>JAUCBN010000002.1:2450833-4894166 GCA_035048815.1 Abelmoschus esculentus
GCCGAAACCCCATTTGAATTGAGCTATAACATTTCATTCTTCATTACGTCAGATTGTTCTAACAAAAAAATATATATGGTAGACTATTTTTCAGCATTCTCTGCATTATATATCATTTCTCACAATTTTTGAGAAATATCATTAAATTTTTATTAAATTTATAAAAAAAATATAATTACATCGCAATTAAGAAATAAAATAATTGGATTAAATAGTTCAAAAATTCTTATAACTTCAAAACAAAGAAAAATAAAAATTTCTATAAAAATAAGCATACCAATAAAATTTAGAAGCTTCCTAAATTTTCTTGTCTTTGTCTAGACGAGACACATAACAAAGGAAGAAGTCATAGGCGATCAATAGAAAAATTATAATTACATCACAATTAAGAAGCAAAATAATTGAATTAAACAATTCAAAAATTCTTACGACCAAAAAACAAAGAAAAATAAAAAATTCTATGAAAATAAACATACCAATAAAATGCAGAAGCTTCCTAAATCTCCTTATCTCTGTCCAAATGAGACGCATAATGAAGAAAGAAGGAGAGTTATAGTCGATCCAAATTGTCATGCAAAAAGTACTGCTACCGGGGACTGATTTTATCGACAAACAATCATCAACAGAGTGAGGATAAATCTTTTCAAGTGACCACTGACAAAAACATAAATCAGAAACTAGCAGCGATTGAATCTTTGTGCGAACAACAATCGATCGCTATATTATGCTGAAACATGCCACAAAGACAGATGAATCAAATCACAAAACAAAAACAAAAACAAAAGCAAAAATATGTCACAAATACAGAAGAAAAACGTGTTATAAGGACAGAAAGAGTGTGCTATAGAAGCAGAATTTCTTATTAAAATTAAAAACAAAAACAAAGAAAATAATAGATTTGGTGGTCGACAACCAATACTAAGATTGATAATCGACCACCGATCAAAGAGATTGATCAAAGTGAAGAGCTGCTAGGGAAAAAAAATTAAAGAGTAAAAGGAGCGGCTAGGATTTTAGAATATTACGAAAATGCATTTTTAGTGCCATAGAAAATAATCACAAAAAATGTTAAATTTGATCACTAAAATTTACATTGATCATTTTTTTTATTCGTCATCAGTCGTCACTAATAACTTCGTCACTATATATTAATGACAATTCTTATACATTTCGTCACAATTGATTATATTTTTTGTGACTATATATATTTTTTTTTTGACACAAACGATTATTAATAGTGACTAAAATTTAGACACTAATATTATTCTTATTAGTGATAAATAATTTATCACAAATACGTATTTAAATAGTATTAGAAATACGTTATCACTCTCAATATTAAAAAAATAGTTATATTTTTTATTTGTAATTATTTTATTTATGATTTAAATTAATTACTAGTTGTCCTTAAAATTTAATGAGAATTTTATATTTTTAATCCACTAACCTTTAATTTTTATCGGTGACCTTTTATTTATTTATTTTATATTTTAAAATTGAACCTTTGAATTCAGTCGCTCACTGTTTTTTATACTTGTTAAACCATGACATATAGTTTATACAAGTATATAAATGATTATGTTTTTTTCTAATATTACAATAGATATTATATATCTTTATTACTGATGCTTCGAATGATATGAAAAATAGTTATAAACAAATACTATTATTTCTATCAGCAATATATATTAATAAATAGTATTATTTATTGATTATTTCTAATGATCCAGTATTAGCTTTTTGGAATTTAGTGTTGTACATGCTGGATGCGATCCGGTCTACACACCATCCGACTTAATTGAACTATATGGGAAATATCGAGGTTAATTCGGAGACTTGCCAGGCTCGGTTTGGCTCGAAAATAATATTATTGGGTTCGGCTCGGGCTCGAAACTCGTCAGGCTTGACTCGGCTCGACTGAAAATATACAATTTTATTATATTTTTCTATAAAAGATAGAACTTCGTTAAAAATCCTTTTCATAACCAACACCAAAACAAAATTCAATAATGAGAGAAAAAAATATCCAATTTATTTTAGTAGATTTCTCCTATTTTTATTTTATTGCTTTTATTTTGCTAAATAGATTACTTTTAGTGTATATGTAATATATATATATATATATAATATAATTATTTCAAGCCTGTTCACGAGCTTTTCGAACCGAGTTTGAGTAAACTCGGCTCGACTAGTTAAAATCTCGAACTGAACTCGAAATTGAATTGAACTCATTCGAACCAAACTTTAACTGAGCTAAACCCGAGTAACTCAAGAGCCGACAAACTCATTATCACCATTACTTGAGATCGCCATTTTACTACTGGAGGACCTCGATACGTAGAGTGTTCGGGTCTCCATTTGTTTACTTGTATGTTGTTTGTCATTAGACAGTTTTTCTTTGCGTTTGTCCTTAATTATTATTATGTGCATTATTTCTCGTCCATTTAAGTTTAAATAGTTTTTTTAGCCTCATCGGTTAAAGGAACGGTTGTTGTTTTTGGAGGTCTTGGGTTCGAGTGCCATTACTGTTAGCACAATGATTGAGCGATAAATGTCCAATGGTTGAGAGTATATACTCTAAAACAGATCTACTGTAATCACTGTAGCTAAATAAAAAAAGTTTTTTTTAATGAGATAAGTGATAATAATTTTCATTTTTATTTAAATATATATTTTACTATTTTGTAACAGTGATAAAACAAATGAAAAAGTTATTCGAAATATTCATTAATAATTGATTGATTAATGATATTCATATTATCTTATCTTGAGTAGGTTCGAGTCATAACATTTATAGTTTAAAATATAAAATTTTTTTATTTAATATAAAAAGTTATTTGAGTCTTTAATTTTTTTATTTAAATTAATGCATGAATTTATTTTTATAATTTAAATTATTTTAAACAAATCATTTACAGTTATTTATTAATTTGGATAAGAAATTCAAATATCTTATTGAGAACTAAATTATATTAATGAAAACAAAATTTAGGTACCAAATGTATATTTAACCTTAAGAAAAAATGTAGAAAATTGTTTGTTCATAAAAGGCTTAACAATCATAAAGATATTAAAATATATCATTTTTTTTAGTTAGATAAAAATCTAAATTTTATTTTAGATCAAATTAATTTTTATTTTTTTTTGTATAAACGTAAAAAAATATTATTCAATAAAAATATAACACATAATATATTTTTATTATTTTTTTCTATTTTAATATTTTAAAATAAAAAATATTTTTTCCTAAAAATCTTAAACCCTATCTTTGGACACTTAAATACCTAAATTTCTATCATTTGATTACCCATTTAACTACTATATGTCATTATTCTCTTTATCAGACCCTCGTGATTGAAAATTATTCATTCCGTCGTCGAAAATCAATAAATAAATCATCAATTGTTTCATCGACAAAGATCTAATAATAAAAAAATTGATTAAATTTTTAACTGATGATTAAAGATGAGAATGTTAAACAATGAACCATCAATATATATTAATATCGAACAGTGAGAAAGTTTTATTAAAAAAAATTAAAACTTTAAAATTTTTAAATAATTACTCCCTCCGTCCTATTTATAATGTTTAGTATTGACTTTTAAAAAGTTAACATTTTAAAACTTTGACCATAGATATTTTAAATATTATAATTTATTAAAATTTAAAAAAATATATTTTAAACTATTTGATTAAAGATTTTTAAAACATATATTTTTTTATATTTTTATCAATAATAGATTTAAAGTTATAATGAGTTAAAATTAAAAATTCAACTAAAAAAATCAATAGTGAACAAATAAAGTGAAAACAGATATAATATATTTTAAAAAATATAATTAAATAAATAAAAAATTAAAACATGTATCATGTTATAATTAGAGATAATTTTTTTAATCATATTGGTGAAAAAACTATTTTAATTAGGAAATAAATGTGATGCACTAATTTGAATCGAAAACAAAACTTAGGTATCTAACTGAAAATTTTATAGTTTGAGCATCTTTATGATGTTACCGTTCAGAAAACGGCAAAAACCCTAATTCAAGCCGCGACTGTGACTTAAAACCCCAAATTCGATCTACTTTGATGAAAGAGCAAAAGAGGGAAATACAAAAGCTTCAATTTTTCTGGAAAAATACATGCCGTCCATCTTAGAATTGGCACTTGTTGCAGTTTTTTCTGCTTCTTCAGCAATCTCATGTATCATTTCTTCTTCTTCTTCTTCTTCTTCTTCCTTTATATGTTTGATTTGTAGCTATGGTGATTATTGATCTTTGTTTTCAGTTTATATATGGAAGAAGAGGCTGATAGATTGTGATTCAAAGGTGAAAGAGCTTCAAAAATCCCTCAATTCCGCTTTGGAAAAATGTGCCGCGGAAAGACAAGGTCGGATTAGGGCTCAACAGGTTCTTCCCTTTTTCGTGTTCTCTCATTCTTTGATTGCTTTTCCTTTTAGTTTTGTTACTTGTATGAAGAAACAAATCAAATATCTGTAGGCATTGAGGAAAGGAGTAGTAGAACAAGCACAAACCAAGTCTGAGAATTCGGATATGACATCGTATCCGCTGACTCCGATCGGTATTGTTCAATCCTGCTTTTCTACGAGGTGATGACTGTTCTTTGTTGAAAGAGTTAATAATTTCATTATAGGAAATGAAAATGCTAGCTCGAGTGAAGTAAAGTTGTGTATCATTGTGCATATGTGTCTATTTTTGTATGTGTTTCTGTGTGATATGCAGTTCTTTTATAGCATTAGGCATATACCCGATCAAATTGGCCTTGCTCGAAAGTGTTTGAAGAACTTGCATATTCTAGCATCGATGCAGCTGTGATAAACCGAGTGAAGTAGTTTCTGATTACTGCTAAGAACAATTACGTGTATAATTTATGCAGGAACGGGACACCTAGGCAGCCTCTACTCGTTCCTCTTGCTAGGGCCTGTTTGATTTTTGATTCATCTAGAGTTCCACCAGCATCGCTTGAGGGCCTCGAAGAGTATTCTCATTGCTGGATTATATATGTATTTCATTTGAATACGGATCTAGAAAAGTTATGGAAGCATCCATCTAAATCGAAATTTAAGGCCAAGGTTTGTGGGACCGTAGTAAGGATACATATATGTATATTTATGTCTATCATTTCTGAAACTTTCTTATCATCTTGAAACTTCTATGGAAGGTTGGTCACTTTTAATAGGTCAGAGTTCCGAGATTAAAAGGTGGAAGGAAGGGAGTTTTCGCTACACGATCTCCGCATCGACCCTGTCCTGTAGGACTCACTGTAGCAAAGGTATATAGTCATTTACAGATGTGTTCCTGTTGCTACAACTTGTTTACATACGATCGTCGTTTGTTGATATTCGGGCTAACGGGGTATTGCAATTTTCTTCATAAATGCGTATGAGAGAGAGAGAGAGAGAGAGAGAGAGAGAGATCACTTTCAAACTGATGTACTCTATGTTTCAGGTGGAGGCAGTACAAGGAAATATGCTTCTACTCTCTGGAGTGGATCTAGTTGATGGAACGGTAAGCTTGTTTCCTGAACTTTACCGAGAGCTATCATTGGCTGTATCTGTTTCTTTCCTGTTATGTGTTTTCTTGAAAGCTATGAATATACATCCGGCTTTGTGTGTGATTTTGTTCACAGCCGGTGCTGGACATCAAACCATATCTTCCATACTCTGACAGCATTGAAGGAGCAGTTGTACCTGACTGGGTCACGGTATTCTCTCTTTTATTGTTCTTTAGTTTCCCGGTTTATTTATGTATATTGTTTGGAAATATAGTTTTATTTATTTTATTGTTCTGAAGCATGCCTAAATTTTACGCAGGCGGATAGCGTGTTGTCAGTTGCTTCCGTCAGCTTCTCTGATGATTTCTCATCCTCACTTGTAGACTGCTGGAAATCAGCGGTAAGTACACGAATGTTTTCTCTAATTTTAAATAAAGCAGGATGATGTAGGAACCATGAGACAGCTAATACGAAAGGCATGATTTGTCTGTTTATTGTTTGATGCCAAGGCTTCTGTCTTTCAGTACGAAGCTATTTGGTTGATCGTAATAATTTTTTGTTGCAGGAGAAGAAGTCCCTCTATTCTTCACCGAATGAACTTAAAACCTTGGTTGAACAAGTTCTTTCCTGGGATATCCATTCGGTATCTCAACGAAATCAACTTCATAATAATCTCCTAAAAATTGGAACCGCCAACGCCTCCGATAATACCTCAGATCTGGACGATTCCCAAGACAGAGAAGCGGCTGATTCTGGAGAGTTAACATATCACCTGGTTTTGGATGGAATGGATTTCTCTTACGAAATCGACGGCAACGGCAATGTCATCGTAAAGGAAGTCCATTATTCATCTTCGATATCGCTTCGTAGTGAAAAACGATGCAATTATTTGATGTGGAAAGACAAACCCGAGTAAGTGTTTGCTTTCTAAACGCCTGATATTAATCCTACTTTCACTAATGTTGATTTTGTCTGAACATTGTATCTTTGCTGCACCAAACTAAGATGGTGGAAAAACCTCATACCTATGTTCGATGGAGATACTGAGACAATGGTAAAATTGCTCTTAGCCCTCCAAAACTATATTAATTCATTGTTTAACCCCTTAAATTTAGACATTTTTAAACGATTCCGTTTTATATAATGTTGAGTTCTGCAATGTAAAACCAAAACTCCCAATCCCATCAACTTGTTACTATTTATTAAGTTCATTGAATTTAATTTATTTTCATACTTTTTAAAGTAATTCTCCCAGTCGACAAATATTTAATTTTTTTAAGTTAATTGCATTGCACGCCTTCGAACTATGATTTTAATTTAGTATGTCTTTAGAATTCTGAAAATTTAATATCACTCTTAAATTATGATTTTTATTCTAAAGATTTAAACGAAATTTTAACCAAATATTTCTAGTCATTCTATCAATTATTTATACAATATTTATACAGTTTTAGCTCCTTACCCATACATGGGAAGATACATATTGATCTTACAAATTCAACAAATGATTTTAGTGAAAAAAAAATAAAAGACGTTCATCTTAAAAAAAATCAAAATTCAAACTTTTTATGTATAAGGAATACTATATATTATTAAATTAAATGATTAAAAATATATTACATTATAAATTCATATATCATATTTGGGCTTTAATACCACATTTATTATAATAAAATTTTTAAACTGGATTTAGCCTAACAACATATTTCTCAAAAATATTTAAAGCTAACCATTGAAAATATAGAAAAGAAATCAAAACTTTACAAATAAGGTCCAATTTATTTAAAATGTTTGAACATCCGATTTGATTAATACAATTTTAAAATTATAAATTATAAATTATACCACATAAGGTTCTATAGATATACATCCCACTAAACACAAGTATTGTATTATGAAAATCACATGATCTATCCTATGATTCGACAATCAACCTACGTACAGAAATAATAATTTCGAGCATTAAACTTACAAAAATTAGTTGTACAAGTCTAGTCATCATATTTCAAGTTAATCATAAACGTAAACATGAAAACTAATACGAGCAATAAAGAGAACTAAATAAACATATAACCTACCATTAGTCACCTAAATATATGCTAACCTCATAAAAATCATCATACATGACACATAGGGTCTAACTATACCCGAATTTCTATCATATTATCAAGGCAAAAGCTTACAAAGTATAACTAAAAAACTAGAGTGAGACTCGGGACCACACAACGTCGAGAACATACACCTTATACTCGTAATCCCTCTTTGAGTATCTTTAAATGAGACTCGGGATCAAACAACATCGGAAACATGCACAACATTGGGCTCAAACATAAAAAGTATAACTAAAAAACTTTGAGTAAGACCTAAGGCCACACAATGTCGGGAACATACACTCCATACTCGAAATCCCTCTTCGAGTATCTTCAAATGAGACTTGGTGTCACACAACGTCGGGAATATACATTCAATATCTCTAATCATGGTATTGCAACACTTTCATTGGATATTTGTATTCCATCAATCAAAAGACATCAACTAACTAAATCCCTACCTAACATATAAAAACATGATCTCAAAAATCTCTCTATCGGTATTACTCATCATCACATCATTTATCTCACACTATCAATTTGTTAATATATTATGACGAAAGATATAATTAATATCATTTATTGTCTTTATTGATCAACGTCATCTTATTTTAATGTATATATCAATTATTAATTATACACATTGTTTTTTCTCTTTAATTGAATTTATAAATTATTTACAGTATCGAGTATTGATACTCGAATACAAGTATCAATACATTACAAGCATACCGATACTAAATTCTTTTATTGGAAATCCTAGATCTTCATAAATATTGGTACGGGTGGATTCACATTAATACAACTCTTAATCACGTATTGGTAGGGTCGAAACTCGTACTGATACCCTATTCATGGATTTATATCATTTCCTCGAATTACGATATTACAACGTTTTATTCAATTCCTAAAGCTTATGAGATTCATTAGGACTTGTTTATTAACACATTCAATTAATTAATATTAATTATTGGCTTCATGATTATTTAATTGACTATTTATCTCTTAAGCATAATTCCCATCAAATCATATCAATATATTCGAATAAACATATAAGGCATCACGATTATCAATCAATCAAATAATTATATGAGTACCTCAAACGACCCTACACGATTTCTAAAGTCTCTATGAGTTACATCATATTCATAATATCATCATGTATCAAATAGACCTGGCAAACTTGATTTGAGAATCAAAAATCGAACCGATTTACCCGAACCGAAACCCGATTGAATCCGAACAAGATGATCGTAACGTGATCCAAAACCCAAACCGAAACCGACACCGATCCAAATTCTAGAAGAATCGATATGGACTCGTAACCGATTTGACCCATAACCAATTTGACCCGAACCGATTTTCACCCAAACCGAAAGCAACCCGAAATTAACTTGCTCAAAACCGATCTAAACCGAACATCAATCCGATTTTAACCCGATAATTGAATTAAAGTGAATGAATAATTTATTTTTACTATTGTTTATTTTTTAACAGTATGATAAATAATAAAATAATATTTGTTTTATTATTTTTTGTATTATTATAATACTAATTAATCACTAAATCTGATAATAATTTAATGTTTAATATCATATTTCTTTCTTTAAAAATCAATTTATTTTTTGTTAACCAGTCTCCATTAGAGCTGGACCTCTATTTTTATTCATTTGCTCGTAGTAAACACTAAAGACCAGTAATCCACGATGCAAATGGTGTTTGTATTTGAAAATATCTATACAAAAAAATAACACAACTAATTTGAAGATAAAAATTAGAAAGTGCACCTAATAACATAAAAACAAATCTTAAATAAATAATTTTTATTCAAAAGTGATATTTAGCTGCAGATAAAACTAAGTATCTAAACTCAGCTAATCTTACATATCAAATTCAGTTATATTGAGTACACACAAATTCAGTTACATATCAACTTTTGGATTTTGTTGTAGTCAAATCCACATAAGAGCTAATAAACTCGTCATCTTTCGTAACTACATAAACAATAACAAGAAGTTATTAATTTGTTTATTACTAAAATAAAAAATTAAGCAATATAAAGTTAAAAAAACAAATACAATGGACTAATAGTTCAAGAATATGAGTAATAACTGTAAAGATTTACTATAAAGAATAAAAACAAAATTAAGAAATGAAAACTTACATTCATAACCGAGCAACCAACTACGAGATGTTATCAATTCCTCCACATTTTCAGGAATATAAGAACTTCTCCACTTATTCAAAATTTGACCTCCTATGCTAAAATTCGATTCAAAAGCAACAGTTGTGAGTGGAACAGTCAAAATATCCCTAGCAAGATGAAAAAGTTCTCCATATCGATGCTCGTTTTCTTTCCAAAAATTAAGAATGTCAAGTTTTCCTTTCCTATTCATTTTTGGATCGTCTAAATAATCATCCAATTGCGTCTTTACATAAGAAGTCGCTGCCTCTCTCTTGTCATAGTCCTAAAAATACATAAAAGAGATAATAGAAAACAAAATAAAATAAACAAATACATTATATAAAAGACAATAGAAACAACAAGTACATGTGACATATTACAAAAAAAAACATACACATTATAAAACACAATAAATCAAAATACATAAAAAATAACAGATATATAAAACAAAAGGACAAACAACATAAAATATAAAAATGACAAACTTACCTCAAAAAGATCAAATTTTCGTTTGTGATTGCTAGACAAAATGCCTATAATATTAGAGTTTGAACTTGATGTTGTTGATGTTTCATGTAAGACACGTATTTTTGGAGCATATTCTTTAAAAAGCATCGCTAACTTAAAATGAACATCACTAACCTTCGAACTAGCTTCCATTTTATCTTCAAATATGCTTTCATAACAATACTTGATAAAAGACAACTTATAACGAGGATCAAGAATTACTGCAAAGGCAAATAACATGCTATAATCATCCTCACTCTCACTTGAGTTGAACCAATACTTATCAAACTTTTTTTTTCATTTCTATTGCCGTTTTTTTCAAAAAACCTTCACTAATTTTTATCAACTCTCTCAAAAGCATAAAAATTCTTCAAATATTCCCAAAGTATAAATTTGCAGTAAGATAATCACCCTCTGAAAACAACACAGTTATATGAAAGAATGGTTCTAAAAAATCTCTAATTTTCTCAAGCATTTTTCACTCTTTAGTGTTTGGACAATGGTGGAAAGAAGAATCAACAACTACCATTTACTTAAAAGCTTCATGGTATAAATGGTCCTTTCAAGCATCATGTATGTAGAATTTCATCTTGTAGGCACATCAAGCCACAATGCTTTAGTTTCTTCTATCTTAACTAATTTCACACTACGCCGAAAAGCATTTTTTCTTGATTCTGACCATTTAATATACTTCACACAATCTCTTATCTTGACAACAATATGCTCAATGACCTTAAGTCCATCTTTAACGATGAGATTCAAAACATGTGCAGCACAACGAACATGAAAATATGCTCTTCTATGTAACAAAGCTCCTCGTGCATTAAAAGTATTCTTCAAATAATCTTGCATTTTATCATTACTAGAAGCATTGTCCAATGTGATTGAAAAAATCTTATAATCAATTCCCCAATCCCGGAGTAAGTCTAGCAAAACACTATACATAATTTTTTTAGTATGCGGTGAATCAATGTGACAAAAGTTTAAAACTCTACTATTTAACTTTCAATTTACATCTACATAATGAGCAGTCAAACATAAATACTCTTCAGTTTGACAAGAAGTCCACATATCACATGTTAAAGAAATACGACCAGAAACATTACGAAGAGTTTCCTTTAAGATATTTTTCAAACTTTTATGCAATTTCAAGCAATCAACTTTTGTAGTATTTTTACATTAAGTTCTAATCTGATTGTTCAAATAAGCATGTATTCTTCAATTACCTTCATGTTCAACCCAAGAAAAAACATATCCATGCTTTATAATTGTTGTAGCTATCAACTCTTTGGTCATAAATATTATCTTCTGCTTCTTGCCTTTAGTTCTTAAAACATTCTTATATTCAGAATAACCTTTGTATTTTTCAAGATGCTTTTGTATATTGGAAGTTCTATAGCGTGAGTTGGAAATGAAGGAAACATTTTTGCAATGTTTGCATGGTGACCTCTTTTTTTCATCCTTAGTCTCTGTCGGATCGAGAATGAGAAAATGGTTCTAAACCGTACTTCTTTTAAAAAGCACTGTGATTCTGATACAATAGAGTTAATATCAACTTGAACCCCACATGCACTAGCATTTAATTCCATTGCTGCCAAAACAAATAACATTAATCATGAATATTTAGGTTAACTAATAATTAAAAAAATAGCACAAATTACAAGAAAGAATATGCACTAGCATTTGATTCGGTTAGAGTGGAACAATTCAAGGGTTAACTTGGTTTATGATTGAACCGACTCATATAGTTTGAATTTCGGTTGTTGTTCGATTAAGAAAAAATATGCACCGAAACACTTAAAAACTACAATAAATTCTAATTAAAATAGCATGCTTATTGTTAACTATTCCATCACAAAATCACCTTGCCAAAAGGTCTCATCGATACATGATTTAGCAAGAAAGAAGGTTTGGTCTTCAACTCCCACTGCACTACACTTTAAAATTCTAAGATTAAAATATACCAACAACATCAACCTTGTTTTACGTGAAAAGCTTGAAAAAACTTCAATAAAAAAAATCAATTAATTATTATAATAAAAATCAAAACTAAAATAATCAACAATTTAAAGTTACTGTTAACAATAGGGAATATATAGAGAGGGACAATAAGGACAACAATTTAAATAATGTGATTGTTTTTTTAGAAAAATGATCACAATCACATTATTTTTTAAGAAGAAAACCAGTAAAGATTAATCCACCTAAAAGAACAAAGTTCATATCAACTAAAAGCACAACACAAGATCAACAAAGACATACCAATATCTATAAAGCCACCATCGTCGATTAATCACCTTGAGTACAGAACCTTATTACTTCTTGGATTTTTTGGAAATCACTTTAGAGTGTGCACGAATGGTATAATAACACGATAAAGAAAAGTGATAAGGTGGTAGTGATGACCCTGAAACAATGTTAAGGCCTAAGGGTGAGTGGGTGGTTAACTAGAAAACACATGAACGAAAAAAAAAGATTTTGTGGGAGATCTAATCGTGTGGCTGCTTCAAACCAAATTTCATAGTTTTTTTTCTTGATAAAAGGATTAAATACCAAAACCTTTGGATCTAATAATAATAATAATAATAATAATAATAATAATAATAATAATAATAATTTAGTCATTTAATTCAATATTAAGTCATTCAAATAAAATTTAACTCAATTTAATCCCTTATCTCAACTAATGTTTTTAAACTAAGATTCCTAATTAACCCGAAAATTCATACTCAAGTCCAACTCAAACCAAATTAACCCGAAAATTCAAAGATTGACCCAATCCGAACCGAACTGATCCGAACGACCCGACATGGACCCGACTCGAAAACATCTGATCCGATATTGACCCGACCCAAAAACAACCGATCTAATATTGACCCGAATCACCGACCCAAATTATCATATAACCGAATTAAAACTGAAACCAAAAATCGAACCGATCCGAACCGAATCTAAACTGAATACAAACAAACTCGAAATGAACTGAACCGAAACAATCCGAACCGAACCCGAATCGAATGACCCGTTTGCCACCTCTAGTACCAGACATGTTTCAAGTATCATGATATCGATCTTTAAACATACTTATTTATCATCTATCTATTTGGTAGACACTAACATGTAAAACGATCACATTTATGATGCTCATAAAGTAATAGGAGTACAAGGTATACTATTCTCAAACCAAAGTGATAAATCCCCAATCAAGCTCCTTCAATCATCTCTTTAATTTAAATATTCGAGTCTATAAATTTCTCACATAAAATAAATACAATTATATACGTTATTTTACATCATCAAACTACTTTAGGAGATAAAATACGTAATAACATTTTATTGAATTTTAATTTGATGAAATATATTGTGCCAACGAACTCAAAACGTTGAAAATCTCTAGGTAAGATCCTCGAATAAAGTTAACGATTGATCAACAATCGGTCAATACTAATCAACGATCGATCAACTCTAGTCAATACCTGTTAATGGCTCGACGATCAACAAGAAAAATGTGCACCTGACCTTTGCTGCTGCACACGCTTAATCATGATGGTTGTGCATAGGGGCACGTAGAGCCTCTTTCAACTGTTGGATGGTAATAACGAGTTTTAATCTCACTATCTTGATATCGTTGAATACGATGATACCTTTTGAATAACCCAAAACTTGTTTCTTTCTCACCTCGGCGAACGATGTTGATAACATCGATTTGATAATCATTGAATGACTTGTCTTTACGAGATATTTTTAATAATATTGATGGTATCACGAATGGATATTTAAATGATGATAAATTAAATTTTAATTTTTTCCCTCCAATTTAATTTATTTTATCTCACTATTTATTTTTCTCTCTCTAACATATTATCTTTCACCTTTTCTATCATTTCTCTTAAATTTTAGAGACCACTATCACCAATAAATTTAATAATCACATGCCATTCTCCTTATTTTTACTCTAGACTCCACTTTAAATACTTATTTCAATGAGTTCAAAATTCCATTTAATAAGCTTTCAAAATAATTATTTTTATTTTAATTATCTACTTAAAGATTTAAAACCTGAATCTGAGATTCATTTAACTAATTTAAAATTTGGGTCATTGCAAAATATGTATGAATAAATATTACTTTTTAATACACGCTTTATCATGTGGTTATACTGTGACATGACGTATTGTCTCAACTAATTTATAATTAAGTGAACTTAAGTATAATTAATTAAATTTATTGATTTAATAATTCAATTGAGTATAAAAGAATTCAAAGAATTTTTCTCTAAAAAATCTATAATTAAGTGAGCATAATTTACCTGTAAAATTAAAGTTTAAATATGGGTAAACTACATAAATGGTCTCTTGATTATACCTTAATTATCTTTTACATCCCCTGACTATCAAATATTACAAATTGATCTATTGAGTAACTTTTTTGATACAAAGTGGTCATATGCCGTTAAAAATTTGACGGGAAACTGATGTAAACGTTGACATGTTGACTTGGATAACCATAGTGGTCCCGATCTCTATAATTCAAGTCAGCATGTTAACGTCCACATAAGTTTCCCGTCAAATTTTTAACGGCACAAGACCACTTTGTATAAAAAAAGTTAGTTAATAGACCAATTTATAACATTTGAGAGTCAGATGATATAAAAGATAATTGAGGTATATTCAAGGGACCATTTATGTAGTTTACCCTTTAAATATAAATTTGTAGTAGAGGTGAGCAAAACTCGACTTGACTAGAAAAACCGAATAACTCGACTTGACTCGAGGCGAAAATACGCGACTCGTTTTGACTCGACTCGAAATTTCATAGACTCGACTTGACTCGAAAAAATTTCAAATAAAGTTTGAGTTGTAAAATGGAAATTCGAATAACTCAAAATTTTTATTAATTAAAAGATTAATTTTTAAGTTTGAGACGAGTCTATCAATTTTTTTTTGATATATATTGATGGAGGCTCGGAAGTCCTTTGTTTTTTCACCTTTGTCAGATTGTAATACTTTAGGTTGTCGAACCCACAAGGACTGTGTCGACTTCACTACCTTTTACAACTGCACTATAGAAAGTAAAAACACAAGTGATTGTTGAGTTGAGATTACTAAATTAACTACTAAAACTAAACTAAATATTGAAGAAATAAAGATAATGAAGTGAGGCTAAGTTGAATGCTTCGTAGAGGAGAATCAAGTTGTATTAAGTATCCACTTATTAATGCAATGGGTTGAACTGCCGCCTCGGCGAATCGCACAAAGGGTCGCCGCAACTGCCTAGGTGGGGTTATGCCTTGTCGACAATTCAACATTCCATAGTTCGACAGAGCATCCTTGTATGTCTTCTTCCTTATCCCTAAGCGAAGAGAACTGTTGAAGCTCACGTCTTGATGATACCTCCCGGCGTGAATCAAGGGCGGACAACAACCAAACACATGCGTCTTGTTATTCGCTGAAATCTTGGGGGTTAATCTCTTAACCGGATTAGTCAATGCCCATGAGCAAAAACCGTATTCTCTAGTTTCGTGAGCCTAACTCTCCCGATATTAGACAAATAGATTTTTCTTCACATACTTATCATCTCGAGCTCATATGCAAAGAAGAGTAAACGCCAAGAGAGAATAAACTATGAAATAAGTTTTGCATTAATAAATATCTAACATAACACAACCATCTTCTCCAACTACTCCACAAACAACCTAAACCTCCGAAGAAGTGTAGAACATGATGTAGTCGGCGGCTAAAAGTATTTTCTAGGGTAAACTCCAACTTGCTAGACTAAGCCTAATGTGTGCCTTATATAAGTTAAACCCTAGGTTAAAGCTTTCCATGCAAGGAAAGAGTTCTAAAGAGGAGAGAAGTATACTTCCTAATTAAACTATAACAATTAATTCTTATTTCCTAAAATATCTCTTCTTTCCCGCACTTGATTTTGACCAAGGCTTGACTCCGTAATTTGGCTCTGTCTTTCTTCCGCTCTTTGTCCGTTAAGATCAACATCTTTTTTCTCTTTCTGTCGAGCACTGGTTGTCATCTTTGCTCTGCTGCCGCGGCCTCAAAAAGTGTTGTCGTGGCAGGTGCTCCATCTACACTCCAGCATCTATCTTCTCAATTGGACATCTTTATATGTAGTTTTCTGTCTAAGAAAGAAAACTATAAATGCATTTGTTTTATGCCAATTATTAGATGAATTCATGAATTATATGTTTGGATGCTGAAGTATGGAAAATGTACAAAAATATCCATTAATGCCCTTAATCCTGTCCTTTATTGGTGATAATTGAGTGGGAAAATGATATAAAAAATAGAGCTTTCATGCACACATCACACCCCCACACTCAAACTATTGCTTATCCTCAAGCAATACAAAAGATAATTTTAAGTAAGGAAATTTAAGGGAATATACCGTCCTTCCTGCCGCGACAGAAATCCTTTCTTGACTCGGCTTCTTCTAGGTTCTAGGTATTCTGGACTATGAGTCTTAGTGAGTGTGTGCGTAGCTATGTCGAAACTTATACTGCTTGAGCCGGTTTCGGGCACCTCAAGTGTTTAGCTATTCTTACTAGAGCCAATTTCGAGCACCTCTAATAAGTGGGAAAAAGACTAAGTCCTAGAGCCAGTGATGGGCACCTCTATGGACTAAACTAAAGCCGGTGATAGACACCTCTAGTTAAAATATAAGCCTAAGTCCTTATTGCTTTTCAAAGAAAAGAACTTATAAAATCAACTAAGACTAGTAGTGTTAAATATTTTTCAGGCTCATAGTCTAATCCTAAGTACTAAACCTAGTATACTTTTCCGAGTTCAAGTCTGATGAAAGGTGCAGACTGTGGAGGTGGCTGGAGAATATATTGCTGCCTCGGCAGTTTTAATAAAATTTAACAGACTTAATAAAAAATTTTGCAATAAATTGTAAGGTTATAAGGACAGAAAATAAGGCAATAATACGATAATCTAAATATTTTCCATACATGGCAGATATTTACATATTACAAAAAAGGAATCAATGCTCCATCACACTCGAGGGATGCATTGTCCTCAATGCATGAAAAGTAAAAAGAGGGCTGAAAATAAAGAGACAAAAGAAGAAAGGGAAAGACTACCACCCTTTAAAATGCCGAGGATGCAAAGGAGTCCTCGGAATCGTTGTCGATGAGGAGCTTGCGGCGGCTTTTTGGTGGCTATTGTGTTGCTACCGCCGAAATGTCCACCATAGGGAGATGCATGGCATTGTGCTAGCACACTTTCTTGTTCCACTTCTGGGATGCACCACCTTATGATTTGATCTGCACATTGTTTAAACAGAAGGGGGTCGTCCCAAAGGTAATGTCTCGTATCATATTTGAACCTTTTCTTTCCTTGATGGTTAAGGTGATGAAGAAGAATACCACTAGTGATATAATTAACATATCAGCATACCATGGTGTTATAGTCGCGGGCAAGGCCGAGTGGTGGATGTACTCAGATATTATGCTCGCGATCTTGTCTATCGTGAGTTTAGGATCTTCTGCTGATACTTTCCATACAACCGCCGTGGCAGCCATTATTTGTTCGTCAAGGAAAGTATCTTTGATTTCTTGTTCTGATTTTATTGTCTTGTCTCCTTCTAGGCGTGATAGGTGATCTGCCACTGGGTTCTCCGTTCCCTTTCTATCCCTTATTTTGACTTCAAATTCTTGTAGTAGTAGTATCCATTGTATTAAACGATGTTTTGCATCTTTTTTGGACAACATATATTTTATAGCAGAGTGATCTGTATGTACAATTACCTTGCTGCCGATGAGATATGATCAAAACTTATCGAATGCAAAAATTACTGCTAACAGTTCTATCTCTGTTGTGGTGTAATTGATTTGGGCATCATTCAAGGTCTTGCTTGCGTAGTGTATGACATGAAAGGTCTTGTTCTTTCGTTGCCCAAGTACTGCCCTGATAGCATAATCACTTGCGTCGCACATCAGTTCGAATGGTTCATTCCAGTCAGGTGGAACCACTACAGATGCTGATATGAGTTTTAGTTTCAATGTTTCGAAGGCTTTTGCACATGCTTCGTCAAAAAAATGGTTTATTTTGTTCCAACAGTGAGGATAAGGGTTTGGTTATTTTAGAAAAATCCTCAATGAAACGTTGGTAGAAACCAGCATGTCCAAGGAAACTACGTATGCCCTTGACCGATGTTGGTGGCGGCAATTTTTCTATCACTTCTATTTTGGCCTTGTCAACTTCGATGCCGCGGCAGGAGATCTTGTGGCCGAGCACTATTCCTTCATCAACCATGAAATGACATTTTTCCCAATTTAAAATTAGGTTCGTGTCTTCACATCTTTGTAGTACTTTTTCCAAGTTGTTAAGACAATTATCAAAATCATCTCCAAACATAGAGAAATCGTCCATAAAGATTTCAAGTTGTTCTTCAATCATGTCGGAGAAAATTGCCATCATGTACCGTTGAAAAGTGGTGGGTGCGTTACATAGTCCAAATGGCATTCTTCTGAATGCATATGTCCCGTATGGGCATGTGAAGGTTGTTTTGGCTTGGTCTTCGGGAGCTATAGAAATCTGATTGTATCCTGAATATCCATCTAAGAAACAATACTATGGTTTACCGGCTAACCTATCAAGCATTTGGTCAATGAATGGTAAAGGGAAGTGATACATTCTTGTTGCTTGATTGAGTTTCCGATAATCCATACATACTCTCCACTCGGTTACCGTTCTTGTTGGAATTAATTCATTATTCTCGTTTGAGATTACTGTCATTCCACCCTTTTTTTGAACACATTGTACTGAACTTACCCATATGCTGTCGGATATGGGGTAGATAATTCCTGCATCGAGCCATTTTATAATTTTTTTCTTACCACTTCCTTCATTGCATGATTTAATCTTCTCTGTGCATCAATTGTGGGTTTATGATCTTCTTCCAATAATATTTTATGCATGCACACTGATGGACTGATTCCCTTCAGATCTGCAATTGTCCATCCAATCGCCTTTGTATGTTGTCGTAACATGTCAAGAAGCCGCTTTTCCTGTTCAAGCTGCAACTTAGAAGAAATAATTACTGGTAGAGTATCATTTGATCCCAAATAAATATATTTTAATTGCTCAGGTAGTGGTTTTAGTTCCAACTCTGGAGGTTGTTCTATAGATGGTTTATTTTTCTTGCTTCCACTTAAAGTATAATCGAGTGATTCAAAATACTTACCTGGATGTGTGTGCACCCAATTACCTTCTTCCGTTTGCTTTTCTTGTATCTCTATATTCTAAATGTCTATGCATGGTTTTCCATAAAAACAACGGCCGTGGCATTCAATATCACTGCCTTGGCGGGCTTCGTCTAAAGAGTCTGGTTCAGCATCAAGGACTTCTAATTCGTCTGGATGTTTCAATGTTTTGAATACATTGATCTTTACTTGTTGGTCATTGACCCTAATGACCAATTCGCCTTTCTCACAATCGATCAATGTTCTGCCCGTGGCTAGGAACGACCTTTCCAAAATGATTGGAGCATTTTCATCTGTTTCACAATCAAGAATTAAGAAGTCAGTAGGAAATATAAATTTATCCACTCTTATCAAAATATCTTCAATTTTTCCTTCCGGTTGCACATAAGAGCGGTCTGCCAGTTGCAGCATCACTGTTGTTGGTTTTGCCTGTCCGATGTCTAGCTTTTGAAACACTGACTTAGGCATAAGATTTATGCTAGCGCCTAAGTCGCACAGTGCATTGCCTACGTATTGATCACCGATAGAGCATGGTATGGTAAAGCTACCAGGAACTTTTCGTTTTGTCGTGTCCTTGTTATGTAGCATTGCCACACACCCTTCTGTCGCGACAACCGTCTCAAATTCTCCTATTTTTGTCATCTTTGATATAATATCCTTAAGGAACTTGGCATAGTTGGGCATTTGTTTAATTGCCTCCACTAAAGGTAATTTATGTGTACCTGTTTAAGAATGTCCAGAAATTTCTTAAACTGATATTCTTGTTTTTTCTGTTTCAACCTTTGTGGGAAAAGTGGTGATAGCCGCAAATCTTCAATTCTTTCATTGCATTGAAATCTTATTTGTGGTGCGGTGGCGACATCATCTGTTGTGCTTAATGTGATATATTTAATCTTATCTGTAAATAATTGTGTGTATATTTTGATAAGTGCTCAACACACTATCACTTTTTTACTCCTTTTATGGGCATTCATCACCAAATATACACCCACTCGGACCAATGCATGTGCTTAATGTGATATATTTAGAAGTTATACTCATATAGATAATATATACAGAAAAAGGCACATTTTACTGCATTTTCATATCTGTGCAGGAGAACCAGTGCCGCGGCAGGGACAAGGCCGAGGAAGGACTTGATGCCAAGGCAGCAGCAGACAGACAGGAAGCAAGACTATAGGAGATGGAAAGACAAAAATCCAAGGAACGTGTCTGGACTTGAAGCCCATGGATCGGAGCTGGCTAGCACAAGGAAAAGCCCAAAGGAAGACCACGCGGGAAAGCCCCTTAACCGAATATAAACTTGGAAATATATTTAATTATGTACTTGACTTGTTCCCTACTCCAAGTTGTATTCTACTTAGGAAAGGTTTGCCCTAGGTCTAGCCTATATAAGGACCTAGCCACCCAATGTACAATAGACGGAAAAACCTAGGGAGAGAGCCGACTTCTACTCTTGTTTCTTTCCTCTCCATTATGTTCTAAACCTTCTCAGGGATTAGGTGAAGGTTGTCGAGTAGTTGTGAGAGGAGATTGTACTTTGTCTTTGATTCAATGCAATACAGTTATCAAGGTTTGCTTATCCTTTGTTATTCCTTGTTTTCACAATTGAACTCGGGAGAGGATATTGTGAATCATCCATTTATCTAAGCTCGGGAGAGTTAGATTCACGAAAGGGGTAAGTACGGTGTTTCAATCGCGAAATACTAACTCGGCCTAGGGATAGGTTAAGAGTTTCAGCGGCTAAAAGAAGTGTGAGATTGGTTGGTGAGTATAATTGGTTCACGCCGGGAGGTATCATCAAGGACTAGTCATCAACAGCACTCTGACTTAGGGATAAGCGGAGTCATCCAAGGACACTTTGCCGAACTTTGGTAAAGTCTGCCCACGAGCAAGGGATTGCCGCGGCAGACAGTATTATCGCTGCCAAGGCAGTAAACTGCAGTGCTGCCGAGGCAGTGATATACGATTGCATTGGATAGAGACAAGTCAATCAATTCCACAATACGACGCAACTGGATCCTAGCCCATCTCTCTCTACTATTTCAATCCTTTATTTTTATTTAGTTATTTTAGTTTAGATAAATCGAATCAACTCACATGTGTTTTTATCTTTCTACAGAACAAGAAGGTGAAGAAAGCATATTAAGTATACCGGTCCCTGAGGAGACGATAACTCGATAAAATACTTATCACTTATTACTTGCGATGTGTCCACTTGCACTAAACGCGCACTTTTGACACGCGACAAGTTTTTGGCGCCGTTGCCGGGGACTGGCAACTAAATTTTGTTTTCTTTATTTTCTTGTTTATTTTTATTTTACTTTTGTTTTTCGTGGTGTATAACCAGGGCCAATCCAACTAACCCCTTGTACAAGTTAGATCCAGAGATCGAAAGAACAAGGCAAAGGTTGAGGAGACAGATCCAAGGAGCCATGGCACAACATCCGGCAGGACAAAATTTACCTACCGGTAATGGAGTACTTCCGCCGCCACCTGGGCCGCTGCAGCTCACTGTCAAGGACTTCCTAAAAGAGGACTTAAACGGATTAAACCCAGGAGTCGTTACACTAGAGATTGAAGCAGCCCATTTTGAACTCAAACCCGTTATGTTCAATATGTTAAATACAATTGGATAATTTGGTGGGTCTGCAACTGAAGACGCAAGGCAGCACCTCAAGTCCTTCATGGAAATCTGCAACTCTTTCAAAATCCAAGGAGTCCATAAAGATGTTTTGCGATTAAATCTATTCCCCTATTCACTGAGGGATAGGGCGAAAGCTTGGTTAAATAGCATTCCAGCAGGATCTATTGGTTCCTAGAGTGAACTTTGCCGTGATTTCATTACTTGTTTTAATCCTACTAATTTATATGATAGAATCCGTAATGAAATTACTTCTTTTCGACAGGCAGAAGACGAACCAATGTACGAGGCATGGGAACGCTACAGAGAGCTATTGCACAAGTGTCCTTTGCATGGATTTCCCCTATGGACACAAGTGACAATGTTTTACAATGTCACGAATGCCCCGACAAGGATGATGTTAGATGCCTCAGCAAATGGAACACTCTTGGATAAAGCACCTGAGGAAGCTATTGAAATACTGAATAAACTCGCAAAGAATGACTTCCAGTTTCCTACATCTAGGCAAGGAGGAGTAAGACGCCAAGCCACGGTAAATGAATTAGATTCATCAAGTTCAGTGGCAGCACAATTGGCCTCTCTTACCAAGATGGTGCAAAACCTACAGTTACAACAAAATACCCGTGAGGTCAAGGTAATTGATTCATACTGTGACTTATGTGGAGGTAACCACAGTTCCTCTGACTGCATGAATCAAGAAACTGGTATGTATGTTGGGAACTACAACCGTAACAATGTGATGTCCAACACATACAACCCCTCATGGAAGAGACATCCAAACCTATCATGGAGCAACCCAAACAATGCCTTAAACCCAATCACCTAACCTTCGGGATTTTAGCAACCGATGCCGCAGCAGCAAGTCCAGTAGTCGATGCTGCCGCCGCAGATGCAGCAGCAACCGGTAAGTTCATTGGAAAACACGCTAAAGGTCTTCATGATGAAAACTGAGTCATACATTGCAGAAAATAGTAATTTCATCAAGAGGACAGATGCCTTCATGAATAGAACTGAGATGAGGTTGCAAAATCAAGAAACGGCCATAAAAACGCTAGAAACTCAGGTTGGGCAGTTTGCTCAGTGCATAAACACTAGACCACAAGGAAGCCTACCTAGCAATACTGAAGTTGCTAAGGTAATGAGCCATGAACAGTGTAAGGCAATCACTACTAGGAGTGGTCTACAACTGAAGGAGAAGATCCCAGAGAGCCAAATTCAATCAGCGGATCAAGCAGCCTGCCGAGGCAGCTGGCGCGTGTCAAAAGTGCGCGTTTAGTGCAAGTGGACACATCGCAAGTAATAAGTGATAAGTATTTATCGAGTTATCGTCTCCTCAGGGACCGGTATACTTAATACGCTCTCTTTATCTTCTTGCTTTGTAGAAAAATAAAAACACAAGTGAGTGGGTGTAATTTATTAAACTAAGGTAATTGATTAAAAATAAAAGATTCAAAATATTAGAGAGAGAGATGGGCCAGGATCCAGTTGTATTGTATTGTGGACTTGATTGACTTGTCTTTATCCAATGCAATCGCATATCTCTGCCTCGGCAGCACTGCAGTTTACTGCCTGGGCAGTGATAACGCTGTCCGCCGCGACAATCCCTTGCTCGTGGGCAGACTTTACCAAAGTTCGACAAAGTGTCCTTGAATGACTCCGCTTATCCCTAAGTCAGAGTGCTGTTGATGACTAGTCCTTGATGATACCTCCCGGCGTGAACCAATTATACTCACCAACCAATCTCACACTTCTTTTAGCCGCTGAAACTCTTAACCTATCCCTAGGCCGAGTTAGTATTTCGCGATTGAAACACCGTACTTACCCCTTTCGTGAATTTAGCTCTCCCGAGCTTAGATAAATGGATCACTTACAAACTTCCCTCCCGGGATTGAATGTAAGAACAACGAATAACAAAGGATAAGAAAACCTTGATAATCTTTATTGCATTGAATGAAAGATAAAGTACAATCTCCTCTCACAAATACTCCACAACCTTCACCTAAACCCTATGAAGGTTTTAGAACATGATGGAGAGGAAAGAAACAAGAGTAGAAGTCCGCTCTCCCTAGGTATTTCGATATCTGATACATTGGGTGGCTAGGTCTTTATATAGGCTAGACCTAGGGCAAACCTTTCCTAAGTAGAATACAACTTGGAGTAGGGAATAAGTCAAGTACATAATAATATTATATTTCCAAGTTTGAATTCGGCTAAGGGGGCTTTCCCGCGTGGTCTTCCTTTGGGCTTTTCCTTGCGCTAGCCAGCTCCGAATCATGGGCTTCAAGTCCAGACACGTTCCTTGGATTTTTGTCTTTCCATCGCCTATCAATTTGCTTCCTGTCTTCCTGCTGCTGCCTCGGCATCAGGTCCTGCCTCGGCCTTGTCTCTATCGCGGCACTGGTTCTCCTGCACAGATATGAAAACGTAGTAAAACGTGCCTTTTTCTGTAAATAGTATCTATTTAAGTATAACTTCTAAATATATCACATTAAGCACATGCATTGATTCAAGTGGGTGAATATTTGGTGATAAATGCCGATAAAAGGAGTAGAAAGTGATAGTGTGTTGAGCACTTATCACAAGCAACAACTCCAGTAGTGCCAGGTATAAAATTTCAAACTCAAGAAACCCTGGAGGAGATGAGACCACCACCACCTTTCCGCAAAGGTTGAAAAAGCAAAAACAGGACCAGCAATTCAAGAAATTCCTCGACATCTTGAAGCAAGTCCACATCAACATACCGTTCGTTGAAGCTATTGAACAAATGCCGAACTATGCCAAGTTCCTAAAGGACATGGTATCAAAGAGAAAACGAATAGGTGAGTTTGAGACAATGGCTACTACCGAGGGATGCATGGCAATGCTGCATAATCGCATGCCACCAAAATTAAAAGATCCTGGTTGCTTTACTATACCTTGTGCGATAAGAAAGAGCTATGAAGGTAAGGAAGGCCCTATGCGACCTTGGAGCAAGCATAAACCTCATGCCTAAATCAGTCTTCCAAAAGCTTGGAATTGGAAGGCTGAAACCTACAACAGTGATGCTCCAACTAGCGGATAGATCCTATGTGCAACCTGAAGGCAAAATTGAGGACATACTGGTAAGAGTTGACAAGTTTATTTTTCATGCCGACTTCCTTGTCCTTGATTGTGAAGCAGATGACAATGCACCGATCATCCTTGGGAGACCCTTTCTAGCAACTGGACGCACATTAATTGACGTGGAAAAAGAAGAGTTGACTATGCGGGTCAATGACCAACAAGTCAAACTCAACGTATTCCATAACTTAAAGAAGTATGATGATCCAGAGGAATGCAAGGCCATCCACATCGTAGATAATAAGATATCTTGCCTGGACAGTCTGCTCGGCAGAATATTCAGCAAGAAGATTAAGCCCAAGGTGGATGGACAGACAACAAAAAGTAGTGGCCCACAACCGATTCACAATTTGGGCCTAAGGGAGAGAATAATTTTGGGAGATGCATTTGCATGCTCTCCACCAGTAACATGACCTCTCCCCTTTTCTTTATTATTATATTAGGGTTAGTAGTTTATTTTTTTAATTATCTTCGCTTTTAGTATTTTTCTTTTGTGTGTTTTATTAGGGAATAAATAAGGGAAAAATAGTTCACGGCAGGAACTCTGCCGAGGCAATAAAACAGTGTCAGGGCCGCAGTAGTCCCAATGGGCAGAACAGTGTAACGGCTAGTCTGCCGAGATTCCTGTCGCGGCAGAAAAAGGAAACGGTTACAAACGGCTAGTGGTCTCAACGGTCACAAGGCCGAGGCCTATATAAGAAACTCCTTCCTTTTGAACTATTCACTCTTACTTTCTTGTTTTCTTTAGTATTCATAACAATCTCTCTCTCGATTACTCTCTGCCTTCTAATTCTTGTAAAATCTCCAGATTCTCTTCAAGAAAAACCTCCAAGAACTCACATCTCTCTATCTTAATGGCAACATACAAAAGATTCGCTCCAGCCAACGTTGAAGATCGATTCAACCGATCTTTCATCGCTAGGCAACTTTGGAAAGAGCAAGGGTTCCAGAATGCGGACGAAGAGAACTACGACATTGAACACTACCTCTATGACAGAATTAAGTACCAGAATTGGGAAATTTTCTGTTTGCAACCTGCCCAGGCGAACGCCACGATCGTGCAGGAGTTCTACGCTCATGGGCCCAGCAAAGACTCCCTATTTGTTCACTGCCGCGGCAGGCCAGTCCAGCTCGATGCCGAGACGATCAATAATTTCTACGGCCTCACCCCAGACAGTGATATCTATGCCGAATTCTTGGAAGATATCACTGCCGAGGACTATGATATGAACTCATCAAATACGATCTTTGTTACGGGAATACCCCATGGGAAACCGGTACCCATCGAGGATCCGTAACAAGACAAAGCCTAAAACCGGAGGCCAAGATGTGGAATACCTTCGTCAAATGACGCCTCATCCCAACATCACACAATAGCACGGTGGATCGCAAGAGATTGGTGCTTATCCAATCCATAATCAACAAGAGGACCATCAATGTTGGAGAAATCATCCTACGGGAAATTCACGAGTGCGGTAAGAAAGATAGAGGACAATTGTATTTCCCTTGCTTGATTACGGGTTTATGTGTTTCTGCAGGTGTACCCATTGAAGAAACGGACGAATACACGCCCCCACGACAAGGATGGACCAGGGACTTCTGCCACAAAGTCATGCAAATCACGCAAGCAGAGCTTGTCCAGGCAACGCCGCAGCAGTTCACTGCCGACACTGCTGTCGGGACCCAATACACGGCAGACATACCTGGTACTGCCCACACCTCTACCGCAGCAGACCCGTACCAAGAAATCTTGCAACGAATGACAGCAATGGATCTTCGACAACAACGGTACATGGAGTACCAAAGGGACTTCAATGACACTCTAGCCCAAATGATGTTGCACGCCTTCCCGGACCAAGGAGTACAATTCCCGGAGTTCCCAAGCAACATGTTCGTCACCGCCGCACCTTACACTGAGACTACACCAGCCCCGGAAGGACCAAGGTCGTTCTTCCATGCGGATCCTCAACCTCAATATCAGGCTGCCGGCCCATCTAGGGCGGCAGATTCTGCCGCGGCCTCTTCTGCCAGCAGAAGGCCATCCAAGCGAAGGGCCGTTTTCAGCACTCCACCCCGATCACCAATTATCATGGGCAGTCTATCCGCCGAGATAGATGCCTATGTGCACCAAAGCACCACTGCCGCCGGCCCAAGCACACACCACACTGGAGGAGCAACTACAATGGGAGGAGGAACGAACATGATGATAACCGAAGAGATGGCGGATGTAGAAGAAGGAGAGGATGTAGAAGCCCCGATGCAAAGGACACCACCTACTCGAGTCCAACCGCCCCGGCAAGCAAAGACACAACCATCGCCTTCACCACGGACAAAGCATTTGGCATCAAGGCCACGGAGGAAAATTATTACAAGCAGCTCTTCGGAGTCGCTTTAAATTTCTTTGTCCTTAATTCAATATTAATTGCTTTTACTGTTTTTACTTGCTGCTTATAATTCATATTCTGGTTTGCCGTTTATTTCTTCAAATATAAAGCATTGAGGAAAATGCTTGGTTTGAGTTTGGGGGTGCAGATTCACTGCCAAGGTAGCAATCTACTGCCGCGGCCTTGCCAAAAAAGGAGTATTCCAGTGATTTTTTTTTAAATTTTTATGCTCCCCGCCTTACTTGAATTCGCTGCCTACACTCTTGCACTGCTTATCATCAGTATTGCCTTAGTTTACTCTTTAAGGCTATAGAAATCTTTCTCCTTACCATGTTTAGGTTCTGTTAAGAGGACTTAACCTTAGGATGCTTAAGGATGAAAACTTAGAAGCTTACTATAGGAAGAACTTTAAACACTTTTGGGACTTGTTGGATTATAGGAATTCTTTTAATGAACTTAGGTGATAAAGACTTAGATTTTTGGAAAGTAACTAGAGGTGCCTACCACCGGCTCTAGAAAGTCTCTTCTTCATGCTAGAGGTGCCCGAAATTGGCTCTAGTATGTGTTAAGGAATATTAAAAAGAAAGAAGGAATTTAGTGAAAAGAAAAACACAAGTCTTTGAGGTGCCCGAAACCGGCTCAAGATTTGGGTTTGAAAAAGAAGAGAACACTTAACCAATGTCTATTTGTCTTGAACTTAGAGTTTATCTAAGAAAGCCTTTAATCAACTTGTCCACAAAAACGCACACACTCACAATTCCTATAGTTTGTTTCTAGGTAAACCCTTGAGTAACCGAATGGTTAAGGCTTAAGAATAGGCCTAGTTATGGTGGGGAGAATAGATGGACATGTAAGACTAAGAGAGAGTAGAGTTCGGCAAATTGATGGTTTGTATTGCTTGAGGACAAGCAATAGTTCGAGTTTGGGTGTGTGATAAGTGCTCAACACACTATCATTTTTTACTCCTTTTTTGGGCATTCATCACCAAATATACACCCCTCGGACCAATGCATGTGCTTAATGTGATATATTTAGAAGTTATACTCATATAGATAATATATACAGAAAAAGGCACGTTTTACTACGTTTTCATATCTGTGCAGGAGAACCAGTGCCGCGGCAGGGACAAGGCCGAGGCAGGACCTGATGCCGAGGCAGCAGCAGACAGACATGAAGCAAGACTATAGGAGATGGAAAGACAAAAATCCAAGGAACGTGTTTGGACTTGAAGCCCATGGATCGAAGCTGGCTAGCATAAGGAAAAGCCCAAAGGAAGACCACGCGGGAAAGCCCCTTAGTCGAATATAAACTTGGAAATATATTTAATTATGTACTTGACTTGTTCCCTACTCCAAGTTGTATTCTACTTAGGAAAGGTTTGCCCTAGGTCTAGCCTATATAAGGACCTAGCCACCCAATGTACAATAGACGGAAAAACCTAGGGAGAGAGCCGACTTCTACTCTTGTTTCTTTCCTCTCCATTATGTTCTAAACCTTCTTAGGGATTAGGTGAAGGTTGTCGAGTAGTTGTGAGAGGAGATTATACTTTGTCTTTGATTCAATGCAATAAAGTTATCAAGGTTTGCTTATCCTTTGTTATTCCTTGTTTTCACAATTGAGCTCGGGAGAGGATATTGTGAATCATCCATTTATCTAAGCTCGGGAGAGTTAGATTCACGAAAGGGGTAAGTACGATGTTTCAATCGCGAAATACTAACTCGACCTAGGGATAGGTTAAGAGTTTTAGCGGCTAAAAGAAGTGTGAGATTGGTTGGTGAGTATAATTGGTTCACGCCGGGAGGTATCATCAAGGACTAGTCATTAACAGCACTCTGACTTAGGGATAAGCGGAGTCATCCAAGGACACTTTCCCGAACTTTGGTAAAGTCTGCCCACGAGCAAGGGATTGCCGCGGCAGACAGTATTGTCGCTGCCAAGGCAGTAAACTGCAGTGCTGCCGAGGCAGTTATATACGATTGCATTGGACAGAGACAAGTCAATCAATTCCACAATACGACGCAACTGGATCCTATCCCATCTCTCTCTACTATTTCAATCCTTTATTTTTATTTAGTTATTTTAGTTTAGATAAATCGAATCAACTCACTTGTGTTTTTATCTTTCTACAGAACAAGAAGGTGAAGAAAGCATATTAAGTATATCGGTCCCTGAGGAGACGATAACTCGATAAAATACTTATCACTTATTACTTGCGATGTGTCCACTTGCACTAAATGCGCACTTTTGACACGCGACAGCAGCATCGTCGGTAGTGTCTGCTGGTTCCTTGACCTCGGTTATTTCATCAGTAGCCTCTTGAGGTGTTACTGTCTCAGTGTTCTTACCTACTGTCTGAGCAGGTATTTCAGGGTCCTTTAGTTGTAATCCATTCCTAGTGGATATCGCTTTGCATTGTCCATGAGGACCAGTTCTAGCGACTTCAGTATCACTAGGAAGACTTCTTATGGGTCGACTTTTCATCTGTTGTGCCATCTGTCCTACTATAGTTTCCAGTGTCTTGAGAGCAGCTTCATTGTTTTGCATTCTCATCTTTGTCCTGTCCATGAAAGTATCGGCTCTCTGAATGAACTTATTGATGTTCACAATGTAAGCGCCAGTTTGAGCCATGAATGTTTGCAGTGTGTTTTTCAGGGTTTGGACATCTGTTGTTTGCTGCTGCGGCGGTAATGCCTGTTGCGGCATCTGCTACTGAGCAAATTTGTTTTAATGGAATCTAGTAGATTGCAATGATTGATGTTGCGGGTTAAGTGTAGTGTTAGGATTACTCCATGAGAAGTTTGGATGTTTCCTCCACGTTGGGTTATAATTATTGGACATATTGTTTCTACTGAAATTTCCAACATAAAAGGAAGATTCTGGATCTTGCGGGTATGCGCTTGTATCATGATTATCGCCACATGTTTCACAAAGAACAGTGACAGCTTCAACTTTTCGAACGTTACTCGGCTTTTGTAGATCCTTAACCATGTTTGTCAAGGCTAACAGTTGAGCTAGGATAGAATCTGAAGAGTCAGAGCTTGTCATACCTCGCCTAGTTATTCCTCTTCTGGTGGTCGGGTGTTGATAGTCATTCTTTGCTAACCTGTCCAGAATTTCTAAGCTCTCATGGAGTGGGCAGTCTAAAAGGGTACCGTTTGCGGAGGCATCAAGCATCATCCTCGTAGGGGTGTTTACAACATTGTAGAAGATTGATACTTGAGTCCACTCGGGTAAACCATGCATGGGGCATTTTCTATATTACTCTATGTATCGTTCCCAGGCCTCATACATTGATTCGTCTTCATCTTGTTGAATGATGTGATATCGTTTCTCAATTTATCAGTTATATTGGTATAACTGAATTGGGCAAGGAAACTTCGACAAAGTTCAGTCCATGAATTCAACGATCTAGGTTGGAGGTTGTTTAACCAAGATTTTGCCATATCCCTTAGTGAATAGGGGAATAGTTTTAACTTCAGTATGTCGGAAGAAACCCCCGGTAGCTTGAACGAATTGCAAATTTCCAAAAATGACTTAAGGTGCTGCCGAGCGTCTTCGTTGGTCGATCCTCCAAATTGACCTAGAGTGTTGATGATGTTGAACATAACCGGCTTTAATTCAAAATGTTCTGCCTCTATATTAGGCATCACAATGGCAGGAGTCAATCCATCCAAATCTTCCTTTAAATAGTCACGAACTGTTCGTACACGCTCCTATTGAGGTGGATTGGCAGGATCAACAACTGCGAATGCGCCTTGGTTCTCTGCCACGGTGGCATTCATGCTAGCGTTGTTCTGTTGGCCAGGTGCTATGTTCATCCTTTCACGTATCCCCTGTCGTAAACGCCTTGCGGTCCTTTCGTTTTCAGGATCGTACGGATATTGTTCTGTCAATGGATTAGACCTGGTCATACACAAAACAACCCTAGTAATTAAAAGAAATTAAAAGTAAAATTAAAAAAAAGAAAAAGATGCAAAAATAATTGATAGTAAAATTGAGTGCCAGTCCCCGGCAACAGCGCCAAATCTGATGGAGGCTCGGAAGTCCTTTGTTTTTCCACCTTTGTCAGATTGTAATACTTTAGGTTGTTGAACCCACAGGGACTGTGTCGACTTCACTACCTTTTACAGCTGCACTATAGAAAGTAAAAACATAAGTGATTGTTGAGTTGAGATTACTAAATTAACTACTAAAACTAAACTAAATATTGAAGAAATAAAGATAATGAAGTAAGCCTAAGTTGAATGCTTCGTAGAGGATAATCAAGTTGTATTAAGTATCCACTTATTAATGCAATGGGTTGAACTACCGCCTCGGCGAGTCGCACAAAGGGTCGCCGTAGCTGCCTAGGCGGGGTTATGCCTTGTTGACAATTCAACATTCCATAGTTCGATAGAGCATCCTTGTATGTCTTCTTCCTTATCCCTAAGCAAAGAGAACTGTTAAAAACCATATCTTGATGATACCTCCCGGCGTGAATCAAGGGCGGACAACAACCAAACACATGCGTCTTGTTAGTCGCTGAAATCCTGGGCGGTTAATCTCTTAACCGGATTAGTCAATGCCCGTGAGCAAAGACCGTATTCTCTCGTTTCGTGAGCCTAACTCTCTTGATATTAGACAAATAGATTTTTCTTCACATACTTATCATCTCGAGCTCATATGCAAAGAAGAGTAAACGCCAAGAGAGAATAAACTACGAAATAAGTTTTGCATTAATAAATATCTAACATAACACAACCATCTTCTCCAACTACTCCACAAACAACCTAAAACTCCGAAGAAGTCTAGAACATGATGTAGTCGGCGGCTAAAAATATTTTCTAGGGTAAACTCCGACTTGCTAAACTAAGCCTAATGTGTGCCTTATATAGGCCAAACCCTAGGTTAAAGTTTTTCATGCAAGGAAAAAGTTCTAAAGAGGAGAGAAATATACTTCCTAATTAAACTATAACAATTAATTCTTATTTCTTAAAATATCTCTTCTTTCCCGCACGTGACTTTGACCAAGGCTTGACTCCGTAATTTGGCTTTGTCTTTCTTTCGCTCTTTGTCCGTTAAGATCAACATCTCTTTCTCTTTCTGTTGAGCACTGATTGTCATCTTTGCTCTGCTGCCGCGGCCTCAAAAAATGCTGCCGTGGCGGGTGCTCCATCTACACTCCAGCATCTATCTTCTCAATTGGCCATCTTTATATGTAGTTTCCTGTCTAAGAAAGAAAACTATCAAATGCATCTGTTTTATGTCAATTATTAGATAAATTCATGAATTGTATGTTTGGATGCTGAAGTATGAAAAATGTACAGAAATATCCATTAATGCCCTTAATCCTGTCCTTTATTGGTGATAATCGAGTGGAAAAATGATATGAAAAATAGGACTTTTATGCACTCATCATATATGCATTGATATATAAAAAAATAAAGAAATACCGCTACATATGAAATATATATATATATACATATCTTATATGATTAGAAAAATTCGTTTAAATTGAAATCAAATCATACTATTACATGATAAATAATTACAATTAAATATTTATAGAAACTCGAAAACTTGACTCGATTTGACTCGACTCGTATTTCTTAAACTCAACTCGAACTGAAAAAATTTCAAATAAAGTTTGAGTTATAAAATATGACTCGTCAACTCGAATAACTCGAAAATTTTTGACTCGACTCGATCCAACTCGATCGAATACTCACCCCTTTGTAGTAAAAAAATTGCGTACCAATTCGAAAGATGTACTGTTGTTTAGTAGAATGGGCTTACTTTTTTGAAATGGAATATAACGAAAGCAGTGAAATCAAACTACAAAAACCCAAATCACTTCTACTTTTCCGGATAACTAAGCGCCAGAAGCAAAACTTGGGCAAAGGCAAACACCTATCCTTTTATCGTAAAACTTAACGGGGTTTTCATGCACAGAGTGTGTTCGAAGAAATTCCCGTAAGAGATCAAATAACTAAAAGGGTTTAAAAAATGATCCCAAAGCAATTTCGTGTATTGGGAAAAGGCGCTGCTATAATTTGTGGAGGATTTCTGACTATCAATCTTGCTGCTACTGTTGCCATTGGTGCATTTCGATCTGTAGCCGAAAGGAAACGGGTAAAAACAATTCACCAAGCCCAACACTTTTTCTCTTTTATTATCTTTTCTGATGTTTTGCCAGTGAAAGTTTTTCAATTTTATCTCTGGGTTTTGCAGAAAAAATTTGCCTTGCCTTGCCTTGTGGGATTTGTAAAGGGAAAGGATTTTACTTATGCAAGCTGTGCAATGGAAATGCTACAATAAAGTGGTCACCTTTGTATGATCCAATTCATATTAACCCTTGTGTTTGCCCTACTTGTGATGGTAACAGGTTAGTCTTCTTTTTTTACTCATTTACCATTCAATATTTTCTTCATGGACAGTGTTTTCTCTTGGTTTTGATGGCTTCTCTGGGATTATTACAGGGTTCAGCGCTGCTTAAACTGTCTTGGTAAAGGTTATAGTTGACTACAACTAGACCCGACAGAGATTTGATTGTGAATTTGTGTCTGTTTTTTGGTTCTGTATCCCATTTTATGTAAGTGAACTATTTTTCTGCCATTGATTGGAGAGTATGTATTCTATTGCACTACATTCATGACATGGTTTTATACAATCTGCTTTTTCAATGAATTGCTAGATAATAATTATCTTCCTGAAGCTGTTTCGATTTGGTGCACTTGAATGTGGATCACAGTGAAGAATTATAATACAGGACGTTGATGATGTGGTTAGGTTTTTGTTTAAGTTGAAAGTTGAAACCACTTTGTTGATGAAGTACTATTGGTGTAGTAATCATGGTCAGGGTATTGCTTATGAAACTTATAAGATGGGGTAGATTGTTTTGCTGATGAAACCTTAGGATTGTCGGCACACCGGCGTCATCCCGGTGTAGAGGGTGGTTATGGATATGGTTGTGTTGGAGCTCGTTTGCTGTTAGCACACGGCTAAAAGTCCCAGAAGTCTTCTTTGTTCTGTTCGAAGTTCGTTTTTATTTTAACTCCTTTAGTCCTTCCTAGAACTCTGCTATTCTTCTAGTCCTAACCTCTTACTGAGTGATTTCACTGGCTTTTCTTGACCACCAATCAACTTTCCCTCATTATATAACCTTACCATTCTAACTATTTCGAATCGGATTCTATGGAAACATGAAGATATCTAACTATAAATTTGCCTTTGTTAGAGGGTACTTTTGCTTCATTCATCTCTGCACGTTTTTCTTTCTATTGCACCGCAGATTACTTTGAGCAGAAGGTATTTGGTTGACGGTGAAATGTAGCCTAGTCACTGAAGACCAAAAAACAAGCTTTAGGTTCCGGTTTTCATTGAGGGGCAAAAGTCTGTTGGCTGGCGACGTCCGTTTAGGCAAAGCTAGATTTCTTAACTACAGACAAGCGACTGTTTGAAGCATAAAATCAAGTGAGCAACGCTCTTTGAACGTCAAACCTGTTGGTAGAAGTTCGTTTCGAGAACAAGCATAAGACTGAAATTTATAACTAGATGGCATTTTGTATCACCAGTGAGCAATAAAACAAGTTTTATTTCATTAATGAAACTCATCAAATAACTTACAAATATAGCCTCAGATTTTATCAATGGCAGAAGTATAGTTTCTATGAATGGAACATTTCTCAAACCTGTTCATCTTTACAATGATGCTCGGCAGACGAGACGATTTTGACACTTGTTTCTCCATTGTAGCCAAAGCATTCGATTCCTTTTAACTCAAACAAACATGTATTAGCTTGTAATGAAGAACACATCGATTCCGGGTATTTAGGTTTTAAAATAGAAGAAAAACTATTATGATCAGCAGTGCAACAGAGCATGTCATTGCCTGCAACAACAAAGTCGGGTCACGTATATTATTATAAACGGATATGAATGAACATCTGGAAGGGCGGAGATTGTTTGATCGATTCAAAAGAAGGGCAGATATTGTTTGATCGATTCAAAAGTTATTTACAAGAGAAGGGAAGGGAAGAGACCAGGAGCACTCACAGCAATTGCAGAGGCAGCAAGGCCAGCTCTCTCCCTTGGATCTTTACGATAGTGATTTCCGAAATAGAGAAACGTAGCATAATACCACATCAATGGACATAAAAATCCTACGAGGAAGCTGTAAGAAATAAGACAACATGAGAAATGGAAAAACTGCTGGAAGGAACATGGTAGTGAAGAGCAAAAAGTACTCACGAGAACCATCCGATCCCGCAGCCAAAGCAAGGGAGAGGTTTGTCAAAAATCCCTGTTTGGAAGTCCTCCTCGTCTTTGATAAGTGTATACTTTCCTTTACCCGCAGCATCCGGCGCTTGCCCTACCATCACAGCTTTACATCTCAATTCACATATATACTCGAATAAATAGAATGATGCTTTATCGAAGGCCGATCACTCGCATAAAGCTATGGAAAAATAAATGCTTAATTAGAGTCCGTACCCTTAAATAGTGAATAGTATCGAGCAGACGGCCTCAAAAGATCAAGATGTTTATCAGAGAGTGATTTTGAAGACTCAAGACTGATTCTCAAATTCCCGGACTCCTCAATGGTAGCACCTGCGACATTGTTAATCATGTTATCAGATTTATCCCGAACAAAAGAAATTCCCCATAAACAATCAATTGCTTCGTTTCCTATTTAAAGTCCATGTGAAGTACTCGATCTGAAGTTCGTGCAAACATTATACCAATATTCAACATGTCGAACACGAATCCATTTATGTTATAACAATATACCGATCTGTAAGAATTTGTCAAATAAACAATCCACAAGTGACTAAAAGAGAGAGATATGGCAGTTGGAATTAAGCACTATATGATAACTGCATTCATTTCTACAATGCAAGCTTTATGGCGACCGATACAAAGCATCCGACACCGAGGAACTCTAAAAACCTGCTATATAAGACAATGCAATGTTTCCAGAAAGGGAAAAACACCGAGCTGTTAGGAGTGTATATAATCGAACAACATCACACAAATACAAGTTCCTGAGGGAATATTTAGAAGTTAAATAGTGTTGATGAAGAAAGACCTGATTACTTTGATCTGTGTGTGACTGTGTCGGAACTTTAAACCGGTTATATAAGAAACACAATGTTTCCGAAATAGGAAAAACACCGAGCTTTTAGGAGAGCATATAGTCTAATAACATCACACAAATACAAGACCATGAGTGCATATTTAGATGTTAAATAAGTGAAGATGAAGAAAGACTTCATTACTTTGATCCATGTGAACCGGAGACCTGTTCGAAGCCTAGGCGAAAACTCGACTGGCAAAATCCCTGCTTCAAATGATAGTGAAAAACATCAGATTCAGTTTCAGACCTGTTAATTTCCTATCCATTTTACAAACACAAATAGTAAGACCAATAAATAATTCAATAAAAACTTTGATCTATGATATCAGCACTCAGACCAGCAGGTATATAATCTTGCATAGAAGCAAATTAAGAACTAAAAAAAACATGTTCTCCCATCAGAGTCAACGTGTTCCTATGATTCCCAGACAATAAAATATTAAAAATCAATGCTTTGGGGGGGAACTTTTCCATCATCAATCTTAACATAGAGTTCATGAATTCAGACAAAACTGGAAATTAGGCATCGATACCTGCTAACATCTGGGTTTATATTTATCTATTAATCATTTCTAGAAAATAAAGAAAGAAAATTGGTAAAAAGGGGAAATAAATACTAAAATTGATTACAAAATCCAAGAAAAAGGGTTTAGAACATATAATCTAAAACAAACAGATGGAGAAATTCAAAGAACAAGAGAGAAACTTTGCCTGTGAAGAACTCTGAACTGGAAGACTGAAAATTAGGGTTGATTGTTCTATATGTAAATTCAAGGAAAGAAAAAGAAGAAATTTTTAATGAAAAAAATTGCAAATTGAAGTGTGTTTTAGATGACAAAGGAAGCCGAAAACTTATACTTTTTTGTTTGAAGTTTTAGACTTCTAGTTTGTGTCAACCTACTATGGGGTTTTTTCTTCTAAAAGAACAGGTAAAAAATAAAAGCTAAAATAAGGCTTAGACCGAAATTATTATAAAAATAGTAAAAATTTAATATTATTGTAAATAAAATAAAGTACAAGAAGAAAATAGACAAAAGTGAGAGATAAAGGGAGAGATTTTATTGTATTCTCAAAGTAGAGTTGTATACAATACTTTGTCTAAAAGTCTATATTTATAGACATAAGATGAAAATTCTAATTCTAATGGGTATTAAAGCCCATTAAAGTTTAACTTAATATATGGATATCCACCATGAATAAATATATTTATAACAAATATTGATTTTTTGGTATATTAAAATTATTATATTTTTATAATTTTTTTGATACATATAAAAATTTTATGTATTTTTAAAAAATTCGTTTGTATCAAAATTTTTATATTTTTTTAAAATATTTAGTATATATCGAACAATCGATATTAAAGTTCTTATAATTTTTATAACAATTTCGATATAAATCAATTTTAGTGTCATTTTAACTCTGTCTCTTTCTACAACTTCCGCCTACTATGGAGAAAAATTATGGGAAAAAATATTTTTTATCGAGTAAAGTATACAAATAATTATTAAATTACATTAAATATTTTTTATTATTAAAATTAAATTATTATATCGTATGTATAGGATAAATTATTTTATAAGTGCCTTAATTTTAAGGTTTTAGTTTATGATTTAGTGTTTAAAAATTTTAGTGTAGGATTTAAAATGTTGGATTCATGGTTAAAGTTTAAGATTTAAGGTTTATATTAACATAGTAATTTATGTCTTATTCTATAAACCCTAAATTTTAAACTTAAACTTAAATTTTTATAATCCTAAATTCAAAATTAATATATTTAAAATTCTATATCTTAAAATTAAGATGCTTGTATAAATAACATTTTACGTGTATAAAATAATTACTTTAGAATTTTGAAGGTCATATAAATATCAATAAAAATGATCAATTTGTTATAAAATATCTATAAAAAAATTATGAAATTGTAACGAATGGTTATTAAATTCATCAAATTTTATCATTACTTTATAAAAAAATATATCATGTACGAATAGGGATAAGTATTTTATCCAACTCGATCGGGTCGAATTTTTTGATGAAAAATTGAGTTCGAGTTGGGTTAGGTGATTTTTTAAAGTGTCATCGAGTCGGGTTCGGGTTTAGAGTGTAAAATATCCGACCCGAGACTACTAAATATGTAATTTTCCATAAATTTTTAAGGATATTTATAATAATAGTCTTCTATCTATATTTTTTATAATTAGGTCATTAAAATTAATTTTTTTATTTATAATTTATTCCTTAAAATTATATTTTTTTATAATTAAGTCCCAATTTTTTTTTACAATTTATTCCCTAAATTTATTTTTTTTCCTATAGGTCGAGTCGAGTTGGAGTCGGATTTAGGGTATTTATTTTCGAGTCGGGTCAGGTCGGATTTTTCAAAAAATATTTGGGTCTGGTTGGGTCGGAATCGAGTTTAAGGTATTTGTGTTCGGGTCGGGCTCGGGTGGGCCAAAAACCCAACCCGACCCGTACCCATCTCTATGTACGAACGACATAAAATTTTTGTTTATATAGTTGTTCTAATTTTATGGATTAAAAATTAGCTTAAAGTTTAAGAGTTTAAAAATTAAGGTTTATGTTTAGGATTTAGGTTTTATGATTATAATTTATAGTTTAGAGGTTAGGGTTTAAAATAAGTTATGAATTTAGTTTCTTGTCTATAAACTCTAAATTCTAAATTCAAATCATACTCTTTAAATTATAACTTATAAACACATAAAATTAGGACGTTAGTAGAAATAAAAAATTTTCACCGTATTTTAAAATATATAATGATATTTTATGATGATTTAATAAATTTATGGGTAAACCACTCAGATGACCACTAAATTATTTATGGCGTATCTATTTTGACCACTGAATTAGGTAATTCATCAATCAAACCATCAAAATTTTAAATTTTTTTTATTTTGATTATCGTCGTTAAAAAACTAATAAAAGGGTGGTATGAAAGTTAACAAAAACTTATAAAATTATACACTTGGTCCATGTTATTTACCTATTATATAAATTTAACCCTAATTTTAATTTAAATAAATAAAATTAATCAACCAATCAGATGATGACATAGGTCATCACACAATTTATCCATCTTATAATGAAATAAAATAAATTAAAATTTGAGTAAAATTATCTAATTGGGTGATAACATGTGCCAACATTTGATTGGTTGATTAATTTTATTTAATTAAATTAAATCAGAACCAAATTAATATAATAGGTAAATAATATGACCAAATATATAATTTTATAAATTTCTATTAACTGCTATACCCACCCATCAGTAAATTTTTTAATGATAATAGTCAAAATAACACTAATTTAAAAGTTCAATGATTTGATTGATGAATTACCTAATTTAATAACTAAATAAACGATAATCACCTAAATAATTTATCTTAAATTTAATAATCATTTTATAACTTTTTAATCTTTAATATTCAATATAATTATTTCAAACTATTTTAATTAACATTCCTGTATTTTACCGTTTATTTTCTTCTCTTGTCTTATTTTGTTATTATCCTTGTCATTGCTTGTAATAAAATAAACATATTTTTTATTGCTTAGTTTATTATTGGATTGCTACTGCGAAGATTATTGTAATGAAATGCTTTTCATAAATGGACAACGCATGAAAATGACAACTTAACGCTTCAATACATGAATATTTATAATTATTGATATTTAATTTAATAATTTATTAATTTAAATCAAATATTATAAAAATTTATACTTGTCCTAATTTATTTGTTCAGTATTGATTTTTTGTCAATTTTTTTCAACTTTGACTCATTATAATTTTAAATATATTATTGATAAAAATATATATTTTAGAAACCTCTAATCAAGTAGTTTAAAAATATATATTTTATAAATTTTAATAAATTAAAATATTTAAAATAATTATAATCAAAGTTTTAAAATTTTGACTTTAAAAAATCAATATTGGACTTCTTAAATAGGACAAATAAAATATAAGATAATTTTTTTAATTTAATTTTTTCTATTCGAAAGTCAAATTTATCGTCTCATTCTACTAGAGACTAAAAAAATTAAAACTTTTATCAAATAAGAGGTATTTTTAACGAAGATGAAGTCAGAAATTATAATTAATAAAATAAAATTTATTATGAAAATAAAGTAAAGTTTAAATGAACTGAAAAGTGAGGCAAAAATCTCATAAATATTATTATTTAAATTTATTTTTTCTATAATATTTTACTTGAAAAAAATATTTCTCAAAATATTATTGATTCTACAGTAAAAGTAAAGTCAGATCTATTAAAATCCGACTTTGAATAATGATTTAACTTTTTCAGATTAAAATATTAAAATTGGGAGTAGGAGGCTCCGACTTTGAATAGTAAAAAAATTAAAAAAAAACACTAAAGTCGATGACAAGAGGCTCCGACTTTAAATAGTGTTATCATTTTTTTAATCCGATCACTGTTTATAGTTGGATTCAAATGAATCCGACTTCAATAGTACTGTTCAAAGTATAATACTTTAGGAAATAATTTTATAAGTGTAATATTATAGGAAAAAATTTAAGCAACAATATTTATGAGATTTATCCGAAAAGTGAGTCCAAATTAAAAATATATATATATACGAACCACAACTCTTTATCAATGCTCTGGATTCGTTCTTCTTCTCTAATAATCCATAATTTAACTATGGTCTTCGAAGCAAAATCGATGAAACGACCGAGTTGAGGAGGATTCTAAGCAGAGACAAAGATCAGGTTTAAACTATAAAGGAGTAAGTTAATTAATTTTGAAATAATCGAATTCTAAAAAAATAATTAAATCATAAAATTAGAGAGATAAGATGTTTCACTAATTTAAAATTTAAAAGGTCTTAAAAGAAAATAAATTAAAAAAAAAAAGAGATCAATGCTTAATTTTATTAATTTTAATTACTATAGCTTTTAAAATAAAAATTATTTATTTAAAAAAATAATTATAATATTTTTAAAACTATAAATAACCTAAACTATAATCAAATCATGTACCTCTTCAAAGTATTCCGAGTAATACTCTTGATGTAACAAAGCTTTGAATTTGATTATGTACCTCTTCAAAATAAAAGATTTATTAACTTCGGGATGGGCATGGAACCCAAACTCGATGGGTTTCGATTTAATCTGATCGAATCGGATATTTTTTAAAAAATTTGAGTTCAGGTTGTGTCAGATTTTTTTAAGGGTGATTTCGGATCGGGTCGGGTACGGGTGTGTCGAAAATCCGACCGGACTCGTTCCCATCTCTATTATTAACTCGAAACTTTTTTATTCAATTCGATTAAGTTAAAAATTTAAAAGGTCTTAAAAGAAAATAAATTTAAAGAAAAAGAGATCAATGCTTAATTTTATTAATTTTAGTTACTATAGTTTTAAATATAAAAAATTATTTATTTAAAAAAATAATTATAATAATTTTAAAACTATAAATAACCTAAAGTATAGTCAAATCATTAAAATCAGGAGACAACTAGCCCTCTCATCTACTGTGTGCTTTATTCCGAGTAATACGCTTGATGCAACAAAGCTTTGGATTTGATTATGTACTTCTTCAAAATAAAAGATTTATTAACTAAGGATGGGTACGGAACTCGAATCTGACGGGTTTGGATCCAACTCGAACCGATCTGATTGAATTGATCAATTTTTTTTTTGTAGAAAACTCGGGTTCGGGTCGGGGTTTTTTCAAGGGTGATCTCAGGTCGGGTCGGGTTTAGGTTAAAAAAATTTGACCCGATCCGATCCAGGATTAATAACGTTATTTTTTCATATATATTTTAGAAATATTTGAAATAATGATCCTTCTTTATATATATTTTATACAATTAGATCACTAAAATTTTATTTTTTTTTTAAAATTAAATCCCTAAATTTTATTTTTACAATTAGGTGTCTATATTTTTCGGCTCAAGTGGTGCCTAACATTTTATCCTTATCAATTTAGGTGTCTGACCATTGACGATCGTTTAAAAATTCCTTTAACCAATCAAAGTAAGTTACATGGATTTGATTTTAATTTTTTTTTGTGTGTAACTTACTTTAAAAAATATCTAAATTTTTAACATCTCGAAAACAAGCTTAGAAGTTTTGATGGTTCAGTTGGATTTTATAATATCCCAATCCATAACTTAGTAGTTGGATTTTAATTTAATTAAAAATTAGAAAATAATAGATGGAAATTAATAAAAAAAGAAATTAGTGAGAAAAAAGAGAATATTTCTCATCTTTTTCAACCTTTGGCTGCTGAAATTAAGAGAAAGAAAGGGGGAGAGAAATCTTGATCCAAGCATGGTGATTAGGAGAAGAAATTAAAGAAATTCAAGTTAGCAAACTTAGTTTAAAAAGCTTTAGAAGAAAGTGATGTGTTTTTCTTTTAGAATTAAGTTAGAATTTAAGATATTTATGTAGGAATTTTGTTTGTATGATTGAAATTTTATTATCATTCATGTGATTAGATGTTGTTAGAAATTGAATACTAGGTGCTGAAAATTGAGTAGATACAGGAGAATGTTAAGAAACAAGTGGAGAGTTGAATTAAATGAAAAATTTTGTTGTAATTGAATTAGAATTGATAAGAAAATTATAGGCTAAATTGATAAACTAAGTGTCATGATAGGTGATATTTTGAGTACTTAATAATATGAATGAATAACTCGTAAAGTATGCAATTTTAACAATTTTAGAAAAAAAAATTAATACGGTAAATAAGCTGAAAATTGAGCTTACTAGTGAATAAAAGTGTTAAGCAATTGAAAATAATGATAGGTGGATAAAATTAAAGATAAAAATAAAGTTAGTGTAATTTGTCCAAAACAACCCTGTTTTAGATATAAATTTTAAAAATTCACAAAAAATCATGTGCAAAAAATTTTAAGCTAAAATTTTGATAGATAAAACTTATATATATATATATATATTGAGAAAAACTTAAATATATTTGGAGTTATGAGTAAAAGGTGAAAATGAATAAAGTTAGGTAGTACAAGTTGTCTGAAAACTGTAAGTGCATTGTAAAAAAAGTTAAAAATTATATTAATTGGATAAGAATTACAATGAAAATTGTATATGGATTTAAAGAGGATTTTATTAGCTTTAAAACAATGTAAACCAATCGAAATTTTGATATGTAGATCAAAAGATATGATTAATTTAGTGAATACTATACAAATTGAATTTCATAAATTTCATGATTGTGTATATAGAAGCATGATTATTTTGATCTAAATAAATTCTAATGATGATTATATTTGTGTGTGAATTTGTAGAGGATCTTAAATACATTGATAATGAAGAAGAGAGGAGACTTGAGCTTGCAAACAGGAGAAACAAGGGGATAAACATTCAAAACTCTTGATTGCATGAACTTGTTGTGAGACTAATTTTTAATTAGTGTGAGACTTAGCTCTTAACTAAAAATCATGTCTACTTAATTACTTTTAACCTTATCCATGAAATGAATTTAACTCATATTGGTAATTGTTAAAAAAAGAGAAAGAATGAATTGTTTAATTTAATGTGATAATGTATGCTACATGACTTAAAATAAAATTATTTGTATTATGGATAGAATTGAAATGTGTGATTGAAATGGTGCTATATTGATATTGAATTGATGCCTATGAGCTTGAATTGATATTAGTTATCATAAAACTGATTTTTTATATGTAAACTTACAATGATTTAATAAGCGAAGGTGTATAACTAAAAGATTTCATAAGTCCTTAGTTGTTAGTTGGTCTTAGGTAATAGGGCATACCTATAGTCTAGAGTTCAATTGATATAGTTACATGATTGGTACTTTTATATCTTAAAGCGTGGTGTAGCTAACACCTTAACATGATAAGTACTTTGTGTACTCTAACATGTGGTGTAAATGACACCTTAACATGATTCGGTACTTGATGCCTTAACATGATCCGGTACTTAACACCTTAACGTGACTCATTTACCTGGTCTTACTCCAAAACAAATTAAAGATTAAAATGATTCAAATAAGACTTAATATATGAAAGATATACTGTACATTGAATGATGTCCTAAAGCTTGAAATAAAATGAAAGTGATATGTTTGAATTGTGCTACATGCTATCTTTATTGTGTATGTGATTTATATTGCTTATTATGAAATTTATATGATATTTTTCTTATGTGAATAAATGAATCTATTGTTAAAAATTAATTGAATTGCTAAGCATACTTGAAATGAAAGAATTTTTATAAAATTGATGTAGTAAATTAACTTGCATCGAACTAGTTAGGATAGTTTACTTAAAATGAATATAAGACTAAGTTAATAACCTAATTAGAGGTTGTCTCACTAAGTACTTATTATGCTTATACTCTTCTATCCTACTTCCCCAAATTTTTAGGTTTATTTTGATTGAAAGTTTCTTTGGGATCAACTTTAAACGAGGCATCAACACAAACACAAACAAGTATGGTTATGTAATTTTATGAACTTCTAGTGCTAGCTAAATTTTTATTATGTTAGCTAGCATGCATTTTAAATTTATCACATGATTTATATATATATATATATATATATATGATCATGGATTGTATATTTAAAATATTATTTTTGGTTGGTCGATTGCTTGCTTAATTGATTGTTAGAGGGTTATAATGTTAAATGTTATTTGTGATGGACTAAAGTGGTAAAACTACTTGATTTATAAAATTTACAAGTTTTTGATGATTGAAAGATCACCCAAGCTAATGAAAAAGATAGAAAAGGTGGTTTAAAAGAATTATTGTAGAATTTTATATATCTGATAATACTTTATAAGAGAATTACGATTTACTATGTGTCACACTAATTTTCAATATATAAAAAAAATAAAGGAAGACATATTTGAAAGTAAAATGCGTATAAAATACTTGTACATGACATATTTTGTAAGAATAAAAATTAATTAAATTTGATTTGTACAAGCGTGTAATACTTTATAAATGATATATGGTTTATCGAATGGTTTTACATTGCTTTGAATATTGATGGATATTTATTGAGTTACCTCACTATGTATTACTTATACTTTCGTTTCATCTTTTCTGAGAATTAGAGTTGTAATGTGACACATACAGTAAAGAGAATCCAAAGCAGTTCAATCGTTAAGAACAAAAAACTAATTTGAATTTATGGTTAATAAAGAAATGTGTCATTTTAATTTTGAGAGATTTATAATTTATTTTATAATAGTCTTTTAGAGTTTATTCCCTGTTGATTGTTGTTTTATCATCCTTGGTTTTGATGTATGGTGTTGTATTTGAATCCTTAGTTCATATGATTTTACATTCCTTATGATGCCTAAACTAAACATCATAATTGTGTCTCAAGCCCAAACTCATGCATAAATTTTTCTCAACTAAATTTAGCCCCAATCACCATCATTTTCATAAATCAATCTATGTCATAAGATAATTTGATACAAAAATAGTTAAATTGTTTATATGGAAGCTCTAATTTAAAATCAAGTTAATAAAAATATTCGACATGATCAATAAATCTAAATAAAAGTTACATACATAAAATTAATGGTCCTATGAACAAATTGCCCAACAGATCTAAGTATTATACTCTTGATTACATTAATGAGCTGAAATCCTACTTCAATGGGGCTCCTTCAATGCAATGCGACAATCTAAAAATATACTAACAGAAATAACGACATTAAACACTAAGCTCATGAAGCTCAGTGGATACACTTATACTCTATCATACTTCATGCAAATCATAAACATAAGCATTTATCTAGATATGCTGATATAATAAATAAAATGATATATAACACTAATATTAGTCGCCTAAACCCATGTTAACATCATAGAAATAACCAAGCGTTGCATACTAAACCCAACCATATCATACTAAAATAACACTAAAGTTAGGCTCGGGTCACACAATATTGGGAACATATATTTGATGGGTGAGGCTAGGTCACACAAAACCGGAACATACACCCTTGGTGAGACCGGATCACATAGAACCAGAACATACATACATACTTAGAATCCCCTTTTAGTACCTTCGAATGAGGCCCGGATCACATAAAATCGATAATCTCTATTCGATATTCTTTTTACCATGTTATTGTAACAAATCAATCTCGGGTATTTAGATATTATTAACCAAGTACTCAAATGGTATACACATAGTCATACATCAACAAAGCTATGGTTGCTGGAAACATTTAAGCCACCCAATCTATTTACCAAGTTATAACACATTATGATCGAGTATGTGAGTAAATTCATGGTTTCTCAATTTTACATCTCGTTTTATCTTATTAGAAATTTATTAGATCGAATATTTTAATTTTATCCCTCAGACTCAATTTTAACTTTTCAAGAAGAATACTAATGATTACCGATATTGGCTCTCGCGTACAAATATGATACCCTTGGGTTTCTAGTACTCATAGTGTACCGATATGAATTTAACTCACTAGAGTTTCATCTTTCGCATAACGATACGGATTGACCTATAATGATACTCCCTTGAATGATATAACGATATAGGTTAAACATTGTATTGGTACCCTATTAAAATTCATCTTAATAGAATATTGTTCTTAAACCCATAATCTTATAATACATATACTACACTTTATGTACCGACACTAAAGCTTATAAATGACTTTCTTACACTTGATAATCATCCCAAATCCCTTCTTAAGTTGATATTACAACTTAAGGGACATATTTAGAATGATTTATTATCATTTTTACTAGTCATTAACCCTTAAACCTGAATTTATTATTAACAATCATTTCTAAGCATTTAAACACTTAAATCATCAAAAAAAAATATCTACGACATCATCTTTGGGATGTGCATAAAACAAAGAGAGTTGAAAGGGTGTTGATCTTCTTCCAATAGCTAAAAAGAAAGTCCCTTGCTCTAAGACGTCAAGCTTTCCTTTTTTTCTTGATCTTTTAAGTGCTCTACAACCTGATTAATTGCAATTCAAATATTATAAAATAAATTAAAATATTATTAGATGGAAAAAAGATAAAAAAATAACGTATTTAACGTCAAGAAACAAGATTTAAACTTTCATTCTCATTTATTCACTCCAACCCCTACCAAAACTCATGTAGCCCATCTACAATTAAAAATTATGATTCTTACCTTGACTTGTAGATTGTTGGATGAAGATAAAACCCTTTTAACAACTATTTCAATATTTTAACTCAAAAATATAAAGATTGGATCTTTATCTTAAAACTTTAGGTTAAAAGGGAGAATGAAAACAAGAATAAGGTAATCTTTCTTCCTTTTTCGCAATCACATTTATCAAAAATTTAGCCTTCTACCTTCTAAAGAGAAACCTTTACTAAACAACCTTTTCATCCTCATCTAAACTCAAACACCCAAGTATGTAACCCCCTCGATCTTGTCTAGACACAACTAGACTAGAACGAGCTACACAGGGAATACCAAGACTAATCCGAAGACTCGCTCGATAAACAACCCTTATTTTTACTGCTATTTTTTTATTTTATCTTATTTAGATGATTTACTTGATCCTACATTTTCATGCGAGGATTTAGTTAGATTTGTAGCCTAAACCGATAAGAAAAAAGTCATAATTTAATCGAATAAGATATAGGAATCAAATTATAATTTCTAGAAATTTTAAGACTAATTGTGAAATAAAAATTATCGATCCTTAATTAAGGTCATTTCATGCTCAAGTCTCAAATTTCAGCTTAAAACAAGGTCTACAAGTTATTTAAATGCATGTTCGAGGTTTAGGGACTAAAATGTAAAGATTCAAAACTATATTTTAGCCTATAACAACTTTAACGGTCAGGGGTATCAATAGCCCTAGGTCCTGCTTCAATACTAGTTGTCACAGTAAAGAATGGTATCGAAATGTCGGCCTAGCGTATCGATACTCCTTCGATAACTCGCTCAATGTCATGTGTAGCAAGCCTGCGTTTCTGATACAACAAGGTCCCCGTTCTGATACGATTTGCCTCTATAAAAAGGGGTTTCGAAACTCGGGACCAAGCGTATCGATACGCATGCTTGTGTTCATCATATAGTATCGAAATGATCACTTACTGTTCCGATACCCAGGCTTATTTTCCAGCTTATCCCTCGTTATTTTGCTTAGGTATCGAAACGGTTCGATACCACCTGCTCAGAATCTGAAGGATTTCCAGATTCCAAGCCTAAAACGAATTCAAGTGTTCTCTAGATGCATATTTTTACCTATGGAGCATAAACCATGTATCACCACGTATTCTCTAGATGTAATTCATCCTAGATAGCATAAGTTTCACACAATTTGTAAGAGCATTCAACAATATCATCGTATTTAGTCATTGAAAAGTCATGAATTCAAAAACCAAATACTTTATTAACATCATAAGCACCAAATATACAAGTTCATATACTAGACTCGGAATCTCATGAATTCAACTATTCAATAACAAAACTCAAATAACACAAGGTTCCATAGCTCATGATAAATTATAAATAATATAAGATTTCTTAGATCTATTGCTCTCAACTACCTAAGGTTCAAGCTTAAAAGTCTCATACTATTTATCTGCATTGCAAGGAAAAGAGAGTGGTTAAGCTAAAGCTTAATGAATGAAATATAAAAACGATTTAAATTACTTGCAATATAGCCCATAGTATATTGAAACGTTTGTAAAAGAAAATTAGTTCATGCTCTTAAATAATCTCTCGTGGCTAACAAAGCCACCAATAGTAAAATTCAGCAAGTGTATCAACTCTTGGAACTAATCCACAAAACTAAGGCTTACATGTTTCACATAGCAAGGCTTATAAAACATTTGAAATCAAATAAAACACTCTCAAATTCTATTTGCAATGAAAATTAGTAAAAACATAACACTTGTGTTTTTTCGTATTGGTATTAGTGATCTGATTAGTCTTACATCTAATCGTTGGGATAAACAGAAACTCGCATAAAGACATAAATGCCAAGACATGCCTCGTATGGGGCTATATCGCCAAATCATACCTCGTATGAGGGATATACCACCTACTAATACCTTGCATAAGCTAAACTCGTTCACATGAAGGATTACCTCCAATCATGTTTCTCACCTTAGGATTTGTGATAAGCTATGATTAAATGCAATACAACACATATACCACAACCTAAGCAAATGCTCCAAATGCATTGCTATACGAATTTTGTAAATATAAAGAGTGCACTCAAATCCTATTGATCGATCAACTTATCCCTCTAATATCATCTCAATATCCAACACAAAATAGTAACAATGCTCAAGTTTCTTACAAAAAACATTAGGTAATTTACTCACAGCCCACTAACTCATGCTTTACTTGCATAAACCAATAAAATCTCTTTTTTTTTTACATATTTCGAAAACAAACTGTGTGAGCATATAAATCAATATAAACCAATTTCATGAGCATTCATTCATGTACATAATTACATATGTACAAATATGATATGATTATGTCCAAGCATAGTAAAACAAGCATAATATGAGAAAACACTTTTTACGAGAGCAACGTAAAACTTACTTTGGAGTATAGTGAGGTTTGTCACACCTTACCTAAAACCCCAAACCTTTGAAAAACGAAGTAAAATACTGTCGAAGCAGCTCACTCTCAAATCCACTCACCGATAACCGTTACTTGCTCGATAAGTCACTGAAACTTCACTCAATCACTATCAAACTTGATCCTCTACTTCTAAACATCTTTCAAGCATCAAAATAAGAGGTTTTAATGCTTCTTAACACACAAAAACAACCCTTAACTTGGATCAATACACAACAACCCTTAAAACTCTTAAAAACCTTAACCGAAAATTCTTTAAAACCAACCAAACTTCTCCTAAAACTTTAGTACGGAATTAAGAAATTTAAAGACATGTTATAAAAATCCTAAAATATACAAAATCATTTAATTAGGATCTAAAAATAGTGAGAAAAACCCTTGAACGAAAATTATGAATTTGATCAAAAAATCGATTTTTCTTAAACCAAAATATTAAAAATATTTGTATCAAGCCAATAACTTGAAATTTTCATTAAATAAATTTAGGGTCTCAAAGTTTTGAAGATATCTCACCTCCAAAACTGATCTAATCTCCTTCCAAATTTTTAAAACAAGAAAACGATTGAAAACCAAAATTTTTGAAGAAGAAAAGCTATAAGAATTTATCTAAATGAAATTCAAAGGAGAAGATAGAGTTTTTACCTTTAAAATTGATGGAGTTTATTTCTTGAAAGAGGGAAAATGAAAATTAAAAATAAGGGTTATGTTTATAATGTGAAAAAAAGGTTTTGGGATTAAAAATATAATAATTTGGATTATTTGATTTAAAAATATGGGCTAAGATTTGATTAAGTAGGCCCTTAGAAAGTTTAAAGCAACTAGGATTACAATTGGATCAAAGCCCCTTAAAGATTCATAGTTTTGGCTTAGTTTATAAAATTGTCACTAAGTTTTCAAATTTTACAAAATGGTCACTAATTTCAAAATCTAGAGATTCAAGGGTCAATTTTCAAAATTGAGTTGACCAAAGTCAAGTTTAAGCCAAATAAGGATTTAAGATATTTTTCCAAATTTTATTTCTATTAAAAACCATTTTTTAAGTATTTAATCTCGAACTAGGCTAAACCGACAAAATCGATTCACTAACTTCTAGGCCCATTTTTGGGACGTTAAAAATTCCAACACTCAGGAAAAGCCCACTTAGGTTTAAATATTTTTGACCCTACACCTGAACCCACGTGCTCGAGTAAAATGACTTGTTCACTAACTTCTAGTCATTATATTCCTTAACATGTTATCTATGCATTGAATGAGTACTTGCATATGCTTAAGTTTGGATGTTTGAGCAAGTTCTAAAATGCATATATGGAGGATTGAAAGAATGCTTAGTTTAATTTAATCTTTGGAATGCATTTCGAGTATGTTGGTTTGTTAAGAAGCATGTCCTTAGTTTAGCCGATAATACTCGTTAACGCATGGTTATTGACATAGATGATTAATAATGGTTATCAAATTTGTGAAATATATTAAGGATTCATGCTAGTGTGTTTGGGGAATGTTCGATAAGATTTAGGGCTAAAAATAGTGAAAATAGATATTACAGATCTATTGATAAGTGCATAAAAGTCCTATTTATTATATCATTTCTCCACTCAATTATTGCAAGTAATGAACATATCTAATGGTAATACTGGATAATTCTGATTGTTTTCTACACCCTAACATCCAAGCACTTAAATGTTATTTTTATATATTATTTGGTATAAAACAGGTATGGTTATAGTTTTCTTTCTTAGACAGTAAATAAACCTACAAGTGATACCAATTACAGTCAATGGATGCTAAAAGTAAGAGTTACAAACAAAAGATCAATCGCAAATGAGCACCCGCCAAGGCAACAAATTGAATGTTGTGGCAGCAAAATAACAACAAAAATTGGTACACAATAGATAGAGAATAAAGTACCGAATCCATTGAGCACAATTAGAGAAGAAACAGAAACGAGGAAAGAAAGTCAAGCCATGGTCAAAGTCAACGAAATTTCAAGAGTCCAAAAGCACTAAAATTAGGAAATAGAATAAAGAGTTTTAATTTAAGATGAATATGTATTATATTCCTTTTAGAACTCCTAATACTTATGGGAAACATTGACCTAGGCTTAGCCTATATAAAGCAAGCCCTTAGGTCTAAGAAAATAAGTCGGTTTTCATAGAATAAACCCTTAGCTACTGAAAAAAACATTATGTTCTAATTTTTTCCCAAGATATAGTTTAATTGTGGAATAGTTGTGAAAGAAATTTTTTATTCTTATTAATACAATTCAAGTTTCATAGTTTATTCTCTCTTAGTTCTCACTCTTATTTGCACACAAGCTCGGAAGATAAGTTTGCGAGGAAAAACCCATTTGCTTAGATTAGGGATAGTTAGGTTCATGAAACGAGAGAATACGATCTTTTCTCTTGGGCATTGTCTAATCCAACCAGGATTTCAACGACTAAAAAGAAGCATAATATTGGTTGTTGTTCACCCTCCATTCACGTCAAGAGGTATTATCAAGATGTGACCTTCAATAACACTCTGAATTAGGGATAAGGGGGAGGCAACTAAGGATGCACTGTCGAATTATGAAAAGTTGAATTATCGACAAGGCATAACTCGTCAAGGCAGCTAAGGCGATCCTTCAGCGCCCGCTGAAGCGACACTTCAACCCATGCATCAATAAGAGGATAATATATTGCAATTGGACTCCACTCTACAAAGTAATTAACCTGGACTTTCTTCTCTCATCTTAATCTTATTTATTTACTTAGTTTATGTTCTTAAGTTAATCATTTTCAACCCAAGATTACTTGTGTTTTTATAATTTTAGTGCAGGAACAATTTGCCACGTAGGCATCTAGTCCCTGTGAGTTCGACAACCTCAAATATTACAACTTGGCAATAGGTGGATGCTTCATTCATAATACAAGACTTCAAAAGTCTCACTATCTACCCATACCGATATGAGACCCTATCATATTGGTACATTGGGCCTAAATTAGGCCTGAGAATTGAAAGTTTATCCTGGATATCAGTATAACTCGAGACGTACCTTTTGACACCAAAAGATTAAGGATTTATATGTAACTTGGCGTTTTTTAACGTTTATCATTGTAAATGTAAGAAATTCCATGTGCCCCTACGCATAATCATTTTGTTAGTTAGATGTGATGTAGAAGTTTAAATTCTTGTATTTTAGTTCATATTTATTTATATGTCAATTGTATGTGTTTAAATGATCCATTTTAGCTGAAAATTGACACACAATTATAGAATATGACTAATTATGGTTTGGTAACTTTATATCTAATTAAGTTTGCATAATTTTCTAGAATTGCAATTTGGTACCTAGATCGCATGTCTACCCAATCAAACATCGATTCATTGTATTAATTGAGTGAGATTTTAACCGTTTTCAATATGTATAGGTGTCAAAATCTCATCTAGATAAGATAAAAAGAAAAAATGGACCGAATTCGATTTAGTTTTTTGGGTTTACTTTGACAAACTTAATATAATTCTATCGGTTCATGTCTAGCTCATATGTTGGGTTGAGGGGGTTGCACTTTTTTCATGTATGTGCCTTTATATTTTGACCCAAGAGGTGCCCAACATTTTTATTTTTATCATTGAACCAATCGAAACAAACACATCGGTTTGATTTTATTTTCAAAATTTTAATTTTAAAAAAGTCTCTAAATTTACCAAAATTTATAAAATAGCCCCAAAATCTCAATATCCCCGCATACGACTATTAACAACGGCGTTTATCACATTGTCAAATAAAAATAAAGCCTATTTCTCTCGCTGCAAGATCCATACATTGTTCGTCGTCTGATCAATTATCATTTGCCACCCATTATTTATTTTTTCCTTCTCTTGTTTAATTTTTTATGTTAGGCACGGTAGTCATTGATTTTCAGCGATGAGAAGATGGAAGAAATGATCATGAGGCTCCAACAATAGAAGTGGTGGACACACTCGAAGACTGGCACGGCAATAACTAGAATTGAGATTTGGAGACTACTTTGAAAAGTTTTGAGAAATATATGATATTTTTGAAAATTCTGATTTTTAAATAAAATAAAATACCACATGTCAATTAATATAATTTTTTAAACTTTAACAAACAAGACACCTAAAATAGTAAAAGTAAAAACGCTAGACACCCACATGAGCTGAAAAATACTTCAGAGACATTTAGAAGAAAAAAAATGTATAATTTGACTTTTTTTTACTATTAAGTCTTTATATTACACATGTAGTAAAAATGGAGAAAATATTAGATCAATTATGTTCACCTCGTTATTCGTCGTTCAATTAATCTGATTTGTTTATTTTAAAATAATTATCTAATAATTACTCATCCTCTTATTACATATAAGAAAGAGGTGATGATTCACCTTTAGAAAAAATAAAATGAACGAATCTGATTGATTGAGATCACAGATAACGTGATAAACAAAGTTCATCTAATAATTTATAATTGGCATAAAGATAATTTTAACCCTTAACGTTTATAATTTTTATCGTTTTGGCCCTCATTCTTTTTTTGGGATAAATTTAGCCCTTAACCTATATATTTTTGACAAATAGCTTATTTTTTAACTATCATGATAACTGAACCGTTAAAATTTAACGATGATGACATGTCATATGCATATGATAATATATTTTAAATGACATGGCATCTAACCTATTAAATACATATATATAATATATAATTTTATTTCAATATAAAATATAAAACAAGTAAAATTCAAATAAAATATTAAAAATTAATTAATTCTAAAATAAAATGATACTAAACATTCTCAACCCTAACTACGATAGAATTAAAGTCCTATCTTTAAAAAAATATAAACAAAATTCGAAATTAATTAATTTTTAAGGTAGGATTTTGATTCTATCGTAGTTAGGGTTGAAAATGTTTAGTAATATTTTATTTTAGAATTAATTAATTTTTTAATATTTTATTTGAATTTTAATTGTTTTATATTTTATATTAGAATAAAATTATATTTCAAATATATACATATATGTATTTGATAGGTTAGATGTCATGTTATTTAAAATTTATTATCATATGCATATGACATATCATCATTGTTAGATTTTTAACGGTCCAGTTATCATGGTAGTTAAAAAATAAGCTATTTGTCAAAAATATATAGGTTAAAGGCTAAATTTATCCCAAAAAATGAGGGCAAAAACGATAAAAATTATAAACGTTAAGGGTTAAAATTATCTTTATGCCTTTATAATTTTCCGTAAAAATGACATGTAAATTATTCGGTCTTTTCCTTTAAAAGTCAAAAACAATGTAATTTAGCCGTAATTTAAGGCTAAACATGGGAGGACTTCTTGGTTAGACTTTACGATTGCATAGGTTTCAACTGTCAAAACAAAATTTCTTTGGTCAAATTGTGATGTTGGCATCTTTTTTCAATCTTGTTATTTGAATGGGTAAACTACACAAAAAATCACCTACTTATAAGTAAATTTATAGTTTAGTCTCCATACTTTAAAAAGTTGAAATTTAACCACTTATTATCAATTTACAACAAAATGTCACAAATTTAAACATAATAGAGAAATTAAAACCATGATATGAACATTAACTTTTGACTGAAAAATAATTGTTTTTATAAGTAATATTTTTTTGGATAGAACTACAATAATAAAAAATATTCTAATACTTTGTTAAAATAGTCACTAAAATATAAAAAAAATATCGTTTTGATCATTAAATTTTTAAAAATTATAAAATATCATCAAATTTATTAAATTATTATAATATTATCATCAAACATCATAAAAATAATGTAACAAATTGGACCTTTTTATTAAAAATAATTACAAAAGTTCGAACTTGGTTTTATTTTTAAGTTGGAAGGTAACATTTTAAGCGTTAACCTGGTTAAAGATGATGATGTAAAGGAATGAGGTAAAATCAATTTATATCTCATTGATATCTAGATTTTATAAATTATCAATGATTCATATATTAACTTATAATTATATCGATATATATTTTTAATCTCAATTTCTTTTTAAAATCTAAAAATTAATGTAAGTCAAATTCAACCTCTTGGTAGTGATTGGTCTCCCTTTCCAACTCCTCCTACGGATGAGATTGTGACCCCTCAAACATGTGAATGGCCATAAATGTGAGCTTTTAGGCTTTACCTACCATTCACCATTCATCTTTATCATATCCAAAACACAGCTAAAAGGACTAAACCTTTGCTTTTCTTTGGACTTCTCTCTCATTTTTAGAGATGGTACGGGTCAAATTGGATTTTCGGTCCACCTAAATCTGATCTAAATATAAATATCCTAAACTCTATTTTGACCTGACCCGACCCGAATTATAGAAAAAAAATTAGGGATTAAATTGTAAAAAAATAATTTTTGGAGACTTAATTATAAAAATATAATTTTAAGGACTAAATTATAAATAAAAAATTAATTTTAAATATCTACTTATAAAAAATATATAGATAGAGGACCATTATTATAAATATTCCTAAAAAAATTTATGAAAAAATTACATATTTAGTTTCAGGTCAGGTCATATATTTTACACCCTAAACTCGAACCCGACCCGATTTCACTTTAAAAATCACTTAGCCCGACCCAAACCCGATTTTTTCATCAAAAAATCTGACCGGATCGGGTCGGAACCCGATCGAGCCAGGTAAAATGCCCATCCCTACTCATTTCAATAGTTGAAAGATTAAAGATGATTTTTTTTTAATCAACTACATTGGTTACAATAATATCTGTTTTAGAGTACATCGTTGGATATTGATCGCTCAATCACTATACTAGTATTACTGGTTCTCGAATCTGTGACCTCTAGAAATAACAATCGTTGCTTTTAACTAATGAGTTAAAGATAATTTGTGTTCAAAGATAAACATATAATTTTATGTTATTGAGTTTAATAATAACGTGATAGGACAGTTTAAAAAAATATAATTATATATTTAAAAATTTAAAAATAAGATAATTTAAATATTAAACAAATACTATAATTTAAAGAAAATAAGGGAAAAAGCGCGGCTAAATAAAGAAAAGTAAAGGAGGAAAGCGAAGTTGAGTCATCTTCCTCGTGGCCGCTATGTTCTGGTGGAGACTGGTCTCCTTCGTCGAAGCATCAGCCATGGAAATACTCTCCAATCCTTTTTAGTAACTTCATTAACAGTTAAAACCCAACTTTTCTTACTGTTCTTTCTCCCGATCTGTATAAAACCTAAGATACTTATCAGTAACGAAAACTGATTGTCTCCCACTCTGTTAAAAAAGAGATAGAAATGATGAAGAAAGTAAAGGGAATTTTAAACACTAATTTGAAGCTCTCTCTTTCTCTTCCACCTGGGATCTCCTTCGAAAAATTCCTGTAATCTTAATTCTTCACATTAGTCCTTTATTTTTCTTAAAAACTTTGGTTTTCGTAATTAAATTGTTCTTTGCAGGACTCAAAGCGGTACGTTCAAAGACGGTGATCTCCTCGTCAACAAGGACGGTGTTCGAATCATCTCTCAATCCGAACCTGAAGTCGTATGATTTTTCATCCCCCTTGAAATTAATTGCTTAGATTCTTTGATTTTTTTTTTTAAATTTATAAGCTTGATTGGTTAGATTTTTTGGTTTTAGCCTCAGCTTATCAAGCCATCTGAAAATGGTAATCAGTTAAATTTAGAAGATTTCGATGTGATTAAAGTTATTGGAAAAGGTAATGGTGGAATTGTGCAACTGGTCCAACACAAATGGACTCAACAGTTTTTTGCATTGAAGGTATTTGTCCAAATGTCTAGTTTAACGCTTTATATATTATTCCAATTGAATCTTAACTCGATTGTCACTCGATTTGGTTATGCGACGAGTTAATGAAGCATTTACAGCCTTTCTTGCTTTGCAAGAAATCCATTCTTCTAAAGCACATGTAGTTGTTGTCCAACATCGTTACCAGGTTATCCAAATGAATATCGAGGAGTCAGCACGCAAGCAGATCGCAAAGGAACTGAAAATAAACCAATCGTCTCAGTGTCCGTACGTTGTCGTTTGTTACAAGTCTTTTTTTGTCAATGGTGCCATTTCGATCATCTTGGAGTATATGGATGGCGGATCCCTAGCCGATTTCTTGAAAAAGGTTAAATCCATTCCCGAACCGTATCTTGCTGCAATTTGTAAGCAGGTTGGTGCATTCGAATCTTCGATCGTGTTATACTGCCTACTGGATGTTTATGGTATATATATTTTGTAATTGCTCTTGTTAATGCAGGTTGTCAAGGGCTTGATATATCTTCATCACAAAAAACACATTATCCACCGGGACTTAAAGCCATCTAATTTGTTAGTAAATCACAGAGGAGAAGTTAAGATTACTGACTTTGGTGTTAGTGCAATAATGACGAACACCTCAGGACTGGCTAGCACTTTTGTTGGAACGTACAACTATATGTCGGTATGTAAGTTACCGTACCGGGATAATGATTTTTTTTCCGGTCAATAAGGTGAGTTTTGTTATGGATTGTTAATTTCAGTTTACTTCTTTTTTAGCCTGAGAGAATTGTTGGTAGCAACTACGGCAGTAAAAGTGACATTTGGAGTTTGGGGCTAGTGTTGCTCGAGTGTGCAACTGGTCAATTCCCGTATTCCCCACCGGACCAGGCGGAAGGATGGACCAGTTTTTTCGAGCTCATGGAACAAATTGTTCAACAACCACCACCTTGTGCACCTTCGGATCAATATTCTTCTGAGTTTTGCTCGTTCATTTCTGCATGGTAAGATTATTTTTAACTACTTTATACACTTGCCTGGTAATGAGTTGTTTGCAGTGATCGTATGAGTTAACATAGCCCAGCCTTGGGTTCTTTTATCCATTGCAGTGTACAAAAGGACCCAAAGGAAAGAAAGTCGGCACATGAATTGCTGGTATCGAAACAAAACATCTGGATTCCGCTGTCTCACTCTCATCATTGCTTCAAGCAGTAAGAATTCGATTAAATATCCATTAAACAATGTTTATCGTGTTTCGATGTGAATGCAGGCGCATCCTTTCTTGAACAAGTACGACGACTTGGACATCGACCTCTCATCTTACTTCTACAATGCCGGATCGCCTCTTACACCGCTTTAGAACCTGTGGTAAGTCTATGCTTGGATTTTTGGTGGTTATATGGGATCGATCTCCACTACCTTGGAACTCCATTTTTGGAATTATAAGTTCAAATTCTTTGATCTTTGACTGGTCACAGGCTTTCGTTGCTTGGAAAAACTTTGTTCTCGGTTTTATGAAATGAAATCTATATTCTCTTTGCTCATATCTGAAGCATAAAAGTTAACTAAGTACCGAAAACAATATAAGCTGAACTGTAGGTAATTTTGTAAAGCAAAACCAACAGTTACCTTCGTTTTGGCAGAGTTCAGACTTCAGACCAAACATATAACCAGTCGGACTCCAGATAATCTCAACAAAACCCAAAGCTTTACAACCATGGAAGATCTGTCTTGTCATTGTCACTAAAGTGCAGGACTCATTCGAGCAGCTGTTATGATGGCAAACCCCAAAATTAAGCATCAAAGAATACCAGAAAAGTTTCCTTGTCGGGGAACTCAGGTGTCAGATCATTGTGGTGGTGAGGTACAACTAATTGCTGTGTAGTGAAATTCCATAATTGAAAGACAATGCTGTGTGTTAGCCACTTTATGGTGGATTCTTGGATGAATAATATGATTTGACAATCTTATTCCGATCATGGTATTATATTCCGATCATAATCGGATCGACTCGGCTCATGAATGTTCTCTCTGATCAATCTACAGTTTGGTTCCTTTATTTGCCTTCTCCTCTATGAATTTCATTTGAATGGATAATTTCTCAACACTTACTATGTTATCTTTTGCAGCAGCTTGCTGCTACTTGGATAATAGAAAACATTTTGTCCAAAAAAACTTAGAAAACGAGAGTGAAATATGAAAGAGAACTCAGTTATTTTGACCGAAACGGTTGTGGAAACCTAGCTATTAATGGTGGTAGTAAGATCAACAAGTTAATTGAGTATATTGCATCATTCTGGTGTACAAAGATACTTTAAAAAATACAATAAGCCAGGTAAAAAAAGGTTAATAGGGTCTTTGAGCTTTTAAGGTACCCTTGCTGTCAGGTTTTTTTCCTGAATTTTCTTTGTGCTTTTAGGTCCAGGACAATGACTGTAATGTTGTCTTTGCTTCCTTTACTAAGAGCAAGCTTTGAGAGGTAATCCGCTGCGGATTGAGCAGCTGGGTCAACTCCATCACCCCGTTCTGTGGATAATTTATCCCCGTGTTTTTTATGCCAGAGGAGGATTCGTTTTCGAGCAACTTCACATGCTTCCTCGTTGCTCATGACGTCCCATAATCCATCACTGGCTAGTATAAGACACTCGTCTTCTTTTGCTCGAGGTATGAACATCACTTCCGGATCTGGAATTATCCATGGTTTCAAGTATCTGTCACCTGACCAAAGGATTCGGGATTACAAATATGTACGTCTCAGCAAAAGGCTAATACATCTGTTAAGATGGAAATTAAGGATTAGAAATGCATACCGATTGACCTCGACATTGCTAGAACACCAAAAACACGGGATCCGTTCCATTGTATGACCTTCCCTCCTGCTGCTTCTATCCTCGCATGTTCATCTTCTCTATCAGGCTGTAAAAGGCTCAATATAAACGACAATGTCTTTGAAATTTGCATGTACGGTGGAAAGATAACTCGAAATTGGCAAGTCTTACTTTGTGATCTATGGACAATGGCACGGGATGCTTTCCATGGTAGAGAACTGCCCTTGAATCGCCGCAATTTGCAACGATTATATGTGTTGGACTAACAACTGCAACTATAGCAGTAGAGCCGGCAGTTTCGGGGGCAATAGGCTCGTTATCGGTATTGTTCACGCCTTTCCGTACCCCTCCAAACTCAGCATCAACTTTGATGAAACAATTGGACAATGCTTTCTTCCATTGTTCCTGCCAGTCGTGCTCAACACTTCCCTCTTGAATACATGATTTTGCCATTTCTATCTCCTCGGCTAAAGCCAAATGCATACGTTCACGACAATAGTTTGCAACCTATGCATCGAAGCAATCTTGTTTAGAGAAACCAAATTGGCAAACACACACACATAGTACGAAAAGAAGGCCATGAAGCATACCTGACACCCTCCATGTCCATCATACACACCGTAGAAATGAGCCGTTAGGTCGCTTAGGTCATGATCTGTTCCATTTGCTATGCTCTTGGCTTTTAGCATTCGACTAGGAACTTGCAGAAATCGTGGTACGGCAACAACAGCATCTTCCATTTCCGATCTCCTACCACAAATGGATGTAAATCCCCAAAGGGGTATGTTTCCTACTTCAAGCAGACACTTGATTTCAGTTTTCCTTATCTTCTTTTGTTGTGGCACCTCAAGAATCGAGTGCAACAACGATGTTCCATCGGACTCATCAGACTTGTTGCCGTCATCCCCCGCAAAACCAACCACAACTCTCTTCACATCTAGAACATCAGTAGTTGATGAAATTCTCTCAGAATTAACCTCTAAAGCTGAAATTCCCTCAACAGATGTGCTACTGATATTACTAGCTACATATCCACCTTCATATTCTCTAGAAACACAACTATCATCGGACAAAACTACTCCGATATCTCCTCGGTTGCCGGAGGGTGACAACAAACTAGCCTTCTCCGCGACAAGCTTACAGGCATTAACTCCGGCTGCGGCACGCGACACCGATCTCGAACCATTCAGAATCACATCGCCTAACGAAACAGCACAAGGACCAGCAATCGCTGCAGATACCTCCTCCATGGCCCCCTTTTCACCTGCAACAAAATCCTTGCAAAGCTATCTACGGATTCTACTCCTCAAAACTTTTAAAAGTAACGAGAAATCGGAGAAATGGGTGCTGATATAAGGCTTTGATGCCTCTAGATTCTAAACACAGCTTTCATAAATCTGGATTCTTCTTTTCATCGAACAGGTGGTGGGCGAGATAAGAGGGAAAGGCAAAACCTTCACTTTCAATGGAAACAGAAGCAAAAAGCACATGTGGTCATGAAAAAGTTGAACTCAGAGCATAATAGCAGAAGACAAGACAGACCCAGAATCCATTTCCCTGGATCCAAGGCAATTCATATCAACCCCATGAAAGCAGTTCGGATTTTCTTGGTATTTCCATGCAAATTATATGGAAAGTGGGTGTTTATGGGGAGTTTGCTTGAGGGTTTGAAACACTGAAATATAAGAGAAATCGGAGCCGAAAGGTAGAAGAGAAAGTGAAAATGATGGATGCCAGAACATGATGGAAGTGCACACCTGTCCTTTGGACTCGACAATCAAACATTAGATAATGTTGGAGAAACGAATTAAACTAACACAAAGAATCTGCACGTAAGCTCATGACAAAATTAGAAAAATTCCAGGAAAAAAAAAAAAGTTGATATATCACAAGACAAGAGAATTATTTAAAGGGATAATTGCAGAAGAGGTCCCCAAGCTATAACTAGTTTTTAAATTGATCTTGAAATTTTGGAATCGTTTTGGTTGAATCCTCAAACTAAAATGTTTTCTAACCAAGTCCTTCTTTTAAGGCCCTTCTTCGGGGATTATAGAATGTTCGTTATGGTGGAACGGTCTATTGTAGAGAAGTTGAATTTTTAACTCGAATCGAGTCGGATCGAGTAGAACTAAACTTGAGTAGTGAAAAATTTGAGCTTGATTTGAAACTAGTTGCTCGAAGTTCGAGGTAGGCTTAAATGATAATTAGTATCAAGGTACGAGTTTAACTTGATTAATACTCGTATAATGATTTAGATACTAAAACTCAAATTTAATCTTGTTCATATACAAATGCTTTGATAGAGAAATAATTTAATAACAAAGTATTAAAATGTATTTTAAATAAAAAAGCTTGATTAAGCCTAAAACTATCATATTTAATATTAAGGTTGAGTTTAATATTGTGTTCTAAACTCAAAATATATCATATTTTAAAATTTATCCCATTTTGGGGACGTCGATGAAATTAACCCAAATAAATTATTAAATAAAACCCCTTATATCATTTATGTTTGGAATGGAGAAGGAGCAAAGCATGAAGCACTTGTCTGGTAGCAATTAAATAAATAGAAAACTACATGTGAAAGTGAGTAAGACCAATGCAGGATTTGACACGTAAAAAGATCTGGAAAATCAGGTTGGTGACCAAAGACAAAGAAAGGGAGTGACGTGCAAAGTTTAGGTTTAATTTTTAAATAATTATTTGGATTAATAACGAATTTAAAAATATTTATAAGAGCGGATACAAATCAAAATATTATTTAAGGTGAGTAAAAATTATAAAAAAATTAAAAATTTATAATGAACATAAATCGTAAAAATTTAAAAATTTAAGGATCAATTCATAAAAAACTAAAAAAATTAAAGCAATGTGTGAATTTTAAAAAGTTTAGAGCGGACTTATGCGAGGCATCTTTCCTTGTGAATATGTCACTGATTTGTACTCGATTTATTGATTGATTAATTAAAATTTATTCAATTAAAACTCGTAATAAGAATGTATATGTCAACCCATTTTACTCTATTTAAATTCACAACACTAATATAAAAAGCGTAACATTTTATCTCAGTAGATCAATTTACTATTATTAATTTCAAAATTATCCATAGTTAGTCCGAACACTTTAAATTAAAGATAATTATGTTGAAATATATTCAAACAATTATATTATTTTATTTTTAGACAAATCTTAATTCTATTTAAAGAGAAATGAAAAAACTTTTAAGAGAATGAAAGAAATAATTTTAATAGAGCTAAAATCTGTGACTTAAAAAATATAAAAATATATAAATAAACAACTTAATCAAATGATTATATATATTTACCTTAAACTGAAACCTATTTATATTTAGAGGTGGGTAAAAAACTCGATTATCCAGTTTCGGTTTCGGTCTCAGATTCGGTAAGGTCCGATAAATTTTTATCTGGTATTGGTTTTGGTTGGGCTAGGATTGAATCCAAAATTTAGGTCCCGGTAACCGAGACTTGGACTAGATCTTGATTTTTTGGATCCGGTACCCGGTGGGTACCTAATAGAACCGAAACCAATACCAAATATCATATATTGATTTTCTTTTGTTTATTTTTCTGTCAAATTTTCTCTTTATGTGTGAATATTACGAGTATGACTAGTTTTAAAACTTTAATTTTCAAGCCTACAAAATTCTAATTTTATTATTTAATATTATTATTGGTGGTTGAATTCTTTTCTTCAATCAATCAATTTTTTTAAGAATAAACTAATTGACCGGGTATCCGATATTAGAACCAATTCCCACCAATAACGGGACTGATTTTTAAAATTTAAAATCCGGTATAACTGAGATTAGAACTGGTTCTAATTTCTAAAAACTGGTAATTATCAAAATCGAAACTAATTCTATTTAAATTGATCGGATACAAGATATTGTTTATCCCTATTTATATTTATATATTTTTTAGAATATAATTAAATTTATACTCGATCAACATAATATTATTTTATTTACATCTGAAGCTAGAGAGAGACTATGATTTTATTATGAGAGAGAGTGGTTTTTTCTGGGGAGCTGCATGTAGATCCAAGGTTGATTTGTTGGTTGGGTTAGGGTTAGTAATCAAAGGATTCATGAACTGACAACTCAACGGATTTCTTTATTCACAAGGAAGCGTTGGGGGATGCTTCCTATTGATTGTTTGCCAACCTATGATCTTACAACACGTGTATTCATACTTTTTAATTTTTTATAAAAAGATTTTTTTTTACTAATTCACGTTTTATTATAATATATAAACTCTTCTATCCAGGACAGGACACGACCTGCAATGTTATTGGCTGAAGCTTCCACGAAATTAAATATGTAAGAAACTGTGTTTATATTTGTACAGACAGAGGGTGAACATTTTAATGGCAAAGTTAGATGAAAATAGGGTTAGAAAAAAATATTAAATGCGTTTTAAAAAGAGAAATTATAAAAATATTATGATCGAAAAATTTTAATTCAAAAAATATTGTTCTCATCTTATTATTTTTTATTATATTGTGATTTATTGTTGAGTTCAGAAGACCGGTTTCTTTCAACCCGTCTTTGAAAAGTGAATTAATAAAAATAATAAACATTGTTCAAAAATAGGGGGAAAGCAATCAGTCATTAAATAGTGTTTTTCCATTCAACCATTATTTCAATAGTAAATTATTTTTATTAATTCACTGTTCAAAGACGGGTTGAAAGAAACCGATCTTTTGAATTCAACAGTAAATCACAATATAATAAGAAATAATGGGGTGAAAACAATATTTTTTAATTAAAATTTTCCAATCACAATATTTCTATGATTTCTCCGTTTAAAAAATATTTGAGGAAATAGGTTAAAAAGAATAGTATTATTTGAGTTTTTTATTTGTAGGTCGTGAGGTGTGTAATAACTGTTAAAATAATAAAAAAAATATTTTTAGTTTAATACAACAATTTATATGAATCTTGTCACCTACAGTTGATAAGGTCCAAGGAATACTATTCTTTCGACCTATTTTCTTAAATATTTTCAAACATATCTATTGACCTAATATTTTTTTAAACCTCGTTTCCATTTTAATGATTCTAGTTAAATTTTGAGTATATTAACTTGATGATACTTATTTTATAATTTAAAATTACTTTTAATTCAATTCAATTTAAATTATTTAAATTTTGTTCAAATTTATTTTAAATTAATTTAAAGATACATATTTTTATTTAAACTTGAAAACTGATATATCCTTTGCCCTTCCAAGAATCTCTTTATTAATATTTTTTATTAATTTTTTTTAACTTTGACCTTTTAATAATTAAAATTTATTATCGATAATATAAAAAAATATATACATTTAAAAACTTTTAATTAAATGAATAAATGTTGATGACCAATTGGTCAGAGTTATTCATCTATTCTCATCCCTTTCCCGTAGGTCTCGGGTTTAGAACCCAACAAAAAAAAACGTATTCTCTTAGAGTTTTCCCCTTCCACTTCAAGGTAAAAGTAGAAATAGGTTTTATAAAAAAAAAACTTTCAATTAAATGTTTTTTATAAATATATTTTATAAAAAAAAATTAAAAATATTTAAAATAATTATGAACAAAATTACAATTTTAATTTCTAAAAAATCAATAACGCACAACTTTTTTTTGATTGATAGGTGGATAACACTATAGGCCTCGTTAAAAACCTCCCCAACCTAATGAATAACGCACAACTTTAATGAATCTGTGGGAGTAAATTTTTTTAAATTAATCCTATCTCAATTTATAACTTAAAAATTTTTTTTTTATTTTTTAATCAATTTCATAAAATTACAGTCAAACCAGATTTAGATTTTTTATAAATAAAAGTAATATTTTTAAATTGAGTTTTGTTGATCTTATTTGTACATCGATCAACTTATTGAGATGATAAAAGAAAATCGTATATGTATACAAATCTTACGCATTGATTTTTTAGTCATTTTATTTAAATATTATACAGAAAGATAAATATATATTTACAATAACATTGATTGTTATACAAAATTAATATTTTAATCATTTTTCAAACTGAATAGATTAACTAAAATCTCAATACAAAATTATAATAAGCATAAATAACTTTTTCTGCACCATTCCGTGCTAACTATATAAAAATTTTAAGGTGAAACCAGTTAAGATGAAATTAAAATAAGATTTATATCGAAATTGTTATAAATATTGTAAAAATTTCAACATCAACTTTTTGGTATATACTAAAAATTTTAATTTTTTATAATAAATTCGGTATATATTGAATTTATTACAAAAATTTAAATTTATTATAAAAAGTGCAAAAATTTTAGTATATATCAAAAAATTAATACTGAAATTCTTACAATTTCTAAAACAATTTTGATACAAGTCTCATTTTAACTTCATTTTAATATGCCTCACATTACAAAAAAACCCACATTATTATTTCATTTCATTTCAGTTGCATTTTCGGTCGAATTCATTTCAGGTCGAGTTCATTTCATGTCGGTTTTATTTCAGGTCAAATTAATTCGAGTTTTAAATTCATATTAATTAAAACTATTAAGTTTGAGTTTGGTACAAATAAGTAATTAAGTAAATAACCGATAGACTTTGAGTTGAATGGTTGATCATTCATTTCGAATTAATTATTTAATATCTAGTGTCTTAACTAGCATGAATCCCATTAAAAATAAATATTACGCACTAGACTAAACAAAAATATCATAAAATGATTCATATCTTAAAAATTGAGCTAAATTACAAAAATTAAAAATTAATAAGGAATAAACATTTGACTAGAAAAAATAAAGTTTTAAATTAAAAAGGATAAACATTAATAAAATAAAATATCATCTTATTAAAAAACTAAACTAAATTAGAAAAATAAATAGTAATCAATTTAAAATTAAAATAAAGTTGTAAGGACTAAATTGCAAAAATTATAAATTAATAATAGTTAAATTCAGTAAAAAATTAATTTTAATGTACTTTAATACATTATAATTCATACCTATACAATATAGTTTAATACATTTCAAAAAAAGAATATAAAATTTATATTATGTATAGAATTTATACTAAATATAGAATGTATTCTATATATGAAAATATGATTGTATAATCCTATATATATAAAAATATATAATGCGTGTGTATACATGTATATATTATATGCATTAATATATGTATACTTATTACTTACATATATATATATATATACTAGATGCATATATATGTATATATTAATATATTATAGTCTATATAATATATTAGATGTATATATGTATATAATATACATTAATATATGCTATGTATATAATATACTTATATATATATTATACTTTATGTATTAATGCATTATATGTAATATATAATATACTTTAATATATATAATATTATATATATATATAATATACATATACTTAAATGTATACTAATATATGTATTTAATTTGTTTATGAATTAATGTATGTACATGTATTTAATTAATGTATGTATATTATTAATTCTTTAAGCCCAACACTAATCCCCTAAGTTCAAATCACTAAACTAGTTCTCTAAGACCAATTCTCCAATCACTTAATTAATTCCATATGATCAAATTAAAATAATTTTATAATATATAATCTGATTTTAATTAAATGAGGAATAAATCGAATAAAAATAAAATTTAAAACTTAATTTTCGAGTGATCATAACCAAATTAAAATAATTGTATAATAAGGTGTAGAGCGGTGCGAGATTTGATTTTTTAGGCGTGACCTATATAAAAATATGCGGAATTTTTTACCCGACCTAGAGTAGTATCAAATGAATATCTAAATCTAATCTTGCTTTTTTATATTTTTAATTGATTATATTTAATCAAAGTTTATTATTTGATTATATGTTGTAATAATAATTTTCTAAAATTTACTATATATATTAATTCCCTTCAAAATTTTATTTTTCCCTCTTTTTTATATAATAATCAAAATTTATTTCTAATTTCCTCCAAAATTTTGGGTAACTTATATCCCTTCAAAATTTTTACACTAAAAGTAAATTAATCTCAAACTTAGAAAATAAGTGACTTATTTCCCTCCAAAATTTTATCTTTTCACTCTTTTTTATCAATTATATTTTTCTTTTTTTTATCAATTGTTTTTGTTTAATTTAATTTAGTTATAATTTAGATTAATTTAATAAAAATCTACATTTGATTTTATAATTCTTTTAATTATATTTGTAATTTATTTTTTTATATTTTAATTTAGCTTAATTAATCCTAAGTTTAATAATTTAATTTAACTTAATTAAATATTAATCTAAAATTATAATTTATAATTAAATATTAATTTAAAATTATAATTTTTAATAACATATTATTTTAAAATTATAATTAAAACTAAATAAATATTAAATAAATTAATTTAATTAAATATGTAATATTAAATTTAAATATTAATCCCTAAATTAATTCTTATGTCTAATTCTATTTTTTGAAGACTAATTATATTTACCAATATTTTAAATTCATCAAATTATAGATATACTTAATTAAATGTCATGTAAACATTAAGTCTTGTTAATATTAGTTCAGGTTAATAACAGGTCGGGTTCAAAACAAGTCGGGTCATTTATCATGTCATGTTCAAAACAGGTAGGGTAAAATCAGGTGTCGGATCAATTCAGTCGGGTAATATCGGTTACCTACCAAGTCAGACTCGGGTTCAGGTTTGTTTCAGTCGGATGCAGGTCGGGTTTCGGGTCCACAGTAACATGTTGAAATCGGTTTTGGGTCATTCTCGGTCGGATACAGTTCAGGTTCGGTTACTACAGTAATAGTTCTAACTTGGGTTTGAATCAACAACAGTCGGATACAAATCGAATTCAGTTCATTACATCCTCGGGTCAAACTAGGTTCTGACTCGAACAGGTTTCAGTCGGGTTTTTATGTCGGGTCAACTTTTAACATCCCTACCACTCTCGGTAGATCAGTACGAAGTTCGTGTAGCAGTTTTATACGAATGTGTACTTACGATATGAAAAACAAAGAATAATCGTTAACGGATCGAACTTAAAAATTTTCATGAATCTGAACCAAAATTTATTTAGGATGACAGTCGGTTGGTCATATACTCGTGTATTTATACCGGGAACAATTGCAAAATTCATCTAAAACGACATTCTCTAGGAAAATAACACTAGACATATGTTACTGTAACTCTTATTTTTTTTTAAGTATTTGTATCCGACACTCATATCAGACACATGAATATGACTTTTAAGGATCATCCACAACCAGTGGCGAATCTACACTATAAAGAGGGTGGGCCCGTACTCACCCTAAAATTTTTGAAGTTTACGAATTTACCCATAACTTTTATAAATCAATCCTTAAAATTTTATAATATTTAAGGTTTTATGCTCACCCTGATATTTCAAAATTTTATATGTACCCACCCTCAAATAAATTTTTGAATCCGTTATTACATCCAACTACATGAAAAATCTTAAAAAAGTCTAACTGTACTCATATCGAATACATACACTCATACCTAAGTCCAAATAACATAGCAGTAGGCAACATAAAATTGAACACCTCTGGTAATGTCGAACTATTAGAACAAGTCAGATGGCATGACACTCTGAGCCTGAGGGATACATCAGACATTTTTGAAAATCCAAGAGAGCAATTTTACCTACTCGTACAAAAATCATCTCTTTTGACTGAAAAAATATGGCCAATTTCAACATCTTCACTAAACATTCTTACCTCTTAGCCTCCAAAGAAACTTCTCCATGAAAAAACTTTAGGGGAAATTACAATGTCTGTATAACAACTTTTCACTGCAGATGCAGTCGAAAAAGAGAAAAATTTCAAGACGTCCAAATGGTTCAACTCTAAAGTCAACTTGGAGATGAATCTACAAAGAATTTATTGTAACCTAATTGTGGACCGGACAGCCAAACCACTAGCCATGTAATTTCATTTCTTGATCACAGTGATTATGCTTTTGTTTTAAAAAAATCAGTATAATGGACAAGACTATACAAAGCAACTCAAGCCATCATATTCAAGTCGGAAGGGATTTCAAGGCCCATGAAGTCATGATCTTGTAACCTATCATCATCGATGTTCAACCACAAACCAAAATCTTGTCCTGCTAGTTGCAAGTCATCCAATACATCTAGGCCAAAATCATCTTTTTCTTTGGCATTATTATTCGTGGTTATCTCGCTTGGCTTTGATACAGAACTTGAGGTTTTTGGTTGCTCAGAGCTGTAAACGAATCGAACGAACACGAATGAAGGTGTATTCATGTTCGTTCGTTTAACTTTAACCGAACAAATGAAAGAATACGAACATAAACGAATACAAATTTTCTTGTTAGTGTTCGTTCGTTAAGGATTGTAGCTTGTTCATGTTCGTTCGTTTAAATGATAAACGAACGTAAACGAACGAACATAAATGAATGTAAACGAACATAAATAAACGAACGAACATAAATAACATATATAATATGCTAAATATTTAATATTTTAGATTAATTCGATTAATTCAGCTAATTAATTGATTTTAAACCGAATTAGTCGATAATTAAAATTAAAAAAAAAACTCTTAATTATTAGATAAAACCTAAAATTTAATTGATTCACTAGTTTTGTTTTGGTTCGATTCATTAACTCGATTTAATAGAACAATAAACACTCCTAGCCTATAACAAGAAAGTTTTTAACGAGTTATAAAACAAGACTTCTCAACTCGAGTAACTCGAATTTTTTGACTAGACTTATTTGATCTAATGCTCACCCTTAGATATATGTGAATAAATTTAAACGAACATAAATAACGAATATAAACGAACACAAATGAACGGACATAAACGAACAGATTACCGAACGTTCACGAACATAAATGAACGAATGAGCCCTTTGTTCATGTTCGTTCGTTTAACTAAATGAACGAAAAATCTTATTCATGTTCGTTCATTTAATAAATAAACGAACTTTTTGATAAGATCACGCAATGTATTTGACCAAGACGGGGTGAATTGGCAATTAAAAAAAATTATTGGAAGATTTTCAATGAAAATGATGGAAATTAAAAACACAAGATTTATAGTGGTTCAAGCTTTAAAACAAGCTCTACATCCACTACCTTAGCTCCCACTAATGATTTTATAATCAATTCACTAGATGAATTCAACTTTTTTCTAAGTTCAAGGATTAACTTTTACAACAAGCCAATTTTCTACCCAAAATTGTCTTAAACCTCTCAAGAGATTGCAAATGATAAGAGATAGGCAAAATAGGTTTCTCTCACAAGAAAATTATGCCCTAATTACAGAACAATACTCTCCAAACTCAATTACAAAGAAATAAATTAAAATACAAGAGTTGGGAGACTAAGATCTTCAATGAAGTGCTTTGAGTTGGATTTAAATGCTTGTATGTTTGCTTGAGGTTCAATAATTTGTTATTGCTGCCTGAAATGCTTCATTTTATACCTCCTCATTGATTTCTAACCGTTGGGGTTGTTGGGATTGCAAATAAAGATGTTGAAGCCTCATTTTCCCACCATAAATGCACCTATGCAACCTATGGTATCAAAACACAAGCTACCTGTTTCGAAACATTACAAAAGTACAAAGAGACGTGCATTTATTATAGGGTTTCGAAACAGGTATCGATACAGGGAGTAAATTGTGACCCTTGGTATTGAAACGAGTATCGAAACTGATTAACTAACATTTAAAGCTTAACTGACTTCTAACGGTCAAAATATTTAAAACTTAAATAGCCGTTGGGGATTTTAAGGGGTATCGAAACTTTATCGAAACGCCTTGTCATTATTTAAAATAATTTAAAATTAAAGCACGGTTTGATACTTGGTTCGAAATAAAACTTGGTAGATTCATTTTGGTATCGGAACGTGTTTTGAAATGGTAGATAAAACTCAAGAACATTCTTCGAAAAACAAAGGCCTGTATCGATATCAGTGTGAATGGTATCGAAACGCCTGGAGAAAAATACTTAGAAAAATATATTTCAAAAATTTATTTGACTCAGGGACTTAAAAATTTATTTCAAAAATAGTCCTCAATCATATTTGTTATATCAAAATCAATTTTAGTTTTATAAACTTCCTGCCTAATGGTTTACCGAACATTCGGTTTGTTTACAGCCTACTCAGACATCTTATAGAGAAGTCCATTTACAGAAACAAATAGTTGAGTGGTTATCTCGCTTAGGCTTTTCTTTTGATTTCCTTTGCCCCTTTGCATTGGATACATGTCAACCAATCTTATTAGTTCCATTTCTAGATGAAGCCTATTACCATGTCTATTTCCTTTCATGTCTCTCTTACTCCTCTTTCCTTTTGTACTACTCAACAAAGAACTTCCAATGTCTGGCTGGATAATAGAAGTACCACCAACCACGTTATCCAGCAATAACTCTCTCCTTTTCACCCTGTTAGACCACGAGTCATCTTTAACAATAATTTGATTGGAAGACCGATTTGTGGGTGGAAGCAGATCAGAAGAACTAATAGCAAATTATCTCCATTTTGACCTGCCAACAAAGACAGTCCATGGCTAAATTGCACCATAATACTAAAAGAAAAAGAGAGAGGAGAGAAAATTCAACAAAATGCAAAAAAGTACCATTGAGAACATTTTGTAGATGATTATATTACATGGGGTCAAATATATACGCACAAACACAACTACACATGAGAATTATAAAGTGTGTACTCTCTCTATAGGCATCAAGTGCATACTTGAGGTTCTAGCTTCCAGAGAGCGGGTGGAACTTCTGGCGTAAGGTTTTCTAGATTCACTATCTGTAGGTGTATGTATTGACTGTGCACCATGAAAACTGGTATGAACTCGGTAGGTCATATATGATGTTGCTTGATCGTGATTCTAGTAAGAACAAATTTCACAAGAATTGATATGCTAAATTTCATAAACATAAAACATAAGAATGGAATAAGAATAATAATAAGGAAATGATGGAATGAAGGATATGAAAGAGATTTAAGTTTATGGAAGTGTGATGATTCTAAATGAAGGAATGTTAGGGATGTGTAATGGAAATGGCGTGGGTATGTAACTTTAAGGGATAAATGGATTGTGACCCACTAACTATATGGAGCTAGGAACCAACAATATAATATGATGGATTCGATGTGGTAGAAGTGTGGCACGTGACCCACTAGTTATAAGGAGCTAGGAACCAACGCGATAATAAGATGAAATGGATAAAGACTACAACCTTTCAAAAGAGTTTTCTTATATCTAAAGTGGTGTCATACATATGAAGGAAAGGTTCCTATTTATAGTGTTCATAGGAACCATATAAAGAGTCTTACAACAAGAGATTAATGCTTCATCTTTATGGTGATGAATGCTAATGAATGCTTTGTTCTCTCTTCTATCTTTAAGTGGATGAATGTTCAAGGCATTAATGATGAATTTGGACTTAATTTAGGCTTAATATACATATAATTTCGTCCAAATGGTGGAAGGACTCTTGAGCTACCTTGTCTTGCTCTTTCATGGAGAAAAAAGGAGTGAAAATGAACACTTGATGTATGTAGACACTTTGGTAGAAAAAAGGGGAGTGTCTCTTCCAATTCCATACTGATCCTCAAGATAATTAACCTTCTTGAATGTCATAATATTATGCATTAAGAGGGCCTTCATTTCTTGTCTTCATGTAGAATACAAATAGCCTTCAATGAATTATCTCTTGGATGAAGATGAAGGGACTCTTCCTTGGCTCAAACTCATCCAAATCATCCTTGCATAAAATTCCCGTAATGAAAATTTCAGCCTGCACTGTCTTCGGTAAATCGATCATATCTCAAACTTTCGATATCGGATTAAGGTGATTCAAAAGACGTTGGAAAGCTAAGAGATAGAGAAATAAACTTTAAAGAGACTTCAAGACTCAAATCATCCCGGATCCAGCTCAAAAATAGAGATCAATATGACATTTATTCTTGCATTTTGTGTGACTGTTCATCTCCCTTCATTCACCTATCATAAAGGTAAACTTTATTTAAATTTTAATTAAAAAAATGCATAAAGAAATATAAGAGTTCGTTTTATTAATGCACTAGTTTAATGAATGAGTTATTTTGATCAATGAACTAACTTTATTAATGACTACATGCATGAATGAAATAGTTTATTTAAAAAACTAGATAAACTACTTCCCTAAATGAACTAGATGCTTAAATACTATGCATGCTTAAATGATCAACACACTTATTCAATGCATTAATATGTATAAAAAAACTTTATATTCTCATGCAAAATTATGCATAATCAAAATAAAGTAATTCTCCCTTGTGAATTCCACTTCCCCATGTTCAAAGCTCGATGTGAACAAGCTTTTCATGGCTGATTGAAACTTCTTGGACCTTGCACGTGTGATGGGGCCACTTGGGTACTCCTCCGGGTCCTTGTCGTTGGTGCTCATATCAAAAACCTAGAAAGAAACACTCCTCTAAGCATGGTCTCATCAAAGCAGTTTGTGCCAGTATCTTCAAATTTATGATATCGGTCTAATATCTGTTTGACAAATGCTAAGGCAGATTACTTGACTATTTTGTTATTGAAACTATTTCCACCAGTTGCACTAGGACCCCAACTATTTAAAGATTATGAATAGATCTTCAAAACAAAATTCCATCATCATATCACATGTATGTAAATTATTCAAGAAGTACTAGAGTTTTAATTATTCTAAAATTAGTAGTTATCTCAGAGTTTATCACCTAAGGAGATTAGGATTAAAAGTTTATTGTCGGTAGGACTTCTAAATATACTAAAATTCATATTGTATACTTAGTTTTAAAAAGCGTAAGCACCGAGATGCAAAAGGTCCTAGAGCCTAGGCGTGGGGAATAGGACGAAGGCGTGCGATTTTTGTAGGCGAGATGCATTTTTATACTAAAAAACTTAAATCAATTATATAACATATTTCTTACACAAAACAAAATTATAATCATATTGTGAAAAATTAAAGGTTAAAATATTCAATACCATGTCTAACTATAAAAATTTATATGAAAGCATAGTTCAAATAAAAGAATAAAGGAAGAACGAAAAAGTTATCATTCCCTTTCCATTTTCACATAACTTCCACAACTTTGTGTATAATTCTTTAATTTTCTATTTTGGCACTAAGCTAAGAGATTGTAATGGTGTCAACTGTGAAAAAAAGGACTATGATGGCTGAAGATACAATGAATGATGGTGGTTTGTGTGTGATCGGTGGTTAAGGGTTTGATGTTTGAAGAGAATGAAAAGAATATTTTCCAGAGAGAACAAGTCTTTATTTGTATTTTCTTATTTATTTCAATAGAATATATTACATATTTACATACAAACTTTATCTTTATTTTAGGAAACTTAAATTTAGGAAAGAAACTAATCATAGAATATATAATCCTTTAGAATAAGGGATTATAATAATAAAAGATATTTACAGAATAATAAAAGATATTTACAGAATATAGAGAATATATTTCTATAATTCTTACATTCCCCTTTAAGCCGGTAAGTAAACATAGTAAAAACACCATCTTGGATCTTAGCTTGATACTGGTAAGTAACCCGACATTCGAGTTTCGAAACCCGGGTTATGACAGCTCTCCCCTCCTTAAAAAAATTTCCTCGAAATTTACCTGAGAGAAACAAGTACGAATAAAGTTTCCTTATTTCGATCACAACCTCCCACGTTACCTCTTCGATTTTATGGTTTCTCCAAAGCATATTAACTAGGGGTATGTGTATACAAAGAAGATCGGACTTTAACTAGTTATTTTATAAATTTTAAAAAGACGTGTGAAGAACTTAATATGTTGTTTCCCTTTAGTTCTGATATCGAGGTTCAACAAAGTCAACGAGAATAGATGACAATTATGATTTTTCTTGATTGTCTTCCATCGAAATTTGAGACTGTCAAATCTCATATTCTCTCTGGTTCCAAAATCTCCAGTCTCGATGTTTTTCGCAGGGTATGTGTCTCAACCCGGATTTCAGAATTTGAGTGTCAGGTTAACTCAGAATATTGGGCTCCGACATTTGGGCCTTGATGGGCCTCGGGTTAGAGTGTTGGCCTATTAGTGGGCCTTAGTTTTGGGTTACCTTGAGCCCAAAGTGTGGTTTAGGGGTCTTATGGTCTTTTTCCCTTGTTGAGGACAAAAAGAGGGAGAGAGGTTTAATTTTTATGCAGAGAAAATATGAGGGTGATGTCACCATCCTTTTTCCCTCTTGTTCTTCATCTTTTTCTCACCCAAATCCTTAATAAAAAGGGTAAACTTTCAGAGTTTGAGTTAGAATCCCGTTTTGTGGGTTGAGGGTTTGTTGTTGAGCACCAGGAGATCTATCTAAAAAGGTAAATAGGTTGAGGTTTGGTTTTGGTTAAGGTGAAGAAGCAAATCTGGGTTTTGGGTTTTGAGAGTTCTTTCTCAGTTTTTAATTAATTTCCAGCTTAAGAAACCTTCCTAAGCTTAGTTTAATAGCTGGTTTTAACTCTTTCTTATAGAGAAAGAAGTTGGAGCTTCTTCCCAAAAGGTTGGCAAGGAAAAAGCTTGAATATTGGGGAGCTCGTTTTGCTGTCATTTTAGCTTAAGGTTGGTACTCCCAACTCTTCTCTTTATCATTAACTTCATGATAGTATGCATGAAATATAGAAATTTATGCCTGAATGCTTGATTGGTAAGTAAGAGTTCTTTAATGGTGAAATTTGTGTTAATGTGTTTGATACCAGTATCGATACCCATGGTTCGATATGTTCTTTGGGTGGATATCGAAGCAGGGTGGTTTGATACCCCACATAAGGGTATCGATACCCCTGCGAGAACTCGACAAGTTTGGTATTGTTTGAGGTTCGATAAGAGAATTAAGAATCTTAATGAATCCTATAAATAATGAAATGAATTATTAACACGAGTTTGATGGGATTAAACCCCGAATAACTAAATTATGTTAAGTCTTGATATGTTTTGATGTGAGGATCCTAGGTGGATCATTTGTGTGTACCGAGTCCTTGTTTGATGGAAATCCGGATATCCAAAAGTGTTGCAACAGGTTGAAGGCCATCCGATGTAACATTCCGGGTGATGATTTTGAAGACCATTCCGAATGTAGGATCCCGATGCTGTGTGGACGCGGGCCTCATTCAATGATACTCGACGTGACATTCCGAGTATGGGATTTGGAGGATCCCGATGCTATGTGGACGCGGGCCTTAAATCCCGGATGTAGGATCCCGATGTTGTGTGGACACGGGCCTCATCCTGAGTATGAGATCCCAATACTGTGTGGACGTGGGCCCTGCTCATAGTGTAGGATCCCGATACTGTGTGGACACGGGTCTCACTACCTTGTGTTGTTGTTTTGACATGTATATGTTGTGTTCGTCATTATACATTTTTTATGCCATGTTGTAGGCAAGCATGCTAGATCATCATATCATGCACGATATTTTATATGTTATGCTTTACTGCTTATGATATGCATGATGTTGGCCGAGTTCGGCATACCCACTGAGGTTTCGTAGCTCAGCGTTCGAAATGTGTTTTCGTGCGTAGGTTAGGTGAAGCCAGTTCGTGGAGCACCATCAAGGTTTGGATTTCAGCATCGACCGTGTTGTCAGAGTACATGTATTAGATTTAGTGGGCTAGTACTATGTCGAACCTTATGTAATGTAACTCTGTTTATTTTAATTTGGGTCGAATGTTTTAAATGGTTTGTAATATTTTGGAGCTCCGATTACTTACTATTATTTTGGGCTATGTTTTAACTTAATGGATTTATGAATCGCATTTGGACTTGAATTTGATATTATTTAATGGGATTTGAAATGAAATTTTAAAATACAGGTTTTAGGCCGGAGGCCCAATATGACATCCGGGTCGGGGTGTTATATTTAGTGGTATCAGAGCTTAGGTTGAGTCTGTTCTAGGAAGTCCCCGGGGGAGTCTAGTGTGTTATATAGGTGTCAGACAAGTACATGCCCACGAGTCGATATCGTACTTTCTTTAAAGCTGATATTTGATGGTGTGATCTTGTTTGTTGTTGTTGTTCGTGCAGAAGTGGTTAAGTATGCCGAGACGTGTGAGGGATCAGGAAGAAAGTCGGGGTTCTCGTGGAGGAGACTCCGACTATGAGTATGAGCCCGATGAGGAGCTGTCATCGGATGATGCAGTTGGTCAAGAGGCCAACTACTTTGCTCAATTGAATCAGACCTTGCGTAGGATCGTGAGAGCTATACCGAGGCCATCTTTTATGCCTCGTGAGGCACCGGTTAAGAGGGTGCGAAGGCAAGGAGCTGTTGACTTCTTTGGTACGGGACAAGATAATCCCGTACAAGCTGATCAGTGGTTGCACGATACAAGATGGATAATGAGACAAATGAGGCTGAGGTCAGAGGACAAGCTATCGTGTGTGTTGTCGCTTTTGAAGGGCAACGCGAGAGAGTTCTTAGTGATGCCGTTTGGGCTCACGAATGCACCTGCAGCTTTTATGGACTTGATGAACCGGATCTTTCAGCCTTACCTAGATCAGTTTGTGGTTGTGTTTATCGACGACATCTTGGTGTATTCACGCTCAGAGGAGGAGCATGACTATCACCTAAGAGTGGTTCTTCAGGTTTTAAGGGATAGGCGTCTGTACGCCAAGTTTGGTAAGTGCGAGTTCTGGTTGTCTAAGGTGGCGTTTCTTGGCCACATAGTTGCAGCGGATGGAATCCGAGTTGATCCCCAGAAAATCCAAGCTGTGGTGGAGTGGAAACCACCAAGGAATGTATCGGAAGTCCGTAGTTTTCTTGGACTTGCCGGATACTACAGGAGGTTCGTTAAGGGCTTTTCGATCATAGCGTCACCTTTGACCAAGTTGCTTCAGAAAGGTGTTCCGTTTGTGTGGAATGAGAGGAGACAATAGAGTTTGGAGCAGCTTAAGTCTTACCTTACAAAGGCACCAGTCTTGACGCAACCGGAACCGGGAAAAGATTATGTGGTGTTTAGTGATGCTTCCTTAAATGGGTTAGGTTGTGTTCTTATACAAGAAGGTAAGGTGGTTGCTTACGCCTCGAGGCAGTTGAAACCCCATGAGAGGAATTATCCCACCCATGATCTTGAGCTTGCAGCGGTTATCTTCGCTTTGAAGATATGGAGGCATTATCTCTACGGGGAGAAATGCTACATCTATAACGACCACAAGAGTTTAAAGTATCTGCTTACCCAAAAAGAGTTGAATCTGAGACAGCGTCGGTGGATCAAGTTGTTAAAGGAATATGACTGTGTCATAGAGTATCACCCCGGCAAGGCGAATGTGGTCGCCGATGCCTTGAGTTGGAAGTCCATGTCAGACTTGAGAGCTTTGTTTGCTCAGTTGAGGATGACAGATGATGGGGGTTTGTTGGCAGAGTTGCGCGTGGAACCCACGCTTGTTTAGGAGATCAAGAGAGCACATGTGTTAGACGAGAAGTTGGTTGCTCAGTTAGAGGTTGTTTAGAGCGGTGAGTTGTCAGACTTTGAGGTACGAGATGGTGGGTTCTTGTACTTTCAAGGTCGGTTGTGTGTACCAGCCTTAGAGGATCTAAGGGATCGCATCTTGAGGGAAGCTCACCGTAGCCCGTTTTCTGTTCACTCGGGTAGTAACAAGATGTATCAAGATCTCCGTCCTTTCTTTTGGTGGTCGGGCATGAAAAGAGATGTGTCAGAGTTTGTGACCAAGTGTCTACCGTGTCAGCAAGTGAAAGCGGAACATCAGGTTCCTTCAGGTTTGCTTCAGCCTATCCAGATTCCACAGTAGAAGTGGGGTCGAGTGACCATAGACTTCGTCATCAGGTTACCGATGACGTTAAGGAAGCATGATGCTATCTGGGTTATAGTTGACCGGTTGACAAAGTCGGCTCACTTTTTACCCATAAGGATGGACTACAATTTAGAAAAGTTGGCTCTGTTGTACATAAAGGATATCGTGAGGTTGCATTGTGTACCTTCATCGATCGTATCGGATAGAGATCCGAGGTTTACGGCGAGGTTGTGGAGGTCTATCCACGAGGCTTTAGATACCAAGTTGCATTTCAGTACAACTTTTTATCCTCAGACCGATGGACAGTCTGAGAGAGTTATCTAGATCTTGGAGGATATGCTTCGGTGTTGTGCTGTGGACTTTGCCCTTAGTTGGGAAGAGCAGTTACCGTTGGTAGAGTTTTCTTACAACAACAGTTATCAATCAAGCATCAAGATGGCTCCTTTTGAGGCACCTTTGTGTTGGACAGAGCTCAATGAGAGAAAGATAGTGGGTTTAGAACTTGTTAAGGAGACCGAGGAGAAAGTTTAGATCGTCAAAGAAAGGTTACAAGCAGCTTTTGACAGACAGAAAGCTTATGCGGATAAGAAGCGTAAGCACATCGAGTATGAGCTTGGTGAGAAAGTGTTTCTCAAGGTATCTCCGTGGAAAGGGATCATCCAGTTTGGTCGTAAAAGAAAGTTGAGTCCAAGGTAAATAGGGCCTTATGAGGTTCTTTAGAGGGTTGGACCGGTAGCTTATAGGCTAGCCTTACCTCTAGAGTTGGCACGTATACACGATGTGTTCCATGTGTCCCTGTTGAGGCGCTATCGTTCTGATCCTTCACATGTGGTTCAGCTTGAGAAAATCGAAGTCAATGCAGATTTGACTTACGAAGAAAAGCCTATAGGGATCTTAGATAGAGGAGTGAAGGAGCTTCAGAACAAGTGTATAACTTTGGTAAAGGTTTTGTGGAGAAACCATGGAATCGAAGAGGCAACGTGGGAAGCGGAAAAGGACATGAGAGCTCAGTATCCTCATCTCTTCCTGACAGGTAAATTTCGGGGACGAAATTTCTTTAAGGAGGGGAGAGTTGTAACGACCCGGATTCGGATCTGAGGATCGGGTTAACCCGAGTGTTGGGCTTTAGTTTTGGGCCTCAGGTTTTGAGTGTTTGGGCCTTGTTGGGCCGTAGGCTTATGGAGTTATGAATGGTTTGGGCCTTGAGAGTTTAGGGGAGGACATTTTAGTAAATGTCTAAATGGGATGAATGAGAGAGGATGGAGGTTTTATTTCTCCTGCAGAGATGATATCACCTCTTTCTCCCTTTTTTCTTCCCATCTTCATCTTTCTTTTGGTTGCAAGAAGACTTGGTTAAAGGTAAGATCTTTAAGAGTTATGTTTGGAATCTCGTTTTTATGGTAGAGAAGATGTTATAGGGCTTTTGTGGATCTATAGAACAAGCTAAAGAAGTGTTAGTTTGGTGGGAGAAGGGTTTAAGTGGGGGGTTTAAGGTTGAGTACAAGATTAGTTTTGGAGAGCTTAAATCCTAGCTTGTTAGTATTTTTAAGCTTTAAGGATCATCTTAGAGTGGTTCTAAGTTGTTGTTACCCTTCCCTTTGTAAAGAAACAAGTGGAAGAGCCATCATCAAGCTTGAGGAAAGAGAAATCTTGAGGTTAAGCTTGGAGCTCGGGTTTGATGTTTTGTTTCTGTTCTTGCTTAATGTTGGTACTCCCAACTCTTTCTTTCATCATTCATTCATGGTAGAATGCATAGCATGTAGAGAATCATGTATGAATGCTTGGTTTACATGTATGAGGTCATTAATGGTGAATTTCGGATTTGTGAGTTAGATGAATTGAAATTGATGTTAAAACACTCTAATCATCTCTAGAAACGAATAGAAACACTATAGGATTGATTTTCTTGAGTTTAGGAATGATCTCTAGAAATTTCTAAGTGAAACTTGTAGTTTCGTGTAGGTGGTATCGATACTGGTGGTCCGTGTATCGATACCCCTAAGAGAAAATATACTGAAGGAGAGGGGGTATCGATACAGGGATTGATACCAAGCCCTCCAGTGGCATATTGGCTTCGATACCGATATCGAATCCAATAATCCCCCTTTTCGTTGACTTTGAAAATGGTTAAAGGGTATCGATACCAGTATCGATACCCATGGTTCGATGCCTTCTTTGGGTGGGTACCGAAGTAGGGTGGTTTGATACCCCACATAAGGGTATCGATACCCCTGCAAGAACTCGACAAGTTTGGTATTATTTGAGGTTCGATAAGAGAATTAAGAGTCCTAATAAATCCTATAAATAATGAAATGAATTGTTAACACAAGTTTGATGGGATTAAACCCCAAATAACTAAATTATGTTAAGTCTTGATATGTTTTGATGTGAGGATCCTAGGTGGATCATTTGTGTGTACCGAGTCCTTGTTTGATGGAAATCCGGATATCCAAAAGTGTTGTAACATGTCGAAGGCCATCCGATGTAACATTCCGGGTAATGATTTTGAAGACCATTCCGAATGTAGGATCTTGATGCTGTGTGGACGCGGGCCTCATTCAATGATACTCGACGTGGCATTCCGAGTATGGGATTTGGAGGATCCCGATGCTGTGTGGACGCGGGACTCAAATCCCGGATGTAGGATCCTGATGTTGTGTGGACGCGGGCCTCATCTTGAGTATGGTATCCCGATGTTATGTGGACGCGGGCCCTGCTCGTAGTGTAGGATCCCGATGCTGTGTGGACGCGGGCCTCACTACCTTGTGTTGTTGTTTTGACATTTATATGTTGTGTGCGTCATTATACATTGTTTATGCCATGTGGTAGGCAAGCATGCTAGATAATCATATCATGCACGATATTTTATATGTTATGCTTTACTGCTTATGATATGCATGATGTTGGCCGAGTTTGGCGTACCCACTGAGGTTTCGTAGCTCAGCGTTCGAAATGTGTTTTCGTGCGTAGGTTAGGTGAAGCCAGTTCGTGGAGCACCATCAAGGTTTGGATTTCAGCATCGACTGTGTTGTCAGAGTACATGTATTAGATTTAGTGGGCTAGTACTATGTCGAACCTTATGTAATGTAACTCTGTTTATTTTAATTTAGGTCTAATGTTTTAAATGGTTTGTAATATTTTGGAGCTCCGATTACTTACTATTATTTTGGGTTATGTTTTAACTTAATGGATTTATGAATCACATTTGGACTTGAATTTGATTTTATTTAATGGGCTTTGAAATGAAATTTTAAAATACAGGTTTTGGGCCGGAGGCCCAATGTGACATCCAGGTCGGGGTGTTACATATTAGACCAATTAACCAGACATTGGACTTAATTGAAATAAAAAAGAAATACAAAGTTAATTGAATGATGCAATTGAAACAAAATCAAAGTATGAAGGCATGCATGTAGCATGCAACTAGGATGAGCCAAATTAACTAATTTAACTAATTAAATGTACATGTGTCCATGGTTGATGCCTTTAATTGATTATTAAGCCAAATAATTACATAAAAAAAAAACAATTGAAAATGGTGGAAAATGGACGGCATTGAGGAGGAAGGAAAAAGAAAACAAATTGACTTCTTTTTCTTAACTTTTGTATTGAACCAGAAGGGAGGGAGAGAGAATATTATATTTTATTCATAAAATTTATGTATCCACTCAAAATTTAGAGAAATTAATGAGTTTAGAAAGAGATGTTAGCAGCCAAAGAAGATTTGGAAGCTAAACAAGTTTGGAAAATTAGCAACCGAAAGCTAATGGATAACTTGTGTTCATGGGATAAATTCATGAACTTTCTCTTGAATTTTAGTTAATTTGAATCTTTAGAATTATAGTTAATATGTTAATGAAGTGATTAATGGATGGAAATGAGTTCAGTAATGCTGAAAAATTAATTGAATTGATAGCCAATGCAATAGGAAGCTCATGGACTGAAATTGTTTTAGTATGCTTTAAGTTAGAGGTTGTTTTTGTGTTTTTAAATGAATTGCTTTATAATTTACTGAAATGAATGAGATTATGTGCTGTAAAATAGTGTTAAGAACATTAAAAATTATTGAGTTAGCTTGAATTAGTACTTAATTACAAGGAAATCAAATTGGAAGCAAAACAACCCCTTAAACTAGTTTAAATTGTGAAACTGTTTTGTTTATATGTTTTGGATTGGTTAGAGATGGAATTTAAGGAAGTTGTGTTAGTGAAATATGCCGAGGATTGAGTTAACAAATGAAATAAAGTGATTAGAAAGTTAAATTGGTGATGTAAGTGATTAAAATGAGCTTAGAAACAAAGCTAATTAAATCTGCCCAAAATGTCTTGTTCTGGGAAAAAACTTTGAAAATTCACTAAAAATAACACAAGAAGAATTTTTGATCTAAAATTTTGTATGAATAAACTTTGATATTTATGTAAGGCTTGAGATAAAAACGAAACTCAATTTGGAGTTTTATGCTAAAATCTGGAGATGAATTAATCTAGGTACTTCAAAACTGTCTTAAAACTAGAATACCTGTAAAAAAAAAGTAAAAAAAACTGTATTAATTGGTTAATAACTAAAATACAGGGCTTACATGAAATTATAGATGATTTCATTAGCTTTAAAACGATATAAAGTAATCGAAATTTTGACATAAAGGTTAAAAGTTATGTTCAATTTAGTGTATAGTGTACAAGCTGTCAGGCAGTAGTAATGTCAAGATAAGAGGTGAGTGTAGCTAAGCTTAAGGTTGGGACCTAGGTCCTAACCATTTTTATTTGTTTGAAATATCATGTAAATTGACTAACTATCAACTTGATAATTAAAAAGGAAAGAAGGTAATTTGAATGACAACTTGTGTGAATGTCATGATAATGTGTAGATGTATAGTTTTACTTGGAAGATGCCAAAGGTAAATAAATGACATGCAAATTGTTTGGAGGCAAGGTATGTTATGCATACATGTTGCTTGTGAATTTTAATTGAAATGAAAAGCTTGATTACATGAATTTGAAATCTTATGATTGATTGATAAACATGATTTCTTGCTTTGGATAGTATGAAAATGAATTGTAAGCTTGATAACATGTCTTTGATAGCAAGTAATTGAATTGAAAGCTTTATATTATGCATGGAACAACATGTAAATGGAATTTAAACTTAAATTTAAGCATTTAATAGCATGTAATCGAATGATAAGTTTATTGGTAAGAAATTGATATATTAATCATGAAAAATTGTAAGCTTGGCCATTTGAACTTGCAAAAGCTTATATCAAATTGAACTTGGCCATTTGAATTTAAATGTTTGATAAAAAGTTAATTAAGCCTTGGTTATTAGTTGGTCTCAGATAGTAAGGCATGCCTAGAGTCTAGAGCTCAGTCTAACAGTCCAGTGTAACTGGCATCTTGTGATGTAAATACACCTTAACACGATTACATATCAGTACTTTGTGTACTTCAGTTGGTGGTAAGTCACCTATTTGTTAGATACATTGGGTATCTTATGATATTACTTTATATCTTATGATATAAGTCTAAGCATTTCTATCATACTTAAGTTAATAAGTCTTGAAACTTGATTCAATCTCTTGAAATGACCATGGAAGTATGATAGAAATGCTTAGACTTATATAATCATATGAATTGACAATGAAAGCATGAAAGAAATGCTTAGCTTAATATGATCACATGGAATGATAATGAAGGCATGTTAGAAATGTTTAATTAATATGATCTACATGAAATGCCAATGAAAGCATATAATAGACAAATTATATACTTGATTAAATGGCATCTAAAATGATATAGAAAGTATATATAACTAATTACATGCATTGGCAGCATGTTTACATGATTAATTGACCGGTAATATGTCATACGAAGTTTATATGATTAATTATATGTATTGGACAACATGTTTACATGATTATATGAATTGGGATATGTTATAGGAAATTTATATGCTTAATTAATTATAATGGACAACAAGTAAACTAATTGATATGACTTGTAACATGACATAAGAAGCTAATAGGCTTATATGACTTATAACATGACTTAGAAAGCTTAATTGCTTACGTAAATGAATTTGACATCTTGTAAACATGATTATAAGATTTGAAACATGATCTAAAAAGCTAATATGCTTAAATAAATGACATGAACAACATGTATACTTTATTAAAAGACTTGAATCATGACATATCATTGAAATACTTGGTATTTGAGATATACTTTGATTACTAAAAAGTAGTTAAATAGTTTAATCAATGAAAAGAATTGAATTAAATAGTTAGTAATAAGTGCTACCTCACTAAGTATCTTGTGTACTTATCACTCTTGTTTTCTCCTTTCCTAAATTGTAGGTGTTAGATCTTAGAAGTTGTTCCAAGGTTGAACCAGGCTAGCACAAGCAAACATTCAAGTGTGGTAAATGGTATATCTTATATACTTTTATTAGTTGGTGGCATAGTTGTGCATATAAACTAGTAGTCAAGCATTTGATTTTGGTGAATTACAATTACATATTATTTCATGCTTTAAGATTTGGTTATGTATAAATCCCATAAAAGGGCATAATTGATTTCTTATTGTTAATGTTTAAAATGTGACATGCTTAGTTGATAGTGAAGCCTTATTAAGTCATGTTTGATAATATGATATGATAGGTTAGGATGTTTTGGTTCATGAAATATCATGTTGCTTGAATGGTTTGAATGATTAGAACTTGGCATGTTATGGTTTGAATTATCTATGGGATATGTAAGTAATGCATGAACCGAATTAGAGAATTAAGTTGGGTGATTTAATCAAAATTTTAGGTTGCCAAGAGAATGCATTCGAAGGGTGCTTGTAAAACTAGTTATGGATAATGCTTTGATAGGTTTATTAAGTTTTCATGATTGATTATTTTGTTTACTTGTTAATCAAGAAATACCATTTTGTTAGCTTGCGTCCTAAGTAATTTCTAGATGAGACCTTGGTTTTATATAATAATGCATGATTATATGATCATTGGTTTGGATTTGAATGTAGTCGATCAATATATTTGTTATATACTAGTTAAGAATGAAATGCACGAAGTCATAAATAAGATCTAATAATGAATGGATTATATGAGTAACATGTCTTATTAATTCAATTAGGTTGGAAACAATACATTATTCATTTTGTTTGAATGACTCATAGATAACTTACATGTAGGGATGTAAAAAGCTGACCCGATCTAAAAACCCGACTGAAACCTGTTCGAGTCAGAACCTGGTTTGACCCAGGGATGTAATGACCTGAACCCAATTTGTATCCGACTGTTGTTGACCCGAACCCGAGATGGACCTGTTACTATAGCAACCAAACTCGAACTATATCCGACCGAAAATAACCCGAACCTGATTTCAACCTATTACTGTGGAACCGAAACCCGACCTGCATCCGACTGAAACGAACCCGAACCCGAACCTGAGTTTGACCTGGTAGATAACCGATATTACCCGACTGAATCGACCCGAGACCTGATTTTACCCGACCTATTTTGAACATGACCCGATAAATGACCCGACTTGTTTTGAACTCGACTTGTTATTGATCTAAACTCATATTAACAAGACTTAATATTTATATGACATATAATTAAGTATATATATAATTTGATGAATTTAAAGTACTGATAAATATAATTAGGCTTAAAAATTAGAATTAGACATGAGAATTAATTTAGGGATTAATATTTAAATTTAATATTATATATTTAATTAAATTAATTTATTTACTATTTTATTTAATTTTAATGTATTTAATTTTAATTATAATTTTAAATTAATATTTCATTAAAAATTATAATTTTAAATTATATTTAATTAAGTTAAATTAACTTATTAAACTTAAGATTAATTAAGCTAAATTAAAATATAAAAATATAAATTATAAACATAATTAAAAAAATTCTAAAATTAAACACACACATATATATATATATTAAATTAATCTAAATTATGTCTCAATTAAATTAAATCAAAACAATTGATAAAAAAAGTCAAATAATAAAAAAAGAGTGAAAATACAAAATTTTGGAGGGAAATAAGTTACCCAATATTTTGGAGGGAATTAGAAATAAGTTTTGATTATTATATAAAAAAAGGGAAAACAAAATTTTGGAGGGAAATAATATATATAGTAAATTTTGAAGAATTATTATTATTATTATTATTATAACATATAATAAATTTTGATTAAATATAATCAATTAAAAATATAAAAAAGATATATTAGATTTAGATATTCATTTGACATTACTCTAGGTCGAGTAAAAAATTTCGCATATTTTTATATAGGTCGCGCCTAAAAAATTGAATATCGTGTCGTTCTACATCTTATTTTACAATTATTTCAATTTGGTTATGATCACTCAAAAATTAAGTTTTAAATTTTATTTTTTATTCGATTTGGTCCTCAATTAATTAAAATCAGATTATATAATTTAAAAGTGTTTCAATTTGATCATAGTAAATTAGTTTAGTGATTATTGGTCATAGAGAACTAGTTTAGTGATTTGGGATTAAAGAATTAGTTTTGGTTTAAAGAATTAATAATATACATACATTAATTCATAAACAAATTAAACATATATATTAGTATACATTTAAGTATATTATATATAATACATTAATACATAAAGTATAATATATATAAGTATATTATAATGTATTAAACTATATTATATACATATATACATCTAATATATTATATAGACTATAGTATATATTAATGTATATATATATATATTAATATATATTATATACATATATTAATATATACGTGTATATATATATAAGTAAAAAGTATACATATAATAATGTATATTATATACATATATCAATATGTACATCTAATATATATGCATATACATATAATAATAAGTATACATGTATATATATACACATACTTATATATAAGTATACATACAATATATATTACATACTGGTGTATTCTGCGTAATGCTATAAATGATGTATGTGAACACACATATATATGTAAATATACACAGTCATACAAATAATAATAGGGTGAGTGAATATCGTTCCCACGAGGATCTTAGGTAAAGTACAAGTTAATTTTGTCAAGGCAAAAAAGTGTCACTAACCAAAAAGGAAAAACAAAGGAAAAGATATAAACAAGAGAAAATGGATATGTACGGTGAAGTTTCTAGAATGCAAGCAACTAAAATATGCCACGGCAAAATGGAATAGATGATGATGACAAGGTGGATGTATGGTGGTGGTGTGAGAATGTAAAGCAATGTGATTGCAAGATAACAAGTAAAATAAAGAAAGCAGTTTGTAAATGCTGAGGCAAAAGCAGGATGCAAGAACGCGTTAAACAGTATGTTGTATTATCCCTCTATTGACGAACTCTCTCGAAAATGACTGGTGGAAACTCCTATGAACTTCTTACCCTCACTTCTATGAACATAAAGCAACTATGGTGTATATCTACTCGATAGAGGTTTCTAAAGTATTCCTGCTCTTCCGAGTCATAGGAACCTGATAGACTAAAATGCCATGGCATCTCGTGTCACTCGAGTAGCATTAGCCTATCGATAAAGCACACTCCTTTTAGTCGTTGAAACCCTCACCTACGCCTCTTTCGAGTGCTCTAGGCTTAGATTAGGCCCTATTTCCAGTCTAGAACCCATTGCTCACGTAGATCCTCCCTTAGCTCCTTCCGGATGATCTAAGGATCTATAGCTACGCCTCTTCCGAGTGCTCTAGCATGCACCTAAACACATGACACTTCCGTGCCTCTTACAATGCATAGATGATTATCAACAATGAGCAAAGCAAATATACAAACACATAGAAGGCAATATATTAATAAAAGCAAAAGATAATCATCCACAAAAGCAACCACCTAAACAAAGCTCTCATGGTGGTGCAAAATGTTAAAAGTAATATCATCCACATAAAACCTTAAACATTTAACAATCATCCTCATAAAATATGAAAAATAAAGCAAAGGAAGAAGGACTAGAAAACACCCTCGGTTGCGCAGGTCGCCGGCTTCTTCAACCACCACGAGACTCCTTGGTGTGCTAGCCCCTTCCGGGTGCTTAGCACACCACTCCCTTCGAGCTCTATCAATGGAGGTCCCTTCGGCCGGAGTTGGGAGGAGAAAGGTGAGAGCTTTTCACCGCCGCAAAAACCACTCTAAAGGTCCTCTTTTTCAGTGTTTTCTTGCTCCTCAAAGGATGAAAAACCTAGAAAATAGTGAAAATCTCATTTCTGCCCCCTTCACGTGATGGTATTTCTACAGGGCTGATAGTGGTGACAATGGTCCCCTACCGAGGTGGCTCGCAATCGGGCAATATTAGTTGTGGTCCCCTGCCCAGGTGGTTGTGGCCAGGCTATATTGGTCCCGACCGGCTGTAATGGCACCAGATGACACTCTTATCAAAATATCTCTTTGTCATCTAGCTCAGCACATGAGTCATCCAGCTTTGCCATGGTATTTTCCCATCCCTCTCCTTCTGTGAATGCCATGACAAATTGCCTCAACTTCCAGTTTTGCTTTACCTGCACAACACAACTGAAAAGAACTACCTTTGTCATTAAATAGCACCTATTACCACTTAAAAATGCCAAGGCATAACTAGAAGACTACATGCAATGTTATGAACCTAAATGCAACTAAATGAACCTATATGAGCCTAAAGACACTCAATAATTTAAGTAAAAAGGCCTAAAATATAGCCTTTTTGCGGAGTTATCACATACATATATTAATGTATACTATATAGTATATAAATATGCATATACTTACATGCATATATATTATATACATATACATATATACATATTATATATATATATAGTATTATACGTTTTATATTTTCATATATAGTATCATTTTATATATTATATAAATTCTATATATAGAATATATTCCATATATAGTATAAATTTTATATTTCTATTTTTGAAATGTATTAAACTATATTGTATAAGTATAAATTATAATGTATTAAAGTATATTAAAATTAAAAATTTCCCCGAATTTAACTATTATTAGTTTATAATTTTTGCAGTTTAGTTCTTACAACTTTATTTTTATTTTAAATTGACTACTATTTATTTTTCTAATTTAGTTTAGTGTTTTTAATAAGATGATAATTTATTTTTATTAATGTTTATCCTTTTAATTTAAAACTTTATTTTTTTTCTATTCCAATGTTTATTCCTTATTAATTTTTAATTTTTGTAATTTAACCCAATTTTTAAGATATGAATCATTTGATGATATTTTTTTTCTAGTCTAGTGTGTAATATTTATTTTTAATGGGATTTATGCTAGTTAAAGACGTTAGTTATTAAATAATTAATTTGACATGAATGATCAAACATTCAACCCAAAATCTATCGGTTATTTATTTAATTACTTATTTGTACCAAACTTAAACTTAATAATTCTAATTAATATGAATTTAAAACCCGAATTAATTCGACCTGAAATAAAATCGACTTGAAATGAACTCGACCTGAAATGCAACCGAACTGAAATGACCCCGACCTGAAATCTACCCGACCTGAAATGAACTTATCAATTATCTGATTTGGACCCGAAGCGTTTGAACTCGACCTGGAATGAATCCAACCTGAAACGAACCCGACCTGAAATGGACCTACACCCGAACCGAATCGAGTCAAAACATCAAATCAACCTGAAATGATCTGTATCTGATTTTACCCGACCTTACAGTATCTGACTTGAAACCCATCCGAGTAACTGTTTTTACATCCCTACTTACATGAATAGTTAAGTCGTACTGATAAAATGGTTGGTTATAGGTATGTGTATGATATATGATTTGGTCATTAGTAAGATACTATGGCATAAGTATCGAAAGTTTAAATTGGCCCTGAACTTTATATGTCATAGTTTAAAATATATTGTTTGAATTTGATTTGTTTTGACTTATAATCTCTAAAATGTCTGGAATATGTTTAAACATGTATGAGTAACACTCCTAACTCTTGAACAGGGATAGGGGTGTTATAAAAATATTTAAAAATCAGGTTTGAGTTTGAGTTTGAGGACCAAGTGTAACATTTGAGGTCGAGTGTGCTACAAAACATAAATTCTTGTTTGTGTTTATTTGTTAAGGATTCTAATTTGTTGATGTTTGTTCGTTAAAATGATAAACTAACGTAAATGAACACAAATACACAGATGTAAAAGGGTATGTGAATAAATTTAAATGAACGAACATATGTGAATAGATTTATTTTTTTTAAATATAATTGTTTTGTTATAAAATTAATAAATATAAATGTGTATTTGTGAATAAATTTGAATGAACATAAACAAATATAAATGAACAAATTATCGAACGTTTATGAACGTAAATAAATGAACAAGCCCTGAATAAATTGAATGAACATAAACAATCATAAATGAATAAATTCTTAAACTTTTACGAACATAAATAAACGAACGAGTTATTTGTTCACACTCTTTCATTTAATTAAACAAACCGAAATAATTCGTCAAACGTTTGATTCATTTATAATTTTAACTTCAAATTTATTCTAAAGTGAAATCAAATAATCTTTATAAATTTAATTATAATAATTATCATTTACATTTACATTATTCGTACCTATAATTTTGATTGCACTCGTAACTTGAAAAAAATAATATATAAATTCATTTATTAATCAGTTACAGTGTGTATAAGAATATCTATTCTAGAATATACTATCAACTATTAAATAATGACCCTTAATTATTGTACTATAAATATTGATATTCGAATTTGTGATCTTTAAGAACAACAATCATTCCTTTAACTACTGGGATAAGATGATTCGTAAAATTCATTTAAACATAAAGAGAGCAATTATGAAATTAAATGTTCCAAGCACACGAAGAAAACACCCTCCTGATTAACAAGTGTTGTGTACCATCTTTCCAATACACCATGTTTGATGTTGGTCAACAAATTATTTGAAAAATAATTCAGATTAAACAATTATTTCTTTAACATAAGATTAAATAATTATATTACAATATTTATTATTTATTTTATTAAATTTCAACTGAATCTTGGATCCTAGAACAGAATTTCCTTAACCACAATCGTTAACAAAATAGTTATTAAATGTAAAAATATAGCTTAAGCATTTCAATTCACGTGAATATGCATGGTCAGCAAGAAACGTGGATCGTTAATTAACTGATGATTTTTATTAAAAATCAATTATTTTAATAAAAAAATAAAATATTAAAAACTAATATATTTTAAAAATATGATCTAAAAAGTTATTATTTGATAAAATATTAAAAGTATTCTTCAAAATTGTTCATGAATTTGATGGAATGATGAAATTCCAAGTGTTGTATTCTGTTGTAAGTTTAATCTTCTCCCCCTTTGCGATTCATCACATCGTGATAATATAAAAGCACACACGTTGGCTGGCCAAGAATGCAGAAAAACAACCAGAATATCATATTCCCCACCTGCCAATACCAAGAATACAAAAGCAAAGATTAACCTTCACATATACAAATTAAATGAATATATTCGAATTCTAAATTAGTTCACAAACTTTAAAATATTCGAATTGAATCTTAAAAAATGAAATAACATATCAGGCTTAGGTATTACGTGTATCATATTTACAAGTTAGTTTTTGTCCAATTTTCTTGGCGTATTAATAACGCACACACTATGCATAAATGATACTCAAACCCAGGTTATCTAGATTAGGGGTGAGCAAAACTCGACTCGAAAAAATCGAATAACTTGACTCGACTCGAGACAAAAATACTTGACTCAAAATTTCATAGACGACTCGAAAAAAATTTCAAATAAAATTCGAGTTGTAAAATAAAAATTTAAATAACTCGAATAATTCGAAATTTTTAGTAATTAAAGGATTAATTTTTAAGTTTGAGATGAGTCTATCATTCTTTTATGATATATATACATTGATATATAAAAATATATATATAACTATCTTATATGATTAGAGAAAGTCGTTTAAATTAAAATCAAATCATACTATAACATGATAAATAATTACAATTAAAGATTTATAGGAACTCGAAAACTCGACTCGAATTTCTTAAACTCGACTTGAACCGAAAATTTTCAAATAAAGTTTGAGTTATAAAATATAACTCGTCAACTCGAATAACTCAAAATTTTTTGACTCAACTCGACTCTGGAAAAATTACATCATCCTTTACTACTAGCACCACTCCATGAGTTCATCAAATACAAGTTGTTCATCACGTGTTTTAGATATGTTCCGGGTCAAATCCGAACTAACATTTAAAGACTTGACTGATATGATACTAATACTCTGAGGATTCAATTAGAATATTTTGAACCTCAAGACCAGCTTAAAACATTGACCATAATTTAAGGATATCAGAAGCAATTAACCCTTTAAAAAGGAACATACCATTGAGCTCCTGAACTTGTTTTGTAGGTAAACTGTGAGCGAGATTAAGGGAACCTGATAAAATATTTGAAAAAGAAAGGTTTTCATAAATATCAGATCAGATATTAGTTGTTAGGGTAAAGTTCACAAATGATAACAAACCTATCCCAAAAAATACAACATGGTAACCAAACTTTTAAAACTTACATAATAGGTATTAAACTTTAGTTTTTGTTACAAAATAGTCATTGAGTCGTTAACTGAATGACGTGATAGTTATAAAAACTTAAATAGTAACATATTTAATCCTTTGTATTTATGCATTCAATCAATTTAATCTTAATTTAACTTTTATTATTGATATCTAAATTGATTAAATGTGAAAATATTAAAGATTAAATGTGTTGTTATACAAATTTCTGTAATTATCATGTCACCTAATTAACGACTCAATGATATTTTGTAACAAAAATTATAGTTTAATACACATTTTGTAACTTTTAAAAGTTTGATGACCATTTTGCCCTCGTTGTTAAGTGATAATCAGTCTTCATTTTCCCGTATTAATGTACAAGAAACAAGAATATGCAGCTTACCTGAATCATGATGCCAATGAAAGCCCAGAACTCGAACAAGTGACAAGGAACAGCAATGCAGAGCTGTAATGGAGTAAACACAATTACGAAACGATATAAGCAAAAATCAAAGCGGCAAAATGTATTCGCATATGGCGATGTAATTAAACAAAGTAATGCCATCGTGTTCTCGGTATAAACTGAGATACAATCATAGAAACCTCAATACTACCAGCCTTAGTAAACAAGTAACTGCACTTAAGCCATTTTGAAAGGGTTGCAAATATTGACAACTAGCAAAACCATGTGGGCTAATTAGAAAAAGACATGGTTTTAACGATATGGAATAAGGTATTGTAATGGTTTATCGGAACATAAACTAACACGTAAACCATATGCTCTCTTCTCCACATTGTCTGTCCTATGCTTTAGTTTCGTTGTGTGTAAAAGAAACATAAGAAATAACATGGCCTCAACTCTCTTTTGTTTTTTTCCTCTGAGTTGTCAAGTATCCACAATAAGATAAAAATAAGAAAAATAGTTTCGGAAGTGCTCGTTCGGGCCGGGGTAGGGAAAATTGGCATCACTTGTTATGAATAACATTAGTCAAGTTTTCATGGTGAAATGATAGACAATCAAGAGTAAAAAAGAAAAGGTAATGGTTGATGCATACCAAGAGGCTAGAGCAGTAGTACTTAAGCATATTTGACAACCAATAATGCAAGTTAAACTAGATAACTATTAGAATCACATCTCTCTTCTCCATCAACGTGACAGCGAGTTAAAAAGAATAAAGACTTGGGTGAAAATACATACCTCATGAAATACTGCAGAAACGAAGAAGGCAATAATAATGGCTACTCCCTGAATAAATACAGCAAAACAATACCACATTATATTTAAAAAATGAAGTTAAAAATATGACCATTGAGAATAAATAACGACAGGATAACAACATGCCTGATGGGAGGTAGTCATATTTCCCTCAGTAGAAAACTAGAGGGCTACATAAATCATAACTAAAGCACTGAAGTGTCTAGAAGCAGGAATTCACCTTGGGTATACCGTTCCTTAAGCATGGCAAATAGATATGGTGGACCATCCATTTATGAACCGGCTGTAATCATTTAAAAGTCAATCAGCAATGGGAATTGTAGATCTAATTTGTATCTTTCAAATATAGCCATATTGAGTTTTAACTAATTTGTTTATTTCCTTGTCACAATTTATATAGTAAATAGAATCTAAATCCACTCAAATTCATAGAATACATTTTTTGTCAATACCAAACCACTATAATGTAACAGCTAGCGGACCAAAATCTCTGGCAATAATTTTGTATATATAATGCATCAAGAGAAATAAAGCGTACCATATTCCACATTCTCCAATACTGATGAAAGCCATAAATAGAACCCATGCAAGAAGAAGAAGACGTTCAAAGTGAATTTCACCACTGCATTGTGTATAATATATAGCCAAAGAAACATTTAAGGTGCTCTAGATTCTAGAACTTACCTCCTCAACAGTTTTTGCATTCCACCAATCTTTATAGAATTCTCGGTCCCCAAAACGAAGGAGCTCAGCTAGTATATTTAACCTGTATTTGTACATACAAATGAGGGTAAAGCATGCAATATAAATATATTATGCTGACAAAAAAAAGTTAAGTGTCAGAAAAGGATGATCTCTGTCAATTGTGCATGCGCATACCTAAGAGTTTTGCATGACGGAGAGAGCAATGTTACGCATTAACACTCCATCTTAAGTAGCATATTCTAGTAAAATTGCTGAAGAAAGAATCTAGAAGCACTGTGGTTAAGAAAACATCAATGCTATTTCCTAACTCTTACAATCGTGAAGGAAAGAATGTGGTGCTTGAATGTGGGTTCATTGTTAGGTGTCATATGGAGGTATTTGGCATTAAAGATACCTTGTTCTTGTTAGTCATTTGTATGATCATGCAAAGAGCTCATACACATGTACATATTTAAAAGCAGAGATCAACAACTTGCAGCAATTGAATGGAGTTAGGCAAATGTACCAGAGATGAAAAAAGCTGTAGAACATGCAGAGCCAGACATATAAATTCGGAACTGAAAGCTTCAAAATTCTTTCTATGGCATATAAAAAGCTTGCCTTCAACGGGTGCTGAGAGTTCTGAACAATTGGATTGATATACTGTAGAATGAACACAAACACACACAAAAAATAGTATCTGATGAAAATAACATTTTGGGAAAACAAAAGACAGTAATAGAAATTGAATAATTGATACTTACTTGTTCAATTATGAAACCCATGAGTCCGGTAAATATTATTAACTTGATAAATTGACGAACAACCCAACTTTTTCTAATTGCTTGAGTACAAGGATAGCTTAACTGAATGGAATTCATCAACATTCAAAACAAGAGATTGTCAATTCAACCCATGCATTAAAGGTATTAATACTAATATAAATCAGAACTACAAAATGTTAAAACACAAGAAATGAAAAAAATATATATTTTGATAAACGAAGACCATGGAAAAATAGATTTTGGCTTAAGCAATGGTAATGAAACATGCTACAATGCAGCAAAAGGTGTATGATTGTTACCTGGTAACATAAAGTGGGAGCTACCATGAAGTATACCAAACTTTTGATGTTAACATCATACATGCAGCCCTCATTTCCCTAACATCAACAAAATCATTTGAATAAACCAATAATAATTAAATAGAAATATAATATTGATTGAATTGAAAATAAGGGAGGAGATAGAAATGGAAAGAAGTGGGGAGGCTTGGGGGGGTCCTTCACTTTAAATGATGCAGAGAGAAGTTCCCGCTAGTGAAAGGGAAGCCCTGCCCCACATTAAACCAGGTTTGTATCCCATCCGAAAATCAGGTGGCTATTTAATTCCCTATATGGTTTGGCCATCCAGTTTCTGTCTTGGTTGAAATATGAAATTGGTACGGAGCTGTTAGGGGGAACTCCTTGCATTTCTATTCTTACTCAAACTAGAATTAAAATGCACCTAACATTTGACAAAACTAGTGATGCAATCCAAGCATTTTATGATCAACAATTTTTTTCCAGGTCACATTCTCAATTCCCAAACAACCCCCAAAAAAATATTAATAAATCATTAATTTCACATACGATTCAACTGTGAAAAGAGAGAAACAAAAACTGCAGGGAATGATGAAAAGTGCTACATACTCTGTCTGATTAAACATGCAGATTTTCCATTTTATATCAATGAATGCAAACATGCTACTACAAGCAAACAGTCTACCTTTTCGGCCGATTTAGCAACTGATCTCATATCACTATTAGTATGAGCATAGGATACCAATTTCATCCAGACAATGCAAGCAAATAGCATCAATGCAACGCCTGATAAAAATGCAGACTCACACCTGCACAATTCAGAGTAAGTCTAATCAATATAGAATTTTCAACAACTGCCCTTTTATTTATGAATTAATTAATAACATGACAACTGAATGAGGCACAAGAAAAGTACATAAAACCCCTCAAAAAACAAAGACTTAAACAGAAAAAGAACAAGGAAAGACAGGAAAAAGCCTTTCAAAAAAGGCATATGTGGTTAGCCTCATATGTGCATTTTTCTTTTAAAAATGAGTATATGGTGTTGGCCACATGCTCGTTTCTGATACTCACTCTAAGCCAGTTAACAAAGTACAGAATGAGTATATATTTGTGAAAATTTTGACAACCGTAAATCGTAATATCTATCGACGTTAAGTACACTATCAATAGATAACTAGACACATGGAATAAAAAGAAAAACAACTGAAAACTAAGGGTAAAAATATGTTCACCTGAGAATGACAATAACTGGATATAAAAGTGAAATTGTGCTAATTAGTACATGAATCCAAATAACAGCCTGCAATATAAAAATTAACAGTAAACCTTTTTGCAACATCAATAACACATCTATTTGACTTGTTCTGTATCAAGGATAAGTACATTTCTGCAATGTCTGAACCAAACATATTAAAAAGCAAAAAAAAAAACTCTTAATTGCCGGTTCTTTTCCGTTGAAGTTTTAAGTAATGAAAAAAGGGGGAGCAATAAAGTGCAGCCTACGGTTGAAAAACTTACATGTTCTGATATATGATTTTGTTGCGACAACTTTTCAACTCCAAAGGCAGCAAGGGGAAACATTGGGAGAGTAAGACTGCAATGTGAACCGTTAAGCATAGGGAATGAGTTAAATGACAATTGAGCCCAAATAACCAACATGAAAATAGTAATCCAGAAAGACAAGCCTCATCCTCAAGCATTCTTGGAAAAAAATCTAAAATTATGATTAGATTAAGAAGCATTACCAGCACATAAAAAGAGGCCAATCCCTCAACGATCTGGAACTAAACCAAAAGTCAGATCTGATCAACCATCCATACTGCAGCATTTATCAACAACAACACAGTAGCAAATCTTTTATCGAGAATCATAAACACATTAACCTACCAGTAAGTGAGCTAAAATTTGAGCACAAACCTTCATTAGGTTTTCAATAATAAGACGGCTGTTTACAGCAACAAGCACTACAACACATAGGTTAAACAAGCCTGCATGACTCTGCTATCATTTAAAAAACCATTAATCAGAGTAGAAATACTAAATTCCACTCAATACAAGAATTTAACTATCAAGTATCAACTATCAAGCTTGTAATAAACTGTTACAAATGTAAGCTAACTACCGCAAACAACATAAAAACCTTTGTATAATTAAAAATGACGAATACTAATTTTAAAAGTTCCATAACAGAGAGAGGGATGAACATCTCAAATGAAAACAGACGCAAACAGAACCTGTTTGAAGATATTTTCAGAGCTGAGAGGGCTTTCTATAATCTTGCAATGAGCTGGAGCAGAAGGCCGATACATGAACCTTGTATCTGAATTAGTTGTATTCTCGTTCACGTTTTCCCCGGGGTAGCTCCTGAAATTTGCCGATTCCATTCGATCTCTATCGTCCACGACCTCGCCAGGATTCGTGCAACCATTACGCTCCGGAATTTCTGTATCGGCATCGCCGGCGAAGGTCGCAGTTCGCCGGCGAAGTGAAAGGTGGCTACTGTCTGAGTCGCTATGAGAGGTGCCGATCACCTTCGCCGTACTCGATGAAATCTCCGGTGACTTGGATACCGCCATTAAAAAAATCTATCAAAAAACTGGAAACAGAAGCGGATAATGTGGGAAAAAAGAAGTTGAAGCCGTGAGACAGAAGACGAAGTGGCGATAAATGAGTGCAAAGACAGTTTTTAGAACTTTAAAAATTATATGATAATCGAATATTTTTATATAATATTCGAATAAAAAATATTCGAATATATTTTATAAAATCACATTAAATTAGATTACGCTAAAATTTAAAGAGTTTTACATAAATTTATGATATTAAATGAATGAAATAAATAAATAAAATTAATGGTAAAAAATATAAAATTATTGTTTAAAATAAAAAAAATAATAATATTAATTATTTACTATCATAACTAAATATTATATGATAATTGGTATATATCTAAATACGATTTAGATAAAATAAAATTGAACCGTATAATATAAAAAATTAAAATTTACACTTATTTTATATTAGGAGTATGGATATTAAAAATTTATTAAAATTTGAAAGATAAATTTATAAAATTTTATAATTATAAAATTAAATTATTAATATAAATTATAAAAAAAATATTATACGAGAATTTAAAAAAAATACAGTTTAAAAGACGGAATTTTTGTACGTGCTTGGGAGTTGTGTCCCTCCAAAAATAATAAGTATTGAATATTGGAAAATATAAAAATATATTATATTTAATTTTTTTCTCCAAAATATGATAAAAATTAATTTATATCCTAAAATATTATATTTTTTACTGATTTTAAAGATGATATCATTTATCATTAACTTTGAACAGTAATTAAATTAAATTAAATCGAATAAAATTTTAAAATTGATACAAAAAATATCGATAATGAACAATACTTTTACAGAAAGCATGTTGAAATTAATTTCAATTATTGTTTATAGCGGTGTCTCTTAGTACAAACTTTAATTTTTATTCGATTTAATCTAATTATTATTAAAAAATACTATAGAAAGTATAAAATTTTAAGAAAAAAAATTAAGTTTTATCATATTTTAAGAAAAAGAATTAAAGATAACATTTTAATAATTTTACTAAATATAGTGAGATTTTTTATTCTTTTACCCTAATTATCAATTCATTTAAGATGTGTCTTTCTCTTTTATAATTATTTATATTTTACTTTTTAATCTTAATTTTATCCCGTTGTTAATATGATATTATGTCTATATTACTAAAATAAATATATTATTTAAAAAGTGAATTTATGGTTATAAATTATTAATAATAATAACAAAAATTTTGAATTAAATTATATTGCTTAAATATTGTACAAAAATGGAACGTACCATAAAAATTCTATACTAATATATTCTACACCGCCCAATCACATGATCATTTAATAATATTTTTTTAATTTAAGAGTTATACCCAAACTTTGAATTATATTTTAAATTAATTTTTAAATTAAGTATTTTAATTTAAAATTATTTTTATTTTAAATTAATTTTTAATTTTTAAATATTTTAAATTCAAATTTTTTTAAATTTTAATTTAAGTCTTAAAATTTTTAAAAATTTAAATTAGTCCCTCAAACTCTTACCCATGTTTCATCCTTCTAAGCATTAATATATATTATATAATAATATATAATAATTTAAGAATAAAATTAAAATATTACAAAATTTTGAGATCAATTTAAAATAAAAATCATAATTTTAAATAAAATTATAATATTTTAAAATTTAAAATGTATGATGCAATTATCTTCTAATTTAATAAAATACGTCAAATATTAATTTGATATTTTTTTTAACTGTATTAATTTAATAATTTAATATTTTGATGTACCTAATCTTAGTCGGTGCGACATGGTCATGATGATTGATTTACTGCAGGAAAATGTGAAATTCACCAAAAAAATATTATGGTACGACTTTAACACTATATGACGTGTAAAATTCAGTCTTGATTCATGTACATATCTTTTGGAATATCATTATTATTAGAAAAATTATACTTATCGTAAATCGTTTTTGTTATGTCACTTATAAGATTATTGGTAGATTCATTCTTCTTTTAGGATGAACATCAGTCTATTTTAAATTTTTTAAAATTTATATATTTATTTTTATTTTTTTTAATTTTTATAAATTAATTTTTAAGGTTTTGTAATATTTAAGGTTTGTGTCTATTTTGAGATTTTAAAAATTTATATGTACCCAACCTCAAATAATTTTCTGGACATGTTACTGTATGAGACTAATCAATCAAAGATATTCATTTAATTATTTGTTTATCTCATTTTTTTATTAAGTAAATCTTTATTTAGTAAAAATTATTTTAAATTTAATTTACAGTAAATATTAGTGAAAATTAATTTGGTAAAAAAGTTAAGGTGAAAAAATAATTAAATGAATATATTTGATTTTAATTGGTGTTATAGATAATGTGATAGGAATGACTCATGATATAATTTCTCGTTACGTACAGATAATTTCATGTAGAGGTTAAAATTTATGTTAGGATTATGAGGTTAGAGTTTCGATTTATAAGGTTTAAAATATAAGATTAAAATTATTATCTTATATGTTAGTGATAAAAAAAATTAGTTTTTATAAACGAATTAGTTTAGGATTTAGATATTAGGGGTTTAAATTATATGGTATAAAATTTAGGATTTGTGATTAAAATTTAAGGTTTAAGATTAAATATTTAAGGGATTTAGTTAAGGCTGAGCATCGAGCTCCTACGGGATTGCTTCAACCTATTGAATTGCCTAAATGGAAATAAGATCGAGTGACGATAGATTTTGTTACTGGCTTCCCTGTCACACCGAGGAAGAATGATGCTATTTGGGTGATTGTTGATAGACTCACCAAGTCTACACATTTTATTCCGGTTCGAAAGAACATGAACTCGAAAACCTTGGCCGAGTTGTATATCCGTGAGGTGATTCGGTTACATGGTGTACCGACATCGATCATTTCTGATAGAGATCCGAACTTTACATCCCGATTTGGGAAGTTTTTACAGAAAGCCCTCAGAACTAAAGTGCATCTTAGCACCGTCTTTCATCCGCAATCCGATGATCAATCTGAAAGAGTGATACAAGTATTGGAAGATATGTTATATGCTTGTGTTATAGACTTTGGAAAGGATTGGGAAAAGTTTTTGCCCTTAGTGGAATTCACTTTTAATAATAGCTATCAAGTATCTATTCAAATGGCTCCCTTTGAAGTTCTATATGGGAGAAAATGTAGAACTCCTTTGTATTGGTTTGAATTGGGAAAGAATAAGGTTTTGGGACCTGAGATGATCAGGGAAACTGAGGAACAAATCCGGGTCATTCATGCTCGATTGAAACAAGCCTTTGACAGACAAAAGGCTTATGCAGATTTGAAACGGAGAGACATTCAGTACAATGAGGGAGACAAGGTCTTCCTAAAGGTTTCTCCTTGAAATAAAGTCTTCAGATTCGGGAAAAAAGGAAAGCTTATCCCACGGTTCATTGGACCTTTCGAAGTTATTGAAAGAATTGTCCTGGTGGCCTATCGCCTTGCACTCCCTAGTGAGTTTGATAAGATACACAATGTCTTCCATGTTTCTATGTTGAGAAAGTACCGATCCGACCCTTCACATGTTTTGGAAACGGAAGAGTTAGAATTGAATCTCGATTTATCTTATGAAGAAGAACCGGTCCAGATCCTTGATCGAGAAGTTAAAAGGTTTCGCAACAAAAGTGTTCCACTGGTGAAAGTCCTTTGGAGAAATCACGAGAAGGAATAAGCTACTTGGGAACCCGATGCAACAATAAAAGAGCAATATCCGCAATTGTTCCCTTCAGGTAAATTCGAGGACGAATTTCTTTTTAAGGAGGGGAGAATTGTAACACCCTCAAAAGGGCCTAGGAGGTAGCATGACCAATTGATACTTAAGTTGACTAATTGAAAGTCAAATTGTGTAATGGAGGGACTTAATTTAAATAAAATAAAATTAACAAGGACTAAATAAAAGTGACTAGAGTGAGACAAGGTAAAAATCCAAGAGCTGCATGACAAATGTTAGAATTCCCTAGACTACCCTTTATAATAAACCAAGTCTAGGTATATTAAAAAGGGCAAAATGGTCTTTTTACACCCATTAATGAGCAAGAAAAAAATCACCCCCTTTCATTCATCCTTCTCATTTCACGTGAGCAATAAAAAAAAGAGAGGAGAGAAATCCATGGAAGCTTAAAGGAATAAGCTTGGGTTCTTGTAAAATTTGGTGAACATAGAAGCTTCTAGCTAAGGAGAATCGAGTAAGTTTTCTAAATCCTCATTAGATTGTTGATTGGCATAAGATTAAATGTTTATAGTTGCTGAAAATTGGGTTTAGGTTGTTAGAAATTGAATTAAAGTTAGCTATGGCTTGGTTATGATGTTAGAAGCATGAGAAGGTGAATTTGAAAGCTTAGGTTTGGGATTTTGGAGATGTTATGTCCATTAATTGATTCAATGTTAAACATGCATGAAAATAGTTGCTGAAAAAGTGATTTAAATGATGTTGATTTCATATTTAAGATGCTGGAAAATTCATAAGAGTGAGCTCGGATTAGATTCGAACCCATGGAAGGAAAGATAGCCTTAATTGCCTAGTAAATGTAATTCCGAGTAGTCATCTTTGAAAAATTCCCTAGGTCGAATTTGAGGGAGTTAAGGGCTGAAATTTTGCAGTAGAATACTCCTATGTATCTAGTTTATATGAAAATTTACGCAACCTCAATCGGAATTTTTTAGAGAAAGTTATAAGCCTTTCCGTAAGGGCTGTCCGAGAAGTCCCGAATCTGGACAGGTCTGATTCGAACAAAATCCGGTATTGATTGGTTGGGAATTAAAATGTGAGGTTAATTTTTACTTGTATAGGATCTTCTTAGCTTTCCAAAGAGGTAAAATGAGCTAAAATAGGATATGGGAACTAGGAGATATGATCGATTCTTTATAGGGTAGCAAAGCTGTCCCTAATGAACAAATGTGAATGTTAACATTTGTTAACTGATAAATGCTCAACTCACTATCACTTTTTACACCTTTTATGGGCATTAATCATTAAATCTACATCCACTGGACTAATGCATATAATTAATGTGATATATTTAGAAGTGATGCTTATAAAGATGATATTTACAGAAAAGACAAGTTTTACTGCATTTTTATATCTGTGCAGGAGAAACAAGTGCCGCGACAACAACATGGCCGAGGCAGGACTTGATGCCAAGGCAGCAGCTGAGAGCCAGGAAGCAATATTGTAGGCGATCGGAAGAGAAAAATCCAAGGGATGTTTCTAGACACGAAGCGCATGAATCAGAGCTGGTTAGCATGAGGAAAAGCCCAAGACAAGGCCACGCGGGAAAGCCTCTTAGTTGAAATAAACTTGGAAATATTTTATTTATGTACATGACTTGTTCCCTACTCCAAGTTATATTCTAATTAGGAAAGGTTTGCCCTAGGCCAAGCCTATATAAGACTTAGCCGTCCAATGTATTAGGAGAGCCGATTCATAGAGAGTTTACCCCTAAGATTCAACGTTTTCTTTCTCTCAAATTATGTTCTAAGCTTTCTTAGGGTTTAGGTGAAGGTTGTTAAGTATTTGTGAGAGGAGATTGTACTTTGTCTTTGTTTCAATGCAATAAAACTATCAAGGTTTGCTTATCCTTTGTCATTCTTTGTTCTTGCATTCAAGCTCGGGAGAGAAGTTTGTGAGTAATCCATTTATCTAGACTCGGGAAAGTTAGATTCACGAAAGAGATAAGTACGGTGTTTAAATCGCGAAATACTAACTCGGCCTAGGGATAGGTTAAGAGTTTCAACGGCTAAAAGAAGTGTGAGATTGGTTGGTGAGTATAATTGATTCACGCCGGGAGGTATCATCAAGGACTAATCATCAACAGTACTTCGACTTAGGGATAAGCGGAGTCATCCAAGGACACTTTGCCGAACTTTGGTAAAGTCCAACCACGAGCAAGGGATTGCCGCGGCGGACAGTATCGTCGCTGCCAAGGCAGTAATCTGCAGTACTGCCGAGGCAGTGATATACAATTGCATTGGGCAGAGACAAGTGAATCAATTCCACAATACAACGCAACTGGATCCTGACATCTCTTTATTAATCAGACTTCATCTTTATTCTTAGTTTGTTTTATTTCAATTTATCTAGTTCTATCAAAACCATAATTACCTGTGTTTTTATTTCTTTTTACAGAACAAGAAGACGAAGAAGGCATATTAAGTATACCAACCCTTGTGGAGACGATACACGATAAATACTTATCACTTTATTACTTGCGACGTGTACACTGCACAATTTGCGCTATTTCTACACGCAACAAGTTTTTGGCGCCGTTGCCGGGGATTGACAACTAAATTTTGTTTTCTTTATTTTTTTTTTTATTTTTTTTACTTTGGTTTTTCTTGGTGTATGACCAGGGCCAACCCAACCAACCCTTTGTACGAGTTAGACCCAGAGATCGAACGTACACGGCAAAGGTTGAGGAGACAAATCCAAGAAGCTATGGCAAATCACCCGGTAGGACAAAACTTACCTGCCGGCAATGGAGGTCTTCCGCCACCACCAGGGCCGCGACAACTTACTGTTAGAGACTTCCTGGAAGAGGATTTAAATAGGTTAAACCCAGGAGTCGTTACACCAGAGATAGAAGCAACCCATTTTGAACTGAAACCTGTCATGTTCAATATGCTTAACACTATTGGACAGTTTAGTGGGTCTGTAACTGAAGATGCAAGGCAGCACCTCAAGTCCTTCATGGAGATATGCAATTCCTTCAAAATCCAAGGAGTCCATGAAGATGTCTTGAGATTGAAGTTATTCCCCTATTCATTGAGGGATAGGGCGAAAGCCTAGTTAAATAGCATTCAAGCAGGATCTATTGGATCTTGGAGTGAACTCTGTCGAGATTTTATTACACGCTTTAATCCTACAAATTTATATGATAGAATTCGTAATGAAATCACTTCTTTTCGACAGGCAGATGACGAACATATGTACGAGGCATGGGAGTGCTACAGGGAGTTACTGCACAAGTGTCCTTTGCATGGATTTCCCCTATGGACACAAGTCACCATGTTCTATAATGCCACGAATCCCCCAACAAGGATGATGTTAGATGCCTCGGTAAACGGAACACTCCTTGATAAAGCACCTGAGGAAGCTATTGAGATACTAAACAAACTCGCAAAGAACGATTTTCAATTCCCTACATCTAGGCGAGGAGGAGTAAGACGCCAAGCCACGGTGAATGAGTTAGACACATCAAATTCAGTGGCAGCACAATTGGCCTCTCTTACCAAGATGGTGCAAAATTTGCAACTACAACAAAATACCCGTGAGGTTAAGGTGATTGATTCTTTTTGTGATTTATGTGGAGGTAACCACAATTCCTCTGATTGTATAAATCAAGAAATCGGTATGTATGTTGGAAACTATAACCGAACCAATATGATGTCCAACACATACAATCCCTCATGGAAGAGGCATCCAAACCTGTCATGGAGAAATCATAACAATGCTTTAAACCCAACCACCCAACCCTCAGGATTCCAGCAACCAATGCAACATCTACCGCAGCAGCAAGTCTAGCAGTCAATATCGCCGCAGCAGATGCAACAGCTTTCTGTAAGTTCCTTGGAAAATTCTCTGAAAGCATTCATGATGAAAATAGAGTCGTGCATGGAAGAGAATAACAACTTCATCAAAAGAACAGATGCATTCATAAACAAGACTGAGATTAGGTTGCAGAACCAAGAGGCAGCAATTAAGGCATTGGAAACTCAGGTTGGGCGGTTTGCTCAAAATATAAACCCTAGACCACAAGGAGGACTACCTAGCAATACTGAAGTTGCTAAGGTAACGGGCCATGAACAGTGCAAAGCAATCACTACTAGGAGTGGTCTACAACTGAAGGAAAAGACGGAAATTCCAGCAGGCTAGGTTCCATCATCAGACCCAGCAAAAGAGGAGGCTGAATAAACTGATCCTGATAACACTGCCCCAGTAGAGAACTCAGTAGCTCCAGAATAGTCTGCCGAGACAGCAACAACCCTAGTGGTGCCAGGTATTAAGTTCCAAACTAAAGAAACTCTGGATGAGATGAGACCACCATCACCCTTCCCACAAAGGTTGAAAAAGCAAAAACAGGATCATCAATTCAAGAAATTTTTTGATATTTTAAAGCAAGTCCACATTAACTTACCATTCGTAAAGGCAATTGAACAAATGCCTAATTATGTCAAATTCTTAAAAGACATTGTGTCTAAGAGAAAACGACTAGGTGAGTTCGAAACAATGGCTGCTACCGAGGGATGCATGGCAATGCTACACAATCTCATGCCACCAAAATTGAAGGATCCTGGATGCTTTATCATACCTTGTGCAATAGGTAACAACTATGAAGGTAAGGCCCTATGCGACCTTGGAGCAAGCATCAATCTAATGCCCAAATCTATTTTTCAAAAGCTTGGAATAGGGAGGGAAAAACCTACAACAGTTATTCTCCAACTTGCGGATTGATCATATGTGCAACCCGAAGGCAAAATCGAGGACATACTGGTAAGAGTTGATAAATTTATTTTTCCCTTTGATTTTCTTGTCCTTGATTGTGAAGCAGATGATAATGCACCGATCATCTTGGGGAGACCTTTCCTTGCAACTGGACGCACCTTAATTGATGTGGAAAAAGGAGAATTGAAAATAAGGGTTAATGACCAACAAGTCAAACTCAATGCATTCCACAACTTCAAAAAATACGATGATCCAGAAGAGTGCAAAGCCATCCACACGACAGACACCAAAATATCCTGCCTTGGCAGCATGCTCGGCAGGTTATTTGGCAAAAAGATCAAGCTCAAAGTGGAAGCAGCACATAAGGATGGACATAAAACAAAAGGGAGTGACCAACATCTGAATTCTAATTCTGGCCAACAAGAGATAAACACCTTAGGAGATGCATTTGCATGCACTCCTCCAGTGACTTAATCTCTTCCCTTTTCTTTTTATATTATTATATTAGGATTAGTTTAGTTTATATTTATTTTCCATATCAATTTTATGCTTTAAGTATTTTTTTTGTTTGTGCTTAATATTTATTTAGGATAATAAGCAAGAATAAAGGAGAAGTAGTTCATAGCAGGAATTCTGCCGAGGCAGAAAACAGTGTCAGAGCCGCAGCAGTTTCAATGGGCAGAACAGTGTAATGGCTAGTCTGTCGAGATTCCTGCCGCGGCAGAAAAGGAAACGGCAGTAAAGACTAACGGCTACAAAACGGCTAGTGGTTCAAACGGTCACAAGACTGAGGCCTATATAAGCAACCCCCTCCTCTTTAACTATTCACTCTTGCATTCTTGTTTTCTTTAGAATACTCAACAATCTTGCTCTCACAATACTCTTTGCCTACCCTTCTTTAAATTCTCAGAAGTCTTCCAAGAAAATCTCCAAGAACTTAAAATCTCACAATCTTTATGGCCACCTACAAGCGCTTTGCCCCAGCCAATGTTGAAGACCGCTTCAACAGGTCTTTCATTGCCCGACAGTTGTGGGAGGAACAAGGGTTCCAACACTCGGATGACGAAAATTATGGCATCGAGCACTATCTGTTCGACAGGATCAAGTACCAAGATTGGGAAATCTTTTGCCTCCAACCTGCCCAGGCAAATGCGACCATCGTGCGGGAATTCTATGTGCACGGGCCAAGCAAAGACTGCCTCTTTGTCCACTACCGAGGCAGGCCTGTCCAACTTGATGCCGAGACCATCAACCAATTTTACGGCCTCACACCTGACCATGATGTACATGCTGAATTCATGGAGGATATCACTGCTGAGGATTACGAGTTGATTAAAGATGACCTTTTCTACACGAATACTCTATGGGAAACCAGTGCCCATAGAGGATCTGTAGCAAGGCAGAGCCTAAAGCCCGAGGCCAAGCTTTGGAACACCTTCGTCAAGAGACGCCTCATCCCACAACAGCACGGTGGACCGAAAGCGATTGGTGCTCATCCAATCAATCATCAATAAAAGGAGCATCAACGTTGGAGAGATCATCTTACGTGAAATTTACGAATGCGGTAAGAAGGATAGAGGACCATTATACTTTCCTTGTTTGATCACTGGCTTGTGTGTTGCTGCAGGTGTACTAGTAGAAGACACGGACGAATACACTCCCCAAAGGCGTGGATGGACCAGAGATTTTTGCCACAAAATCATGCAGATCACACAGGCGGAACTAGTCCAAGCAACGCCCCAGCAGTTCACTGCTGATACTGCTGTCGGGGCCCAATACACAGCAGACATGCCAGACGCTGCCCACACCTCTACCGTAACAGACCCGTACCAGGAGATACTGCAAAGGATGACAACGATGGATCTTAGGCAACAGAGATACATGGAGTATCAAAGAGACTTTAATGGCACATTAGCCCAAATGATGCTCCATGCCTTTCTAGACCAAGGGGCGCAGTTTCCAGAATTTCCAAGCAACATGTTTGTCATAGCCGCACCCTATACAGAGACTACACCAGCTCCAGGAGGATCGAGACCGTTCTTCCACACTGGCCCTCAGCAACAATTTCATGCTGCCGACCCATCTAGGGCAGCAGACTCTACCGCAGCAACATCTGCTAACAGAAGACCATCAAAGAGGAACGTGTTTGGACTTGAAGCCCAAGAATCAGAGCTGGCTGGCACAAGGAAAAGCCCAAAGGAAGACCACGCGGGAAAGCCCCCTTAGCCGAATTCAAACTTGGAAATATAATATTATTATGTACTTGACTTGTTCCCTACTCCAAGTTGTATTCTACTTAGGAAAGGTTTGCCCTAGGTCTAGCCTATATAAAGACCTAGCCACTCAATGTATCATAGATCGAAAATACCTAGGGAGAGCCGACTTCTACTCTTGTTTCCTTCCTCTCCATCATGTTCTAAAACCTTCATAGGGTTTAGGTGAAGGTTGTGGAGTATTTGTGAGAGGAGATTGTAATTTGTCTTTTATTCAATGCAATAAAGATTATCAAGGTTTGCTTATCCTTTGTTATTCCTTGTTCTTGCATTCAAGACCGGGAGGGAAGTTTGTGAGTAATCCATTTATCTAAGCTCGGGAGAGTTAGATTCACGAAAGGGGTAAGTACGGTGTTTCAATCGCGAAAAACTAACTCGGCCTAGGGATAGGTTAAGAGTTTCAGCGGCTAAAAGAAGTGTGAGATTGGTTGGTGAGTATAATTGGTTCACGCCGGGAGGTATCATCAAGGACTAGTCATCAACAACACTCTGACTTAGGGATAAGCGGAGTCATTCAAGGACACTTTGCCAAACTTTGGTAAAGTCTGCCCACGAGCAAGGGATTGCCGCGGCAGACAGCGTTATCGCTGGTTAGGCAGTAAACTGCAATGCTGCCGAGGCAGGGATATGCGATTGCATTGGATAAAGACAAGTCAATCAAGTCCACAATACAATACAACTGGATCCTGGCCCATCTCTCTCTCTAATATTTTGACTCTTTATTTTTATTCAATCATTTTAGTTTAAATAAATCACATCAACTCACTTGTGTTTTTATCTTTCTACAGATCAAGAAGATAAAGGAAGCATATTAAGTATATCAGTCCCTGAGGAGACGATAACTCGATAACATACTTATCACTTATTACTTGCGATGTGTCCGTTTGCACTAAACGCGCATTTTTGACACGCGACAAGTTTTTGGCGCCTTTGCCGGGGACTGGCAACTAAAATTTGTTTTCCTTGTTTTCTTGTTTCTTTTTATTTTTATTTTTATTTTACTTTTGTTCTTCTTGGTGTATGACCAGGGCCAATCCAACCAACCCCTTATACGAGTTAGATCCTGAGATTGAAAGAACAGGGTTAAGGTTGAGGAGACAAATCCCAAAGTCATGGCAGAGGTTCAGGAAGGACAAAACATACCTGCCGGAAATGAAGGTCTTCCGCCGCCACCTGGGCCGCGGCAGCTGACTGTCAGAGATTTCTTGGAGGAGGACTTAAATGGACTAAACCCAGGAGTCGTTACACCCGAGATTGAAGCAGCCCATTTTGAACTTAAACCTGTTATGTTCAACATGTTAAATACAATTGGACAATATAGTGGGTCTACAACTGAAGACGCAAGGCAGCATCTCAAATATTTCATGGAAATCTTCAACTCTTTCAAAATCCAAGGAGTCCATGAAGATGTCTTGCGGTTAAAGCTATTCCCCTATTCACTGAGGGATAGGGCGAAAGCTTGGTTGAATAGCATTCCAGCGGGATCTATTGGATCCTGGAGTGAACTTTGCCATGATTTCATTACTCGCTTTAATCCTACTAATCTATATGATAGAATTCGTAATGAAATTACTTCTTTCCGACAGGCTGAAGACGAACCAATGTACGAGGCATGGGAACGCTACAGAGAGCTATTGCACAAGTGTTCGCTGCATGGATTTCCCTTATGGACACAAGTGACAATGTTTTACAATGCCACGAATGCCCCGACAAGGATGATGTTAGATGCCTCGGTAAACGGCACACTCCTGGACAAGGCACCCGAGGAAGCTATTGAAATTTTGAATAAACTCGCAAGGAATGATTTCCAATTTCCCACATTTAGGCGAGGAGGAGTAAGACGCCAAGCCACGGTAAACGAATTAGATTCATCAAGTTCAGTGGCAGCACAATTGGCCTCTCTTACCAAGATGGTGCAAAACCTACAATTACAAAACAATACCCGTGAGGTCAAGGTAATTGATTTATGTTGTGATTTATGTGGAGGTAACCACAGTTCTGTTGATTGCATGTCAAGAAACCGGTATGTATGTTGGGAATTACAACCGTAACAATGTGATGTCCAACACGTACAACCCCTCATGGAAGAGGCATCCAAACATATCATGGAGCAACCAAAATAATGTCTTAAACCCAATCACCCAACCATTAGGATTTCAGCAGCCAATGCCGCAGCAGCAAGTCCAACAACCGATGCCGCCGCCGCAGATGCAGCAGCAACCGGTCAATTCATTGGAAAACACGCTAAAGGCCTTCATGATGAAAACCGAGTCATACATGGCGGAAAATAGTTATTTCATCAAGAGGACTGACGCCTTCATGAATAGGACTGAGATGAGGCTACAAAATCAAGAAGCGGACATAAAAACTCTGGAAACTCAAGTTGGGCAGTTTGCTTAATGTATAAACACTAGACCACAAGGAGGCCTACCTAGCAATACTGAGGTTGCTAAGGTACTAAGCCATGAACAGTGCAAGGCAATCACTACCAGGAGTGGTCTACAGTTGAAAGAGAAGATCCCAGAGAACCGAACCCAACCAGCAGATCAACCAAGAGAAGAGGCTGAGCAAACCGAGACTGATAACACAGCCCCGACAGCAAGCACTGCAGCGCCTGAGCAGTCTGCCGAGGCAGTAAAAATTCAGTGGTGCCATGTATACGATTCCAAACTAAAGAAACCCTGGACGAGATGAGACGACCACCACCTTTCCCGCAAAGGTTAAAAAAACAAAAACAGGATCAACAGTTCAAGAAGTTCCTCGATATCTTGAAGCAAGTCCATATCAACATACCATTCGTTGAGGCCATTGAACAAATGCCCAACTATGCCAAGTTCTTAAAAGATATGGTATCAAAGAGAAAACGAATAGGTGAGTTTGAGACAGTGGCTGCCACCGAGGGATGCATAGCAATGCTGCATAACCGCATGCCACCAAAGTTAAAAGATCCTGATTGCTTCACTATACCTTGTGCGATAGGAAAGAGTTATGAAGGAAAGGCCCTATACGACCTTGGAGCAAGTATAAACCTCATGTCTAAATCAGTCTTACAAAAGCTTGGAATTGGAAGGGCGAAGCCTACAACAGTAATGCTCCAACTCGCGAATAGATCCTATGTGCAACCTGAAGGCAAAATCGAGGACATACTGGTAAGAGTTGACAAGTTTATTTTTCCTGTCGACTTCCTTGTCCTTGATTGTGAAGCAGATGACAACGCACCGATTATCCTTGGGAGACCCTTCCTAGCAACTGGACGTACATTGATTGACGTGGAAAAAGGAGAGTTGACTATGCGAGTCAATGACCAACAAGTCAAACTCAATGCATTCCACAACTTAAAAAGGTATAACGATCCAGAGGAATGTAAGGCCATCCACATAATAGACAATAAGATATCCTGCCTGGGCAGTCTGCTCGGCAGGATATTCGGCAAGAAAATCAAGCCCAAGACGGATGTACAGACAGCACTAAGGAGCGGCCCACAACCGATACATAATTTGGGCCTAAGGGAGAAAATAATTTTGGGAGATGCATTCACATGCTCTCCACCAATAACCTAACATCTCCCTTTTTCTCTTCTTTATTATATTAGGGTTAGTAGTTTATTTTTTTTTAATTATTTTCGTTTTCGGTATTTTTCTTTTGTGTGTTTAATTTTTTATTCAGGAATAAAAAGTAAAGATAAGGGAAAAATAGTTCACAGCAGGAACTCTGCCGAGGCAATACAACAATGTCAGAGCCGCAGCAGTCCTAACGGGCAAAAAAGTGTAACGGCTAGTCTGCCGAGATTCCTGCCGCGGCAGAAAAGAAAACGGAAGAAGAAGGAAACGGTTACAACGACTAGTGATCTCAACGGTCACAAGGCCGAGGCCTATATAAGAAACTCCTTCCTCTTGAACTATTCACTCTTACTTTCTTGCTTTCTTTAGTATTCTTAACAATCACTCTCTCAATTACTCTCTGCCTACTAATCCCTTTTCAATCTCCAGATTCTCTTCAAGAAAACCTCCAAGAACTCAATTTTCTCTTTCTTGATGGCAACTTACAGAAGATTCGCCCCAGCCAACGTTGAAGAACGATTCAATCGATCTTTCATCGCAAGGCAACTGTGGGAAGAACAAGGGTTCCAGCATGCGGATGAAGAGAATTACGACATTGAACACTACTTGTTCGACAGAATAAAATACCAGAATTGGGAAATATTCTGTTTGCAACCTGCCCAGGCAAACGCCACAATCGTGCGGGAGTTCTACGCTCATGGGCCCAACAAAGACTCCCTCTTTGTTCACTGCCGCGGCAGACCTGTACAGCTTGATGCCGATACGATCAACAACTTCTACGGCCTCACCCCGGACAGTGATCTCCATGCTGACTTCTTGGAAGATATCACTGCTGAGGACTATGAACTTATCAAAGACGATCTTTGTTACGCGAACACTCCATGGGAAACCGGTACCCATCGAGGATCCGTGACAAGACAAAACTTGAAGCCGGAGGCCAAGATGTGGAACACCTTCGTCAAACGACGCCTCATCCCAACATCACACAACAGCACGGTGGATCACAAGAGATTGGTGCTTATCCAATCCATCATCAACAAAAGGACCATCAACATTGGAGAAATTATCCTACGGGAAATTCACGAGTGCGGTAAGAAATATCGAGGACCATTGTATTTCCCTTGCTTGATTACGGGTTTATGTGTTTCCGCAGGTGTGTCTATTGAAGAAACGGATGAATACACCCCCCCAAGAAGAGGATGGACCAGGGAATTCTGCCACAAAGTCATGCAGATAACACAAGCAGAACCTGTCCAGGCAACACCGCAGCAGTTCACTACCGATATTGCTGCCGGGGCCTGATACACGACAGATATGCCTGGTACTGCCCACACCTCTGCCGCAGCAAACCCGTATCAAGAACTCTTGCAGCGAATGGTCGCGATGGATCTTCGACAACAATGGTACATGGAGTACCAGCGGGACTTCAATGGCACTCTCGCACAGATGATGTTGCACGCCTTCCCGGACCAAGGCGTACAATTCCCGGAGTTCCCAAGCAATATGTTCGTTACTGTCGCACCCTACACCGAGACTACACCAGCCCCATGAGGATCGCGACCGTTCTTCCATCCGGACCCTCAGCCCTAATACCAGGCTGTTGGACCATCTAGGGCAGCAGATTCTGCTGCGGCCTCGTCTGTCAGCCGAAGGCCATCCAAGCGGAGAGCCGTTTTCAGCACTCCACCAAGACCGCCAATTATCATAGGCAGTCTATCCGCCGAGATAGATGCTTATGTACACCAAGGCTCTATTGCCGCCGGCCCAAGCACACACCACACCGGAGGAGCAACTGCGATGGGAGGAGGAACGGACGTGATGATAACTGAAGTGATGGCGGATGTTGAAGAAGGAGAAGAAGTAGAAGCCCCAATGCATAGAACCCCACCCACTCGAGTCCAGCCGCCGAGACAAGCAAAGGCGCAACCATCGCCCTCCCCAAGGACAAAGCACATGGCATCTAGGCAACGGAAGAAAATTGTTACGAGCAGCTCTTCGGAGTCGCTCTAAAATTCTTTGTCCTTTATTCAATATTCTTTGCTTTTACTATTTTTCCTTGCTGCATATAATTCATATTTTATTTTGCCGTTTATTCCTTCCAAATATAAAAGCATTGAGGACAATGCTTGGTTTGAGTTTGGGGGTGCAGATTCACTGCCAAGGCAGCAATCTACTGCCGCGGCCTTGCCAAAAGGGAGTATTCCAGTGATTTTTTTTAATTTTTATGCTCCCCGCCTTACTTGAATTAACTGCATACACTCCTGCACTGCTCATCATCAGTATTGCCTTAGTTTATTCTTTAAGGCTATAGAAATCTTTCTCCTTACCATGTTTAGGTTCTGTCAAGAGGGCTTAACCTTAGGATGCTTAAGGATGAAAACTTAGAAGCTTACTATAGGAAGAACTTTACACACTTTTAGGACTAGTTGGATTATAGGAATTCTTTTAATGAACTCGGTGATAAAGACTTAGATTTTTGAAAAAGTAACTAGAGGTGCCTACCACCGGCTCTAGAAAATCTCTTCTTCATACTAGAGGTGCCCAAAATTGGCTCTAGTATGTATTAAGGAATATCAAAAAGAAAAGACAAAAAGGTTTTTAGTAAAAAGAAAAACACAAGTCTTTGAGGTGCCCGAAACCGGCTCAAGATTTGGGGTTTGGAAAAAGAAGAGAAGACTCAACCAATGTCTATTTGTCTTGAACTTAGAGTTTATCTAAGAAAGCCTGTAATCAACTTGTCCACAAAAACACACACACACACTCACATCCTATAGTTTGTTTCTAGGTAAACTCTTAGGTAGCCGAATGGTCAAGGCTTAAAGATAGGCCTAGCTATGGTGGGGAGAATAGATGGACGTGTAAGACCAAGAGAGAGTAGAGTTCGGCAAATTGATGGTTTGCATTGCTTGAGGACAAGCAATAGTTCGAGTTTGGGGTGTGATAAGTGCTCAACACACTATCACTTTCTATTCCTTTTATCGGCATTTATCACCAAATATTCACCCACTTGAACCAATGCATGTGCTTAATGTGATATATTTAGAAGTTATACTTAAATAGGTAATATTTATAGAAAAAGACACGTTTTACTGCGTTTTCATATCTGTGCAGGAAAACCATTGCCGCGGCAGAGACAAGGCCAAGGCAGGACCTGATGTCGAGGCAGCAGCAGGAAGACAGGAAGCAAAGTGATAGACGATGGAAAAACAAAAATCTAGGGAACGTGTTTAGACTTGAAGCCCATGGATCGGAGCTGGCTAGCACAAGGAAAAGCCCAAAGGAAGACCACGCGGGAAAGCCCCCTTAGCCGAATTCAAACTTGGAAATATAATATTATTATGTACTTGACTTGTTCCCTACTCCAAGTTGTATTCTACTTAGGAAAGGTTTGCCCTAGGTCTAGCCTATATAAAGACCTAGCCACTCAATGTATCATAGATCGAAAATACCTAGGGAGAGCCGACTTCTACTCTTGTTTCCTTCCTCTCCATCATGTTCTAAAACCTTCATAGGGTTTAGGTGAAGGTTGTGGAGTATTTGTGAGAGGAGATTGTAATTTGTCTTTTATTCAATGCAATAAAGATTATCAAGGTTTGCTTATCCTTTGTTATTCCTTGTTCTTGCATTCAAGCCCGGGAGGGAAGTTTGTGAGTAATCCATTTATCTAAGCTCGGGAGAGTTAGATTCACAAAAGGGGTAAGTACGGTGTTTCAATCGCGAAAAACTAACTCGGCCTAAGGATAGGTTAAGAGTTTCAGCAACTAAAAGAAGTGTGAGATTGGTTGGTGAGTATAATTGGTTCACGCCGGGAGGTATCATCAAGGACTAGTCATCAACAACACTCTGACTTAGGGATAAGCGGAGTCATTCAAGGACACTTTGCCGAACTTTGGTAAAGTCTGCCCACGAGCAAGGGATTGCCGCGGCAGACAGCGTTATCGCTGCTTAGGCAGTAAACTGCAGTGCTGCCGAGGCAGGGATATGCGATTGCATTAGATAAAGACAAGCCAATCAAGTCCACAATACAATACAACTAGATCCTGGCCCATCTCTCTCTCTAATATTTCGACTCTTTATTTTTATTCAATCATTTTAGTTTAAATAAATCACACCAACTCACTTGTGTTTTTATCTTTCTATAGATCAAGAAGATAAAGGAAGCATATTAAGTATACCAGTCCCTGAGGAGACGATAACTCGATAACATACTTATCACTTATTACTTGCGATGTGTCCGCTTGCACTAAACGCGCATTTTTGACACGCGACATGCTACTGAAGACGCAAGGCAGCACCTTAAGTCCTTCATGGAAATCTGCAACTCTTTCAAAATCCAAGGAGTCCATTAAGATGTCTTGCGATTAAAGCTATTCCCCTATTCACTGAGGGATAGGGCGAAAGCGTGGTTAAATAGCATTCCAGTAGGATCTATTGGATCTTGGAGTGAACTTTGCCGTGATTTCATTACTCGTTTTAATCCCACTAATTTATATGATAGGATCCGTAATGAAATTACTTCTTTTCGACAGGTAGAAGACGAACCAATGTACGAGGCATGGGAACGCTATAGGGGGCTATTGCAAGTGTCCTTTTCATAGATTTCCCCTATGGACACAAGTGACAATGTTTTACAATGCCACGAATGCCCCGACAAGGATGATGTTAGATGCCTCGGCAAACGGAACACTCCTAGATAAAGCACCTGAGGAAGCTATTGAAATATTGAATAAACTCGCAAAGAATGACTTTCAGTTTCCTACATCTAGGCGAGGAGGAGTAAGACGCCAAGCCACGGTAAATGAATTAGATTCATCTAGTTCAGTGGCAGCACAATTGGCCTCTCTTACCAAGATGGTGCAAAACCTGCAGTTACAACAAAATACCCGTGAGGTCAAGGTAATTGATTCCTACTGTGACTTATGTGGAGGTAACCACAGTTCCTCTGATTGCATGAATCAAGAAACTGGTATGTATGTTGGGAACTACAACCGCAACAATGTGATGTCCAACACATACAACCCCTTATGGAAGAGGCATCCAAACCTATCATGGAGTAACCCTAATAATGCCTTAAATCCAATCACCCAACCTTCGGGATTTCAGCAACCGATGCCGCAACAGCAAGCCCAGCAACCAATGTCGCCGCAGCAAATGCAGCAGCAACCGGTAAGTTCATTGGAGAACACGCTAAAGGCCTTCATGATGAAAACTGAGTCATACATGGCAGAAAATAGTAATTTCATCAAGAGGACAGATGCCTTCATGAGTAGAACTGAGATGAGGCTGCAAAATCAAGAAGCGACCATAAAAACGCTGGAAACTTAGGTTGGGCAGTTTGCTCAATGCATAAACCCTAGACCACAAGGAGGCCTACCTAGCAATACTAAAGTTGCTAAGGTAATGAGCCATGAACAGTGCAAGGCAATCACTACTAGGAGTGATCTACAGCTGAAGGAAAAGATCCCAGAGAGCCAAATTCAATCAGCGGATCAAGCAAAAGAAGAGGCCGAGAAAACTGAAGCTGACAACACTACCCCGGCAGAGAGCACTGCAGCTCCTGAGCAGCCTGCCGAGGCAGCAACAATTCCAGTGGTGTCAGGTATAAAATTTCAAGCTAAAGAAACCCTGGATGAAATGAGACCACCACCACCTTTCCCACAAAGGTTGAAAAAGCAAAAACAAGACTAGCAATTCAAGAAGTTCCTCGACATCTTGAAGCAAGTCCACATCAACATACCTTTCGTTGAAGCTATTGAACAAATGTCGATCTATGCCAAGTTCCTAAAGGACATGGTGTCAAAAAGGAAACGAATAGGTGAGTTTGAGACAGTGGTTGCTACCGAGGGATGCATGGCAATGCTGCACAACCGCATGCCACCAAAGTTAAAAGATCCTGGTTGCTTTACTATACCTTGTGCGATAGGTAAGAGTTATGAAGGTAAGGCCCTATGCGACCTTGGATCAAGCATAAATCTCATGCCCAAATCAGTCTTTCAAAAGCTTGGAATTGGAAGGGCGAAGCCTACAACAGTGATGCTCCAACTAGCGGATCGATCCTATGTGCAACCTGAAGGAAAAATCGAGGACATACTGGTAAGAGTAGATAAGTTTATTTTTCCTGCTGACTTCCTTGTCCTTGATTGTGAAGTAGATGACAATGCACCGATCATCCTTGGGAGACCTTTCCTTGCAACTGGACGCACCCTCATTGACGTGGTAAAAGGAGAATTAACAATGAGAATCAATGATCAAGAAATCAAATTAAATGTGTGTCAATTGATGAAGAGACACAACGAAGTAGAAGAAGAATGTCAATTGCTGGATGACCCAAATGACGATTACACAATACCTTGTCTTAGCAACAACTGCCTCGGCAGTGATCTCCATGACATACCCTAGGGATGCCTCGGCAGTGATATGGATGACTGTTACAGCAGTTCTTTGAACAGTGCTGAGACAACCGAGAAGGAGGAAGCTAATTGGACAACACATCTTCCAGGTAAGTACTTTGAACCATTAGAGTATAAGGGGAAGAATCAACAATCTGTAAATAAAGAACCGTTTGTCACAGAACTAAAACCCTTACCAGAAAAACTAAAATATGCTTATTTGGGAGATAACCACACGATGCCGGTAATTATTTCTTCTAAGTTGTTGCCAGAACAGGAACAGACCTTAATAGCAATGCTGCGGCAGCACAAAAAGACAATTGGATGGTCAATTGATGATTTGAAAGGAATAAGTCCAGCGGTATGTATGCATAAAATCCTCCTAGAAAAAGACCATAAGCCCACTATTGAAGCTCAAAGGAGACTCAACCACGATATGAAGGAGGTAGTATGTAAGGAAATAATCAAGTGGCTTGATGCAGGAATTATTTATCCTATCTCTGACAGTGCATGGGTAAGCCCGGTACAATGTGTACCTAAGAAAGGTGGTATGACTGTCATAACCAATGAGAACAACGAACTAATACCAACCAGGACTGTGACCGGTTGGAGGGTTTGTATGGACTATCGCAAGTTGAATAAAGCAACAAAGAAGGATCACTTCCCTTTACCCCTCATTGATGAAATGCTTGATAGACTTGCCGGTAAACCTTATTACTATTTTCTTGACGGTTATTCAGGATACAATCAAATTGCCATTGATCCAGAAGATCAAGCAAAAACCACTTTCACTTGCCCATACGGCACTTATGCATTTAGAAGGATGTCGTTCGGCCTTTGCAATTCCCCGACAACATTCCAGAGATATTCATGGATGATTTCTCAGTCTTTGGAGACAGCTTTGATCACTGTCTCGGCAATCTCGGAAAAGTGCTGCAAAGATGTGAGGAATCCAACCTAGTCCTAAACTAGGAAAAATGTCATTTTATGGTAAATGAAGGTATTGTATTAGGCCACAAAATATCATCACAAGGAATAGAAGTGGATAAAGCCAAGATAGATGTGATAAAGAATTTACCTCCACCAATTTCTGTGAAAGGGGTTCGAAGCTTCTTGGGCCATGCAGGTTTCTATAGACGGTTTATTTCTAATTTCTCCAAAATTTCTAAACCTCTTTGCAACTTGCTCGAACAAGATAGGAAATTCGAATTTAATAAGGAATGCACTGAAGCATTCGAGACTCTCAAGGAGAAGCTAATCACTGCACCAATAGTAATCCCACCGGATTGGTCATTTCCATTTGAATTGATGTGTGATGCTAGTGATCATGCTGTCGGGGCAGCACTCGGGCAGAGGAAGAATAATCTGTTCCATGTGATCTACTATGCCAGTAAAACGCTCAATGATGCACAAATCAACTACACCACAAAAGAAAAAGAATTACTAGCAGTGGTATTTGCCTTTGACAAGTTTCGATCATATCTCATCGGAACAAGGGTCACTGTCCACACCGATCATTCGACAATTAAATACCTCTTCTCAAAGAAGGATGCCAAACCTAGACTGATTAGATGGATCCTTCTTTTACAAGAATTTGATGTTGAAATCAAAGACCGTAAGGGTACGGAAAACCAAGTGGTCGATCATCTTTCTAGACTAGAGAACAAGGACAATACCCACTCACTTGAAGATATACAAGATGAATTTCCAGATGAACAAATATTACAAATTGTTACAACTGCAAAGGATACTGCCGAGACAGAGGCCGCAACAGTATACAACCGCGCTGCCGCGGCATTGTCTGAATACATCTCCGCAACTTTGACAGAAGACATTGCCGCAGTAACATCCACCCCCTGGTATGCTGATCTTGTTAATTATCTAGTTAGTGGTATTATCCCTTATAACCTTAACCATAACGAGAAGAAGAGGTTTCAGCATAATGCAAAGCATTATTTCTGGGACGACCCTCTTCTGTTTAAGCATTGTGCAGATCAGGTTATAAGAAGATGTGTGCCAGAAGAAGAACAAAAAGCAGTACTCCAGCACTGTCATGACTCACCTTGCGATGGGCATTTTGGAGGAAAAGGTACTGCAATCCGGCCTCTACTGGCCCACACTCTACAAATATGCCCACGACTATTACAAGAACTGTGACCGCTGCCAACGCACGCGCAACATTTCAAGACGACATGAGATGCCCTTACAACCCATACTGGAAATAGAGCTGTTCGATGTTTGGGGCATAGAATTCATGGGGCCCTTTCCATCTTCTCAAGGAAACCTTTATATCTTAGTGGTAGTGGATTACGTATCAAAGTGGGTCGAAGCAATCGCCACACCTCACAATGATTCCAAGACAGTTCAAAGATTTCTCAAGAAAAATATTTTTACAAGGTTTGGAATCCCTAGAGCAATCATAAGTGAAGAAGGAAAACACTTCGATAACAGACTTATTGCCGCGGCACTAAAGAAACTCGGCATCACCCACAAGCTCGCTATGGCATATCATCCACAGACAAATGGGCAAGCTGAAATATCCAATAAGGAACTAAAACAGATCCTTGAAAAGGTGGTAAATCCATCTAGAAAGGATTGGTCTTATTGTCTTGATGATGCTTTATGGGCCTACAGGACAACATTCAAAACCCCATTAGGAACATCACCATATAAGCTTGTGTTCAGGAAAGCTTGTCATTTGCCTGTAGAAATTGAGCATAAAGCATATTGGGCAGTAAAGAACTTAAATATGGATTGGGAAAAAGTCGGACAAAAAAGACTACTAGATCTCAATGAGATAGAAGAATTCCGGACAGCAGCCTATGAGAATGCCAAGATCTACAAAGAGAAAACAAAGAAATGGCATGACCGAAAGTTACTGCCGAGACAGTGCCTGCCGGGGCAGCACGTGCTCCTTTTTAACTCTAGGCTTAGACTGTTTCCAGGAAAACTTAAATCCAGATGGTCAGGCCTATTTGAGGTCGTTCGAGTTTTCCCCCATGGAGCCGTAACGATCAAATCACTAAAAGATGGCCATGAATTCAAAGTAAATGGCCAACGCTTGAAGAACTATTCTGGGCCACAGGACATAAAAACTATGGAGACCATCACCTTAGAAGATGCCCTAGCACGCCCTCCTATAAAGAATTAATGTCGTGACCATCTATCCTTTCTTTTCCGCAATCCATAGGAATAATTTCTTTTAACTTTATTTTAGGACAGTTAATATATACTTGTTATTTTTCTTAGGACAAAGACAAGGTAGAAGACCCAAGGCAAAGGACACCACCCACTTGAATCCAACCGCCCCGGCAAGCAAAGACACAACCATCGCCTTCACCAAGGACAAAGCATTTGGCATCAAGGCCACGGAGGAAAATTGTTACAAGCAGCTCTTCGGAGTCGCTTTAAATTTCTTTGTCCTTAATTCAATATTAATTGCTTTACTGTTTCTATTTACTGTTTTTTTATATTCATATTTTGTTTTGCCGCTTATCTCTTCAAATATAAAGCATTGAGGACAATGCTTGGTTTGAGTTTGGGGGTGCAGATTCACTGCCAAGGCAGCAATCTACTGCCGCGGCCTTGCCAAAAAGGGAGTATTCCAGTGATTTTTTTTTTAATTTTTATGCTCCCCGCCTTACTTGAATCTACTGCTTACACTTTTGCATTTCTCATCATCAGTATTGCCTTAGTTTATTCTTTAAGGCTATAGAAATCTTTCTCCTTACCATGTTTAGGTTCTGTTAAGAGGGCTTAACCTTATGATGCTTAAGGATGAAAACTTAGAAGCTTACTATAGGAAGAACTTTAAACTTTAAACACTTTTGGGACTTGTTGGATTATAGGAATTATTTTAATGAACTTAGGTGATAAAGACTCTCCTTTTTGGAAAGTAACTAGAGGTGCCTACCACCGGCTATAGAAAGTCTCTTTTTCATGCTAAAGGTGCCCGAAATTGGCTCTAGTATGTTTTAAGGAATATTAAAAAGAAAAAAGGAATTTAGTGTAAAGAAAAACACAAGTCTTTGAGGTGCCCGAAACCGGCTCAAGATTTGGGGTTTGAAAAAGAAGAGAACACTTAACCAATGTCTATTTGTCTTGAACTTAGAGTTTATCTAAGAAAGCCTTTAATCAACTTGTCCACAAAAACGCACACACTCACAATTCTTATAGTTTTTTTCTAGGTAAACCCTTGAGTAACCAAATGGTTAATGCTTAAGAATAGGCCTAGTTATGGTGGGGAGAATAGATGGACATGTAAGACCAAGAGAGAGTAGAGTTCGGCAAATTGATGGTTTGCATTGCTTGAGGACAAGCAATAGTTCGAGTTTGGGGGTGTAGAGCTGAGAAGTGCTCAACACACTATCACTTTTTACTCCTTTTATGGGCATTAATCATCAAATATACACCCACTTGGACCAATGCACGTGCTTAATGTGATATATTTATAAGTTATACTCATATAGATAATATTTAGAGAAAAAGACACGTTTTACTACGTTTTCACATCTATGCAGGAGAACCAGTGCCGCGGTAGGGACCTGATGTCGAGGCAGCAGTAGAAAGACAGGAAGCAAGACTATAGGCGATGGAAAGATAAAAATCCAAGGAACGTGTTTGGACTTGAAGCTCATGGATCGGAGCTGGCTAGCGCAAGGAAAAGCCCAAAGGAAGATCACGCGGGGAAACCCTTTTAACCGAAGCAAACTTGGAAATATATTATTATTATGTACTTGACTTGTTCCCTACTCCAAGTTGTATTCTACTTAGGAAAGGTTTGCCCTAGGTCTAGCCTATATAAGGACCTAGCCACCCAATGTATGAAACACGGAATACCTAGGGAGAGAGCCGATTTCTATTCTTGTTTCTTTCCTCTCCATTATGTTCTAAACCTTCTTAGGGATTAGGTGAAGGTTGTCGAGTATTTGTGAGAGGAGATTGTACCTTGTCTTTGATTCAATGCAATAAAGTTATCAAGGTTTGCTTATCCTTTGTTATTCCTTGTTTTCACAATTGAACTCGGGAGAGGATATTGTGAATCATCCATTTATCTAAGCTCGAGAGAGTTAGATTCACGAAAGGGGTAAGTACGGTGTTTCAATCGCGAAATACTAACTCGGCCTAGGGATAGGTTAAGAGTTTCAGCGGCTAAAAGAAGTGTGAGATTGGTTGGTGAGTATACTTGGTTCACGCCGGGAGGTATCATCAAGAACTAGTCATCAACAACACTCTGGCTTAGGGATAAGCGGAGTCATCCAAGGACACTTTGCCGAACTTTGGTAAAGTCTGCCCACGAGCAAGGGATTGCCGCGGCAGACAGTATTGTCGCTGCCAAGGCAGTAAATTGCAGTGATGCCGAGGCAGTGACATACGATTGCATTAGACAGAGACAAGTCAATCAATTCCACAATACGACGCAACTGAATCCTAGCCCATCTCTTCTACTATTTCAACTCTTTATTTTTATTTAGTTATTTTAGTTTCGATAAATCAAATCAACTCACTTGTGTTCTTTACTTTTTCTACAGAACAAGAAGGTGAAGAAAGCATATTAAGTATACCGGTCCCTGAGGAGACGATAACTCGATAAAATACTTATCACTTATTACTTTCGATGTGTCCACTTGCACTAAACGCGCACTTTTTACACGCGACAAGAGCCACTACCAAGGTAGCAATCTACTGCCGAGGCCTTGCCAAGAAAAGGGAGTATTTAAGTGAATTTTTTTAATTTTTATGCTCTCCGCCTTACTTGAATCAATTGCCCATACTTTTGCACTGCTTATCATCAGTATTGCCTTAGTTTATTCTTTAAGGCTATAGAAATCTTTCTCCTTACCATGATTAAGTCCTGTTAAGAAGGTTTAACCTTAGGATACTCAAGGATGAAAACTTAGAAGCCTACTATAGGATAAAATTTAAACACTTTTGGGACTTGTTGGATTGTAGGAATTCTTTTAATGAACTTAGGTGATAAAGACTTAGATGTTTGGGAAAGTGACTAGAGTTGTCTATCACCGGCTCTAGGAATTACTCTTCTTCATGCTAGAGGTGCCCGAAATTGGCTCTAGTATGCTACAAGAAATATCAAAAGAAAGAAGGAATTTTTGAAGAGATAAACACAATCCTTGAGGTGCCCGAAATTGGCTCAAGAATTGGTTGTTTAGAAAAAAAGAGAAAACTAAACCCAATTCTACTTGTCTTGAACTTAGAGTTTATCTAAGAAAGCCTTTAATCAAACCTGTCCACAAAAACGCACACACTCACCAAATCTTATAGTTTGTTTCTAGGTAAAACCTTGAGTAGCCGAAAGGTTAAATCTAAAAGAATAGGCATAGTTATGGTGGGGAGAATAGATGGAAACATAAGACCAAGAGAGAGTAGAGTTTGGAAAATTGAGGGTTTGCATTGCTTGAGGAAAGGCAATAATTCGAGTTTGGGGGTGTGATAAGTGCTCAACTCACTATCACTTTTTACACCTTTTATGGGAATTAATCATTAAATCTACACCAACTTGGACCAATGCATATACTTAATGTGATATATTTAGAAGTGATGCTTATAAAGATGATATTTACAGAAAAGACAAGTTTTACTACATTTTTATATCTGTGTAGGAGAAACAAGTGTCGCGGCAGCAACATGGCCGAGGCAGGACCTGATGCCGAGGCAGCAGCTGAGAGCCAGGAAGCAATACTATAGGCGATCGGAAGAGAAAAATCCAAGGGATGTTTCTGGACACGAAGCACATGGATCAGAGCTGGTTAGCATGAGGAAAAGCCCAAGAAAAGGCCACGCGGGAAAGCCTCTTAGTTGAAATAAACTTAGAAATATTTTATTTATGTACATGACTTGTTCCCTACTCCAAGTTATATTCTAATTAGGAAAGGTTTGCCCTAGGCCAAGCCTATATAAGACCTAGCCGTCCAATGTATTAGGAGAGCCGATTCTTAGAGAGTTTACCCCTAAGATTCAACGTTTTCTTTCTCTCAAATTATGTTCTAAGCTTTCTTAGGGTTTAGGTGAAGGTTGTTAAGTATTTGTGAGAGGAGATTGTACTTTGTCTTTGTTTCAATGCAATAAAACTATCAAGGTTTGCTTATCCTTTGCCATTCTTTGTTCTTGCATTCAAGCTCGGGAGAGAAGTTTGTGAGTAATCCATTTATCTAAGCTCGGGAGAGTTAGATTCACGAAAGGGATAAGTACGGTGTTTGAATCGCGAAATACTAACTCGGCCTAGGGATAGGTTAAGAGTTTCAGCGGCTAAAAGAAGTGTGAGATTGGTTGGTGAGTATAATTGATTCACGCCGGGAGGTATCATCAAGGACTAATCATCAACAATACTTCGACTTAGGGATAAGCGGAATCATCCAAGGATATTTTGTCGAACTTTGGTAAAGTCCAACCACAAGCAAGGGATTGCCGCGACAGACAGTATCGTCGCTGCCAAGGCAGTAATCTGCAGTACTGCCGAGGCAGTGATATACAATTGCATTGGGCAGAGACAAGTCAATCAATTCCACAATACAACGCAACTGGATCCTGACCTCTCTTTATTAATCAGACTTCATCTTTATTCTTAGTTTGTTTTATTTCAATTTATCTAGTTCCATCAAAACCACAATTACCTGTGTTTTTATTTCTTTTTACAGAACAAGAAGACGAAGAAGGCATATTAAGTATACTAATCCCTTTGGAGACGATACACGATAATACTTATCACTTTATTACTTGAGATGTGTTCACTTGCACTAATTGCACACTTTTGACACGCGACATTAAGCATGTGATCACTTGAATTAAGTGATTTGAATATGTCCTAATGAATGTTATATGTGTATGGGTTACAATAGAATCCAAGAGAAGAGGACATCGAAGAAGAAAGTCTCGAACTCGCAAGGAAGAGGGGCAAGGGGATCACCATCTACAATCCTTGAAGTGCTTGGAACCAATTGTGAGTGTGGTTGATGGAGGCTCGGAAGTCATTTAGTTTTTTCCACCTTTGTCAGATTGTAATACTTTAGGTTGTCGAACCCACAGGGACTGTGTCGACTTCACTACCTCTTACGGTTTCACTATAAAGAGTAAAAACACAAGTAATTGTTGAGTTTGAGGTTACTAATTTAACTACTAAAAATAAACTAAATAACGAAGGAATAAGGATAAGAGAAGCGAGGCTAAGTTGAGTGTTTTTTAGAGGAGAATCCAGTTGTATTAGGTATCCACTTATTAATGCAATGGGTTGAACTGCCGCCTCGGCGGATCGCACAAAGGGTCGTCGCAGCTGCCTAGGCGGGGTTATGCCTTGTCGACAATTCAACATTACATAGTTTAACAGAGCATCCTTATATGTCTTATTCCTTATCCCTAAGCGAAAAGAACTGTTGAAACCCACATCTTGATGATACCTCCCGGTGTGAATCAAGGGCGGACAACAACCAAACACATACGTCTTGTTAGTCGTTAAAATCCTAGGCGGTTAATCTTTCAACCGGATTAGTCAATGCCCATGAGCAAAGACCGTATTCTCTCGTTTCATGAACCTACAACTCCCGATGCTAGGCAAATAGATTTTTCTTCACATACTATCTTTCGAGCTCATATGCGAGAAGAGTAAATACCAAGAGAGAATAAACTATGAAATAAGTTTTGCATTAATAAATATCAAACCTAACACAACCATCATCTCCAACTACTCCACAAACAACCTAAACCTCCGAAGAAGTTTAGAACATGATGTAGTCGGCGGCTAAAGGTATTTTCTAGGGTAGACTCCGACTTGCTAAACTAAGCCTAATGTGTGCCTTATATAGGCCAAGCCCTAGGTTAAAGATTTCCATGCAAGGAAAGAGTTCTAAAGCGGAGAGAAGTATAATTCCTAATTAAACTATAACAATTAATTCTTATTTCCTAAAATATTTCTTCTTTCCCGCACGTGACTTTGACCAAGGCTTGACTCCGTAATTTGGCTTCGTCTTTCTCTCGCTCTTTCCGTTAAGATCAACATCTTTTTCTCTTTCTGTCGAGCATTAGTTGTCATCTTCGCTCTGCTGTCGCGGCTTCAAATAGTGTTGCCGTGGCGGGTGCTTTATCTAAATTCTAGCATCCATCTTCTCAATTGGCCATCTTTATAAGTAGTTTCCTGTTTAAGAAAGAAAACTATCAAATGCATCTGTTTTATGCCAATTACTAGATGAATTCATGAATTGTATGTTTGGATGCTGAAGTATGGAAAATATACAGAAATATCCATTAATGCCCTTAATCATGTCCTTTATTGGTGATAAATGAGTGGGAAAATGATATAAAAAATAGGACTTTTATGCACTCATTACACCCCCACACTCGAACTATTGCTTGTCCTCAAGCAATGTAAAAGATAATTTTTAAGTAAGGAATTTTAAGGGAATATACCGTCCTGTTTGCCGCGGCAAAAATCCTTTCTTGACTCAGCCTCTTCTAGGTTCTAGGTATTCCTCGAAACTGGACTATGAGTCTTAGTGGGTGTGTGCGTAGCTATGTCGAAACTGATTTTCTAAGTTCTAATCCTTTCTCTAGCTCAAGACTTTCGACTAAGATTTTTCTTTAATTTTTTTCTTTCTTTCTCCCTAATTTGGTATATAAACATATATTGCTATATACTTATACTTGCTTGAGCCGGTTTCAGGCACCTCAAGTGTTTAGCTATTCTTACTAGAGCCAATTTCGGGCACCTCTAGTAAGTGGGAAAAAGACTAAGTCCTAGAGCCAGTGATATACACCTCTATGGACTAAACTAGAGCCGGTGATAGGCACCTCTAGTTAAAATCTAAGCCTAAGTCCTTATTGCTTTTCAAAGAAAATAACTTATAAAATCAACTAACACTAGTAGTGTTTAATTATTTTTCAGGCTCATAGTCTAATCCTAAGTACTAAACCTAGTATACCTTTCTGAGTTCAAGTCTGGTGAATGGTGCAGACTGCTGCGGTGGATGGAGAATATATTGTTGCCTCGGCAGTTTCAATAAAATTCAACAGACTTAAAAAAATTTGCAGTAAAATTATAAGATTATAAGGACAAAAAATAAGTCAAGAATACGATAATCTAAATACTTTCCATACATGGCAGATATTTACATATTACAAAAAATAATCAACGCTCCCCCATACTCGAGGGATGCATTGTCCTCAATGCATGAAAAGTAAAAAGAAAGCTGAAAATAAAAAGAAAAAAGATAAAAGAAATATTATCGTCCTTTTAAAATGCCGAGGATGCAAAAGAGTCCTTAGAATCACTGTCGATGAGGAGCTTGCGGCGGCTTTTGGGTGGTTGCTGGGTGGCTGCGGAGTTTTTGAGGAAGTCCTAAAAAAGTGCAAAAATAATAGATTAAACTTATGCCTAAACTTAATATAGTTATACCTAAAAAGAAAGAAAGAAAAGGGGTTAGTGCTTAATAGGAGAGGACGTGAAGTCTTCTCCTAATGTCACTACTTCCTTGAGGTTTTGAGAATTCGGTCCTTTGTATGGTTTGAGGCATTGTCCATTAACTTGAAATTCATGTCCATCTTGTTGTGATCTAATTGTGACTGCTCCATGAGGGTGTGTTTGAACAACATCAAATGGCCCGGACCATCAAGATTTTAACTTTCCAGGGAAAAGCTTTAATCGAGAATTATAGAGTAAAACTTGCTACCCAGGAAGTATTTGTTTTGGCAACAGTTTCTAGTCATGCCATCTTTTTGTCTTCTCTTTATATATTCTGGCATTCTCATAGGTCATTGTGCTGAATTCCTCGATTTTATTAAGATCCAATAGTTTTTTCTGCCCTGCTTTTTCCCAGTCCATGTTGACCATTTTTATTGCCCAATATGCTTTATGTTCTATTTCTACTGGCAGATGGCAAGATTTTCCATAAACAAGTTGATATGGGGACATTTTTAATGGGGTTTTAAATGTCGTTCTATATGCCCAAAGAGCATCATCTAATCGTGTAGACCAATCCTTACGAGTTGGATTGATAACTTTTTCCAACACTTTTTGAGTTCTCTGTTTTACACCTCCGCTTGGTCGTTGGTTTGTGGGTGGTATGTTGTGTCAATCTTGTGTGTCACTCCTAGTTTTTTTAATGTGGCGGCAATTTGTCTATTGTCAAAATGTTTTCCTCCGTCACTTATGATGGCACGTGGTACACCAAATCGAATAAAGATATTTTTCTTTAAGAATTTTTGCATTGTTTTAGCATCATTCTTTACCGTTGCTATTGCTTCTACCCATTTAGAAACATAATCTACTGCCAATAGGATATAGAGGTTACCGTATGATGATGGAAAGGGTCCCACGAAATCAATCCCCCATACATCGAACAATTCCACTTCAAGAATGTTTTATAGAGGCATTTCATTTCTTTTTGCTATGTTTCCCATTCGTTGGCATCGATCACACCGTTGGCAAAATTCTTGTGCATCTTTATATAAACTTGGCCAGTATAATCCTGATTGCAGTACTTTTGTTGTTGTTCTATTGCCGTCGAAGTGTCCGCCATAGGGAGATGCGTGGCAGTGTGTCAGTATACTTTCTTGTTCGTCTTTCGGAATGCATCGCCTTATTATTTGATCTGCACATTGTTTGAACAGGAAAGGATCGTCCCACAAATAATACTTTGTATCATGTTTGAACCTTTTCTTTCCTTGATGGTTAAGGTGATGAGGAAGAATGCCACTAGTAATATAATTAACGATATCAGCATACCAGGGTGGTGTGTTTGCGGCCATAGCAATATGGTTGACATACTCTGATAATAATGACGCAATCTTTTCTATCGTTAACTCAGGATCTTCTGTCGTTGCTTTCCACACAGCTTCTGTGGCGGCAAGTAATTGTTCGTCAAGGAAAGTATTTTTGATGTCTTGTTCAGGATTGGTTGCTTTGTCTCCTTCCAATCTCGATAGATGATCTGCTACGGGGTTTTCCATTCCCTTTCTATCCTTTATTTCGACTACAAATTCTTGAAGTAGTAGTATCCATCGTATTAAACGAGGTTTTGCATCTTTTTTGGACAGCAGATATTTTATAGTAGAGTGATCTGTATGTATAATTACCTTGCTGCCGATGAGATACGATCTAAACTTATCGAATGCAAAAATTACTGCTAACAGATCTTTCTCTGTTGTGGTGTAATTGACTTGGGCATCATTCAAGGTTTTGCTTGCATAATGTATTGCATGGAAGGTTTTGTTCTTTCGTTGTCCAAGTACTGCCCCGACAGCATAATCACTTGCATCGCACATCATTTCGAATGGTTCATTCCAGTCAGGTGGAACAACTATAGGTTCTGATATGTGTTTCAGTTTCAATGTTTCGAAGGCTTTTACACAAGCTTCGTCAAAAACAAATGGTGTATTTTGTTCCAGCAGTGAGGATAAGGGTTTGGTTATTTTAGAAAAATCCTCAATGAATCGTCGGTAAAAACCAGTATGTCCAAGGAAACTGCGTATGCCTTTGATTGATGTTGGTGGTGGAAATTTTTCTATCACCTCTATTTTGGCCTTGTCGACTTCGATGCCGCGGTAGGAGATCTTGTGGCCGAGCACTATTCTTTCATCAACCATAAAATGACATTTTTCCTAATTTAGAATTAGGTTCGTGTCTTCACATCTTTCTAATACTTTTTCCAAGTTTCCGAGGCAACTATCAAAGTCGTCTCCGAACACAGAGAAGTCATCCATAAAGATCTCAAGGTATTCCTCAATCATGTCGGAGAAAATAGCCATCATGCATCGTTGAAAAGTGGTAGGAGCATTGCATAGCCCAAATAGCATCCTCCTAAATGCGTATGTTCCGTAAGGACACGTGAATGTGGTTTTGGCTTGATCTTCGGGGGCTATGGCAATCTGATTATATCTTGAATAGCCATCTAAAAAGCAATAGTAGGGTTTACCGGTTAACCTATCAAGCATTTGATCGATGAATGGTAAAGGGAAGTGATCCTTTCTTGTTGCTTGGTTGAGTTTTCGATAGTCCATACATACTCTCCATCCATTTATTGTTCTTGTTGGAATTAATTCATTATTCTCGTTTGAGATCACTGTCATTCCACCTTTTTTTGGAACGCATTGTACTGGACTTACCCATGTGCTGTCAGATATGGGGTAGATAATTCTCGCGTTGAGCCATTTTATAATTTCTTTTCTTACCACTTCCTTTATTGCATGATTTAATATTCTTTGTGCGTCAATTTTGGGTTTATGATCTTCTTCCAGTAAAATTTTATGCATGCATAATGATGGGCTGATTCCTTTCAAGTCTACAATTGTCCAATCTATTACTTTTGTGTGCCGCCGTAGCATGTCAGTCAGACGCTTTTCCTGTTCAGGCTGCAGCTTAAAAGAAATAATTACTGGAAGAGTATCATTTGATCCCAAATAAATATATTTTAATTGTTCGGGTAGTGGTTTTAATTCAAATTCTTGAGGTTGTTCTATAGATGGTTTATGTTTCTTGCTTCCACTTAAAGTATAATCGAGTGATTCAAAATACTTACCTGGGTATGTATGCACCCAATTACCTTCTTCTGTTTGCTTTTCTTGTATCCCTGTATTCTGACTATCTATACATGTGTTTCCATAAAAATAGCGGCCGCGACATTCAGGATCATTGCTTTGGCGGGCTTCATCTAAATAGTCTGCTTCAACATCTAAGTCTTGTTCTTCTAGTTCATTTGGATGCCTTAAAGTTTTGAATACATTGATCTTTACTTATTGGTCATTGACCCTTATGACCAATTCGCCTTTCTCATAATCGATCAATGTTCTGCCCGCGGCTAGGAACGGTCTTCCCAATATGATCAAAGCATGTTCATCTGCTTCACAATCAAGAATTAAGAAGTCAACAGGAAAAATAAATTTATCCACTCTTACCAGGATATCTTCAATTTTTCCTTCTAGTTGCACGTAAGAGCGGTCTGCCAGTTGTAGCATCACCATTGTTGACTCTGTCTGCCCGATGCCTAGCTTTTGGAAAACTGACTTAGGCATAAGGTTTATGCTAGCGCCTAAGTCACATAGTGCCTTACCTACGTATTGATCACCGATAGAGCATGGTATAGTGAAGCTACCAAGATCTTTTCATTTTGTCGTGGCCTTTTTGTGTAGCAATGCCACACACCCTTCTATCGCGGCAACGGTCTCAAATTCCCCTATTTTTGTCCTCTTTGATATAATATCTTTAAGGAACTTGGCATAGTTGGGCATTTGTTTGTTTGCCTCCACTAAATGTATATTTATGTGTACCTGTTTAAGAATGCCCAAAAATTTCTTAAACTGGTATTCTTGCTTTTTCTGTTTCAACCTTTGTGGGAAAGGTGGTGGTAGCCGCAAATCTTCAATTCTTTCATTGCATTGAAATCTTATTTGTGGTGCAGTAGCGGCATTATCTACTGTAGCAGCATCGTCGTCAGTGTCTGCTGGTTCTTTTACCTTAGGTATTTCATCAGTAGCGTCTTGAGGTGCTACTGTTTCAGTATTCTTACCTACTGTCTGAGCAGGTATTTTAGGGTCCTTTAGTTGTAATCCACCCCTGGTGGATATTGCTTTGCATTGTTCATGAGGACCAGTTCTAGCGACTTTAGTATCGTTGGGGAGACTTCCTATGGGTCGGCTTCTCATCTGTTGTGCCATCTGTCCTACTGCAGTTTCCAGTGTTTTGAGAGCAGCTTCATTGTTTTGCATTCTCATCTCTGTCCTGTCCATGAAAGTATCGGCTCTTTGAATGAACTTATTAGTGTTTGCAATATAAACACCAGTTTGAGCCATGAATGTCTACAATGTGTTTTCTAGGGTTTGGACATCTTTTGTTTACTGCGGTGACGACAATGTCTGCTACGGCATCTGCTGCTGAGCAAATCTATTTTGCTGGAATTCGGTAGATTGCACTGATTGATGTTGCGGGTTAAGTGCATTGTTGGGATTACTCCATGAGAGGTTTGGATGTTTCCTCCATGTTGGGTTATAATTGTTTGACATATTATTCCTGTTGAAATTTCCAACATAAAAGGAAGATTCTGGGTCTTGCGGGCATGCGTTTGTGTCATGATTATCGCCACATGTTTCACAAAAAACAGTGACTGCTTTAACTTCTCGAATGTGACTCAGCTTTTGCAGATCCTTAACCATGTTTGTCAACGCTGACAGTTGGGCTAGGATAGAATCTGAAGAGTCAAAGCTCATCATACCTCGCATAGTTATTCCTCTTCTGGTTGTCGGGTGTTGATAATCATTCTTTGCTAACCTATCCAGAATTTCTAAGCTCTCATGGGGTAGGCGGTCTAAGAGGGTACCGTTTGCGGAGGCATCAAGCATCATCCTCGTAGGTGTGTTTACAGCATTGTAAAAGATTGACAGTTGAGTCCACTCGGGCAAACCATGCATGAGGCATTTTCTATATAATTCCCTGTATCTTTCCCAAGCCTCATACATTGAATCGTCTTCATCTTGCCTGAATGATGTGATATCGTTTCTCAGCTTATCAATCATATTGGTATAATTGAATCGGGCAAGGAAACTTTGACAAAGTTCAGTCCATGAGTTCAACGATCTAGGTTGGAGATTATTTAACAAAGATTTTGCCCTATCCCTCAGTGAATAGGGGAATAATTTTAACTTCAATATGTCGGCGGAAACCCCCGGTAGCTTAAATGAATTGCAAATTTCCAAAAACGACTTAAGTTGATGCCGAGCGTCTTCGTTGGCCGATCCTCCAAATTGGCCTAGAGTGTTGATCATGTTGAACATGACCGGCTTTAGTTTAAAATGTTCTGCCTCTATATTAGGCATTACAACAAAAGGAGTCAATCCATCCAAATATTCCTCTAAATAATCACGAACTGTTCGTACACGCTCTTGTTGAGGTGATTGGCCGGATCAACAACTGCGAATATGCCTTGGTTGTCTGCCGCCGCGGCATTCATGTCAGCGTTGTTCTGCTGACCAGGTGCTATGTTTATCCTTTCGTGTATCCCTTGTCGTAAACGCCTTGCGGTCCTTTCGATTTCAGGATCGTACGAATATTGTTCTATTGATGGATTAGACTTGGTCATACACAAAACAACCCTAGTTAATTAAGGAACAATAAAAGAAAAATTAAAAAGAAAAAGAAAAAGGTGCAGAAATAATTATTAGTAAAATTGAACGTCAGTCCCCAATAACCTCGTCAAATCTGATGGAGGCTCGGAAGTCTTTTAGTTTTTTCTACCTTTGTCAGATTGTAATACTTTAGGTTGTCAAACCCACAGGGATTGTGTCGACTTCACTACCTCTTACGGTTGTACTATAAAGAGTAAAAACACAAGTAATTGTTGAGTTTGATGTTACTAATTTAACTACTAAAAATAAACTAAATAACGAAGGAATAAGTATAAGAGAACCAAGGCTAATTTGAGTGTTTTGTAGAGGAGAATCCAGCTGTATTAGGTATCCACTTATTAATGTAATGGGTTGAACTACCGCCTCGGCGGATCGCACAAAGGGTCGCCGCAGCTGCCTAGGCGGGGTTATGCCTTGTCGACAATTCAACATTCCATAGTTCGACAGAGCATCCTTATATGTCTTCTTCCTTATCCCTAAGCGAAGAGAACTGTTGAAACCCACGTCTTGATGATACCTCCCGGCGTGAATCAAGGGCAGACAACAACCAAACACATGCGTCTTGTTAGTCGCTGAAATCCAGGGCGATTAATATCTCAATCGGATTAGTCAATGCTCATGAGCAAAGACCGTATTCTCTCATTTCGTGAACCTACATCTCCCAATGCTAGGCAAATAGATTTTTCTTCACATACTATCTTTCGAGCTCATATGCGAGAAGAGTAAATACCAAGAGAGAATAAACTATGAAATAAGTTTTGCATTAATAAATATAACACCTAACACAACCGTCTTCTCCAACTACTCCACAAACAACCTAAACCTCCGAAGAAGTTTAGAACATGGTGTAGTCGGCGGCTAAAGGTATTTTCTAGGGTAGACTCCGACTTGCTAGACTAAGCCTAATGTGTGCCTTATATAGGCCAAGCCCTAGGTTAAAGCTTTCTATGCAAGGAAAGAGTTCTAAAGCGGAGAGAAGTATAATTCCTAATTAAACTATAACAATTAATTCTTATTTCCTAAAATATTTTTTCTTTCCCGTACGTGACTTTGAACAAGGCTTGACTCCGTAATTTGACTTCGTCTTTCTCTCGCTCTTTGTCCGTTAAGATCAACATCTTTTTCTCTTTCTGTCGAGCATTGGTTGTCATCTTCGCTCTACTGCCGCGGCTTCAAATAGTGTTGCCGTGGCGGGTGCTTCATCTGTATTCTAGCATCCATATTCTCAATTGGCCATCTTTATAAGTAGTTTCCTGTCTAAGAAAGAAAACTATCAAATGCATCTGTTTTATGCCAATTACTAGATGAATTCATGAATTGTATGTTTGGATGCTGAAGTATGGAAAATATACAGAAATATTCATTAATGCCCTTAATCATGTCCTTTATTGGTGATAAATGAGTGGGAAAATGATATAAAAATAGGACTTTTATGCACTCATCAGTGGAAAACTTTAGGGTTAGGACCATCCCTTTTGTTATTTGATTTGCCATGCAATTGGACTAATCCTATATTTGGTAATAAGGGAAGGAGGTTTAAATGTTAAAGAACTTGTGTGATAACATGTTTGAATGCTAGATCGCTAAGGCTAGCTTAGTTCATTTGCATAGCTCGAAAATGCCAAGGTAAGTTACGGCACGCGGCCATGAGATGTCTGGTACGCGAATCATGCATGAAGCATGTATACAATGATATGAGTATATGTTTGATAACATGATATGCATGTTTTCTTGTTAATATGTTATAAATGTATTGGATGATAACATGCCTTGGACACTTGATCTTGAATATATGAACTTGGTTAATGTGAATTGAATGATCAAACGAATAATGAAAATGTTATTGAGCCTTGGTCGATAGTTGATCATAGGTAGTACGCATGCCTAGGGTCTAAGCTCATTGTTTAGTACTTCGATACTCTTGTTCGGTACTTTGGGTACCACTGATTGGTGGTTAGTCACCATTTGTTAGATACCATGGGTATCTCTTGTTAGTGCCTTTGTGGTACTCTTGTTGACTCGCTTACCTTGTCTAACTATACCAAGGCATCACATGAAATAAAATTGGAAAACTAAAGTTTAAATGTGAAACTATATGTACATGTATGTGCTTATGAAGCATTGGAAATTGATTATGATTTGCTATTGAACATTGAAAAGATATTGTTGCTATGAGAGCACTTGAATGTGAAATGGCTAATGAACATTGGAAATGAATATATGGCTATAAGTAGCCCTTGATATGAATTAGTCTATGAATGCTTGAGAAATGGAAATTGTCTATTGATTCATATGCATCGAATACATGCTAGCTAATGTATGAGGATATAGGCTATGAAATTGAATTGAATGTTAGAATTATGATAAACATGAGAAGCATGTTATGCATTATACTTGATGATGGATAGCCTTGTATATTGAATGAACTATTGCCATGAATTGAATTATTTGCTTAATTGAAGCATGTCAATCCTTGTTATTGAATTATGTCTAATATGGTTAGACTTAGGGTTGCCTCACTAAGTACCTCAAAAGTACTTACCACCGTTTGTTTCCTCCTTCCTAAAACAACAGGTTTTCGAGCCAAGGAGCTAGACTGAAACCGATCAAGGGCAAGGACACCAAGCAAGCCGAGTATGGTATTTTGTGGTTTTTGGTTAACTCTTAGTTCATGGTGGCATAGTGGTCATGTTTGATTTGTTCCATGCATTTGAGGTTTGGCTAATATTTGTATATATTGTCATGGAGCAATTGTTATGTAATCCTTATGGCATGACGACCATATTAGATTAGCTTATGCATTTTGAGACTTGGTTTGTGGGTTGTACATATTTTGGCCTTGGTTATGTGATTATGGTATGTAGGCCATAAGGCCAATTTGGGTTTAGACTAGTTGTCATGGTAAGCACATCTATGCTAACTTCATGCTTTTAGGGGTCTTGGTCCCTAATTCGTATACCATGTCTTTGAAATATTTTCTAAACAAGCTAATAAGCTAATAAGTAGACATGTGAACCTTAAGGTAGTGTTATGGTTGTGTTGGTTGCCATTGTGTAAGAACATGGCATAAAGGTCAACTTGAATGTTAATTGGCATGAACATCAGCTTGGTAATGGATTGGTCAAATGATTAGAGTTGTAAGTTGTTACTTATTGTTTAACAAGTGAAAGATTGTCCCTTAAGGCTAGTGGAGGGTTTGAGGCTAGATTAGAGGTCTTAGGATAATGTCTAAGTGTATTTGAAGCTAAAAACCTGTCATTTCGAGCAGGGGTATCGATACCGATCCCATGCGTATCGATACCCCCTTGATAATAACAATTTGGTTCGATACCAAACCCTCCAGTGAACTCCCTGATTCGATACCCGTATCGAATTAGGCTACTCTAGCATCTTGTCAACAAGTCAACGTAGTTGACCCGTATCAAACTTGGGTTCGATACCCCTATTTCGATACCTCTATATAGGGGTATCGATACCTCTATATAGGGGTATCGATACCTCCAGCCATTTTTGGTTTAATCTTTGAGATTGAAATGTGGAAGTTTCACATATTATTTTAGGGATTCCATAGGTTAGATTAAAGCCTATAGTGGGCCCCAAATTGAAATTAAGATAAGATCGAATAATGAGATCAAGTATTAGGTGAAGTACGATTGAAAAATAAAATAAGCTCAAAATCGAATAATGAGTAAATTGAATTTAGAAAAGGTTTTAAATTTCCCTTGAATTTAATAGGTACAACATGTATTTGAATTGAAATGTCATTAAAACGAATATAACCTCCGGTTTAATTACAAGTTTATAAGTCCGGTCGACACTCCCGTCTCCTAACCCGGGGCGAGGGTGTCACAAATATAAAGGTCCCATCAAAATTATAAATTAATAATTCATAAATATTATAATTACTACTTTGGTAACTTGCTAAAATATGAATATATTGTAATATGTTTCTTTTAAAATTCAAATCTAATTCAATTCCATCTCTAACTTTTCTAATCGCACCCACAAGTTTCGGCGTTAAGGTCTCCAATTGCAATAAAAAGTTGTGAAGAGTTGTTGTCGCATTCAATGCTTCCTTTCGCGTGACTAGTTCAAGTGGTGTTGAATCATCTTTAACTTCATCATTAGTACAACTTTCAACAATATTAGCCACAATTTCCTCTAAACTTTGAACTTGTAAACATTCGTCATTTTCTCATGGATAATCCAACAAGTTATCGATGTCTATTTTATTGCCATAGCCAATATCGTTGATCATATTCTCAAGTTCATGTAAGCCTTTTTCAAAAGTTGTCTCACTTAAGTCCCTTGAGGTTGTTTCATCATTAGTTTTCTCTAGATTAGATTGCCCTAACTCATGAATTGAGAAATTTTATTTTAATTAATAAATTATTAATTTATCGATATATTAATATCTCTCTAAATTAATAAAATTTTATAGTCCCAAAGGTATTAATTTATAAAGGTTTTACTGTACTCTATTATTAACCAATAAATATTAAGTGTAATGGCAAGATATAGTGATCTTCAGAGTTTAACCTCGGAGAAATTATTGATAGAAGAAAAAATCACAAATCTTGAATATAAATTATAATTTTTTAGAAAAAAATTTCTTTATAAAGGATATCAATGGAACAAGTTCGTGGGATTCATGTCACATCTAATTGAATGAAGATGATGATAAAAATTAGATACGATGTGGATGGTGGGACAGACATAGATATAACATTATATTCGCCCACATACTTTATCTAATCCACCTCGGTTAATATACATAATAAGCGTATTTTAACAAATATTTAAATGATAATAATTTTTACAAGGATAAAATACACAAATTACCATTTAATTATTTTTTTACTTTTATTTTGGTCATTCAACTTTTAATTTTTTTAATTGATTAACTGAATTTTCAGATTATTCTTGTTTTGATCACTCTCAATTATTTTATTATTATCTTATTATTTTTTGTATTATTATTATTAATATTATAAAATAATCTAAAATATAAAATTAAATACAAATGCGTGTTGGTCACCATTTGTCATCGTTAGAGGTATTGTCGACGATCGTAGATAGTGGTTGTTTAGTCTCAGATTTCACCAATCATTTGTTTCAGTCCTCTAAGTCTAAATTTAAATTTTGTTGTCGAAAATTGCTCTAAAGTTCAAAATATATATATAATATATTATATATATATATAATAGGAACCGAAAAGTTTCAAACAAATCTTGCGTGTTTTGGGATATTTTTCGATGAAACAAACAACATATTCGGGCTTAACGTGTCAAAGCAAGTTCACCAATACAATTTAGGATCAAACGGTCATCGATTTTGAGACCAACAATGGTGATGTTTTTTTTTATATTTTTAAATTTAATAATAATAAAATGTTATTATATTTTTATTTTAAATTATTTTTATATTTAATAATATAATATTTTATAGTGATCGAAACAGGAGAAATCAAAAAGTTCGATTAATAAATTAAAGAATTTAAAAGTTGAATGACTAAAATAATAGTGTGAAGATAGTTAAGCGATGAACAATATATTTTATTCTTTTTATAATACTCAATTCACATTAATTATTATTTTTTAAAGAGTTGAAATAATGGCATATATGTGGTAAGAGTCTAAAAAAATTATAATTTTTTTTATAAAAATAATTTATATTTATTTAATTGTTACTTATAGTTATGTTATATAAACTGAATCGTGTGACGAGTATAATAGTGATTGGATAAGTCTTTAAACCCACATGAGTAGTGAGATATGAATAGTTCTAATCTTATATTAAATAAGTTTTTTATTAAATATATAATTATTTAAAATATTAATAGTGAAAATTTTAAATTAAATGAAATTAAAAAGTCGTTAATTAATGTTAAAAATAAAAGTAAATAGATGGAACACATGAAAATTACTTGCCTATGTTTATGTAATTAGAAAATTTCATTGCAAGTACTAATTCTTTCACATTTATGTTGTGAGAAAAATATAATTTTTGCTATTTTTTAAATCTTTCAATAGTATTCATACTATTTGCAAAATAATATCAAAATATTTTTTTATTTTTCCTTTCTTTTTATTAGTTTGATTTTCTCAAATATGTAAAGCTCAAATAAAATTTTAATATTATCTTATTCTAATATATAATCTCTACCATCTAATTATTTTGAAATTATGATATATTATACAAACCATCTAGCCTTATCGGTTAAAAGAACGGTTGTTGTTGCTGGAGGTCACGGGTTCGAGCACCAATATGTTAGCACAGTGATTGAGCGATCAATGTCTAATGATTGATTTTGAGAGTATACACTTTAAAACAAATATCGGATAATTTAAACAAATAAAATTTAAAAAATCTAATAATTAATAAAAAAACTTATAATCGTAAATTATATATTTTAAACTTTAAATCCTAAATTTAACTAATTTTTTTACTGTAGTGTATAGAATTTATAATATTTTCCTTTCATTTAATAATGAAGCTAAATTATGCTTAGTATATATTATGAAACATTTCCCCTCTATTTTGTGATTTAGTCTCTCTATTTTTTTAATATATTATTGTGATTATAAGGTAATATCAGTTTAATTTTTTTTTAGTTTTATTAACGTACACACACTATATAATAATATTTGAATATAAATTATTTAAATAAAATATATTATCTTTTATCACAGAAATTATTTTATGGATTCGATCCCTCGTAACACAATACGAATAAAAACACAAAATAATCCCACTTGAAATTAGTATTTACAAAACCATGTCCGCTCAATTTAATAGATCAATTAATTCATAATTGGTTATTATAAAAGAAAGGTCTATAAAAGAAAGGTCAAATTTATCGGCACGAGATTATAGAACCTATGGGCAAGTAGGTGACAATATATTCAGTTTTCAATATGTTTCTATTTCTGATGAATAAATAATAAAATAAATTATGTGTATAATTTTTCAATTATTAAAAGTTATAAATTAATTTTTTATTTAAAAAAACAATAAATTAATATGATATCATTAGAATTATAATAGTTAGATAATATGATAATTAACAAAAATTATCATAATAACATATTTAATCTTCAATTTTTATACTTTATTCTAACTTAAAACTTTGTTACTCCACCACTACCGTTGCTTAAGAAACCCAAACAAGGTGGTTTTACACAAATATTATGCCTCTATTTTAAAAAAATATATATAGTTTCTCACTAATTATTTTCACCAATATGACGGTTTACTGTACAATTTAAAAATCAGATAGAAAATTTCCTATATTGAAATAATAATCGAATTAATTATTAAATATTATTTAAAGTCGAAATGCTTTTCACTCGACTTGAAACAGTGATTTCCTAAAAACTAATCGTTCATCTATTTCTTTCAAAAAGTAGAGTTCATCAGCCATTTTTCTTAAAGAGTGATTTCGAACGGTGATATTGACATGACTAAAAAAACTTTTCTAAACCCCACCAAAAAAAATAATCACCTTAGTTTCTTGCTTGCAATTATAAATCTTGAGTCAAACTTTTACGAATCACTCTACTTAATCATTAACTAAAAACAAAGAAGCCGACTAAAACCGTAGAAAAAGATAATCACCTGAGTTTCTTGATTGCAATTGACAATGAAAATTACAATCTCAATACACAAACTTTGAATACACAAATTATATACATTTTAATTGGATAAATTCAAAAAAACCTTTTACCACAAAACAAAGAGAAAGAAAAAAAATAATTAAATTAATAAAATATTAAAATCGTGTTAGTTATTTTTATAGAATTAAAGTTAAATTAAAATAAACGTAAAAATTAAGAGAAGTTATGTAATTATACAATTTTATGTTAACCGTTACATCTTTGGAGATAACAAATTAATTTTTTATTTTTTTAAAATTAAGAGATTAATTTGTAATTTTTAATAGTCAAGAGATTCAACAAAGAATTGAATCATAATAAGAGAATAATTTAATGTTATTTACCCTAAATAATATTAGTAGGATATATATAGGCATGTAAACGAATCAACCAAGCACAAACGAGTGTATGACCATGTCCATTCGTTTAACTTCAATCAAATTCGAACTTAACCAATAGATTTACATAAATGAATTACCGAATGCTCATGAATAAACAAACCCTTTGTTTGGAGAAATTATATCATATGTAAGTCCCACCACGTCATCTATAGGATCAACTACTAAAAATCATTCATCTTATTATTTTTTTCATGTCATATTTTTTAAGTGAATCTTCACTCATATTTACTGTTAATTCATTTTAAAAACAGTTTTTTCAAGCAAAGAAGATTCACTTAAGAAAAAATATGACATAAAAAAATGATGAGATGGACGTTTTTTAGTAATTGGTCTCATGGACACGTGATGAAACTTACCCATAATATAATTTCTCATTTGTTTGTGTTTATTCATTTAATTAAACGAGACGGTTCAATAACAACTGGCTAAACATTCAATTTGTTTACAACCCTAGATTCATCCGACACCACCAATCATCATCATACGGCTATTATCTTATGACTATCACAAATCACCATACCCCTCACATGTACATCAACCATATATATAATAAATTTTAACTTTGTTAAAAACTTATACTTAATAAATATTCTCAAATAATATCAAGTTAATAAATATTCAAACTCGAGTTAAGAGTCGTACAAAATTAGTCAGTCAAATCCAGAAAGAAACAGGCGCTTACAATATTTACATGTTCTAATTGAAGGGGCAATCCATGCTATCAGATTCTATGCTATCACCACAATTTCACCATGGGAACCTACAAAAAGAACAAATGAAAGATGCAAAATTCATAAGAATGGGAACAAAACTGACCCTATCATGACAGACACAGGCATGAGTTTCTAATACGAATATGTATTCAACGTGGACTTGATTTTTTTCCCCTATGTATTTGAAGGGTGCTTGAAGAGTCGTATATTCGTACCCATTTGCGGATATGTATCCAACACGTGTAAGAAACGAGTACCTGAAAAATAAAATGAAGAGTTGTAGAAATATTACCTGTTTCAAAAATCTCTTTGGCCAACTGTAGCAATGACTCTGTATCTTCAGCCATTTTCGAGACTCTTTCTGCCTCTTTAACTGCTTCAGCTGCAAGAAATGACTTATTTTCCGCTTCGACAATGAGATAGGCCGCAGTCACTGAAGCTTCTTCAACTGCATCACAAGTTATATGACCGGTGTTCTGCAACTGCTTTGGCCGCATGCCTTTCTGTTTTGGGCTAGGTGTTTTCATCCCGAAAGTTTCATCATTTTGTATCTTGTACCGATTGTGCACCTGCATTATTTCAATAGATAAAGCAAAACTGATTCAAAATTTCGGATACATTATACAGTTAACCTGATATAGAACAAACTGCAAACACAATTTATTTCCTTAACTTCAACAAATTCATGTATCACCCACAAGTTCTTTAGCAGTAGTTACACAACTCAATATTTTCTTCTTGGTTCAAAGAATGAAAATTAGTTTAACTAACTTTTGACTAAAGTTACTTTATTCATCATAATGAAAATGAAAAATCGCCATGCTATGTATGCTTATCGCTTGCCAAACAAAAACAACGGATATTTTAAATTTACCCCCAAGTTCTCGTCTTTAGTCCCTTGAAGAGGGATTTTTTTTAATAAGCATGTTATAAACGTTGTACATATTCCTATGTTCCTTTCTATTTCTCTCGGTGATGATATGTAAAATAACAATGTTAGTAGTGATACGACTATCCAAATGGCTAGGATAATTCTAGAAAATAAAAGTTTGCTATTCCTAGACAACAAAGCGATTAAAAAAAAAAAGCTCTAAGCAGTCTTATCCCATTGAACGAATCATCTATCAATCTATCGCAAGCAGTTCTACTAATAAAAAAATTCACATTGACAAAGAATTAATTTTAAGAGGCGCAAGGCACTAAAGATCTATGAAACCGAGGCGCTAGGCGAGACGATATAAATTAATTTTATATTATATTTGTATTTGGAATATTATATCATTGTATTAAAATATTTTATATAATTGTACTTAAAGAATATATATTTTTAAAAGTAAAATAAGGTCTCGTTAAAAACCTCTATCGTAATCGACATCGAGACGAAGTCCAACATCAAGAGGAAAAGAGAACCCAATATAATATTATAAATTAATACTAAAAATATTCAAATACTACAAAAAAGATAATACGGTTTACTCCTAACACTTAAAGTCAAACAATACTAAAAAATTCACATAAACATTAAAATCTAACACTCCCGATCATCGTCTTCTCCATAACTTTCATCTCCTTCACAATGTTCCTCACCGATATCTTCTTCTATCTTATCATCTATTTTAGAAACAAAATTAGTGATTGTTCTTTTTCCTTTATCAAATTTGGAGAAAGATCCGACGTTCTCTTTTATGATTCTTGATTGCCTAATCGAATAATTTGGATCATGAGCTCCAACAACATTACCAACTTAACTCCATGTTAGATCATCAAACATTCACCATCATCATCATCGGAGTTGTCCTCCATTCTCCCAAGTAACCACTCGTTACTTTCATCGATATCTTCCAAGAGAATAAGATTTGTGGTGTCTTTCATTTGATATTAACGCTTCGAAGTTCGATTATATTTTACAAAGACCAAATCATTTAGTCTTGCTTGTGCTAATCTGTTTCTCTTTTTAGTATGAAACTACAAGGAAAAGCTAATATTTATATAAACGATTAAGTAATAAAAAAACAATAATTGAAAAGAAATTAAGAAGGTTTCTTACATGTTGAAAAACACTACAATTCCTTTCACAATCGGTAGCACTATAAGTGAGATTAAGAATTCTGATAGCAAACATTTAAAGATTAGGAGTGGAAGATCCAAACATAACCCACTATTTCGCTATTAAAAAATAAAAATAGATCATTGTAAAAATTAATAATTTTAAAGCAAAAAATATAAAATAACATAACTTTTAATACTTGGAGATTTTAACTTTCTTAGCCTAATTGTTATTTTCATGCCAAAAATGTCTTGAACTTCTTGATACGTGCTTAATTCATTGAGGTTTTATCTTCAATTGAAAGATCTGGATTAATCTTGAAATGCACTCGTATAAATCTTTTATAACTTTTTGACAAGTTGTTACTTTCCTAGGATCATCATAATAAAGATCTGATTTAAAAAATATTTAGCTACATGCAGAGGTCAATGAAGTTGACAATCTCACCTTCTATCAATATACTCAAAGGCTTCTTTGTAAAACTCCTCCTTCATTGCAAAGCTCTCAGAAATAACCTTTTTAGCCCTATCTATAGCTTCATAAATATATCAATAGCTTCATTATGATGATGAAAGAAAGTCACCTATTCACCTATGGGGTATATTTATGAAGCTATGTATAGGGTTAAAGAGGTTATTTCTGAGAGCTTTGCAATAAAGGAGAAATTCTACAAAAAAGCATTTGAGTATATTGATAGAAATTGAGATTGTCAACTTCATCGACATTTGCATGCAGCTAAATACTTTTTAAATTCAGACCTTTATTATGATAATCCTAGGAAGGTAACAACTCGTCAAGAAGTTATGAAAGGTTTATACGAGTGCATTTCAAGATTGAATACAGATCTTTCAATTGAAGATAAAATCCTTAATAAATTAAGCACGTATCAAGAAGCTCAAGGCATTTTTGGCATGAAAACAACAATTAAGCTAAAGAAGTCAAAATCTCCAAGTATTAAAAGTTATGTTATTTTATATTTTTTGCTTTAAAATTATTAATTTAATTTTTACAATGACCTACTTTTATTTTTTAACAACGGAATGGTGGGCTATGTTTGGATTTTCCACTCCTAATCTTCAAATGTTCGCTATCAGAGTTCTTAGTCTCACTTACAGTGCTACCGATTGTAAAAGGAATTTGTGTGTTTTTCAAAATGTAAGAAACCTTCATAATTTCTCTTCAATTATATGACAATTATTGTTTTTTTATTAATTAATCGTTTATATAAATATTTGTTTTTTCTTACAGCTTCATACTAAAAAGAGAAACAGATTAGCACAAGCAAGACTAAATGATTTGGTCTTTGTAAAATATAATCGGGCTTTGAAGCATCGATATCAAATGAAAGACACCACAAATCCTATTCTCTTGAAAAATATCGATGAAAGTAACGAGTGGTTACTTGGGAAAATGGAGGACAACTCCGATGATGATGATGGTGAATTTGTGTTTGATGATAATGATGACCTAATATGGAGTCAAGTTGGTAGAGCTGTTGGAGCTCATGATCTAAGTTATTCGATTAGGTCATCAAGGATCATAAAAGAGAGCGTCGAACCTTCCTCCAAATTTAATAAAAGGAAAGGAACAACCACTAATTCTGTTCCTAAAATAGATGTTCAGATAGAAGAAGATATTGATGAGGAATATTGTGAAGGAAATGAGAGTTATAGAAAAGACAATAATGATCGGAAATGTTAGATTTTAATGTTTATGTGAACTTTTTAGTATTGTTTGACTTTAAGTGTTAGGGGTGAACCATATTATCTTTTATGTCTTTTTTGTAGTATTTAAACATTTTTAGTATTAATTTATAATAACATATTGGGTACTCTTTTAACGAAGTCTTATTTTACTTTCAAAAGTATCTATTCTTTAAGTACAATGATATAAAATATTTTAGTACAATGATATAATGCTTTAAATACAAAATATAATATAAAATTAATTTATAACGTATCGCCTACAAAAAGCCCTCGCCTAGCGCCTCGGCTTTATAGATTTTTAACGCCTTGCGCCTCTTAAAACTAAGACATTGACATAGGAAGTGGATAAGTATTTTTTCCATCTTTTAAAAAAGAGATATTAGTAATTCGAGTCTAATTATATCTTCCATCTACTAGAAAGAATACAAATGAAAACATATCAAAGGTCATTCGGGCTCTCTTCCCCAGATCTTGTAACAACTATTTTATCTGTAGTGATTCAAATAACTTGAAATTGAGTATTTCAAAAGCAAAAACAACTTTTTTTCCTTTTTAGCCAAGCAAAAGCTAGTAAATGACAATTGATAAAAAGAAGGGGATAGAACCAATTATGATTTACCTTTTCTAGTTTTTCTAAAGCTACCAGCCTTTTCAACCTTGAACATAATTGCTTCTTAAAATTTTGAGGTACCTCTTGCCTTTGCTGTGTAATATATTAAGGAAATATCATACTCATGATTTTGATAATGTAAGCTCATAAACAAAGAGAAACTAAGTTACAATGCATTGATAGAGAGACCTCAAAAACTTCAAACCTAACTAATTTTGAATGCAACATCTAGATATTTAAGATTAACCATCATTTGGTATTATATTAAGGAAATAATATACGCATGACTTTGATAATGTAAGCTCGTGACCAAAACCAAGTTACAATGCCAAGAGAGAGACCTCAAAATCATCATGTATATGCAATTTCCAAGACTACATCTAAGTTAACCATCATCTCTTTGTTTATAAGTCTTAAAAAAATATCATAAAAGGCAAGGAGTTTAATGGAGACTGTTGTTAGCCTAAGAAAAATTCAGGTTTGAAATGCCTTTGGCAGCAAAGCATAGCACAACATAATCAACATTAGGCTCCTCTAACACACACAACTTCAAACCAATATGGATGGTTTCTCAAGTCCAGTTTTGTCATCAATGATGAGATGTATGGTTTATTCAACCTTGATGATGGTTAATTCTCACATTTTCACAAGTATTGTAGACTTAAGACATAAATGAAATTATCAGGTGTTCCTTCTCTTAATGAAACAGTCTCCATGTAAAATAAACATCCCCGAACTGACGACTAAAAGAAAATAGAACCCAACCTCAATGTAGCCGACTATTGCTCTGCTATCTGATCCATTTGGCTCTTTCAAAGCTGATACCGCTTCGATGATCAATTCATTGTACCGGCTACAATCAAACATCACAATACATCAAATCCTTATCACAAAGAAACCGGACAAAGGGAGAGCAATAAAGCAGTAAACCATCAAAAAACCTTTAAAAGAAACTGCAGGCTAGACCTTCAAAAGACACCCTTCCTCCTTGATAAATTAAACTAAATGAGTAAATCCCATGAAATTTTCACTAAAAGTTTTGTTCCCAAACATTGTGAACATTACTAATTTTTTTAGGGGAAACAAGGGAGAAAAGTTACATACTTAGGAATAAGAGCAAAGCTTTTCGAAGAATCATCAATGAGTGGTTTAGGCAATGCAGTTTGCTTAATAACAGCAGAGCCCTGCGGACCGTCGGAAGTTGGCTTGGCCTTTGACGGCCTTGATTTTTCCCGGGAACCATGGCCGCCGGGTCCACCACTCAAATTCCGCCACTTATCCTAATTTTTCCAAACACATTAAAAACAGTGAAAGAAAATTAAAAAAGAAAGAGGAAAATCGAAGGGAACCTTGAGATCAATGTTGGAGCGAGAAAAGAGGAAAGGGCTTAACTCAGGGTCTCTCTGTATTAATTTCCAATTCCCTTTGCCGTATTTGGCTACTCCCGCTCTCAACGCTTCTTCTTCCTCCGCCGTCCACTTCTGCTTCGGATTCCCCATCTCTCAACGATGCGTTACAGTTACACAATGTTGTGCTTCCGGAAGCCGCTGCTACTGCCGGTGGCAACCGCCACTCTGCTACGGCAAAGTTTTAATTTTTTTTCTTTACCGACGGCGACGTTTCAGCTTTTGAAATAGTTTGAATGCTCGAGTCACGTGGCGGTTTACAGAGACGAAGTTTGCTGTTACTTGTACGACGCCGTATTCATTGAAGGCTTCTCACAGAAGTTTTCCTTCTTTGCAGAGCGCACACACTGAGTTGATGTTTCCGCTCTCAACGCATTATGCATTATTTCGTTTTTTTAATTTTTTGAGTGAAATTTTATTATCAATTTAAAATTAATTAATTAATTAAATCAATCAAAAATATTACATGTTAAATATTTAATAATATTTAAATTTTTTATTTAACTTTTAAAAATTTATAAATGATCATTAAATTTTTTAATATATTATAAAATAATTAAATTTTTATCAATTTAACATAAAATGAAAGTTTAGTGATTAAAAAATTATTTTAGCATAATCTAATACCCTGATATGTAATTTATCCAAGATTTTATAATAAATTTTGGTTAATTCAAAAACTAATCGAATTAACCGAAATAATTTATATCTGATTAATTTAGTTCGATTATCGATTAATATTCTAAAAATTTTAATTAATTCGATTATAACTAATTTTGTTATAGCACCAACAAAACTAATTGGATGCACACCCGTACTTACTATGATGTACTCGCAGCTAAAACAATTGGGTAAACTAAAGCCATGGTCACCTAATTATCGTTAAGTTTCCTTTTTGATCACTCATCTATGAAAAGTTATAAAACCAATCCTAATGTTTTACGATATTTTTTATGAGTTAATTGTACCACACGTCCATAAATAATGTCTCATATTCTAATTTAGTCCCTAAAATTTTAAGTATTCAAAATTTCATCCTCAAATATGACTCTCATTATAAACTTGTCCTCAAACTTTTGAATGTTCCAATTTTATTTTGAAATTAAGTCTCATTTTATATTGGTCCCAAACTTTTGAGTATTCTAATTTTATCCTTAAATTATCAATATATTCTAATCATATACCATATTAATAAAATCGTTATAAAATTATCGATTATCATATAAATATTGATGTGTATTATGTAATTAAAAATGATGTGTCATGACAATAATCTAATGGTAAATGAAACATTCAAAAGTTTGGGAAACAATTTAAAATGAGTATTATAGTTTAGGGATAAATATAAACACCCAAAAGTTTGGTGTCAAATTATAAAATAAAAAATATTGTTTAAGGATAAAATTAAAACATTCCAAAATTTAATAATTAAATTAAAATAAATGTCCTTAACTTTTTTCGGTCCCATTTTTTATGTAATAAATACCCGTTCGTTAAGATTTTATAAACGACCCTATTTTTCTTATCTCGTAGCTTTAAAAAAGCTTGTGTATATTTTGATTTTAGAGAAAATAAGATTTTTTATGAAAGATGATTAAAAAAAAAATAAAAGTTTAAAAGTTTGAGAATTAAATTTAAATTTAATTATTTTTTATTTACGTGTCATGTTAGGGGTTAATAAAGATTAATATTCGAAAGATTAAAACGATAACGATCAAATATAAAAACGAACAAAATAATTTTTAAGATTATTATTATTTTTTATCTTTTTCGGTATTAAATTCTATTATTTATAAAAAAAATAAAATGAAGATTTAAAATTTATGATCAAATTAAAGCTTAAGGTTTAAAAAAATTAATGATATAATATATTTATAAAATTTAAAATTATTATTTAAAATTTAACTTTAATGTTTAAATATAAAAATATTAAAAAGTTAGATGATTTTTATACGTTTAATAAATATAATGTAAAAAATAATTAATTTAAAAAAAATATAAAAAATAACTATCAACTATTCTTTAAAAAAATAATTAATTTTGTTATCCCTTTTAAAAAATTTATTAGATAAATCTTGTTTATTATATTATCTGCGGTTCAATCAATTTGATCCGTTCATTTTAAAATAACTACTAAATAAAATTTTTTATCTTATGATCAGATAAAAATTTGTATGGTAAAATAAGGTTTAAATGAGGTAAAATTAAAATTATTATAGAATCAAAAGAATTTTAATATTAAATTTTTAATATATATTGAATTTTTTATATAAAAATGTAAATTGAGATCAAAACTCCATTTTTGTTGACGGTCAGAGCATAAATACGAGTTTCACCCACTTCATCCGCAGCGTAGAAGAATTTAACTGTCTGTCTCTCTAAATCTACCAGACATTTCTCTGCTGGATTGGACTCTTTGAAGTGCCAAAACTTGAGAGTTCAACCAGAGCCGTCCTGGGCTTGGATTGAAAATCCTAGAACGACAAGGTTTATTGATCATTAAAATTAAAATTATTATTATTAAAACTATTTAAGATTTAAAAATTTTATCGTTAAACTATATTAAAAATTAAAAATCGTTAAAGTATAATAATGAAATTTAAGAAATTTAAAATTAAAATAAACCCCTTTACTTTAATTGTTTTTTAAAAATGTAATTATATTTTATTATTATATTATTAAATAAACTTTAAAAATTACAATTAAGAAATTGATAATTTTCGTAATTAATTATAAAACTATTGGTATCTAATTAATCTAAGTATTAGTGTATTATAGGGCTGTAATTAAGATTATAATAATATTTTAATTTTAAATTGAAAATAAAAAATTCATATACACCTATAAATAATATTTTCATTATTCTTGTTTTTCAAATCTCAATTTCTCAACACTTCAACACTTTCTTATGTTATTTTCTCCTAATTTATTTTAAACTTTTTATATTTTTATTCGATATTTCAAGGAGGCGAGGATTCATTTATTAAAAAAATTATGATTTATTAGATTTATTGTTGATATGATAAACTAAGTTTGAGGCAGAGTTTTAACGACAAAAACTCATATACTATCACTTTATACTTTTTCCTTTATAATTTTTATTATATAATGTTTACGCGAAAAATTAATTACAGAAGTTGTTTTGTGTAAGTTGTCACTGTTTAATTTTTTTTTTTTTATAATTTTCATTTGATAATTATTAAATATAATAAAAAATAATTTATAAATAATTTAATTTATTTTTTAATACTTATTTTTAGGATTTTATTTTAAAATTTATTCTTGAACCACTAAAAATTCAAAACCGCACTTGAAGTTGTTGATCGAGAGTTCAACAATAAGGGTAATGAATCCAGAAGATAGTACCTGGTGAGAAATCAAGATCTCATACGCTTATAATATCCCCGTAAACCTATAATCAATCAATATAGTATTATGATATTTGTTTTAATATAATAATTAAAAAATATATTTAGAATAAATTCAAAATTTTAAAAATAATTTTTAAGTTTAAAAAATTTAAAAATAAATTTAAAATATTTTTAAATTATTTTTAAATAATTAAATTCATATTTTCTACGCATCTATAGACGTTACCTCTAAGAGTTAAAAAAATCTTATAAGGGTTTAATTATTTTTTTTTAAAAGTTAGGAGCTTCTCTAAATATAGTATGTATCACAAAATTAGATATCTTTGATTTTAATACATATAGAAACTTAATAATACTAAATAATATTGTAATATTTAATTAAATGATTATTTTGATATTTATTTATTTTTTTATTTTTAAAATATTTTAATCAACCAAAATAATCCTTATGTGGTTAAAAACTGTTAATCAGATAAAAAAATAAAACCCTACAATAATTTGATAATTTGATAAATTGATATATCAAGTCAAAAAGATAATTTTATATTTTTTATAAAATTATTATTTGACTGACGTATTATTTTATTAAGTCGATATTTTTTTATGATATTATCGTGTTAACAAATAATATCATGTAAATTTATTACGTCATTTTAAAACGTTAATCAATAGTTAACTAATAATTATCATTACATATGAAGTTACTTTGGTTCAAAATAAATTATTAAAAAATTAAAATATTTAAAAATATAAGCCAATGTATCATTTAATCAATTATTGTTGATTTTTTACATCACGCCTAAAAATATAAGAAATATAAAAGTAATATTATAAAAAGATAAAATAATAATTAAGATATAAACTTTAAAATTTATAGTTTAGATAGTAAGATTTAGGATTAGGCTTGAAATTTAAGATTTATGATATTAATTATTAAAGCTTATATTAATCCAAAATTGACTAACCTTGAAGTTAGCTTGACTATATAGAGGTGAGTAAAAAATTAGGTTCAGATTATAATTTTGTAAATTCGAGTCGAAAAAATTTAAATATAGTTTAAGTTATAAAATGAGATTCTGATAAAATTATAAAATATTTATAATTAAATTTAAATATAAACTTAAATAACTCAAATAAAAAATAAAATTTATATTATAAAATAAAACATATAAGCTCGATTAGTTTAATTTTTTAATTCAAGTTAATCGAATATACACCCTAAGCTAAACTCAAACTCACCTACCCGAAAAATTAAACCCGTCTTCAACCGACCCGCCAATTGAGTCTATATAAATGCCAACCTTCAAAACTCTCATATCCCCTTTTCGCTCCAATTCCTCAAAAATCTCTCAAATGACCGACGAAGAGATTGACTCCACCAACATCTCCGATCTCTTTGAAGGTAAAATCACTGGGCTCCTCCTAAACCCTACCCCCTTTTGCTTCACCATGATGCATTCTTTTCCTTTCCCCTCTTAATTTGGTTGTAGATCTTGACGACGAAGCTCGAGCCGATCTCATGGCCGCTCTCATGGTCAGTGCCTACTCTTTCTTTTCTTTTATTTGTTTGTTTTACTGTTTTCTTTTTTGGTTTGCAGAATGAATTTCGGGTTCTTTCCTTGGATCTCCCTGATGTGCTAGAGAGCCTCTCTCCGAATGTCAGGAAGCGCGTGGAGGTTCTCCGAAAGATTCAGGTACCTTCTTTTTTTACGACATTGCTTGTTTTTATTTTCGTTAAATTGATTGAATTTAGGGTCCCATTCGAGTTTCCTTGAATGTTTAAGATTACTGAGTCTTGATTCAGTTTACTTTGAGTTCTTGTTGTCATTTACTCTCCTGTTGTCTTCTAGATGCGGAGTAGATTGTTGTAATATGATTTTTAGTTCATTTGAGACACAATATGGATGAAAAGAGAAGAGAGAGAGAGCTCATATTTCTACAAGGGGTTCTTTTTTATTTCTTGAATAGGGTCAACATGTTGAATTAGAGGCTAAGTTTTATGAGGAGAGGATGGCACCTGAAGATAAATATCAGAAACTATATCAACCCTTTTATTTGAGTCTCCTTGATGTTTAAGATTACTGAATCTTGATTCAGTTTACTTTGAGTTCTTGATGTACATTACTCTCCGGTTCTCATCTAGATGCGGAGTAGATTGTTGTAATCTAAATTTAGCTCATTCAAGACACAATATGATTGGAAAAAGTTAGAGAACTCAATTTTCTTTTACAAGGGGTTCGTTTTTATTTCTTGAATAGGGTCAACATGATGAATTAGAGGCCAAGTTTTTCGAGGAGAGGGTAGCACTTGAAGATAAATATCAGAAATTATATCAACCTTTATACGCCAAGGTTTGCCTTTTGAATTTTGTTTGTGTTTTTTTTAATCACTTAATGTTGTATTTCCTTTGATTAATCATCGTGAATCTTCAGCGATATGATATTGTGAATGGCATTGGTAAAACTGAGGGAACTAAAAATGAAGACATGGACCAAAAAGATGATAAGGATGTTGAAGGTGTGATCTTGTTGGTTCTCGTCCTTTTTTTACCCTGTCTGTAGAAATGGTCTGCTATTCATGCAATTGTGCATCACGCAGAGAAAGGAGTGCCTGATTTTTGGCTTACCGCCATGAGAAACAATGAAGTGCTTTCTAATGGGGTCAGTATCCGGTTATAATTGTTCCTTGGCTACTTTTTTTATTTTCTTGTTGGAAATATTAATGCTCAAATGTACTTGTTTTGAGATTGGAATCAGATCACTGAGCTTGATGGAGGAGCTTTCAAATATCTCAAGGATATTAAGTGTAATAGGATTGATCAACCCAAAGGATTCAAGCTTGAGTTTTACTTCGACACCAATCCTTATTTCAAGAATACTTTGTTGACAAAGATATATCACGTGATTGATGAAGGCATAACTGTCCTTGAGAAAGTTATTGGGTAATTACCTTTTCCTTTTTAAAATGTCTTATTGGATTGTTAGATTACAGGGCATCTTACATTTTAACTGAAATCATTTTCCTCATAATTTATAGGACAGAGATTGAATGGTATCCAGGAAAATGCTTGACACATAAGGTCCTTGGAAAGAAGCCTATGGAGGGATCCAAGAATGCTGAACCAATCACTAAAGCAGAAGATTCTGAAAGTTTCTTCCACTTCTTCAAATCTATTGAAGTTCCTGATGATGATGAAGCTATTGTATGGGCAACCTTAAAATAGCCATATAAATTTTGATGATTTATTAATTACTTCTGTTTTTCAAATCGTTCTTTCTGTCTTGCACAGGCTGAAGAGTTGCAAAATCTAATGGAAGAGGACTATGACGTAGCGTGTGTTCTCTTTCAAGCTTATTCTAGTTATAGGCTCTTTTGAGTTTGGAGTCCTCTTCAAGCTTCTAATGAGCCATATATATATTTATCAAAACTGAAGTTTTGAGTCTTATTCTATCTTTTTTTTGTGTGCAGATCAACAATTCGACACAAGATTATTCCACATGCAGTGTCATGGTTTACAGGAGAAGCTATCCAGCGAGATGAGCTAGAGATGGATAAGGTTGAAGATGATGGCAATGAAGGCGAGTACAGGGACAATGATATGGAGGAGGATGAAGAAGAAACTAAGCACAAAAGGAAGGTATGTGCTCTACTTAATTCGTCTTATCACCCTTCCAAAATTTTAAGTGATGCTAATTTTTCATTCCTTGTTAAATCCCATGAAAATGTTGCCTGCACTCCTCATCTGCCCAAAAGTTACATGAATTCCATATTACCGAGGGTTTTCCGTTACCACTTCCTATCAGAATTTATGTCTGATTATTTTTATTGTGCATTGTAGAAAAGTAGAAGAGCATAAGGGGATGGGCAGAAGGCGAGTGGCTTCTCGAATGCAATCACTAGTTCCTGCTGTGGGTGTGGCAGATGTGTGGTCATATTTTAGCTTTGCACAGTGTATACAGCATGTCGAATCGAGAAGGAGTAAGTTTTGTTTGCAAAGTTTTTTTGGTTATTTTTTCCAATTTCTTAAAACCATGAATATGATCTAGGATGTGGTCTGTTAGTCTGGAGATGTTTTGAGATTTTCTCCCTGTGAATTTTCCCAGTAACTCGAGTATATGTCTGCACATAGTGTACATGTTAAGGTAGCTTGCCATTAAAACATTATGTGGCGTCTGTGTAGTTTTCTTCTAATTTCTTGCCAGCCCTTTTGCCTAGTTTTTAGAGGAGATTGTAGATATTGATATTCGAATCTTGAATTTCTCACGATTCGAACAATTTTCTTGAATCTTGTATAAATTTGAGTTGTTTACATATATATTGCATATGAAATATATATATATATATATATGTCATGTATGGTCATAGAAAGTCGTTTAAATTGAAATCAATTAGTACCATACCACTATAAAAAATTTGAATAAAGTTTAAATTATAAAATAAGACTTATCAACTCAATTCGATTGAATATTTTTTCATAATTATTACAAAATAATTATTAAATTTATTAAAATGTATCACTATTTTATATAATTTGATTAATTTAATAACAATTTTGTAATTCATACCTTTTATTTCTTAATTTAAATTATAAAATAAGACATCACCAAAATATTATTTTAATTTAGTGACTATTTGTTTATATACATTTTTTCTTATGCTGATTAATGACAGCAATCATTTCTTTCATGAAACGTAATCCATGTTGTACAGATGCTGATTGTCACAATGATACTCTTTATTGGTTTAATTCTGGTTTTAGTCCCTATACTATGAAAACTTCAAATTTAGTCCCTTTAAGTTTACAGTTTGGTCGTACAAATTTATAACTATATGAGTATATTTCAAATTTATTGGATGAACATGAACTATTGAACTTTATATTAGTTGCGAGATTATCATTAATATTTTTTAAATATTACAAAATCATCATTCAAACTTATCAAATTGTTATAAAATGGTCCTAATCTTTTTTTTTTAAAATATCACTAATAAAAAATATTTTTGTAACTGAATAAAAATTATCACTAATAAAATGGTATTAATGATACTCTTTTTATATTCTAAATTGAGATTTACCGACTACTTTTGTATCTTTTAAAAGTCAGTGACCAAAATGATTATTTTCTATAGTTTAATTATCATTGGTGTATTTTACCGAAAATAAAAGAGTTTCATAAACTATGTGTAACCCCTAAACCGGCCTATGCGGAAGGCCCGACTAGAGTGATCACATTTTTCTTTATTTATAAATCATATCGCAAAGAAAAATCAAATAACTTATACGAATAAAGATAAGTATTGGCTAACAATTAAAATGTGTAAAGTGTCACTAAAATAAAGTATCTGGAAAGTATTGTTCATAAAATAACTCGTAAAACCAATAACAAAAATAATACGTTTAAACCATTAATAATAAAATATAGGTATATGTCACCTTAAATGTAAACTGGATAAGTTTAAATTATGACTTCAAAAGTAATCAGACAATGTATAGATCCTCCAATGCCAAATCCGGGATACCTAGCTACGGATATCTGAAAGGGGAAAGAAAACAGATATGAGCTATGAAGCCCAGTGTGTTCCAACAGTGCAAATAAAATTACGAGTAAAAACAATAAACAGAAATAACAGAAAATTAGTCATATGTATGCATGTTATGCTACCCTCCAACCGAACTCCAAGATACAATTTCCTGGAACAGTATCTGATACAGGCATTAACCTAAGCCCTTAAGGCGAAGGTACCGACCTGTAATCACTAATTTTATCCGGGGTGAAAACCCGGGTTTTAATTTTTTTTTTTTTAGTGTCAATTCTAAATAACGGGCTTTAATTTTATTTAATGCTTTAATCTAAAAAATATCATATTGATACATGGGTAAATATATTTAGTTTGAGTTATTTAAATCAAAATCCAAAAATTATTATTATTATTTTCTTATATATATATATATATATCACATCTTATAAAAATAAAAAAATATTACTTTATAATTTGTACTTATTTTAAGAAATTCAAAAATTATTTTAAATATCATCATTTTTTTAAAAAAAATAACAAAATAATTAATATTAATGTGTTTGTTTTGTCCCGTTTTAACAAATTTATTATTATTATTATTATTATTATTATTATCTTTCAACTTTTGGTTACTTCGTTTATACCTTTTCCATTTATTATTTTATTATTTTTACCTCATCTATTATTTTCGTTTACCTTTATTATTAATATTATTTATTTTATTCCATTTTATTGTTATTATTATATACAAATAAGTATCATATTTATAAATTAAACCTAAAAACACTAATTAAATAAATAGCCCAAATGATTTGTTAACTTTACAGTCCAATAATACAATAATAAATTACAAAGCCCGGTTAAAACTCTGAGCCCAATCTAAACTCTTAGCCCTAATTGCAAGCTAAACCCTAATGTCATCTTTTTCCTTGCAGTCGCCAAAGCCCCAGCCGTTAGATCTGGATAAGATCTAACGGCCCGAATCAAAGCCAGCAGAACCATCCGGATCCAACACGTGCTGACGCGTCGCCCCTTCAGTTACCTCATGCGCGCGTGCTTCCCACGCGGTGACCGTTCGAATCCTCGAAGACCCTTCAGTTCCTGATCGCCGGCCGTTCATGATGGTCCCCTCATTGCTCCGATTGCCACGACCACAAACAACCAAAAAAAGAATGTCATATGGTACGAATTTTACAGCAAAAAAATCATACAAATCACAAAAACACCAACAAATTCCAGAGAATCAAAGGACAACAGATTTCAGAGGGGACAACTCGACAAATTCCAGAACCAACAAACAAATTTCAGAAATTTACAACCAATCGACCAACAATTTCAGAGAATGGCAGAGCAGATACATACAAATAGGAATTTCAGATTTTTTTCTTTTTATTCATGTAAATTTTCGGCTATAAAATCAAAAGCCAAGCACTGTAATCGGGGTTCCCCCACCATATTCGAAATCAATAGACAACAATTTTAGAGGTAATAACCTCTCGTTTTTTTTGCATGTATAGAATAAAGGGGGTTCCGTTTTTACCTTTTTCTTAGAGTCGATCGAGTCTCTTCTCTCTGATATTCTTTCGTCGGCGATAAACCTTGGCCTTTGCGCCGTTTGGATGAGCCAAGATCGAATGAGAGTTGTTCTTCTTTCCCCCTTTCTTCGAACTGAAGGAAAAAACCATTTTCCTCTCGGTTTTTGAAGTCAAAAAGGAGGGTTTTGATTTCGTTTTGGGTTGTAAACAAATGGTTTTCGATTCTGTTTTTACAAAGAGGAGGAAGGGTTCGATTTTTGGCTTTGAAAATAGTTGAGAAAGAGGCGTTTTATTTTCTCCGGCCGCCGCTAGCGGTGGTCGGAATCTGGGATTTACGGCGTATTACGGTGGCCGGCGTTTATTTTCCTGGGAAATCCGGAAGAACACCATCGTGTTCTTAATGCTTCTGGATTCCCAGAAGATCAAATGAGAGAATATTGTTTTTCTTTTGGATTTTTGGGTTGTTAAAATGATTTTAAAACAAAAAGTTATCTTTTATACTCGGGGACTAATTTGAAAACGGGCTAATCGCCTCATTAAATCCCTCCGTTCTTTGTAAACCATCTCCCAAGTCCCTGAAGCTTTTTCTTTTCTTCCGATTTCGTCACTAATCAGGTTCTAACCATCGATTTAAAAATGGTTTAATTGTTTCTTGGTCCCTCCGCGCCTGAGAGCTTACTTTCAGGTCCTTCCTCGCTTCAAAATAGCGTTGTGAGGGTCTAAAAGTTTTCAAATTCTTTCAATCTAGTCACTGCTAGTAACCTTTTTGTTTTAATTCTTTATTTATTTATTCAATTATTCATTGGTTATTTATTTATTTATTTTGACATTTATTTATTTATACACATTTATGTTTTATTTGTATTTATATTTAATCCTTTTATTGCTTTTGTACATATTTTTGCTTTATTATGTCTTCATTATGCCTTTTTTTTATTTATGTATTTTATTTGTGATGTGATTGTATTTATTTATATTATGCCTTTTTTAGATTAATGTATGTTTTATTTGCATATATTTTGGCCATGCATTTTGTTTTACCTTAATTGTCATGTGATTAATAACAACTCATTTTTATGAAAAATTCGACTATATTTACGTTTCCTTCCTTATTTTATTTTCTGATCTAGTTTACCTTTTTAAAAAAAATTATTAATTTGGGGTTATTAAAAATTGACATTTTTATAATAATTTATTTTCCTTTTAAATTACTCAAGTTTTCAAATATTTGATTTATTCTATTCATTAATTTCTTTACCTTCTTTAAATAGTATTTATTTCTTTTTTTTTTTACCGTGTAAAGGGGAATGAACCCATTATTTTGTTTTTATTTTTTCATGGCATTCAATGCCTTTAATTTTATTTTCTTTCTAATCCATCGCATGTCACCCTGTTTATTATGTTTGTATATTGTCATATATATTTCCTTATTTATTTGTATGTTGTATTTATATTTATTTACCTACATATTTTATTTCATTGTGCATATTTATATTTATTGGTGCATTATTTTTTATTCATGTTGTTTTTATTTGTATAGTTACTTTAATATGTTTTTAGTTTACCATGCCATGTATATTTTATTTATGTCATGTATTTATATATTGTTTATTTTATTTTTCTTATCTCACCTCATTATTTAATGAACTTAATTAATTACATCTTTATTCGGTCGTAACGGGCCCGACACCAAACGTAGTGGTGGCGGTGAGAGCGTTTACCTTTGAATAAAGATAAGGTAAAATAAAATTGAATCCGAATTTTTAAACAAACATAAATTTAAATGCCACTTTAAACCAAGAACTCCAAAATTAATTAAGCGGTATTTTGATAAAGGTGTCAATTTTGGGCGATTTTTAACGCTAACCCCGTTTTAAATCGTAACCGACTCTCGAATCCAATTTTAACGAATCTCTGGTTTTACGGTGTCTGGTCTACCAAAAGTGACCGGTGACGACTCCAACCATTTTTTAAACCGTAATTTTAAAATCCTTTTTTAAAATTAAAATCCCTAACTCTAAATTCAAAATCCCCAAATTCTCAATTTTCAATTCAAAACCCTAATTTTCTAATTTTGGGACAATTTCGAATTTTTCGATGTTTCCACTAGTGACCCCCTTTTTATTTCATTACACCTTTTTATCCACCCTTTTATTACACTTACATTTATTTTAATTTTTAGGGTCGCTACAGTTGGCGACTCCGCTGGGGATTTTTTTTTTTAAAAAAAATGAGTCAAGCCTTGTTTTCAAATACCGCTTAATTAAATTTTGGAAATTGTGAAGTAAAGTGACAATTAAGTTATTATTTGTTTATTAATTCGCGGTTAAAATATCATTCAAACCCGTGTCTAAGTGAGGGGAAAACACTAATGCCTTCGTAAGGATATTGTTCCTTTGTACGGGCCTAGTAAGTACCTTCGGGGCTCGATTACCCTATGCTTTTTTAAGGATATTGTTCCTTCGTAGGGGCATAGTTAAAGGGTCCCCCTAAATTGAACTCGATCGAGATGAGCCTATAATGGGTGATGATCGGGGTCCTTGCTACTCTTAGAAGAGGACAGCGTGGACAATTTGGGTACCTCGTTAGAACCAAAACTGCATTTAGAGAATCTAGTCAACTTACCCGATAGAGCCATGCGGTTAACCTAGGTTCTTTTAGACGAGATAGGGTTGCTTTGCTTTCCTTTTTGCTTGCCCATTCATTTTGCATTATTATTTTTGCATCAACATTACATGAAGGTGTTGATCTAAGTTATTTGTCCAATTAGAGGCTTTCACTACAATTAGAGAGTCAAAAAAAAAGGAAAAAAAAAGAGAAAAAAAGAAAATGAAAATAAAAAGAATAAAAGATAAAATTTTGAGAGATTGAAAAAAAGAGATAATGAAAAAAAAACATTTTTTCTTAATTAGTGAAAGTGGCTCAAAGGGCAATCACTATCGTGACCAACACCTTCACTTGCATTCATTTTTGCATTGCATGCATTTTCATACCATGCATTCATTTTGCATCCATTAATAAGACGAGGAGATTAACCTTGGATACCTCGTGGCAGTTTTCGAGCCGCAACCATTCCGCACTCCTACAACACCCGTTCTCGGTCAAGAGTCATGGATGAGAGATTGGCTAATGTCGAGAAGTCACAGAAAGACCTCGAAGATCGGTTGATCAATATTGAGACAAAGATTGAGAGGTCTCAAAATGACATTATCACCCAGCTCACCGCTTTGTTTGAAAAGTCCGACCATGGAAAGGCAAAAGTTTCTGATGAGCATTCTAACTTGGAAGACCTAGGTGGCAACACTTCTCACACTAGGGCTCAACCCGAAGCATCGGTTCTAAAAGGCATCCACATCGCCGGGGCATCTGTTAACCATCCTGTTGAAGTGGGGCATGGCTTCGAGAACGAAGTCAACATTGAGGTCCCAGATTTAGACTTGATGAACGAAGTCGAGTCAAGGTTGAGAAAAGAATTTGAGAAAAAGTTTGAGGAACAACGCCTCCAAGTAGAGGAAAAGGTCAACCTGCTGCAAGCAACCGAGGACTTCGGGATTGATGCCTATGAGCTAAGCTTAGTGTCTGATCTGGTTATCCCACCTAAGTTTAAGGTACCGGACTTCGAGAAATATGATGGGACCACTTGCCCCTCAGCTCACCTAACCATGTATTGTCATAAGATGGCGACATACTTGAGAAATGAGAAGATTCTCATCCACTGCTTTCAGGATAGCTTGACCGGGGCAGCTGCCCGTTGGTATGCCCAGCTTAATCGGGCCAATGTGAAATCATGGAAGGACCTGTCCAAACTTTTCACCGAACAATACAAGCATGTGAAAGACATGGTCCCTAATAGAACCATGCTTCAAAGTTTGACCCAGGGGCAAGACGAGACTATTCGACAGTATGCCCAAAGATGGAGAGACATTGCGGCCCAGGTTCAGCCTCCTGTTTTGGAAGGTGAAATCACTTGCCTATTTGTGGACTCCCTTCATGGTCCACTTTATGAAAAAATGATCAGCAATATATCTTTAGGATTCGCTAAATTTGTGAATACGGCGGAATCCATCGAGGCTGCTTTCAGAAGTGGCAAGCTCAAGACCGGGGAAAATATGTCAAAGTACCCGAAGAAGAAGGACCATGAAGTGAACTATGCCGCCCCTTATCAGAACCCCAAGAATTTCACTATCTCTTCGGCTCAAAACAAAGTCGGGACAGCTCAAGGATTGAATAGAAAGGAAGCTAAGCCTCTGAAAAAAGAAAATGAAAATGTGACATTTACTCCCTTGCCGGTGTCATACAAGGAGATGTATGCTTAGTTGCACAAGGCAGATTTAGTTCGACCCTACTATGTTACTCCTTACACTCCGCCTTACCCTGCATGGTACGACCCCGAGGCCCACTGCGAGTACCACGCCGGAGTGCCAGGACATACTATTGAGAATTGCATCGCTTTCAAGAAGATGATGCAAAACTTGTTGAACACCGGAGTTATCCAATTCGACTCCCCAGATGTGAAGAACAATCCTCTTCCGAATCATGACAAGGCTTAGACCACGTTGATCCCCGTCTACCAAGAAGTTCATGCATCTCAATTTAGCTTTTTTCTTAGATGTTTGCTTGCGTCTGTTTCCTTGCATTTTCAAGCTTTTTCTTTATGTTTTAATCAATCTCGCTATCTTTGGCCCGAAAGTAGCGATGACTTTTTGTAAAAGGGATTCTATCATGTTTTCTTTATTCTTTTAATTCAATGAAGAGGTGCACTTTTTATACCTTTTCTTAACCTTGCAAATATTCTTGGATATTTAATTCTTATGGTGTCCCCGATTCTGACACAGAAAAAGAATTTAAAAATAATTAATTGAATGTTGTGATTACGATGAAGTACAATTTTATCTTCATTTCGCTTCGGTCGGAAAGCTTGAGAAACAAGACTATTACTCCTTCGATAATGTTCGATGATAAGAAGGTCCCGTAGAAAAAGATTCTACTCGAGTTTGAGAATTCCAAGAGGTCAAAAGCATTTAAAAAAAAGAGAATAAAAAAGAAAAGAAGAAGAAAAAGAAAAGGAGAAAAAGAAGAAGTGATGAAAATTTTAAAACTTTCAAATGAACGAGCAATAAAATAAGTCTCGGAGCATCCTGATGGAGCATTGGGGGAAGAACGAATCTAATAAGGAGCCAGTACTCCACCAGTTCGATACCCTAGCGTCAGTGATGACTCTTTGAAGACACTAACACCTAAATTCATTTATGATTAAGTACAAATTATGCATATGCGTACACTTGGAATTCTCGAACCGAGTTACAAAGAGAAACAAATATGAGAACTAGAAGGAGTTATTATCAAGCAAATCAAGCAAGTACGGTAATCATGAGGATGAACCGAACATTTTGAACAGAATTTTGACACTTTAAATATCGCCACAACATTTCAAGGCAAAACATTAATTATTAAGTGTCGAGTCTTAGACACTCTTGCATTCGATATCCAAGGAGTTTATTCTTTTTGTTTTCTTTTTTAAATCACGAGTCTTCAATTTTTGAACATCCATTCATAAAGGCGTTGTGCTTGAAAATGCCAATTTTGTTGAACATTTTTTTAAAATATTATTAAATTCATTTTTTATAAAATGCAAGGCCATCGATGTATTTAAACATCTTTGATTAAGCCCATGAGTGGTAACATTAGGTGATGCAAGGTTTCTTGTGAAGCAAGATACCTTCCTTTTTCGAGAAGATTGCTTGAGAAGTTCAACTTTTTGAACCAAATGAAGAGAACAAAATTTTGTGGGGGCAAAATTTTGTCAGGGCAAGAGTTCCCTCAAAGACAAGGTTGATCAAAGTTTAGTCCATGACTGAAATTTTTGAAGAGAAGCTTCGATTAAGCCAAACCAATTTGAGAAGATGGAAGCCACCAATGTTTGGGGCATAATCATTTGAAAAGATTTCGCATGCAATGCGGCCTTTTTGATATTTATATTTTGGGGCAAGTGTTCACCCTAGCTTCAAGAGCGAGCATAAACAACATTTCTAATCTTGGTCTTGAATCCAGTAAGACCATATTTTGACCAATGCAAGCCAACGACCTCCTATCAAGAAGAAGATTCTGCGAGTTGAAAGCCCAAAGTATCCAAGGGTGATCAAATTTGAGGGTTAATCCTCAAACATTAAAAAGAAAAACATTCATTCAATTAGACATCCCTAAGAGAGGGGCATGTTCATATATGCATTCATTCATGCATCATTTATAGTTAGGCATCCCTAGGATTAAAGGGCATACTAACATATGCATACATACATTTCTACTTATTTTGACAGGTATTCAAAGAGAAAAAAGATTGTGAATATGTAGCTTGAAAAGAAAAGGCTTCAGGGTGGATGATTCTACGGAGAAGGGATCGACATTTTTAGTATTCGAGCTAAGGTTTCAGGGAAGGGACTTATAGCTCACACCTTTCAAAGGCCGAGTTCTACAGAGGAGAGACTCAGCTTTTCAAGGTGAATGATTCTAGGGAGAAGGGATCGACACTTTCAGCATTCGAGTTAAGGTTTCAGAGAGAAGGAACTTATAACTTACAGTTTTCAGAGGCTGATTTTTATATAGAAGGGACTCAACTTTTCAAGGTAAATGATTCTATGGAGAATGGATCGACAATTTTAGTATTCGAGTTAAGGTTTCATAGAGAAGGGACTTGTAGCTCACATTTGCCGAGTTTTATAGAGAAGAGACTCAGCTTTTCAAGGTGGATGATTCTACGGAGAAGGGATCAAGCGCTCCCAGAATTCGAGTAAGGGTTTCATATAGAAGAGACTTGTAGCTCACATTTGCCGAGTTTTATAGAGAAGGGACTCAACTTTTTAAATGTGGATTTTATGGAGAAGGGATCAACATCTTCAACATTTTAGAATTTAGGGTTTCATATAGGAGAGACTCGACCGAAGATTTCAGCAAAGAGTTTTATATAGGAGAGACTCAAGCCTTATCAAAGATATTGATTCTATATAAAAGGGATCAATATTTTCAGAGTTTAAGATTTAGGGTTTCATGTAGGAGAGACTCGATCGAAGACTTTTGCAAATGGTTTTATATAGGAATGACTCGATGCATCATAATGATATTCAGCGCTCAGGGTTTCATATAGGAGGGACTCAACCGAAGACCTTTTATGAAGAGTTTTATAGGAAAGACTAGAAGCTTTTCAGGGATTGGTTCTATATAGGAAGGATCAACGTTTGCAATAGTTTAGAGCTTAAGGTTTCATATAGGAGGGACTCGCAGCTCAAAATCCTCAAATTTGTCGGAGATACCAAAATAAGGAACCAAAGTTCGTTTTTGAGACTTCTCTTTTAATGTGTGCAGGTGGTCGAAACATCATTCGTGGCAAGCTAATCAGGGGATCAAGGAGCAAAAAGGGCTATCACAATTGCGGAGAAAGGGCTATCAGATCAGAATCATTCGAACAGGGAAGTCGGATAAAATTAGTGCTTATTTGTCTTTGCTTCATCATTGTTTTACAACGATAAGCAAAGAGGGGCAACTGTAATCACTAATTTTATCTAGGGTGAAAACTCGGGTTTTAATTTTTTTTTTAGTGTCAATTCTAAATAACGGGCTTTAATTTTATTTAATGCTTTAATCTAAAAAATATCATATTGATACATGGGTAAATATATTTAGTTTGAGTTATTTAAATCAAAATCCAAAAATTATTATTATTATTTTCTTATATATATATATATATCACATCTTATAAAAATAAAAAAAAATATTACTTTATAATTTGTACTTATTTTAAGAAATTCAAAAATTATTTTAAATATCATCATTTTTTTAAAAAAAATAACAAAATAATTAATATTAATGTGTTTGTTTTGTCCCCGTTTTAACAAATTTATTATTATTATTATTATTATTATTATCTTTCAACTTTTGGTTACTTCGTTTATACCTTTTCCATTTATTATTTTATTATTTTTACCTCATCTATTATTTTCGTTTACCTTTATTATTAATATTATTTATTTTATTCCATTTTATTGTTATTATTATATACAAATAAGTATCATATTTATAAATTAAACCTAAAAACACTAATTAAATAAATAGCCCAAATGATTTGTTAACTTTACAGTCCAATAATACAATAATAAATTACAAAGCCCGGTTAAAACTCTGAGCCCAATCTAAACTCTTAGCCCTAATTGCAAGCTAAACCCTAATGTCATCTTTTTCCTTGCAGTCGCCAAAGCCCCAGCCGTTAGATCTGGATAAGATCTAACGGCCCGAATCAAAGCCAGCAGAACCATCCGGATCCAACACGTGCTGACGCGTCGCCCCTTCAGTTACTTCATGCGCGCGTGCTTCCCACGCGGTGGCAGTTCGAATCCTCGAAGACCCTTCAGTTCCTGATCGTCGGCCGTTCATGATGGTCCCCTCATTGCTCCGATTGCCACGACCACAAACAACCAAAAAAAGAATGTCATATGGTACGAATTTTACAGCAAAAAAATCATACAAATCACAAAAACACCAACAAATTCCAGAGAATCAAAGGACAACAGATTTCAGAGGGGACAACTCGACAAATTCCAGAACCAACAAACAAATTTCAGAAATTTACAACCAATCGACCAACAATTTCAGAGAATGGCAGAGCAGATACATACAAATAGGAATTTCAGATTTTTTTCTTTTTATTCATGTAAATTTTCGGCTATAAAATCAAAAGCCAAGCACTGTAATCGGGGTTCCCCCACCATATTCGAAATCAATAGACAACAATTTTAGAGGTAATAACCTCTCGTTTTTTTTTGCATGTATAGAATAAAGGGGGTTCCGTTTTTACCTTTTTCTTAGAGTCGATCAAGTCTCTTCTCTCTGATATTCTTTCGTCGGCGATAAACCTTGGCCTTTGCGCCGTTTGGGTGAGCCAAGATCGAATGAGAGTTGTTCTTCTTTCCCCCTTTCTTCGAACTGAAGGAAAAAACCATTTTCCTCTCGGTTTTTGAAGTCAAAAAGGAGAGTTTTGATTTCGTTTTGGGTTGTAAACAAATGGTTTTCGATTCTGTTTTTACAAAGAGGAGGAAGGGTTCGATTTTTGGCTTTGAAAATAGTTGAGAAAGAGGCGTTTTATTTTCTCCGGCCGCCGCTAGCGGTGGTCGGAATCTGGGATTTACGGCGTATTACGGTGGCCGGCGTTTATTTTCCTGGGAAATCCGGAAGAACACCATCGTGTTCTTAATGCTTCTGGATTCCCAGAAGATCAAATGAGAGAATATTGTTTTTCTTTTGGATTTTTGGGTTGTTAAAATGATTTTAAAACAAAAAGTTATCTTTTATACTCGGGGACTAATTTGAAAACGGGCTAATCGCCTCATTAAATCCCTCCGTTCTTTGTAAACCATCTCCCAAGTCCCTGAAGCTTTTTCTTTTCTTCCGATTTCGTCACTAATCAGGTTCTAACCATCGATTTAAAAATGGTTTAATTGTTTCTTGGTCCCTCCGCGCCTGAGAGCTTACTTTCAGGTCCTTCCTCGCTTCAAAATAGCGTTGTGAGGGTCTAAAAGTTTTCAAATTCTTTCAATCTAGTCACTGCTAGTAACCTTTTTGTTTTAATTCTTTATTTATTTATTCAATTATTCATTGGTTATTTATTTATTTATTTTGACATTTATTTATTTATACGCATTTATGTTTTATTTGTATTTATATTTAATCCTTTTATTGCTTTTGTACATATTTTTGCTTTATTATGTCTTCATTATGCCTTTTTTTATTTATGTATTTTATTTGTGATGTGATTGTATTTATTTATATTATGCCTTTTTTAGATTAATGTATGTTTTATTTGCATATATTTTGGCCATGCATTTTGTTTTACCTTAATTGTCATGTGATTAATAACAACTCATTTTTATGAAAAATTCGACTATATTTACGTTTCCTTCCTTATTTTATTTTCTGATCTAGTTTACCTTTTTAAAAAAAATTATTAATTTGGGGTTATTAAAAATTGACATTTTTATAATAATTTATTTTCCTTTTAAATTACTCAAGTTTTCAAATATTTGATTTATTCTATTCATTAATTTCTTTACCTTCTTTAAATAGTATTTGTTTCTTTTTTTTTTACCGTGTAAAGGGGAATGAACCCATTATTTTGTTTTTATTTTTTCATGGCATTCAATGCCTTTAATTTTATTTTCTTTCTAATCCATCGCATGTCACCCTGTTTATTATGTTTGTATATTGTCATATATATTTCCTTATTTATTTGTATGTTGTATTTATATTTATTTACCTACATATTTTATTTCATTGTGCATATTTATATTTATTGGTGCATTATTTTTTATTCATGTTGTTTTTATTTGTATAGTTACTTTAATATGTTTTTAGTTTACCATGCCATGTATATTTTATTTATGTCATGTATTTATATATTGTTTATTTTATTTTTCTTATCTCACCTCATTATTTAATGAACTTAATTAATTACATCTTTATTCGGTCGTAACGGGCCCGACACCAAACGTAGTGGTGGCGGTGAGAGCGTTTACCTTTGAATAAAGATAAGGTAAAATAAAATTGAATCCGAATTTTTAAACAAACATAAATTTAAATGCCACTTTAAACCAAGAACTCCAAAATTAATTAAGCGGTATTTTGATAAAGGTGTCAATTTTGGGCGATTTTTAACGCTAACCCCGTTTTAAATCGTAACCGACTCTCGAATCCAATTTTAACGAATCTCTGGTTTTACGGTGTCTGGTCTACCAAAAGTGACCGGTGGCGACTCCAACCATTTTTTAAACCGTAATTTTAAAATCCTTTTTTAAAATTAAAATCCCTAACTCTAAATTCGAAATCCCCAAATTCCCAATTTTTAATTCAAAACCCTAATTTTCTAATTTTGGGACAATTTCGAATTTTTCGACGTTTCCACTAGTGACCCCCCTTTTTATTTCATTACACCTTTTTATCCACCCTTTTATTACACTTAAATTTATTTTAATTTTTAGGGTCGCTACACGACCTAAGGAATTACCTTAGGGAACAGGCGGAATTACCCCGGCTAAAGCACGAGAACCGATAACAGGCGGAATTACCCTAACTGAGGTTAGGAACCGTAAATAGGCGGAATTACCCTAACTGAGGTTAGGAACCGTAAATAGGCGGAATTACCAGCTAGATCAAGGCTGAACCGAATATTAAACACTACACATCATCCCAATGCTAAAATGGTAGGCATACAATAATAATAGGAATCATGATGGTAGTAACATGAATTAAGCAGACAACATATATATATATATATAAATCAGGAAATATCATACAGGATATATCAGACATATAGTAAAACATAAAATGATCAATCTTAAGCTTCAAAATAAGTGTTTATGTAAATCCAGAAAAAACAATCATATGCACATACTTGATTCGTTTAAAACGTAAATCAATAAGATACGGTTATATAGCACACAAGGAACACACCTCAATGGCAGAAACAGACAGGTGGTCTACTGGGCGTTCTAGCCTCGTTCTGTAGCAGTACTGGACCCTAAAAATACAAGATAGATGTCGCGTGTCAAAAGTGCGCGTTTAGTGCAAGTGGACACATCGCAAGTAATAAGTGATAAGTATTTATCGAGTTATCGTCTCCTCAGGAACCGATATACTTAATATGCTTTCTTTATCTTCTTGCTCTGTAGAAAAATAAAAACACAAGTGAATGGGTGTGATTTATTAAACTAAGGTAATTGAATAAAAATAAAAGGGTCGAAATATTAGAGAGAGAGATGGGCCAGGATCCAGTTGTATTGTATTGTGGACTTGATTGACTTGTCTTTATCCAATGTAATCGTATATCTCTGCCTCGGCAGCACTGCAGTTTACTGCCTGGGCAGCGATAACGTTGTCTGCCGCGGCAATTCCTTGCTTGTGGGAAGACCTTACCAAAGTTCGGCAAAGTGTCCTTGAATGACTCCGCTTATCCCTAAGTCAGAGTGCTGTTGATGACTATTCCTTGATGATACCTCCCGGCGTGAACCAATTATACTCACCAACCAATCTCACACTTCTTTTAGCCGCTGAAACTCTTAACCTATCCCTAGGCCGAGTTAGTATTTCGCGATTGAAATACCGTACTTACCCCTTTCGTGAATCTAACTCTCCCGAGCTTAGATAAATGGATTACTCACAAACTTCCCTCCCGGGCTTGAATGCGAGAACAAGGAATAACACAGGATAAGCAAACCTTGATAATTCTTATTGCATTGAATGAAAGATAAAGTACAATCTCCTCTCACAAATACTCCACAACCTTCACCTAAACCCTATGAAGGTTTTAGAACATGATGGAGAGGAAAGAAACAAGAGTAGAAGTCGGCTCTCCCTAGGTATTTCGATATTTGATACATTGGGTGGCTAGGTCTTTATATAGGCTAGACCTAGGGCAAACCTTTCCTAAGTAGAATACAACTTGGTGTAGGGAACGAGTCAAGTACATAATAATATTATATTTCCAAGTTTGAATTCGGCTAAGGGGGCTTTCCCGCGTGGTCTTCCTTTGGGCTTTTCCTTGCGCTAGCCAGCTCCGAATCATGGGCTTCAAGTCCAGACACGTTCCTTGGATTTTTGTCTTTCCATCGCCTATCACTTTGCTTATTGTCTTTCTGCTGCTGCCTCGGCATCAGGTCCTGCCTCGGCCTTGTCTCTGCCACGGCAATGGTTTTCCTGCACAAATATGAAAATGCAGTAAAACATGCCTTTTTCTATAAATATTATCTATTCAAGTATAACTTCTAAATATATCACATTAAGCACATGCATTGGTTCAAGTGGGTGAATATTTGGTGATAAATGTCGATAAAAGGAGTATAAAGTGATAGTGTGTTGAGCACTTATCACACCCCCAAACTCGAACTATTGCTTGTCCTCAAGCAATGCAAACCATCAATTTTGCCGAACTCTATTCTCTCTTGGTCTTACATGTCCATCTATTCTCCCCACCATAGCTAGGCCTATCTTTTAAGCCTTAACCATTCGGCTACCTAAGAATTTACCTAGAAACAAACTATAGGATTTGTGAGTGTGTGCGTTTTTGTGGACAAGTTGATTAAAGGCTTTCTTAGATAAACTCTAAGTTCAAGACAAGTAGACATTGGTTTAAGTGCTCTCTTCTTTTTCAAACCCCAAATCTTGAGCCGGTTTCGGGCACCTCAAAGACTTGTGTTTTCACTAAAAATCTTTTTGTCTTTTTCTTTTTTTATATTCCTTAATACATACTAGAGCCAATTTCGGGCACCTCTAGTATGAAGAAGAGATTTTCTAGAGTCGGTGGTAGACACCTCTAGTTACTTTTCCAAAAATCTAAGTCTTTATCACTAAGTTCATTAAAAGAATTCCTATAATCCACAAGTCCCAAAAGTGTTTAAAATTCTTCCTATAGTAAGCTTCTAAACTTTCATCCTTAAGCATCCTAAGGTTAAGCCCTCTTAACAGAACCTAAACATAGTAAGGAGAAAGATTTCTATAGCCTTAAAGAATAAACTAAGGCAATACTGATGATGGGCAGTGCAAGAGTGTAGGCAGTTAATTCAAGTAAGGCGGGGAGCATAATATAAAAAAAAATCACTGGAATACTCCCTTTTTGGCAAGGCCGCGGCAGTAGATTGCTGCCTTGGCAGTGAATCTGCACCCCCAAACTCAAACCAAGCATTGTCCTCAATGCTTTTATATTTGGAAGGAATAAGCGGCAAAACAGAATATGAATTATATGCAGCAATGAAAGATGGTAAAAGCAATTGAATATAGAAATAAAAGACAAAGAATTTTAGAGCGACTCCGAAGAGCTGCTCGTAACAATTTTTCTTCGTTGCCTAGATGCCATGTGCTTTGTCCTTGGGGAGGGCGATGGTTGTGCCTTTGCTTGCCTCGGCGGCTGGACTCGAGTGGGTGGTGTCCTATGCATTGGGGCTTCTACTTCTTCTCCTTCTTCAACATCCGCCATCTCTTCGGTTATCATCACGTCCGTTCCTCCTCCCATCGCAGTTGCTCCTCCGGTGTGGTGTGTGCTTGGGCCGGCGGCAGTGGAGCCTTGGTGTACATAAGCATCTATCTCGGCAGATAGACTGCCCATGATAATTGGCGATCTTGGTGGAGTGTTGAAAACGGCTCTCCGCTTGGATGGCCTTCGGCTGACAGATGAGGCCGCGGCAGAATCTGCTGGCCTAGATGGTCCAGCAGCCTGGTATTGGGGCTGAGGGTCCGGATGGAAGAACGGTCGCGGTCCTCCTGGGGCTGGTGTAGTCTCGGTGTAGGGTACGGCAGTAACGAACATATTGCTTGGGAACTCCGGGAATTTGACGCCTTGGTCCGGAAATGCGTGCATCATCATTTGGGCGAGCGTTCCATTGAAGTCCCGTTGGTACTCCATGTACCGTTGTTGTCGAAGATCCATCGCGGCCATGCGCTGCAAGATTTCTTGATACGGGTCTGCTGCGGCAGAGGTGTGGGCAATACCAGGCATATCTGCCATGTACTGGGCCCTAACAGCAGTATCGGTAGTGAACTGCTGTGGTGTTGCCTGGACAGGTTCTGCTTGTGTGATCTGCATGACTTTGTGGCAGAATTCTCTGGTCTATCCTCTTCTTTGGGGGGTGTATTCATCGGTTTCTTCAATGGGTACACCTGCAGAAACACATAAACCCGTAATCAAGCAAGGGAAATACAATGGTCCTCGATCTTTCTTACCGCACTCGTGAATCTCCTATAGGATAATTTCTCCAACGTTGATGGTCCTTTTGTTGATGATGGATTGGATAAGCACCAATCTCTTGCGATCCACCGTGTTGGGATGAGGCGTCGTTTGACGAAGGTGTTCCACATCTTGGCCTCTGGCTTCAAACTTTGTCTTGTTACGGAACCCCGATGGGTACCGGTTTCGCATGGAGTGTTCGCGTAACAAAGATCGTCTTTGATAAGTTCATAGTCCTCGGCAGTGATATCTTCCAAGAAGTCAGCATGAAGATCACTGTCCGGTGTGAGGCCGTAGAAGCTGTTGATCGTCTCGGCATCAAGTTGTACAGGCCTGCCGCGACAGTGAACAAAGAGAGAGTCTTTGCTGGGCCCATGAGCGTAGAACTCCCGTACTATTGTGGCGTTTGCCTGGGCAGGTTGCAAACAGAATACTTCCCAATTTTGGTACTTGATTCTGTCAAACAAGTAGTGTTCGATACCATAATTCTCTTCGCCCGCGTGCTGGAACCCTTGTTCTTCCCATAGTTGCCTTGCGATGAAAGATCGATTGAATCGTTCTTCAACGTTGGTTGGGGCGAATCTTTTGTAAGTTGCCATCAAGAAAGAGAAAATTGAGTTCTTGGAGGTTTTCTTGAAGAGAAACTGGAGAATTAGAAGGGATTAGTAGGCAGAGAGTAATTTGAGAGAGGGATTGTTAAGAATACTAAAGAAAGCAAGAAAGTAAGAGTGAATAGTTCAAGAGGAAGGAGTTTCTTATATAGGCCTCGGCCTTGTGACCGTTGAGATCACTAGCCGTTGTAACCGTTTCCTTTTCTGCCGTTTCCTTTTTCTGCCGCGGCAGGAATCTCGGCAGACTAGCCGTTACACTGTTCTGCCCATTGGGACTGTTGCGGCCCTGACACTGTTTTATTGCCTCGGCAGAGTTCTTGCTGTGAACTTCTTCTCCTTTATTCTTGCTTTTTATTAACCTAACCTAAAAAGATAAACATCAATAAAGAAACATTCAAATAATGATAAGATAAGTATTCCTAAATACCATAAAGAGAATTCATGAAAATACCAAATAAAATAAAAGAGAAAATTAATATAAAATAAGGATATAAAGAAAACTTATGGAGGATCGTTTCCGATATTTCTTATAGTCCATCTGCACCCTCCATCGAGTGACAATTCTACTCAAAAAGATATGAGTTAATTCATATACAGATACTCTCATTTGTGCTATCATGGTGGAGGTGTCTTCCGTTTGTGTTCTCTTGTAATCCATACCTATCCTCCAACTTGATATTGTTTCTTAAGGCAAAAATAATTTGTTAGAAAAAATTATATCAATATCCAACCACTTAATTACCTCCTTGTTGTTAACTTCCATCATAGTTGGATATAGCCTTCGTTGTTGTGGCAATTGTTGTGATAGCCAATTGCCGTGGCAATCTTTTGCCAAAATTCGGTGTAAGTCCAGTGAAGAATCATCTTTCTTGAAGTCTTCAAGAATCAACCCACATTGTTTCTTATGCTTCTCATTAATCTCCATCAGTAGAGACTTTGGCTTGGAACTAATATTAGATGGAATTGTCACAAATAAAATATCATCTTCCAAATAATCATATCCTATTTGTGATGACTTCAAATCTTGTAACGTTGATTCCTCGAAAGATACCTGCAATGGAAGAGATGAGTTTTTAAAGAATTCAAAAGGTTTATTCGTACCATCTCATATTCCATTATCACGGCATTGCCATCTTGTTGATCAAGCATGTCGTCGTGTAACTGCCCCGGCAGCTATGAGTGAGAGTAATCCTCAGCTTCCTTTTTCAGCATCATTGCTGCCGTAACATCCTGGGAATCAGACTCCTCAGAATTTTCTAGAGCATTACTCTCATCGGCCTCGTTGAGTGGTATCGTGACGTTGCCCTGTTCAGGCTTCTCTACTGCCGCGGCAATTATTTCAGGAGACTCATCCATGGCATATATGGATTTCTGCAATTGATCTTGTGAATCCTTCAAGGGTACATCCAATCTAGCTATATGTGCATCCAATAGCTTTGATTGTTCTGTCATAAATTCTTCAATTCTAGCCATTGATGCTTTCAATGTTTCCTCCAATGAATTTGGATACTCTTGAGAAGAATTATATTGCCATGGCTTATCTGTAACATTAACAAAATTTTCATGGTAAAAATTTTGAGCGTTTTGATCATACCATGAAAGATTTTGTTGTTGGTTCCATCTATGGTCATCTAAGTGGCCATATGTTCCAGTACTATACGGGCAATTGCTAACCAAATGATCATCTCCGCAATTAAAACAAAAATTCGCCCAGGCATGAACTTGATGGGTTGCTCTTAGTTGGCATAGATAATCATCGTTTAATCTAGGAAATTCTTGATTTGCTCGATTCATATCTTCCAACATCAACTCCCGAATAGATTTCTTTCTTTCTCCTTGCATCTTGAAAATCCTTCACTTGAAACACACCTATAATTTTTAAAGAAAAAGAAAATATGTTAGTAAAAATAAAAAGAAACAAGAAAATAAAGAAAACAAAATTTAGTTGTCAGTCCCCGGCAACGGCGCCAAAAACTTGTCGCGTGTCAAAAGTGCGCATTTAGTGCAAGTGGACACATCGCAAGTAATAAGTGATAAGTATTTATCGAGTTATCGTCTCCTCAGGGACCGATATACTTAATATGCTTTCTTTATCTTCTTGCTCTGTAGAAAAATAAAAATACAAGTGAATGGGTGTGATTTATTAAACTAAGGTAATTGAATAAAAATAAAAGGGTCGAAATATTAGAGAGAGAGATGGGCCAGGATCCAGTTGTATTGTATTGTGGACTTGATTGACTTGTCTTTATCCAATGTAATCGTATATCTCTGCCTCGGCAGCACTGCAGTTTACTGCCTGGGCAGCGATAACGTTGTCTGCCGTGGTAATTCCTTGCTCGTGGGAAGACCTTACCAAAGTTCGGCAAAGTGTCCTTGAATGACTCCGCTTATCCCTAAGTCAGAGTGCTGTTGATGACTAGTCCTTGATGATACCTCCCGACGTGAACCAATTATACTCACCAACCAATCTCACACTTCTTTTAGCCGCTGAAACTCTTAACATATCCCTAAGCCGAGTTAGTATTTCGCGATTGAAACACGGTACTTACCTTTTTCGTGAAGCTAACTCTCCCGAGCTTAGATAAATGGATTACTCACAAACTTCCCTCCCGGGCTTGAATGCGAGAACAAGGAATAACACAGGATAAGCAAACCTTGATAATTCTTATTGCATTGAATGAAAGATAAAGTACAATCTCCTCTCACAAATACTCCACAACCTTCACCTAAACCCTATGAAGGTTTTAGAACATGATGGAGAGGAAAGAAACAAGAGTAGAAGTCGGCTCTCCCTAGGTATTTCGATATTTGATATATTGGGTGGTTAGGTCTTTATATAGGCTAGACCTAGGGCAAACCTTTCCTAAGTAGAATACAACTTGGAGTAGGGAACAAGTCAAGTACATAATAATATTATATTTCCAAGTTTGAATTCGGCTAAGGGGGCTTTCCCGCGTGGTCTTCCTTTGGGCTTTTCCTTGCGCTAGCCAGCTCCGAATCATGGGCTTCAAGTCCAGACACGTTCCTTGGATTTTTGTCTTTCCATCGCCTATCACTTTGCTTCCTGTCTTCCTGCTGCTGCCTCGGCATCAGGTCCTGCCTCGGCCTTATCTCTGCCGCGGTAATGGTTTTCCTACACAAATATGAAAATGCAGTAAAACATGTCTTTTTCTATAAATATTATCTATTCAAGTATAACTTCTAAATATATCACATTAAGCACATGCATTGGTTCAAGTGGGTGAATATTTGGTGATAAATGCCGATAAAAGGAGTATAAAGTGATAGTGTGTTGAGCACTTATCAATAGAATTTTTATTAATACTGGAGTTAAATACTGAAATAACTATTCACGGGTATTAAAAAACGATCGAATCTCGGGATCGGTCAAAATGGGAGGAACTAGGTTGGGTCGGTACACGATCGGAAGAACTATGAGGTCCTACAAACAAACAGGTATCAATATTAGACCTTAAATAAAACTCTGGGCATAACTTAACTTAGAAGAGAAGTTTGACTCGAGACTTTAAAGTCCAATTTGGAGGCTTTCGGGTTCCAATTTCGATAAACAGACTTCACGGATGGACTCAGGACGTCGAAAAACATAAAATAGGAGTTTTTGAAAATTTTGACTTTTTGGGTCAAAGTCAACGCTGACGCCAGCAGTCAAAGTCAACGCTGACACCAGCAGTCAAGGTCAACGGTCAGCGCTGACGTCATGTTGACGTTTAGGCCGGGTCAACGGGTCGGGTCGGGGTTTGACTGGTTCGGTTCAGGATCTGATTTATTTCATTTTATAACCATTAGAAACCAGAATCAACACGAAAACAAACCGAAATTACCTATATACCGAACGGGGAAAGGTTCTCTGATAAGGGCCCTAACGGCGACGATAGGAGACGACAACAGAGGGGTTTTGATCGTCAGAACACGGTGAACTCAGGGACACCGATGACGCGCTGCTACGGTGTCAATGGCGGCCGGAAAGAACGAAAGACCAAAAGGTTTTTTAAACCCTAAAACCGACGAAACTTCCACCCCTGATTCGCGGGTACCTCGGCGACGGTGGTGCTCGTGAAAGAGTGGGCTAAGATCGGGAGACGACGGTGGTTCAAGTGGTACCGGCGGTGACAGTCACGAACGGCCGGTGGAAGAGATCGGGGATAGCCGACGAAAGGGAGAAGAAAAAAAATATTCGAATGGAAAAGAAAGAGAAAATTATTATTTTAGGTTTGATATAATAGGGTTTCAAAACCCAAAAAAAATAATTAATCGAATATATATATTTTTACCGGAATTGATTCAGATACAGGTTAAAGTTAAGATGAGGGAGTTTAATACACAAGAGCTCTATAGCTCAGTGGCTGGTTTTCAGACAAACATTTAAGGGGTTATGGGTTCGACACCCCACAACTCTCCCACCCTAAAAAATTTACTTGAACTGAACAGATACGGAAATTGCTCTCTCATGGATTCCTCGATCTCCCAAGTGCCCTTAGAAATATTACGATTTTTCCACTAAACTTTAACCATAGGGATACGCCTTCTTTTTAGAACTCTTTCATCAAACTCCAGGATCTGAACGGGTTCCTCCTCATAAGACAAGTCTGGACGTAACTCAACATCCTGAACCTGAATAATATGACTCGGATCCGGATGATACTGTCTCAACATGGATACATGAAACACATCATGGATACTACTAAGCTGAGGAGGCAACTCAAGCTGATATGCAACAGGCCCGATTCTCTTCAGAATACGGTATGGTCCAATATATCTCGGACTCAATTTGCCCTTACGCCCAAATCTCAGAACTTTCTTCCATGGAGTGATTTTTAGGAAAACCTGATCATCAACCTCAAACTCGATATCTTTTCTCCTCTGATCAGCATAAGATTTCTGTCTGGTAAAAGCTTCCTTCAGACGATCCCGGATTAATCTGACAGTCTCTTCACTTTCCTGAATTAACTCGGGACCCATAGTTTTCCGATCATACAACTTAGTCCAACAGATAGGAGTACGACACTTACGATCATACAAAGCCTCATAAGGTGCCATACGGATGCTAGCATGATAGTTGTTATTATAGGCAAACTCTGCTAACGGCAAGAAGTCTTCCCAACTGCCCCGGAAGTCTAGAACACAACCCCGTAACATATCCTCCAGAATCTGTATCACTCTCTCAGACTGACCATCTGTCTGGGGATGAAAAGACGTACTGAAATTTAGACGAGTACCCAAAGCAGACTGTAAAGCTGTCCAAAAACATAAAGTAAACCTCGGATCTCGGTCAGAAATGATAGATAAGGGTACCCCATGTAGTCTGACAATCTCAAAAATATATAGTCTAGCTAGCTTCTCCAGAGAATAGGTTATCCGAACAGGAATAAAATGAGCTGACTTTGTGAGTCTATCCACCACAACCCAGACAGAATCCTTCCTAGACGGGGTCAAAGGCAACCCGGTAACAAAGTCCATCGTGATACGTTCCCATTTCCATTCGGGAATCTTTATAGGCTGTAAAAGACCAGAGGGATGCTGATGTTATGCTTTCACCTGCTGACAAGTTAGACATCTGGATACATAATCTGAAATATCCTTTTTCATACCAACCCATCGGTACCTCTGTTTCAGATTCTGATACATCTTATCTCATCTAGGATGCATAGCATAAGGACTACTATGGGCCTCACTGAGAATGGTCTGTCTCAACTCAGGATCGTTGGATACACAGTAACGACCATTAAAACAAAGGACTCCATCCTGATCAAAAGAATAAACAGAAGTGGATCCTTCTTCCACTTGCTGCATAACAGGAAGTAAAGAATCATCCAACCGCTGCTTGGTCTTAATCTGCTCAGCCAAAGTCGGTTTAACCCTCAACTCAGCCATTAGGCTACCATCATCATAAATACTCATCCTGGCGAACAAGGATCTCAGGTCTAATATGGTCTTACGACTCAAAGTGTCCACCACAACATTGGCTTTTCCTGGATGATATTCAATCTCACAATCGTAGTCCTTAAGAAGCTCCAACCAACGACACTGTCTCAGATTAAGCTCCTTTTGGGTAAGGAGACACTTCAGGCTCTTATGATCAGTAAAGATATAACACTTTTCTCCATAGAGATAGTGCCTCCAGATTTTTAAAGCAAAAACCACAGCTGCAAGCTCAAAATCATGAGTAGGATAATTAAGCTCGTGTGATCTCAACTGGCGTGACGCATAAGCGATCACCTTACCATCCTGCATCAAGACGCAACCAAGACCAGAATGCGAAGCATCAGTGCAAACTGTAAAGTCTTTTCCTGACTCAGGTTGGGTCAAAACTGGAGCTCGGGTCAAAACTGATTTCAACTGATCAAAACTAGCCTGCTGAGCCTCAGACCACACAAACGGAACATCTTTCCTCAGAAGCCTCGTCAAAGGGGCGGCCATAATGGAAAAACCCTCGACAAAGCGTCAATAATACCTAGTTAAGCCTAGAAAATTGCGGATCTCAGACACATTCTTGGGAGGTTTCCAACTAGTGATAGCATCAATTTTACTCGGGTCTACCTGGATACCTTTAGCCGAAACGACATGCCCGAGAAAAGTCACCTCACTAGGCCAAAATTCATATTTACTTAGCTTGGCATACAACCGATGTTCCTTGAGAGTATGCAACACAACTTTCAGATGACCCACATGCTCGTCCTCTGAGCGAGATTAAACCAGGATATCATCGATAAACACCACAACAAACTGGTCTATGTAGGGCCGGAAGACACGGTTCATCATATCCATAAAAGTTGCAGGGGCATTGGTTAAACCGAAGGCATCACTAAGAACTCATAGTGACCATACCGGGTGCGGAAAACAGTCTTAGCAACATCAGAGCCCTTAACTTTTAGCTGATAATACCCAGATCGAAGATCAATCTTCGAGAAAACTGTAGCTCCCCGAAATTGATCAAACAAATCATCAATCCTGGGTAGGGGATACTTGTTTTTCACTTTCAGCTTATTTAACTTTTGGTAATCGATGCACAACCGAAGAGAACCATCCTTCTTCTTAACAAAGAGAACTGGAGCTCCCCAAGGTGAAGAGCTAGGTCGGATGAACCCTCTATCAAGAAGTTCTTGCAACTGAACCTTCAACTCCTTTAACTCTTTTGGAGCCATACGATTCAGAACCATAGAAATTGGTACTGATCCAGGATAAGTTTCAATCTCAAACTCAACTTCCCTGTCCGGAGGGAGACCAGGCAACTCCTCAGGAAAAATATCAGGAAACTCACTAACAGTGCGAATTTCTTCGATCTTAGATAGAGACCCCTTTGTGTTAAGGAAACAAGCAATAAAGGCCTCATATCCCTTCCAGATCATCCTGTCAGCAGAAAAAACTGATCACATTGGATAAAAAACCTCGTCGTTCGCCAACCAAGGCCACAGACCGTCCATCAAGAGTCTTTAAAGTGGCCCTCTTGGCCTCACAGTCCAGATTAACACGATGCTCAGATAACCAGTCCATTCCCAGAATTAGATCGAACTCCTCTAAAGGAAGTTCCATGAGATCCACCAGAAACACTTCCCCTTCCACAACAAGGGGACATCTCCTAAACACCTTATTCACAGATATAAATTGTCCCACAGGGCTCATAACAGTAACAACACTCTCAGTGTTCTCAACTAAGATCGAAAGGTGTCCAGATACTGACTTGGATATATAAGAGTGTGTGGAGCCATTGTCAAGCAAAGCAAAGTACGGAACATAAAAGATGGTAAAAGTACCTGCGATAACATCAGGCTCGTCTCAGTCATCCCTACATCTGGTGGCATAAACCAAAGCTGGCTGACGAGCCTCAGAAACAGATGGCCCACCACCCTGGTGGCCTCGACTCTTGGTATCAGATCTAACAACAGACCCAGAAGCTCTACCTTGAGATCGTCCCGAAACGGGTGTCTGTAAGGATGTCTGAGATCTAGATGGTGTTTGAGAGCGCACAGGAGTCTGAGTCGATGGTCAACTGACGGAGGCTGGGTGAGGACAGTCCCTCAGAAAATGCTCAGAAGATCCACACCGAAAACAAGCTCCAGTCTTCTTCCTACACTCTCCCCTATGCATGTTGCCACAAAAGTCGCACGCAGGTACATATGGGATCCCAGAAGAACCACCCCGGCTAACAGAAGAGTCATGAGGTATCGCAGACTGATGATAAGAACCACCTCTCTGACTCGGTGCAGATCGAGCCCTCTTATCAGGACGACTAAAATACTCGCCATGGCTAAAATATCCTCCAGATTGACCACGGTCCTTCTTACGGTCTCTATCTCTGCCCCGCTCTCGGTCCTGATCCCTCATAACCTAACTATCAGAAAGTTTCTCTAAGTCCTCAGCAGTCTTTGCCCGGTTCACCAGATCTTCAAAAACCACATCATGATGCGTGGCAACTCGGTCTTGGATACCAATGCGGAGACCCTCTAGAAACTTATCACATTTATCCTTTTCTGTGGCCACTATCCCAGCACCATATCTCATCAGATCGAAAAACTGAAGCTCATACTCAACCACTGTCATAGCACCTTGCACCAAGTCTCTAAAGGCCTGACGCCTCTCTCTCATATACCGATCACCCAGATAACGGTTCTTGAACCTTTCCTTGAAAAAGTCCTATGTCAGCCTGTCAGAGGATATGCTACTAACCACAGACTCCCACCAGATGTGGGCACCACCATCAAGCATAGACACAGCTTCAAGGTATCTCTTAGCTGGCTCCAAACCCAGTTGATCCATCCGTCTCTCAGTATCGTACAACCAGGTCTCTGCATCTGAAGGTGCATCAGTCAAGGATCCAGAGAAAGTTCTTACTCCATTCACGATCAGAATCTGGGAGATAGGTGGATCCAACATCGCACCCGAAGCTCTAACAGCTCCCTGTAACAATTGAAGGAACTGCCTACTAAGAGTCTCATCAGCCACTGCAACAGTAGGCTCAGTACTCGGTGCTGACGCCCCTCTGATCGGGGTAGACATGTCAATGCCTACAGCAGGCTGAGGATTAGGCGGTACAATAGTACTTGTGGGAACAGGTGGGTCCGTAGAAATGACGATTGGAGGATCACTAATAGGCTCCTCTATAGGATCAGCAAAACTGGTCGCTCGTCCACGCCCTCGGGTGGAGCGGCGAGCTCTACGGGCACTCATAATGTTCAAGAAATCTACAAAGATAAAATTTAGGAGATTAGAATTGGCATCGGAGAACCATACACAATACAGAAAAATATAGGTGACATGGCCATACAGATATAAATTAATAACAGTTTAACAGAAAACATTTTCTTTAGGACCCATCATAGTTCGAGAATCTTAAAACCATATCTTTGATACCAACTAAATGTAACCCTCTAAACCGGCCTATGCGGAAGGCCCGACTAGAGTGATCACATTTTTCTTTATTTACAAATCATATTGCAAGAAAAATCAAATAACTTATACGAATAAAGATAAGTATTGGCTAACAATTAAAACGTGTAAAGTGTCACTAAAATAAAGTATCAGGAAAATATTGTTCATAAAATAACTCGTAAAACCAATAACAAAAATAATACGTTTAAACCATTAATAATAAAATATAGGCACCTGTCACCTTAAATGTAAACTGGATAAGTTTAAATTATGACTTCAAAAGTAATCAGACAATGTATAGATCCTCCAATGCCAAATCCGAGATACCTAGCTACGGATATCTGAAAGGGGAAAGAAAACAGATATGAGCTATGAAGCCCAGTGTGTTCCAATAGTGCAAATAAAATTACAAGTAAAAACAATAAACATAAATAACAAAAAATTAGTCATATGTATGCATGTTATGCTACCCTCCAACCGAACTCCAGGATACAGTTCCTTGGAACAGTATCTGATACAGGCATTAACCTAAGCCCTTAGGGCGAAGGTACCGACCTAAGGAATTACCTTAGGGAACAGGCGAAATTACCCCGGCTAAAGCACGGGAACCGATAACAGGCGGAATTACCCTAACTGAGGTTAGGAACCGTAAACAGGCAGAATTACCAGCTAGATTAAGGTTGAACCGAATATTAAACACTACACATCATCCCAATGCTAAAATGGTAGGCATGCAATAATAACAGGAATCATGATGGTAGTAACAAGAATTAAGCAGACAACATATATATATATAAATCAGGAAATATCATACATGATATATCAGACATATAGTAAAACATAAAATGATCAATCTTAAGCTTCAAAATAAGTGTTTATGTAAATCCAGAAAAAACAATCATTTGCATATACTTGATTCGTTTAAAACGTAAATCAATAAGATATGGTTATATAGCACACAAGGAACACACCTCAATGGCAGAAACAAACAGGTGGTTTACTGGCGTTCTAGCCTCGTTCTGTAGCAGTACTGGACCCTAAAAATACAAGATAGAATTTTTATTAATACTGGAGTTAAATACTGAAATAATTATTCACGGGTATTAAAAACATACGGGTCACGATCGGATCTCGGGATCGGTCAAAACGGGAGGAACTGGGCTGGGTCGGTACACGATCGGAAGAACTATGAGGTCCTACAAACAAACAGGTATCAATATTAGACCTTAAATAAAACTCTAGGCTTAACTTAACATAGAAGAAAAGTTTGACTCGAGACTTTAAAGTCCAATTTGGAGGCTTTCGGGTTTGAATTTCGAGAAACGGACTTCACGGATAGACTCAAGACGTCGAAAAACATAAAATAGGAGTTTTTGAAAATTTTGACTTTTGGGGTCAAAGTCAACGCTGACGTCAGCAGTCAAAGTCAACGCTGACGTCAGCAGTCAAAGTCAACGCTGATGTCAGCAGTCAAGGTCAATGATCAGCGCTGACGTCATGCTGACGTCACGGTCAACGGGACAACAGGTCGGGTCAGGGTTTGACCGGTTCGGTTCAGGACTGGTTTGGACCGGCCGGCCCCAGGCAACCGGAAATCGCCCTGGCGGCGCGTGATGGCCATGCGCGGCCCTAAACGGCCGGAAAACACCTTTTTAGATTCGGAAACATCTCCAGATTCAAATTTATTTAATTTTATAACCATTAGAAACCAGAATCAACACGAAAACAAACCGAAATTACCTATTTACCGAACGGGGAAGGGTTCTCCGATGAGGGCCCTAACGGCGACGATAGGAGACGACAACAGAGGGGTTTTGATCGTCAGAAAACGGTGAACTCAGGGACACCGGTGACGCGCTGCTACGGCGTCAGTTGCGGCCGGAAAGAACGAAAGACCAAAAGGGTTTTTAAACCCTAAAACCGACGAAACTTCCACCCCTGATTCGCGGGTACCCCAACGACGGTGGTGCGCATGAAAGAGTGGGCTAAGATCGGGAGACGACGGTGGTTCAGGTGGTACCGGCGATGACGGTCACGGACGGCCGGTGGAAGAGATCGGGGATGGCCGGCGAGAAGGAGAGGAAAAAATATTCGAATGGAAAAGAAAGAGAAAATTATTATTTTAGGTTTGATAGAGTAGGGTTTCAAAACCCAAAAAAATAATTAATCGAATATATGTATTTTTACCGAAATTGATTCAGATACAGGTTAAAGTTAAGATGAGGGAGTTTAATACACAAGAGTTCTATAGCTCAGTGGCTGGCTTCCAGATAAACATTCAAGGGGTTGTGGGTTCGGCACCTCATAATCTTACCTTTTTTTAAAGGTGTGACACTATGCCTCTTATTCTAAATTGGTCCCAATACATTCAAACATTCTACTTTATTCCCAAATTATCAATATACCGATGTTAAAAAATCAAAATAAAATTATTAATTATCATATAAACAATGATGTATAAGATATAATAATATTTATTTTAAAAAACTCGAATTTAAATTATTTTATCTAAAAAAACATACAAATTATCAACGAATTAATAATACGCGTAAAAAATTTGATTGTGGTCTCATTTTACATTCTAAAAAAACTAAGTTAAATTTTCCGGGTTATACCCAACAACTTTGAAAACCCCTAGCCGCTCTCTCATTTCTTTAAAATTCTTTTGTTTTTAATCGTTCTTCACTTTGATCTATCCTTTTGATCGATGATCGAAAATCAATCTTAGTATTGGTTGTCGACCATCGGATCTATAAATCTATTATTTTTATTTTCAATTTTAATAAGAATCTTTGTTTTTATAGCACGCTTTTTCTGTCCTTGTGACACGTTTTCTTCTGTCTTTGTGACATGTTTTCGTTTTGTGGTTTGATTCATCTGCTCTTGTGGCACGTTGCAACATACCCTAGCGATCGATTGTTGTTTGTCGATGGGTTGATTTATCTGCTCTTGTGGTTTGATTCAATTGACGCTAGTTTCTGATTTATATTTTTGTCGGTGGTCTTTCGAAAAGTTATATCCCCACTCCGGTTGATGGTTATTTGCTGATGAAATCAGTCTTGGGTAGCGATGTTTTTTACATGATAGTTTGGATCGTCTACAACTCCTTCCTTTTTTATGTGTCTCGTTTGGACAGAAACAAAGAGATCCAAAAAGCTTCTGAATTTTATTGGTATGCTTAATTCCATAAGAATTTTATTTTCTCTGTTTTTTAGTTATAAAATGTTTAGATTGTTTAATTCATTTTTTTTACTTCTTAAAGGCGATATAATTATAATTTTTATAAATTTAATAAAAATTCAGTAGCATTTGTCAAAAAAAATAATACGCATAAACAATAATACCTTGAAATCGTAAATATTTGGGTTTCGGCATACATATGCCATAGTCAGTCCATGCTCAAAAATATCCCTTGTTTATAATAAAAAAAAAAGGTTTTGGGTAAATAAAAAAATAAATAAATGACCCAATGTAAAAATTTACTTTAACATTTAAGCTTTAAATAGCTAGAAAAAATAAAACTCAAGTAAAATAAAAGGTAATTTTCTTAATAATAAACATAATTTAAATATATATTTTCTAGTTTTTTTTTTAAATTAAACCCCAAAATATATTGAGTTGTACTGTAATATATAATGATCGTAAAATATAAACAATAAAATAAAAATAAAAAATGTTTTTAAGTAAAAACATATAACTCGTCTCATCTCCAATTTATTTAGAAAAAAAAAACTTAAAATATAAACATTTAATATATTTCTCAATTATTTTTTTAATCTGGAAGAGAAACTAATATTAAAAAATAAATTCAAATGCTCATTTTTATGATTTATATTTAAAAAAATTAATTAAATTAAAGATTAAAATATATTTTTTAAAATACTTTAATTTTATTTAAATAAAGATAGATAATATTTTTTTAAAATATTAGAGAATGAAATTTTAAAATTCCAAAATTGTAAATACTAATTATGTTAGATATATTTTTATTTATATTGACTTAATTAATAATATTTTTCTTGATTCATCATTGGATCCATCCCAACAATTTAAAGCACAAATATATAAATATATTTTTAAATTCGTTTGACAATTTTATAATTTCATGTTGGATTCTGCCTACGACGTATGAATACAACCATTTCCAATGTGGAAAGCAAAGCAAATATTTAATTCTTTGTCCATCTTATAGAGGTACAAAGTTCAAATTTTTGTTAAAAAGATAAAATATAAATATTTAAAAATAAAAATAAATTTATAAATAAATTAAAATTTAAAAATTTAACTTCAGTGGGAAGATTGTTCTTCACTATTCATTTAACTTCGTCACTGTGTTTACGAAGATAGTAATAGATAGACTTTTTGACATGATTTACTTATTTTAAGAAAAATTATTAGGTGAATCTTGTTTATCACATTATTTATGGTCTCAACCAATCAGATTTGTCCATCTCAGTTTTATTCAAGGTGAATCATCACCTCTTTCCTACATGTAATTAGTAGGTAGGTAATTATTAGGTAGTTATTTAAAGATGAACGATAATGATTGTTTGGACCACAAATAGCGTGGTGAATAAAGTTCACTTAATAATCCCTCCTATTTTAATTATTATAATTATTTTTTTTAATAAAAGTAGAGAATATATTATCATAGGTCTCGTTAAAAAACTTTCTAAGTCTAAATTGAAGAAAATAATTTATATGTTTTATGTTATTAATAAACTCTTTAGACCAACCAAAGAGATAAACTCGACAACAAATACATCAAATAATTATTATAATTATTGATATTGAAGGATATATATAAACTAATTACCTACCATGTTGGAAAAGTCTAGTGAAGAAGTAATAGATAGACTTTTGAACGGTTAAACTTTTGGTTAATTCTCCTAACTTAAAATATTTGATTAAAATATTTTTTTTAAGTTATTGTACTTTAAAATTAACGTATTTAATTAAATTTAATATAAAATACTATCTAAATTATATTTTTTAAACTTTTAAATAAATATTTAAATTTTTTTCTTTCTAATATTTCATTTCTATTATGTGATGTGTCTAACATCTTATTCAATTAATATTTTAAATTTGACCCATTATAAAATATTATCCATTCATTATTTGACATGTTTCTTTTTAATTTTTAAAAACTAAAAACCTTATTTATAAAACTCCAAAACTTTAAATCCCCCGCCCCAAAATAACCTCAAATTCCCAACTCCACAGCTTAATTCATCTACCATCATTGAACACTATGCTTTCATCATCTGCACAACAATAAAATCTTTTTCTTTCGTAGTAAGTTTAGTCGTTGTTCGTCTAGTCATCCTACTCGTCGTTTGTAGAATCGTCGGGTCGGATTTTCAACCCATCCACACTGATCCGAAGATTCATACCCTCCATCCCAACATTCAACCCGACCTGAGTTTAAGATAAAAAAATTCGACTCAAGTTTTAAGCTTTAAAATCCGATCCGATCCGAATCATTAAAAAAATTAAATTTTAGAAACTTAATTGTAAAAAAATAAAATTCTAGCGACCTAATTGTAAAATAATTAATTGTAATGACCTAATTGTATAAAATATATATAAAGGATCATTATTGCAAATATCACTAAAAAATATATAGAAAATTACACTATTAGTCCCAGGTCGAGTAGGATTTTTTCACCCTAAACCCGAGACCACCCTTAAAAAAACACGACCCGACTCTGAATTTTCTACTAAAAAATTCAACCCGATCGAATCAGGTTGAGTCAGAACCTATCGGGTTTGGGTTCCGTACCATCCCTAAATACATCGAGGACGTTGGATGATGATGGAACATTATCAAAGTATAAACTAAGATTATCTATCAAAGTATCGTATATACCTATGAGGATGTAACATGTTATGCTGTCCTAGTTGCAAGTTCTTAACATCATGGTTCCTATGTCAACATATCTAGAAAAGAAAGGTAGGCAACCAAACAAGCAATGTAAGTTTGGTAGGTCAATTACTTCATGAAAATTGAACACCCAAAAGAAATGCAATTTAAAAACATGTCCTACTGCACTGCATTGAATCATGATTCCATATCAACATATCTACAAAGAAAGCTAGACTTGGAAAATATAACATCATGATTGCATATATATGTTCTAGTGCACTGAATATATGTTCCAAGTCTTTTTAACCAGGGTACTTTACCTTCAAGCCACTAATAATTGATAGCACCAAAACAGGCAGCACTAATAGCACAAAACCCACAGCAAAGCACCATCAAACCATCCTATCAATACAAACAAAAATGACAGTCCATGCCATTACCACCTGTAAATCATATTGAGCATATCCATCTCCACTTGTGATTGTCCACCACTTATGCAGAGATACCTTTACTTTGTATATATTGCATGTCAGTTAACTAGTTCATGAATGACTGATGCAGACCTGTAACAACTTTCACTCATGACATATCAAACACATTTCCTATATAATTGGAGAAATAAATTATTCTGTTACATACAGAGTTGTTTTCTGGAGATACATTATCATAGTTCATGTTGAGGCATCTTTGCAACAAATCAAACCTAAATTTGATAGCAAAATCTTCAAAAAGTGCCAAATCTTTTTTATATGTCCTAAACTACTCTAAATCTCCTCCTGCCCCAAAAAACTAATTATGCTCATATGTGCAGGACGTTACGTGCCTAAGCTTACTCAAGTCCACAACCTCGAGGAGTCTGCAATAGCATCGGTGCCAACTAAGTATAATACAGAGTAATAGGAAACTACCTGGAAATCATTTTGGTTTACAGAGAACTATTATAATACACAAAAGAAACTGATACGCCATAGAAGGCCAAAAGCAATAGCTGAATGAACTGTGGAAAAACAAGCTCATCAGAACAAAATAAATAGCATGGTAAGGGAATTCTACATTAAATGCAAATAGTGTACACCATTTATAGATGCCACAGACCACATCTGTTGATTAAATGCACCTACATGTTCATTGCAACTGCAAAATTAATACCATTTCAGCAAAAGAGTAGAATGTGACTCTTGAAGGAAAAGGTCATAATGGCTGTTGAATTTGAAAAGTAACACTTCTGAATTTTCACATGATTATACATCTGATAGAGTCCCATTCACAGTGAAAAATCATGCATTACTGTGATCCCTATCATGTCTCAGCTTTCCTTTCAATGTCAAGCTGCTGGAACCTTTTTTCCATCCTCAATAAAGAAAATTGAAGTTTCCAGGACCTAAGGATGAGGGGAAATGAAAGTTGGTTAATCAATGTAATTTGGTTACTGTCCAATAATCTTGTAGAATAAAATTGTATGCATGTAGATAACACTACCCTGAAAAAAAAATTACAAGAACTATTTTTTTAATCTTAGAACATAATTAATAACCATGTATAAACTACATGAAAAATTTATGCCTTTAAGACCCCACAAAGTCAGCTGCACATTACTATTTCTCAACAAGTCGTTATATCAAGGTTTCAGATACTTCAAAACACCATTTCCTCTTTCCATGCGTTTAGGTCTTTTTAAAAAGAAGAGATAGCACGTATAACAACAAAAGAAGTACACTTTATTTTGTTTCTTTCACAAGTCAAAAAAAAACTTTATACAAATAAATTCAAAGAGAGTTTCAACAGTGATACAGGTGTCAGCAAGTTCACATGTAGAAGGTATATCCATTAACAAAGCATGGGGTATTAAATAATGCAAAATTTCAGCACCATTTTTCTATAGTTTTCCTCTTCCTCTTGTAGTCATGATTACTTTGTGAGAAAATGGAAAATAAAGTAAAGGGTTTCTCATTTAGTTTACATTGACTAATGTAGATGCAATACTAGATGATTTTGCCCCAGGGTTCTGATATAAGGAGGATAAGCTGCATTATAATTTATAGAATACAAATTTCATTTGGCATAAATCGAGATAAGACTGCTTAATTTATTTATCTTGTTCTATAAGACTGCATGCATGCTTATTCTAGTATGGCTAAACTTCGTAGTACAAGAGTAGTCTGCCTATAGGAAGTTCACAATTGAACTTAAAACAAAGAAATGGAGATGGATGCAACTTAGCATAGAACATTAAAAAGGAAAGAGAATGATGATAGTATTACATCGGGCCAGGTGTCTGTAATGAATTCCACAATGTCATAAGATATGTCTCCTTGAACATCAATCTGTTCCTTGTCAGTTGGCCCCTTAAATCAATCAGTTGAAAATTAGGGCATGAAATGAGGAGATATCACAACAAAGAAAGAGTTAAATAGCTCTTCTCTGCAAAGTAATGCACCTTTACAACAGAAGCTCCAGTAGCAAACTTCTTTCCAAGTTTCTTTGAAGCATCACTTAATTTTACACCTGAACCAAGTTAAGCATGATCAATTAGATACGAGTATCGACACCAAATTACACTTCAAAAAGATGTATATATATATATAAAAAACTAGCATGTGGCTTACCGAAAAGTTCCAGACCTTTTCAATGATAACTTCTTTCTTCTCCTACACAAGAAGAAAAAGCCCAAATTATCAATTCGATTAAACTAACTTGATATATCCACTGAATGTTACAAAATCCATCTCATGAGAGTTAAGTTTTTCAGCATAGAAGTGTTATGGATTGTACTTTCTTCTTAATCTTCCCACCAGGAAGACGCTTAACTTCCTCTTGCTTAGCTTCTGAACTCCCACCTGCAATCAAGTGAGAAAAAAATGAGTGAAAATGGCATCCTATTGCAAATTCAAGCAAAACCACACACACAAAAAAAAAAACATAACATCCTATTGCCAAATTAATCAAGTATAGTTTCCTTTATTTATTTTTCAACAATTATTGGAACGTGATATTCAAAAACAAGTTTAACCAGCAAAAAAATAGAAACAAAAACCAAATCAGATCTGACATTCAAATCCAAAATAGAATTTTGCAAATAAAATTTACCTGAATCAGCAGAAGAGATGCCAGTAGATTGTAACTGATCAGCAACTTTATCAGCTTCATTAGCATTCTCTGCTGAAAAATAAGAATCGAATCGAATAAAATATTTAAGAAAATCAAAAGATCGGTTTCGATTTTCAAGTTTTAACTCAACGGCGGTGTTTAAAGGGCGTTTACCTTTGAGGAGATCCGGGTAAAGATCCGGCGCGTTTTGGATCAACCAGGGCTTGCATTTTTCGAATTCCGGCCCGAATTCGCAGTATTCGGGTGGCAATCCACAGACTTGACAATACTGTACGACCACGGGTTGAGGTTTCTCCGCCATGAACCGCCGCCTCAATGATTCAATTCTCTTTTCACTTGATTCTTCACTCAAGGGACTTGGTTGGGACTTGGTTGTATGATAGCGCTAAACGCAGCGTTCCGTAAACACATTTTCTCGATAAACAAGAAATTTTTTTATGAATTTTCTAATCGAATCTACATTTTATTATATTTATAATTACTTTTTATTTTCATAATAAAAATAAATATTTTGTCTAAATTAGTGAAAATAAATTAAAAGCATTGTATACTTCTTTAAAATTATATATAACAAATGAATTAGAATTCAAAAGGTAAATTCGGACTTGATTAGATTAATTTTAAATTTTGATTAATTTGATTTTTGTTTGTTTGTGTATTGTAATAATTTATTTTTAATTTTTTAATTTAAAATAAAAACTGAAAATAGCTGCCCAAATTTTCGCGAAGGTGGTATTCGAGCGTACGGAGTCTCTGTTGAGGTAATCTTTTGACCAATTTTTGTCTTTTCTGTAAGATTGTTTGTCAAATAAGGATGATGCATGAGCATTCTTACTATGCATGTGTTCATGATGTATGTTCGGGATGCATAGATGCAACCTATTTGTGGATATACAGTAATGCATGAGCTTTTGTTAACTCTGTTTTAAAAATTTGATGCTCAGTCCTCATCCGGTTGACTAGGTAAGCTTCATTAATCAAATTCTGTCAATCTTGATGACATCTATGATTCTGTCATTTCGCGTACAATAATGCCTCGCTCATATTCTTCGTATTCTGGTCTGGGTTGGCTTGACGATTGATCTAATATCTTCATGACCTGATTTCATTTCTGTGCCCGTCAAGGTACTTCAATGGAGGTTAACTCTTAGTTCTTTTTTAATTCTTAAAAAATGATTTTATTTGCATGTATTTTAATATGCAAGAAAAACTTTGAAAAATGTATGAGATTTGGAAGTTTATTGCAAAACAATTTAAAACACGTTTTCCTTCATGAATGTCAAATGAAATGATATATTTGCCCTAATCTGGCAAAGCTCAACTCTAATGAAGAGTATATTTAAAGGATCCTCGACTATTGCGGAGATACACACATATTCACATTCTCTTCTGGACCATCGGACTTTCAAAAGGAACAATCCCTTTCCTAGAAGCTATCCCCTTTTTGTGTGGCATTCATTATCTCACCTTCTCATCCTGTCATATCCTTCCCTCATTTGGGTGTCGATCAGGAACTTCGAACTTTGTCGTTCCTTGAAGCAAGGTTAACCTTTAGGCGGAACTGTGGTCTGAAAACCATTTCGTTTGACTTGGATGTCCTTGAATGATCAGATTGGTCTTTGAAAGCTTATAAGACCTGGATCTAGGACCAGTGTAAATGTAATTTTACATTTATGATATGTGTACAATCAATATTCTTCTCTATGTATCTGTTTGTTTGTTTGTTTGTTTGTCTGTCTATTTGTCTGTCTGTCTATCTATCTATTTGTCTGTCTGTCTGTCTATCTGTCTATCTATCTATCTGTCTATCTATATATATATATATCTGTCTATCTATCTGCCTGTCTGCCTGCCTGTCTGCCTGTCTGTCTGCCTGTCTGTCTGTCTGCCTGCCTGTCTGTCTGTATGTCTGTCTGTCTGTCTGTCTATCTATCTATCTATCTATCTATCTTTTTTTTTTCTTCAAAAATGACAATCTTCAGGCCGACTTGTCTCGAATGTTCTTTGATATTTGCTTTTGTACAAATCTATGAGATCACAAGGTGTTCAGAATGAAGGTTTCTTTGTTTACATGCTTTTGGATTGTATGATCTAAATGAAGTGTGTACAAAATTGTCTCTTATTTTCATTTTCCTTTCAAGTTTGCAAGTGCATCACCAAATGAAAGTATTTCTCTGTTATCCATTGCTTGGACTTGATCACCTTTCTGCAAATTTCTGATATTGCTTGGGTTCGGTCTCCTTTTTTTGTAATTTCTGATGTCGCAATCTGCGAGAATTTTCTTTGATTCGGGATTGCTACGGCTTTCCGATTGCCATTTCGTTTCTTTTTTTTGCAAGTCCTAGCTTCTGACTGTTTCCTTCTGATATCCCTATGATTTCAGTATCTAATATGTATGATCTTGCCTCGTTCTTCAGAAGAGGTAAAAGAATGTCATTCGTCATCCCATTCAGGGAAGTCCTGAGAAGGTATTCAAGGGTAGAAATTTAAGGTCGACTCTCGATTCAAGAATCTTGAACAAAAAGTACCTGAGAAGGAATTCTTCTAAAAATGGGAACTGTCCATTGTCTATTCGTTCATATTGTTCCTTTGTTAGCCTTGATAGGCTCGCAGAGACTCGCATTTACAACATCCCTGCAACATTCAGTCTCTTCTCTGAATATACAAGGCTTTTGAGTCGATCTTTGAGTTTGAAGCAAAGAAGCTATCGCATTTGAAATTGCAAGACCTAGAGTGTAATGATATGTACATATATATGTCTAAAGATGTTTGTTATATGCACATGAGAGAGCAAGGGTCGTCCTTTAAAGATGAATGAAATATTCAAAGAATTAAAGAATGTAAAATCGTTTGATGGGTGAAATAAATATCAATTTAAAAAATTGCCCTTACAAAATATATTTTTACTACTTTTCGAGTTTGAAGTAGTAAATTTGACATGATTTTCAAAAACGAGAGTATATGCAATCACTGCTTAAATATCCGACTTGAGAAGTCAGAACCTCCCACCAAGCCTTATCTATTATCAGTCTTCGAAACTCAGACTATTGTCTTCGATCAAACTTTAGACCTTGTTCTTCAGGTCTCCACAATTCTCGATCGTATAGCTTATGTTTCTGAAGTGGTAGTCACATATTGTATTAACGTCATAATCGACTAGATACGGAGACCCTTTCGGCTTGGATTAAATAGGGGTCAATAACCTTTTTTCGATAAGAATTAGTAATGGCTTGGTTTCTGTCCTTAGAATGGGATAAATCGTCTTTGGGCTTAGTGTACTGCTGAGGGTGGTCGTAAGGAAAACCATGGGCGAGTGTCTGCTTCTTGAACATGAGCCACTTCATTGTGAGGGGTTGTGCTATAGGGATACTTGATCTTCCATGTTTTAAATGTGTCCTCAATGTGTTCTCCAATTATGTCTGAAAAGTTGGCAGTATGGTGACTTATCAAACGATCATGATTTGTAGATTATCAAAATAATGGGTAAATGTATGTATGATGCGTATGTCATGATGTAAATGTGCATACAGATGAAGGTATTGATCCTTGTTGGTAATCACACTACTGGATTACTTTCACGGGAAATAGAGGGTCCATTTTACAAGATTAGGGGAAACTAGTCTTATACACAAGTACTAGCCCTAATTCCTATCGTATTTATGGCCCTAAGTTGCTTGCTTGATTAGGGAATCTATGTTACATCATGGGCTTCGAATGAAGAGCTTTCATCTTTACGGCTAACCTGGTCTTGTTTTGACTATCTTCTGAAATCCGATTTTTGAGATCGTCTGACCTTGGTCTGTGTCACAAATAGTTTGAGCAATCTTAAGGTGTCGGTCTTCCTAATAACGATTCTTTTCTACTGGTAGTGATAAGTGCATAAAAGTCCTAATTTTTATATCATTTTCCCTCTTGATTATTGTTAATAATGAACATATTTAATGATAATAAAAGATAATTCTACATATTTTCCATATTCCAACATCCAAACACTTAATTCATTCTTTTATGCATTATTTTTTATAAAACATGTACGATTAATTATTTTCTTTCTTAGACAGAAAATAAACCTACAGATAATACCAAATAATATCAATAGATGTTGGAAGTTGAAGCTGATTGCAGAAAAGCACCCGCCTTGGCAACACAATTACTGTTGCGACAAAAAAATAAAGATGATAACTGGTGCTCGATAGATAGAGAATAAAGTGTTGATTCCATAGAATAGACAAAAACGAGGAAAGATAGAGTCAAGCCATGGTCAAAGTCAATGGAAGTCAAAGAGCCCAAAAAGGAGTAAAATTAGGAAATAGAATAAAGATTTGTAATTTAATATGGAAAAATATTATATTCCTTTTAGAACTCCTAATGTTTATGAGAGACTTTAACCTAGGCTTGGCCTATATAAAGCAAGCCCTTAGGTCTAAAAGACAACAAGTCAGTTCTCATAGAAAAACTCTTAACCGCCGACAAGCTCATCATGTTCTAAACTCCTCTTGAGGCTTAGGTATTTGTGGAGTAGTTGGAGAAGAATGTTGTAATTTATTTGATATTTATTAATGCAAATCCGTTTTCATAGTTTATTCTCTCTTGATTCTTACTCTTCTTTGCATACGAGCTCGAGAGATAAGTTTGCGAGAAAAAATCTATTTGTCTAGACTAGAGATAGTTAAGCTCACGAAACGAGAGAATACGATCTTTGATCATGGGCATTGACTAATCCACAAGGATTTCAGGGACTAAAAGGAAACATATCATTGGTTGTTGTTCATCCTTGATTCACGCTGGGAGGTATTATCAAGACGTGGATTTTAATAGTTCTCTGAATTAGGGATAAGGAGGAGACAATTAAGGATACTCTGTTGAACTATGAAAAGTTGAGTTTTCGACAAGGTATAACCCCGCCGAGGCAGCTGAGACAACCCTTCGAGCGACCCGCCGCAGTGACAGTTTAACTCAATGCATTAATAAGTGGATAATATTTACAATTGGATTCCCCTCTACAAAGCAATTGACATGGCCTTACGTATTTCATCGTGATTCTTATTAGTTATTTAGTTTTTTTCTTCTTTTACTTAAATCAATCATCAAAGCAATTACTTGTGTCTTTTATTTTCCAAGTGCAGGAATAGTGTGGTGCGTTGGTAATTCAGTCCCAGTGGGATCAATATCTTAAATACTATAACTTAAAAAAAGGTGGAAGCTTAATTTAAATATACAAGACTCCAAAGTCGTCACCAAGTTTGGCGCCATTGTCGGGGACTGACATTCCAACCTTCTCGTATATTACTTTTGCACCCTCTTTATTTTAACTTATTTTTATTTTATTTTTCTTTTATACCCTGATATAATCTGGGTTGTTTCATTGCATGACCAGGGCTAATCCATCAACTAACGACTACCCTTTTGATCTTGAAATCGAGCAAACTAGAAGGAGTCTTCGACAAAGGATAAGAGAAAAGATGAATCCAGCACCTGGCCAACAAGGGAACAACTCTGGCATGAATGTTGTTGAGGCAATCAATTCGGTTGCCTTTGTAGTAGTTGACCCAGAAAATCTCCTTAGACAAGAACGCGTCCGAACTGTTCGTGATTATCAAAAGGAAGGCTTGGATGGGTGAATACTTGTTGTTGTCATGCCAAACATAGACGTGGAATACTTTGAGTTTAAACTGGTCATGTTCAACATGATAAATACCCTGGGACAATTTGGAGGATTGGCCAATGAGGATGCTCGACAACACCTTAAAATGAAGCTATTCCCCTGTTCACTGAGGGATAGGGAGAAATCTTGGCTTAAAAACCTTGAACCGAGATCTCTAATCTCATGGACGGAACAGTGTCGTAGTTTTCTTTCCCGTTTCAGTTACCCAAACATGACAGATAAGTTGAGAAACAACATTACTTATTTTAGGCAAGATGATGAATCTATGTATGATACATGGGAAAGATATCGAGAACTAAACAGAAAATGTCCGATGCATGGACAACTCGAATGGACTCAAGTATACATATTTTACAATGCAGTGAATACACCAACAATGATGATGCTTGATATTTCGGCCAATGGCATACTTCTAGACCGTCCACCCTATGAAAGTTTAGAAATCTTGGATAGACTCGCCAAGAACGATTATCGACATCCCACTATTAGAAAGGGAGTAACAAGGCGAGATATGTCAAATCTAGACTCTTTAGATTTAATCTTGGCACAATTATCAGCATTGACAAGCATGGTCAAGGATATATAAAAGCTCAACAACGTTCGAGAAGAAAAAGCAGTCACCGTTTTTTGCGAAATATGTGGCGAAAACCATGATTCAAACGAGTTGAAAATTTTAACAGAAACAACATGTCCAACACATACAATCCAACATGGAAGAAACAACCAAACTTTTCATGGAGTAACCCAACAAGGCGTTGAACTCGCAACAACAGAACGTGCAATCCTCTAGATTTCAACAAAATAACAGACCAGCTCAACAACAGTTGCCACAATAAGCAGTTCCGTAGCAGATAGTGTCGTCGTCGCAACCGACTGATATTCGAACCTTGAAAAATATGCTAAATATGTTCATGGCTCAAACTAGCTCTTATATAGCTCATATAGATAAATTTATTCAACGAACCGACACATTTATGGAAAGAAATGAGATGCGTATGTAAAATAACGAAGCTGCTCTAAAATCACTAGAAACCACAGTAGGGAAGATTGCACAACATATAAACACCCGACCCCTAGGAGGTCTGTTGAGCGATACTGAATTCGCCAGAATAGGTCCACATGAGCAATGCAAGGCGATAACCACTGGAAGTATACTATAGTTGAAAGACCCTAAGATACCTGCCAAGGAAGAGGGTCAAAAATCTGAAACAGTGATCTCAAAAGAGGTTACTGAAGAAAAATTGAGGCGAAAGAACCAATAGAAGAATCTGCCAAGGATGATGCCGCATTAGACGTTGTCGTAGTAGCACCCTAGATCCGATTTCAATGCTCTAAAAAGATTGAAGATCTGATGTTACCACCATCATTCCCACAAAGGTTGAAACAAAAAATGCTTGATTATCAGTTCAAGAAGTTTCTGGACATCCTTAAACATGTACATATCAATATACCTTTAGTGGAGGCAATCAAACAGATGCCCAATTATGCAAAGTTCCTCAAAGACATCATATCCAAGAGGACAAGAATTGAGGAGTTTGAAACTACCACCGCGACAGAAGGATGTGTGGTAATGCTGCACAATAGAGCTACAACAAAAAGAAAAGATCCTGTAGTAGTTTTATGATACCATGTTCTATTGAGGATCAATATGTGGGTAAGGCATTATGTGACTTAGGTGACAACATTAATCTAATGCTTAATTCAGTATTTCAGAAGCTAAGCATCGGGAAAGTAAAACCAACTACGGCTCTGCTGCAACTGTAGATCGCTCTTACAAGCAACTCGAAGGAAAATAAAAGATATTCTGGTAAGAGTTGATAAATTCATAGCCAATCATGCTCAAAGTAAGTAGAATCTGTTGTTTTCCCATCTCGAATATGTTACCGTAATTTTTTTAATATTGGTTCAATTGCACTCATAGCTTGAATATTAGCAAGAATCCCAAATATCGGATGAGAATGTAATATACAACTAGCCAAAACTTCACACGATAAAGCATCTGCAACCTCGTTAAGTTTACCAGGGCAATATTTGATTTCAAAGTCATAGTCAATTAATTTAACGAGTCGACGTTACTAGTCTGGAGTTTGAATTATCCGCTGGTTTAATTCCCGGAGAGAACATTGATCTGTAATAATAGTAAATCGATGGCCGAGAAGGTATGGACAACACTTCCCCACTACCTATGTTATAACAAACATTTCTCCTTGTCACTGATGAACCTTGCCATTTTGACTGAAATTGAAGATTTGTAAAATCTATTGTTACCGTTCCTAACGTAGCCATCCAGGCAATGTCTAACACCATCTCGATACCCTCTAAGGGTAACACATAAAAATCGGTAGTGAACTTTGCTCCTTGTACATGTAGAGATAAGTTACGAACACAACCTTCATTTCGAATCTTTTCCCCATTACCTACCAACACCCGAAAATGATGAGCCTCTATAACCTGCAAACCCAAGTATTTGGTTGTTCGTGTTTGCACAAAGTTGTGAGTGTTGCCACCATCAATAAGGATTCTAATTACCCAACTTGAAATTAACCCTTAACCGTAAGGTATTCGGCTTAATACAATCAACAAGTGCATTGAAGGAAACCAAAGATTCCTCGTGAGTACCCATGATCCCGACAATAGGATTGAAAATGTTTTTGTTTTTAGTGAGTGGTTCCGACTCATTTTTTTGCTGGAAGATCTTCATCTAAAAGGAATAACTAGGGGTCCTAGAGTGAACTTGTCATCACAATAATAACATAGGCATTTGTCGCGACGGGCCTGAGCTTCAGCCGACGATAACCGACGAGGTTGTTATATAGTGGAACGCACAGGGTTTCTCAAATGGAGGTGATCGTCTTAGAGCAAGGGATGGTATCAACCCCGTGGGTTTAGGGCCATTCATGTGACCAACGAGCTTATGAACATTATCGACCCTGGCTTCATGAAATCGAACGAGGGTTAATACGTTTGTCATTGTTCTCGAACGTTGTGCTGAGACCTCATGTTTGATATCTAGACGTAACCCAGAAATAAAACATTAGGTTAGAAATTTTTCTATAAAAGGTTCATAGATTAGGGATGGCAAAAATACCCATCCCCGACCTGATCTGGTGTGCCCCAACCCGACCCGGTCAGGTTTTTCTCTATAAATTTTGGGTATCGGGGCGTGGCTTAGAAATCATTGAGTCGGGTCGAGTTTGGGTATTTGTTTGAAATTCCCCGCCCCGCCCTAGTATATTTTATATATTTTATTATATTTATAAAAAAATATCATTATACATAAACACTTTTATGGGTTTTAAGTATTTTTTTTTATACTTTTGAAGTTTGATCTTATAATAAAAAAATTATTAGATGTTGTTCAAGTTTTCATATATTCGATTCTGTCAGCCGATGATTCAAGTTTTTTTTCTTCTTTTAAATATGTAATTTAACATGTGAGTAATTTAAATTGTATTTTATTTTATTTTATTTTTTACATAAATTTATGATTGTGATGAAGGATTGATCGAATCTAACTTTTATCATTGAAAAAGATTTTTTAATTTTTTGGGTCAGGTCGGGTTTAAGAAATAATATATCGGGCAGGGCGGGGCGGGTAAATTAATATTTTAACCTTGGTCAGGTCAGGATCGGGTTTAGGGATTACTAAATCGAGTCGAGGTGGCCAAAAACCCGGCTCGCCCCGCCCCGTTGCCATCCATAACATAGATGCAAAGAGCCAAATCCTCAAATTTAATCTGATAGTCCTCCAATGAAGTTGTATGCATAAACTTAGTTAACTATCCCTCGGGTGATTCAATTTCAGTCATAGAGAAATACCGAAGAATAGACTTCACCAGATGAGCCCAACCAATCAACTGGCATTATCGTTACATCCAACGATACCATTTCTTGGCAATACCTTCCATATGAAGCGAAGCTATTATAACTCAATAATGATCCTCCGTATGATAGAAACTAAAAAAATCTTGGGCAGAAACATGTCATTCTTCTAGATTAGTCCCTGTGAAAATCGGCAGCTCGATCTGAACACGTCGTGGGGCAAACGGAAATGCATCTTTGGGTTCAGAATTGATCTTGTCTTTTACCTGCTGAGGAGCAGCGTCGTCGTCCTAGGATGACTGAGAGCGCAAACCCAAATAGCAAGAAATCATCACCATTTGTCGAGAAAAGTCCTACAACGTGAGATGGGTGTTGTCGTTTCAGCGACTTTAAGTTTTTAGTAAATTTCTATAAAGCTGTCAAGGTAGATTCATGATGGGTAGATGTGTCTTGGATAACTTTAATGGAGTCAGCATGGTTCACCATGATAAACGATGAAAGCACTGAATGTCATAGATGATCAAGGAAGAAGCTAAGAAAAATAAACAAGAAAAAGTTGTAATTAAGAAATGAGAAAATTCTTTAGGTTTTGCATGATTTCTTTAGCGAAAACAATTCATTATTTATAATAGCAACAACCAGCTTATGAGCTTACAAAATTATTTAGATATTTTGGTGGTCTTCTCTCCCGCATTCTTTGGAGCTTGGTTGTTATTCTCGCTTCCATAGTGCCTGGTACCTCATTCTCTTTCTAGTCCACTGCAAGTGAAGGATTTGTGATTGCCTTTGTTGTCTCTCTTGTAACATGTTCTTCATGAACATAAAGAATTCCAATGCAACTCCGCCCTTAATTTCGAGATCAGATCCTCTGTCACCCAACTTTGATAACCTTTCGGTGTTCATCAACTAGGGGTGAGTATTCGATCGAGTCGAGTCAAAAGATTTCGAGTTATTCGAGTTGACGAGTCATATTTTACAACTCAAAATTTATTTGAAATTTTTTTGGTTCGAGTCGAGTTTAAGAAATTCGAGTCGAGTCGAGTTTTTGAGTTCTATAAATATTTAATTATAATTATTTATCATGTTATAGTATGATTTGAATCCAATTTAAACAACTTTATCTAATCATATAAGATATGCATATATATATTCATATGTAGCAATATTTCTTTGTATTTTTATATATTGATGTATATATATCATAAAAAATTGAGAGATTCATCTCAAACTTAAAAATTAATCCTTTAATTACTAAAGATTTCGAGTTATTCGAATTTCTATTTTACAACTCAAACTTTATTTGAAATTTTTTCGAGTCGAGTCTATTAAATTTAGAGTTGAGTTAAAACGAGTCAAATATTTTCGCCTCGAGTCGAGTTGAGTTATTCGGTTTTTTCGATTCGATTCGAGTTTTGTTCACCCCTATCATCAACCATTACATTCAAACACCAACCATTATCTTTCTTTTGATCGATTGTCGTGAGATAATTTTCGATCGCTGACTAAAACCTTATATCTCCTAAAAGAATTTTGATTTCAATATTTTCAATTATAAACCCTAATCTAAGATTAGATTCAATAGAATCCACTCATCTCCGACCCTAACCTAACTTATCCATCTCAATCCTTTTCTTTTCAACTCCAACGATCTCTATTTAGGCAATATTTCTTTATATTTTTATATATCGATATATATATCATAAAAAATTGAGAGATTCGTCTCAAACTTAAAAATTAATCCTTTAATTACTAAAAATTTTGAGTTATTTGAGTTATTCGAATTTCCATTTTACAACTCAAACTTTATTTAAAATTTTTTCGAGTCAAGTCGAGTCTATAAAATTTTGAGTTGAATCAAAACGAGTCGAGTATTTTCGCCTCGAGTCGAGTCGAGTTTTACTCACCCCTATCATCAACCATTGCATTCAGACACCAACCGTTATCTTTCTTTTGATCGATTGTCGTGAGATAATTTTCGATCGCTGACTGAAACCTTACATCTCCTAAAAGAATTTTGATTTCAATATTTTCAATTATAAACCCTAATCTAAGCTTAGATTCAATAGAATCCACTCATCTCCGACCCTAACCTAACCTACCCATCCCAATCCTTTTTTTTCAACTCCAATGATCTCTATTTAGGCAATATTTCTTTATATTTTTATATATCGATGTATATATATCATAAAAAATTGAGAGATTCGTCTCAAACATAAAAATTAATCCTTTAATTACTAAAAATTTTGAGTTATTCGAATTTCCATTTTACTACTCAAACTTTATTTGAAATTTTTTCGAGTCAAGTCGAGTCTATGAAATTTCGAGTTGAATCAAAAGCGAGTCGAGTATTTTCGCCTCGAGTCGAGTCGAGTTATTCGGTTTTTTCGAGTCGAGTCGAGTTTTACTCACCCCTATCATCAACCATTGCATTCAGACACCAACCATTATCTTTCTTTTGATCGATTGTCGTGAGATAATTTTTGATCGCTGACTAAAACCTTACATTTCCTAAAAGAATTTTGATTTCAATATTTTCAATTATAAACCTTAATCTAAGCTTAGATTAAATAGAATCCACTCATCTTCGACCCTAACCTAACCTACCCATCTCAATCCTTTTCTTTTCAACTCCAACGATCTCTAGTTAGGCAATATTTCTTTATATTTTTATATAGCGATGTATATATATATCATAAAAAATTGAGAGATTCGTCTCAAACTTAAAAATTAATCCTTTAATTATTAAAAATTTCGAGTTATTCGAGTTATTCGAATTTTCATTTTACAACTCAAATTTTATTTGAATTTTTTTCGAGTCGAGTCTATAAAATTTCGAGTTGAATCAAAATGAGTCGAATATTTTCGCCTCGAGTCGTGTTATTTGGTTTTTTCAAGTCGAGTTTTGCTCACCCTATCATCAACCATTGCATTCACACACCGATCATTATCTTTTTTTTAATCGATTTTCGTGGTTATGGATGATGATTGTCATTAATTATTTGAATAATTATTTCTCTCTCCTATTTATTGGTTTGATAGAGTGACTTCAACAATCCGTGTGAGTTGATTCAGACCACTTTTAATGCCCGAAATTTTTTTGGAAGGAAAATAAAAATACAAGTATGCTTGTTGGGTTGGTGATCCAAATTAAAAAAGATTTAAGCGGGAAAAGCTATGTAAAAGGGGTACGACCTTATAAATTGGGCTTTTGTTTATAATATAGATTTGGGCACATAATGAACATTATTTTGTGTTGTTTTATTATTTGAGTTGATTATTTACTTATTATTATTTACTTATTATATTTATTATAGACTTATTTAATATAATATGATATATTCTATTAATATTGAATATTGAATTTAAGATTGAATTTAACTATGTGACATAAATATCGATTAATATTGAATTTAAATAAAACAATTATTTAACTATGTGATGTAGAGATAATTATAAACTAATTGAGAGAACAAAAGTAAAAATAATGTAATTTTCAGTTTTATTATAAATAATAATTTTGGGGATGTGATGTAATATCAATGAAATGAATGTTTGTATCATATTATAATATTACATAATAAATATCGGTGTTTATATACAGTTAAATATCTTTATAATGATTATTTCAGTGGTGGATGTGATTAGCATACATCAAAGTTTACAGATGAAAATATAAAATCAAGAGTTTAAGATTATTTTAAGGAAAAATCCACAGTCGCTGTCGAAGACTTTAAACACAGTTAATGTTAAATATTATTGAATACCATTAAATTAATTAATAAAAATTTAAAATTTTAAGGACTCAATATGTAATTAATAAAAAGGTGATAAACTCAACATATAATTAATAATTGTATGATTAGTCCTTTATATTTTTATTATTTATAAATTAATTTAAAAATATTCAACGGTGTTTAATATTAACGATGTTCAGCGTTGTTCGACACCCATTGTAGACTCATCCCTATTTTAATGTTGAGATCATAATATTAAGAGTGTTCAAGATTTCGGTTAACTAAATTAATCGAATTAAAAGAAATTTTTTTGTTAATAGGTTGGTTAATTTTAGATTAGATTGTTTAACAATTAATGATTTTTTTAAACTACAGTTATTGGCTAATTCGGTTCAAAATCGGTTAATTAACTGAATTAATCAAAATTTTTATATATTATATATTTTATATTTTTTATATATTTAATTTTGGTCTTTAAACTTTTAAAATTATAAAATGATCATTAAATTTATTAAATTATAAAAAAAACAATAATTAAAGTTTTCAATATTTATCAATAATTTATAATGTGCAATGAATGAATGATCATTTTACAATAATTCAATAAATTTAATGATTATTTTTATAATTTTTGAAACTTTTGTGGCTAAAAAATCATTTTAACATAGTTTAGTGATCATTTACGTAATTTGTCCAATTTGTTTTTGAAAAGTTTGGTTAACCGAATTAATTGAATTTTTTCGGTTCGGTTAATTTTAAAAAAAAAAATTAGTTCAATTAACGGTTAACATGAAAAAAGATTTAATTAAGAGAAATTTAAATGTCCGATTCAGTCGATTAACTGTATTGACCGTTTGAACACTTCTACACAAAATAACGATGAAATCAAGCGTTTAGAAACTTAAAAAACAAAAATTCAATGACTCGTTTATATGATCAAAAAAATAATACTGTTGATTTATTTTTTAGTTTTTTAGATAATTTTTTATCAAATATTTAAATTTTTGAATCAAATATAAACAATTATTTCACCTTCTGATGGATGTCTAAATATCTAAAAAATTAATTTTTATATATATAAATCTTGTTATATTCAATATTTTACTTATTATATATTAAAAATTACATTTTTAAATAAAAATCCTATATAATTAATAATTTGTAATTAAATATATTTGAAATTTTTAAAATTTTATATATGCCCACTAAAATTAAAATATATTTAAATCATATAATAAATTTAAATATTTACTATCTAAATTTTTTGAATTAAATACAAATAACTAATTTTTTTGCTCATTCAAAATCGGGAACCCCCCAGTTAACCTATCCATATGGTGACTGTGAGTAGAGATGTAAAAAGCTGACCCGATTGAAACTTGTTCGAGTCAAAACCTGTTTTGATCTGGGAATGTAATTATTTGAACTCGATCTGTATCCGACTGTTGTTAACCCGAACCCAAGTTGAACATGTTATTGTAGTAACCGAACCCGAATTGTATCCGACTGAGAATGACCCGAACCCGATTTCAACCTGTTACTGTGGACCCGAAACCCGACCTGTATCTGACTGAAACTAACCTGAACCCGAGTCCGACCTGGCAGATAACCGATATTACTCGGATGAATCGACTCGAGACCTAATTTTACCCGACCTGTTTTAAACCCGACCTGATAAATGACCCGACTTGTTTTGAACCCGATATGTTAGTAACCTAAACTAATATTAACAAGAGTTAATATTTACATGACATATAATTAAGTGTATCTATAATTTAATGAATTTAAAATATTGGTAAATATAATCAGGCTTAAAAAATAAAATTAGACATGAGAATTAATTTAGGATTAATATTTAAATTTAGTATTACATATTTAATTAAATTAATTTATTTATTAATTTATTTAATTTTAATGTATTTAATTTTAATTATAATTTTAAATTAATATTTCATTAAAAATTATAACTTAAAATTAATATTTAATTAAGTTAAATTAACTTATTGAACTTAAGATTAATTAAGCTAAATTAAAATATTTAATTAAGTTAAATTAACTCAAAATTTTAGAAGGAATTATAAATAAATTTTAATTATTAAATAAAAAAGGGGAAAATAAAATTTTGGATGGAATTAATATAGTAAATTTTGGATTATTATTATTATTATAATATATAATCAAATAATAAACTTTGATTAAATATAATTAATTAAAATATAAAAAAGGAAGATTAGATTTAGATATTCATTTGACACTACACTAAGTCGGGTAAAAAATTTCGCATATTTTCATTAAACTATATTATATATGTATTAAAAAAAGGGAGATTTGATTTAGATTTAGATATTTATTTATATATTAAAGTATATTATATATGTATTAAACTATATTATATACATAGTATATATTAATGTATATTATATATATTAAACTATATTGTATAAATTTTATATTTTCATTTTTGAAATATATTAAAGTATAGGTATAAATTATAATATATTAAAGTACATTAAAATTAAAATTTTCACCGAATTTAACTATTATTAATTTATAAATTTTGCAATTTAGTCCTTACAACTTTACTTTTATTTCAAATTGACTACTATTTATTTTTCTAATTTAGGAAGTCTATGATTTAATTAATTTAAATTATTAATAAATGTAAAGTATTAAATTTTGATAAATTTAACTATTATTTTTTTAAAATCAATTTAGAATGTTAAATATCTTTTATATATACATATATAATTAATTTAATATATATATATATATATAAGAAATATTGTATTTAGATATTCATTTCATACTACTAAGTGTTAAATTATGTTAAATAATTTAATATATTTAGTATTAACTTGTTTAATATAAATTATTTATGAAATTAATAAGAATTAAGGTATTTAAATTTGTTTTATCAAAAAGTTATTTAAAATTTAAGTTTTAATAAATTAATAAAACTTATTAAAAAGTTTTAATAAATTTTTAATAAATTTGTTTTAATAAATTAATAACTGATGAATTAAAAATAAATTATTTAAAATTTAAATTAATTCAGTAATTATGATCATTAAATTAAAAAATATTTATTAAAAAATAATTATAATTATTAAAGTAATGAAAAAGACTTTTTAGTTTAAGAGGGATTTTTTTTTATTTAATAGGAGGAAGCTTGCAACAAAATGAAACAATTCGAGGGGAAGCTTCCGCCTTTTTCTGTTTAAGGGCTAATTATCATTTAGGTCCTTCCTTAATTAGATGCTTAGTGTTTAGATTTTTCAAGTTTTAATTTGTTTCTTTTTAGTCCTAACTTTTCGTTTAGTTTCTTTAAATTTTATTCAATTAGGTCATGTTTCATAAACATATACATATACATTAAAAATATATACTATGATACATATATAATACATATACATATATATTATAATATATACTATGATAATATCCATATACATTAAAAATTAATATAATATAAATTTATATTAAGTATATTATAAGTACATATGTATATAACATACATATAAATATATAATACATACTAGATGGATATTGTATGTATATAATATACATATATAATGCATATACATATATTAATATATTAATGTATATAATAATTTAGTATACTATACTAGATTACTAATCTATATTATATACATATACATATACATATACATAATACATATAGTATATATAATATAATACATCTAGTTATACATACATAATACATCTAATTACTATATATACATATATTAATGTATATATTAATATACTATGTATACATATAAGTATAGTATATATTAATGTACTATTACTATGTATACAATCACTATAGTATATATGAATGTACTATGTATACATTATACATATATTAATGTATACATGATACATCTAATTACTTATATATAATTATATCTACATATAACATATATTAATGTATACATCTAATTATCAATATAGTATATACATACTTATATTAAATTATTAATATATTATACATATAGTATTATATATTCCATATTTAAATATATAGTATAAATTTCTTTTCTATATATAGTATTATTTCATTTTAAAAAATAGTACTAGTCCATATATAATATTATTCCATATATAATATAATTTATACATATAGTATAAATTTTATATATACTATTATTTCATTTATAATATAAATTATATATATAGTCTAAATTTTATATTTCTATTTTTGAAATATATTAAACTATATTGTATAATTATAAATTATAATGTATTAAAGTACATTAAAGTTAAAATTTTCATCGCATTTAATTATTATTAATTTATATTTTTTTAATTTAGTCCTTATTAGTTACATTATATTAAATTATTAAAGTAATATACATATAGAATTATATATTCCATATTTAAATATATAGTATAAATTTCTTTTCTATATATAGTATTATTCCATTTTTAAAAATAGTACTAGTCCATATATAATATTATTCCATATATAATATAATTTATACATATAGTATAAATTTTATATATACTATTATTTCATTTATAATATAAATTAAATATATAGTCTAAACTTTATATTTCTATTTTTGAAATATATTAAACTATATTGTATAATTATAAATTAGAATGTATTAAAGTTAAATTTTTCATCGAATTTAATTATTATTAATTTATAATTTCTGTAATTTAGTCCTTACAAGTTATATTTTTTTATTTTGAATTGATTATTAGTTATTTTTCTAATTTAATTTAGTGTTTTTAATAAGATGATATTTTATTTTATTAATGTTTATCCTTTTCTTTAATTTAAAATTTTATTCTTTGACTTTGTAGTTCAATATTTATTACTTATTAATTTTTAATTTTTGTAATTTAGCATAATTTTTAAGATATGAATCATTATTCATTATGATATTTTTGTTAAGTCTATTGCATAATATTTATTTTAATGAGATTCTTGCTAGTGAAAGACGTTAGATATTAAATAATTAATTCGAAATAAATGATTAAGTCACATTCAACCAAAAGTCTATTGTTTATTTATTTATTTGTACAAAATCACTTAATAATTTTAATTATTATGAATTTAAAAGCCAAATTAATTCGACCTGAAACAAAACCGACCTGAAATGAACCCGACCTGAAATGGACCCGACTTGAAATCTACCCAACCTGAAATGAAACTATCAATTATCTGATTTAGACCCGAATTGTTTAAACCCGACTTGAAATAGACCGAACCTAAAATGAATCCGACCTAAAATAAACCCACACTCACTCGAATCGAATCAAAATATCAAATCAACAAAAAAATACCTGAAACCTATCCGAATAACTGTTTTTACAAACCTAACTGTGAGAGTGTTTGGTGAGTGTGACACAATTAACTCTGAGGGTAAATAAGGAAATGTACGTAAATAATAAGACAAAATAAGGACAAACATGTCATTCCATCGCTGTTCTGTGAATTCCAAAACTGGTCTATATAAGTACTAAAGTACTGACAAATCTGAATATAAATTCATTCCAAATGGGCCCCACTCCACACACATTTTCCCGCCTTTTCAAAACGAATTCAACCCTACCACGTCACTAGAATTATCCCACGTGACACACGCTGTTACACACGTGTATATCGAGATCCAATTCCACGTCATATGAATCATTTCCTAAACTCAAATCGGACGGATGGTATTAAATACATCACCCATCCAACCAAAATCAAATATCCAGATACTTCCTCTCCACGATTTTCCGGTTTATATATAAACTGTTTTTTCTCATTCCACGAAAAACAAAATGGAGGGAGAAGATGGAAAGAAGAGAGCGGGTCAAGGAACCGGCGACGGCAACGCCGAGGCTCCAGAGATGAAGCGGCTGAGGGAGACGGAGACGGTGGAATTCAACGACGACGTTCTGTCGTGGTTATCGATGGATGAAGACTGCAACTCTGACGCGATGAGTGATCTTTTGAATCTCGTGGACGGTTCAGCGGAGCGTACGACGTCGTCTTCGTCGTCAACTTGTTCCACGGCGTCTTACGGAGTGAAAGTCAGGTTCAGCGAAAATCCGTACTCGTCGGCGCTGGTTTTCCAGTCGTCGTCCTCGTACGTCACTATAAACGGCAACGAAGAGAGCTGCGGCTCGTCGTTTTCGGACTCGGAGTCGAGCGTGATGGCGAGTGTGGACATGGGAGGGATTATGAGCTGGAATGTGAACGTGGTGAAGGGTTTGGAAGAGATCAGAGTGTGGTTGGAAGAGGAGGATGAAGGCGCGTGGGGTACAAGCAAGAGGGTGTCGCGTTGTGAATGGGATGAAGATCAGCTTGCCAGGTTTTTGGGCGAGGAATGGGTGTTTTGAGAAATACTTTTTAGGGTTTATGTTCATACTAATTCCTTAGTCAGTAGAAACTTTTGGAAATAGAAATTGGGAAGAAAGGGAAAGCTTTTGCATTGAAATGGAAATGGCGTGTTTTAAGATTTCTTTTAGTTTAAGACAAAATTACAATCAAAATCAATTCAAATGGATAAAACTTAATTTGAAAATATTAAATAGTGAAAAAATGTAATCACTATTGAGAAAAAAAGTAATAGATATATTAAAAATTAATAATGAAAAAATGTACTACTTCCCTCTCATCATATATATTGTAGTTAAATTTTTTAAATTTTGATTTTATTTATATTAAATATTTTAAATAATAAATTTTTATAAGATATATATTTAAAAAATTCTTATAAAATATTTTGAAAATTAGGGTGTTCAAATTCTGGTATCAGATATTTGGGTACTTAAAGTATCGGGTACTCAAAAGTTTGGGTATTAAAAAATCGGCCTGTGTTCCGAAATAGATTTTTCGGGTACCCGATACTTCGGGTAACGAGTACCCTATTTTTTATTTTTATAAATTTTAAATTTAATCTTAAAAAACTACATAAGTTTAAAAGTTTGAATTATATAATCTAATATTCAAACATAAAATTTTAATATCTTATTTATATAATCTAAACATAAAATTTAAGACCCAAATTATATAATTTAATTCGAAATAATACATAGGCCTAAAGGATTTTTTTAATATTTTTAATTTATTTTTTAAATATTTTTAATTAAAAATAAAGCTTGTTATTTAATATTTTAATTTATTTTAATTTTTTAATCGGTTTAATTTATTTAATAAAATAATACATATCTAAACACGTAAAGTTCAAATTTTTCCAACGTAAAATAAAATTTATTATTTTATAATAAATCTGAATTTTCTTTTTACAACGAGTGCCTAATTTTTTTGAAAATTAAGTTTGAGAGATCTAGATTTAAAAATTAGATTGATTGAATTGGGAATATAGTGAATATAATGTTATTTTATTTAAATAATAATTATATTTAAAAATAAAAAATAAAAAAATATATAAGAACCGAGTACCCGAAAATTTTTAATTTCATGACCCAGGCCCGACCAGGGAAATGACGGGCTGGGTACCCGACTGAGATAAAAAAATTCGGATAAATACTCGATTTTTTAGGTTTGGGTAGTCGGGTCGGGTATTTTTTAAAAACAAGTATTTAAAATATATTTTTATATTTTTATCAATAATATTTTTTAAATAATTGTGAGTCAAAATTAAAAAAATTGAAAAAAATCAATAATGAACAATTTTTGTGGGACGAAGGGAGTAATAACCAGTAAAAAATCAATTCTTTTAGAAATATAATTATTAAAATATAATTAGATATATTATCAAAAGTATTATATTATTTTGTTTAGTTTATTTAGTAAGAATATAAGGTTGTAGTGTTTAATTGAAGGAATAAAAGGGAAATAAATTGTACAATACCTAAGAAAATAAAGAGAATAATATTCTTACCATTTAAAGGAAAATGAATCACTATTGAGAAAAAAATAATACCTCGTGAGGTTGCTCTTAAATCAAACGTGTGAATATAACTTCGAAAAAATATTATTATTCCTGATAATCATTTTTTTATGAATCAAACGCACCATTAACTCAATTTATTACATGTATAATGACATGCGTCGAACACCATTAAATATCAATAACATTGTTCACTTTTAAATTAATTAATAAAAATTAAAAATCTTAAAGATTTAACATATAATTATAAATTATTTAAAATGAAAATTTCAATTAAATTAATTATTCAATGTATCATTGAGATTTTTAATTTTTATTGATCAATTTAATAATGTTCAATGTTAATGATATTCATTAATGTTTGACGTACTTGGTACACTCATCTTATTAAATCTTAAATATATATCAAATATGATAATAAAAAATTATTTAAATTAAAATTATAAATATTTATAATTAAGTTCAAATAAAAAGTCAAATAATTTAATTTGATTCAATCATATTTAAAAAAAATAAATAAAAGTTAAAATATGTTATAAGATTTCATTAACCTAACTAATATAATTTTTTTTACTGGACCGATCAAATATTTATCACTAAAAATACAAAATTACTAAAAATCAGATATAAACTAGAATAAATTTAGATATTATCAATAAATTTATTTAATTAAAATAATTAATCATTGTAAAAATTACAAATTAATTAATATTTAGTGACGAAACAAATTAATTAATTTCACTTCGATTATTATAGTAAGTTCAAAAAGTTCATGGAATAATATGAGTTTTTTTTCTTCAAATTAATTATCCTTTATCCTTTATGTGTTTATGTACTTATTAATAATTAAATTCACACTAACATCTAGATATAGTCGAAAATAAGTATATTCGGTTAATTGGTTAAACTACTTATTTTTTTCTACATATTTCTTTAAGTTATAAGTTCTAGATCTGTTATGAGTATTTCCTTCTTTTCTTTAGAGTCTTATTTCTCTTCCTTTTATGTAAGATTAAATTTGAGATTTGTCAAAAAAATAATGAAATTTATAATAAAAATACATTGGTGACAAAAAAAATTAGGATTTTAAAATTTATGTGTAATGGTTAAAATTAGAGGGGTTAAAGTTAAGATTTAACTTTTTTAAGATAACATATTAAAGATTTATGTTTTAGGAGTAGAATAATATCAAAAGACTTATGTATTGGGATAGGTTTTTTTTCATTTATTAAATTATTAATTTAAATCAAATATTAGAAAAAGCTTATGTAAATATAAAAATTTAAATCATTATTTTAATAAAAATAAATTTTATTATAATAAAAAATATAATAAAATATATTATAAATAAGAAAAAAATTGACAACTATAATTTTTTATTTTTGATAAAGTTTAATTTCTACTTGTACTAAAAAAGGAAAATAAAGACTCTTAGGAAAAAATACTCATGGTAGGTCAACATGAGATCTATGAAAAAGAGATGAGAATAAATAACTTTAACCAATTAACTATCAACACTTGTTGTGACGAGATAAAATACAAAAAAAGTTACTATTACTAGAGATAATTGATTGTTGTTGAATGTTGATTACTATTGTTAAGGGATTGTGATGTTCGGATTGCTGTTAGTTGTTTTAGAATTTTTTTTGTTAGTGATCGTGAAATATGATATTAGGAGTTTCGTTTTCTTTTATTTTTGTCCACAAATGATATTTGAAACTTTGATTTTTTAATCAATTTTGAAGGATATAAAATATCTAGAGAATGTATAGTGTTTAACAATCTTGCACTCTCTAATCAAACATAATAGGGTATTTTCTTGCCCAAGAGAGATTTTAGATTACATCTGGAATTTCATAGATTAATCACCTTTCTCTCAACAAAAAAAATAAACAAATAAGTGGTAAAAAAAAGACAATAAAATTAAAGGAAGAATAGATTTTTGAAGGAGTTTTAGATAAGAAAAAATTATAAACTGAAAGATGAGTAAGAAGAATGAAAGTACAAAAACACCTTTGATTCTTAATAAACCACTAAATAAAAAAAATATAATTTTTCGTTTCAAAATAATTTCGAATGAAAGAAACATTCTGTGAGTTTTGTTTGTAAGGTACAATCATGTAATTATAATATGTGGTACCCAATTCACTTTACTATTTTCTAAATACGCAATACATATATTTTTTTTTTATTCTGTGTTATAACGTATAATCTCTGACCATTATCGTCCGGTCTTCCGACCATAATATCACCCTCGGTACATATTCCTTTTTTCATTATGTGTTATAACGTACAATCTTTAATCATCATCTTCATCCGACTTTCTCCGACTACAATATCACCCTTCTCACATCAATATGATTATTTGAACTTGAACCTTATTATATTATTTCAAATTAAGATATAATTAGACTGTGAATTTTATTATTTGAAAATTTTTGGACTTAACATGCATTACGAGAATTTCTTTCGATGTTTATGAATTTTTAAAATTATTTCAAACGATTTTATTTTATATTGAATATGTTATTTATTAAATATTTAAATATTTTCTAATTAAATTATTAAATCAAATGATTTTTCTTGAAAGACTTTGATTTTAAAGATTTAATCCAAAAAATTAGGTAAAACTTACTGTGTCATGTCTATCCACGATCAACAACTGTGTTTAAATGGCACCCCAATGTCATGAATCAGTTTTTAGATTCATAGAAAAACGATGTAGTTTTAATATTTTTATTTTTTACCAATACGATGCATTTTGTGTAAGGGGTTAAAACTCAATTATGTTAGATTTTTAGATATCGATTATTTTAAATAAAAAATTGTATTTTCTTTCTCTCATTTTTTTTTCTTTGAAATCCTCTTCCTCCTCTTTTTTTTTTCTTCTTCTTCTACATCTGTAATCTGTTCTTCCTCTATAATCTACTATTTTATGTTCTTAAATCTTCTTCTTTCAAATTCTAACCATAACAAATGATAATCAAAGCTTGATTTATTAGATCCATCGACAAACTAGTGGCAAATGGTAGAGAATACTAACCTTACAACTTTACAAGAACAACTACATGTTGTGCAAGAAAAGTTAAATCAAATGAATGATGGAACTCAAATCCCTAAGTGGTGGGAAGAAGAACAAAACAATATAGAGGCTCGATTTAATAGATTGGAATCAAGATTCAAAGAAAACCAGTAACGTTTGAAAAGGATTCTATATCTATAGAAATATGGAATATTCTTTAAATTTGAAATTGTTGAGCTGAAACAAAAATTGTTGTCAATAATCTTTAAAAGAGACAATGACAATTGATACATACAATATGTCCAGTTGTTTCTCGTGGATTTTCATACCCATGCTTCACAAAAATGTGATATACATTTGAAATGGATGTCCCAGTTATTATATAGATCATGAGAGATACAAAAATGGATCGAATAATCTTATTCTTTATCTAAGAAAAAAGTATTTCTAATTTTCATGATCCAATCATTTATCCCGAAAATTTCTATAATAAACTTAGAGGTCAATGAAGAAGCTAAGGAGGTGGTTTAGGTGTATATAAAGTATCCGATGAATTGCCTACAACAAAGGAGGAAGTTGATTTCAAGAATGAACGAACAACCATTAATTATTCTTATAAGTTACCTACAATGGTGAAATAATTCAACGAAATGATGAAAATAGATTTCACTAAAGACTGGACAGCCCAAGTTGTTTAATTAAATATACCATTTAGATGAAAAATAATTGTATGAAAATAAGGAAAAAAATGTTCCATGAGAGGCTTGTGTAGCGACCCCTTTTTTTGAAAAAGTTTAAAAGTTTAGTGTGTTCGAAATTTCGGTATCCGAAGATGACACCTGAATAACAAAATACCACTCTTAATGGAATACCGTTAAAATTTGAAAATTTGTGATAATATTTAAAAAGTCGGTCTCCCAGGAGATGACACCTGAAGAACAAGATGTCACTCCCATTAGAATACCGTTAAAATTTAAAAAATAGTTAATCGGTTGGAGTCACCATCGACTGTTCAAAAAGGTGGATCGAACACCGAGAAAACAAAACCAGAGAATATTGGGTTCGGGAGTTGGTTACGTTTGGGGGAAGGATTAGCACCCCATAACACCCAAAATTGGTACCGAAAGGTTCGCATCATGATTCTTTAAGAAAATATAAAATTCAAATTAATTTAATTTTTAATTTTAAAATGCATATCCTAATATCCATGACAATTCAAAAAAGATAACACCCGGAGACTGAAATGCTACTCCCAATAGAATATGTCGGATAATAATTCTAATACTAACAGGTCAAATTATATAAAAAACAAAAGTAGACATATACATATATCATATATTTAATTTATTATACAAAATAAAGATAAATATGATAATTTTGTAAATAAATCAAAAAGGAATCATATATTTAATTTAGTATAATAAAACATGGTAATATATTAATATAGTAATAATACTATTTAATGTAATAATACAAAATAATAAAATACATTAATATCATTTATCATGATAATAAAATAATAATAAAATAATATTAAGATTACATAATATAATAGTAAATATGGTATGATATTAATAAGGGTATAGTAATATAGTATGTACTAATATAAGAATAATATAATTAATGATAATATAATACTTTAAGGAATATATAAAATATTAACATAAATATGAGGTAATTAATAGTAATAACCAAAAATAATATTATAATTAATATTAAATATCTTTATAAACAATAATTTACAATGATACTATAGAAAAGAATGAGGAAATTTAAACAATTATAGTGAAATTAATGGCCAAAATGAAAGGAAATAAAAATTAAAGTGTGATAATTTAAGGATAAGATAAGAACAGGGACTCCGCGCATGATTATCCCTTTTTTTCGGGTTAACAGCGGATTTGGGTTGAACGAACGGGCCGGTCATCGGGCATGGATAGCCAAAACGACGTTGTTTTGAACCCTGTAACCAGGCACCAAAACGACGCCGTTTTGGGTTTGATATATATACACCCTTTTAATGAAAATTTGTCACCATATTCATTTCAAACACAAAGAAATTTCAGAGCTTATTTGATAGCTCTCAAGCTCTTTGGATCCATGGAGGTTCGACTACTCTCCGGTAGAGGACGACACTACTCGTCGTCGCCGGCCGCCGCGCCAACTGCCGTCGCCGGTCGCCTGAGATCGAAAGGAGGCACCTTTTCGATGCTAATAAATGAGAGGAACGCGATGGTGGAATCGGTTTTTCGAAAAAATGACCGTGGAGTCCTAGATCTAACGAGAAAGATAAGTGACTTTTGATTTTCCGTTACCTTTTTTGGTTTCCGATACTTCTAATCTCCTCTATTTTCTTTTTTATTTTATTTTGAATATGGACCGATTATGGATCTGGAATTTGTTTCGAGTGCTTCTCTTTTTTCATTTCATTTTTCCGTGTAAAAAAACGATTACAAAGCTATTTTGGGATTTAAATACCCAAAATTATATATTATAAAATACCTAATCTATGCTTCAGATCTGATTTTTAGATCTAATTATTTCTTATCTCTTACTTTGCAGGCGAAATGATAAAGGTGGTGGAGCAGATCCGGGGTCAGACGTGGGCGGTGGCCGTCCGTGGGAGCGAATGAGAGAGAGCATGACGACCACGCGCAATCAGTTGTTATGGATGATGGAAGGCCAGCGGTGGCTGGTTTGGTTGTAATTAGGGTTATCGGATGGGTTTTGGTTGTTGGGTTGGATATTGTAATGGGTCATGGGTTTGTAATGGGTTATAGGGCTAATGGATTTGGTATTTATATTGGATATGATATTTTAATAATAAAATGGGTTTTGGTTTTGAAATGGGTTATTACAGTTGTCTCTCTTTGCTTATTGTTGTGTAACAACAATAGAGTAAAGATAAAGAATAACTCATTTCACCTAGTATGGTTTTAGGGTTCTTATCGATAATGTAGGTGTTCTCCTTGGTAAAGGTTGTGGTTCTTTTGGTAAGGTTAGGGTCATTTCTCTCGACCACCGCCTCTTCTCGGTCTTCGCTTGATCTTCTATGTTGTTCCAGAATAAAATTCTTCAAAACTGAGAGTTCGAGCTTGCAACTTCTTCCTTGCTTGTTCTTCTATTAAGTGCCTCGGATGAGCAACTTTTTCCTGTATAGAGTCTTGTTTTTCTTCGGTAGAGCCTTTATGCCGTAAATCCTTCCTGTTTTGACTTTTCATTTTCGGATGTCGACGCTGCAAGTTCTTCCTATATAGAACCTTCTACATCTTAAGTCGAGAGTCCTTCCTGTAATGAACTTCTCGTTGTAGATTCTTTCTGTCATAGAATCTTTTGTGTTCAATTTTAAGAGTTCTTCCTGTAGTAGAACTTCTCGATAGAGACTCTTTCTATCATAGAATCTTTCGCGTCTTTGAAGAGTTCTTCCTGTTGTAGAACTTCTCGCTAGAGATCTTTTCTGTCATAGAATCTTTCGTATCATCAATTTCAAGAGTTCTTCCTGTTGTATAACTTCTCGTTAGAGATTCTTTCTCTAATAGAATCTTTTGCATCTTCAATTCTAAGAGTTCTTTCTGTTGTAGAACTTCCCGCTAGAGATTCTTTCTATCATATAATCTTTCACGTCTTCGATTCTAAGAGTTCTTCCTGTCGTAGAACTTCTCGCTAGAGGTTCTTTCTGTCATAGAATCTTTCATGTCTTCAATTCTAAGAGTTCTTCTTGTTGTATAACTTCTGCTAAAGATTCTTTCTATCATAGAATATTTCACGTCTTCAATTCTAAGAGTTCTTCTTGTTGTAGAACTTCTCTTTAGAGATTCTTTTTGTAATAGAATCTTCACGTTTTCAACTTTAAGAGTTCTTCCTGTTGTAGAACTTCTTGTTGGAGATTCTTTCTGTAATAGAATCTTCACGTTTTGAATTTCAAGAGTTCTTTCTGTTGTAGAACTTCTCGTTGGAGATTCTTTTTGTAATAGAATCTTTGCGTTTTGAAGTCTTCAAATCAAGAGTTATTCCTATATAGAACTTCTTGTTGTCGATTCTTCCTATATAGAATCTTTTGCTTGCTCCAAGGTTCTTCCTATATAGAACTTCTTCTTGGAGATTTTTTCTGTAATAGAATCTTGTGAGTTCTTCCTCTATAGAACTTTTTGATACAAAATCTTCCTATATAGAGTCTTCTAAGCTGTGAGTTCTTCATGTACAGAACTTCTTGGTTAATTCTTCTCTTGAATCTTGAGTTTGCTTGTTCTTCTTGCATGGAATCTTATGGTTGACTCTCATCTCGAATCTTGATTTTGCTGGTTCTTCTTGCATATAATTTTTTGGTTGATTCTCCTCTCGAATCTTGATTTTGCTAGTTATTCTTGCATAGAATCTTCTGGTTGATTCTCCTTTCAAATCTTGAGTTTGCTAGTTCTTCTTGCATAAAATGTTCATCTCACAATCGTGAGTTCATTCTGTGCAAAACTGTTGTCGATGCTTTGTTTTTTTTATGTGGATTTCAACAACTTCTTTATGCCTTTCATTATGTTTCATCTTACGAATCTCTTCCGATTCTTGTATTCCTATGGAAAAGAAAATCACAAAATGTTCTAAAATGCAGGTTAGTATGCGCCTAATACTAGGGATGCCTACACTATATGATGCATGAATGATGATATCTTGATATCTTTTGTGATCCTCGATTTTGATCAGGCAATGGTAATGCTTTCTCATCTTCAATCTTCTTCTCTTTTGATGTACAAGGACGTCTCATCTCAGGTCAAGAGTTCAAACTTCAAACATCAACTTGTTTCAGGGTATCTTTTTGAGCTTTCACCTTTGAGAGAATCTTCGAGATTTTTTCCTTCTCTCTTTTTTCTTTCTTTTTTTCTTTCTCTTTCTTCTTCTTCTTCTTCTTTTTTTTTTCATTTTCATTTTCTTATTTTTTTCATCAATATCTTTCTTTTCCTTTTCCATTTCCTTTTTTCTTTCAATTTTCTCTTTTCTTCTTCTTCTTCTTCTTCTTTAATGAAAAGCTGGTCTTCGGATGATATTTGCCTAGTGTTGCCCCATTCTGGTGTGCTAGTTTTGACATTTCATTTCCGCGTGAGTGTTTTCTGTTGCATGAAATCTTCTTGGGATTAGTCCTTTGTCTGCATTACCTGCACCTTATAGGCTAAGACTATAACAATAATGTTAAGAAATCTTTTGTTTGTTTTAAATCTATGTTAACCCGAAAAATGATGAATGGTAATTCATGAAAGAGATATATGTAATATATTTATGTTCAAAATATAATGGCAAACATGAGACTTTTCAAAAAGATGATAAAAAGGATACAAAGTCTTAAACATTTCACTATATGAATGACATGTGGATCCTTGTTGATGATAGATTCATTGCCTCAGGTCCTGCCATAGTATCTGAGAGGGTTTGCCCATTGGATGCCAATTCTCAAAATGGATTTGAGCCGCCATTTACGGGTTTTCAACTCGATTTCTTTGTTGGTTACAAGAAGCCCTTTTTGGGTTTTCCCTTTGAACCTTCTTTTTATTTTCTTTTTCTTTTCATTTTCTTTTTCTTATTCTTTTTTTCTTTCTTTTTTCATTTTTTTCAAGCGTAATACTTTTTAACTTAGTCTAAATTTATTGGATTACTCAGTTCACGTCCATCCATTTTTTCTAGGATTAACGCTCCTCCCAAAAAAGCCTTTTTAACCACATAGGGCCTTTCCCAATTTGGCATCCACTTACCACGAAAGTCTTTTTGTATGGGCAAGATCATTTTCAGCACCAGATATCCCTCTCGAAATTCTCTAGGCCTAACCTTCTTGTTATATGTATGTATCATTCTTCTCTGATACATTTGACCATGGCTGATGACACTTAATCTCTTTTCTTCAATGAGGTTGAGCTGATCGTATCTAGCTTGTATCCATTCAGCTTCATCTAACTTTACTTCATTTAGGATTTAGAGCGACGAAATATCCACTTCTATGGTTAGTACTACTTCTGTGCCATACACCAAAGAGTATGGAGTTGTCCTTATCGATGTACATACAAATATTATGTAGGCAAATAAGGAAAACGATAACTTCTCAAGCAAATCTTTAAAAGTTTCCATTTTCTTTGCTATGATCTTCTTGATATTTTTATTTGCTACTTTCACTGCACCATTCATCTTAGGATGATAAGTGTTGGAGTTGTGGTGTGTTATCTTGAATTGTTCACACACTTTCGTAATCATCTTATTTTTCAAGTTGGAAGCATTGTCAGTAATGGTTCTTTCTGGCAAACCATACCGAAAAATGATTTATTTCTTTATGAACTTGCAAACTGTCGCTCTCTTGATGTTGGGATAAGAGGTTGCCTCTACCCATTTGGTAAAGTAATCGATGGTCACCAAGATGAAATGGTGTATGTTAGATACCACTGGATGAATCTAGCCAATTAAATCCATTCCCCACATTGCAAAGGGCCACGTTGAATTCATGGTGTGCAACAGTGACGGGGGAGAATGAATATTATCATCATATATCTTGCACTTATGGCACTTATTGGCATAACTGATACAATCTGCTTCCATAGCCAACCAATAATACCCGTACCTCATAATTTTACGAGCCATCGAGAAACCATAAGCATGTGTTTCGCATAAACCATCATGCACTTCTTCGAGGATCTCTTTAGCTCGTTGGGCATTGACACATCTTAATAACACCTAGTCTTTGTCCCTCTTGTACAAGACTTCTCCATCTAAAACATACCCTGCTTTCAACCTTCTGAGGGTTTTCTTGTCATTCTCGCTTACTCTTTCATGATAAGTCTGGAATTTAATGTATTGCAGGATATCATAGTACCATGGTTTATCGTCTACCTTTTCTTCCAATATAAAACAATAAGTTGACATTTCAAAAGTTTGCATTCTAATTGATCTCATTCTTCTCTTGTACTAGCTTTAAACATTGCAGCTAAAGTAGCTAGAGCGTCTGCCATCTGATTGTCTTCTCTCGAAAGATAGGTGAAACTGATCTTCTCAAATCTTTTAATCGGCTCATGGATTAAATCGTAGTATTTGACCAGCCTTGGATCTCTTGTTTCCTATTCTCCATGAAGCTGATAAATCACTAAAGATGAGTTCTCAAAGACTTGAAGTATTTTAACTTTTTTTTCGATGTCTCCATATAATCCATAACACAGGCTTCATACTCGGCTTTATTATTCGTGCAAAAGAACTCCAATCTGCTTGTGAAGGGATAATAAACATTATCGGGAGAGATCGACATCGCACCAATTCCATGCCCCAGTGCATTAGATGCCCCGTCAAAATACAACTTCCATGACCCCTCATCTAGGGTGGTTTCTTCTTCTGTTCGGGACTTAGCAATCATGTCATCCAAGTACACCTCAATTTCTTTATGCATCATATAGTGGAGGAGGGTCACCATCGCTTTCTGGTAAGTTGCCCCAATATTTTTTAGTCCAAAAGGCATCACTTTATAGCAAAACATTTCCCATTGAATCACGAACGTGTTTTTCTCCATATCCTCTAGATGCATTTTTATTTGGTTGTATCCTGAAAAACCATCCATAATAGAGAAACATGAATTCCCTATAGTATTGTCAACCAGGGTATCGATATGAGGCAAAGGAAAATTATCTTTTGGGTTGGCTTTGTTAAGATCTCGGTAATCGATGCATATACGCACTTTCCCGTCTTTCTTTGGCAAAAGGACTATATTCGTAACTCATTCAAGGTATTTTTCCACTTTTTAGAAAATCAACATCAAACAGTTTCTTCGCTTCTTCCCTGATCTTTAGCAACATATAGGGCCTCATTTTTCAAAGCTTTTGCTAGACTGGCTTGCATTCAGGTTTTGTCGGTAACCTGTGTACCACAATATCTATTTTTAGTCCAGGCATATCCTGATAGGTCCAAGCGAACACATCCGTAACTCTTGCAGTAACACAATCAAATCAAGTCTAGTTTAAGAGGAGAATGTAGTGTCGATTTTTTACTTCTCTCATGTTTTCATCAGTCTCTAAATTTAGGATCTCCAATTCTTTTAGGTGGGATAGGATCTGTTTTTCCTCATTTTCCATCAATCTTACTAATTCGTCAAGGACTTCATAATATGTATCCTCTTCACCTATTTCTGCCGAACATAGAGGCTTTTCAAAATCTACCTCAAGGTTGGATCAAGAGTCATTCACATAGTCAAATACAAGAGCTCTGTATATAAAAGATAGATATATGTTTGGAAAAAAATGAATGTTATTTGCATGAAGAATTACATGAGGTATGTGCATGAAAAAAGATATTAGAAAATTTTTAACGTTTAATGTATAATATAGGAAATATAATTTTATTATATAAGTAGGTTAACATAGTGACCCTTTTACAAAAGATCCCTAATGCTTGTGGGTCCAAGGAGAAAGGTTGGTTCAGGACATTACTCTGTTTTAGTCCTAAAAAATATAGGTAGGTCGACAATGTTTCAGTTATTAAGTGATTCTCCTGGAAAACAAGAGGAAATTCCACCCAAAAACTTGTTGATATTTTCTCCATCAGATACCATATTGACGAACATTCCATCTGAAGACTCACTGAACATTTCTTCTCCATTAAGCTAATAATTCTCCTGACTAGCTTCGTGTACGCGTTGCTCGGCATTAACGATCTCGTCAAACATAAAATCATTTCAAGGAAAATCTTCTCTAAACTTAACCTTCCTTATTTCTTCCCTTTTTTTTCTATAATGTTTTCTTTTCTGTAACATGTCAGGCTTATACTCGGGTCCGTAGCGATCTTTCTTGGAAATGACAGCTTTTGCATGTAGGTTTCTTTGTATGTTTCTTCTCGAATCGTTTCTCTCTTGTCCTAAGGTTTGATGAACGATCATCTTGGTGCAATCAGACAACCTGGGGGGTTGAGATCCTGCTTCCTTCTGCAATATTCCTTTTTACTCTCCTATCACTCCCATCCTCGATGATGTTTATGTTGTACCCTTCATGACTTAACAAAGTATTGGAGGCTACTTTCTGTTTTTCAAACTTCAAAATGTTCGTATTTATCAAATTTTGGACAACTTTCTTGAAAGCGATACAATTTTCTGTTGAATGTCTAAGAGCGCCAGCATGATAATCGCAATGGGTCTTTTCTTCATACCAAACGGGAAAAGGGAGTTTGAAAGGAGTGACATGATAGTGTCGCACCAAATTTGGTTTATACAATTGAGCATACAACTCAGCATATGGTATCGTTAATGTGGTAAAAGAAATTTTCTCTCTTTCTGTTTTAGCAACGGTTTCTACTCTCTTCTTTGAACTTTGAATGCTTCTGGTGGAAGTGTTGGCAACATTCATCTCATTGTTCATCCTCTTTTAGTGTCGAGGGTTTTCTTCGGTATCGATCCTTCCATTTTTCCTATTATCCTGGCTAAGCTCATTCCCTTCTTTACTTATCCCCAACATGGCCTTGAGTTGTTCTGTGAGAAGATGGAACTTTTCCTCGTTTTTGCTCTCCAATTCAACTCTGATTTTTTCTACTGCATTCAAATCTGTCACTTCTTCATCATGTAATATGTCTAAGTCAACTGGTTGTCTCACATTTGCTTCCTCTTGTTGGCTGACGGATGCTCAAACATTATTGATTTTATTGATTTTCCTTTACTTAACATTGCGACTATCTGAGCTAGGATTGTGGCTTGAGACTGGACAATCTGATGGATAATTTTTGTTCAGCCTGATCAATGCGAGACTCGATGTCCTTCTGACCTCGTTCCAAGTTGGCTATTCTATCTTCCATGATTTTGGTCTTCAAACGCGTACTGTAGTTGTGCGAAATGGTTGCAAGTTGGATTAAGATTCTGTCATGATATGCACATGATTAATTAATTTATTTTAATTTTTAAAATAAATACATTCATAATTTAATATAATGCAATGCTGAAAGGCATGCAATGGAGGCGTTGATTCTTAAGTAAAATCAGAAAGATTTTCATTAAGATAAAGAAGTCCTGATTACAATAAGTCATCATAACGCTAATTACAGATAGGGGTTAGCCTCTTCGCTTGACACCTCTGTGTCTTGTAATAACATATGGTCATGGGGCCCTAGTAGCGTCCCAAGGTTGACACACATCTTTAGTTCGTAAGCTTCCATCGCTAGGTTCTGGATGTGGGCAACCTTTCATGCTTGTTGCATAAAATCTATCATCATCTGGTGTTGATCTCGAATCAATTGGTCATCTTGTTGTAATCTATACACTATTCGGCCGTTATCTTCTTGTGAAGCTCTTTCAAAAGATACAATTCTTTCTCTGCAGTCTAGGAGAGCATTCTCAAGTTCAACAACTCTATTTTTTAGCAGCTCGTTTTTTTTGCGCAAGGCTTAAGGCAACAACAAGGTCCTGATTATGATAACCCTGCAAAAGTTCGTCCATTCGCATAATTTGGACTTCATAGTCTTCATTTTGCGATATAGATCTTGATTCTGAGCTTGGCTAGTGGTTAACTCCTGAGTGAGTGTTTCTAATTCTCTGGCTTTGTTTCCAACTAATTTCTGACTTATTTCATACTTTCGAGCATAATGATCATATCAACTTTTTAAAAAATTTGAACAACAGTACTCAAAACTCCAAACTACAACAAGCTCGGCACATATACGCGTCGTTCTGGACATTAAATAACAATGTTATGTCATTAAATTCTTGTTGTAAGGCTTCCTTCAAATATTTATCACATTTCTTCCATATCTTTCTTAACTCATCGAGCTTATTCTGCTTTGAAATGATCAAAGTGGGATCCATAATTTCTGATACATAGTTTTTCGATAAGCTATTTTCCTTTTTCATTTGCATGAGTTCATACTACCCCATACTGTAGCATTAGCACTTTTGTTGATACAAAACCTCTCATCCATAATTGTGCATCTTCTAGAATGTACTTTTTAATCAACACCTATGTATGAAATGATATGCGAAAATGGATGCAAAAAGAAAAAAGTAAAAGAAAATAAACAAAGAAAAGGAAATGAGTTAGTATAAATAATTTACAAAATTAAATAAATTACATAATAAACGAGATAAATAAGCAAATAAATAAATAACCACATAAAAGGAAATATAAAAGGATAAATATAAATAAACGAAAACTTAAAGGGTGATTCTAAATGGGCAGCAAAACGGCGTGGTTCCAAAAAGGTTGGTTTCTAAGGTTCACTATATGCGTTTCAGTTATAGAGTAAACGGTACCCGAACTGTCGCTGAGGACATCGATTCGGGGAAATATGACCCTTATTTATATAGAGATGAGAACCCCACGAAATATAAGGACCAAAATTCCAGAAATGAATTACAACACTATACGGAGGTGAAGACCCCACGAAGCGAAGTAATCATTCCCACTTAAAAGTTCTTAATCTAATGTGTGATGGAAATTAAAATTAATTTAATTTAAATTTTATATGTTCTTAAAAATTGTGATGAGAACCAAACTAAGGCTTAACTCCATTTTTAAAACAAAAATTTTGTCCTCAGCGGAGTCGCCATTTCTAACGACCCTTTTTTTGAAAAAAGTTTAAAAGTTCGGTGTATTCAAAAGTTTGGTATCCGAAGATGACACCTGAATAACAGGATGCCACTCCTAATAGAATACCGTTAAAATTTGAAAATTTGTGATAATATTTCAAAAGTCGGTCTCCCAAGAGATGATACCTGAAGAACAAGATATCACTCCCATTAGAATACCGTTAAAATTTGAAAATTAGTTAATCGATTGGAGTCGCCATCGACCGTTCAAAAAGGTTGATCAAACACCGAGAAAACAAAACTAGAGAAAATTGGTTTTGGGAGTTGGTTACGTTTGGGGAAGGATTAGCATCCCCATAACACCCAAAATTGGTACCTAAAGGTTCGCATCATGATTCTTTAAGAAAATATAAAATTCAAATTAATTTAATTTTTAATTTTAAAATACATATCCTAATATCCACGACAATTCAAAGAAGATAACACCCGAAGACCGGGATGTTACTCCCAATAGAATATGTCGGGATAATAATTCTAATACTAACAAGTCAAATTATATAAAAAACAAAAGTAGACATATACATATATCATATATTTAATTTATTATAAAAAATAAAGGTAAGTATGATAATTTTGTAAATAAATCAGAAAAGAATCATATATTTAATTTAGTATAATAAAACAAGGTAATATATTAATATAGTAATAATACTATTTAACGTAATAATACAAAATAATAAAATACATTAATATCATTTATTATGATTATAAAAAAGTAATAAAATAATATTAAGATTACATAGTATAATAGTAAATATGGCATGGTATTAATAACGGTATAGTTATATAGTATGTACTAATATAAGAATAATATAATTAATGATAATATAATACTCTAAGGAATATATAAAATATTAACTTAAATATGAGGTAATTAATAGTAATAACCAAAAATAATATTATAATTAATATTAAATATCGTTATAAAAAATAATGTACAATGATAATATAGAAAAGAATCAGGAAATTTAAACAATTATAGTGAAATTAATGGCCAAAATGAAAGGAAATAAAAATTAAAGTGTGATAATGTAAGGATACGATAAGAACAGAGACTCCGCACATGATTATCCTTTTTTCCGAGTTAACAGCGGATCCATGTCTCGGGCATGGATAGCCAAAACAATGTCGTTTTGAACCCTGTAACCAGGCACCAAAACGACGCAATTTTGGGTTTGATATATATACACGCTTTTAATGAAAATTTGTCACCGTATTCATTTCAAACACAAAGAAATTTTAGAGCTTATTTGATAGCTCTCACGCTCTCTGGATCCATGGAGGTTCGGCTACTCTGCGGTGAAGGACAACACCTAATCTATGCTTCAGATCTGATTTAAATACCCGAAATTATATATTATAAAATACCTAATCTATGCTTCAGATCTGATTTTTAGATCTAATTATTTCTTTTCTCTTACTTTGTCGGCAAAATGAAAAATGTGGTGGAACAGATCCGGAGTCAGACATGGGCGGTGGCCGTCCGTGGGAGCGAATGAGAGAGAGCGTGACAGACACGCGTAACCAGCTGATATGGATGATGGAAGGTCGTCGACGGTTGGTTTGGTTGCTGGTTAGAATTTAGTTTGGTTGTAATTAAGGTTATCAGATGGGTTTTGGTTGTTGGGTTGGATATTGTAATGGGTCATAGGTTTGTAATGGGTTATTGAGCTAATGAATTTGATATTTATATTGGATCTAATATTTTAATAATAAAATGGATTTTGATTTTGAAATGGGTTATTACAGCTTGTACAAATTGATGATGTATGACTAAAAATTAGAGAATATGTTCAATGGGCAAGTATCTCAACATCTATCTATTGTAAATTTGGTTGAGGTAACAAATCAAATGAGTTTTTAAAGGTATTTGAGGGAAGTGTGAGTCTTTACTTTGACATGGTGAGAAGATTGACCGATAACACAAATGGTTGGGATGTACCCGTACGACGTGGATGGGATAAATGAAGTGGGAGGTGTTTATATACACTTCCCACATAGTTGTTATTGAATGACATAAAATGAATTTGCGCCTCGCGCGTAGGGTGTGAAGATCCAATCCCATTCAGGTTGGGATGTACCCGTACGACGTGGACAACGCAAATGTCTAGACTGGTCGAACCCTTTATGGGCCTGCGGATATTTTACCTGTTGTGAGTAATTTTCCTTAATTTATTTTTAATATCTTAGAAGAATTTTTATTCTGTTGAAATACGAATTAAGGAGAAATTGAACTTTCCTTAAACGGGAAGATAATGCTAATTATCCTTTAAATATTTTAATTTAATTCGATTTAAAATATCAGATAATACGTATTATCCCTTTAATATTCGAATTTTGATTCATTTAAACTTTTCACTTGTTGCCCTAATTTTCCCAATAATTAAGATTGGAATTCTCAGGTTTCAAATCATCTCAAAAACGATTTTTCTCTCTCATTTTCTTCTGGTGATTGGAGAAGGCATATAAGGCTCGAGATCTCTGCAACTGTGCTACTATTGAATAGATCATCTTGTTGTTGTATCATGGGACAGAATACCATCAAACTCAAGCACCACAAGAGTGCCAAAAAACTGTCTTAAGGAAACTGTGTTCATGCATACCTTAACACGATTCCTACTTATCATTTTAATTCGGTTTGCGTTTTTGTTTGTTTTATTTTGAGATTATGAAATTCTTTTTTGATTTTTATCGTCTGGATTGATTATTGTGTAACAATCTTAAAACATATTTCATTCTACCTTTTTTAATTTGAGATGATTAAATCGTCAAAGAGATAGCAAACAAATTGGTTTTAGGATTTACCCTGCCGTCTTAACGGGTTTAAAAAATTTCAAACTGGTGACAAATGTTTACAGAAATTATCAAGATTAAACAAGAAATTTATTTCTATTTACTGGAGTTAATCGCAATTCTAATCGTTTTTTTTACAGAAACAATGACTACTGGAGATTATGAAAATTCAAAGGTTTCAGTACCTGCACAAAATTCCAAACAGATGCAAAATATGGAAGCAACGATAGTGAATGTGAATCACAATGAGAATTCAACCAAATTTGTTGGACAGAATTTCAAGACATGGCAAAAGAAGATGTTCTATCCGACCATGTAGAATTTGAAGAATTATTAGAAAGAAAATCCCCTTGTTCTTATTATAGGGGATGAGGAAGGACAGGTTGATACAATCATTACCTTCAAGATAAATGAGGAATGAGAAAATGATGATTTTATGTATCAGAACTACATCCTCAACGAATTATAAGATTTATTATATCCATTATACACTATATACAAAACTACAAAACAATTATGGATAGCTTTGACAAACAAGTACAAAGAAGATAATGTTGGGGCTAAAAAGTTTTTAGTCCCAAAGTTCTTGAACTTGACTATGGTTGATTCAAAATCGGTAGTAATTCAAGTAGAATAATTTCAACTAATTATTCATGGAATTCTTGTAGAAGGGATATACATCAATGAGTCCTTCCAAGTATTTGCCATCACAGAAAAGTTGCTTCCCAGATGAAATAATTTCAAAAGTTACTTGAAACACAAAAGGAAGGTAATATCAGTAGAAAAAATTATTATCAAACTTCGAATTGAAGAGGAAAAAAGAAGAAATGCCAGGGAATCTTTGATTAAAGAGGCCAATGCAAATGTTGTCGAACCTAGAAAAGGCAAACAACCGCAAAGGCTTTGATAATTCCGCAAAAAGGCTATATTTTAAGCCACTTTACTTAAGTTATTTATTGTTCTTAAGCTCATATAGACTACTTTAGATGCATTTAGGCTCATATCATTGCATGTAGTTTTGTAGTTATGCCTTGGCATTTTTATGTGGCAATGGGTGCTATTTCATGGGAAAGGTAGTTCTTTTGTGCTGTGTTGTGCAGGTAAAGTAAAAATGGGAAGTTGAGGATATGTGCCATGGCATTCGCAGAAGGATAGCGATGGGAAAATGCCGTGGCAAATCTGGAGGACTCCTGTGCTGAGCTAAATGATAAGAAGATATTTTGATAAGAGTGCCAGCTGGTGCCATTACAGCCACCCAAGACCATTACAGCCAGGCCACAGCCACCTCAGTAGGGGACCACAACCAATATCGCTGAACCACGAGCCATCTCAGTAGGGTACCACTGTCACCACTACCAGCTCTGCAGAAATGCCATCACGTGAAAGGGGGCAAGAATGGAATTTTCATATCTTTCAGGGTTTTTAACCCCTTTTAAGGAACGATGACCTACAAGAAAAGAGAGGCCTTTTGAGGAAAAAAACCACAGAAAAAGAGGAACCTTTGTTGTGGTTTGCGACGGTGGAAAGCTCCCACCTTTCTCCTCTAAACTCCGGCCAAAGTGTCCTCCGTTGATAGAGCTCGAAGGGAGTGGTGTGCTAGGCACCCGAGAGGGGCTAGCACACCAAAGCTTCTCGTGGTGGTTGAAGAGCCGACAGCTTGCGCAACCCAGGGTGTCTTCTAGTCCTCTTTCCTTTGCTTTATTTTTCATATTTTTATGAGGATGATTGTTGAATGTTTAAAATGTATGTGGATGATACTTTGTTTTACATTTCGCACCACCATGTGAGCTTTGTTTAGGCATTGTAAGAGGCACGAGAGTGTCCCGTGTTTAGGTGCATGCTAAAGCACTCGAGAGAGGCGTAGCTATAGATCCTTAGATCATCCGAGAGGAGCTAAGGGAGGATCTACGTGAGCAATGGGTTCTAGACTGCAAATAAAGCCTAATCTAAGCCTAAAGCACTCGAAATAGGCGTAGGTGAGAGTTTCAACGACTAAAAGGAGTGTGCTTCGTCGATAAACTAATGCTACCAGCATGACAGGCGGATGCCGTGGCATTTTAGTTTGTCAGGTTCCTATGACTCAAAAGGGCGGGAACACTTAAGAAACCTCTGTAGAGTAAATATACACCTTAGGGGATAGATGTTAGTAGAAGTAAGGGTTAAGAAGGTCTACTGACGGACCTATCTATCCTATAGTCCCTAAAATTGAGCGTTTGTTTCGACAAAGAAGGCGTAATCAACGTAGAGCTATGGACCCACCAGCAATGCAAGAGCCAGTAGTTCAAAATGTCGGGGCAAATCTGAATTCTGATGCACCTCGACCAAGGGTTATTAGGGATCATTTAAATCATATCTTGGATGATCTTAATCCTGGCATCATGGCACCGAAAATTCAAGCTACACATTTCGAATTAAAGCCTGTCATGTTTAATATGCTAAACTCTATTGGGAATTTGGAGGTATGGCGTACGAAGATGCAAGGCAACATATTCAAGCATTTTTAGAAGTTTGTGACTCATTCCGTCAACAAGGAGTTCATGAGGATGTCTTGAAGCTCAAGTTATTCCCTTATTCCTTATGTGGCCGAGCAAGGGCGTGTTTGAGTCGAGTACCATCCGGATCGATGGAGTCATGGGCTGATCTGTGCAAGAGCTTTTTGCTGTGATGTAATCCTCCGAATCTACACACCTAGCTTAGAAATGACATAGCTTCTTTTCGATAAGGTGACGATGAGTCAATGTGTGAATGTTGGGATCGATACAAGGGATTGCTTCGCAAGTGTACAAATCATGGATTTCAAGATTGAACTCAAGTTGTGATGTTCTACAACGGAGTCAATGCACCGACGAGGATGATGCTAGATGCCTCGGTAAATGGAACTTTACTAGACAAATCACCCGATGAGGCATTTGACATTCTTGATAGAATTGCCAACAATGACTATCAATTTCTTTCTACAAGACTTGAAACCGGAACAAAGGCACAAGGAACATTCGAGCTTGATTCTATGGATTCATTATCCTCCCAACTCTCAGCTATCACCAACATGTTGAAGAGAATTCAACGTTCCAATGAGGTGAAGTGAAGATGGCCAGTTCAGCATGTTTGTTATGCCATGGTAATCATCATGAGAGCGAGTGCCCAGGAAACCATGAGTCAGTCAATTATGTGAGCAACTTCAACAGAGGCAACAATAATCCCTACTCTAACACCTATAATCCAGGATGGCGATAACATCCGAACTTTTTATGGGGAAACCAAGGATCCAACAATCCTAATCCCCCAGCGCGAAACTAGAATACTAATGAGCCCCAACAGTTTCAAGCGAATATGCCCTGGCATAATCAGAACAAGGGGGCTGCATCATCATCGAATACCAGTTCTTTGGAGGCTACTATGCAAGAATTTATTCTAAGTACCAAGACTATGCTTCAAGAGCATACTACAACCATCAAGAACCAAGGAACTCTACTACAAAGCCACACTGCTTTATTGCGAAATCAAGAGTGTCAGGTTGGCCAAATTGCCATGACATTACAAGAGCGTCAGCCAGGACGTCTGCCAAGTGATACTGAAGTCACTAAGCCACACGGTAAAGAGCAATGTAGCGCGATCAAACTAAGGAGTGGCAAGCAGATTAATCAAGAAGATAAGTTTGGGGGGAAGACGAGTGAATAATACCCACCCAAACCTGTGCAAGAAGAGATGCCTGAGCAAATTCTCGAGGAAAAGGAGAAGGAGGAAGGTTTGACAAAGGAACCTACTGATGGAGCGAGCATAAATGCCATGGAAAAATCAATTCCTACCCCAAAAGTGGAAGATGTTAGACCCCCACCCTTTCCCCAGAGGCTAAAGAAGCAACACAATGAAATCTAGTTCAAGAAGTTTGTTGATAAATTGGACCAACTGTACATAAATGTCCCACTATTGGAGGCAATTGACCAGTTGCCCACCTACGCTAAATTTCTCAAGGAGATAGTTACGAAGAAGCGTAAAGTGGAGAAGTTTGACACAATTGCCACGACAAAAGAGTATTGCTCTACTTTAAGTAACCTACCTATGAAGAAGAAGGATCCAGACAGATTCATTATCCCGCGTGCTATTGGAGATAAGTTCGTTGGGAAAACACATTGTGATCTTGGATTGAGTGTAAATCTGATGCCCAAGTCAATTTTTGTGAAGCTTGGCATGGGATATGCGAGACCCATATCCGTCATATTACAACTAGCCGATCGTTCCCATGTGAGACCCGAGGGGAAGATCGAAGATGTCATAGTGAGGGTGGAGAACTTCGTGTTTCCAGTCGATTTCCTCATACTTGATTGTGAGGCTGATGCAAATACACCCATCATCTTAGGGAGACCTTTGCTAGCAACCGATCGCATTCTCATTGATTGTGAGAAGGGTGAGCTCACGATGCGAGTAGCAAATCAAAGATTGACCGTGAACATCAATGATTCTCTCAAGTACGTGGATGATTCTGAAGAATGTCGGAGCATTTTGGAAGCAGATTATGAGCAATCAACGGAAGCTGATCATTTTTGCCATAACAATTTTATACAACTGGAGGAGTATGAAGAGCTCATAGAAGAGGAAGAGGAAGCTGGTGAATTGTCATTGGAAAAGCAACAATCTAGTCTGTTGATAGCTAGAAATCATTCGAGCTTCGAACCTCTTGACTTCGAGGAATTCGTTCCTCCCAAGCCTTCATTACTCAATGCGCCAAAGCTGGAGCTGAAGATTTTGCCACAACATTTGAAATATGCTTATCTGGGTGGAGATGAGACCCTGCCTGTTATTATTTCTGTGAATATCAATTTTGATCAAGAAAGAAGTCTACTTGCTATTTTGTCACAACATAAACGAGCAATAGGATGGACCATGGCAGATTTAAAGGGGATCAATCCCACTATCTGTATGCATAAGATACTTCTGGAAGAATGCCATGGCAAATTCATAGAGCCACAACGAAGACTCAATCCTATTATGAAGCAAGTTGTTATGAAGGAAGTTATTAAATGGCTCGATGCTGGAGTTATTTACTCAATACCGGACAGTTCATGAGTGAGCCCGGTTCAATGTGTGCCTAAGAAGGGAGGCACAACCGTGGTGAGCAATGAAGACAATGACCTATTGCCGACGCGCGTAGTGACCGTATGGAGGATTTGTATGGACTATCGCAAGCTCAATAAGGCTACAAAGTAGGATCACTTTCCTCTACCTTTCATCGACCAAATGTTGGATCGCTTAGCGGGCAAAGCTTTCTATTGTTTCTTGGATAGATATTCGGGGTATAACCAAATAGCCATAGCACTGGAGGACTAAGAGAAGACCACTTTCACTTGTCCTTATGGCACTTATGCTTTTCGGAGGATGCCCTTTGGATTGTGTAATGTCCCGACAACTTTCCAGCGTTGTATGCAAGCTATCTTTTCTGATACGGTTGAGGATTATCTAGAGATATTCATGGATGACTTCTCTGTTTTTGGACACAGTTTCTAGAATTGTCTTGGCAATTTAGCAAAGGTCCTGAAGCGATGTGAAGAAGCTGACCTTGTACTATATTGGGAGAAATATCACTTTATGGTGATTGAAGGTATTGTGTTAGGCCATAAAATCTCACACAAAGGCATCGAGGTGGAAAATGCTAAGCTCGAGGTGATTGAGAAATTACCATCGCCTGCAAATTTCAAGGGCATAAGAAGTTTCCTCGGACACGCGAGATTCTATCGGAGATTCATCAAGGATTTCTCCAAGATCTCCAAGCCCTTGTGCATGTTGTTGCAACAAAACCAACCTTTTATGTTCGATCAAAAATGTCATGACGCTTTCACAGAGCTGAACCAAAGCCTTATCACTGCACCCGTAGTTATTTCCCCGGATTGGACCTTACCGTTCGAGCTGATGTACGATGCAAGCGATTATGTCGTGGGAGCAGTTTTGGGTCAACGTCGAGGTAAGATTTTTCATGTTATATATTATGCTAGCCGTACTTTAAATGAAGAACAACTTAACTACACTGCCATAGAGAAAGAGCTACTTGCCGTGGTATTTGCATTTGACAAGTTTAGGCCATACTTGATAGGCACTAAGGTCATTGTTCACACTGATCACTCAGATATTAAGTACTTAGTGACTAAAAAGGATGCCAAACCTAGGCTTATTAGATGGATACTGCTATTGCAAGAATTTGATTTAGAAGTGGTAGATAGGAAAGGCATAGAAAACCAAGTTGCTGATCATTTTTCTAGGCTAGAAGTTAACCTGGAATGTCATGACAAAATTGAAATTGATGATGAATTTCCTGTTGAGAAAATTCTTTATGCCACGGCAATTCCGTGGTACGCTGACCTTGTTAATTTTCTTGTTAGTGGTATTTTTCCGTTTGACATGACAAGCCAAGGAAGGAAGAAATTCAGACATGACGCGCGGTTCTATTTCTTCTATGAACCGTATCTGTTCAAGCATTGTGCTGATCAAATTATCCGGAGATGTGTGTCTGAAGAGAAACAAACAGATATTCTGTATCAATGTCACACAAGCCCGTGTGGTGGACACTTCGGAGGTATGAGGACTGCTGCAAAGGTCCTCCAATCAGGTTTTTATTGGCATACCTTATTCAAAGATGCCCAGGCATTTTACCAAGCCTGCGATCGATGTCAGAGGAATGAGAATATCTTCAGACGTCATGAAATGCCACGAAAAAATATTTTGGAGATAGAGTTGTTTGACGTGTGGGGCATAGACTTTATGAGACCATTCCCATCTTTATTTGGAGATTTGTATATCCTATTGGCAGTGGATTATGTGTCCAAGTGGGTAGAAGCCATTGCGTCGCCTAGGAACGATTCGATGACAGTGCTTAAGTTCCTTCACAATCACATTTTCACAAGGTTTAACGCGCCAAGGGCTATCATCAGTGATGAAGGCACTCATTTTGAAAACAAGTTAATTGCCAAGGCATTACAAAGATATGGGGTAAGACACAAAATTGCCACGGCATATCATCCCAAGACCAATGGGCAAGCCGAGGTTTCCAACCGTGAAATCAAGCAAATTCTGGAAAAAGTGGTGAACCCGAGAAGGAAGGATTGATCACCAAAGCTTGATAAAGAGTTGTGGGCATACCGAACAACATTCAAGACCCCCTAGGAATATCTCCATTTAAGTTAGTTTATGGCAAGGCATGTCACCTCCCTGTCGAGCTAGAGCATAAGACCTATTGGGCAATCAAGAAGCTCAACTTTGATGCCGAGTTAGCTAGTGAAAGAAGACTTCTAGAGTTGAATGAGATGGAGGAATTTAGGGCCCAAGCCTATGAAAATGCCAAACTCCACAAGTAGCGGACTAAAAGATGGCATGACCATGCAATTTTGTCACGACATTTTCAAGTTGGACAACAAGTTCTCCTATTCAACTCAAGGCTGAAGCTTTTCCCTGGGAAGCTTAAATCAAGGTGGTCTGGTCCATTGGAAATACATCATGTGTATCTCCATGGAGCTGTATACATCAAAAACCTTGATAACGGGACAATTTTCAAAGTTAATGGTTAGTTCCTAAAGATCTACACTGGAGCCCATGTGATGCGAGATAAGTCTACCATATATCTTATAGATGCCTGACGTGCAAAAATGTCACGACATTTTCAGTTTACTCATGTTCATAAATAAATTATTTTAAGTTTGTTTTTTTTATGCTACGTCGTTTTTAAGTAATTTACGTATTTTTTTTATTTTTTTAGGAAATACACACCCTTGGAGGCTGGCGGATGAAGGAGAAAGAAGGAGAAAAGTAAGAAACCCTACCTTCAAAGTTTTGGGCGGTAAAAGACAAAAGGGGGAAGCTTTTTTATTTTTATTATTTTTTTGAATTTCAAAATAACTCTCTTTCTCTTCTCTTTAATTGCCTGACACCACCACCCAATCAACCCCACCACCAGCTGCTGAAAAATAAAGATCACGTGGAGCAGATGATGAGTCTAATCCTGGAATCAGTTCACCACCGTCGAAGAGAAGAGCCTCGCGCCGAATTGCCACCGCAACACCATCAGTATAGCCAAGGTACATTGTATGTCAATTCATTTCATTGCATAACATTTAGTTTTTTTTAGTTGCATTGAGGGCAATGCCTAACTCAAGTTTGGGGGAGGTGTAGTTCTCTACTTCATTTTCATTTGCATGATAGTAGTAGTTGTAGAAAAATGCCATGACAATTGTTCAAGTTTTAGGATAAGTTTATTGGATTATAGTTAGTGATGCCCGATGATGATATTCTTAATATGGCCAATGCTTGAATTGAATATGCATGACTTGAGACTTTGATAAAGCCTGCTTTAGGACTTGGTGGTTTGTGTTTATTTTTCTTTTACATGAGTGTATGTTCTCCATGCTTAGGAAAGCTAGGAAATTTTATAGAATGAAAACTTGAATAGCCCTTCATGTTTTGATGAATTTACTTGTTAATAGAGAACTCCCATTAGTTAGTATAGAAGTCGTGAATAAATGCCTAGACATACCTGTAGAGGGATAGTCCACTATGCCATGGCATATCCATGTGCATATGAGTTTCTGAAAGAGGCACAGGGTGACGCTACACTTTTAACTTGCCATGGCATTACCTGGATACTGCGTTTTAATAAATGGTAGCTATGGCATGAGCAGAAGGTAGTGTGACAGGCTGACTCCTCTCGTAGTAGTATGTCGAGCATTTTTATTAAAAATAATATATATATATATATGGGGAGTAGTAAAATGTGCTTTAATGAAAGAACATACTTTGCTAAGATAGTGAACATTCCTTAGAATTTTTCTAACTTAACTAAGCATAGATTAGATACACTCACTCATGAACACACACACTCGCATTAGACCTTGCCCTAGGGTAGCGTTCTTGAAAATTCTTCGAGTCTTATATGTTTATGCCATGACATTTTCTGAGGGCTGAAACTCTAACCCATTTGCTTGCCTAGTTCTTGAACATTGTCATGAAATTTCTTCTCTGCTAGCTGTTATACATTATTTGAGGACAAGCAATAGCTTAAGTTTGGGGTGTGTGATAACTCCGCAAAAAGGCTATATTTTAAGTCTTTTTACTTAAGTTATTTACTGTTCTTAAGCTCATATAGGATCATTTAGATGCATTTAGGCTCATATCATTGCATGTAGTTTTGTAGTTATGCCTTGGCATTTTTATGTGGCAATAGGTGCTATTTCATGGGAAATGTAGTTCTTTTGTGTTGTGCAGGTAAAGCAAAAATGGGAAGTTGAGGATATGTGTCATGGCATTCGCAGAAGGATAGCGATGGGAAAATGCCATGGCAAATCTGGAGGACTCCTGTGCTGAGCTGAACGACAAGAAAATATTTTGATAAGAGTGTCAGTTGGTGCCATTACAGCCACCCAGGACCTTTACAGCCTGGCCACAACCACCTCAGTAGGGGACCACAGCCAATATCGCTGGACCACGAGCCACCTCATTAGAGGACCACTATCACCACTACTAGCTCTGTAGAAATGCCATCACGTGAAAGGGGACAGGAATGGAATTTTCATATCTTTTAGGGTTTTTCACCCATTTTAAGGCACGATGACCTATAAGAAAAGAGAGGCCTTTTGAGGAACAAAAAACATAGAAAAAGAGGCACCTTTAGAGTGGTTTGCGTCGGTGGAAAGTTCCCACCTTTCTCCTCCAAACTCTATCCAAAGTGTCCTCCATTGATAGAGCTCGAAGGGAGTGGTGTGTTAGGCACCCGAAAGGGGCTAGCACACCAAGGCGTCTCGTGGTGGTTGAAGAGCCGACAGCCTGTGCAATCGAGGGTGTCTTATAGTCCTTTTTCCTTTGCTTTAATTTTCATATTTTTATGAGGATGATTGTTGAATGTTTAAGATGTATGTGGATGATACTTTCTTTTACATTTCGCACTGCCATGTGAGCTTTGTTTAGGTGGTTAAACTTATGGATGATTATCTTTTGCTTTTATTAATATATGTCTTCTAAGTGTTTGTATTGATGAGTACCTAAAAGTCCTCATCTTTTATATCATTTTACCATTCGATGACTACTAATAAAGATAGATTTAATGTCAATAATGGATAATTCCGCTTATTCTCCATATTTCAGCATCCCAACACTTAATTCATGAATTATCTATTATTTGGCATAAAATAGGTACGGTTAATGTTTTCTTCTCTTAGACAGGAAACTACCACATAGGTAATGCCAGATAGCATGATGGATGATGGAAACCAAAGCTGGAATGCAGATTAATACCCGCCTCGGCAGCACTTGAAGGCCTCGGCAACACCTGGAACATAAAAGTTGATATGATAGGTGATCTGAAGAGAAAAATAAGGTGAACGTTTTAAGACAAGCAACATAGAAATCGGAGCTGAGGAACACACGTAAAGTCAAGGTCAAAGGCCACGTGGGAAAAGAATCCTTATAGGAATAAAACTAGGAAATAAAATAAATATCTTTTATTTATGTACTTAACTTGTGTTTTACTCAAGTTGTATTCCTACTTTGGAAAGGTTTGCCCTAGGCCAAGCCTATATAAACCATAGCCTATGTAGAGAGGAGATATCTCGAAATCAAGTGTTCGTAGAAAACCCTAAACTCCTCCATCGTCCCCTTGGGGTTTAGGTTAGTTGTGGAGTAGTTGTGGGAGAAAGTTTGTAATTTGTTTAGTTCTTATTAATACAATTTCAGAATTCATAGTTTATTCTCTCTTGGTATTTACTCTTCTCGCATATGAGCTCGAAAGATAAGTATGTGAAGAAAAACCTATTTGCCTAGCATCGGGAGATGTAGGTTCACGAAACGAGAGAATATGGTCTTTGCTCAAGGGCATTTACTAATCCGGTTGAGAGATCAACCGCCCAGGATTTCAACGACTAACAAGATGCATGAGTTTGGTTGTTATCCGTCCTTGATTCACGCCGGGAGGTATCGTCAAGACGTGGGTTTCAACAGTTCTCTTCGCTTAGGGATAAGGAAGAAAACATACAAGGATGATCTGTCGAACTATAAGTTATTGAATTGTCGACAAGGCATAACCCCGTCAAGGCAGCTACGACGACCCTTTGTGCGAACCCGCCGAGGTAGCAATTCAACCCCATTGCATTATAAGAACGAGACAATTACATTATGATTTCACACTACGAAGCACTCTAACCTACCCCACTTTTCCATCCTTGATTTCTTGATCATTTATCTTTATTGCTTTAATTAGTTTTCCTAGTTATAATCCAACTCAATTATCTGTGTATTTACCTTTTCATTGTGCAGGAAGAATAAAATGCGTAAGTAACGCCAATCCTCATGGGTTCGACAATCTTAAATACTACAATTTGGCAAAAGGTGGACGGACGAATACTTCATCATAAAAGCAGGACTTCCGATCCTTCACCATGTATATTTGCTTTGCTCATTGTTCTTAAATCATTTAGGCATTGTAAGAGGCACGAGAGTGTCCCGTGTTTAGGTGCATGCTAGAGCACTCGAGTGAGGCGTAGCTATAGATCCTTAGATCATCCGAGAGGAGCTAAGGGAAGATCTACGTGAGCAATGGGTTCTAGACTGCAAATAGAGCCTAATCTAAGCCTAGAGCACTCAAAATAGGCGTAAGGGAGGGTTTCAACGACTAAAAGGAGTGTGCTTCTTCTATAGACTAATACTACCTGCGTGACTGGCGGATGTCGTGGTATTTTAGTTTTTCAGGTTCCTATGACTCGAAAGAGCGGTAACACTTAAGAAACCTTTGTCGAGTAAATATACACCTTAGGGGCTAGATGTTAGTAGAAGTAAGGGTTAAGAAGTCCATTAGATCTTCCACCAATCATTCCCTAGAGAGTTCATCAATAGAGGGTTAGTACAACATATTGTTTAAACATGTTCTTGCATCCTGCATTTGTCTCCGCATTTACAAACTACTTTCTTTGTTTACTTGTTCTCCTGCAATCACACTACTATATTTTCCACACACCATTTCCATACATCTACCCTGCCATTATCATCCATTCCATTTTGCCTTGGCATATTTTAGTTGCTTGAATTCTGAAATTGCCATAGAAATTCACCATTACTCCTGCACTGTACATATCCATTTCTACATGTGTTTATATTTATTTTCCTTTTTAGTTAGTGACACCTTTTTACCTTGACAATATTGACTTACTGGTTACCTCTATCCTCGTGGGAACGATACTCACTCATATTTTTTTTACTTGTATGACTGTGTACACTTGCACATACGTGTTTGCATAATTTATAGCACTACACAGGTAAATTTCCCCCAGTTAAATTTCGAGGATGGAATTTTCTTTAAGGAGTGGAGAGTTGTCACGACTCGAGTTTCGGAACTTGGAGTCGGGTTAACCCAAGGTTTGGGCCTCGTGTTTGGGCCTTGTGTGTCTTGTTAGGCTTGGAGGTTTGTTGTTTGGCTTGGGCTAGGATGATGGCTTAAGGGTAGAATAGTAAATGGCTAATTAGGATGAATTGAAGGGGAAAAAGGGGACACATTTTTTGCATAGTGCAGAGAATGAGATCATCTCCTTTATTGTTCTCTTCTTCATCTCCAAGACCATTTCTCTCTTCCAAAACCATCATCAAAGGTAAGTTTTTTATATGTGAGCTGAGTGAATCTCGTTTGGAGGCTAGAGTAAAGGTTGTTCATCTCAAAAGGATCTATCATTCAAGGTAAATTTGGTTTAAAATGGTGGAGGTAAGGTTTTAGTGGTTTTCTTTTGGAAGAACGAGATTAGTTTTGGGGAAGGTTTTAGAGTGATTTTAAGGTTGTTTTAGCTTTCTTAAATCACCTAGATAGTGTAGTAATCGTTTGGTCATCTTCCTTTTAGTTGGAGAGCAAGGAGAACCATCAAGGTGCTTGGGCAAAGAGAAGGTTTGAGGGTTGGTTGTGAAGCTTCTTCAACTCGTTTTGGAGGTTGGTACACTTCCAAATCCTTTGCAGGGTTGCCTTTGACTCAAATGAAGCATGATGCAATATGGGCTGTAGTTGACCGGTTGACCAAGTCTGCTCACTTTTTGCCTGTACGCATGGACTTCAATTTGGAAAGATTGACTCAGTTATACATCAAGGAGATCGTGCGATTGCATGGAGTTCCATCCTCAATCATATCGGATAAGATCCGCGGATCATAGTAAGGCTTTGGAAAAATATCCACAGTGCTTTGGATACTAAGTTGCACTTCAACACAGCTTTTCATCCACAAACCGATGGTCAATCTGAACGGGTCATTCAGATTCTTGAGGACATGCTTCGGTGTTGTATTGTGGACTTCGAGGGTAGTTGGTAGGAACAACTATCGTTGGTTAAGTTTGATTACAAAAACAGTTATCAGTCTAGTATCAAGATGGCACCGTTTGAGGCATTGTACGGACGCAAGTGTAGAACACCTTTGTGTTGGACCGAGCTCAATGAAAGACGGATTGTGGGTTCCGATCTAGTTAAGCAAACAGAGGAGAAGGTTCAGATCATCAAGGAAAGGTTACAAGCTGCTTTCGATCGTCAAAAGGCTTATGCGGATAACAAAAGCTTCCCCCCTTTTGTCTTTTACCGCCTAAAACGTTGAAGGTAGAGTTTCTTACTTTTCTCCTTCTTTCTCCTTCAGCCGCCAACCTCCAAGGGTGTGTATTTCCTAAAAACAATAAAAAAACACATAAATTACTTTAAAAAAACGATACAGCATAAAATAATTAATATTATGGGTTCACAGGGGTCGTTTAAGGCATAAAATAAGTAATGTAACTCAAAATTGGTAATAAGAGTCTTAACATGAGAAATTATACTTGCATACTCAGTTTTGGCTTGGTTGAGTATTATTTGGTGTAAGATCCTTGGTGGATCATCTTGTGTGGTTTGTGTCATTGTTTGGTGGGAGACACCTAGTAAGTGATAGTGTTGCAACACAACGAAGATCATCCGATGTGAGATTCCAGGGGATGTATCGAAGGCCATCCGATGTGAGATTCCAGGTGATGACTTTAATAGATGTGAGATTTCGAGCCCCACTCGATGTGAGATTCTGAGTGAAGAATCAATGCGAGATTCTGATTATATTAGCTCGATGTGAGATTCCGAGCAGACCGATGTGAGATTCCGAGCCGGGTGAGTTTCCCAGTGTCGGATTGGCAGTGGGCCTCACTTTTGATTTGTTTATTTTATGCTTTGGTTGCATTTGACATATCATGTCATCATATTATCTCATCTCGCATGCTTATAGTTATGATTCACTTGAAAGAACAGTCGATAGGTTGTGCACTCACTGAGCTTTCGTAGCTCAGCGTTTTGGAATTTGTTTCCATGCGTAGGTAAGTAGGCGGACGTTCGGGAGGATGTAGAGGAGCACCATCTTTTGAGACTTCAGCATTAACCGGTTGGTAGAGTACAGTTACTAGATTATTTGAGTTATATATTCGTAGGACCATTGTTGTAATTGTAACTCTATTTCATTTAGTTGTTAAGGTCAAATGTTTTATCAAACTTGTATTTGGAGCTCTGATGATATTTTGGGTTGTGAAACTACTTCGGATTTTAAATATCGTTTTAAATTATGTCTTATTTAATGGTTTGACTTGAGTTTGACTTTGAAATTTTATGGACACGGGTTGGGCTTATGGCCCAAATGTGGCACCCGGGTTGGGGTGTTACAAAAACCTTCAAGATCTCTTGATTTAAGCCATTAAACTCAACTAAAACTCAAGATCCGAAATTAATATGTAAACCTTTAATTGGATCATTAAAAACTTCAATAATCATTCATTTTCAAACTTAAAACCATCAACCAATCAAACCATACGGGATTTCTCAAAATCAATCTAAAACCCCCAATTAAAACCAAATTTTAACATCAAATTAATTCTAGAAACATTGTAATGGATCAAACACTTGGGGATTTCATTAAAGAACTATAAGTTTAGAGATTTAGATAAATCCTTAACTCCAAACATGATCCAACTTCCTTCCAATTGAAAGAAAACATGAAAAAATGGAAATTCAATGAGATTTTGAGGGAAAACAAAAGAGATTCAACTAAAACAAAATCAAGGCTTTAAGAGAAGATTTACCTTGAAAAGAATGATAGATTCTCTATTGAAAATCAGAAGGAATTGAGAGAATTTGAGAAAATGAGGTAGTTACGTGAAATTTGGTGATTTGAGATAAAATGGGTAATTATAGTTATAAAGGGTTAATTGAGTGATTAAATAAATATTAAAAGACGTTAATTGGAAGGTTAGATCATCTGAGTAATATTGGATCAATAGCCTCTTAAAGATTCTAAGTATTGACCCATTTACAATTAAGTCACTAAAATAGTCCACTTTTCAATTTTTATAAAATAGTCGCTAGTTTCCAATATCTTAAGTATCCAAGTGTCATTTCCCAAAATTGATTTGAAAAAAGTCAAATGTAGATAAAATAATTATTTTAGATGATTTTCCATAATTTATTTCCCAAGAAAACATTTTCTTAAGATTTAAATCCTGAAACTAAGTTTAACGGCTTACCTGATTCAATCGGTTCACTAACCCGACATCCAAAAAATCTAGGACCATTTTCAAGGCATTACAAGATTTTAAAACATCTTTCCTAAAGGAGAACTTGACGAGGAAATATACATAGAACAACTTGAGGGTCATGTAGTTTTAGGTCATGAAAGAAAAGTATGTAGATTGGTGAAGTCTCTATACATAAAACAACCTGAGGGTCATGTGGTTTTCGATAACGTTATTATGACAAACGGATTCAAAATAAATGATTATGATAAATTTGTATATATAAAAACTACAGATATTGGATGCATCATCCTATGTTTGTTCGTTGATGACATACTCATTGTGTGATGCAACAATGAGATGGTAAAACGTACCAAAGATATGTTAAATTCGAAATTTGACATGAAATATATGGGATTAGCTGATACAATTTTTGGTATCCAAATCAAAAGATCAAGAAGTCTCATATTAACTCAATCACAGTACGTACACAAGATTCTCGAAAGATTTGGCAAGGATGATTTTGGCATAGCCATAACTCCTTTAGATCTTTGTTCTAGTTTATCTAAGAATAAAGAGGAAATTATTAATCAAGTGGAATATGCAAGGGTCATAGGCAGCTTAATGTATCTCATGAGCTGCACTAGACCAGATATCGCTTATACTATGAGCAGTCTAAGCAGATTCACAAGCAATCCAAGAAAAGATCACTGAAAAACAATTGTGAGAGTACTAAGATATCTTAGATATACTCGGGATTATGGATTGCATTATTCCAAAGATCCTACTGTCTTAGAAGGATACTTTGATGCTAGTTGGATATCTGACATACAAGATACCAAAGGCACAAGCGTATATGTTTTCACTTTAAGAGGAGGAGTCGTGTCTTAGAAATCCTCAAGACAAACGATTATAACCAGATCCACAATGGAATCTAAGTTTTTGTTGTACATAAAACTAGAGAAGAAGGCAAATGGTTAAGACAATTTTTTGAGGATATCTTGTGCCCTCTGTATGTAGATATTGTGAAATCAAGCAACGATTGTTATATCAAAGAATTTTATGTATAACGGTAAATCAAGACATATGTCTCGGTGACACAATAATGTTAGAAAACTTGTCTCAAATGTAGTTATCTTTATTGACTTTGTAAGATCAAAGGATAACATTGTGGATCCACTAACCAAAGGGTTAAACCGAGATCAAGTTGATAATAAATCAAAAGGAATAAGATTAAAGCCCATGAAAAATAAAGGCGCTATGTGAAGGAAAAACACTACCTAGTTGACTGAAGATCACAAGATCTAGGTTCAAAAGGACAACCTAATTGCATAGACCTATGCAATCACTATGGGGTTCCTCTCCCAAGTCCATTCCTATGATGTGAACAGTGACAAGAATTTAGTATAGGTTTAGCAAAAGCTTTAATGACCATTGTGTGCTTCGGTATATCGAACAACATAAGTCACCTATGTGAAAGTGAAGTGGGGCCACTTCAAGAAGATTAGATTATTGGGCATAGTTATTTCCAACTATTGCAGAAACAAGCGATGTCCACGACCATATGGGCATAACCATGAGAGTTGAAACTCTTGTCAGAGAGATAGGTGTGTGAAGTATGTCATCGTTTACACCAAAAGCTGAAAGTTCAAGGACATCAAGTCTACTGATTTGCTAGTAAAGTAAATATACTTTCACAAGGGAAGGTTCAAAGGAGGAAACCTATATATCTTATGTATCTATCAATCATAGAGCCTATCACCACATCGAGCCAAAATGTATTGATAAAAATCATCAATTTTATTCATGTGGGGGATTGTTGGAAAAACAGTGAGAAATGATCGACTTTGAGGTATGTTTTGGAATAGTAAAGATAGGTATTCGATTAAGAAATTTATTGATTCTTATTCTATCCCATAAGATCTTTACAACGGTATCTCACATGCTCAAAATGATTGAGTTATGAATGATAAATTGATGCTCAAAGTATAAAGGTCAAGAATAAAGTAAGGAATGAAGAACCCCTTATCTCATATGGATGGAGTAAATGAAGTGAGAGGTGTTTATATACACTTGCCCACACAGTTGTCATTGAATGACTTATAATGAACCTGTGACTCGCGCGTAGGGGGTGCAGATCCAATCTCATTCGGGTTGGGACGCACCCGCACGACGTAGGCGATGTGAATGTTCGGACCGGTCGGGCCCTTTATGGTCCTGCAAATATTTTACCCGTTGTAAGTAATTTTCCTTAATTTTTTTTAATATCTAAGGAGAGTTTGTATTCAGCTAAAATACGAATTAATAAGAAGTTTAAATTCCCTTGAACTTTGGATATTAATCAGATAATGGGAAGATAATGCTAATTATGCTTTTAATATTAGAATTTATATAACCCCCTAAACCCTACCTAAAAGAAAAAGGTCGAATCTAGGAAATCACGTTTGAAAACTTTACCCTCAAGAAAACCAATTTTAAAAAATTATACTTTAATTTAAAATAAAATCATAATGATAACATAAATATCTCAAATGTCTCAGAGTTTTCAAAATAATAAATAATAACCTGAATATCTAAAAATAGTTTCGTTTTGATAACGAAAAACTGAATAAAATCTGAGATCCTTCAAGTACCGCATCGCATAAAGTTCAAAGATCTGTAAGGGAAAAACTAAGAGGGGGTAAGCTAAAGAGCTTAGTGTGTCTCTAAGGTGCAGATAAAAAAAACGCGGTTTATAAAATTATTTTTCAAAAGAATAAAATATTGTTCACATAAATAATTTTGTCAAGAGTAAAGTTTTGAAAAAATGCAAATCATAATATATGAATGATATCATACGCACAACACAAATCCCAACTACAGCGTCACCATTCTGAATGGATGAGTTCCCCAAAACCCTCACCTACAACGTCATCAAAATCCAAGAGTGGTTTTAGGCTTCCGGAAAGTTGTCATGACTTCCTCTGTTCACAATTCCATCCCATGCACACAATATGATGTAACATGATTTGAAAATTTGAAAACAATCACAATTCAATCTAAAATCACAATTTATCCGAAATCTCAATTTGTCCGAAAACACAAATTCACATGATATAAAAATCATATTTACTCTCAAAAGTGTGAAATCTCAAATCTGAAAATTTTAATATTTCTCAAATCACAATGACATGTATGCATGATAACACAAGTGCACAATCAAAGTCACAGTACAAAAATTAGACATGCTAGCAAAACACAAGTATTTTTCAAAACACAAAATATTAAGCATGTCACACAAAAAATATATTTTTTGAAAAAACATATATAGCACCAATAAGAGAACACACCTTAGCCAAAGCGACTCAAATTACTGAATAACATGGTCTTGAACTCGAACAAAAATAATGAATGAAAACGAAGGTTTTAGAGAATCTTGATGAAAGAAAATGAATGTAGGGTTTTCTCTTAGACCATAATATGTATTTATAGAGAAAAATAACTAATTCCAATTAGAATTAAAATTCTATTAGAACGAAATATAAATATAATAAATATTAATAAAAATAGTTGTAGAATTTCAAAAGGATTTTCTTTCCCTATGTAAAACTCTTTATATAATATATATACTATTAAATAAAGAGTTTTAATAAAACAATAATTAGAATAAAATAATATTTTTAATAAAAAAGATTGTAAAAAAATTAATAAAAAAATAATTAATCTCAGTAAAAATAGAATTCAAATTAAAAAACTCAAAAAAAAGTTTTCAAAAAATAGAATCTGAAAACTAGTATTTTTAATTAGGGATTTTAAAATTATGAATAATTTTGGGGTGTTACAATTCTCCTTAATTTGTGAGTAATTTTCCTTAATTTATTTTTTTAATATCTAAGAAGAGTTTGTATTCTGCTGAAATACGAATTAATGAGAAGTTTAAATTCCCGTGAACCATGGATATTAATCAGATAATGGGAAGATAATGCTAATTATCCTTTTAATATTACAATTTAATTCAATTTAAAATACTAGATAATATATATTATCCCCTAAATATTCGAATTTTGATTCATTTAAGTTTCTCACTCGTTGCCCTAATTTTCCCTATAAATATGATTGGAATTCTCAGGTTTGAAATCATCTCAAAAACGATTTTTCTCTCTCGTTTTCTTTTGGTGATTGGTGAAGGCAGATAAGGCTCGAGATCTCTGCAGCTGTGCTACTGTTGAATAGATCCTCTTGTTGTTGTATCCTAGGAGACAAACTACCATCGAACTCAAGCATCACAGGAGTGACAGAAAATTTGTCTTAAGAAAACTGTGTTCGTGCAGACCTCAACACGATTCCTACTTATCATTTTAATTCGGTTTGCATTTCTGTTTGTTTTATTTTGAGATTAATAGAAATTCTTTTTTCGTTTTTATCGTCTGGATTGATTACTGTGTAACAAAACTAGTTCGAGTTTATGTTTAGTTTTACAGAATGAGTGAAGAGTGTTACCAACATATGCTTCAATCCAATCTAAGTTGTTTGATCATGGTATTGACAATCTTGAGGTTTGTATAGATGTAGATTCAATGTCGTTCTTGATCGTACTCATGTTAAATTATGATCATTTGAGAGTAACATTGATCTTAATGACAAGTTTGTGACTATGGTTTATTATTTGGTTAAAGAGAAACAAAATGCTATTGGAGTTCTTGTTGAAAAAACTATAATCCAAGCTCCTAAACTCTTTGCTGAAAGTCAAAGGTACAAAGCAATATGGACTTGTAATAATTTGCATATTGGGGGAAAATGTTTAGAGGGCACACTAATATTGAGATATTGGAGCATGATTTTGCATATGATATTTTATGGCTTAATATTGAGCATACTAATGAAAACTGGAAAGAGATATTTTACATAGAATAAGTTATCATTCCTATGTCTAAAATAAATACAAAGAAAATTAGTTGTAAAAAATAGATATATGATGACAATAACAAAAAATGCTTCATATCTTGAGATGAAGGGTGAGATAAGGAGATTACATCATATGATTCTTTAATGCTTCATATCTTGCTTTATATCTTTGATTCAATGGAGAAGTTGAGACGAATTAAAAAATATCATGATTTATGTCTAGGTGTAGCTTCTTCAAAACAAGAGTTATAGAAGTTGACAATAGTTATTGAGTTGTTGCTCGCAGAATTTAATGAATTATTATGTCTTTATTGTGTGATCGTTAGAGACAATAATTATTTAAAGAAGGGAGGAATATCATAGTATGAAGAGTAAATAATAACGAGAACATGTTTACTGAGATGTTGTTAGGGATGCTTGATTGCATAGAGAAATTAGTTTATAATGAAACAGTTCGAGACGATATCAACATAGAGATAAATCTCAATTTCTCATTATATTATCTCTTTCTATGTTATTTTCTCACAACTTTTGAATTATTTATTTATAATTTCTGATTTGATGTTTCGAGAAGGCCGATTCATTTATTCAAAAATATTATGGTTTATGAGATTTACTATTGATATGTCATAACTAAGTTTAAAACTTCAACAACAAAAATTCAGGTGTTATCATTCTATACTTTTTTCTTTATAATTTTTATTATATAATATTTATGCGATAAAATATTCGTACAAGTTGTTTTGTGTAAAAGTTGTTCGGTGTTTAATAAAATTTCTAGATGTTTTTATTTGATAATTTTAAGTGTAATCAAAATTAATTTGTAAACAAATTAATTTATTGTTCTACATTATAAATTTAATTTTTTTAATATTTATTATTAGAGACTCTACTTTTATATTTGTTCTTACACCACTAAAATCTCAAAAACGATTCAAATAAATCAACATGGAATTGCAAACATATTTTTAAAATTGTCATTTATTCTCTTAAACCTTTAACCCGTATTTTAGATAATTCAAATAAAAAAAACAGATTCAATCGCTTTGTCCGCAAGATGTAACTTATGCTTTACAGCATAACTTGATTCCAGAAAAGCTAGAGTCACCCAGTGATTCTAAGTATGCTTTGTAAATCTGTATCAGACAAATAATAGCTTCTCTATGCACATTTTTTTTTGATTCACTTCTCTATGTACATTAAAGTGTTCTTTTTTGACCACTTCATTACCAGTGTTTATTGTTGTCCGAACAGACTGTGTTCTGTTTCCTTCTGTCCGAACTTTATTGCTGTTTTAGCAGATTCAAATCTGTATCTTCTTTGCAGTAAGTGCATGTGACTGTATGTATATATGTACTACCTGAACTTCATCACCATAAATCTATATCTTCAGCTTTCGGTTGCAGGCAGGTTCAAATGGAGACTTCCTCATGCAGATGCAAGTTTTCTTTTAACCAAAGCAATTCTAGATGGATCACCACCCCATTCTTCAAACACAATCAAAAGGTTTCCACTCGGCTTCAACCACGAACGCGGAAGATGGTACCTGAAAGTACAAACTCTTGCCATTGAATCCGATAAACGGATAATAACATAAAATGAATAGAGTTCCTCACCATCTTTGGGAAGGTTGTCCACAACCAGTTCTACATTTCTTGTCAGTGTAAGTTCCGGCATAATCACAAGCATCACAACTTCCACTCGCTATATATCCGGGCCAATGACGTCCGATGCTCTGACCATTTATCCATATTTGCCCCTTTCCCATGCTACTCATATCTAGAGCTAGTGGTTCATTTCCTCCAGGTGCGTTGAAAGTTGTCTGAAAAACAACAGATGGTCAATATTTATATCTGGTTCAACCTTTTGTTTCAGACATGGTATCTGTTAAATCATACATGGAAACTCCCTAACCTTGTACCAAGTCATAGGTTGTTTCGCCACCAATTGTGCTCCTTGAACCCATTCAACCGATGAGCTTCCGGTAACAGTGTGAAGGTTTAAGGCTTCCCCCTTTAGACCAATCTGAAAACATCATGCTAACATTGTCTATTAGTATATCAATAAGCTTGCAAGTGCAAATACTCGAAATTCATTATGAACAAACCTTGTAAGACCATGTCTGATTAGATATGTCTCTTGTCCCCTCACTGAGACCCTTCAATGTAACCGGGCCTAGAACCCCGGCATTCCATGTCTCAAAATGAGTTCCAACATTCTGAGACGTGAAATTCGACACTATGTCATCGAAAGTTAAGAAAAGTCGAAGCTAATATCAGAAAACTGACTGAACTAACCGGGAGTCCAACTGCGGCACTTAATACAGAAATCCTGTTAATCCCAGCTCTTAACTTGACATTTTGGCTGAATGTTAGTTTTGGATTGTCTATTCCACCATATGTGATACCTGAAACGAGAATAGAGTCGATACTGAGGTTCATTGGAAACTTTTGCTCATCTCTGAGTGCCGGGAGTTTTCGGCTTTACCTGATAGTTGACCATTGATAAAAACATGCAAAGCATGGCCTGCTGACCAAATAGTCAGAAGAGGATCTTGTCCATTCTTCAAGAAGTCTTCACTAGGGTCGATTTTTACACTGATTGAACAAGAGAATGTTAGGAAATCGAATTCGATATCAAAGGTACAATAATGCGTATCTGAGTACGGTACTCACTCAGTCATGTACCACAGATAATCTGATGCATCTCTGGTGAGATATATTTGTTCCCAAAGCCCATTATGTACAAACGCTTCTTGATCATCAGCACTGGGGCTTTGCTCATTGTATGATTGCCATGAGAGTACACTGTTTACCGGCACCATTGCCGGTTGAGTTCTCGGGGCTCCAACCTGTGCAACATTGGCATTCAAATGTTACAATTTTCATTAAATAGCTATTAATAAAACCGAAAAAAGCTCGACTTTCATGTAACAAAAGCCTTTTCCTTACCCTGGCAGTGTTGAAAACAGCAGTTTCACAGTCAGGAAGGATTCTGATGGACCAACGCGGTAAGTCGTAGTGACCATTTCCGAACTTTACTTTTGCAGAGTGTTTTGTGTCGTAGTTTGCAAGGAATGCAGCACATGCAGACCTCGACCGGAATACATGAGCCTAGGAATGATAAAAGCAATAATTGAATATGAAAACTGTCGAATCCCGGAACCGAAACGACGAGGAGTTGAGTTCTAATCCAAAAGAAAAAGTAACCTCTTGATTTCTTCCAAGAGATGTCACTGTAAGATTTGCAGAAACTAAAGCTGGTTCACTTGATTTGATTGCCTTATGCAAATCTCTTAGATGTCCCCATTTCGGCTCCCTTTTAAGTCCTGGTTCAAGACGAAAACAGCCATTCACGAAAGCTGAATGGTATTAAGTAGTCAGAATCATTAATGCTCGTATATACTTACCGTATTCATCAAGAGGAGCATCATAGTCATAGCTTGTAGCAATGAAGGGGCCACCGGCAGTCCTACCGAAGTTGGTTCCTCCATGGTACTGAAGCAAAAAGGTTTGAAAACGTTAGAAAAACAAATACCGGTAAACTTAAAGGAAAAGAGGAGATACCAGAACTTAATATACCATGTAATAGTTAACAAACGAACCACCATTCTGTATAAATCTGGCAACTGAAAATGCTATGTCTTCTACCGGTCTAGTCGGAACCGCACTACCGAAACCCGTAAACCTATGAATCAAAGAAACCGAAATTCCTTAAGAGAAAATTAAACTAAATAACAGAAATGATAGACAAGGTATAATCTTGTAACTTACCAACCAGTCCAGTTTTCTGTCCACATTTTTGGCTTATGTTTTGTATTGGGAGTAAAGTTTTCGCAGTAAAATCCATTGCAGGTGTTAATCTGTGCAGAACAAAGAGATAAGGTTTCCCGAATTCCTAGTACAATAACGATTCGAAACCTCGATATTACTAAGTTTGTAAATGAATAAACATGAACCAAAATTGTGACATAAAACACTGTTGACAACCCCACCAAGAAAGAGGATTCAGCACCAATTCAAAAGGCATAGCAACAAAATCTTTAAATCAAAATGACAATGAAAAGCAAAATCAAAAGAAACTAATGGCATGAAATCTCACCACAGGGTCAGGAGCATCATCTTGCTTGCACATGATCCACGGTACACCGGTCTTGAGTCCGACCGCCATTTGTGCAGCCCATTTGGTGTAAGCTTTACCAGGAGCACCAATTTCCCATTCAACCGGACCGAATTCATTCTCAATCTGTCATCATAAAATTCATAAAAAAAAAGAGTAAAATAAGACAAAGCATAGTATTTTTGGTCCAACCTGAGCCATAATAATTGGACCTCCTTGAGTCTGAAACAGCTTCTCTGCTTTCATCATGCTGACTATCTTAGCTGTGAATTTTTGCATTGCAGCCTGAAAATCAAATTATTTGATTAATAAAATCATTAAATCAAAAAAGGGTATATAGATATAATCAAAATATTCAAAATTTCAAACCTTGAAAGGTCCATTATCTGTCCTGAAAGCAATGCCAGGAACATATTTTAACCAAACAGGAAATCCCCTGAACCATAAGATGAACTAAACATATCAGTGAAAATCTGCAGAAATTCACCTATGGTGATTGGTAAAAAAAGAAAAAATTCACTACCCAAAGTTCCATTCAGCACAAACATAAGGACCAATCCGGAGATTAACATAAAGACCAGCTTGTTGAACCAGTTTAACAAATCTAACAAGATCATATCTATCCTGAAAATAATACTGCAAAACAAAAAGAACCAAAACTTCAAAACTTTGAGTGAATTTTCAACTCTGTGCTATAAATTTGAATGAAAAAGTTCATTATTACTTTTCCAGGAGAAGGCTCATGTCCATTCCAGAAAACATAGGTTTGGATAACATCCAACCCTCCTTCTTTAGCCTTTGCTATAAGATCAGGCCACATCTGCATATAAAAAAAGAACTGAGCAAATTAAAGCTTGAATCTTTAAAGAAAATGGGTGAGGCTTTTAAACAAATACCTCTGGGGTGCTTCTGGGATAATGAATAGAACCAGAAAGGAGAATCCTTCCCCGGCCATTAATGATGATAGCTTTGCTATCATAAGAAACAGTGGCTGAAACTGAAAACACCCAGGAAGAGAACAATAGCCATAACATGAACATGTTGGGTGTTGATGATGAAAACATGTTTTTTTTGTGCAACATTATTGACAAAACACACTTGAAGAAAATCAATGAGCTTTTTTTCTCTGTCTTTGCATGTAAATTAAAATAAAAGAGCTTTGGTTTTAGTGAAGTTCCCTACTTCCCTTCTCCCTCTGCAACTGCTTTTTATAGGTATTTTTGAAGGATGGAAGACAATGAACCCACCAATTTGCCATTTGTGGGGAACTCCTCCCTGGCACGAAAACTCCAACTTTTTTTTTTCATTTATCTTCGATTTTACCTTCGGATTTTTTCGAATTCAAATCATTTTAAGTCGAGTTATTTCGAGTCAAGTGTTGAATTTTTCGTAAAGGTTCATTACATGTGTGGCATCATTTCATGTTCAAGATATCATTTTGAATTATTTAGTCAGGTTAGTTATATTTCGAGTTAATATTATTTCAAGTTTAAATCGAATTAAGTTAGGTTTTTGATTCAAATGATTAATTTCATGAACCTAAAATGTGGTCCATTGTAAAGGGTGGTATGTTTCAACTAGATAATTCAAATTCGAGTAAATTATTTTTCTTGTGCGAGTTTATATAGATTTGTTATAAAATCTTTGTTTGTTGTGTCACAAGTTAATCGAATATTTTTATATAATTGGTAATATACATAATTATAAGGTCTTTTTTTTATCTTTTTCTGTATTTTTATATGAACTATAAATAAAATAATTAAAAACCACCGTTCAAATATTATATACAAGACTGATATATTTATATACAGATCATTTATCACTTCACTTATAATTCCACATGTAAACTATTAAAGTTAATTTTTATTTGAATAAATTACGTAAATGATCATTAAATTCAAAAAAAATTAAACATGAGAATTTTAAAATTTATAAAATTAACATTAAATTTGTTGGAAATTTATAAAATAATCACTGGATTTTGTTAAAATATTACATAATAATCATTAAAACCTGTGAACTGCTACAAATGATCTTCAAACTTATCGAAATACATCATAATCTTATAACATGTAGTGATCATTTTGTAATAATTCGATAAGTTTAATTATAATTTTATAACTTTTAAAACTTCAATGGCCAAAACAAACATTTTTGTTTAATCCAACAACTATTTGTGTAATTTATCATTTTTATTTTTGTTTACTTTTATATCATTTTTCATAAATAAATTATTTTTTTAACCGAATAAATAAATATATTAGATGTCAAAGACTCTAGGTTTAGGACTAACTACTACGTTAAGACCCGTACATGTTTTCCACCAAATGAAAAGGAAAGGATTAATTCCACCGTTAGTCCTCAAACTATAGCCTATGTTCTAGATTGGTCCTATACTTCACAACTATGGCCTATATCAATAAATATTTATGTTAGTCACCAGCTTGGGCATCTAATTATCTCCAATCTGACATAAAATATATTTAAAATATATTATTAAATTTTAAATAATTTTATACCTTGACAACTTGTATATAAGAGATAGAGTTATTATTAAAAATTAAAAGAATTAAATTGCTTTCCATCAAAAGAATCAAAATCTATAAAATATTTAAATGTATAAATTGAGAAGAGTAAATATATTATTCAATTTATTAAATAAAAAGAAGTGAATATTTTATTTAAATAATATTTAAACTAAAAATAACGTAAATTATTATTATATTAAAAATTTGGGGCAAAATTCCTTTTTAATCTCTTATTTACTCCATACATATAACACGATAATAAAAATTAAGGTTTTTCTTTACACTCATGAGATAAGAACAAAAGAATCTAAAATTTTTACCAAAAATAATAGTTTTGTGGCTGAAAAATTCTACAACCGGCGTCGAACACCACTGAACACAACTAACGCTGAACACCGATGAATACCATTAAATTAATTAATAAAAATTAAAAATTTCAAGGACTCAACATATAATTAATAAAAGAGTGATAGACTCAACATAAAATTATTAATTGTAGTTTGAGTCCTTAAGATTTTTAATTTTTATTAATTAATTTAATAATATTCAGCGTTAATGGTGTTCAATGGTATTCAACGTCCGTTGTAGACACGTCCTTTGTGACCAAATAAAAAAACGAGAATAGCTTAATGGTCAATCATATAAAAAATAATAATCTACATGTGATTATAAGGTAGTATATATTTATTTACATTCGTAAACCTTTAATAATGTATATATATATTGTAGACAAAACTATTTAAACTCGTATCTCTTAGGATCAACATCAATTGCATTTTCACAGGGACACTTTTTGAGTTCCATATGAAAAGAAAATTAATATATTGTTGTTTTGATGGTTAATATAATTATTTTTTAATATAATCACTAATATTTTATTTAATATCTGATTAATTAAGATTAAATATTATAGAAGCTTCTTTTTAATTTGATTTACTTCATTTATAATATAATTAAAATATCCAATTTTATTTAATATCTTATCCTACTTGAGCAATTAATATTTTAGTCGTAGTAATTTGTTTATAAATGTTGTTAGTACAGAAATGAATGCGGTTAGGATAGAAGTAAAAGTGGTTCCTGTAGGCTTGTCAACGGTCAAAAACAAGACATAAAGTAGGTTTGGACAATAAAAAAAAGTTATTGGGCATTTGACCTAATTGATTGAAATTGCAATTTTCCTTTTTATTAATAATTAAAATATTATATTCCAAGAGTGATTAAAAGTGATTAAAAGTGAAGAGTCCAAATCAAGGGGTTTGAATTTAATAATATTTATAAGCTGTTGAAATTTACAAAATAATACAACGCATAATAATAATAATATTAATATTAATAATAATAATAATAATAATAATAATAATAATAATAATAATAATAATAATAACAACAACTATTGAATGTGTATATCACATTCCAATTACAATTTTACTAAAAAGAATATATGAGTGTTGTGAATATAGTAAAAATAAGAATAAAATACGAGAACAAAGATGAGAGACAAAAGAGAGATTTGTATTATATTCTCAAAGTAGGGTTGTGTACAATACTTACTCCAAAAGTCTATATTTATAGACATAAGATGGAAACCCTAATTTCAATGGGCATTAAACTCTAATAATAAAGTCCACTAAAGTTTAATTTAATATATGAATATCCACCATGAATAAAGATATTCATAACACTCCCCTTGGATATCCATGAAGATAAAGTGTCTCGTTAAAACCTTACTAAGATAAAAACTCTGTGGGAAAGAAATCTTAGTGAAGGAAAAAGAGTACATACATCTTTGATACGCATAACATGTTGCCTCATTAAAAAACTTACTAGGAAAACACATTGGGACAAAAACTCGGTTAAGGGAAAAAGAGTGCAACGCGTATTTGCTCTCCCTCATGAAAATATCACATAAGATCTTTGAATCTTTATAATTCAATATTAAATACAATCTTCAAATATTGAAGTAGATTATGTACTAATGGATAAATCTTTTAAATTATTACTTGAAATGATTCATTGAATACTATTCTTCTGAAGATCATGAGGGACAAAACTTTAAAAAAAAATATGTTTCGTTTTATCACATTAGATATATCCACCTTGAGATATAAATTTTGCATTATGTCTACACAAGATAGCTTGGATCTTATCTTGTGAAAGCAATTTACATATCTTCAGGATATGTTTAGCCAAACACATATTTCGGTTTTACCTCATGCATAACAATTATTTAAAGATAATAATCTCGTAGCACTTAAATAATATTTCTAGATCAACTAAGATACAATGCTTCCAGATCAAATAATGTATATATTGTGCTTCTAGACCAAGAATATCATTACCCTTTTCTCGAGGGTGAAATAGATCGTTTACATTAAGAGACAAAGCAACCATAAGGGTGATCAATGAATATGCATTATGCATGTAAAGTCTCTTTAAACTTTTTTTCTGCATGTTGATTGATGCATAAGGATTTGAGGAGATCTCTTCACGAGTCTCAACAATATTCAAATCATTGATATACACAACAATAAAAATTCAGAGTTAAACCTCTTAATAAAAATGCTCGGGGAAATTAAATAATTCATATAACATTATGCTAATAAGTATTCAATGAGGCGATTATACCAAATACGCCTAAATTGTTTTAAGACATAAAAAGATATATTCAATATGATTGAATAGTGTTCTTGAAAACTTGAATTAACTGTTTATAGCAATCTAAATCTTTTCAGAAATTTCATGTAAATATTACTATCAAGATGCCCATTCAAATAGGATTTAACATCCATTAAGCAGAAACTGAGTAATTTTATTTATTGTTAGACTGATCAAAATCTAAAAGTAGTTGCATCCACCACTGAGGAATATATTTTCCTCATAATCAATTTCATGTTTTTATGAGAATCCTTGTGCGACCAAATAAGTTTATATCTCATGATTTCCCCTTTTAATTTATTTTTCTCAAGAAGGCTCATTTATATCCACGGGCTTTACACATTTCAATTAATGGGCTATAGGCCTAAATACTTTATTTTTTTGAAAGAGATTTTAGTTTCGCCTCAATTGTCTCTTTATGTTGGCTAATCATTTCTTTGTTTACATTTCCCAATTGTCAATGGTTCATGATCTACATCATCAAATAAAATCTTTAGTGCTATATTACATGCAAATATATTATCGACGTCGATTTAATTTCAGTTCCACTTATTACTAGACATGACATAATTTATTGAGATCTCTTTATTATCAGGTACCTGATTCATATCAATGTATTGTTGGAGACCTTTTAATCTCTTCATAAGATTTTCATAATTCATTGATTCCTCGATTAGACCATCATAAAATATAATTCATTTTCTTTTTCGAGGATTTCTTTTCTTTGAAACTTTCTTGTCTACTACGCTTCAAGCGTAAGCTAGACTCATTAGCAACTAGAGTTTGTCTTTCCAGAACATCAAATTTAATTAGAGCATTCATAGCTGATATACGTGACTTAGTCACTATTTTAGGGTCAACAAAATCATCTGGCAATAGATTTGCTAAATGAATTATCCTTTGAACTTATAATTCACATTGTGTAGCACGTGGATCAAAATGAGAAAATGATAATTCATTTCAACTTATTTCTTTCCCCATCTATTTATTTTCTCCCCCTAATGTTGGGTAAAGTGACTAATTAAAATGATAGTTAGTAAATTGGGTTGTAAATAAATTCCCTATCAGAAGCTCAAGATATTTAAATCTGATATATATTCCCAACAAAACTCATCTTTGTGCGTTGTGGTGGAGCAATTAGAACATATATCACACACCAAAAAAATCTAAGATGAGAAATATTTTGTTCCTGACCAAAAACCATTTGTAATAGGGAGAACTTATGATAATTTGTTGGTTTGATGCGAATTAGTGATACTACATGTAAAATTACATGTCATCAATATTATCAAGATCGATTGTCTTTATAAGATAATCTGGAAAATGTGCTCGTAATTTTATCAACTGAGCAAGTAGCCTCGCAAACACCAAGTTGAGGTTAATAACAAGGATACATATGACTATCTAGTCGATGCATCGATTAAAAACATAAAAATATCTAGATGGATTGTAAGAAAAGTGTATGTGCCCACATATATCACCTTTTATTCGTTCTAGAAAATTAATAGATTTTCACTCTATCTTAGCTGTTGATGATTGAATAATCAGATTGCTTTCATAGCAAGTATCATATAAAATATTACCTTGAAGAAAATTTTAGTTATTCAATAATTGACCACATGAAAGTGTCAACAAATTTTCGCATCATAATTAAACCGGGATGGTCTAACCGGTCATGACAAATAAAAATATCAGTAAACATCTGGTTTACAATAGCATGAGCTTCAATTTGTATTAATTCTTCTATACTAAATATGGATGAAAATGCATGTAATTTTTTTCAAGATTTTCTTATTGCCTTGAGTTATACTCGTAATATTGAGATAGTCAGCATCCCCTTGACTAATATTCTCAATATATTTTTGCAAACATCTTTAAAACTCAAGTCTTTTTGCGACTTTGACGAGTATAATGCACTGTAAATATGGAATAAAGTTCTATTTGGAAATAATAAATTTGCTCAGTCTGAGCCTTATGTGATATTAGTATTTTCGGATATAGTACTCACATTATTCTTTTGTATTTAAAATGGGAAAATATGCATAATTATGAACGTTTTAATATGTACTTTCTACCATTCACTTCGGGGAATGGAAAAATATTAAATATAGCACATCATATCAAATTGGTTATCTATCAAAGATAAACTCTCAAGATCTCTTCCGAAGCATTGATATTTTAGTACTTTGATATATAATACTCATATTTTCTCTTATATTTAAATGAGAAAATATTTCTTATGCTTAAGTATTGTATGAGTACTTGCACTGTTTGCTAAGCATAAATCGCCATAATTTATTGCATATTTTATTCCGGAAGTGATCATATTCTTTAAAACAATTAACATAAAACATAAATAAATAATATGTAAAGTAAGTTAACATAAATAAATAATAAATAAAAATAAATAAATTAACATAAAACAAAATAAATAAAAGATCAATTATTCATTTTAGAGGTTATAAAGGAAATAAAATAAATGACAAATTATTCCCTTCAAGGGTTATGAGAAAATTAACAATATCCAATTCATTTGGATCAACAATGCCAAAATTATTTTCACCATAATGAAAATCTGTTTATATTTTCTTTCATTTATCATTCATGATTATGGATAAAGTCCATAATACTTCGGCGTTTGACAAGTACGAAATCAATGGTTTATACCATCTCATTGATAACATAAAGATTTTGATATGATCTCTATCATTCTTGTCATCTTTATAATTTCACTTTTTGTGGATACAAGCATTCTCAAAATAATCATCTTATCCATGTTTATTTTATGACTTCAATCGCAACCACAATTACTAATATGGCTTTTATTCATTCCTCTATAAAATATCACATTTACTTTAGGGAATGGAGCGGAGACTAAAACCTTTTTTAAGATATTGTGTATGTAAGACAACATTAATGTGTAAAAAGTGGAGTATGTTTTTCTAACATATCCTCATCAGTGATACTTTGACACATAATTGAGTTTTATTCACTATCCATATAGTGAATTATCACATTTGCATTCACTTCAAGGAATGAAACAAATTCAATAATCGCATGGAATAAACGTCATGCTTGCATTCACTTTAAGGAATGTCATAAATCCAATAATCGCATGAAATAATCATCATGCTTGCATTCACTTCAAGGAATGTCATAAATCCAATGATCTCAATCATGACCAAAATTACTAATGTGGCATTTATTCTTTCCTCTATAAAATATCACATTCACATCAAGGAAAATAGCTGAGGCTAATAGGTATTTAAAACTTTTTCATGATATTGTGTCTATAGTACAATATTAATGTGTGGAAAGTGAAGTATGTTTTTCTAACATATCCTCATCAATGATACTCTAGCACATAACTAAATTTTTATTCATTAACCATATAGTGAATTATTATATTTGCATTCATTTCAAGGAATGAAATAAATCAATAATCACATGAAATAAACATCATGCTTTCATTCACTTCAGGGAATGACATAAATCAAATAATCGCATGAAATAAACATCATGCATTCACTTCAAGGAATAACATAAATCCAATAATTGTAATGAATAAGCATCATGCATGCATTCACTTCAGGGAATGCCTCCCATAAAAAATCTTGGATCGAGACGATTTTCGTAACTTGAACTTGGGAGAAGTCTGTAGTCGAGTTTTTTGACACAAAAATATTGCTTTCAAGCAAATATAGATTTTATAATATTCATACTATTAAATAATAATTTATCAATCAATATATATACAATACATACAAGGAACAAAAATTTAATCCTCATACGCGGCGTTGTTAAACCAGTCCACAAGGTTCTTTAAAAAGAACCTTCTTTGAGATTAGTAGCCTCGCAGAACGGGATGTCCTACCAATATACTCAAATTAAACCAACATAATAAAGAACATATAATTAATTAAAGGTTTAATATTTGTTTTAATATCATGTAATACTTAGAATATGATTAAAACATAAATTTTTATCATCATAATAAAATAAATAAATAATAGTTATAAATAAAGACAAAAAATCTCAAATTAAATAAGTAAAACATACCAGACTTTCCACTAATTTGAATATATGGTAGGTTTAATCACCAATATTTTATTAAAATCTTTTTCGGAAATTATCGACAAGCACAACCGTAATTGAGCAACTCTATGGCTACACAAACATCAAATAATCAATGATTTTTCAAAAATTAAAAATTAAGTTAAAGATCAAAAGAGAAAAATAATTGGTAATTAAAATATAATAGAGGGGGGAAACTTATCTTTGATTGATGCTAGTAATAAATTCTTTTCATTTACTCCTTTAATATTCGAACGAAAAAAATCATTCGTTGGTTAGAGTTTCGTGCTGACAACGTATTATGAATAAATTAAAGAATAAGAATAAAATAGGAGAAAAAAGATGAGAGACAAAAAAGAGAGATTTGTATTGTATTCTCAAAGTAGGGTTGTGTACAATGTTTTTTTCCAAAAGTTTATGTTTATAGGCATAAGATAGAAACCCTAATTTCAATGGGTATTAAACTCTAATAATAAAGCCCACTAAAGTTTAATTTAATATATGAATATCCACCATGAATAAAGATATTCATAACAATGTAGTATTTAATTAATATTAATTGATTAATGAGTTGGATATCAGTAATTATGTTAAATAAATAATATAGATTTTAAAATTTAAAAATTTTTGTTCTAAATAAAAATTTCATCCTATTTTTAGAAAACATTCTTTAAAAAATTTAGTTCTAAATACAAATTTCATTTAACAAATAAAATGTTTTTTAGTTACTTGTTTATTCTTTACATATAAATTTAGGAATTCTTATTTATTTTAATATGGTTACACCGATTTTATTAAAAGAGAAAAAAATGTAACGAGAGTTTTTAATTTGTGTAAATAAACTTGATTTGAATATATTTTTTAAAAAGTAATATCTTTAGATCATAAACATGATCATATAAAGAAAATGTAAAAAAAATTAACTCAAAGGTTTGAAACAGAATAGATACAAACATCACCCCAAACTCGATGATGAAAGGTAAAAATCAATAACTAAAAACTTTAAAAAATACATATTATAATAATAAAACACGTTGACAGCAACCACAAATCAATTGCGAACAAGAGTGGTGACTGTGAGCAAGTATTCAAATAAAGTTTGAGGGTTCAAAAGAGAAATATCAATAGGATAATCAAAATAGCATCATCTTGATCAATTGTAACGACATCAAATTTAACCTTGATAGAAAAAATGAAAAAGGGCAAAAAATAGTCGATTAAGAAAAAAATGAGTTAAAAGGTTGTAACACCATCAGTTCTGGGTGCAACATTTAGACCTCAAGCCCAACCCGAATCCAAAATTTTCAAATCATTTTTAAATCCAAAAGAAGGATCATTAACTTAAACCAATTTAATTCAAATAATCAAAACATAATTTAGGTTCAAAAGTATTATGAAACTCCAATTTAAAAACATCAATATTCGATCAAATATAAATGAGTTTAAAAGAGTTACAAAAAACTTAAATAGGTCCTAAAATACATGGCTCATTCAATCTAAGTGAGGTACTCCTCTACGATCGATATTGAAACCTACCATGGATAGTGCTCCCCGAACTAATTCGTCACCTAGAAACCTGCGAATAAAAAAAAAGATTTTGAACGTTGAGCTAATGAAAGCTTAATGGTTACACCTCCACTCAACCATTATTTATGCAAATCATAATTAAATGTATACAACTAGATCTGATGAAAGAGAAATGATTGAATCTACCATAATCTCTTAAAAGCATTTACTTATTATTATCATTGGTAGTATCAAGAGCATTTATGAATACCAATATACATATATAATAGATGTATGGTCTAGATTAATTTAGCATCGAAAATCACACACCCGAGGAAGGTCCAATCATCACTAAGCCTCAGATCCTACTCCCCGCCATACCTTAAGTGTAGTCCAGAGTCACTAAGCATTGGAACTAACACTCCCTCATACAAGTGGTCCGGAGTCATATAGCATCGAAAAAAACTCTTGGCTAAAACTTGGACAGATTGGTTTGCGCCTATCGATACGCTTGTAGGAGGTATTGATACTTCTCTAATCAATACCGATACTCATTCATTGAATATTGATACTCAAAATGAATTCAAAATATTTTATTCAACCCTGTATCGATACAACTATTAACTTACCGATAGAGACCACCCGTATCGATACGTAAACTCAATGGAATAATGGTGCCGTTACGCGTCTGCGTACCGGTACACCTAAAAGGTTCTGGAAACGGTTAACATAAAGGGGTACTGATACATGAAGAGATATACCGGTGCACCCTTCTTGAAATACTCATTTTTCTCCTCACGAGTATCGATACGGGTATGTCCCGTACTAGTACGCGAGCCCAAATTTTCAGTTCTAGAGCTCGAAGAACACATTTTCTCTTATCCAAATCCTCCCAAATATCTCCTAAAAGTTGTATATGGTCTAACTAATAGATTACAACCATTTTCAACAAGTTATAACTACAATTTTGAAATTCACTATTATCATCTCTAAGCTACCAATCAAAGCTCAAACATGCACAAACATACTTTAAACACTATTATTATGAGTTTCACAAACTCATAGGAGTTAGAAGTGTACTTACCTCGAATTAGCAACAATCTAAGACTCAACTACTTCAAGCTTTGTCATTCTTATAGAACTGTATGTTTTGATATGATAATTGAAAAATAATTTTAGACTAATTTGAAAATATTTCATATATTGTTCTCATGTCCAAATAACTTGAAAACATATTTAATAGGTCTTTGAGAAAATTTGAAGGTGTTTAAAATGACTTAAAGAAACGAAAGAAGTGTTTTTAACACAGATGTTTCAATACACCTCCTAGGTGTTTCTATATCGCTATGTTTTTCAAAGGCAAAATTACACAGTCACTTCGATACGGTCTTGGACCATTTCGATACCATTTTTCACTTTGTTTTTCTGGTTTCGATACATCAAGCACACGTTTCGATATGCCAATATCTTAACTTGTTTTAGGTGTTTCAATACACCTCCAACGGATTTACAAAATCCCCCAATGACTTTATAAAAACCCCAACGGCTAGGAGCCATATCGGAACAGTCTTTAGTTGTTTCGATATGATGAGCTAAAGGTTTTAATATACCTTGTAGGCGTTTCGATACCAGTTCTTAAATGCAGGTTCAAAGACTATTTCCAAAACTTTCAGTATTGAAACGACTTCCACTCGTTTCGATACCACATGCACCAGAAGCAGAAATTGGCCTTGGAACCAGCTTCAAACAGCTCAAAATCATTCCCAGCGGTCACCAATGGCTAGAAACTCAATTGGGATGATAAAAGGAAGGCTCAAACATCATGTAGAGACTAATGCTTGTATTGTAACAACATTATGATCAAGCAATTATCTTAGTGCTTAATTTCTCATTCTTAGGTAGACAAACACTTGGGAGCTCAATGTATATGTATGCTCAAGTGTATTAGGATTGGGTGACAGCTTAGATTGTAAACAATTAGCCTTGTAAGAAGGATTACTAGTTTCCTAAGTTTTCTTGTTTGAGAGGATTCCCAAAGTTTGGGTTGTGAACTTTAGATGCTTGATTTGGTGTTAGAATCAAGGTTATAAGGTTATCCATTTTTCCTCAAAAGGTAGAAATTCTTAGTGAATTTGGGAAATCCTTAGTGAATTTGGGAAATCCTTAGTGGGAAGCTAAGATAGTGGATGTAGGACTTGGGTTAGAAGTCCGAACCACTCTAAATCCTTGTGTTTATTATTGTATCCTTTTTCTTCCACCACAAACACCCAAATTGTCACTTCTCTACCAATTGACAATTTTAATCGGTTATGCATCGAACCTATTCAAGCTTAACAATTCATTTTATCTTAATCCTTTGATGATCCTCCAACCTCTTTCACTACAAACAAGAGGTAGTGATCTCATAACCACTCAAACCACTTACCCCACCATTTCAATATATCCCCCACCTCAAAATAAAGATCTCTTCAAATTGAACAACCTTACCTTTTTCAACATAACAAGATTTCTACTCTCAATACTCAAATTTCTCACCTTTAACTTCAGCCCAAAAGAAACAACGGGTAGGAAAAAAGTTGGGAAAAAGAGAGTGATCTCATACACATAGGGAAAAAGGGAAATCTAGAGAAGTAAAACCATTTACCCTTTCTCGTACCATCAACATTAACCAAATACGATAATACCCCTAACTATACCCCTTTAACTCAAGTTCACAACTATGGTAATCCCAAATAGGCCCATAAGATCCAAATACGAGGCTCATACCTCAGTTTAAATTCAACCTTTGGATTTGGGTAAAATCTGGATCGTTACAAAGGTAGAAGATATATACCAAAAGGTAGGGAAAAGTGTATCATAAGAATTAAATGATTGAATTTAAAAATTAAAAATAAAAAATTAACAAGAAAAGATTATCAGTTGTTAGCAACTAACACTAATATTGATTTTTTCGGTGGCCACATAGAGATTAAAAAGCAAAGAGAGAGTTAAAGCGGTTTAAAGAGGAAAAAAAAAGAGTGACTAGGTTATTTTATTTTCTACGATACATCCTGAATTTTTAGTTTTACGATAACAATTTGGTTGCTGAAAATTATTATCAATAACCATAATTAATCCCAATGTCTAGTAATGGTCTATAACTCCTTATAGGATTTAAAAGACCCATTTAAGTAATTATGGGAAAATAAAAAATATATTTCCAACATTCTTTGCATAGAAAAATTGTATTTGTGCTTAATTTTCAATTTTCAAATAGAAAATACTAATGAGTCAAATTGTCACATTTGTTCAAGTGTTTAAGATTTTGGGTGAAAGCTTAAACTTAAAAACAACTTACCTTCTGAGGTTTTTCATTTATTTGTTCTTTTGGAATTCTCTTTGATTGAGGGGATAAACAAAACTTTAGGGTAAGTCTTGGTTGTGTACGATTATCTCCTTGAGCCTCAAAAGTAAGAGTGCTCATTTTCAGGTACACAATTTTTAGGTACCCAAAAAATTGAGAAGTCAATTTAAGTTAGGTATCTAGATAATCAGCTAATGGGTACGCAATTTTTTATATATTTTTTAATTTTAATATTTTAAAAGGTATATAATAAACACATAAAATTTAAAAGTTTGTAATACACCATTCAAAAAAATAGTGATTTAAAGTTAGTTTTAGAATATTTGGATATATATTAAAGTTTATAATAAAAAGATATTAAAACTATTAATCTCATTTTTATTTTCGAATCTTGAATTAATAAATTAATAAAAATATATTTGAAAATTTGAAAACTTACAAATAAATAATACAAACATATAAATAATTTAGAGATTTAAATTAAGTTTTAGGTGCAAATATTAAGGAACCTAATATAAAAATATAATTTAAAAATAAAAAATATATTAAAACTTATTCGGTCGGATACTTGGTTATAAAAAATGGCCCAATCCCAATCCAACTATTCCCAAGTCCAGTCCTTGGATCGGGCGGGTATTTTTTTAGGGAAATACATTGTCTTTTTATTTTTTTTATGTCATTGGATCAAGTCCGTCAGGTTAGGGGTGAGCAAAACTCGACTCGAAAAAAATTGATTTTATTTTCGAATTTCAAGGTATTCGAGTCGAGTTATTCGATTCGACTCAAATAACTCGAATAAATTTCGAGTTCGAGTCGAGTTTGATTTTTGAAAATTCGAATAACCGAAAAACCAAAATTTAAAACGATGTCGTTTTATATAATAGGTTTTAATTATGCTATGCGTTTTATCTCTTGAGAAGTGGGGTGAGTTTAGTCATGTGATTTGTAAACCTAAATCTCCAATTTTCATATCTCAATTTTCATTCAAACTTTAGTTTCATCATAGAGACACCGTCGAAACTCGAACGATCGTCGAAGAGTGTCTTCTATATTTGTCGCCTTCAAGGTAAACATATCTACTATAGTTATTTATTAAGAATAAAGTCTTAGTTCTCTGGATAGCTTCATATTTTTTTTATTCAAGATTTGTTTTTTCATCACTGAATTTTTTTAAGTTTATCGTCTTATTTTTCTTCTGCTCTTGTCTTCGTTTTTACACCTTAGCTTGTAATGTTATTATCATACATGAGAAACTTTCGATTATGCTATGTTGTGAATAGTTTGTGAAACAAATATAAAAAAGACAATGCTTACAGTGTTTCGGCAATGGCAATGCGACAAACTCATCGTCTTATTTTTATTCTACTCTTACCTTCGTTCTTACACTTTAAGTTGTGATGTTATTTCAGTTGGACACAAAAATTATAATTGTTAGTGGATGACTAAAAAGCTCAGGGATAGTTAATGATGGGGAATCCAAACAAAGTAAGTTTATGAGATATTCTTTTATGTTAGTCAAGTTGATGATTGATGTTGTTGAGTTCTATTTTTGGATAAAAGCATCAATTAAATTTCGATTACTCTTTGAAGTATATAGACTACTGTATGGTTCCAATTATTTTCATGGAAAACAAATTATAGGTTTGAGAAAATTATCATACGTAGATAGAAAAGTAAGAAATCTTAGGATCTAACAGAATATATATTTGAAATTAAATCTTAATTTAGGTTAACTGGTTGTAAGTGTTTTCGGTGATTTCTGAAAATATAAACACCTTTGATCAACATAAATCATGGCATTTACATTATCCAATGCATTAATTACCACAGTTAAATTCTCCCAGAAGTTATCAAATTATCATATACTTTGTAGTACTTTACTGTTCATATATATGCTTAGATGCAGTAAACTTGTCTAATTTATTGTATATGATGCTAGTAATTTATTTCTAGTTCAATGTTATATTTTGATATTACAGATGACTGAATCACAAGGGACTTAAAGTTCACAAAATTCTTCTCCGACTAAAGTCAATGACCCAAAGAGTAATAAAAGTGTCTGAAAGAAACAACAACCAAGAGCATCTTGTTAGAGTCATTTCATCAAATATGTAACTGAAGATGGGGAGAACAGGGCAAGTTGCAAACATTGTGACTCGACTTATAGCATGGAAACTGAGGGTTCTACAACTAATCTGAATAATCCCTTGAAGACATGCTTAAAAAAACCTCAAGGTAATACTTTTGATTCTAAGCAATCGGAGTTAACATTTACAAAGTTTGGCCCTGAAAGTGAAACATCAGTTTTTTCAACTTGGAAATTTGACAAAGATGCTATTAGAAAGGCATTGATTCATATGATAGTTTTGGACGAACTACCTTTTCGAATTATAGAGGGAGAAGGGTTCAAGTTATTTCTTTCTAGAGCATGCCCAAGGTTTCATTTCCCATCTCGGTTTACAGTCAAAAAAGATTGTCTTGATTTGTTTCACTCTATGAAAAGTTTAATGAAGAATTCTTTTGGTCAAGATACAAGTAGGATTTGTTTAACAACTGATACCTGGATTTTCATTGCAAAAGGTTTCTTACATGGTTTTGACTGCACATTGGATAGATGAGGAGTGAGCATTACAAAAGAGAATCATAAACTTTTGTCCGATATCTGCTCATAGAGGTGAAAACATAGGTTAAGCCCTTGAAAAGTGTATTCAAGATTGGGGGATTGAAAGGATCTTCACTATTACTGTTGATAATGCATCTGCTAATGTTGTTGGTGTTGAATATTTAAGAAAGAAATTGAACCATCGGAATGTATGTGTTGCAAACGGAAAATATATACATACAAGATGTGTTGCACATGTTATTAATCTTATCGTGCAAGAAGGTGTTAAGCATGCTTTTGTGTCTCTTGAACGAGTTAGAGCTGCTGTGAGGTGTATAAAAACATCACCATCAAGGATAAAAAAGTTTTACAAGTCTGCAGAAGAAGAAATGATAGATACTAAGTCTCACTTGTGTTTAGATGTGCCTACTCGGTGGAATTCAACTTATATGATATTGAAGGTGGCTGCAAAATATGAGCGTGCTTTTGATTCGTATGCTCGAGATGAACATAATTTTTTTCTTAACCTCTCAACTGGATATGGAGTCCTTACATTTGATGATTGGAAAAATATTCGAAGAATCGAAAAGGTTTTAGAGCCTTTTTACGATCTTACATTAAAGGTATCTGGATCATTGCATGTCACGTCTCATTTTTTTGGAAAGTATTGATAGATATATATTGTTTACTTGATATGTTGACAAATTCTAAAGATTTAGATGTAATATCTATTACTTCTAAAATGAAGGATAAGTACAATAAATATTGGGGTGATGCAAAAAAGATCAACTCCTTAGTTTATTTGGCGAACATCTTTGATCCACGACACAAAATGGATTTTGTGAACTTTGGGGTAAACTTGATTTTTCCTGATGTTGCTACTAATATTATGAAGATGATTGACAAAGAATTGCATTGTTTGTTTGATGAGTATTCCTCTATTTCTGGGAGAGCTACGGTATATGAAGGTCAATCTAGTATTCCGTCAAAGGTTTCTAATTCTGCAGACTTATTTTTATCTAATAAAAATTTGGCCATGAAACAATATCTCTTGAAGAAACAACGAGTTGGTTCAGAAAATAAATCTGAGTTGGATAGATATTTGATCGAGGAGGAAGAAGCAAACAACTCGAATTTGTTTGATATATTATTGTGGTGGAAAATGAATAGTCTAAGATATCATGTCCTTGCCCAAATGGCTCGAGATATTTTCTCTGTTCCTATCTCAACAGTTGCCTCAGAAAGTGCATTCAATACATGTGGGCGTGTTCTAGATGGTTTTAGAAGTTCACTAACTTCGACGATGGTTGAGGCTTTGATATGGACTCAGGATTGGCTTTGAAAATCTAAGGATCCTATCAATCTTGATGAATATGCTACAAAACTTCAAAACATAGAAGATGGTAATATTTATTTTTGATTGATTGAATATTTAACGTTTCATTTGTTTTATTATGTTGTTTATAATTTAACTAATATTTTGTTTTTTATTTGTTAGATTTATCAAGAATACCTGAAAATCAAGAAGTTCTTTCAGGTAAATTGCACACATTGTATGAAGAAGAAGAATCCTAAGGTATTTAAAAATGTGATATTTTAAAAATATAATGCAAATTATTAATATATTTATGTTTTTCTTTTGATAATTTATATTTTATACACATTGTTTCAAGTCTATTAATTTTACAATGTATTTTTACAGTTCAGATGTTGGAGTTTAGCTCAAATGTTGGAGTTTCACCTTTATATTTTCTCTGTTGCAGCGGTCTAGTGTTTCATTTCTATGTAGTCATATTTTGATTCTCACAATCATGATTTTGGAATTTATCTTGGATCAAGACAGTTGGTGCTTGTATTTGGGTTGTATTTTGGATGTGTTTCTATTTATTTAGATTATGGCAGGTTGTTATGTTGTATTGATGCCTTTCTTGTAGCAGTATTGTTGTGTGGACTTGCTTACAGCCTTACACTTAAGTGGTAATGTTTTATTAGAGTATTAATATTCCTTGGCATCTTATCAAATTAGATGTTATCTACATATGTTTCTAAATTAATATTTTATAGTATCTCACTAATATTTGATAGAGTTTCATAAGAATCGAAAATAATTGATATCATAATATTATAAATATTTATAAGTAAATTTGAAGAGGAACTCAAACAACTCGACTCGACTCGACTCGAATTTCATAAACTCGACTTGACTCGAAAAAAATTTCAAATAAAGTTTGAATGATAAAACATGACTCGTAAACTCGAATAACTCGAAATTTTTTGACTCGACTCGATCGAATACTCACCCCTACGTCAGGTTGAATAATTTTGAATACGCCCACTCAAAAAGAAAGATAAATTAGTGAATTTGTACAAAAATCTTTAGCACAGATAATTAAGATAGTGGAGGTGGACTTAGTTTAGAAATCGAATCACTATAAATCATTATACAAATTTTTAATTTTCTTTGCTTTTACTATAAGTTCAATTCATCCCTTCTTAACATATTCAATTGATAGATTCGAGCCCAACAAATTAGTAATAACGAAACTCAATATTTTTTTTATTACGGGGGTCATTTAGAAATATTTAACTTTAGTGTGACAACAATATAAATTATATCGTCTTAAAGAGACTAAACTACACATATATATAGTTTATACACAAATTTTTTTAGGTTTAGGCGCTTAGCCTATTTATTTTCTTTTACCAAACTTTATTTTTCTTTACATTTAAAAATAATATATATACATTTATTTTCTTTTACCAAACTTTTTATTTTTTAGTCGCTTAATTGTCAATCGTCGATATTAATTATTTTTCTTTTACTTATTTATCTCGAATCTTTAATTTTTATCTTTATTTTTAGATTAAATAAATATGTAAGAAGCCTTTGAAGTTTAAAAAAAATATCTAATTTATTTTTCATCCAATTAAGCCCTTAAATTAAGAAATTGAATCAATTAAACTTTTTGACCAATTTATACCATTAAATTTTGATATTTTTCTTTAGATATTATTGACATATATCATATGATACATTATAGTTCTATCAATTAATAGTTTGATCCTTTTTTGTGATTCGTTTACCTATATAATCAAATATGTTCGTATGTATCTTTTATTCAAGTCTTTTGGTTAGGTTTTTTAACATTTTTATTATATAGTTCTTGTATGATGTAACGACCCGGATTTTGGATCCGAGTTTCGGGTTAACCCGTGGAGTGGTCTTTGGTTTTGGGCCCTGGGTTTGGGTAGTTTGGGCCTTGTAGGCCTTAGGTTGTTGGGCTTTAGTTGTGTTTTAAGTTAGGCCTTGTGGTGAGGGCTTTTTGGTATTTGCACTTTGGGATGAAGATAGGGGTTGTAGAGGTTAATTCTCTGCAGAATGACCTTATTGTCTTCTCTTTTTCTTTCATCTTTCTTCCCCATTGTTGCAAGAGAAAAATGGTGGAAAATGTTGGATCTTTGAGGGTTTGTTAGGGAATCTCGTTTTAGTGTTAGAAGAAGAGTTGAAGGGCTGGTTGTGATCTATAAAACAAGGTAAGGATGTGTGGGTTTGGTGGAAGATGAAGGTTTAAGTGAGGTTTTTAGTTGAGTTCGGGAATGGGTTTGGGGAGCTTAAAATATGGGTTTTATAGTGTTTTAAGCCTTAGAATTCATCCCCAAAACGTTCCTAATAGTTGTTTATCTTTCTCTACAAGAGAAAGAGGGTGGTGAGCCATCAATAAGTTTAAGAAAAGGGAGAGCTTGAAGAAGGAAAGGGAAGACGTTTTGTTACTGGTTTGGCTCAAGGTTGGTACTCCCAACTCTTCTAATTATCTTGCATTTCATGGTAGAATGCATAGCATATAGAATCCATGTATGTATGCTTGGTTTGCTTAGTTTGCTTGAAAAAGGGTCATTAATGGTGAAGTTCGGATTAATGTGATTGGTGGCATGAAATTGATGTTAAAACACTCTAATCATCTCTAGAAATGAATAGAATCACTTTAGGATTGTTTGGCTTGAGTTTGGGACTGAACCTTAGAAAATATCAAGTGAAACCTGTAGTTTCGTGCAAGGGGTATCGATACATGGGCTACCGGTATCGATACCCCTGAGAAGAAATAAGCTGAAGAAGAGGAGGTATCGATACAGGTATCGATACCAAGCCCTCTAGTGGCATAATGACATCGATACCGGTATCGAATCCAATATTCCCCTTTTCGTTGACTTTGAAAATGGTCAAAGGGTATCGATACCAGTATCGATACCCATGGTTCGATGTCTTCTTTGGGTAGGTATCGAAGCAGGATGGTTCGATACCCCACATAAGGGTATTGATACCCCTGCGAGAACTCGACAAGTTTGGTATTGTTTGAGGTTCGATAAGAGAGTTAAGAGGCCTAATGAATCCTATAAATGATGAAATGAATTATTAACACGAGTTTGATGATATTAAACCCCGAACGACTAAATTATGTTAAGTCTTGACTTGTTTTGATGTGAGGATCCTAGGTGGATCATTTGTGTGTATCGAGTCCTTGTGTGATGGAAATCCGGATATCCAAAAGTGTTGCAACACGTCGAAGGCCATCCGATGTAACATTCCGGGTGATGATTTTGAAGATCATTCCGAATGTAGGATCCCGATGCTGTGTGGACTCAGGCCTCATTCGATGATACTCGATGTGACATTCCGAGTATGAGATTTAGAGGATCCCGGTGCTGTGTGGACGCGGGCCTCAAATCTCGGATGTAGGATCCCGATGCTGTGTGGACGCGGGCCTCATCCTTGAGTATGGGATCCCGATGCTGTGTGGACGCGGACCCTGCTCGTAGTGTAGGATTCCGATGCTGTGTGGACGTGGGCCTCACTACCTTGTGTTGTTGTTTTGACATGTATATGTTGTGTGCATCATTATACATTCTTATGCCATGTGGTAGGCAAGCATGCTAGATCATCATATCATGCACGATATTTTATATGTTATGCTTTACTGCTTATGATATGCATGATGTTGGCCGAGTTCGGCGTACCCACTGAGTTTTCGTAGCTCAGCGTTCGAAATATGTTTTCGTGCGTAGGTTAGGTGAAGCCGGTTCGTGGAGCACCATCAAGGTTTGGATTTCAGCATCGACCGTGTTGTCAGAGTACATGTATTATATTTAGTGGGCTTGTACTATATCGAACCCTATGTAATGTAACTCTGTTTATTTTAATTTGGGTCGAATGTTTTAAATGGTCTATAATATTTTGGAGCTCTGGTTACTTACTATTATTTTGGGCTATGTTTTAATTTAATGGATTTATGAATCGCATTTGGACTTGGATTTGATTTTATTTAATGGGCTTTGAAATGAAATTTTAAAATACAGGTTTTAGGCCGGAGGCCCAATGTAACATCCGAATCGGAGTGTTACATATGATCTCAAGTGTCTAGTTTTTTTTATAAAAAAATTATCCAACTTATATGTTTAATTTATGATTATGGTTATAAATCATTGTTATAATCTTTGATATTTACTTTTTTATTAAAACTGTATACTTCTATAAAAAAAAATCAATGAATTTATGAAGCATCTCAGTGATAAAAAAAAAAGAATGATGCTATTTTTTAGATGATTCAAATTCGAGCAATATAGTCTGTAAATAAATTTATTTAAATTTAAAACAAGATTAAGATATTATATTGTAATTGAATTAAAATATGATAAAAAGTGGGGCTCAATTCTCCCTTCAAATGGGTCGGGTCAGACTATTTGTGTCCCTCCAAAAATAATTTCACTTGCATATTTTTATTCTATTATATGTATATTTTAGAACCAACCATGCATTACTTACAATTTTAATAACTTCTAGACTATGTGTATCATGTCCTAATAATTTCACTCGCATATTTTATTTGAATGAATGAATGCTTTAATTAAAAGCCAATTGAATAAATTTCGATTGACATTATCAATGGTATAATATATAAAAAATATGAAATCATACATATATAAATATTTAATATCTTTTAATTTATTTATTTACTTAATAAATTATAAAAATAAAAATTTAAAAATAAAAATAATTAAATTTAGAGGTCCTGACTAATCCGGGACCTGAACGATCACTCAGAGTACTCCCCTTTATAGTCGGCCTTCGGTAGATACTTGTGTTTAAATTTATATCCACAAGTTTTGAGTATACTTCATGTAGATCCGAACTGACATCTAAACCTAGTTGATATAACGCCACTACTCGAATGACTTAATTAGAGTATTTTTTAAGTTTACGAACCGATTTGAAATTTGGACCGTAATTGAAGCACATTCTGTGCAATTAACCCTAAAACAATAATATTGAACCAACTGAGTCATGTTTTCCTAATTAGTTAATGTTGTTGTTTTTTGAACTTATCCAAAACATCCAAATTGCAAGTTGCTGTCTTGTCGCTTTCTAACAGATCATTGTGTTCCGGTTATCCAACTAATTTGAGGTCGATGGTGACAGGGATGGGAATAGTTGTAGTATACAAAAAATAATATTTTTGCAATGATTTTGTAGACAAGATAAATGTGACATAAATTATCTGATTTGGAATCTTTATTATTAGTATTTTTTTAATCATTGGGATGGAGTTAGGATTTAGAGCGAAGATAAAGCATAAATATTTAAAAGTTAAAGGTAAATTTATAAATAAATTATATTTGTAAAAAATTAAATAGGGGGCAAAGATTAAAAAAAATCTTCGCGGGTGAGAGTTTGATTGTTCCTCTCCACCTATATAATTCTTTCGCTATAGATTTTGTATTCGAATAAATTTAACTTCATTTGTTTAGACTTATTTATGTATCTAATTGTGAGGGATAAAGTTACAATTTTTTATTAAAAAAGTTAAATGTATAAATTTTATATTATTTTTTAAATCAATTACAGTGATTGTTGTAGTATATGTTCTAGAATATATTATCAACTATTAAACTTTGATTTCTCAATCACTCTGTTGCAATACTGGTACTCGAACTTGTGACCTCCAAAAACAACAATAGTTCATACATAAATTTTACATTAAAAATGCTTAAATTGTATTATAATTTTTTTAAAGAGGATTAAAAGTGTCATACATTTATAAAAATGAGAGGGATAAGAGGTATAAATTCATGGTTTGATCCTTGAATTAGATATATTTTCATACTTTTGTATTTATATTTTTATCTTCAAATGATCACCATGAAATGCGAGAGTGGCGGTTGTTGATCAGATGCAATTTCCACCACTTGAACGTCCAGGTTTTTCTTTTTCGATGGGTGATCAATAGGCGTTGAAGCGAGGTAAGGCTACTGAATCTGTTATTGAAACAGACGCGATGAAAGAGATGGAGGTTGATATGCAACCGGGATCTGAGTTTCAAGGAGATAAATCAATGACAGATCTTGCAAATAAAAAGAGGGTTGATGTTGTTGTTTCGTCTTCTAAAGTAGGGATTGTTTCCGGATTCAACAAAACAGTCATGCATGCCACAGTGCCGAATTTGGATGATGTGGTCGTAGATGTAAGAGATGTAATTGTAGACAAGAGTGTCCCGTTTCCTTCAGTGAACTTTTCCTAGAGGGTGCACGAACGAATTGATCATATATGCATCGATCACTCATTGTTCGTCTCTTTAGTCGATCAATTGGGTACAAAACTCTTTTAGGAAAAATCAAGATGCTTTGAAAACTATAGGGAGCGATTCAGGTTGTTGACCTCACAAATGATTATTATTTAGTTATGTTTGAGAATGCATATGACTATGATTATGTGATGACTAACGGACCTTGGATCGTGTTTGAAAGTTATCTCACGGTAAAACCGTAGACAAAAGAGTTCTCCACGTCTGAGTCATTCCCGTTATAGATTATGGTTTGGTGAGGATTTTGGGACTCCCTTATATGTATTACTCAAAGGCTTTATTTTGCCATATTACTGGTGTTATTGGAAAAATTGTGAAAGTCGATTATAACACCCATTTGGGTGACCGGGGACGTTTTACGAGGCTAGCTGTAATGGTCTCGCTTAAGAGCCTTCTAATATCGGGAGAAAAAATTGATGGCATCATTTATCATCTTGCGTATGAGGGGATTCATCGTATTTGCTTTTCATGTGGGTTATATAAACACTCGTCTAAAATGTGTGCAGCGGGTAAGCCAACTAATAATAATTGTGATGTGCCAAATACATATACCACTAGATCCGTAGATAATATTCACCATTCTACTACTGAAAATGATATGTATTGGCAGTGGATGCTTGTTGAAAATAAGTGAAAACAGACATGTTACGAACGAAATAGGTCTAGCGGAGTAACATCGTCTATTACACCTCCTAAAGCTCGATTTGCTATTCTTAATGAGCTAGAAGCAACGATTGTTATTCCAGGCAATAGCAATGCTGAGGCAATTGTTTCAGGTAAGGGACCTTTGATTTTGACCATACACGAAAGAATAATTCACAACACATGGTTGTTGTATTGTTCGAGCCACAATCAGTTCATGCTAAGATTGTTAATAACCGCAAGGGTTCATGTAATACCCCGATTCGGATCCGAAGTGTCACATTCGGGTCACCCAAAACCCGAACCATCAAAATTATTTGAAAAACATGTGTTCGAAAGTCTCAAAATATCATTTTTCATAAATCCACGTAGATAAAAATAAAATATAATAAAGTGTTTACAAAATAGAAGCTTCATTTCAAAATATATTATATGACTCAAAATGAAATCCAAATTAAGATACAGACTCGATATGTGGTAAGGTCCTAAGAATACATTAAGTCCTACAAAAGATCAAGTATTTTACTCTTTTCACGGCTCTGATGCTGGGAAATCCTCCTCTATGTGCTCCTCTAAAGCTACATGTCACCTATGCAACGGAAAAATCACAATTCCACACGCTGAGAAAACAAGCTCATTGGTATATTTTTACTATACTGCAAATCATGAATATCACAAATGTCATACCAAACTTATCTAATCGATCTCACACAGCCTATCGAGTTACATCGAGATCACACAGTCCATCGAGTTACAGGTACCTTATCCCACTCACACAACTTTAGGGTAATAAGGTCATTAACCAATTATAACATAACATACACTTATGCATATAACATCCATAACTATTGGCCAAGCGTAGCCTTACTATACCCGTGCTCACATAACCGTCGGGTTTCCTCGTGATCACATAGTCGTCTGGTTGGACCATATCTGGATCAACATAGCCACAGATATGTCCGGGACATACGTGGATCAATATAGCCACAAACAGTCCATCCCTGAGGTCACACAACCTATCAGGTTACTCGAGTTTACATAACTCATCGAGTTGCTTGATGCTCACACAGCCCATCAAGTTATTCCTTATTCGGATCATCATAGCCACAAATAGGTTCGAACCGCATCCAGATCACATAGCCCGTGGAAACATCGGATGCACCCGCTCACACAGCCCAAAGTACATATCCCCTTAACAAAGTGTCCATGCACTAACTTTAGGATATCTCGATTTCCTTTAGCAATTCATACCGTAAATCATGCTTCCCGAGCATCCACACATGTATCATCAAATAAGGCCAAACACATAACTCAACTAATAGCCAAGATATGTCTCATAACTAAGGTTGAACAACATAAATCACTTGTTCATTTACAGGATCCTCTTTAGATTAGTTCCTTAACCAAAGCCCCTTAAATATATATTGATGACCCATCAGCACACAACAAGGGTCTTAACCATCATACTATATTTCCCGATCCACCATGGATCCCTAAAAAGTAAAATATTAAGCCACCTATCAAATACTAAGCCATTAATCATAATTTCACATATTAGGATAATAAATTCAGTGTATCAGTCTCATCATTCATTTCGTGGCTTAATTAACCTATAAGAACTCATAGCACAAGTTATGAGACCTCTAAACTCAACCCTTAAAACATGGGCAAAATGTCCAGGCGTATCGATTCGTTTATAAAGGGGATATCGAAACGCCCATATATCGATACGCTTCCCATGCGTATCGATAATCTAAGACGTTGACTTAAGGCCAAGGAAAACTTACCCATATTGATACACCTATGTGGGGTATCGATACACTACCCTGTTTTGATACGCCCCCTGAGGAGGTATTGAAACGATTTGCCTTTGGAACTCTTGGTTCCGAAACACGGGCAGGGCATTCCGAAATGTCTGTCATCGTCACCCCTGTTTTCTCTCGAGCGTATCGATACGCCTTTCAAGGGTATCGATACGCTAAGCTAATAAGTCTTGCTTAAGACACGAGTTAACTACACAGTATCGATACACCTCCATCAAAATTCTCAGTCTTGCTTACCATTTCCACCCTCCATCAACCCTTTTTCTGCAACACAAGAAACAAGGCAGCACATCATAATTCCCAATCATGAAAGTAAAACTCAAATTTAGAGACAAGTATTCACTAGACACCTTATCACGACCACTATACCACCCTAGGGTTTCTTAGAACCAACTCAACATAAGCTCTGATTGCACTAAATATAACACCCAATCCCAATCCAAAGTATCACATTCAGGTTACCCAAAACACGAACCATCAAAATTCTTTTAAAAATACGTGTTCCAAAGTCTCAAAATATCATATTTCATAAATCTACATATATAAAAATAAAAATATAATAAATTGTTTACAAAATAGGAGCTCCATTTCAAAATATATTATCCAACTCAAAATGAAATACAAAGTAAGATACAGACTCGATATGTGGTAAGGTCCTATGAATATATTAAGTCCTACTAAAGATCAAGTATTGTACTCTTTTCACGGTTTCGATGCTGCGAAATCTTCCTCGATGTGCTCCTCCAAAGCTACATGTCACCTACGCAACGAAAAAATCACAATTCTACATGCTGAGCTTACAAGCTCAGTGGTACATTTCTACTCTAATGTAATTCATGAATATCACAAAACAAGTATGCAAGATAAGACAATCAAGAGTGAACAAATAGGCTTCTAAACTAAGTTTCATCTCTTATTCTACCTTAGCTAGAGTTTTCAAGTTAACTATCTCAATTCAAAGTCATTAGAGAAGGTTAAATTCCATATCAGGCTTATTTACTCAGTCTCAAACAGCCCATCGAGTTACAACGAGATCACATAGCTCATCGAGTTACAGGTACCTTATCCGACTCACACACTTTAGGGTAATAAGATCATTAACCATTGATAACATAATATACACTCATGCATATAATATCCATAACTATTGGCCAAGCATAACCCTACTATACCCGTGCTCACATAGCCGTCGGGTTTCCCCGTGATCACATAGCCTTCGGGTTAGACTATATTTGTATCACCATAGTCACAGATATGTTCGAGACATACTTGGATCAACATAGCCACAAACAGTCCATCCTTGAGGTCACATAGCCCATCAGGTTACTCGAGTTCACATAGCCCATCGAGTTGCTTGATGCTCACACAACCCATCAAGTTATTCCTTATCTGGATCATCATAGCCACAGATAGGTTCGAACCGCATCCAGATCATAGCCCGTGGAAACGTCGGACGTACACGCTCACACAGCCCAAAGTACATATCCCTTTAACTAAGTGTCCATGTACTAACTCTAGGATATTCGGATTTCCTTTACCAAGTCATACCGTAACTTATGCGCCCCGAGAATCCAACACGTATCATTAAATAAGGTTAAACATATAACTCAACTAATAGCTAAGATATCTCTCATAACTAAGGTTGAACAACATAAATCACTTGCTCATTTATAAGATCATCTTTAGATTAGTTCCTTAACCAAATCCCCTTAAATATATATTGATGACCCATTAGTACACAGCAAGGTTCCTAACCATCATACTATATTTCCCAATCCGTCATGGATCCCTAAGAAGTAAAATATTAAGCCACCTATCAAATACTAAGCCATTGATCATAATTTCACATATTAGGATAATAAATTCAGTGTATCAATCTCATCATTCATTTTGTGTCTTAATTAACCTATAATAACTCATAGCACAAGTTATGAGACCTCTAAACTGAACCCTTAAAACATGGTCAAAATGCCCAAGCATTCGATACGTCTGTAAAGGGGGTATCGAAACGCCCCTTTATCGATATGCTTCTCCTATGTATCGATACGCTAAGATGTTGACTTATGGCCAAGGAAAACTTGCTTGTATCGATACACCTATGTGGGGTATCGATACAATACCCTATTTCGATACGCCCCCTAAGGAGGTATCAAAACGATTTGTCTTTGGAATTCTTGGTTTCGAAACACGGGCAAGGTGTTCTGAAATGTTTGCCATACTCACTCTTGTTTTCTTTCTAGGGTATCGATATGCCTTCCAAGGGTATCGATACACTAAGCTAATCAGTCTTGCTTATCTTACGAGTTAACTATACAGTATCGATACACCTCCTTGAGAGTATCTAAATCAAACCTTACTGGAAATTTGTGAATCGAAACACAGGGTAAGCGTTTTGATACGCCTGCTATGTACGCCTAATTTTTGCCTTCAAGGTATTGATATAACTCTCCCGTGTATCGATACGCCAACACGAATTTGTAGGTCTAAGGATGAAAATCACCAAGAACTCTCACCCAACCTATATGGTTGATTCCCAAATTGATTCTACAAGTTTGATGAAGCATATTAGATGGTTTCCTAACAGTTTTACAACAAGATAATTCCTAATATGAAATCTACCATTTTAGGGTTTTAAACTACCCCAACCACCCATCTCAAGCATTAAACAACCAATAATCAAGCAAGACAATATTTCATGAGATACATGAAGTGTAAGAGTAAAAAATGTACTGATCTCAAGCAACAAACCCGGATTAGAGCCTCTACTAAGCTTTGATTACCCTTCTTCCTTGCTTCAAGCTTAAAGACCAACTCCCACAAACTTGGGGGATTTAAAACCTTGGAAGATAACCTTTCTTCTACTGCTTAAACTTCCCTTGATGAAGGATCCGAGATTCTTTACAACAAGACCAAAGTTTCCATCTTTTTTTTTTGAGTTGGGAAGGGAAAAAAGAAGAAGATAAGGGAGATGGTGAAAAGAGATGACCCGTTTTAATAGGGTTGTTGGTCATAAGTGAATAGCTAGGGAAATTACTCCTTTGCCTTTCACTAACTTCTCCTCATCCAACCCAACCCAAAAGCAAAGCCCAACTTGCAAGACCACAACAAACCTGAAAGGCCCAAAAAGATAAAATTGAGGCCCACTACAATCCAACACGACTCCACGAACTAAACACGAGATTCGATTTGACGATCAATAGCTCGAATCAACGATCGATATTGACCTAGAAAAAATAGGTCATTACAGTTCAGATGGAATGGTCCTTAAAGAGGTCAACGATAATATCTCGAGTATTGTTCATGTTGTTTCTTCAGGGGAAAGTCAGGCCCCTCAGGTTACTTTTCATATAGTACAACATGTTGTGGATAATCATACTACAATGTCAATTCTTGATGTTGCAAATGAAAAGAGAAGGCAAAAATTAGTAATTGGTGGGGTGAAACAAAGTCTTGCACGGAAGAGTATTGGGGAGAATAAAAAAACAAGTTTAAAGGTACAGAAAATAAGAAAAAAAAACCACCACAATGATCGTTGCTTTCTGATTGTATACCTCATGGCTCTAGTATTGTTGGTGTTGGATCATTTAATACCTCAATGGCAGTCAACCATTTACCTTTGGATGTGCATCGTGATGCAATAGTCTGTGTCGTTGCAATGGATACTACGTCTAGTGATGTTGGTAATAGAACAAGAACAAGTGTTCTCCTTCAATAAGGTGTTCTCAATCAAGCTAGATGGATTAGCCAAAATGGCTCAATCTCGTGATGTTCCTTCTTTTGGAGTTAGAATTTTCACCTTGTATTTTTCTATTTCCACCAGATGCAATATTGACTTTGATTTATGATAACTTGTTACCTAATGTGGGTGGGTGTCTCTAATGTCTACCTAGGTGTTCCTTTTATTCTATAGCTTTGTAAGTACTATCAAGTATGTTTTTTTCCCTCATTTAGGTTTAGGAGGGTTTTTTATTGAGACACTTGATAGTATGATTCTCTCTTAATTTTATAAAAAAATCAAAAGACATTATGCACGTCTCTAATTTTGAAATCTTTTTATATTTAAAATCTTCTTCCGAAGCTAATAAGGGGTCATTCAGAGACTACTTCATAACCATCCGATCAATTAATATTCTAATAAGTTCAATATCAAATCTATCTATCTTATCTGTAGAACAGTGGTATCGATACCCGTTTCGATACCCTTTCATCACTGTGAGGCTTGGTTTCGATACTCGTTTCAATACACCCCCAACGGTCATAAACGATTTTATGAAAATCTCCAACGGCTAGGAGCTGTATCGAAACCCGTTTCGATACCTGTTCTTAAATGCAGGTCAACGGCTATTTCCCAAAGCAGAGGTATCGATACCTCTTTTACCCGTTTTGATACCTCATGTACCAGAAACAAAAATATGCCTTGAAACAAGCTCCAAACGGCTCCAAATCAATCTCAACGGTCATCAACGGCTAGAAGCTCATTTGGGATGATAAAAGGAAGCCTCAAACATCAAGAGAAGGCTAATGCTTCAATTGTAACAACATTATGATCAAAGATTTGTCGTAGAGCTTAATTCTCATCTTTGGGTAGACAAAACACTTGTGAGCTCAATTGTTTATGTATGCTCAAGTGTATTAATATTGGGTGAGAGCTTAGTTGCAAACAATTAGCCTTATTAGAAGGATTATCAAAGTTTGCTTTGTTTATCTCTTTGTTGAGAGGATTCCCAAAGTTCGGATTGTGAACTTTGGATGCTTGATTCGGGTTTGAATCAAGGTTTGTAAGGTTACCCTTTGCCCTCAAAAGGAAGAGATTCTTAGTGAATTTGGGAAATCCTTAGTAGGAAGCTAAGGTAGTGGATGTAGGCGAGGCCGAACCACTCTAAAATCGTTGTGTTCATTGTCTATATTTTTGCTTCCACCACAAACCACCCAAATCACCAATTCTCCATTACTTGGTAAGCTATATCGGTTATCCATCGAGCCACATCAAGCCCAACATTATCATTTGAGTTTACTATCTGACACAGACCTACCAATTAGACTAACACGATCTAGACATAATAGATGTTATTACAAATATTACATCTTGAAATACTATTACAAACTTAATAGTTGTGAAGAGTACAATTTTAAACTGTTTCAAAATCGCTATATAATAAGAGATGGATACCGATTGTGGGTCGGGTTTTTTGGTTCACCTAAAATCGACCTGAACACATATACCTTAAACTCGACTTTGACTTTGGTCCGAATTTTTGTTTAAAAAATCAGACTCAACCCAATTTGAAAATAAATACTCTAAACCCGATTCTGATATGATCCGACTTATAGAAAAAAAATAATTTTAGAGACTTAATTATAATAAAATAATTTTAAGGGACTTAATTATAAAAAGTTATAATTTTTAAGACTAAATCATAAATAAAAAATTAATTTTAAAAATCTAATTATAAAATATAAAGAGATAGAGTAATTATTATAAATATCCCTAAAAAAATTATATTATTAATCTTAAATTGAATCGAATATTTCATACTCTAAACTCAAACTTCACATCTACTTAAAATTATATCAATCATGATCCGCCTTGAACGCAATTTTTTATTAAAAAATACAATAGATCGGTAAAATACCCATCCCTATATATAATTGTTGTTATATAACCGTTGCGAACGGCTATTTAAATCCCTGATATCGAATTCTTTAAGCAATGAGACAATGGCAGCGTACACTGTTAAACTATGGAACTGGAGAATAAAGGAGGCTGTAAACCGTAACTGTGCCCAAAAAGCCTTTCTTCTCTTTCGTCAAATGAAGCTAGAAGGATTAGAGCCGAACAACTTGACCTTTCCATTCGTTGCAAAAGCTTGTGCCAAGCTTTCTGATATAAACTATGCTCATTCTATTCACACCCAAATCTTGAAATCCTTGTTCGGAAACGACATTTTTATACAAACAGCAATGGTTGATATGTACGTAAAATGTGGTCAAGTGGGTTGTGCATACAAACTGTTTGAAAGAATGCCTGAAAGAGATGTGGCAGCTTGGAACGCAATGCTTATCGGTTTTGCTCAGTTGGGTTTTCTTGATGAAGTTTTTAGTCTTTTCTATAGGATGATGTTTGCCGGGATTTGCCCTGATTCTGTCACTGTTGTGGGTCTTAGCCTGGGGGGTTTGAGTGCCAAGAGTTTGGAATTAGTAAGGGGAATTCATGCTTTCGGGATTCGAAATGGGGTAGCTGCTAATGTTACTGTATCCAACACTTGGATTTCCGTATATGCCAAATGCGGTGACTTGGCATCGTCTCGAAAGGTTTTCGATGAGATTGGTCTGAAGACTGTCATCTCTTGGAATTCCATGATTGCAGGATATGCAAACTTTGGAAACTTTTTCGATACGTTTGATTTATATCGAAGGATGTTAGTGGATGGCATCAGGCCTGATGCTTGCTCTATTGTCAGCTTGATTTCATCATGTGTGCAACCCGAAGCACTGTTTCGAGGAACACTCATTCATTCTCATGGAATCAAATTGGGTTGTGATTCGAACATACCTGTGACCAATACCCTTATATCCATTTATTCCAAGTGTGGAGATGTTAATTCTGCAAGACTCTTGTTTGACTCCATGTCTGATAGAACACATGTTTCATGGACAGTTATGATTAGTGGATATGCTGAGAAAGGGAATATGGATGAGGCAATGTCCTTGTTTTTTGCTATGGAAAAAGCTGGCGAGATACCTGATTTGGTTACTATACTTTCTTTGCTTTCAGGTTGTGGACAGACAGGATCCCTTGAGCTCGGGAAATGGATCGACAATTATGCCGAATCTAAAGGGTTTAAAGATGATGTAATGATTTGTAATGCATTAATAGACATGTATTCTAAATGTGGTAGTATATGCGAGGCTTGGGAGGTTTTTCATACCATGCCTGAGAAAACTGTTGTTTCTTGGACCACCATGATCTCCGGTTGCGCGATGAATGGACAGTTTGAAGAAGCTTTGGACCTTTTCGATCAGATGAGGGGTTTAGGCTTCAAGCCAAACCACATAACATTTCTTGCTGTCCTTCAGGCTTGCGCTCATGCAGGCTTTCTGGATAAAGGATGGGAATTCTTCGATATGATGATCACAGTATACGAGATCAGTCCCGGATTAGATCATTATTCATGTATGGTAGATCTTCTCGGACGTAAAGGTAAGGTAATAGAAGCGATGAAGTTCTTTCTAAACATGCCAATCGAACCAGATGCTGCCATATTGAGTGTATTGCTTAGTGCTTGCAAGGTTCACCAGAACATCGAGATTGGCAAGTACGTAGCAAGTCGCTTGTTCGAGATGGAGCCTCGAGAGGCTGCCCCGTACGTGGAGATGGCAAACATATATGCATCAACTGGAAAGTGGGACAGAGTTGCAATGATAAGATCATTGATGAAACATAACAAAGTGAGAAAATCTCCTGGGGAAAGCCTTGTCCAAATCAATGGGAAAACACATAGATTTACCGTTGAAGAAAGAAGTAAACCTGAAGCTGTGACTATATTTACTTTGTTGGATGGTTTAGCATTGCAATTAAAAGACGGTGGATATGCATATGCCCAGCATGTAATGACTTGGGAACAATATTGAAAGGGATTGGTATTTTATCCGACGATTTCAGTTTTCAATCCGATCCGATCGGATTTTTTTAATAAAAATCAGGTTCGGGTCGGATTGGGTTTGGGTATAAAATATTCGACCCGACCCAACTTAGGACTAATCATATAATTTTTCATTAAAATTTTTTAAGGATATTTATAATAATATTCATCTTTTTTATTTTTTATAATTAAATCCTTAAAATTAAATTTTTATTTATAACTTAATCCTTAAAATTATATCTTTTATAATTATATTTCCTAAAATTGTTTTTTACAATTAAGTCTCTAAAATTACTTTTTATCAGTCGGGTTAGGTTTAAGGTATTTATTTTTGGATCAGGTCAAATTTTTTTAAAGAAAATGTTTGGATTGAGGTCAGGTTCGAGTGGACCAAAAACATGATTCGTACCATCTCTAAATGTTGATGCTCCTTTATATTTGGTATTCCTGTCTATCGAAGATTCTAAAAAAGATAAAGTGATTTCTTTTAAGGATTTGAATTGTAGTTGAGATCATGTCTTCAATCGTTGTGTGTTTATCGTGGTTTTAGACATAACGAATGATATTACGGTTATTATGGGTATCGTGTAGTGATTTTTTTAATAACAGGTGATATTAAGAACATAATAGTTGCATGTATTATAGTTTTGAACAATTTCACTATCGTTCTATAACAATTGTCAGGTGATTAAACTTTTAAATCGGTCCACCGTACGACCTTACACGATGTGACTTAAGATAAACACTTAAGTACGTCTTTTCAACTCTTTTAAAAGATCAAACTTCCCAAGTACTGACAAACGTGAAGCATTTTAAGCTAAATAGATTATAGTTTCGAGCAATGTCACTATCGCTCTATAGCAATTGTCACGTGGTTAGACTTTTAGATCGGTCTATCGTGCGGCCTTACACGATGTGACTTAAGACAAACACTTAAGTAAGCCTTTTCAACTCTTTTAGAAGATCAAACTTTCCAAGCACTGACAAACGTGAAGCGTTTTAAATAGAAACGAATCAAAAGAGATGAGCAAAGAAAAATGCTTGAAGAACACTCAAGAACAAAGAAAGAACGATAAAATATTGAGAGAGATTAGAGTAAATGCCTTTATTCATTGAAAACTTGGAAACATCAAATGAGGTGGAAAATGCCACTATTTATAATTGAGTTCCCCCTAATCTGACAGTCTATACAGATTTACATCGACGGCGGCTAAGATATAACCTTATCCTATTGCAAAGCATAATTTCAAGAATATCCCTAGCTATGGAAAGTATCTCTTACGTTCACACGATGTATTCACATAGGTTGGATGAATATGACTTCTAGAACCCTTATTAGATCATGCCAACCTTGATGGTCTTCTTGAGCCCAAAATCATCGTTGGAACTCCTTGGTCAAGCGTTTGTGCACCATGTGGTGCCAATGACTCGGACCTCGACTCGTGACCCGTGACATTCTTCTCACCAAACTTGGCAATGCTCTCATCGCGCCTCTCCAAGTTTGAGATCGATCCTGGAGCTTCCTCTTGCGTACCTTGGCTTGCTTTCGACTCAAAATTTGACTTGTTTGTGTAACGACCCGGTTTTTCCAGGTTAACATCAAGCGTTGACTCGGGTCTTGGATTGTCAAGTCGGGTCTCGTGTGGAGCTCACAGGATCATTTTGGATCGTGTTGGGCCTCGGTTTTGCTTTTTGGGCCTTCCGGGTTGTTGTGGGCTTTTGGATGGATGGCAGAATTTTTTAAAGGGCAAAAGGATAATTGTTGGTTAAAGGCTCTTTAATTTTTCTACACCTTGGAAAAAGAAAAGGGTCATCCTTGTCTCCTTCCTTCCCCATCACCATCTTCATCAAAACACCCTCAACCCAAAAGAAAAGATGGAAACTTTGGATTTGTTTTAAAGAATCTCGGATTCTTCATCAAGGAGAAGTTAATCATCAGCTCAAGATCTTCGTATCAAGGTGATCATCTCATGGTTTGGTGGGAGAGAGGCTTGAAGCTCAAAATCAAAGCTTGAAAGTGAGAAAATCTAGGAGAAGCTTGAATCCGGGTTTAATGCTTGAGGTCAGTATATTCTGACTCTTTCACTTCATATGTTTCATAAATTCGTGCCTTGATTGATTGTTGGTTATGGAATGATTGAAATGGGTGTTTAAGGTAATTAAAAACCCTAAAATGGTAGATTTCGTTTTAGGAATTATCTTGATGTAAAAATGGTAGGAAATCATCTTGCATGATTCATTAAACATATAAAATCAATTTGGGAATCAACTATGTAGATTAGGGAAGGTTTATTGGTGGATTTCAGGCTTAGACCTACAAATTCGTGCAAGCGTATCGATACACGGGGAAGGTGTATCAATACCCTGTAGGCAAAACTTAAACGAGAAAGCCAGTCGTATCGATACGCCTTGCCCCTGTTTTGATACGGAGTCTTCCAGTGCCATCATCGATTCGATACTAGTATTGAAGCAGATAAACTCCCCTTAGTTGACCTTAGAGTTGGTCAAAGCGTATCAATACTTGTATCGATACAGTGTGTTTCGATACCTTCTTTGTATAGGTATCGATACAGGGTGTTCTGATACCCCATATAGGGAGTATCGATACCCTTATGTAATCTTGCCCAAGTTTTAAGGATTAAGTTCAGGGGCCCTACAATTCATGATAAAGGCTTAAATGGGTCTCTAAAGGTGTAAAACGAATTATAACACTAATGGTTCGAGTTTATTATCCCAACACGCGAAATTATGGTTAATAGTTCAATAAAGGGTAAGTGTCTTATTATTATGCTCCCTAAGGATCTAGGGTGGATCGGAGAATACCTTGAGACGTTTGGGCTAGTGTAACAATCTAAAGAGGACCTTGTAATGACCTAGTGGTTTGGATATCTAATCTTAATTATGAAAGATGACTTGGAATATTAGAAGCAGGCCTTGGATTCTTTGTAAATGGTTTGACTTGTGTCGTTATATGGTATATTCGTGTGTCTGGGTGCTCGAGAAGCATGTTTTACGTATGTTTTGGTAAAAGGGAATCTGGATATCCTAGAGTTAGTGCATGAGCACTTAGTTAAGGGGGCATGTACTTTGGGCTGTGTGAGTGAGTACGTCCGACGTGTCCACGGGATATGTGATCTGGATACGCTTTGAACCTATCCGTGGCTGTGTTGATCCGGATAAGGTAAATACCTTGATAGGCTTTGTGAGCATCAAGTAACTCGACGGGCTATGTGAACTCGAGTAACTTGATGGGCTGTGTGACCTCAGGATTGGACTACTTGTGGCTATGTTGATCCAAGTATGTGTCGGACATATCTGTTGCTATGTTGATCCAAATACGGTCCAACCCGACAGCTATGTGATCACGGGGAAACCCGACGGCTATGTGAGTAGAGCAATTTAAATGTAACTCGATGTTATGGATGTTGCATGCATGTGTGTGTGTATGTTATTATATATGTGGTCCCCGAACTTAATACCCTAAAGCTTTGTGAGTAGACCAATTTAAATGTAACTCGATGGGTTGTGTGATCTCGATATAACTTGATAGAGCTGTGTGATCTCGATGTAACTCGATGGGCTGTGTGAGACCGAGTAGATAATCCTGATATGGCATGTGATTCTTTCTATATATGTTGATATCTTGGATAGTAATTTGAGAACTCTAGCTAAGGTAGAATAGGTGGTGAACCTTAATTTAGAAGCCTTTTTGTGCACTCATGACTTTACTTTCTTGCTTGCTCGTTTTATGATGTTTATGAACTGTTAGAGTTGAGATGTACCACTGAGTTTGTTAGCTCAGCGTGCGGAATTGTGGTTTTTTCGTGCGTAGGTGACAGGTAGCTTTGGAGGGGCACATCGAGGAAGGACTTCCCAGTATCGAAGCCATTTTAAGACTACAGTACTTGATCTTTAGTAGGACTTAATGTATTCATAGGACCTTACCACATATCGAGTCTGTATCTTTACTTTGGATTTTATTTTGAGTCGGATAATGTATTTTGAAAGGATCTCTTGTTTTGTAAACTCTTTATTATAATTTTTTTTGGATTTACGTAGATTTATGAAGCGTGATATTTTAAGTATTTGAACACGTGCTTTTAAAAGAATTTTTGATGATTTGGTTTTTGGGTGACCCGAATGTGACACTTCAGATCCGGATCCGGATCGGGGTGTTACTGTTTGTCCCATTAAGAGTATTCTCCTCATAAAGATCACTGGAATCTGACTTAGTTATCCCCCCATGAGAATTGCTCGCCTTGGTTTACACCGTCATGTAACATCAATCGTCCCAGGTACATCTTGATCTTAGGAATTCTTTTCTACCGGTTATGATTTGCCTACTCTTGGATCCCCTAGATCAATGCACCAATGCTTGAACGCCTTTACGTTGAACACAAAACGAACTCTCGAAACTCTAAAAAGTTAATTGTGTCCTCGCCAAGTCTTGGCAACTCCATCTGATTGGATAGGTCTTCCTATACCAAAATAATCTAACAAATCAAATTGTAAAACACTATTATTATGTTCAAGATATACCTCATCCTTGTTCTGACATTAACTCTACATATCAATTCCTCATCCTTGAAACTTGACTCCCCATTACTCCATGACAATGAACACCCATCGACACTTTATATACCCTTGAAGTTCGATGCCTTAACCCTCTCGAACGAGCTACACGTGGAATACCGAAGCTAATCCGAAGACTTGCCCTGATAAACTACTTTTTTTTTCTTTATCTAGTCTTAAGGCTTCATTTAAGCCTTACATGTTCATGCATAACATATGCCTACTCACATAGAAAACGGAATCTAAATGATTCATAATTCGAATATACAAGTAAAAAGGACCGAATTGTAAATTTCCATAAATTTAGGGACCAAATATAAAATTTGTGTTATCAAATTGTAAATATAAAATTTGAGAGGTTTCCCAAAGTTCGAGTTGTGAACTTTGGATGTTAGATTCGGGGATAGAATCTAGGTTATAAGGTTAACCCTTTGTCCTCAAAAGATAGAAATTCATAGTGAACTTGGAAAATCCTTAGTGGTGAGCTAAGGTAGTGGATGTAGGTGCTTGTTTGAAGGTCAAACTACTATAAATCATTGTGTCTAATTTTATATTTTTGCTCACTTAACAAATCACTCAAATTACCATATCTCCATCACTTGACAAGTGAGATCGATTGCATCTAGCCTAACAATTGGTATCAGAGCGAAGCTCAATCGAAGAGGATTAACATCCTATTGAGACGATCTGAGTAACTCGATAATTTTTCCAATCAAACGACGATCCATGGTGCTATCCATTGACAATCCATATTTCTTTGACAGGTCCAACTATGCTCATTGGAAGAAAATAATGACGTAATTCATCAAAGCAAACAGCTACAAGCTTTGGGACATAGTTGAAGATGAACCCTAGGTGCCACAAGGAATAAAGGCAGAATTGAACGTAGAAGATTACAAGAAGATAACACTTAATAGCAATACTTTACACATTGTCTTTTGTGTATTTCATCCCAACATCTATGAGAAGATGTCTTCTTGTGAAGATGCCAAGGAAGTTTGGGAAAAGCTAGAAGTTACATACGAGGGGAAAAATGACATGAAGGAGACTAATATTGAACTCCTCAACCTAGAGTATGAAAACTTCAAGATGGATTTGGAAGAAGACATTTCAAAGATGTTCGATTGATTCTCCACTATCACCAATGGACTTAAAGGATATGGAGAAATCATTCTAGAAGAAAAGCTTATTCGAAAGCTTATCTACTCCCTTACCGAGTCATGAGAATCAAAGAATATCACCATCATCGAAGCCAAGGATCTCAAGATTCTTAAGATAGAATGGGGTTCAAAAGTCAATTACACGTGAGAAAAGATTAACATCCAACAAACATCTGATATTGATACATTTAATTTTGTGTTGGTATTTTAGAATAATAATTCAAATTTAATTTAATTATTAATTATTAACTAGATTTATATTCTAAATTAAAATATTCTTTTTATAATGAAATATATTTTTGCCTCAAATATAAATTGTAATCACTCTTATACGCTCAGAGCACTTCTGTTCATATTTCAAAAATAAATCTCTCATATAAATGATTTTTATACATGATTAATTATGTTTTTGTTTATTTTAAGTGTTAGTCTAAATATATTTTAATTTAAAATTATGTTATTTAATCTATAAATATTATTAATACCAAAATTTGCATGAGATAACACTTAATTACATTTCAGCATTACCCGTATTAAACCTCAAAGTTATAGATAATAAATCCTGTTAATTAATTATTTTAAATATTTAAAGTTTTAATTTTATTAAGACTCTAATGAATTAGTTTCAGAATTTTTCATTCAATATCCATTATTTTTCTATAATTATCTACTTAATTAAATTATTAAAACTTTAGAGTTTCTCATTCAATACCTGATAAAGAACATATGACTAATATTCTAAATCATTAATAATTAATTTTAAGTTTTTTTTTAATTATCTGATAATTAGTACTACATGCTCAATTTAAACCGGGCATCTTTTAAATAAAATTAAAGCATTTAAAGAAATAATTAAAAAAACTAAAAGGAAAAGTTTCAAAAACTTATAATTTTTTATTTCATTAAAAAGGTTGAATTGAAAAGATTTATATAGTTTGGGAACCAAAATTAAAAAATCTCATATTTAATCATCACAAATAGAGGTGTTTAAAATTTCGGTAGATTGAATTAATCGATTGAAGTAAAGTTTTTTTGATTAATTAGTCGGTTATTTAGGTTAGATCAATTAATGGTTAATGATTTGTTCAAACTTCGATTATCGGTTAATTTCATTCGAAATTGATTAATTAACTGAATTAATCGATTTTTTTATATATTATATATTATATATTATATATTTTCTATATATTTATTTTTTATCATTAAACTTTTAAAAATTATAAAATAATTATTAAACTTTAGAAAATTAACACAAAATAATTAATAAATTTATTAAATTATTTAAAATAGTCATTAAAATTTTCAATATTTATCGATAATTTATAATGTGCAATGAACCAATAGTCATTTTGTAATAATTTGATAAGTTGAATGATTGTTTTATAATTTTTGAAAGTCTAATGGTTAAAAAGATCATTTTAATATAGTTTAGTGACCAATTTTATAGTTTACCCATTTTTTAAATTTCGTTTAATAGAATTTTTTTCAGTTCAATTTAATTTTTTTGAAAAAAAAAATCATTTATCGGCTAATAGAAAAATAAATTGGATAATGAAATTTTGAAAATTTAATTTATCGCTTAATTGAATTAACCGTTTAAACAACCGTAATTATATGAAATCAATTTTCGACTGCTACAAAAAATGTCAGCTATCGTTAAATTGTAACGAACCGGATTTGGATCCGAGTGTCGGGTTAACCCGAGGGGTTTGGACTTCGGTTTTGAGCCTCGGTTTTGTGTAGTTGGGCCTTAGACTTGTTGGGCTTGTTTGGTTTTTGGGCTTTTGAGTTGTTAGTGAGGGCTTTTTGGTAAATGCCTTATTATATGACAAAGAGGGGGTGGGAGAGTTACTCCTCTACAGAGTTGATCTCACAACCTTTTTTCTTTTTCTTCTCATCTTCTCCATCTTGGTAGCAAGGAAAAGTAAGAGCTAAAGGTAAGATCTTTAAGAGTTATGGTTACAATCTCGTTTTTGTAGTAGAGAAGATGTTATAGGACTGTTAAGAATCTATAAAACAAGTTAAAGAAGTGTTAGTTTGGTGGAGAGAAGGGTTTAAGTGGGGGTTCAAGGTGGAGTACGGGATTTGTTTTGGAGAGTTTAAATCCTAGCTTGTTAGTGTTTTTAAGCTTTAAGGATCATCTTAGAGTGGTTCTAAGTCGTTGTTATCCTTCCCCTTTTTAGAGAAACAAGTGGAAGAACCATCATCAAGCTTGAGGAAGGAGAAATCTTGAGATTGAGCTTGGAGATCGGGTTTGTTGTTTTGTTGTTGTTCTTGCTTAAGGTTGGTACTCCCAACTCTTCTCCTCATCATGCATTTCATGGTAGATAGCATTGATGTAGATTTTTGTGTATGTATGCTTGGTTGAAGCTTAAAAGCCATTAATGGTGAAATTCGGATTTATGTGGTTAATGAAAGGAAAATGATGTTAAATTATCCTAAACACTCCTAATAATGTGTAAGAACACTTTAGGATTGATTAGATCAAGTTTGTGAATGATCCTTAGAAATTATTAAGTGCAGACCTGTAAATCGTGCAGGGGGTATCGATACCGGTGACCCGTGTATCGATACCCCTGAGAGAAAATAGGCTAAGGGGGAGGGGGTATCGATACCGGTGACCCGTGTATCGATACCCGTGTATCGAATCAGATGTTCCCCTTTTCGTTGACTTTAAAATTGGTCAAAGGGTATCGGTACCAGTATCGATACTAGTGTTTCGTGGGTATCGATACAAGGTGTTTCGATACCCTACCTAAGGGTATCGATACCCCTGTGTAATCTTGCCAAGTTTGAGTGGAGAATCGAGGTTCCATAATTATATTAGGAGTCTCGAATAATCTTAAAAGCTATAAGTGGTTTGTAAATCAAGATTGATAATTTTAACCCCGAAAGACTAAGTTATGAGAAGTCTTGATATGTTTTGATATGAAGATCTTAGGTGGATCATTTAAGTGTGTTGAGTCCTTGTTTGATGGAAATCTGGATATCCAAAAGTGTTACAACACGTCGAAGGCCATCCGATGTAACATTCCGGGTGATGTATTGAAGACTTTTATTCTGAGTGTTGGGCGGCCTTACTCGAAGATGTTCGATGTAACATTCCGAGCATGGGATTGGTTGGGCGGCCTCCATCCCTTATTTCCGAACGTTGGGTGGCCTCGTTCGAAGATGTCCTATGTAACATTCTGGGCATAGGATTTGAGGGCGGCCTCAATCCTGAGTGTAGGATCCTGATGCTGTGTGGACGCGGGCCTCATTCTTGTGTGTTATTTGTGATGTGACATGTATATGCTGTGTGCGATATTATACATTGTTTATGCCATGTGTTAGGCAAGCATGCTAGACTATCATATCATGTACGATATTTATATGCTTTGCTTTACTGCTTATGATATGCATGATTTTGGGCCGAGTTCGGCGTACCCACTGAGCTTTTGTAGCTCAGCGTTCGAAATGTGTTTTCGTGCGTAGGTTAGGTGAAGCCGGTTCTTGTGGAGCACCATCAAGGTTTGGATTTCAGCATCGACTTGTGTCAGAGTACAATGAGTAGATGTAGTGGGCTAGTACTTTGTCGAACCCTATATGTAATTGTAACTCTGTTATTTTAAAGTGGGTCGAATGTTTTAAATGGGTTGTAATATTTTGGAGCTCCGATTTCTTTAACCTATTTTTGGCTTATGTTTTTAACTCGAATGGATTTTATGAATTACATTTGGACTTGAGTTTGAATTATTTAATGGTTTTTGGAATGAAATTTTAAAATACAGGTTTTGGACCGGAGGCCCAATGTGACATCCGGGTCGGGTGTTACATAAATAATTTTCGATCGTCATATCATTATTATACTAAAACCCTAATTTATTTTAAAATTTTCAATTTTGAACCCTAAAAATTTAAATATATCCTAAGATCTTCTCTTTCATCTAGCCTAAATTTACCCTCTGGGTCCTTTTCAATTCTATCGATATAACAATCAAAAAGATAAACTTCGATTCCCTTTTCTTTTATTTTTTCCATTAATTTACTCAAATCTAATATTTTTATATTTTTCTTACAGAAAATAAAATTTTAAAAGAGTATATCTTTAACGATAAAATATCGATTTTGATGTTCGATCCTCTTCTTCGATAAATTTTTTAAATTTTCGATGATCTTTTAACTTTGAAATGAAATGTGAGCTGTGTATTATGAAAATGAACATATATCTAATATAAATGAACATTTATTTTTAAATTTTAACATTTATTTATTTATTTTTATTTAAAAATATCGGATATATAAATATAAATATAAATATAAATATAAATATAAATATATATCCGAATTTTATTCGGGTATTACAACATTAAATCGGATAAAAAATAATTTTTATTCTTGTCTTCTATCGGTGAATAAATTAACATATATGGCATTTAACGTGATTAAAGTCGAAGATTCATTATCATTTCTTAAATCATGACACTTAATCTAAATTAGTCTTTAAAATTTTAAATATTTAAATTTTATCATTAAATAATGATTTTTATTTTAAAATTATTTTTATTTTTTTAAGTATTTACTTCATTCTTAAATCATGATTCTTATTTTTAAATTAGTTCTTAAATTTTTAAATTTTTTAAATTTTATTTTCAAATTATCGATATTATTTTAAATTAATAAAATCGTTTATTGTCATGGAAACTGGAAAAAAAATATTAGATAAACTATGTTTACCATATCACTTGTAGTACTATAAAATCAGATTCGTCCATTTCAGTATTTTTTTAAGACGAATATCACTTCTTTCTTACATATAATTAACAAGTGATAGTATTAAGTAATTATTTAAAAATAAATGAACTCGATTATTTAAATCACAGATAATATCATAAAAAGGATTTATCTAATATTTTTTTTGAAAACTGATATATATTATGATATAAACGAAGATTTGAGAATGAAATTAACATATTTAAAAAATTTAACATCAATTTAAAATGAGGGTTATAATTTGGGATGAACACCCCTACTAATGTTAAACATCAACGTTTATTTTCCCAGGCATAGGAGTCAAAGAAATCAAGAGTTTGGATTTAATTGAAAAGTATATTCTAGGGTTTATAAGGAAACTCCAACCTCAAGAACAATAGGAGCAGCAGAAGAAAAACCCTGCATTTCTTCCAGGAAAGGGAAATGGAACCATCTTATTCTCAAAACGAAACTCCTCCTCTCTCTTCAAAGGAATCCCGCATTAACCGCTTCAAGCCAGTTTGGCGTTTTTTCTTGATTTCCAATCTCGCTCTTGGAGGTATTTCATTTGTATTCTGTATTATTTAATCCGATGTTAGTTTCTAAACAATGGGTTGATGCACTTTTTCAAAATCTTTTATTTTATTTTTTCACATTGGGTTTAGAATGTGTTTGATAAATTGCTTAACTGAAAGATACTATGTCTAATAGCATATCTTTTGGAAGATTTAGGCTAATGGGCTGAGGAAATTAGGTACCAAGCTACCAAGTTTTCGGTTTCATGATTTTTATTTCCGGTCATCTATAGATGTTCTTCAAGTATCAGGTCGATGAATATTAGTTTTTAGAATAGGTAATTGATTTGGAGAAGCATTGATATTGAATCATTGATTCGTACATTTAGTGTTGTTGTTAGTTAAGTTATTATCGCTGATTATTGTTTCTTAGTTGTGTTGTTATTCATGAAGATTAGAGTTCTTGGATGGATTTTGCTTTACATTTGTTTGCAGTGATGGTAAGTGACAATTGATGTACCATTCATACTTTTGAATTCTATGATCTGGCATGATTTTGAAGTCTATGGTGAGTTACGAGTTATCTTCTGGAATCAGCTGATATTCTCTCTCCCCATTGCAGCATATATATTTGCGATGGCAAGAAAGAAGAACATGAGCATCGCCCATGACAAATCTGCTAAAACAGAGGAGGAGCACAGCAAGAGTGAAACTAAGGCTGATGTTTCATCTGATGCAGTGACAGATGCCTTAGTTCACGAGGAACCACCGATCCTTCCTATTGTTCCAAAACCCCCAAAGGTTTTGGATCCCATTCCTGAAGACCAGCAGCGTGAACTTTTCAAGTGGATATTGGAAGAGAAAAGAAAAGCCAAGCCTAATGACCGTGAAGAAAAGAAAAGAATTGATAAAGATAAGGCCATTCTCAAACATTTTATTCGTGCAGAATCTCTTCCAAGAATTTGATTCACACTTCTCTTTGTACTTGACAAAATTCTTGCTTTAGCAAAGAACGGGTTTCTATTAAGGATGGTTTGGAAAAACACATCCCATAGATGGGGTTCTGGTTTTTGGTACCCATTTATTAGATTGAATATGAAGCACTTGTATGACATTTTAACAGCAGTACTCATTAGACTAAGCATTTTTCACATCTGATTCCTCAAAGTCAAAACTAGTTGAATATTTTCTGTTGGTCAGTGTGCCGATGTAATTTACCAGTGAAATGTTTGTTTCTGCTTTGACTAGCTACAAGCTCACACACCTATCACGAACAAATGGGAACTGAACCCATTGGCTCTAAAGTGAGACAAAAGATAGAGATTGGCTACCCCAATCCCCAGCCTTTGAAATGTGTAATGAAAATTTTTGGATTTGGGGGGTCCAATTTTTAACATTTCCCTCAAAACTGGCTACATGTTTTTTATCCCTTGTGATTCTAAACTCTGCCAGGTGGAATGCAACTGAGGTGTTCTTAGAAGCTAGCTTTCCAAATTATCAGATTGAAATGATAATGCTAGTTTTAGACTTTTTGGTCCTGGAAAATCTCTTATCATCATCTCTACATTTTTTATTTCTGCATAGCTTTCTTTAAATGACAGGAACCATCCAAGTTCAGGTATCAAATGCTATCCTAACTTTAATTCAAAAAGGGCACTTAAAGTTCTTATATTTCTTTCTAGACTTTCTCATTTGGTTCATCTCAGTTCTGAATTTCGAGGTTCTCCAATCATCATCACCATCTTCACCAATATCAATAAAAGGTACCGTTTATCCTACTTTTCTTTTCTTGAATGGCAATATCTATATATACACAATATTTCATAAGAAAAAACATGGTTGTTCTTCCTTCATAATGCAGTTTCTGTTGGAAAAACAGAGTACCATGCTTGTGACAAGGGAGAATGGTTGGTGATTCTGAATACTGTTTTGACTTTTGACTGTCATACTCCAAAACTAAAAAGAAGAATTAAGAGAGGAAGAAGGCAGAATATTAGGGAAGAATAGAAAAGAACGAGGAAGACTTAGAATTTTTTCATACATTCAACCGATATCCTTTACAGACAACTCATCCAGCTTTTAACCTAGAAAGAGTAAAACGGTAGCGTATTGACTTGCATAGATCATCTGCTGCAATGCAGCGTTTCATTAAGACAATAAAATAAGATTTAAACACTATTAATGGCTAACTGCAATTCAACATAAAAACCCCAACAGCTATTTCAGTTTCTTCCTATTACAATACTCCCGCCTTGAAAAATATCCTTGACCTCAAGGATTAAAACAAGACCCTTTTTTTCTATGATTAGACCAAATGTGCCCACATACTCTCTTAGCTTTGGTTCGTATCAGCTTCGCCTTCCATCCCTCGACAATAGCATCATAGTCCGCTTGAGAAAAATCAGAGACGAATGCATCCTTATCCTTCTCAACTTTGTCCAATTCACGCTGCAGAACTTGTATAAATTGATCAGTTTGATCTTCTCCTAGCTTCAACCATTTGTAGAAAGATCTAAATAGTGCAGGCTTGTCTTGGATGTGTAGAATAATGTCACAGCTGTAGGTTTCATCGGTATTATGACACATGTAAGCTATGCATCCATTGTCATGGAAGTTTCGTGCGATTGAGGCTTCAAGAGCATGTACACAACTGCAGGTAAGAGATACTCTGCCACCATGTTCAGCACCAAGGGTCTCAATGATGTTTTGCACATCAACCTTCACTCCATCAACTCCACATGAAGTCAGATAGAAATGAAGCTCATTGTAGAAGTTAAAAACCTTCTTCGGATGCACCAAACTCAGGCCATGAACAGCAAGAAGGTTGTCTATAACTATGTCCGGCTGGTTGCCCATCACACCAGGGGATTGAACAAGATATGCCAATGTTGTATCATAATGTTCCATACAAGGAGCAGATGGATTGATCCCATCCCAATAACCAGCCAAAGCATGCCACACATAAACATTCTTAACGTTATGATGTTGCTTGGCTTCATCTACAACATATTTTACGCCAGAGACATATTCATTGTTTGGGTCATTTTTTTGGAACTTTGCATTCTCTTTAATATCAATCAACCTGCTAGCAAACTGGCCCCTTTTTTGTACAAGGCAATCACTCTCCTTGGTCTTACTTTCAATCTGTTGCCAACCATCATCTATGATAAAAAATCGAGGTGGAGTCCCTCCCTTTGATAGACTTTTAAGGCCTTCTGTAACACCCTCTGCAGTGACATCAGTATAGAAATCATCCCATGTGCACCAGCCAAACCAACCGAGAAATAAAGGCAACTTGTTCTTCTCTCGATGATGGAAAATTTGCAAGTGTTTCTCCATAGCCTTTATAGCCTGGTTGATAACTTCAAATGGATTGGTCCCAGCATGCATGTAGACAAGGTAAAGGCCTCGGTTTGTTTCGATAGTGTTATCATCACTCTTAAAGTATATCTCGAACTCATTCTTGTCATTGCCTTGAAGAACAGCATGGAACTGGCCTTTAAGGAGTGGAAAGAAAACAATGTAGATTGTTGGAGCATTAGGATCATCTTCTTCCTTGCTCTCTACCAGCATGAATTGAGTCTCTAAAGGAACATCTTTACCATATATTCCCATTTTCTGAGTCATCCACCATAATTTGAATCGGAAACAGCACACGAATTGGAAACCCTCTAAAACACCAATAAGAAAGATACGAAGGCTTTTGTTGTCTGAAACAGTAGCACCAATTAAAGCACCCTTTAAACTAAGTTGTAATGCTTCAACAAATTGCAGCATAGATAGAAGAGTCATTGCTTCCTTTGCATCTAAAGGTAAATGCCTCCAAACATGTTTGATGGCAGATTCCACGAGAATAAAATCGACAAAAGTCAAGTCCAAGTTAAAAGAATCATGGTTGTGCATTTGGATCGCAGCCTTGGTTTCTGTAAAAATAGAAATTGATTTATTCTCAACCTGTCTAGATGTATCCTCCATGCCATGACGATTACCATCCAAATTTTTCTCCAAGAATGGCTTCCAGAATTGATTTCCATGAACCAACACATAATATTTGTCTCCAACAAAATAATTTATACCCTCTCTTACAATTTTGCAGTCCTTTTTCGTTGGTCTAAAGGAAGCAAATTGAAATCCCTGTATCTTCAACTTTTATAATTGTTGCAGGGCTATACCTTCCTGAGCAAACTGAGAACTAACAGTGACACCCATTGTCGATGATGGCTCCAACATAATCTTATCTAATTCATTTGGCGTTAGATCAAAATCAACCATGAATTGTATATTTGAGTCTCCAAGTTGTATATCCATATTATGAATATCTTTAACCACAATATTATCCAGAGGTATTTCATCAAATACCTTGTCTTCAGATATATCATCGGCCATCAATATAACCGCAGAAGCTTCTTTCGGTTCTCCAATCGTCTTCGCATCCACTGTGATTTCCTTTGGTTGGTTTACCACTGTCAAATCTAAATTTTGAATTGACACTGACCCGAAGAGTTCCAGTGATTGCTCAACCGTAAGATTAATAGATTTTCCTAAGGCTCTTTCAAGAAGTTGCTTGGCCTCTATCATCATTCTGACTTGAAAGTTGTTAAACTTGTCATCAAGTGTTCTCTCCAACATATCAATCTTTGATTGCAATTTCATTGTTTCTAACTTCCAGTCTGAAACCCCCATTGGTTCTGTCATCACCGCTGTTGTTGCCTGAGATTCCACCATTTTCTCCGAGGTTCGACCTGGCTCTGGATACCTTTGTCACACTCCAAAACTAAAAAGAAGAATTAAGAGAGGAAGAAGGCAGAATATTAGGGAAGAATAGAAAAGAACGAGGAAGACTTAGAATTTTTTTTCATTCATTCAACCGATATCCTTTACGGACAACTCATCCAGCTTTTAACCTAGAAAGAGTAAAACGGTAGCGTATTGACTCACATAGATCATCTGCTGCAACGCAGCGTTTCATTAAGACAATAAAATAAGATTTAAACACTATTAATGGCCAACTGCAATTCAACATAAAAACCCCAACAGCTATTTCAGTTTCTTCCTGTTACATTGACCCATGGTTTTGCCTTAGAATTTGCTGTGCTCTTAACTTTCCAATATGCTTGCTGTGGCGCAGTCTGTTGGCAACCATTCGTGATAATTTGATCGTAACACTTCAAGAATCAAGATGACGAGGGAAGTAAGATTTATTGTACAAGTTTGTCCCTGTTCGCTTTTACATGCATTGGAGAATTGGATTTCATTTTAGTTGTAAGGCTTATTGGAATAATGATGATATGGAGAAGGAGTTGTGATCAGATTGGTGGTTCAGAAAGGTGTTTGGGAAATTCGGATGACATATTTTTCTGTCGAAGGAGGTGGGAATGTACATTGAAGTTGCAGTTTCTCCTCTGAAAAAGAGCGCCTGAGAATCCGGATTCTAATATCATAACTACTGTTTTATTTGCCTGTTATGTTCAGGTTGATGCTGATGTTGGCACTGCTGCTGAGGCAAATGCAAAGGGGAAAACTTCTCAAACGTTAAGACCACGGTCCGAGAATTCAGAGGATCCTCAAGACTCTCTAGGACCTGTTGGACAGGTATGCCTTTTCTTTTAATATGGAGTAACCATAATAAGATTCGAGTCCGAGGCCTTGCAAGTAAATCATATGCTCAAATGACTATGTTGTCGTTGCTCTACTGATATCAACTAAAATGTAAGAAAATTGTAATTTCATGGAGTCAAAAGGAGAGGGAATGCATTTCATCTCTAGAATCCCATTGAAACTCGAATCATCCTTAATGGTTTTATGTACACCCCCTCCTACCGGAATCTCTTTGTTGTTGACGTTGTCGAATACACCTTATCTTGGCTTTGTTGTTGAATCTCATTCTATTTATTAGCTCAGCTACATCAAACCTTGCCTTGGTACAATCTCTGCAAATTTTTATCGAAATAATTGTCTTAATTATCATTTCCTTTTCCCGACCAGAAGGAAAGTTTTTTCCATGTAGCTTGTTTTATGATCTTGCAGATGAAGTTGGGTACAGAGAGATCTATTTTGGAGTCACTTGGACCCTTTATGCAGTTTTTTCCTTTTTCCTTTTATTTTTTAGTTGATTTAATCCTCTTCTAGCAAACCAATGTGTTAGTTGATTTAATCCTCTTTCCTTATGGTTTAAGCTTTATTTGATTTTTTTCGTATCGAGTATTGAGTCGAGTTTATAAAACTTGAGTCGAATCGAGTTGAGCTTTCAAATTTTTATATAAATTTAATTATAATTATCTATAATGTTATAATACGTATTGATTCTAATTTTAACATACGATACATAAGATACATTATACAGAATTGATAGACTTGAGTAGAATTTAAAAACTAATTAACTATGTACTAAAAATTGAGTTAATCAATTGTCTATTCTATAACTTAAAATTTATTTAAATTTTTTGAGTCAAATCGAAATGTGTTGATTTTTTTTTTATTTTAAGTTAAATAATTTAATTTTTTTTCAAGTCGAGTTTAATTTTATTTTCCCTTCAAGAAAACTAAATTGAAAGATTCATCTCGTAATAAATTTTTGTAATATTTTATCTGATTAATTAATCAATAATTAAATATTAATGGGTATACCAAAAATATATTTCAATGTTTCGAGAGCTCATATGTGAAGTGAAGGTCACTTTTGCTCTCAACCTCCCTCACAAATGTACTCACTTTTTTGCATTGAAAGCAATTTTATTTATAATAATCAACTAATTTTAATTATTTACTCATCTAAACTAAGAAATTTAGTTTCCTATTTGGTATGAACATGTTTTTCTTAAAACCAAGTAGTGCTAAAAAATTTACTCACTTCGTTAGAAATTTAACTTATAACAATACGAATATAATATATTTTATAATCAGACATTTATCTTTTTAATAAGAATATATACGATGAGATAATTAATTACTGGTATTGGTAGTAAATACCTTAATCCAAACCAAAAAAATCTTATAATATCATTGGACATCTGAACTAAGTGCTCGACTAGAAAAAATCGAAGATGCAACAAAATTGACTTGATTTTTTTTTATAATTAATGTATAGATTTTTAAATTCGAATAAAATCAATTAACATTTTCATGATATATATACACATATGAAAGATATAAAAAATATATTTGTATACAGATATACAAAGTCACTTAAAAATCAAAACTATTAACTATCGTAACATTATAAATATTTATAATTAAATTTGAAAAAATAATTAATTTAAAAAAATTTAAATAAAAATTAAATTATAAAATATGACTCATTAACTTGACTAACTCAAAATTTGTTTACTCGACGAGATGAATGTTCTCCCATCTAAACTAATTGTACTCTTATAAACCTATAAACAAAGATTAATACATGATTACGTGTGTTTTCAGTAGGTTTTAGAAAGACGTAATAGGAGCGATCACATAGGTTCATCTATAAAAGAAGACCCAAAATTTTGATAAACTACGTTCATTAGATAATGTTAATTTTGAAATTCGTTATAATTTTTTTTAAAATGGTCTCAAAAAAGGTGAGTTATAATTGTTAAAACGTTATAATTATTCCTTAAATGTGACAATTGATTATACAATCTTATTGATTATTCCTATTATTATTGTTTCTGTAGAATCAATGAGATTTTAGATAATAAAAAAGACCACACAAAACCCTCTAAAATATTCTTTTAAAAAAGTATTTTAATAAATTCTACAAGACCCCAAATCTTTAAATTGTTACAATACTAATAAACACTAGTAAATTGCCCAAGTTTTTCATTGTTTTTTTTTTTAGTTTGCAAAGATGGTAAATTTAATATAATTTTACAAAGAAAAGGGGAATATTTCAAAAGTAACAAAACCTTTTATCCCCCAAAGAAAATTAACCATTAAAGCCTATAAATTCATAAACCCTAGCGGCCACCGAAAAGAACCCTCCTTTGTTTGCCAACAAAAAGATGGCTCGCACTATCAAAAACCCTAAAAAAGCTAAGAGAAAGAACAAGGTTCAATCTCAAAATCCAACTCTTATTCTTATTGTTTTTGATTTCAATCTTAAAAGTTTGTTTCTTTTTACACTAAAATGGTTATGTAATTGATTTCTTAAAAAAGGGTTCAAAGAAAGTTGGTGGAGCATCATCGTCTTCGTCGGTGCCGACGATTCAACCAAGGGTTTGGCAACCAGGGGTTGATGAATTGGAGGAAGGAGAAGAGCTTCAGTGTGATCCTTCAGCTTACAATTCTCTTCACGCTTTTCATATCGGGTGGCCTTGCTTGAGGTAGTTTTTAATTTCCCGTCGTTATTCTGTGTTTGTTTGCTGAGAAAATAATGGGGAAAGTTGTAGAATTTAAGACGATTATATAAAATTTTCCAAAGGGTGTTTGAAAAGTGCTTGCTTTTTTCCCCTATGTTTGTTAATTCATAAATTAGGTCATTCTTTTGACAGCTTTGATATTGTTCGTGATTCATTGGGTTCCGACCGGAATGATTTTCCGCATACAGTTTATTTTGTTGCAGGGACTCAGGTTTGCTTCATAATTTTATTACATTTGTCTTATGTTCATGTGATCTCTTAGTGTATATTGATGATATTGTATTGTTCGATTTTTGCAGGCAGAAAAACCTTCCTGGAATTCTATTGGAGTGTTTAAAGTAAGTAATGTTTCGGGAAAAAGGCGCAATCTAGTTCCTATCAAATCTGCCGATGATGATGCTGATATGGATGGTGAAAGTAGTGATAGTGAGGATAGTGAAGATGAGGAAGGTGGACCCAGTGCACCGGTTTTGCAGGCAAGTTCTAGTTTCTTTCAGTTTCTAGTTATATATCATATCTGGGGTTTATTATTAAACTTATGTATCCTAACACCTTTTTTCTTGTTCGGATTTAAATTGTGCAGTTGCGAAAGGTAGCGCATCATGGTTGTGTTAACCGTATACGAGCCATGACACAAAATCCTCACATATGTGCATCATGGGCTGATAGTGGTCATGTTCAGGTAGGACTCTTAATCCAACAATATTTCATATTGCTACTTCGAATGATTCGGAATACTTATATCCGTCTGTCAAACCGGAGACTTAGGCTTTATTTTTCGTTGGGAGCAATCGGGTTTGCAGAAGCCAGATTTTCTGGCTGTTCCTAAATGGCTGTTTGGGGGGGGGGTACGGAGGATGAACAGACATTTATTGCCAATCGTATATTGTTTGGGGTCATTGCTGGTGAATGGACGTTTACCTCAGTAACAACAACAAAAAACGTAGCCTTAATCTTTATCTATCTATTTATTTACTTTTTGTTACTGTTTGTGTGCAGGTGTGGGAATTCAGTTCTCATCTGAATGCATTAGCAGAATCAGAAACAGATGGTGTCCAAGGAAATTCTTCCGTGTTTAACCAGGCTCCATTAGTTAATTTCCGTGGCCACAAAGATGAAGGCTATGCAGTTGATTGGAGTCCCGTTGTTGCCGGAAGGCTCGTAACAGGTATTGTTAGAATAATGATGGTGATAGAACTGCTTTTACATCCGATACTCTTAAGCTGCCATTTACTTTGTATTGAAGACAGTCTACTGTGAAGTTAATGTTCTTCGTATCTTCTAGGGGACTGCAAGAACTGTATTCATTTGTGGGAGCCTGCATCTGATTCGACATGGAATGTTGAACCTACTCCATTTGTTGGACATTCTGCAAGTGTCGAAGATCTACAAGTGGGTAATCGTGTTTTGATGTAATTAATTCGTACTTATTGTCAAACACGGTTTGCGGTATTTTGATCTGATAGCACCATTTCTTTCATCATTTCTTTGTATGCAGTGGAGTCCAATAGAGCCTCATGCATTCGTCTCCTGTTCTGTTGATGGCACTATTGCAATTTGGGATATCCGTTTAGGGATGAAACCGGCAGCTTCTTTTAAGGCACATGACGCAGACGTCAATGTCATCTCATGGAACAGGTATTTCAGTCGAACTATATTTACTTACTCTTTGTCAACTTTCCATCTTTCTTTATATTGTCAATTCTTTTTACGATTATGCGTTCTTGGATCGTTTTTCAGGCAGGCTAGTTGTATGTTGGCATCAGGAAGTGATGATGGCTCATTTTCGATTCATGATTTTAGGTTGCTCAAGGTACGCCTATTTTTACCTTCGAGCTTACACTTACGAGGACTAATTTATGTTATCTTAAATACGACACATCTAGATTCGTTAGCATTTGGCATCCGAATCTGATTCTGTTCTTTTTAGGCCTGAACTGATTACTTTGCCATTCTACCGACTTGTCTGGTTTACTGTTGCCAATTACTGATAGTACTGATCTCTAACATGAGCAGGACGGAAATACAGTGGTTGCTCATTTCAAATACCATAAATACCCAGTGACATCCATCGAGTGGAGTCCTCATGAAGCCTCCACTTTGGCTGTTTCATCATCCGATAATCAATTAACGTAAGTACTCGTAATGCTCCAGCATGTCAAGGCCTCTCTCTTGAACTGCTATATTATTTGCTTCTCTTTTTCCATGATTTTCAGAATATGGGACCTTTCTCTCGAAAAAGACGAGGAAGAAGAAGCGGAGTTCAAAGCTCAAACAAAGGAGCTAGTAAATGCCCCACAAGATTTACCTCCGCAGCTTCTTTTTGTTCATCAGGTTCGTAATAGGAACTATCGAAAACTGAAGATTTTCTCAGGTGTATCTTTCTTTTTAACACGATTTCCACCATGAACAGGGGCAAAAGGACTTGAAAGAGCTTCATTGGCATTCTCAGATCCCCGGGATGATCGTGTCGACTGCGGCGGATGGTTTCAACATCTTAATGCCTTCGAATATCCAGAGCACTCTCCCCTCCAATGGTGATAACTAATGAATCGGCAACTGATGATGCAAAGTAACATATGGAGTGATCATTTCTCTCTGTTTTGATAATTATGGTCAATGATTTTAATTTGTTATGAAAAACATCTGCATCTACATGCACATGTAATTTTCTGTTTTCCCTTCCATTGATCTGTGCTTTCTCTTTTGTTCCGTTTAATGTAGAATTCTCATGATATTCGCTGCAGAACAAGCACAAGCATAAAACATAGGGAAAACAATGGTCACTGAATTTTAAGTTAAAGTTCATTTTAAAATATTTGATAAAATCATTTAACTTTTAGTTCGTATTTGATATGGAAAAGTTTTATGACCTTATCGAATATTTTAAAATTGAAGTTCCAGTCTTTTTCCAATTTTTCGCCCTATCAATCTCTGTTCGGTGATCTATAAATTATAGACGAATATTATTGTTGGTTCATCCAACACAACCTAGCTTCAATGCTGGCCGCTTTATCTCTAAAAATATTTTTGTTTTTATGCCTCTTATAAATACAAAGTGTGGGACCCACAATGCGATAAAAAGATGGATGATGATTAAAGTCGTGGCTGGAATTTCTTTCAGGATACTTTTTATTGATGCTAGATTTCTTTTTTCTTTAATCCGTATTATTATACACTGTCACATCTTTCTTGATTCAATTCCAATGGAATGGTACTAGAGAAGAGTGTTCGACAAGATGACCTTGGACATGCAATTCTATGGGTAGTAGAGTGTGGTCAGTGGTCCCTTTCCGGTTAGCCCGAAATGATCTTCCCTTATCGTACCTATTCTTTGAAGACGATCTGGTGCTATCCCTTCATTCTTTATGCAAACTATGAATGAAAATCTGTGACAAAATTGGTAAAATCATTCGTGGTTTTATTTGGGTTCTAATGACTCCACGCGAAGAATTACTTTGGTTAATTGGAGTGCTATCTCGAAACCAAGAAATCATGCCGAGTTAGGTGTTTTTAGATCGAATGAGTGCAATAAGGCTTACATGCAGAAAATTGCTTATTGTTTGGCTAGCTTGCCTGATGCTTTTTGGGTTCATGTCTTACGCCAAAAATATCACATGAATGGTATATGTCCGCAAACGATTACTCGTCCTAATTGTTCCCTTCCTTGGCGTGGTGTGTTTAATGTTTGGGACCAAGAGAGACAATATTATTTGGCTTATTGGTAATGATCAGGATACACATATTTTGGATGATCTCTGGGGTGCATCCCTTGTTCCTTTACGACAATGGGTTCAACCATCTTGCTCGGTATTAATTCTGTTGATCTTCTCACTTAGAATAGTTAATGAAATATCGATCTTTTATCTAATATTTTCCTTTCAGAGGTTATCCCTCGTATAATTGGTATTTTGGCTCAATCCTTGGATGATGCAAGCGATGTTGTTACTTGGAGTGATACGCTAACATGTATGTTTTCGGTTGCCTCTACTTATGAACTCCAAATTCGTCAATCTTGGGTAAATTAGTGGCATATTCGAATATAGGTTGGGCTTGCCTAATATTGACGTCGCCATCTCTAAAGTTGACAACATGGTAACGGTTGAAGGTGTTATTTGAGGTATAATACTCTTGACCCGGATGTTATTTTTGGGCCTTGAACCTAAACCCAAACCCATAAAATTTCTCAAAATATTTAAAACAGGGACCATGTATAATTAAAAATAAAAGATATTTCCAAAAGACTTTCAATGATATTTAAAACAATTAGGACACATAATTCAATTGATACAATTCCCCAAAAATATCGACAAAGTTTACAGACTCTATTTATAAGGTTCTATGAATACAAAGCCCACTAGCCCAAATACCATAATCTGGGGTTCAACGTGCTAAAATCTCGATATGATACTGTTCCATGATCCCATGAACTGTCGTCCAACCTACGCAAACAACAATTTCGAGTCTTCAGCTTACAAAGCTCAGTGGTACACATATACTGTACCATATTCTATGCTAATCATAAAATGAGCATGCGAGTTAATATAAACGATGAGAAGAAAATGAATTAAACATATGGTGCTATCGCTGAGTACCTAAACACACGGTATTATGCATGACAAGTTCATAGTAATTTCACAACATTCTTAACAACAATATTCACATACAATAGATGAGTGTGTCCGGAGTCACTAAGCATCGAACCTCATAACCCCATATACCTAGAGTGTGCCCGTAGTCACTAAGCACCGAACCTCACACTTTCACACATACCTTGAGTGTGTCCGGAGTCACTAAGCATCGAACCTCACACTCTCACACATACCTTGAGTGTGTCCGGAGTCACTAAGCATCGAACCTCACACTCTCTCACATAGGTGGTTCGAAGTCACACAACATCGGAAGCCACCTCTCACACAAGTGGTCCGGAGTCACATAGCATTGCAAGCCACCTCTTGGGTATCCAGATCCCGTTACAACATTTTCATTATCATCAAACATTTACACAATTATCCCATACAAGTTCACATATCCAAATCATGACACATTAAGACATTATATTCACATTTCTCTTCCTAAATTATATGCATAGCCAAAATACCCATTTTTCAGTGTTAATATTCATTTTAGGCCTCAAGGGACCCACCAAGGCTATTAACACAATTTATTGATCCTATGCTAAAACTTGGACAAATTTGTCTGCGCGTACCATTACGCCTACATAGGGTACCGATACGCCCTCTAACAAATATCAATACCCCTCCATCGAGTATCGATACCCAAAACACATTCGAACCAATTAGTTGTTTTCCCTCACGCCCGCACTGATACACCTATTTGGCGTACCGAAATCTAGTACCGGTACGAGGTCCACCTGTACTGATACTCGACATTAATAAAATAATGGTACCGATACGTACCCGCATACTGGTAACCAAAAACGAGTTTGGAATTCCTAAATATGTAGGGGTACCGATACACGGGGTGGCCGTATCGGTACACCCTGCCTAAAAACCCCAATTTCCCTATCACAGGTATCGATACGAGTACCTCCCATACCGTTACTCGAACCTAGATTTTCAAGTCTGGAGCTCGAAAACATCTCTTCCTCTACCTAAAACCCATCCTAAACTTCCCAAAGTTCACCCACAAGATATCTAAGGCTCAATAAACACATTACAATCAATTTCAATAAACCATATGCTCAAATTCAGATTTCACCATTAAAGCTTTTATTACCAAACCTAAGCTTAATCATGCATAAACATCTACCAATCTGTACATACTAACATGCAAGGCAATCATATTTATGATGCAAATGTAATAAGAGAATTCGAGGTATACGAACGATAAGCCTGTATTTGCTAACTCTCTTTTTTAGTTCCCGAGTGATCCAATTGATTCAATATCTAGACCCGAACAACCCTCGTATACCAACAAATACAAACATACATTAAGACCATGCACCTCTTATACGATTCATAAGGTCAAGTGCATAAAAACAACTTGTCAGGTTTGAATTTGGCGAAATAGACTACGCCATTAGATTCAAAACATCGAGAAACCTCAAGATAGGGTCCCATGAAAAAAGTCAACGGCCTGGTCATTGCCGATTAACTTTTCAGTCAAATTGGCCGATCCAATACGGTGCAGGTGCACAATAAACCAGTGCACCCATGGGTTTGTGATCTATTGTAGGCAGATCTATGTGAAACCGATTCTAGAATCCAGTGTGGCGCGGTGCACCAAACCAGTGTGCACCCGCCTAGGCAAGCACTCGCCCACTCTCAACAGCGGCGCGTGGGAGGTCTTTCAATGATGGTCGACGACCAACAAGCTTCAGTTCAAAAATTCTCCGATTGGTGAGCATGTTGGTGATGATGGTTTTTGGAGGAAAACGACCAAACGTGGCATTTCAGCTTGGCTGAATCTTCTTTCCCTCCACCCCAACAAACGACAACTCGGAAGACTACGAGACAACCACCGATCGACTTGTCTTAACGAGATGGTTACGATGACGGTGACGAAGATGGCCACGACGACTCCGGTGATGATGGAAGAACACAAGACCTTCTCCTATCTCTCTTTCTCTTTCTCTCTCTCTCCATCATTTCTATCTTTTTCTCTTTCTCTTATTTTTTCCCCATCACATCCCAACTACCTCTTTTATTACAAACTTACATACTCATCCTTTCTTTTCCTTTTTATTTAATTTTTTTTCATATTTTTTAACCCAAATTTTATATTTCAAGTGATTTCTAACATATAAGCCCAAAATAATAGGGCCCAAAGCCCAATTACAAGGCTCCAAAAGTCAGGTCATTACACGAGGTCATTTACGTAAATGGTTGCGTGAGTTTCACAAAGTTGTTGGTGTTTCTTTTCTGCTCCATGACTAACTCGGGGCCATTTACCTTGGTCTTCAAGTGGTATAGTCTATGGGGATTGATTGACTAGTTGTTCAATCAGACAACTATCAAGCCATTAGACTTGTATAAGATTATGCTATTGTTTCAAGCTTGGTTCAGCTTGTTAAAGTCATTATTGTGTTAAATGCTCGATCATGGTCTATTATTTATCAATGGATTCCTCATGAGCAAAACATGGCTATAGATTCTATCTTTAAGATTCCTCGTCCTTCGAGTTTCGATCTTATGATCTTGGATAATTAATTTGTTGTTCTTGCTTCCCTTTTAATTCGGGATAGAGATGGTCATCCCTACACACATTTTCTCTCGTGTTGATTGTAATATGAACCAAGAAGTGACCTAATTCACTTTATTGTTTATTTCTTTTTAGTTTATTTCAGACAAGATATTAACTTTATTTCTATTATTGTTATCCTTGTACATTCTTTTTTTCTCTGATTAAATTAGATTTTTTTAATGAAGTACAAAATAAAACATCTATTTCTATTAAAATATTATATTTCTCATTTCTTTACTTTTAGTTTCCATACTTGTTACTAAAAGTAACAATTTACGAGAAGAATTTATAACATCAAAAAGAAATTTATTTATTTTTAAAGTAATACGTGAGTACTTGTTTGCGAAAGTAAAGATTATTAGATGTATCCGATTTATATATTGTTTATGATTTTAGTTAATAAAATTTATATATTATATTTTAATTTTTAAATAATTGATATATTATTAAATAAATTTATTTTATCATATTATTCATATTTTTAATTAATAAAATTTATTTATTTTACTTTATTTTAATATTTTTATTAATATTAAAAAAATAAAAATTTATTTTAAAAATAAATAAAATAAATTTTATTAATCAAAATTATAAATAATATGATGAATAGGTTCATTTAATATATTTATAGGTTGCTACATTACCAAAAAATTTGGTCAAATATTTCAAAAGTTTGTCGGTGCTTGGGAAATTTGATCTTCCAAAAGTAGTGAGAAGGCTTAATTAAGTGTTTGTCTTGAGTCACATCGCCTAATGCCGCACGGTGGGTTGGTTTTAAAGTCTAGCCACGTGACAAGTGGTATCAGAGCCTTGTTCGAGCAACTTTTAGGTCGTTCGAGGTATGAAACATCGAGTTTGAGATGGCACCAAAGAGGGAGACTGTTACTGCTACTAGCCAGAAGGGTATGGAAACCCAGGCTGACAAAGAAAGTCGAGCTAGCTCAAGGGAAAAGTTGTCAGCACTTGAGGACAAGGTTACCAGGCTTGAGGTATCTTTGAAGGATTCTATGGAGCGATTCGATATAGTGGATACGTGCTTCGAGGAACTATATGACCAGGGTGATCAACTGGAGGTGAAGATAAATGCTCTCGAAGCCAAGTTTGAGGCATTGGGGGTGGAAATATTGGGACTCAAGGCGGAGGTACTGGTTTATCAAGCTGCCATGAGGAACGATATGTTAAACCCAACTACACCTAGTCCAATGAAGAACATCCCCCCAAAAAAGAGTTCAATGGAACCTGGTCGGCGAAAGATGTCGAGAACTTTATTTGGTGCATGAAACAATACTTTCGGGGAATGAATATCACTGACGATGCTAAAAAGGTAACCACTGTTGTTGTCTATTTGAATTATGTTGCCTTGTTATGGTGGCGAAACAGATGTTTCGAATCGAGTGATGATGACATTCTAGTCGGAACATGGAAGGAATTCCAGTCCGAGCTCAAGGAGAACTTCTATCCTAAGAATGCTAACGAGGAAGCTCGAGAAAAGCTTCATCAATTAAAGAATGAACACTCAATCTGGTATGACGTCAAACGATTTAATGAAATCAAGTTGCAGATCAAAAACTTGAGTAAATCGGAAGGTTTGTATCTCTTCAAATCTGGTCTTCAACGATGGGCAAGAATGAAGCTGAAGAGAATGGGTGTTCAAGACTTTTCAGAAGCGATAACCGTTGCTGAATCAATTGCAGAGTTTGAGATACAAAATGAGTCTTCCAAGCCCCGTGGAAAGGGCAATGGTAGAGGAGACGAGGATGTATCCAGAGATAGGAGCATTGATGAAAAGCCATCGACCAAGTCTAACCTGTATGATAAACCATATGAGTAGAAGGATCGATGAGCTATACAATGCTACCATTGTGATAGTCCATACGTAGTGAAAGACTACCCAAATAAGAAGAGCCACCTCGATGACATTGTCCATAAGGACGATGATTCAAATGGTGAACTAGGCAGGCTTGGTGCAATCACCAGCGTCAAATATGGAAAGCCGAAGGCAATGAATCGAAAGTGTTACCGATGCAAGGGGTCACATTTAGCGCGATAGTGCTCTGATCGAGTTAATCAGTCCAAGGAGGACGATCCCGAAAGTAAAGAGGCTGCGAGACTTGGCTCGATGATTCTGAACTATGCCAAGAGGAAAGGCAAGAAGAAGAATGGGTTGATATTTATCGACATCAACGTGGCAGGACGATCGAAGATTGCTTTGGTGGACACTGGGGCAAGAGATATGTTTATGTCCAAAAAGGCTACAGAAAAGCTTGATTTTAAAGTTGTGGACTCATTCGGCAAGATCAAGACTATGAATGTCAAGGAAGCTTCTATTATAGGGACTGTGCGGAAAGTTGAGTTGCAGATCGGTGAATGAAATTCCAAGGAAGACTTCAAGGTAATCGACCTAGATGACTTTGATTTTATTTTGGGACTAAACTTCCTTGATCATATTCAAGATATCATCATTTTGTGTGCCAACGTCTTGTGCATCTTGGATCCGAGACAACGATGCATTGTGCCCATGCAATGAGACATTGGGCGAGAGACCAAGAAGCTAACAACTATTTAGCATGTCGAAGACGCTCCAAGCCAAGGAATCATCGAGTTAGAAGTGACTATTGGGGAAATATCCTTGGATGGGCATGTGTTGACCAAGCTTATTAGCATGGAAGCCGTCAAGGAGCCACTCATGGGAGAGGTGGCCGATGCATCAAACTTCAAGGGTAGCGAAGTGTCTATGAGTGTTGCATTGTCGACGAGTAATGGGGAATCAAGCTTAAAGACGAAGGATTTACGTGTAGAGTAAATGTCGATTCAATGAATGAGGTATCTCTTGAACACAAGAAGAGTTATAAGATTTGCCTAGGACGGTTGATTTTACATGAAAGTGCAAATCGAGGTGAGCGGTCCTTTTGGGGGGACAACTGAATCAGAGTCTGGTACTCTTTATAGGGAGAGTGGTTCTTATGGGGGACAAACAAGCCAGATTTTGAGATAAAAGCAAGCCAAGGTGCTTGAAAAGCTGTAGGATCGATCTCAGACTTGTTTGAGTGATGCGATGAGGGTGTCGCTAAGTTTGGTAGGGGAGAATGTTAAGGATGATTTTCTCCAAATCATACCTGTTGCGTGTAAAAAGAGTGCGCAAATAGTGCAAGTGTAAACGTCTCAAGTAATAAAGTGATAAGTATTATCGAATATCGTCTCCACAGCGATTGGTTTACTTAATATGCCTTCTTGAATCTTCTTGCTCTGTAAAAGAAATAAAATAAAAACAAAAGTGATTTGGGTTGTTTTGAAAACTAAAATAACTGAAAACTAAGAGAAGAATAGTGAATGGAAATAAGGTCAAGTTTAGAGAATGGGCAGGATCCAGTTGAATCGTATTGTGAGTTCAATTGACTTGTTTCTGTTCTGTGCAATAATGCAACACTGCCTCGGCACAATTTTAGTTTCCTGCCTCGACAGTGAAGACCAGCGTCTGCCGCAGCAATCCCTTGCTCTTCGGTGGACTTCTTTAAGGTTCGCAAAGTGTCCTTGGATGACTTCGCTTATCCTTAAGTCGAAGTACTGTTGATGACTAGTCCTTGATGATACCCCGGCGTGAATCAATGATAACCACCAACCAATCTCACACTTCTTTTAGCTGCTGAAACTCTAACCTATCCCTAAGCCGAGTTTGTATTTTCCAACTAGAAAAATACCGTGCTTATCCCTTTCGTGAGCCTAACTCTCCCGATATTAGACAAATAAATCTCTCACAAACTTCTCTCCCAAGCTTGAATGCAAGATCAATGAATAGCAAAGAATAAGCAAACCTTAATATTTTATTGCATAGAACAAGAAAACAAAGTTCAATCTTCTCTCACAAATACTTAACAACCTTCACCTAAACCCTAAGAAAATTTAGAACATAATTGAAACAAACAAAACTCTAAACTAATTTCTCTCGTGCGCTTGATTATGATTCCCCTTGGACGGATATGGTTTATATAGGCTTGACCTAGGGCAAACCTTTCCTAAGTAGGAGTATAACTTGGAGTAGGACACAAGTCAAGTCCATAAATAAAATATTTCCAAGTTTATTCCAACTAGGATTCTTTTCCGCGTGGCCTTTGACTTGGGCTTTCCATGTGCTACCCAGCTCCGATTCATGTGCTGCTTGTCCAGAAACGTCCAGCTCATTTTTCTCTTCAAGTCGCCTATCTTATAGTGAATATTTGGTGATAAATGTCGATAAAAGGAGTATAAAGTGATAGTGTGTTGATCACTTATCATTTATCACCTAAGTTCATTAAAAGAATTCTTATAATCCAACAAGTCCCAAAAGTGTTTTTAGGAGCCATCTTATAGTAAGCTTCTAAGTTTTCTTCCTTAAGTATCCTAAGGTTAATCCTTCTAAACAGGTCCTAGCCATGGTAAGGAGAAAGATTTCTATAGCCTAAAAAAATAAATTAAGGCAATACTGATGAAGAGCAGTGCAAAAGTATGGACAATAATTCAAGTAAGGTTGTGGTCATAATTTTTTTTTGAAAGATCCCTTAAATGTTGCCTTTCATGGCAAGGACGCAGCAGTAGATTGCCTCGGCAGTGGATCTATACCCCCAAACTCGAACCAAGAATTGTCCTCAATGCTTATATATATCACACAGCAGGATATAATAAGAAAACGAGACAAGTAAAGATATATATATAAAGGCATCATGAATATGCAAAATTTAAAGAGACTCTGAAGAGCTATTGGGAACAATTATTTTTCGTGGCCTTGCTGTTATGAGCGACTTCACCTTGGTCCTTGATTCTTATCCTAAAATAAACAACAAGAAAAAATTAGTAACAAAAGTCTAAATTAAAACTAATACTAAAGTGCAATACGATAAGATGAAAGAATTAATTCACGATAGGAATGCATGTAAGTGCATCTCCTAAAGTGATGGTCTCTATAGTTCTCATCTCGTGTTGGCCCGAATAGTGCTTCAGCCGTTGGTCATTCACTTTGAATTCTTGCCCATCCCTATTTGATTTGATCATTACTGCGCCATGTGGATAAACCTGAACAACTTCAAATGGTTCTAACCATCTGGACCTGAGTTTTCCAGGGAACAGTTTGAGTCTGGAGTTAAAAAGGAGGACTTGCTGCCCCGGCAGAAACTGCCTCGGCAGTAGCTTACTGTCATGCCATCGTTTAGTCTTTTCCTTATAGATCTTGGTATTTTCATATGTTGCTGCTCTGAATTCTTCTATCTGATTAAGGTCTAGCAGTCGTTTCTGGCCAGCTTTCTTCAATTCCATGTTCAAATTCTTTACTGCCCAATAGGCTTTGTGCTCGATTTCCACAGGAAAATGACATGCTTTTTCAAATACAAGCCTATATGGAGATGTTCCCAAAGGGGTTTTGTAGGTTGTTCTATATGCCCACAGGGCATCGTCTAGACGATGAGACCAATCCTTTCTAGATGGGTTTATCACCTTTTCAAGGATTTGTTTAATTCCCTGTTTGATATTTCAGCTTGCCCATTTCTCTACGGATGGTAGGTCGTGGCAATTTTGTGTGTGAGACCTAGTTTCTTTAGGGCCGCGACAATAAGTTTGTTATCGAAGTGTTTACCTTCATCGCTAACTATTGCCCTAGGGACTCCAAATCTGGTGAAGATGTTTTTCTTGAGAAATTTTTGCACAGTCTTGGAGTCATTATGAGGTGTGGCAATTGCTTCGACCCATTTTGATACATAGTCCACTGCTACTAGGATGTAGAGATTACCTTGAGATGATGAGAATGGTCCCATGAAATCTATGCCTCAAACATCAAATAATTCTACTTCTAATATGGGTTGCAATGGCATCTCATTGTGCCTAGAGATATTGCTCGTTCGTTGGCATCGGTCACAGTTCTTGCAATAAAGTTGGCCATCTTTGAAGATTGTGGGCCAATATAGGCTTGATTGAAGCACTTTAGTTGTTGTTCTGTTTCCTCCAAAATGTCCTCCACAAGGTGAATCATGACAGTGCTGAAGCACTTCTTGTTGCTCATCCTCTAGGACGCATCTTCTTATAACCTGATCTGCACATTGCTTGAACAAGAGAGGGTCGTCCCAGAAATAATGTTTTGCATTGTGTTGAAACTTCTTCTTTTCATTATAGTTAAGGTTATAAGGCAGAACACCACTAACTAAATAATTAACAAGATCAACATACTAGGGGGTGGCTGTGACTGCAACAAGGTTTTCTGTCATTGTTGCCGAGATGTATTCAGTCAGCGCCTCGGCGACATAGTCATATACTACCGTAGTCTTTGTCTCGGCAATATCCTCTGTAATTTCCGCGACATGCAAGATGTGTTCATCTGGGAATGCATCTTGTATTTCTTCTAGTGAGTTGTTATTATCTTTGGCCTCTAATCTGGAGAGATGATCAGCTACTTAATTTTCCGTACCTCTTCTATCCTTGATTTCAATATCAAATTCTTGCAAAAGAAGGATCCATCGAATCAGTCTGGGCTTTGCATCCTTCATTGAGAATAGGTACTTGATTGCCGAATGATCAGTATGGACAGTCACTTTTGTTCCGATAAGGTATGATCGAAATTTGTCAAAGGCAAAGACTACTGCTAGTAATTCCTTTTCTGTGGTGGTATAATTTATTTGGGCATCATTTAGTGTTTTACTAGCATAGTAGATAACATGGAACAAATTGTTCTTTCTCTGCCCAAGTGCTGCCCCGACAGCATGATCACTTGCGTCACACATTAATTCAAATGGCAAGGACCAATCTGGTGGGACTACAATTGGTGTGGTGATCAGCTTTTCTTTGATGGCTTCGAATGCTTCAGAGCATTCTGTATTAAATTCGAATTTTCTGTATTGTTCGAGCAAATTACAAAGAGGTTTAGAAATTTTGGAAAAATTAGAAATAAACCTCTTGTAAAAACCTGCATGGCCCAAAAAGCTTCGAACTCCTTTCACAGAGATTGGTAGAGGTAAATTCTTGATCACATCTACCTTGGCCTTATCAACTTCGATTCCCTATGATGATATTTTATGGCCTAATACTATGCCTTCATTCACCATAAAGTGGTATTTTTCCCAATTGAGGACTAAATTGGATTCCTCACATCTTTGTAACACTTTTTCTAAATTGCCGAGGCAATGATTGAAGTCATCTCCAAAGATTGAAAAATCATCCATGAATACTTCCAGGAAGTCTTCCACCATGTTATGAAAAATTGCCATCATGCATCGCTGAAAGGTTGTCGGGGCATTACAAAGGCCGAACGACATTCTTCTAAATGTATATGTTCCATACGGGCACGTAAAGGTAGTTTTTGCCTGGTCCTTAGGGTCTATAGCAATCTGGTTATAACCTGAATAACCATCAAGAAAACAATAAAAAGGCTTACCAGCAAGTCTATCAAGCATTTCATCAGTAAAGGGCAATGGAAAGTGATCCTTCTTTTTTGCCTTATTTAACTTGCGATAATCCATACAAACCCTCCAACCGGTCACAGTCCTAGTGGGGATTAGTTCATTGTTTTCATTGGTTATCACGGTCATGTCTCTTTTCTTGGGTACACATTGTACCGGGCTCACCCATGCACTTTCAGAGATAGGGTAGATGATACCAGCATCAAGCTATTTAATTATCTCCTTGCGTACTACCTCTTTCATGGCATGATTGAATCTCCTTTGGGTCTCAACAGTAGGTTTATGATCTTCCTCTAAAAGGATTTTGTGCATGCATACTGCTGGACTTATTCCCTTCAAGTCATCAATTGACCACCCAATTACCTTCTTGTGTTGCTGCAACATCTCTATCAAGCTTTGTTCCTGTTCTGGCTGCAACTCAGAGGAAATAATTACGGGCATTGTGTGGTTGGCTCCCAAATAAGCATATTTTAATTTTTTAAGTAAGGGTTTTAATTCCTTAACCAATGGTTCCTTACTTATAGATTTTTTATTCTTACCTGGGTAATCTAAGGGTTCGAAATACTTACTTGGAAGATGTGTTGTCCAATTAGCTTCCTCAATTTCTGGTTTTTTAACACTGTTTAAAACTCTACTGTAGCAATCATCAATGTCACTGCCGAGACAGATTTGTTGTGTATTGTTAAGATTGTTGTCGAGGCAGTGGTTGCTGAGACAAGGTAATACACTAACTGCATTTTTATTGTACAACATCTGACATTCTTCTTCTGAATCATCATGTCTTTTCAGAATTTGGAAAACATTGAGTTTGACTTGCTGATCATTAATCCTCATTGTTAACTCTCCTTTTTCCACATCAATTAGAGTGCGTCCAGTGGAAAGGAAAGGTTTCCCCAAGATGATCGGTGCATTGTCATCTTCTTCACAATCAAGGACAAGAAAGTCAACGGGAAAAATAAATTTATCCACTCTTACTAGTATGTCTTCGATCTTTCCTTCTGGTTTCACATATGATCTATCCGCAAGTTGGAGCATCACTGTTGTAGGTTTTGCCATTCCTATTCCAAGCTTTTGGAACACAGATTTAGGCATCAAGTTTATGCTTGCTCCAAGGTCACATAAGGCCTTTCCTTCGTAGTGGTTACCTATCGCACAATGTATGGTGAAGCATCCAGGATCCTTCAATTTAGGAGGCATGCGATTGTGTAGCATTACCATGCATCCTTCGGTTGCGGCAATAGTTTCAAATTCACCAAGCCTTCTTCTTTTTGAAACAATATCTTTTAAGAATTTAGCATAGTTTGGCATTTGTTCTATTATCTCAACTAATGCCAAATTTATGTGCACTTGCTTTAGGATGTTTAGGAACTTTTTAAATTGATAATCATGCTTCTACCTTTTCAGCCTTTGTGGAAAAGGTGGCGGTGGTCGCATTTCCTCTATTGTCTCATTAGTTTGGAATTTAATACCTGGTACCACTGGTGTTGGTGCTGCCTCGGCCGTTTGGCGAGGAATTGTCGATTTCTCCGTCGGGGCAGTGCCTTCTTTTGGGATCGACTTGTGCACAATGGCATGATCACTTAATGCAGTATCTATGTCCTCTCTATCTGATTCTTCTTGTTCCCTTGTTGAGACCTTATCCGGACTACTTGGAATCTCCTTAAGTTGTAAGCCACTCCTAGTAGTGATTGCCCTACATTGCTCATGGCTTTTTCCCCTTGCAACTTCAGTATTACTGGGTAATCCTCCTTGAGGTCTAGTGTTTAGACTTTGAGCGAACTGCCCAACTTGAGTTTCCAGTGTCTTAATGTCTGCCTCTTGGTTTTGCAACCTCATCTTAGTTCTGTTCATGAAAGCATCAGTTCTCTTAATGAAATTACTATTCTCGGCCATGTATGATTCGGTTTTCATCATAAAGGCCTTAAGAGAATTTTCCAATGAACTTGTATGATGCTGTTGCGACATCTGCTGTTGCGGCAGTGGCTGCTGCTGCGGCGGATGTTGCATTGGCATTGATTGCTGGAAACCTGAGGGTTGAGTAGTCAGATTCAAACCATTATTGGGATTGCTCCATGAAAAATTTGGATGCCTTTTCCAAGTTAGATTGTATGTGTTGGACATCACGTTGTTATTCCGGTTATAGTTTCCCACATAAAGGCTAGATTCCTGATTCTGCATGCACTCAAAAGAGTTATGGTTACCTCCACATAAATCACACGAAGAATCTATTACCTTAACCTCATGGGTATTATGTTGCATTTGCATATTTTGGACCATCTTAGTGAGAGAGTTGCCAATTATGCTGTCACTGAATTGGATGTTTCTAATTCATGTACTGTGGCCTGACGTCTCGTCCCTCCTCGCCTAGATGTAGGGAATTAGAAGTCATTCTTTGCAAGTTTATTTAAAATTTCTATAGCTTCCTCTGGTGGTTTGTCAAAGAGTGTCCCATTAGCAGAGGCGTCTAACATCATTCTTGTTGGGGGAATTGGTTGCATTGTAAAACATGGTCACTTGTGTCCACAATGGAAATCCATGCAAAGGACACTTGTGCAGTAACTCCCTATAACGCTCTCATGCCTTGTACATTGGTTCATCATCCGCCTGCCGAAAAGAAGTATTTTCATTACGTATACGATCATATAAATTGGTAGGATTAAAACGTGTAATGAAATCACGACAGAGTTCACTCCAAGCTCCTATTGATCCTGCTGGAATGCTATTTAACCAAATCTTTGCCCTATCCCTCATTGAATAGGGGAACAATTTAAGTCTCAAAACATGTTCATGGACTCCTTGGATTTTGAATGAATTGCATATCTCCATGAACGATTTGAGGTGTTGCCTGACATCTTCAGTTACTGACCCACCAAACTGTCCAATAGTATTTAACATATTAAACATGACAGGTTTTAGCTCAAAGTGGGCTGCTTCGATCTCTGGTGTAACGACTCCTAGATTTAACCCATTCAAATCCTCTTCCAAAAAGTCTCGAACAGTGAGCTGTCGCGGCCCTGGTGGCGGCGGAAGCCTTCCATTGCCAGCGGGTAGGTTTTGTTCTATCGGATGATCTGCCATAACTTCTCGGATTTGTCTTCGCAACCTTTGACACGTGCGTTCAATCTCTGGATCTAGCTCGTATAATGGATTGCTTGGGTTTGCCCTGGTCATACACTAGTAAAAACCGAAGTTAAATAAAAATAACTAAAAGCAAGAAAATAAAGAAAACAAAATTTAGTTGTCAATCCCCGGCAACGGTGCCAAAAACTTGTTGCGTGTAAAAAGAGTGCGCAAATAGTGCAAGTGTAAACGTCTCAAGTAATAAAGTGATAAGTATTATCGAATATCGTCTCCACAGGGATTGGTTTACTTAATATGCCTTCTTGAATCTTCTTGCTCTGTAAAAGAAATAAAATAAAAACACAAGTGATTTGGGTTGTTTTGAAAACTAAAATAACTGAAAACTAAGAGAAGAATAGTGAATGGAAATAAGGTCAAGTTTAGAGAATGGGCAGGATCTAGTTGAATCGTATTGTGAGTTCAATTGACTTGTTTCTGTTCTGTGCAATAATGCAACACTGCCTCGGCACAATTACAGTTTCCTGCCTCGACAGTGAAGACCAGCGTCTGCCGCGACAATCCCTTGCTCTTCGGTGGACTTCTTTAAGGTTCGCAAAGTGTCCTTGGATGACTTCGCTTATCCTTAAGTCGAAGTACTGTTGATGACTAGTCCTTGATGATACCCCGACGTGAATCAATGATAACCACCAACCAATCTCACACTTCTTTTAGCCCCTGAAACTCTAACCTATCCCTAGGCCGAGTTAGTATTTTCCAACTAGAAAAATATCGTGCTTATCCCTTTCGTGAGCCTAACTCTCCCGATGTTAGACAAATAAATCTCTCACAAACTTCTCTCCCGAGCTTGAATGCAAGATCAATGAATAGCAAAGAATAAACAAACCTTAATATTTTATTGCATAAAACAAGAAAACAAAGTTCAATCTTCTCTCACAAATACTTAACAACCTTCACCTAAACCCTAAGAAAATTTAGAACATAATTGAAACAAAGAAAACTCTAAACTAATTTCTCTCGTGCGCTTGATTATGATTCCCCTTAGACGGTTATGGTTTATATAGGCTTGACCTAGGGCAAACCTTTCCTAAGTAGGAGTATAACTTGGAGTAGGACACAAGTCAAGTCCATAAATAAAATATTTCCAAGTTTATTCCAACTAGGATTCTTTTCCGCGTGGCCTTTGACTTGGGCTTTCCATGTGCTACCCAACTCCGATTCATGTGCTGCTTGTCCAAAAACATCCAGATCATTTTTCTCTTCAAGTCGCCTACAATATCGTTACTTTTCCTTCAGTTGCTGCCTCGGCATCAGGTCCTCCCTCGACCTCAGTCGCTGTCGCGGCAATAGTTTTTCCTGCATAGACACATAAGTACAGTAAAACTCGCCTTTTCTATAAGTATCATCTTTATATGTTAAGGAAGCAGAATATGTAATTATCTCACATTAAGCACATGTATTGGTCCAAGTAGGTGTAGATTTAGTGATTATTGTCCATGAAAGGTATAAAAAGTGATAGTGAGTTGAGCACTTATAGAGAATGGTTTGAGCTTGTGGCCCAAATGTAACACCAGGGTGTTACAGATAGGCACCCTCACTAACAAAGCCGATGAGGGAGAAGACAAGGATAATGAAGCTAAGAATGACGAATGGTCACCGAAAGAGATGGACGCAACCATGGATTTAAAGAGTTTTCGGTCTCGTCGCATTTATCACGGTTGCAGACATAACGGTTGTTATCGCGATCGTTGCGGGATTCGTGGTCATGAATTTTTTAAAACTTGTGCTATTTATTATGGGAGTTTTTTGAAATAACGGTACAATAATGGTAATAACGGATCGTTATTACCGTTATCGACCGTTATCCGTTAAATAAAGGTTGTTATTGACTGTTATTGATGTGAATTTAAATCTCACCGTTATTTTTACGAATAAACATTTCAGATAATGGCGTTACCGTTAAATAACGGATGTTATTGACTGTTATTTATGTGAATTTAAATCTTATCGTTATTTTTACGAATAATCATTTTGGATAGTGATGTTACTGTTAAATAACGGATATTATAACGGTAACAAACCTTTTTTTGAATCCCTGGATGCATCCGTTGTCGGGCTTTTCGGCTAGCCATATACTGGTGACAATGATGGGGATAAAGCAAAGGAGAGCTATCATGTAGAACCCCTATTATGTTGTTGGATACTCCCACGTTTATTTTGGTTAAAGTGACAAGGGATAGTTTGGAAGTAAGGAGTAAGAGCTTGAAAAGCTTGGATTTTATGTAGGATTTTCGATCTAATTTTATTTTTAGTTCCTTAATTATGTTACAACTTATGATTTAATCATTTTATTTTAAATTGACTTTTAATAGTTTTATTTGAGTCCGATCTATAATTTTTACCATCTGATTATAATAGAATCAAGATATATTACTTTTCTCCTCCTTAACCTCTCCACCATTTTAATTTAAAAGAAAAACACCAATGTCAATAAATTAAAATAATTTCAAGACTCAAGTTTGAAAAGAAAATTTCAGAGGCTTTTTGTATAAATTTACCAAAGTATTTAGTGATATTAAACACTCAACGGTTGAACGAAAAAATAGAGGTACAATATTTTTTAAAAATATTTTTAAGCTCAAGGTAATATTTGTTTATACATATTCTTAATCATTTAACAATACATATACCTTAAAATAAAACGATTAATACCGAAGACTCTTACGATAAAAATACAAGTTGAATGATTAAATGTGTAGCAGTATATCCTATTATTTTTAAGGGTAAACTACATTAATGGTCACTAAACTTTTATTTTAGATTTATTTTGGTCATCATATTTTTAAAATATCCGATATTATTATCCAACTTTTAATTCACATTTGATAAGGTCACCCAGCTTTTAGTTTGCATTCGATATGATCCCTACTGTTAACATTGGTTAAAAATTGTCGTTTTCTCCTTAATAAAAATGGGTAAATTACAAAAATGACCACTCAACTTTCTTCTCACTCCTATTTTAGTTACTAAAGTTTAAAATTTTTAATTTAATAAATTAAATTTTGAATTATTAATATTTTGGCTATTTTCAAATGACGTAGTTAAAAAATTAAAAAAACTCGATTAATCCTTAAAAATCATAAAATATTTTTTATTTTTATTATTAAATTTATCATATTATGATATTTTATTTTTTAATAAGAAAATTAAAAAATAATACTTGAATCAAATATTCTAATTATCTTATTTAATTGGTACAACGTAAGATCAGGGATTAAATAATCTAAAGTTAACAATTAACCAAAATAATTTTTTAAAGATTAATCAAATCCGATTTTGGTATAAATTTTTAAAATGAATTATTTTGATTCGGTTAGGATTCACAATTTTAAGCAAAACTAAACGATCTTATCTATTATATACAATATTTTTAAATTTTATATAATACAAAATCTTATAGTCTAATAATTTTGATACCTTTTTAATTTTTCAAAAAAAAAATCTTTGGGTAAGATTAATAGGTATGAACTTTAAATTTTTAACTTTTTAATTGTTTTTACACTTTATCACAACAAAACAATTATTAGATTTATCATATTATCACATTTGATATTTTAATAAATTAAGTAAAAAATCATTTTCAGAATTAAATCGTTTGATTAATTTGTTAATAGATTATCTTATTCAATTGTACAATTGAAAGTTGATAAGAAAGTTGAGTGATGATTATTGTAGTGAATTAATTTTTTTAACCATGTTATTTGAGCGTGGTCAAAATATTAATAATTCAAAAGTTAAGTTATTGAATTAAAAATTTAAACTTTAGTGACCAAAATAGGAATGAGAACAAAGTTGAGTGACGATTATTATAATTTATTCATTTTTATTAAGGAGAGAATGATAATTTTTAATGGATATTAATGATAGGAACCGTATCAAATGCAAACTAAAAGTTTATTTATCTTATTAAATATTTTAAAAATATAGTGACCAAAATGAATCTACCCTAAAAATTTAGTATACAATTTACCCTATTCTTAAAACTTATTGGACTTGAAAATAATTTTCCTTTGACTGACAACAGCTCTCTGTGCTTTTTGCACACCTAAACTTAAATGAAAAGAAAGGTTTTTGAGTTAAAGGCCAGGTCAAGAGTCAGACCAGACAAACCGGACCAGTCCACTTTATTTGGAGAAAGACAAAAGTGGCTTGTGTCTCTTTTGACTCTCATAAATCATAGATTGGATTCATATATATTTGATTATGGAATGTGTAAAATGCCTACTCTTATCCTTTACAAATGAAGTTTTATCCCTGTGATGCACAACTTGTAGGAACTCATAACAAATTTAATTATATTTACTAAAATATCTTTTTTTATAATTATTTTTATCTAATATATTTAACATTTTTATTATTTTTTCTGGGTCAAGACAAGTTTAATCAGATTTCAAAAAAATAATCGAGATTCGATTATGTTTCCACTATGTTGGATCGGGATCATATTAAGATTTTTATATTTCAAGTAAATATCATAACAATAAAAAACCTACTCCACCATATTCGTTGCCATCCCTACCTTTAGGGACGGAGATAAAGAAGGGTGGAGAGGGGCAATCGCCCCTACTCTTAAAGAATTTTTTCCACTTTTGTTCCCTTATTTAAATTTCTTTTAAATTTCTTTTTTTATGAATTTGCCCCCATACTTTTAAATATTTATGTTTTACCCCCTTAACCTCAAATCCTGACTCCGTCCCTGCCTACATTGTATTTATATTCGAGTAGACGATATTAATCTTTACCTATCTTTAAACGCAATGCATGATGATTGGGGCCTATGCATGAACCTGTGTTGTGAATCCTTGAACTTCAGTAATCAAATCTTTTGTCTTAACATTAAGTAAAGCCCAAACTCGTAATCCCCAAACCATGTTTCATGATGGATAGCATGTCACATGCATGATGCATGGGGTTTATGCATATCTATTGGAATCATAAACAAGCAATCTTCCTTCCATGCAAAGGATAAAGAAAGGAAGTAGAAATACATCTTTTTATGTAGGAAACAAAGCAACAATACTCAAAAGCATAAAAGTACAAGGCATTCCAACGTAATCTTGGAGATCAATGATAGCCATTAGCCAACGTCTTCGTCGACTCGAACCTTGGTCCCTTGTCCGAAAATTTCGTGGTCGAATACAACTTCAAATAATCCCCGAAACGATAGCCACTAGGGTACAATAATTTTGGTGCTGGGGAAATCACTGCATCACCGGCAGGGTTATAGAACGTAGCGATCGAGAGTCTGCTTCCGCGTTTCTCGGCCATGACACGGTGCAACTTACTCTTGTACCTCCCGTTGCTCAACACTTCGAGTTGGTCTCCCGTGTTGACGAAGATGGTGTTGTTCCTTGACGGCGGAATCCTTTGCCATTGCCCGTCTTTGAGGAATTCGAGGCCCGGGACTTGATGGTCCTGGAGCAACAAAATGATCCCGCCTGCATCGGTGTGTTCTCGGAGACCTCTCACGAGGTCCGGGTTAGGACATTGAGGGTATATCGCGACTTTCGTCCCCACCGATGGGCCTTTGGTGCCGGAGAAGGCTTGCTGGATGTGGTCTTGATCTAATCCTAGATTCTCACACATGAGCTCAGAGAGAGTTTCCGCTAGCTTCAGTAGTTGGGCTATGTACTCATCCATTGTTTTACTATACAAACAATATTTTGAGTCACTTTCAAAGTGTTTACACTATATGTATATAAAATACTATATTATTCGAATTCGAGTGTAAATATCTAAACACAATAAAATATGTATTTAGAGCATTCTTAGAACTTGTACTTCTATAGTAAACTAGCTTGATAGAATTACTGAGGGACCAAAATATTTTTACCTTTGTTCCTATGTATAATTTTTTAAATTTGGATTATTTCTGAATTTACCTCCCCGTTTTTAAACATCTATATTTCTTTCATTAAAACTAAATTTTAGTTCCGTCCCTAAATATCTACCGATTCAATTAGCCAAACCTCTTTCAATCCAAACTCGAATCGACTTGAACGTGATCGATATTAAACCATAGTTCAGACACAAATATATCGAGAAACAAGGAGAGGATTGAACTCACCAGAGTTCCTTTGATATGTTTGGGATTTCATTGATATTGTTATTCGGACGATGCCATATGAAGAAAGTGGTTTCCCAGTCCTTGTCGGAAATGAATCCATTAGTGTTTAAGCTTTTAACCATCTCAGATTCATAGAACTTGTCTTTCAGATGCTCATCATAGTGACTAGTCACCAACAGCTTCACCTTGTCCATCAACTCCTTGTCGATTCCATGGTTATCGATCTGCAGAAAATCGGACATTTTAGTATTCGAAATCGAATATTGTAAGACAGACATGAAAGATTAAAGAGAAATACATAACCTGAAAGCAACCCCATTTCTCACAAGCTTCGTTGAGAAGCGCCATTGTTTCGCTCCTTTTCTCACCATTGACTGCAGCTAAATCTATAACAGGAAGCTCCATAACTAATCCCAAATGGTAAAGAGATGGGTAGATTGGAAGCCTATTTATAGGCTATCAAGATGTTCATATTTGGTCTCAAGATGTATTATTTTTTCCCTCTTTTTACCCTTTTCTATGTTCTTTTCAAATCCATTTCTCTCTCTAGGTAAATATAATGTCATCACATATAAATTTGTCTATTTTGATCGAATCAACTTGAATTCAAACTTAAGTTAAGTTGATTTGATTGTAAAAGTCAACAACATGAATAGAGGGTATTTTATGCAATCCGGTCTAATTGAGTTAGTTTTTTAATGAAAAAATTGGATTCAGATCGAGTCGGGTCAGGTTTAAATGAAGGGAGAAGTCGGGTCATGTTCGGGTTTAGGGTGAAAAATATTTGACTTGACTCGGGATTAATTATGTAAATTTTTCTTAAATTTTTATGATATTTATAAATATACTCTTTATCTTTTTTTTAATTTAGTCCTTAAAATTGAATTTTTTATTTATAATTTAGTCCCTAAAATTATAAATTTTATAATTAAGTCTCCTAAAATTATTTGATAACAATTTAGTTTCGAGTCGAGTCGGTTATTTTTTTTTAAAAAAAATATTCAGATCGAGGGTCGAATTTAGAGTATTTATGTTAATGTTAGGTTCGGGTGAACTAGAAACTCAACTTGTACTCACTTATTCAACCTAAATCTAACATAAAATGGTCCAAAATCTGAATTGATTTAACTCATAACAATTTAAATTTGAAATGATCTAAATTCGAATTTAACCTGACTTGTTTCGATTTACAATCTAAACTTGTTTGTCTTAAACTTGAAATAACTAAATTTAGAACAACCGAATTCCAAACGACATAAACTTGAAATTAACCTGAATTGAAATGACTCGAATTTCAAAATTTGAATTGACTTAATTATAAGCGATATAAAATACTTGAGTATCAAATTTATTTTTGCCATTCTAAGTTAATTTTAACCTAAAATTTTAAATATGAAATATTTAAATTCAAACTTGAATTCATTTGTTTTTATTTACTATGCAAAATTGTCCGATTTGAACTCAAAATAACCTAAAAAACTGAGTTTAAAAAATGAATCCGAAATAATTGAAACCTAGAACAATTAAATTTCGAAACGACATAAACTTGAAATTAACTCAAACCAAATGACAATGATTTTAATATCTGATTTGATTTGATTATATTTGATCGGAAAAAAAACTTAAACCTCAAATTCGAAATAACTTAAAAATTAAAATTATTGAGTCCAAGTTCAATTAACTTTAGCAGCATGGGAGTGAGTGTTAAGGAATCATGTTTTTTTCCTTTCATTTTCCTAAGAAACAAAAGGAAAATCCAGTTTCCCTGATTCACATCATGTGGACTTTGCTGAGCATGTTTAAATTAATACTCTATGGTTTTAATAAACCCCCTTTGGTTGGAAATCTAACAGCGGAATCACCTGTTTTCTTACATTCAACAAAACTAGGGGTGGACAGTGGACACCAGGAAATCATTGGTTTTCAAACATCCAATCATAAACATGTAAATAATAAAAAAAAACTGACCAATCTAATAGAATTATTTTAAAGGAATATATAATATTTTAAAGGGATAGGATCAAGTTACGTATTATAAAATTTATGTTTTTAGATCGTTGGATGACTGAAACGGATGATTCAGATTAATAGTCGGTTATATGAAGATTATCACTTGAGAAAAAAGTACGGATTTGAGTCATCTGTTTCAATCATCCAACGATCTAATAAACGTGTAAAACTTTAAAAGATTTACACTGTGTAATTTGATCCTATCTCTATTTTAAATATAATTTGCGTGTGAAAAATGAAAAAGAATATATATATATATATATATATATGATGTAAATTACACCACGTGTCTCTTAGTTATAGGTTTAATAACAAATAGATCACTCTTCTTTTAAAAGTAATAAATCAATCATTGAATTATAGGTTTAAAAATTAACATTTCATTTTTTTTAAGTAGCAATTCAGTCCATTAAGTCCAAATTTAGAAACAAATCAACAAATATGTTATCCTGTTAAAATTCTGTGAGTCATTGTCATTAAAATTGAAAAAAATAATATAATAACAATTCTAATCTTCAAAGTTTATACATTCTATTAATTTGATCTAAAATCAAAGTAATTCTCTTCATATTTAAATTTTTTATTAGTGAACTGATTGTGTTTACTAGTAGATAACGTTAAGATCATAATAAATCTATTCCATTAATTTGTCAATTGTCCAGTAGTGACGAAAATATATTTACCGAGTAATCTCATTTGTTGATTATTGGACTGATGGACAATAATAAGAAGTGTCGTAAACAGTCAGAAGGATGTGTTAATATAATGCAATATAAAAAAATTTAAATATGAATGAATAAATTTATTAAAATATTTTAAATTATGATCATATTAATAGAATATATAAAAATTGGGACTAAAATTTTTATTATATAAAAAATTATTTTAATTTTATTGATATAATGACATTTATTACAAAAATTTAATAAATTTATTTGTTTTTTAAACTTATAGTTAAATGACTGAATTATTATTTTTTAAAATGATAAGTTATTACGTATGTTGAACAGTATTGAACATTGCTATCGTTTACACCATTAAAATAATTAATAAATATTAAAAATCTCAAGAACTTCGTGCATAATTAATTTCATTAAAATTTTATTTTAAATAATTCATAATTATTTAAAATAAAATAATTGTGTATCATTGTTTATCATTTATAATATTTAATAATGTTCGATGTACATCGTAAAATTTTATTTTAAAATTGTTTCTAACCTTCTATATATAAAATTATAAACAACCCAAATGAAACGGTGTACATAGATAAAGGTAGGAATTCTAACCATGGGCGGTTCTGGGTTTCTGCCCTACAGATTTAAGAATTTATCATTTTGCTGGTGTCCTATTCCTATCGTGATTTATGGGATTGATGTGCTATTATCACACTGTTGCTTTATTCAAGCATATTTATATATATTTTTAGAAAAATTATTAGACGAGCCTTATTTATTACGTTATTGTCCTAATCAATTAGATTCATCTGTTTTAAATTTTTAAGGTGAATCATCATTTCTTTCTCATATATATTAGTAGGTGCAAAGAATTAGATAGTTATTTAAAGATAAACAATTCTAATTGCTTGGATAATGAATAACGTGATGAATAAGATTTACTTAATATTCTCTCTATTTTTTTAATAAAGTAGATTTTATTAGAGATATGTAAAAATAAGGATATCCAAGAATTTACTTTATTAAAAATGAACTTGTCAACCGGAGTGGAGAGAAAAACAGTGATCGTGCCATCCATAAAACTTAATTTATTTTTGACAGATTGATGAAGATAGTATGGATTACTACCATCATTGAATTGGTCATTTAAGGTTGACAAGATTAAGAAAAATGATTACGAAGAATGAGAATAAGAACGAAAGGTTAACAAAAACTTCTTATACCATGTAACAACTTGAAGAAGAAGTGATTTTATTCTATGATTGTTGAATTCAATGAAGAAAAAGAAAGCTTGATTAAACTTATGAGCTAAAGCTCTTATTTACACAACAAAGATCACCTAATAACTATCTTAATCAATCTTAACAAAAATATAACATCTTCTAATAAAAAATTTACCATACTTAATAGGGGTGAGCGTTCGGGCGAGTCGAGTCAAAAAATTTTGAGTTATTCGAGTTGAGTCAACATATTTTATAATTTGAACTCTTTTTGAAATTTTTTCGATTTGAGTCAGTTTTTGCGAGTTCGCGATTCGATTTTTCGATTTATGTATAAATTTTAATTATACTATTTATAATACTATAATATAGTTTTATTGTAATTTAAACGGTTTTCTCTTTAAATTTACATATTATTTTTTTCATATTATTTTTTATATGTGTAAAAAAAGATTTTAAATTATTATTACCATCAATCAATCAAATATCTTAGGTATGAATATGTCATTTTATTAAATTACAGACTTTATTAATAACTTCTTATTTAGGTAAGACTAAACAAAAAATAATGATAAATTAAATACAAAAATTAAAAAAATAACATAATATAAAAAATATAAATAAAAAATGAATCTAGAACGTGACCATATTATAAAAAAGAAAATTAAAATATAAAGAAAGAAGGACTGAAAATAAAACTACATGGGTTAGATATGCAATTAACCTTTATAATTACTAAAAATATCGAGTTATTCGATTTCCATTTTTGTAACTTGAACTTAATTTGAAATTTTTTCGAGTCGATTCGAGTTTATAAAATTTCGAATCGAGTTAAAACGAGTTGAGTTTTTTCACCTCGATTCGAGTCGAGAAATTCGATTTTTTCGAGTCGAGTTTTGCTCACCCCTAATACTTAATGAATTAGGGACCAAATTAAGAAATAAGTGTTTTTTTATAACTAAAGCTAGATAACCAAAAATATAACTAAAGATTACTTTATTCAAAATTTTAATAACTATAAAATAAGTGTTGAGATTATGTTTTTTTTTTTTTTGATAATAGATATCTAAAATATTTTTATTAAAATATATGTTTAGAGTTTTATTTGGGTTGAAATAGGTGTTTAAAATATTTTTTTTGTTGAAATAGGTACCTAAGTTTTATTTTTGGCTTATTTTAAAGTCAATAGATATACCTATTTGAATAATTATTTTAACCAAAAATAAAACTTTAAGACTAATTTTAATTAAAAAAATACTTTTTAAGTATTTATTTTAGTTAAAATAAAAATTTAAATATCTATTTTAGATAAAAAAAATACTTTAAACATCTATTACAATATATATATATATATATATATATAATTTGAACATTTATTTTGTAGTTAAACTTAATATTAAGGTTTGATTCGTTAAGCTAATGAAATTTTGAATTTTGAGTTGTTTTCTTATGAAAACTAGTTTAATCAAATCGATATAACTATGACTGGTTAATGGAGTTGTGGGTTGGGTCAGATTAAGAAAAATGATTTAGTAAATATAGTGTAATTACGATAATATTATTGTTATCCTTTTAATTTTAATATATTTTATTTTTATTTTAAGATCTATAATGATTTCAAATACATCATTAAATACGAATCAAAAGAATTTGTTAAAGTATTTTTTACACTTACTAATAAAAAATAAGAGGATTTTTTTTTTCAGAAGATATATTACGGTGATTCTAGTATTATAATTTTATTCTAAAAATTGATAATTTCTTTTTGAATCAGCTACAATGTTATAATAATATCTGTTTTAAAGTATATTCTCAATCATTCAATCATTATACTAACATTAGTAGTACTCAAATCCGTAACCTCTAAAAACAACAATCGTTCTCTTAACCATCGAAGCAAGATGAATCGTGCTAAAACTTGAGAAATTCAATTAACCCATGAATCATGGTCTCGCTTGTTGCTTCTTCTCTTTGGCTCGAGGTTACTATTTTAATCATCTATAGTAAAGTGTGATGCATTTAGAGATTGCAAACGGGTTATTTGGTTTTGGTTCAGATTGTTTCGGTTTGGTTTATTTTGGGTTTGTTTGTATTCGATTGTATTTAGATAAAATTGACTATTTATAGTAAATTCAAATTTAATTCGGATTAGAACTCTCACTGATTTTGACCTAATTTTTCCGTATAAATAAGAATGAACTTCTCAGTTTCAAAACACACTCAAAATCATTTTCTTCTTCTCTCTTTTTTATTCCGATGATTGGCAAAGGCAAGAACAGTTCGAGATCTCTGTAGTTGTATTATTGTTGAAGTTCCTCTTGTTGTTGTATCTTGTGAGACAAACTACCAACAAACTCAAGCACCTCAGGAGTGGCAGAAAATCTGTCTTAAGAAAATTGTGTTCGTGCAGGCCTCAACACGATTCCCACTTATCGTTTTTAAAAATGATTTTGATCTAAAATATTTATTTATTTTATTTATTTTTTGGTTTTTCGTTATGTTCGTCAAATAATAATATTTATTTTATTTTATGATTGTTTATTTTTTCTTGGATTAACCTTTATTTTTTAACAATCAGTTTTTCTTTAATCCAAGACGAATAGATTACCATGATTAAAACTATTAAATAGTTTATTATATCATGGTGGATCGAAGAAACGAAGTTTAGCGGAACAAGCGGATCGAATGTTGTACCCAGTGAATTCTGTTTGATCCTATGATTGCATTGGCTATTACCGCCAATTTTACTTAGGGTGTTCAAAAATAACCGACTCGGATGACCCGAACCGTCGATCCGCCGACACGCTTAAAAAAATTCGGGTATTTTTTAAGAAAATAAAAAAATTTCAAGTTGGGTACCTGTCCTGACATTTCCCGAGTCGGGCCCGGGTAATAAATTTTAAAAAACCTGGTACCCGAATATTTCAGGTACCCATATATTTTATAATTATTTATTTATATATTAAAATAAATTAAATTAATTAATAATAATAATAATAAATATATTTATTAAATGTTTTTGCCTTGTTGGCTTGCTGTTGTCGTGCAGAAAACAATTTCTTCTCCTTTTTTATTATCATCGTCAAACAAATTCCTACTAAATCCCTAATTTTCATCATCTGATAACTTGTGCTCCTTTAGGCGATAAGAGATTGACAGCCGACGACGACTTGTGCTCCTCTCGGCTTCAATCCTCCGACTGCCAACAACCAAACACAAACACCCAATTAAAATAGATTCAATCAGACAATCAGGTAAATAAAACCCCCTAACCTTCGATTCATTATTTTAAATTGTAAGTTAATTAATCGATTGATATTCTCCTGTCAATTTTATACTAGAACTTTAATAGAAAAAATGAGTAGCAAGGCAATAAATTAGCCACTGTTGCGCTTGGATTTGAATAGCGACTTCAGTGCCGTTGTTGATACGAATTGTTTTGGGCTGAGATTCTGGCATTTTGATTTTGTTTATCCTGTAATTTTTATGTATTCAGATTTCCCTATAATTATTTTGAATTAAAAGAATTTTCTGCTTAAAAAGATATGGAAGTGATGATTATTTCTCCAGATGATTGAAGATGAACAATCTGTGTGAATGTTTAATCTCTAATTCTTTAGAGATTCCAAGCAAGAAATCTGATCCATCTTCTGTTTTTTTTAATTATAGATATGTTTAATAGTTTATACGAAAGTGATGATAATTTTCAAAGATGATCGAAGCTAAACATTATTTATTAAAATTTAAAGCTAGTTTATTTAATAAAATAAAATAAAATAAATAATCTAACATTATCCAGATTTAAAGCTAAGTAATCTAACATTATTTAGTATACAAAGATTTTATATTAGTAATTTTTTTCTTACATCAAAATTAATGGTTGATTTTTTCATTTAGATTATGTCGATGACAGGGAAAAATATCAATGATATTGAGCTATCTTCCTTAGCTGAGTCGTCTAAGGACCCCCAAAGACTAAAGCGGTTGAGATAGAAACTACAATTAATGCAAGAAATAAAAGAAAGAGAAAAAAGATCGTTGGTACTTCAACAACTAAAAGAGGCAAAAGAAAAAAGTTTTTTCTGCTTGGGATCACTTTAAAGCAATCGAGGGTGATAAAGAACATGCTGAATGCATCTATTGTGCTCGAAAAATAACTTGTGCATCTGCCAATAGAACTAATGCAATGAAGTATTGAATGGTGCAAGAAAGCCCTCTTTAACTTGGTAAAAACACAAATAATTTTAGATTTTGAGTCCAAGACGAAGTGCAACGCTGATGGGACCATAGAAACTGTTAGCGTTCCTAAATTATGGCGTTTTGATCAATAGAAGATTAAAGAAGCACTCGCTAAAATGGTGATTGTTGATGAGTTACCATTTAGTTTTGTTGAGCGTGAAGGATTTCGTATGTTCTGCAAGATCATCATTCCTGATTTTATTCCTCCTGCACGTGCTACTATAACAAGAGATTGTTATGCTTTGTTTATCGAAAAAAGGAAGACATTGAAAGAATTTTTCAAGAATTTATCATCGAGGGTATGCCTTACCAAAGATACATAAAAATCTGCTCAGAATTTATCGTATATGTGTCTTACTGCTCATTTCATAGATGATACTTGGAAATTATATAAGATGATCATCAATTTTTGTCCGATTTCCGGTCATACCGGAAAACTTATTGGTAGGGCAATTGAAAAGTATTTATTAGAATGAGGCCTTAAGAGAATCTTGACGGTAGCGGTTGATAATGCTAGTTCAATGATTTGACGATCAAATATTTGAAGCAAATTGTCAACTTGTGGGATGAGAGTGTGTTGGATGCTCAATTTTTGCATATGAGATGTGTTGCACATATTTTGAATTTGGTTGTTAAAGATGGGCTGAAAGATGTTGATGATTCTGTTATGAAAGTTTGTGTTGCTATGAAATATGTGAGGTCTTCCCCTACAAGACTACAAAAGTTTCGACCTTGTGTTGAAGAAGAAAATATAAATAACAAATCTCTTGTTTGTTTGGACATTGAAACAAGATGGAATTGTACCTATTCCATGCTCAAAAGTGCTTTAGTGTTTAGGAAGGCATTTAAAAATATGAAGACGAAGTGCATTCCTTACACAAAAGAGCTTAGGAAGGTTGGTGGTCCTCATGATGATGAAGATTGGGACAAAGTCATTGTTTTCTTGCCTTTTCTTGAGATCTTTTATGAGGCTACATTGAGCTTCTTTGTATCAAGGTACGTGACTGGTAATAATTTTGTTAAAGAAATATTTGATATTGGGTATATAATTAACTGTTACCTTAATGACTCAAATATTGGGATCAGATGAAAGTTAAACTTGATAAGTATTGAGGGAATATTAACAATGTGAATATGCTGATGTTCATTGTTTTAGTTCTTGATCCTAGGTATAAGTTAAGATATGTTGAGTGAATCGTTCGTCGTTCTTTTGATCGTAGCAATTCTTTTATTTTGTGTCAACAAATTAAAGACACTTTGACATCATTGTTTGATTTTTATGCTTTTTCGCAACCTTCAGCCTCACAAATTAAATCTTGCTCTATGAATGTTGTTGATTATGATGATGGAGGAATAAGGAAGTTGAAAGGAATAAATTTGAGAAAAGATTTTGTAACTGAGATAGAATTATATGATACTTCTGAAACAACTGAGCTAGACAAATATTTGGGTGATAAGTGTGTTCGTGAGAGTGAGACTAATGATTTTGATATCTTGTCCTAATGGTCTATGCAAACAATGAACAACCCTATTCTTATGAGAATGACACGTGATGTACTTGCAATTCAGGTTTCTACTGTTGCTTCGAAGTCCGCTTTTAGTACATGAGGGCGTGTGCTTGATTCCTTTCGCACCTCTTTAACTCCTAAGTTGGTGGAGGCTCTTATTTGTTCTTAAGATTGGTTTCGTACTTCTCATAGTACTATAATGATAGAGGAGAGCTTGCAAGCATTGGAGAAGATAGAAGAAGGTTAGTGTTCATTGATGAGACAAGTGAAGTTCAGGACGTCACGTATGAAGACTGAAAAGCCATGCCCATAGACAGTGAGTTCTAAACTTTAATAAGCTATTAGATTTTAGTTATATTTTCGTTAATTAAAGTTCTACTTAATATTTCTTTTGATGAAAGTTTAGTTATGTTTTCGTTTTGTATCTTGGTAAGACATTAATTGTTGTAAGTTGTAACCTCGTTTATTTATATCTAATAAAAGGATTGTTTGTAGGATAAGGAGAATGACAAATGAAGAAAAATGACCATGGACAATGATTCATGAGTGTAGGATTTTTATGTTTTTTTGTTGGTAAAAAGTTTATTATATCTACCTTGTTATGAACTTTAATGTTTTATTTGTAATTTTATATTATGTATTTTGTATTTTTAAATTTGAGTTATTTGGATTATGTAATTTGAATCTAACTTTATGTTTGGATTATGTAACTAGTTTTTTTAAATTTTATGTTTGTATGTATGGGATGTTTTCCATTCCAGTTGGGATTGAATTCGATTCTGACATTAACCCATTTAGCTCGACTGAGTATTTTTGCCGATGTGGTGGATCTTGGGGAGATGGGAGTGGTGTTGGTTGATGATGTCCAACTTATGTTGAAGCAAAGCCACGAGGTTATTGCTTTCGGTGGTCTCTCGTTTTTCTTCTATGGCATGGGTGTGTTTGTATATTCTTTTGAAGGGATTGGTATGCTTAATAGAAACACTGAAAGTTAGCATATTTGCAAAAGCTAATCACATAATGCTTAACGGAAAGTATAGATGGATCTAATTTTATGTTTGGATTATATAACTAGGATTTTTAATTTTTTTGTTTGGACGTTGAATTATGTAATTCGAACACTTAAATTTATTTATAATTTCTTAAACTAAATTTGATATTTAAAAAAATTGGTTTGAGTACCCGATTACTCGACTTTTCGAGTACCCGGAAATTCGGGTAACCGAAGTACCGGGTACCCAGAAAACCCGGGTCGGGTAATAAGCCGAAAAATCAATTACCCGATTTTTCTGGTACCCGATACTTCAGGTACCCGAATTCCCGGGTACCCGAATTTCAACACCACTAAATTTTACTCATTCAGGTTTTAATTACCAAGGTAATTATGCCTTTAATGTTAACCTTTCCAAATGCAATCAATCCCCGTTGGCGGTCAAAATCCATGAGATGCTTCGGGATGTGAAAGAACCAATAATTCTTTCCCTACAAGGTTTAAAACCTTTCAAATGTCGAAAATATAATATTTGAATATTAAAAATGACATGAATATGGTATATTATATATCATATATCTTGACATTTACGGTATTTATTAGATACGATAAGTGCTTGTGGTTTTTTCTAATCATCTCTTTTGAGGATTTTTTAGTGATAAATAGGATATTCAGGCGATCCAAATGTTAGACGATTAAATTGATTTTGGTGAATCTATTCTTCGAAATAAAATGAGAAAACAAACAATTTATTTCAAGATTTATCCTACTGTTTTTAAATGGGTTTGCTAAAATCTCAAATTAGGACAAATTTGTTTTACAGAAATTGTTATGAAAAGTAACTAAGGTTACAAATTTTGTAAAATATCAAAATCAAATAAACGAAAATTTAATTTTCGATTTATTGGAATTATAATTAATTTCGGGTTTGTTTTCTTTATTAAAAGAGAAACAATAGATCTGGCAAACTTTAATTTTTGCCTTATGCGAATACATGGTGATGTATTGGTAAAACCTTATTCATAGAAATAAAGGTTTGACATTTAGACAATATCATCTATTGATCAAATATAAAATTTATTCAGTATATGATTAAATTGCTTATTTGATATAATATATGGTAATATTAAAATCATATATGTAAATTTAAAGTAATCGTGGATTCGTTAAATAAGTTATGTGGTATCTTTGTTATAATACCATATATGTGAATATTTCATTAAGGTTATATTCCTTAATGATCTAATAAATACATGTGTGCTTGTATTATGATAATTTTAATATCATAAATTATAATATTAATTTGATAATAATATTTTGATATTATTATGTTTAAGACAATTTTATTTCAAAAGAATAATATTGACCTTAATGTTGTATGGCATGAAAAGGAATATCCTTTTTATGTGAAATAATTCGTTTTGGGAATTATTTCCTACCGTTTTAACGGATTTACTTGATCTTCCAAACAACAATCAAAGAAATTAAAACAAAGGACTAATTCTTTTTGAAGAATTAAGTTGCTTTGATAACTTTGTTTGGGCTTTAGTACCACTAATCTCAATGTTTAAACGAAGATGTAAGAGAAATAAATCATTGAATTTATTTCTTTGATAGAATCTTGTGTTGATTCTAATTTTGTAAGAAAAATAAATTACAAAATTTATTTTCGATGAATCTTGTATGATTTTATTTTGTAACGGAAAATAAATTATTAAATTTATTTTCTTGGGAATCTTTCATGATTCTAACATTGAAATAAAATAATGAATTTATTTCATGTGAAGTTTGAAATTTGAGATATAGTAAATAAATCTGTTTCAAGAATTTAATTCTTGTCATTATAACGAATTTACTTGATCTCTTTTTCAAACAAAGTGAACAAATCTGTTGAACAGAATTTGTTAGTGAAAGTAACATTGGTTACTAATTCTATAATGTTGATTCGACCATGGTCTTGAATCAAAGCATAAAAGAAAGTTGTTCTTTATGTCAAAATTCTTAAAGTCTATTCTGATGTATGTTATGAAATACACAATGTTTAAAATTGGCTTAAGAATTATGAAGGTCGTTGGAACGTAAATGGAAGATGTTGGTGCTAGGAAATTCTTAGTGATTGATTCCAAATTATGGTAAATCAAAGGTAGTGACTTAATTGATCACTCATACTTGAATGATTTCAAGAACTTCCATAAACGAGTGATTGAAAGAAAATTTAAAAGTGCATGTCTAGGATTGGTTCTTTGAAAAGACTTGGTTTTTTAAGTGTGCCTAGTGCACCATCTCTCTTATTATAAGTTATCTACCTGGTGCACTGTTTAATATTCTTCTTTCTATTAAAACCGTGTGAACTTTTGTTTTAGGATTCTACTTTACAAAAACCATACCGTTAACAAAAGTCAGAAATTGTAATTTTGTTTATGATTTTTATTCATTGACTAAATTTCTAATGTTTAACAAAATTATAAAATTTTGATTGTGACTATGTGACACAATCAGTGAAATTCTTGAAGAAAAATTTCAAAACGTGACAATAAAGATGTTGTATAACTGATCATGAAATTAATAGAAAAAAGATCCTCCTAGTACTAGAGAGGATGCGATAAATATTGTTACCATCTTTTGCTAAGCAAATATTATTATAAAAATATTGCTAGAGCAAATATATTGAAAGTAAAAAAAGACAACCGCAAATTAGGTTATGTATCTCAAGAAGCTAAATTTCATGAGAAAATGTTTCAATTGTTATGAGATATGGAATAAGTCTTTGGAATTTATACTTTCAAATGAGATCAATATTATGATAAAATTTTATTATAATAATTGATATGTCGAACAATTATTTGAAGGAAATTCATTACCTTCATGATAAAACAATTGAGTTTTGCTTAAAAACAAAGCTGATATAGGGAAATTATTCCTTATAAGAAGGATTTTGAAACCCAAATTGATTAATTTGAGGAGAAATTCTATGTGAGTAATGTTGCAACATCCAAAGGTACAATGATTTTGAAAATAACTTCTAAAAATTAAATCTTCAGAATGTGCCTAACATGTGAAGGTTGTTCGATCAACTAAGTGCAAGACACCATATGAGTTATGGAAGGAAATAAAGTCTTCCTACAACTACATAAAAATGTGGGGGGTGTCACGCCAATGTAATATTTCATTACTAAAGAAAATAAAAATTAGTGGACTGTATTTTCATTAGCTATGCGAAACATAGCAAAAAATATCAATTTTGTAAAAAAATATGATAATGAAAAAGAATGACTCATTCTTTAAAAATGTACTTCCTAAAGAAGTTGATCCAAGTTTCGTAAAACGAACTATGAAAAATAGTCCACATGCTCAACAAACGGTTAAAATAAAAATATTGTCATGATGACAAGTAAGTACGACAAATAATGGTATGTCAAACAGACTAGGATATATGATCCTATGTTGATGATGTATAATGAAATGGTAAATATACCAAAAAACTGTTAATTCAAGATTGATACGGAAAATATGAGATTGATAGATTTGATTCTGGGTATCCAAATCAAACAATCACTTGAAGGTCTCATATTGACAAAGTCACGCTACATGAAAAAAGAAATTTGGCTAGGATGTTTTCGGCATAGCCAAAACTCTAAATACGAGCCAATACTTGTGGAAATGGAATATGAAAATGTCATATACAATCTAAGTGTATTGTATTAGACAAAATAGTGCTTTCACTATGAGCAGTTTAAGTAGATTCAAAAAATAATTCAAGGTTAAAACCTAGATAATAATTGTAAAAATTTTGAGATATCTCAGAGATACTTAAGATTGTAAAGCATTATTCCATAAATATTCTTTGATATAAGTGAATATTTTCACATCGAATGAATAAGCTATGTCATGTGTTTTATCAAGACAAACGTTTACAACCAGATTCAAAATAAAATCTTAGTTTGAGATCCAGACAATTTTTGGAAAAATTCAAATAACTTTAAAATGTCTTAGAGAATACTCATAAATGGCCTGAGCATATGCCAACAATGTTTATTAGTAAACCACATAGTTTTATGAGCAATAGTAATTTGAGACATATGGGTCATCAATTTAATACCGTTAGACAACTAATCTCAAATAGAGTTATCTCGCTACTGATTTGATAAAATCAAAGGATAACATTGTGGATTCACTAACCTAAGGGTTAAATTGAGATCAAGTCGAGAAAACATCTAAAGGAATGAGACTAAAGCCCATGAAAATTAAAGGCGCTATGTGAAGGAAAACCCTACTTAGTTGACTGAAGATCCCAAGATTTAGGTTCAAAGGGACATCCTAATTGCATAGTCCTGGGAAATCACTGTGGGGTTCCTCTCTCAACTCCATTTCTATGATGTGAACGGTGATAAGAAAGGTTAAGCAAAAGCTTTTAATGACCATTGTGTGTTTCGGTTTACCGAACAACATAAGTCACCTATGTAAGAGTGAAGTGGGGCCGCTTCAAGGAGACTATTGGGCATATTTCTCTCAACTCTCGCAGAACCAGGCGATGTCCACGACCATATGAGCATAACCATGAGAGTTGTATCTCTTGTCAGAGAGATAGGTATGTGAAGTATGTCATCTTTTACACCAACGACTGACAATTCAAGGACAACGCGTCTACTGATTAGCTAGTAAAGTAAATATACTTTCACAAGGGAAGGTTCAAAGGAGGAAACCTACCTATCCTATGCATCTATCAATCGTAGAGCCTATCACCACATTATGCCAAAATATTTTAATAAAATCATCAATTTCATTCATGTGGGGGGATTGTTGGAAAAAGAGTGAGAAATGACAAACTTTGAGGCATGTTTTGGAATTATAAAGATAGGGATTCGAACAAGGAATTTATTGATCCTTATTCTACTCCGTGAGATCTTTATAACGGTATCTCATATGCTCAAAATGGTTGAGTGATGAATGAGAAATTGATGCTCTAAGTAAGAAGGTCGTGAATAGAGTAAGGAATGAAACCTCATTATCCCACATGGATAGGATAAATGAAGTGGGAAGTGTTTATATACACTTACCCACATAGTTGTCATTGAATGTTTTGACTTTTGGGTTGGGGTGCACGATGTGGGCGATGCAAATGCCCAGATTGGTTGAGCCCTTTATGGGCTTGCGGATATTTTATCCATTGTGATTAAATTTTTCCTTATATTATTTATCTTTTTTTAATATTCGAGAAGAGTTTGTATTTTACTTAAATACAACTTAAGAATATTAGATAAGATAAAATTGACTATTCATAGTAGATTCAAATTTAATTCGGATTAGTACTCTTACCGATTTTGACCTAATTTTCCCTATAAATAAGAATGAACTTCTCAGTTTCAAAACACACTCAAAATCATTTTCTTCTTCTCTCTTTTTTATTCCGGTGATTGGCAAAGGCAAGAACAGTTCGGGATCTCTGCAGCTGTGCTACTGTTGAAGTTTCTCTTGTTGTTGTATACTGGGAGACAAACTACCAACAAACTCAAGCACCTCAGGAGTGACAGAAAATATGTCTTAAGGAAACTGTACTCGTGCAGGCTTCAACACGATTCTCACTTATCGTTTTCAAAAATGGGTTTGATCTAAAATATTTATTTATTTTATTTTATATTTTTCGTTTTTCGTTCTGTTCGTTAAATAATAATATTTATTTTATTTTATTATTATTTATTTCTTCTTGGATTAACCTCTATTTTCTAATAATTTTCTCCCACTTTAAGATTAGAATTTTTTAATGAGATCCATGAAGGTATCTCTTTCTCTAATAAAAAAATTTCCAAACTCGGTGAGTATAAAAATGAGAAGACATATATACTTATGTGATCTATAAGTGACCTGAGTATAAGGTGATATGTTTCACTTAATTAATTTAGATTCAAATAATTTATTCCATAAATATATTATTTTATTTAAATTTAATTATTCGAATAAAATTAAAAATAAAAAAGAGGTCCAAACTCTACTCATTTTTGCTTAGGTGGCAGAATATTGAAAGAGTTGTATGAAGTTGGACATCATGAAACTGGATGAAATCCGAAAGCCCAAAACTGAAACCCACCTCTAAAACCCTAAATTAAGATTCACCTGACGAGAGCTTTTAGGAAAACTAGGGTTTTGGCTCCCGCAACCTTTCTTTAGATCATCAGAACCTCTAAATTCCACAAATTCTACCTGTTTTTAGCTGACGCCATGGCTTTATCTCTGAAAGCTTCCATGAATTCCCCAAAACCCAACTTCCTGATAGGTGAAAACTACCAAATTTCTCTAAAACAATCCATGGAAGAACTTCTAGCTGAAACCCAGAAAGAAACCCCGAATTTCTCTGGCTTCATTGACAAATTCCACGACTTGATTCAAGCAAAGGTCGACCCACCTCTGGAATCAATTTGGGTGTTCTCTGCTTTATCGTTTCGAAGCCATAGTTTCGCAAAGGAAGATCCTTTGAGTCGATTATCTACCATAAACGATCTCTTTCAGTTAGTTTCTTCGTGTTCAAGTCCCTGCAATTCTTCCAAAAGCATAGCATTGCTTGCACCCATTGTTTTCGAGGTTTACAAATTAGTTGTGGAAGTACTAGGAAAGGACTCTGGTTCAAAGGGAGAGAAGAAAGTGAATAAAAAGATTAAGTCTTTAGTTGAAGTGATGATTGGTTATATAAGCATGTGTTGTTGTAAGGGTTTCAGTGAGGAGAGTGAAGCTATTGATGTGGATTTGGTAATTCCGGTTGAGGATTTAGCTTCTATTTGGATAGATAAAAATGTAAATTTACAATCTTTTTTGCCACTGGTGAGTAATGAGGTTTGTGGATTGATTAGTGAAAGAGGGTTTGATGTGAACTACTTGGCTGGTGTGGTTATGGTGGAGACATTTTTGTTGAAAATTTGCTTGGATATAAGGATTGGGACTGAATCCATGGTGGTGTTGGAGAATGAGTTGAGAAGTTGTGCTGTTGCTTCAATTTCCAGCTTTCACAACTTCTATTTCTTTGGTTAGTGCTTTATACTATTTGTCTAGATTCAGATTTTTATCATCCATTTGTGCCAAATTGTGTAAAATTGGCTAAATCATAGGCTTATATGTGTAATTTTGTTCAGCTTCTACTTTGGTATATTTGGTTGCACTTTCCTTCAATTCATATGATTTAAAATGAGGCATCCAATTTTGTGTCTGTCTCAGTATATAACTCTGTTATGCATTGTTTTCTAGACTGGATTATTACCTTTTTTCGTATTTGCAATTCGAATTTTTGCTATACTTACCATCTAGTTATTACTGTGTGATGATCAGAAATGCTTATGAGGATGTTACTGCAGCCGGCTTTGCCAGTGACTGTCTTTATGGTTAGTTTTCTGTGTTCGAATATTTTAAATTCAGTATGTTTTGTGCTTTATATCAAGGCTCCTCCCGATGCCTAAAGAAGTTAGGTTTCTGGTTTGTATGGGTTGTAAGTGGTTGTTCACTTGTTCTATGTTAACTGTGTGTTTGTTTAGCCATGCAAATGCTTACACTATCGCAGTGTGAGCGGATTGTTTGTTTTTAGGATTTAGCAGTCTGTTTTGTTTTGGTGGACATGAACAGTTATCCAGTCTTTGCATTAGTTTTTAATACCAAATAGTAGGCATTAAGTGGGGACAAGGGGTATGAAGTATTATTGGCTCGATAATAGAACTCCGTCCAAGTCTTCATGCTCGTTTTCGTCTTTGTTGCTCTGGTGCATTATGTGCTTGAATTATGTCATGCTTAGAGTACTAAGATTGTTGGTTAAACATTAATTTGATTATGGAAAATAAGCTTCGATGACTGTTATTTAAACCGAAGAGACGCACGGTGGTGCAGGGACCTGAAGATTTAATTTTGCTGAGAAATATTCTATACGATGCTATTATTTTGGTGGAGTACTCTTTCCTCAAGGCCGAGACAATTCACCTACCAACCGAGCATGTAAAAAGTATTGCCATTACAAGATTGGTTGTCACACTTGAGGCCATTGAGTTATTCAGGTATAAATAAATGTTGTAATTCATATAGTAAATCCTACTCTGTATTTATCTCCCTGTCCACTTTTGTTGCAGAAAAAACGGGGATCAGAAAAGAGCAACTCGCTATACAAGTGCCTTCTCGACTTCCAATTTACCTTCTCAAATAACCAAATGGATCTCGAGCCTGAAGGGCATGTTTGAAAACACCGGAGGAATAAGCGGATCCTCCCCCAAAGCTCTTATAAGTGAGTAACCCCATTAGTCTTTCTTAATATACAGAACAACCATGTCTTTTTTTTTTTTTTTTTTTTTTTTGAAGTTTTGCGTTATTTAACTGTTTAATTCGATGTTTCATTGCTATTTACCCAAAACTCGCAGAGTCGCTACTGAAGCTCGAGAAACAAGGGATAAAGCTATTCAATGATAACGTGTTGAAGTACCATGCGAGATCTCTCGTCGATGATTCCATGGAAGTCGACAAGCAATTGGTATTGAAGGTAGAGGAGAAGAAGCTCGAGGACGATGAACCTTTGTTTTACCTTGATGGAGAAGGAGGAGAAGAAGAAAATGAAATGAAGAACGAATCTATGACAGCGGTATATGTGGCTGCTGCTCGTTCAATGAGGCCGATAGATAACTCGAGGGAGAAAAGGAAAGGAAGTTGTGTTGAAGAGAAGGAGAAGATTAAGTATTTTAAGTATGCTCTTCCAAACAAATCTAAAGCAGCTAAAGTGGTCTCGGTTCGAGGCTCGGGTTTAGACTCGGACTCGGGTGCTTCGGAGAATGATTCAAGCAGTGACAGTGAAGTTGAGAACCCTGCCGAGTAGGAGAATGACATATGCCAATGAGTATTTTCGAAGCTTAGAATTCAAGGTTTTCTTTCTCTTTTTTACATCAAGAACATTGCCGAACAATGAATTCATATTTTTGAAGTCAACATTTGAAAATACTAAAATATATTTTTTGTTCGAAATAGAAAGATAAAAGATCAAGAAAAATACTAGAATCTAAGCAGTGGTTCTATGACATAGAATAAATTATTCATTCTCGATGATCCGAATTCGAATAACAGATACAAATAACTTAAAACGTTTAAAAAAATAAACGTTCAACTTTAATTATCACATTTGTGAGTTGTGGCCCATTGATATATTGATCTTAAAGTCGGTGTTTATTATATATTTTTCATTGATTTATATTTGATTTATAGAGGTAAAAAATTATTTTAGTTTTAGAATATAGAGGTTTAAGTTGAGTGGATCAATTAATGAAATTTGATTAAAGGGGTGAATTTGTAACCCCTAAATTTAACTTAATATTTTAGATTAAAATTTATGGATCACATTAAGAAAACTTATCTTGCAAGTTAGGTTTTAAACGAACAACATACTAAAATCCTGATAAATTATTAAACCAGTAATAATAAAAATACTGAAAACTTAACATTTAAAATAACTGAAGGTTCAACCCATGTTTTTAATAAACATTAACAGTTCTAAAAACGAATAAAAGTCCAATATAAAAGTCCAAGTCTAAAGTTCAGTACAAAAGTAAATATCAGAAATAAATTGTACTAAGTATGAAATATATAAAACATACATAGATATTCTGAAACAAAAGCTCTCTAAGTACTGAAGCAAAGGTCTGAGTATCTGAAACAAGAACTGAAGGGATGTAAGCTAGAGAGCTTAGTGTGTCTCTAGTGTACAGATAAAGCATAAACATAAAATCTAAAATATCAAATACATATCATATATCATAGAACACAAAAGTAAGAATATGCCAGAAATATATGATGCAATGTTAGAATGTTATGCACCCATCACCTATCACCCTCAGAAGAGTAGGTTCCCCTGAACCACTCTAATTCCATCACACCATCTGAAGTGAAAACTCGACTCGAAGGTGGAGCCACTAAGCTGAAGTAGAATCTCGATCCGAAGTTGAAGTCATTGATCAGAAGTGATAATCACAAAAAGGTGTTATCACTGAATTTCCCCGAACAAAATATCCAACCCAATGCAATTCATGATCTGATACCTGAGTCTGAATACATGCCTTAAAATTAACAAGAGGCATGTATGATAATTTTCGAAATAACAAAATATGAGTTTTTCATAAATTTCAAATCAGATTAGCATATGTATAAATCACAAAGCATGACATAACCAATCAAATGCAATTAATTCAGAAATCACAGAAGTTATGTAGTTAACATAGATATACAAAACAATAGAATCTACACAAGAGGTAAATATAAAGTATCGGGAGAAACACTCCTTAGGTAGATAGCTTAACATCGAGAATGATGTCTATTGGACTCAGCCCTATCACTAGATCGAGCAAATGTAGAACATGCATGTCCCGAAGTCTGAGGAACAAGAGGTCCTTCAGGAGGAGGAGGAGGAGGAGGAAGATACTCGGTATCTGAATCCACGTCTCCTAACAACACCAAACTAAAACAAAGGGAGATGAGAGAGCAGGAGAACGACTCAAATTGTTCTTGAAGATAGAAATGAGAGAGAGACCAACGAATGAAATGAGAAAAATAAAACAAAAAGAAAGTTAACCTCCCAAAATCGAAACTGATACGAAAAAAAGGGGAAGAAAATTATTCTGAAATTAAAAGGGTAAACTACCCAACAAGGGTCTCCACTTCTATAACTTTTCAAAAGGTCTCTTAGACTTTTTGAAATTGCAATTTAGTCCAGAAATTCAATTTAGGTTTAACTGAAAATCCCTAAATTCTAAGGTTCCGAATTAAGGATTTATTGAAATTAGTTTTTTTAATTGAGGTGTTACAGAATAGACACTTTTAAAATTTGTGGATGATTGGAAAATTTGAAAAATTAAAGACATAAGAATTTATAGTGGTTTAAGCTTCGAACAAACTCTATATCTATTACCTTAGCTCCCATTAAGGATTTTCAACCCAATTCACTAAGAATTAAACCTTTTTCTTGATTCAAGGGATAACCGTTATAACAAGTCAATCTTTCTACCCAAAGATTGACTTAACCTCATAAGAGTTACAAGATAGCAAGAAAGATAATTAAGGTTTCTCTCGAAGAAATATTTTCCCCAACTACAATTGCAACACTCCCCAAACTCAATTACAACAGGTAAGAATGAAGTACAAGAGTGTATAAATCTTTTCAATAATGTGCTTTGGAGTTGGATGCTTGGATGTTTTCTTGAAGATCAAATAGTTATTGTTGTTGCTTGAAATGCTTGATTATATACCTTTTCATTGATTTCTAACTTTTAAAGTTGTTGGGAACATAAATATGGAAGTTAGACCTACATCTTTCCACCATAAATGTCTTCTACAGCTACTGATATCGAAACAAAGAGCTACCTATATTGAAACGATACCAAAATAGAAAGAGTTGTTGTGTGCATTTAATAGGGGTATATAAATGCGAGGTCAACGTATCAAAACGAGTTATCTTTAAAACATGGGCATATCGAAACAGCTACAAAGTTGTACCGAAACGTTTTGGGTCTGCCAAATTGCGTATCGAAATGCCTCAAAAGGTGTATCGGAATGGGTCAACTAAATTTTAAAGTTTAACTATCAAACAACGTTCAAAATCATTTAATGCTCAAAGAGCCGTTGAAAATTTGACTCGGTATTGAAACAGACACGTGAAGTATCAAAACGCCTTGAATATTTCATTAAATTCATAAAACACAGGACGATATCGAAACAACCTATGACTGTATCGAAACACCTATTTTGATACAATTTTTCAAAGTTTCGAAACAAAATTTCACAGTTTCAAAATGTATCAAAACGGTCCAAGAGCGTATTGAAACGCCTGGTAAAACTTGAAGAACTTTAGTTGAAAATATGCAGGTCGTATCGAATCAAGTTACAAGCGTATCGAAACGCCTGTAACAAAAACACAAGTTTGGCTTTGAAATTTACTTAGAAAATTATGTGTTTTTTGTTTGACTTAAAATTATTTGTTTAACTTTTCAATTTGGTAAGACCTTAAAATTTATTTCAAATTGGTTCTTTAAATTCTTTGTTATATCAAAATCAAATTTGGTTTTACAATCTTTCCTTTTTGATATAACAAAACCAAAATAATTTTTTAAGTAAAACTCCCCCAAATTCCCCCTAAATGTTTGCATAGGTTTGAAAAAAAATATTTTAAATATTTTTCTCTTTTTGTTAGATCAAAATCAAAGATATAAAGGCACGTAGAAAGAACTAAGCAAGCAAGCAAGATATAATAATGAAAGTTCATAATCCATAACATTTAACTTAATAAGAAATTCAATCATTGAAATAACAACAAAGCATAGTTCTTAAAACATAAAACATATGCGCATGAGTCTTAAAACATAAAAACATGACATGAATGGAAAATGCGAACTAATCTTAATAGCCATAACTAGTCCTAAGAGTCAAAGTAAGAACCTAAAAATTAAGAGAGCTATTTTTCACCATCATCATCCTCATCACCACCACCATCATCTCGGGGAGCATTGGAATGACATCATTCACATGGAAAGCTCCAAGAGACATCCTCGAAGAGAGATGTTAAGCTTCGAGATCCGTCAAATGAGTATCCATAGAGTTAAAACGACCATCTATGTTGTTGAAACAGTTTTTGATAGCATAAAAATCGATGTTCATTTGATTACTCAAGCTTTCAAACTGAGTTGTGAGATAAGCCATAAGATCGACATTGGGAGCAACTTGGTGAATCAACTTCGGAGCAACTTGTTGAGAAGGAGGTTCCTCTCCACGAATCCATTCACCTCCACTAAATTGAAAGTGAGAACGATTGAGGGAAGTCTCACCTATCATCTCCTTAACCGATTTCACAAGATCATTCGAGCAATCAATCCTCAAATGCAAGAAAATAGCACTTAAAGCACAAGCATAGGAGAGTGATTGACAATGCTTGGTGTGATGATTTTGCACTTGCCATACAAGATCCAAAAAGATGATTTTGGCGAGGTTTGGACGTTTATCTTCGCGAAAACAATTTATCCAAAATCCATTGACTTGACAGATTTATGAACACTTGCCATTGGACGGACGAATCCACCACGAGATGATCAAATGAAGAAAACGATCATGCATATCTATGTTTATGACGGATCTAGTGAGATTTCAAAGAGAGTTTTCATCTTCAAGTCCTTCATCCTCAAGTCCAAAAGCTTCACAAATAGTCTTAGCGTCAACACGAAATCGATGTTCCATCAGGAAGGACTCAAAAGCCACCACCGTTGATTTATCTTTGGATAAGATGCAAGTTGCTTTGGCATAGAGGATGAGAACAAGATTCGGAAAGAATTTACCAACTAAAAAGAGGAATTTCATGAACTTCCACCTTCGAAAAAGATGTAGATATCATAATTTGAACTTATCCGAGTCCATGAAATTGATATCTACACAATGCTCCCTCTTGAGCTTGTGGTTCTGGTATTGTTGGAAGAGTTTAAAACTAGCTTTATCTTTGAAACACTTTTAATAGAGATAGTAAAGATCGATGCGAGTAGGCGAGTAGGATTCTCCGCAACATTGGAAGAACTTTGGGCGTTTTTACACACTTTTTACTTGTTTCAATACGGGTCTGTTTTGATATTGACTTCACCCGTATCGAAACCACATGAGTATCAAAACAAATTTTGAGCGTTTTGATACTAGTCTTGGCCACAAACGTCCTAAGGATGAACTCTAAGAGCATGTATTGAAACCGTTCGAGATCGTTTCGATACCACTTAGCTAGGCTCTACATTTTAGGCTTTTAAATTTCTAGAAATTAGTCTCTAAAGCTCATAAATGCATGTATATGATGATATAACATTATTAAAATGAACAAAAAAATTCATATTCCCCCTAGCAACATGCATAGAAACATTAAGATACAAAATAATATAGGTATGATTTCAATCAAGATTCAAGAATATTTTGCAAAAAAGTAAGACACAAAATTCCAAGTTAAGCTAGTTAAACCTAAATCTCTCCTAAGGGTCCAAAATGCTCTTTGTCTAAAGGCTTAGTGAAAATATTCGCTATTTGGTTCAAAGTGTCAACATACTCTAGAACAACATCATTTTTAGACACATGATCTCTAATGAAGTGATGTCTAATTTCTATGTATTTGGTTCTAGAATGTTGAATGAGATTTTTGGTAAGACATATGACACTAGTATTATCACATTTTAAAGGTATGTTCTCAATCTAATACCATAATCTAAGAGTTGTTAATTCATCTAAAGGACTTGAGCACAACAACTCCCTAAGGATATGTACTCCTCTTTGGTAGTAAAAAGATCTACACTATTTTGTTTCTTAGAGAATCAAGATATGAATATAGTACCTAAGAATTGATATATTCTGGAATTACTTTTCCTATCTATCTTACATCCCCATAATCTGCATCCAAAAAAGCATGAAGATTAAAGGAATATTCTTTAGGATACCAAAGACCTAAACAAGTTGTGTACCTAAGGTACGTAAAAATTCTCTTAATAGCTACTAAGTGTGATTCTTTAGGACTAGCTTGAAACCTAGCACACAAGCAAACACTAAAAATGATATCTGATATACTTGCGGTAAGGTAAAGCAAAAAATCAATCATGGATCTATACAATTTTGAATCAACATGCTTACCTTCTCCATCCTTGTCAAGCTTAGTTGTTGATCTCATAAGAGTGACTTGTGGCTTCAGATTCTCCATCATGTTCATGTCTTAGAACATAGGCTTTATAACGTGTTACATGTTGATATGTGACATATTTAAGTTATACTACTTATTAGATATGTTTAAGTATGTATATATTATGCTACATATGTTTTAAGGATTGGATTGATAGTGTTTATATTGTTTCTAACTTGTTTATAAGTTCATGTGTGTTAATGATTAAGATTGCAAGTGTTTACAACTTGAATTTATGTTTCCATTAAGTTTAAAATACTTTGATGGATTCTTGTTATGTTTACACATATGTACATAGGAGAAAACTAGCTCAAGTGAGTGTATACAGTTCAACTCCAGCTCAAGTGAGTGTATACAACTCAAAACCAGCTCAAATGAGTTATATTCAACTCGTAAGAAGCTTAGAAAAGTGCACGCGGATCACCTTAGATTGAGGCAACTTGGAGTCTTAGCTCCCAGGTCAATTCAGGTCCTAACACTCTCATCTAACTCGTTTCATCTCTACTCAATTTCCAGCTAGCTCAACTCAAGCTGAAGTGACCTATGGCAACTGAAATCTATCCTACACAAAGGAAAGGTGTCCTAGGCGTGTGCCATGCATGTGAGACACACATGGAAGCCTTGTGCACATGTGTGGCCATTCAAAGGAATTCAAGCCAAACAAGGTCATTTTTTTGAAGAGATAAGGCTTGGAGGAGTTATTTGTTTGAATTTCAAACAATTAAACACATGTTTAATGTGTTATTTTCGTTCAAACTTGTGGCTAAGAAAGTATGGCTGCCAAAAGGAGTTATTTTCACTCGAATTTAATTTTTACACTCCTTTAATATTAGCCACACAATGTAATTCGATCTCACCTTCTTTTTCCTATATATATGTACTTTAAACAATATAAAAAGGTTACATATTTTTGAAATAAAAATTACTTTGAGAGTTTTCTCTTATTTGGTTCTTTTTAGAACTTTTCTGGCATTCAAACTTGTTTTTATTATCAAACTTGATACTTAGGGTTCTTAGATTGCTATCTAGAGGGTTATAATCCTTTTAACGTTAGACAGATTCAATTCGGGGTTGGTCTATAGATTGTGCAGGTTCTTTCGAGTTTAACGTTACCATTTTCGTTCCAGCAATTTCATTGCCATTGTTTAACACTCAAAGTTGCTTCCATGGGCCTTTTGTTGAAGCCTTCATTCACTTCGTTTGAATTCCTTCTTAAAACGCCCAAAATTCTTTCTTCTCTTTTATTTCTTACATTATCATGAACATGGCTTTGATTCCTTTTTGTTTTCATGTTGTTCTTGTTGCAGGAATATGCTTAAAACATTCCTAAATCCGTAACATACGAAAAAAGTTTGTTTTGACAGGCTATCTCGTATAACTATAAGTTTATTTGTAACTCTTATTTTAACTTAAGCTTGAGTCGAATGTTTTAAGTAATTGTATTATTTTGGAGCTACATTTACTCTTTTGAAATACTTTGATTTATATCATTTTAATTGGATAGACTTATTTTGAATATTAGATTTTCTTTCTGCGCTTTTATGAATGAAATTTTGTTATTTGGATTTGGTCTTAAGGCACAAATGTGACATCTCAGGTCGAGGGTGTTACATTGATCCTTGTAGAATCATAATAACTTGAGCATTGATGGGATGGTATCTTTTATCCTTGTAGAGTTGGTTGAGAGTAATGATTCAAATAAGACTTTTGGAGAAACAATGGTAGAATGTTCAAAAACGTGTTGTGGAAAAAATGAGTACAAAGGTTGTTCATGGTGAGTATCAATATATTTTATTGAACTAACCATAAAATAGAGATGAGTCATTTTCGTGCTCTTTGTAAAAATAGTCTAAAATTGCATAAGATATGTAGGTGGAGGAGAACTCAAATTGTGTATGTAGATTTGTAAAGACATACGTAATTATTCATTCGTATAATAATTTTAAATTCCCTTTAGGATTGTACAAAGTTTCTAGGATATTCGATTAAAGCAATTTTGCCCGATACCTGAAGGTTTGGAGGAATGCATGTCTATAGCTGAGATTATTTATTGGAGAGACATTTGTGGAATGTTAATTGTAGTTTAAATTTCATTTTATTTTATATGTTTGAGGGAGAGTCTATGCATTTTCTTTAATCTTGTACACGGAGGTAACTAAGGAGCGGAGATTACCCTAGAATTCATGTGATTTTACATTTACTGCTAGATGACATTTATGCTATAGGTGTTCAAGTAAAATCACCCTAATGATGAGCACTAGCTAAAAGGGGGTCTTCGGTTAGGGGCGCTCTTGGTGCTTCCTATCTTATTATAACTTTTTTGCTCATCTCAAGATCTTCTTGCATTCACTTTTGATGCTTTGGGTGCTCTTACACAAGATTCCATGATATTCTTTGCTTGAATGTACTCCCTTATGACTAGTATAATAGCATCCCACAAAGATAGGAAGGCTTGAGACTTTTGAGGGTGAGATGTGATTGTTTCCTAGTAGTATCATGTTTTTATAGAGAAACCAATCATCATAAGTACTCGAATAGGTCATTATCGTCCTACTGGTCCCTCGGTTTAGCCTCCAACTATTCATGGTGAAATATTATTGACTTATTCTATTTGCTTCATTCTTTTTTGAATTTGAGATGACTTATTGCGTGATTTTAATGCAACGCAAACGGTGCAAGTGTACACGTCGAAGTAATAACATAGATTTAGATATCGTCTCCACGAGGATTGGTTTGGGCCACTTTGCTTAAGTTATCGCAATATAAAATAAAGACACAAGTGATTTATATAATTGAATTAAACAAGAAAATAAAATAAATTGAAGTAATCGATAAGAGAGATTAGGCTGAGTTATCCTGAATTATGGAATAACGGTCGAATGAGTTCTTATTTATAAGTGGGGTGCTCGCACCACTCAATTGTTCCAGTAATTGGGCTTAGTCAAATTGCCTAGTCAGTTCATCTGAATACTTGGGCAATTGCAACTAAGGGAATTGCTCGGGCAATTTGAGCGACTATCTTCAAGGCTCGACAAAGCGTTCTTCAAAGGTCCCTATTATCCCTAACTCGAGACTCTGTTAATTACACCTCCTTTGACGATACATCCCTGCGTAAATCAATGGTGTACAAAAACTTTCTTGCACTTTTATTAGCCGTTGAAATCCTGCAATTATCCCTAAGAAGGATTAGTTCTCTCTCACTTGGATCGAACCATACCTATTCGTTTCGTGAATCTAATTCTCTCTAATCTAGATAAATAGATTGTTTATTGAGGTCCTTTCCTGATTCTCTCGTAAACCAAATGAGTACCAAGAATAGACAAACCTTAATTAAGAACACTCCAAATAATTAGATAAAATTCAAACTAAATCAAACCATATAACAAGTAACCCAAGCCAACTTTAACTTAGTTCATGTCTAGGCAAAAACATCCACAAAAATATCCTCTCATCACTCGAAAATAACAAGGAAAATATAATGGGAATCGACAGTCGCCTTCTTCACTCTCTCTCACGATCGACTCCTTTTGTTTTGACGTCAGGCTTCCCTTTTTATAGGATCTTGCTTGGTAAAATTATGTGATGAGAATTAGTTTGATTAGGAAATAAATATTAAAGAGATAATTATCCCTTTAGAGATTTTAAACTTATTTCAAATCTTTATTTCTTATATCAAATCCAATCTCATAGAACCTTTCCATGTCTTTTGAAAACAACTTTATCTCCTTGTGATTCCTTTTAAATTAGCATCCAATAAATCAAATCCGTACAAATATGGTAACACACAACCACGATATTCTTTTTCACACAATTAACCGAAATATAAATACACAAACTAAGAAAATTATGTAAATATGTATGTATGATTAATAATGCAACTAATATTATGTTTAATTCTAACAATAATAAGAGTAAAAAGGGTAATAAAAATAGTGCTTTTGGACACTCATCACACCCCTTAACTCAAACTATTGCTTGTCCTCAAGCAATGCAAACCTAAAAATTAATTACCAAGACATCCAATTTTCACAGACATGCTTTAAAATTTAACTTCCAACCTCAGAATCGGGGTACAAAGTATGATCACCTTTTAATTATTCGGGGAACAAAGCAATTACCCAGAATTAAACTATAATACTCGTGACCAAGTGTGTGCGTATTTGTGTACAAGTCAATTTTCAAGATTCTATGTGAATAGTCGTTTTAACACAGTAATTGCCTGGCATAAATTTCAATTTTACTAGAGCTAGTTTCGGGCACCTCTGCAATTAAGCAATTCCTTTAATTTTATCAACTAGAGCCAATCTCGGCCACCTGTAGTGATTCTTCAATACAAACAAACTAGAACCAATTTTGGGCACCTCTAGAATGATATTGCTTATCCACTTTTCCTGTAACACCTTGAATTTTTCCCCTAATTCAAAAATTATAATTGTTAAATCCCTAATTTGATAGCCCTAATAATTTGGGAATTATTTTCTGAAATCAGTGACCTTTTTGTTTAAAAGGTAAAATTTTGATTAAGTTTTGATAATCTTAATAAGTTGAAGGACTTGTCTTGTAATTTAGCCCTTTTATTTTATTTTTAAAACCCACTTTTTGGCAGTTTGAAAACCCTCTTTTGTTGTTTCTGCAGTGGTGTCGCACGTATCAGTTCTCTCCATTTTTGTAACGTTTTCACCCCTCCCTTTAGTTCCGTACGATTCTCCTTGGTATTGCCATGGTTTCCTTTGTTCAATCGCTCCGTTCGATTTGTTCTCGCTCTAACATCGTGGGTTGAGAAGCGGTAGAAGAGTAGGCTTATCTTCTCTTGTGTCGGCGACTTCAATCTTGTTCCGATCTTTGTTTATTTATTTTTGGGTGAGCAAATTTTGTTTTTCTTTGAGTTAAAGATTGTTTGTTTTACTTTTAGTTGTTGAATATCAGATTGGTATAATGTTTTAGGTTTCTAAAGGAACTTTGTTGTCATTGTATCCTTGTGCCGCCGCCGATTCTGCCACAGCATCGCCGTTGGAGTGGTCGCCGGAGTGATCACCAGAATTGTCGCTGAAAAGTTTTTGCCGACGTCCTCCTCCTCCTTGTTGCCTTAGGTGTTGTTAGAAACCCTAAGGTTCTTGTGTTAAGAGTTTTGTGGGTTGGTGAGTGTAGTTGGTTATTGGTTGGGCTTGGGTTTTTGGTTGGTGATGGATGTAGTGAAGAGTTGGGCTTGTGTATGAGTCTTTTGGGTGTGGGTTGTGTTTATTGGGTTGTTATGCTGAGAGAATTATTTGGGTGAGCCCAAACTTTTAAAATGGTTTAATTTGGGTTAAGTGACCCGAACCGGATTTGTTTATTGGTTTTTAAACCGAACCAATTTTGACCCGACCCGTTTGACCTTTGATCGAGTTTGACCTATTGACCAACTTCGACCGAGGTTGACCTTTGACTAGCTTTGACCAAGGTTGACCTTTGACCGGACCTTGGACCAAGTTCAACCTTGACTAGTTTGACCAGTTTGACCGTGGACTTTGATCCTTGACCTTTGACTAGTCAGAGTTGACTTTTTGAGTTGACAAGAGTTGACTTTTGACTAGTCAAGTCAAAGTGGACTTTGACAGTTGATGTTGACTTTGACCAAAAGTTGACTTTTTCGGACAACATACTCCTTGACGTTTTTGACGTTTTGAGTTCGAATATGCTATTTTTTTTGTCAAATTCAAACCCGAAAGCCTCGTTTTTAGTGTTTTTCATCTGAATTGTTATTAGAGTCTAAAAGGGGTATTTTGAGGAATCTAATTCCGATTATTCTTCCATTCAGGTGTTAACGTTTTTGAAGCCTATGGTGTACCTCCTATTGTTCGTATCGATCGGACACGTTCTTCGAGACTGTCATATGAGTAAGCTTTCGACTCAGAGTTTTGTTATAGTTGGTAGCTTAGAATTAGTAATAAACAGTAATTCAGTTATTTTACCTCGTAAGTCCTGTTTCAGCTATACCGGAACGCGAGACGCGTCCATCTATAAGTTAGAGCTTTAGTGTCTTAAGGTGTGTCTCTTCCTGTGCTATATGTTTTTGTGCCTATTTTATATTATGGTACATTCTATGTGTATCTGCAAAACATTTTTTGTATATTGCTTGATTTGATCTGTGAAACTATTTATCTGTTCATACATGACATCATCATACATGGCATATGAAATTTCTGTTTTCAAATCAAGAATCTGATTTTTTGAAAAATTGCTACTAGTAAGAGTTCTGATTTATGATTTTATGAATCATATCATGTTCTGTCATCGGAAAATATTTACTGGATTTAAAATCAGTAATGTGAGGGAAACCTCCACTCTGGCAAGGAAAACCTCCACTCTTGCGAGGATAATCCTCCACTTAGTATGTTTTCTGATATCAGACCCTCTAAATTGTCTGTCATGCATCAGTTATCATAGCATAATGCTTCATATTTTCTTGAATTTAGTAAAATTTTCAGAAACTTTTCAGAAATGTAAAACATGTTTTGTTTGTGATTGTTTGCACTCTAGAGACACACTAAGCTCTTTAGCTTACACATGTTAACGCTCTAAAAAGCATATAATTTATACCCTTTTACTTAAGGTTTTGTTTGATTTTAAGTTCATTTGTATTGTGTTTAGTTGCATTTCATGTGCATTTTCATTTAGATTATGTTTTTATTTTTTTCTCTTTTATTTTTAATTTTTAAAGATGCTGCTTTGAAGGGTATTTTTTGTTGGTGGTAATGTGCATATTGTTGGGGCAAAGTTGAAAGAATGGAAGAGAGATGTTGTAGCATATTTTTAACATGTTGGATCGGACTTCAAGTTGCTACAGCATTGTGGGCGGACAAAACAGAACGGAAGAAAGGACAGACCTGCAATCCATTGTCCTCACGCGGTATTTTCAGGCCAGATGTACCTCCCCTGCAACCCTGCTTTTTGTTGCAATTATCTGTAGAAAATGTAAGGGAATATTCCTTGCACCATTAGGGCACAAAACCCTAGAAGCCTCCTATAAATACAACCTTAAGCCTCCTTCTATAAGGTGTGGTGAAATAGAGCTGAAAAAGTAGCTAAAGAGACAAAGAGAAAACGAGCGAACTTTGAGAGAGCACGAGGAAGAAGAAAGAAGAAAGGCGACCACTTTTCTTCGTCTTCAACCTCTAGCCGAGCCACCATTGTTAGAGAGATTCAAGCAAGGGATATGCGCGACTTCGGGAGGAGCGGCAAGCTAGGAAAGCTTCACGGCACATGCGTTTGGGACTTCCTTCCTCTTCACTTTGCTTTACCTCTTTTCTAATTTGTTGAAAATGTATTTCAATGGACGAAATTTGAATAGTTTGCCTTACCTAGCCATGAACTAAACTAGTATGGCTTAGGCTTGTTATGGATTATGTTTATTTTATTTGAATGAGTGTTTACTGTTTCAGTGTTTATTTAAGTGTTTTGTTCAAGAAAGCTAAAACAATTTCTTATTAAACCTTAGTTTGTAAGAGCATCGGAAGATAGCCATAGCTAAGGGGTTCAGAAAGCTTAGATCTAGGGATAGACAAAGCTAGACCAACTTGAACAATGGGGTTACTGCGGGAGCAAAATCCTAACTCACCTTAGGGATAAGGAAGAATTTCAACGACTAAAAAGGGTAGAACTTCATCAACATTAGAAGTGTTAGGGTTGAGACTGAGAGGTAATGCCTTAGCATTTTTTAGTGTTAGGCCTTATGACTAGGGATAGTGGAGGCATTTTTAGTAAACTCTGTCGAACACTTGTTAAACCAATAGAACATTAAGCTTCAGGAGAAAAAGTAAGATCTTTACCGTAGCAAGCCTAGCCTGTCTTAAGCTTGAATATCTTCTTTGTGTTGTGTTTGTGCAGCTTTATTTATTTCTAAGTTATCTATTTTATTTTGCTACCGCTTTTCTGTAACAAGCTTTATTTTGCTACCACAACCTCAGGACACTTTTATTTTGCTAGAGCATTTTGGTGACAATTGCATAATTGCTTTAGCATATGTTCATACAAAAAATTATTTTATATGTTAACTATTTTTGAAATAACCTACCCAATCCTCGTGGGAACGATCTCACTCACACACTTTATTACTTGTTCGATGTGTATACTTGCACGAGAATCAATCATATTTTAAGCACTATCTCAACAAGTTTGTTCCTCAACAACACCCCTTTAGTCTGCTTTTCAGATCCTCAGACCTGTATAGGCGAACTAGTACTTGGAGCATCTCACACATTATTGAGATAATTATTATTCAGTATGATCCTTTAATTATTTCAGTTTAATGTTTTAATTTATTATGAAACATGTTATATTTTCAGACTATAAGATATTTTCACTTGGATTTATTGGATGCATGTTTTATGAAATTATTTCAGATGTTTTATAAGATATTTAGACTTTGTATTAAGCAATTGAATTTGTATAAATAAAATCCCCAATTTGTTTTCCCAATTTGTCAAAGTAACCCTAATTTTGAAATTATTTAACCAAATTACTTACTTGAGGGGAAAGTTTTAGTAACTTGATTTTCAAGCTTCGATCTAAGAAGTTAGGTCGGAATTGGGGGTTACATTTCCTCTTCTTTTATTATTTTTATTTATTTGCCCAAAATTTTAACAACCTAAATTCACAAACTTTCTATCAATCAACAAGTCACAACCATGTAAAATTTTTAGTATCATAGTAAAATTCTAGATTCTTTCAATGCAATCGTAAAATCAAAGGCTATTTCAATTAGGTGCAAAGGCATAAATTTCATCATTGGTTATCCATCAAATTTACAACAATTAGATCAAATTGAATACTTGTCAAATAATTTATGCAAGTTATATGCAACAACTAATAATGAATGTTACTACCATGAATTAAAGGTAAACACCCCCCAAAACTCGAGATGAGTATTGTCCCCAATGCATGCAAAAATAAAAATAAAAATGTAAATGAGTTAGAAAGGTCGTCACCTTGAGTTAGTAATTTTCTGCTTGTCATGTATTTAACTTTCAATCCTCGTCGTGGTGGTTGTGCTGGTGGATTAGGTCCTCCATCAGGGCTTTTCCTTTATCTTGAGCAGCACTTGCCTGAGCAACAACAATTGCCTGGGCATATAAAGTTGTGAGCATAACATTACAATGACTTGATTCAAAATTTCTAATATAATCACAACTCCACTTGCTTGTAAAGAAAAACGAAAATAATATTGGGGAAGGTAGGTGACAAAGATCATTAATGAAAGGAAAGAATTTCGGCTAGAAATAAAGGAAAATGAATAGACAAAAAAATAGGGTAACTTCTAGAGTTAATTATGGAATTAATCTCTTCAAAGTTTGACCCATATTAAAGTTTATCCAAATCTGCAAGCAATTCTCCTTTGATCTTGATTTTCTTTCCTAAAAAGATAAACATCAATAAAGCAAGAATTATTCAAGTAATGAGAAGATAATTATTCCTAAAATATAAAAGAAACCATAATTTAGAAAATCTATAAAAATGTCACAATAAAATAAAAGATAAAAATACTAGTAAATAAAAATATAAAGAAAACTTATAGAGGGTCGTTTAGGATATTTTTTATAATCCATCCGTACCCTCCATTGAGTGACAATTCTGCCCAAAAAAGGTTGAGCCAAAATGAGTACGGATATTCCCTGTTGCATTATCATGGTGAAGGTGTCTTTCTTTCGTGTTCTCTTGTAATCCATGCATATCCTCCACCTTGATATTGTTCCTGATGTATAAATAAATTATTATAAAAAATTATCTCAACATCCAACCATTTAATTACCTCATTTTCTTCGACTTCTATCATAGTTGGATGTAGCCTTCGTTGTCTTGGCAATTACTGTGCTAGCCAATTGTCGTGACAATCTTCTGCCAAAATTCTGTGTAAATCAAGCGAAGGTTTCTCTTTCTCGAAGTCTTCAAGAATCAACCAAACGTGTTCTTTATGCTTCTCAAATATCTCCATTAGTAGAGAATTTGATTTGGAACTCATATTAGATAGAATTACCAAAGATAGATTATCTTCTCCTAAACAATCATACCCTATTTTTGATGGCGTCAAATCTTGTAAGGTTGATTCCTCAGAAGATACTTGCATGGAATAGGTGAATTTTGAAAGAATTCAAAAATTTTAGTTAGTATCGTCTCATATTCAATTAACAAAGTATCGTCATCTTGTTGATCGAGCATGTCGTCATGTAATTGCCCTGGCAATTGTGAGTAAGAGTAATCCATAGATTCCTGCTTCAGCACCAACATTGTTGTATCATCCTGGGAATCAGACTCCTAAGAATTTGTTGTAGCATTACTCCCCTCGGATTCACTAATTGTTGTCGTAATCTCGTTGTGTTCAGGCTCCTCAATTGTCGTGACAATTATTTCTTTAGGCTCATACAAAGTTGAGCAGTCTTTCTCATCAACATACTCTTGACTTGGAGGTTCCAAATGTTCCTCCTTTTCCTCCATTGTTGGGATTTCAGTATCCTTAAAAATTGATTGTCGGAGCATGTTATCCATGACATATGTAAATCTCCTCAATTGATCTTCCGAATCCTCAAAGTGTGCATCCAATTTAGCTATACTCGCATCCCATTTGACTATAATCGCATCCATGTACCTTGATTGATTTCTCATTAATTCATCAATTCTAGTCATTAATGCTTGCAATCTTTCCTCTAATGAATTTGGATTCCCTTGAAAAGGACTATAATGCCATAGCATATCTGTAGCATCAACAAAATTGTCATAGTAAAAAAAATTTGAGCGTTTTGATCATACCATGAAGGATTTTGTTGTTGGTTCCATCTATGGTCCTCCATGTGGCCATATGTTTCAGCATTGTACGGGTAATTGTTAAATGAATGATTTACTCCACAATAAGAACAAAAATTTGCTCTGACATAAACTTTTTGGGCTTCTCTTGGTTGGTATAGGTAATCATCATTTAATCTAAAAAATTCTTGATTGGCTCGATTCCTATCTTCCAACATTTACTCCCGAACATATTTCTTTCTATCGTTCTGCATCTCAGCCCAAAAACTTGTTGGGTTGTTCTTGGTTGGTATAGGTAATCATCGGTTAAAAAATCTTGACTTAATCAATTCCTATCTTTCAACATCAACTCTCAAATAGTTTTCTTTCTTTCTCTTTGCATCTTGAAAATCCTTTAACTTGAAACACACCTATAATTTTTTTATTTTTTTAAAAAGAAAAAGAAAATAAGTTAGTAACAATAGTAATAAAAATGCAATAACAAAAAAAAATAACACCAATTGTCAATCCCCAGCAACGGCGTCAAAATCTTGTTGCGTGATTTTAATGCAACATAAATGGTGTAAGTGTACACGTCGCAAGTAATAGTATAGATTTAGATATCGTCTCCATAGGCAATTTTGCTTAAGTTATCGCACTATAAAATAAAGACACAAGTGATTTATAGAATTGAATAAAACAAGCAAATAAAATAAATTGGAGTAATCGATAAGAGAGATTAGGCTGGGTTATCTTGAATTATGGAATGACGGTCGAATGAGTTCTTCTTTGTAAATGGGGTGCTCGCACCACTCAATTGTTCCGACAATTGGGCTTAGTCACATTGCCTAGTCAGTTCATCCGAATGCTTGGGCAATTGCATCTAAGGGAATTGCTCGGGCAATTTGAGCGACTATCCTCAAGGCTCGGCAAAGCGTTCTTCAGTGGTCCTTGTTATCCCTAATCCGAGACTATGTTAATTGCACCACCTTTGACGATACATCCCTACGTAAATCAATGGTGTACAACAAATTTTTTGTGCTTCTATTAGCCGTTGAAATCCTGCAATTATCCCTAAGCCGGATTAGTTCTCTCGCACTTGGATTGAATCATGCCTATTCGTTTCGTGAATCTAATTCTCCCTAATCTAGATAAATGGATTGTTTATCGAGGTTCTTTCCCAATTCTCTCGTAAACCAAATGAGTACCAAGAATAGATAAACCTTAATTAAGAACACTCCAAGTACTTAGATAAAATTCAAAATAAATCAAACCATAAAACAAGTAACCCAAGCCAATTTTAACTTAGTTCATGGTTGGGCAAAAATATCCTCTCATCACTCGAAAATAACAAGGAAAATACAATGGGAATCGACAACCTCCTTCTTCACTCTCTCTCACGATCGACTCCTTTTGTTTTGACGCCAAGCTTCCCTTTTTATAGGATCTTACTTGGTCAAATTATGTGATGAGAATTAATTTGATTAGGAAATAAATATTAAAGAGATAATTATCCCTTTAGAGATTTCAAACTTAATTCAAATCTTTATTTTCCATATCAAATCCAATCTCCTAGAATCCTTCCATGTCTTTTGAAATCAACTTTATCTCCTTGTGATTCCTTTTAAATTGGCATTCAATGAATCAAATCCCTACAAATAAGAAAACACACAACCACAATATCCTTTTCCACACAATTAACCGAAATATAAATACACAAACTAAGGAAATTATATAAATATGTATGTATGATTAATAATGCAACTAATATTATGCTTAATTCTAACAATAATAAGAGTAAAAAGAGTAATAAAAATAGTACTTTTGGACACTCATCACGACTCAAAATTAGAAAAAACTTTATGATTAATTTTTTTGTTGAAAATTGTTCTACGTTCACCACACTAATTGTTATGTTGATTTTAAGTGACACCAAACGAAGAGGTTAGGACAACTGACGAGGGAGGTTTAGGAGTTAAGAGTGATAGTTCACCTATCGTGAGACAAATCTAGAGCAATGATAGGTAACGATCTCTTATGGATTCGGGAGGTTCATCTGTAGTTGACTTGAGATTGAGAACTGTGAACAATGTGATAATGGTGATAAAAAAAACATACAGAGAAGGTGAGCAAATCATAATGGTGTCTTTCTTATAATTTTATCTTTGGTCTTGGGATATTTATATCTCTTTAAGGTTGTGTCAATAGAGTGATGTTTGACAAGATCATATCAGGCATAATGATGACTACTAATGGTCTTGAAAGGTGATAGTCTAAACTGTCAAACTATATACTCAATTGAAGTTGATGGTTGTCTTGTCATGCCATGATAGTCGAACCTTTAGAAGAGAAGTTTTGAGTTTCATGATACTTGAAGCATGGTGTCTAAACTTTTTTTTTTTTGAAATTAGTGTTTTTATGTAAATCCTTTTAAGTGTCGAATGAAATAAATTTAAACGAATAATTCTATCATTAGTATAAATAGATAAAATTAAGCATGGAATATTAGTGAAAAACCCTATTTTTGAATTACATTACATAGGATTTAGTAGTATAAATTAATTTTTAATAATTTTAAGGTAATTATAATTAGGGATGTTCAAAATTATTCGATTCAATTGATTCGATCCGACGACTCAAAACAAAAATATTGAATAATGTCTTGAAAAAAATATTTGACCGGGCCGAATACCCAACCTGAGAATTATTGGGACGGACTTGGGTCGAAAGTTTTCAATTCCCGAATACCCGACCCGACTAGTTTTATTATATATTTTTTAGTTTGAAATTATATTTTTATTTTAGATTTATTTATTATTTATACCAAAAATTAAATTTAAATCTCTAAATTGGTTTTATATTTATATTATATACTTTTAAGTTTTAAAAAGTTTAAATATATTTTTATTAATTTATTAATATCGAAAGAAAAAAAAACGAGATTAATATTTTTAATGTCATTTTAATGATACAATTTTATAAATATAGATGTATATACATATATATCCAAATATTCTAAACTTAACTTTAAATCACTCATTTTTATGTTTGGTTATGTATAATAAAATTTTAAAATTTATATGTTTAATATGTGATTTTTTAATTTTAAAATAAAAATAAAAAATAATAATTATGAACCGGGTACTCGTTACACGATTAATAGAATACCCCAGCTTTATGGGTACAAGATAACGGGTACTCAATTTAAATGGGTTGGAACGGACCAATTTTTTACTATTCGAAGAAATTGGATACCCGATAATAAACACCCTTAATTATAATAAAATATCTATCGATACTTTTTTTTTAATCTTTTATTTTCATTAACCATTAGTTGGGTTCACAAATTAATTATATGCACTACCCAATATTCTATAAAAACTTCTCTCTCTAAGGCCATGATCTTAGAATGATATCTATCCATATAACCTTAATTCTCTATAGCCATAGGCATCAGGGGTGTTCAAATCCGGGTATCCGAAGTACCGGGTATCCGGACCTTCGGGTAGTTAAATTTTTTGTTCGTGTTCGACCCGGATTTTTCGGGTACCCGGTACTTCGGGTACCCAAATACCCGGGTACCCGAAAATTCGGGTAGTCGATTATCCGGTTTTTTAATTTTTTTATAAAATTTTAAATTTAATTTTAAAAAATATACATAAATTTAAAAATTTGAATTTCATAATCCAACATTGAAATATAAAATTTTAAAACACTAGTTACATAATTTAAACATAAATTTTAAGACCTAAATTATAGAATCTAATTCGAAATAAAACATAATCTTAAGTAAAAATAATGATTAAATAGTAAATAATCTTGAGTTGATTTTCGTATTCATCAATGCATATATAAAAATAATGTATATCTAAATGAGTAAAGTTCGAATTTTGTCAACTCGATAAACTAAATTTATAAATTACAATGAATCTTAATTTTATTTTTTTGGAATGAGTCCCTAATTCTTTTTTAAAAATAAAGTTTGTAGGATTGAGATTTAGAAATTAGATTGTTTGATATGGAAATATAATAATATAAGTATATTTTGTTTAAATAATAATAATATTTAAAATAAATAAAAAATAAAAAAATTAGAACCGGGTACCCGGAAGTAACTGGGTATCCGAAAATTTGTAATTTTGTGACCCGGGCCCAACCTGAAAAATGACGGGCCGGGTACCCGACCCGGACCAAAAAAAGTTTTCGGGTAAATACCCGATTTTTATATTCGGATAATCGAGTAGTCGGATCGGGTATTTTTAAACACCCCTAATAGGCATTGGCTTACCTCATTGAGATAATTCCAGGTTGTATCTTCTCAAGATATATTTTACCAACAATATAAGGGGTAAGGAGTACATAACTAAGATTAGACAAGAAAAATATAAAGGTATCTAACTTTTAAAATTAACAAAAACTTAATAAATGCTTAATTTAAAACCAATATCTTTTTAATAAGTTGTTTTGTAAAGTGTATATACGTTTTTAATATATTAAAAAATATGAATAAGGGTCTATTTAAATGGTAAGTAATTTAGTTCTATTTAAGTAAGTCTGAGGTTCGAAATATTGTATATATAGAAAATTTCTGTTGGGAGACTCACCCATTAAAGTTTGGTATACGGCATGAATCGATCTAAATTAATCAAGATAAGACCCAAAAAACTGAAAAAAAAATAATAAAAAAAATATATTAAAAAACATGAATAATTATATATTATAATTATATTAAAATTATTTTTAAAAAAACTTTCGTACCCGATAAAATAAAATATGATTCGTTTCGAAAGTACAAAGTGATGGATTGATTTCTGACCTTTTAACCGAATGTCAGCGACAGCAATTGATCCAGGGACAAATATTTCCCAGGACAGATATATAACAGACTTCAATTCCATTTTTTATTTTCTAGTCCAAATTCAAAGCATGTGGTGACCAATAGAACTAGGGACCCTTAGTAAGTACATGTTGACACAGTTAGATGTTGAGTTACTATAGTTCGAAAAAATTATTTTTTTATATCTTTATTTATATCTTATCTTAAATATTAAATTTAAAATTTAAGATTATAATTAAAATTTAAAATTAAAGTAAGATTTAGAATTTATTACTATTTAGAGTTAAAGTTAATCGTTTATTTATTTAAAGACAATCAAAAGAGAAAATATTTTTCTTTATATAGTTTGATGAGGCATTAAATATTTGGTGGAATTCTTGTAGAACGGAAATCTTTTTTTTATTCTTAATTCTATTTAGTCGTTGTTTGATATTTTATATTTATTAATATTAATTATATTATGAAAATTATTTTTTAATATAATGTTATTAAATATATTTGAAAGCTTTATATTTATTTTATAATTCATATAATTAGGGTGATGTGAATTCAAACCACTCATTTTAGTTCAAACCTTAAATTTTTTTCATCAAAATATTGTTTATCAAAGAGGGCCTTAGTGATTAAACCTTTATTCAAAGATAAATTAGTAATTAATTGGTTTAATAAAATGAAACATAAGAATTTATAAGCTAAGTTAGAGGTTTGAATCTTTCATTATAAACGGAAGAAATTAAATTAAAAATAGTATGAGCCCTTAGCTCAAGTGGTTAAAGAAATGGTTGTTTCTAAAGGTCACGGGTTCGAGCACCAGTGATCTCAATTGAATTGATTGAGCGATCAATGTTAAAATATGTAGATTATATTCTAAAACAGATACTATTGTAATCACTTGTAGCTTCGGTTAAAAAAAATATCATTCTGATAATAAATTTCTATAATACTTTATTTTTACTAATTAATTAATAAATCATATAATAGTGGTTATAAAAATAATAATATTTAATAAATATAGATAATTAAATGAAATCTTGACCTCATAAATTTTCATAATCCGAAAAAAGATCTTTGTTTGATACTTGCTTCCTTATATGGAACATTTTGATATTACTTTTAAAGAAATATGATAAAAATTAATCTTAATTTTTTTAATTATTTGGCTTAAAATAAAAATATTTAGTATTATGATTAGAAATATTTTAAATTAAATAAAATATTTATTTTAGATATTCTTTTTAAAATATAAAAGATTTTGTCATATAAACGAAGATATATAAACAAATTTACTTAAAAGTGCTTAGTTTGGGATTGTGATTGAAAAGTTTGGTTTGGGTGAGGTTTTGCAAAATCTAAAAAATCTAACTTTTACAAACCACGGTTTCAAAAGCTAAAATTAAGGGTAAATAAAGCTTTCGAGGTGAAAAAGATTCTACCATTTTTAAGTGTTTTTTTATTGTTTTTGCGTTTAAAACGAGATTTTCACCCAAGAGCACTTCTATAAGTAATGATAAACAGGGCTTAAAAATTTAAACTTTGAGAAGACTTTTCAAACTAAGCTGAAAAATACTTTTAACCGTTAATTGTTTTTCATTGCTTTTGATCTTAAAAGAGTTTTTTTTTTCCTCCAAAAACTTATTTGATAAGTCGAAGAATAGTCCGTCATCGAACCACTCATTTCATATATATATATATATATATGGGTGGATCCTATTATATAGTGTGAGCGTTTTTAATTTTTACACATTTATTAGATTATTGGATAACTGAGATTAACAATATGTTATGTGAAGATTATCACTTGGATATCTGTATATTTAATATCTTATTTGAATATGTATTTTTTTCTCGGATTGAATAATGATCCAAAATTTTAGATATTAGATTTTTTGATCAAATTTAATCCAATATCAAAAAATGAACAACTCTAGTATTAAGATTGTAATAGTATTCAATTAGTCTATTAATTATCCAATACTGAAGTGATTATACCCGTCAAGCTACACATATATTGATTATCGAGTTATGGATAACGTCACGTGATCAGATGATGTGTTAGAAAATTGTAATATTAAATTTCTTAAATGATGGATTGAATTTATTTATTAAGAGTAAAATTATTATTATATCTAATTATATTTTTACTTTAATGATAAAGTGATATATTTGTAAGAAAATTTTAATTAGATAATTAAATTATTATTTTTAAAAAATTATATATTTATTATCAAATCTATAATACGAACATTTTAATATATTTACCCTTTAATTAATTAAGCCACGTGATGATATAATGATATTTTTAGTAGTCATCGTCATAAAATGATAACTATGACTGGATTGACGAGTAGACACGATAAGGGTAGTAGGGGTGGGAAAAAATCCGATTACCCGGTCCCGGTCTCAGATTCGATAAGATCTAATAGATTTTTATCTAGTATTAATTTCGGTGGGACTAAGGTTGGATCTAAAATTTAGGTCATGGTCATAACCGGGACCGGGACTGAATCTTGGTTTTTTAGATCCGGTACCCGGTGGGTATCCAATAGGACCGGGACCAATACTAAATATCTGGTATTGATTTTCTTTTGTTTTTTTTTTATCAAATTTTCTCTTTGTGTATGAATATTATGAGTATTATTAGTTTTAAAACTTTAATTTTCAAGTCTATAATATTCAAATTTTATTATTTAATATTATTATTGGTGATTGAATTTTTTCTCCAATTACTCAAAAAAATTTAAGAATAAATTAATTGACCGGGTACCCTGTATTGGAATCGATACCCACCAATAACGGAACTGGTTCTTAAAATTTAGAATCCGGTATGACCGAGACCAGGACTGATTCCAATTTTTAAAAGCCCACAATTATCGGAACCGAGACAAATTTTATTTAAATTAGCCGACTATCCGATCTTACCCACCATTAAAAGGAACAATAAATTCTATTGCTTGGAACTAATAATTTGAGTGGGGCCTTTAGTCATTAAACCAAAGGTTTGATCCATACCCATAGAAATTCAAAGATGGGTTGAAGAAAACGATTGTATTATAAATTTAAATTTTTTATATAATTTTAAAAATAAAATTATATATTTTTATCTTTTTAATATTTAATAAATTTTTCCCTGATATAAAATTATGACCCATCCTTTAAATGCATTAGCTCAATTTTTTGAGTGGGACCCTAATCTTTTGGTTCTTCCTAACTTTGTTCACATATCAAAATGTTAATGTTCATTAAATTCGAAGCTTTGTCACGTCATGCCAACATAACTACTCTTAAAGCTCCGTCCCCGTATACTTGTGTCGTAATAATTATAAGAATTTTAATATTGATTTTACGGTATATATATATAGAATCTTTTTATAAAACTAAAAAGATATGGGTTTATATTTAATTTCTTACAAAAATTTTAAAATTTTTAAAATTATAAGAATTTTGGTACATGTCGAATTTTTTTAAAAATTATAAAATTTTTAGTATGTACTAAAAAATTAATACGGAGATTTTTTAATTTTTATAACAATTTCGATTGTGCCTCATTTTAAAGCATCTCACGCAGGGACGTAGCTGTGTATGTGTTGGGAGGGGTTGTTACCTTTCCTAAAATTTTTGGTACAATTATATTTTTAGTCCTTTCTAATTTAAATATTAATTAAATAAAGATTTTTACCTCTCTTAATTTTTTAATTTAAAGGTATATTAGATTATTGTCCCTCCTAACATTAGATCCTAGCTCCGTCACTGATCTCACGTAAAAAAAAGTGTTGTAATATGAGACTAGGTTTCCACTAAGCAAGTTTAACATTTTCAATGATGAAATTCACTTAATAATTTGGTTAATGATTAAATACTATTTTAATAGTCTAGTTAATCAAAATTATTTAACCTTAATAATTAGATTAATTAACATAAAAATATAACAATTATATCATTGAATAGTTTGCACACCCCTAATAATAACCTTAAACTCTAAAATTTATGATTTTATTTTACCGCTTAAATAAATGAATAAAGTTCAAACATGGTTATTAAACTAAACCTCAATATTTATTTTAACTATCAAGCTTTAAATTATTACAAAATAGTCACTAAACTATCAATTTTGATGCAAAATGCTCATTGAGCCCTAACTATTGTAAGCGGGTGACATGAAAGTTTGGATACAATTATTTAATAGTATAATTAGTTCTTTATATTTATACATTTAATTAATTTGGTCATAATTAAAAAATCAATAACTAATTACACATAATAAACTTATTAAATATTAAAAATTAAATATATTAATTTATATGATAATATCATGTCAATGTGCACTGCCATATAGGTTGATCATGTTCAAATTATTTATTGTTAGTTGATTGACATATTTCATCCGTGAAAGAGTTATTTTGATCTAAATAAAATATGAAGAGTTAAATTAGTTCAAATTACTTATTGTCAGTTGACTGACATAATTCATTCGCGAAAGAGTTATTTTGATCTAAATAAAATATGGAGAGTTAAGTTAGTTTAAAAATAAAAGTTTAAATAACTATTTTATCAAACATTCATAATATTTTTTAACAATTTGAAGAGTTAAAAACCTAAGTAAACACCAATCCTTCGTACATATCAACCACCATATTTTGTTATGGGATCTCACGAAGATTGAGATAGGGAAAGGTTTGACAAGATGGCATAATGTCACGACCCGCCAGCAACAATGAGGTTAATAAATCATCTTTGGACATTCTTGAAGAATCCATGCACCAAGGAAGCTTCCAGAATGACCTAGAATGGCCTACATCCATCTCAAGGATTTCATCACGTTCTAGAATGTTCCAGGAGGTTCCACCAAGATCTAGACACGTCTAGAAGGTCTTAGAAGATTCTAGAAGTCTCTAGATAATTCTCGAAGGTTTAAAATATTCTAGAAGGACGGAGAAGATGCTAGAAGCATCTAAAACATTCTAGAAGGATCTAGAATGTTGAAGAAGACCCTGGAAGACTCTGGAAAGATAAGGACTACTCCAAATATCTCTAGAATTTTCTAGAATATTATAGATAATTGTAGACATGTATAGATACATGTAGATGTCTCTAGAATAGTATAGGTCATTGTAGATATTTATGGAGGTAACATAATAGCCATCCGATCAAATTAATCTCATTCGTCCATTTGGGAGGTAGGAGCCTATAAATAGGACCACCCTCCCTCATTTGTATCTATCCCACAAAATCTAAGCTTTCAAGTATTGTAAGCTATTTTCAAGCTTAATAAAATTTTTCTTTCCCAAAATCTTGTCTTCTCAACCTTTCAAGCTTTTTAGCCTTAGAGTTTGCGTGAATCAAAGGCTTGTTAGCATAAATCAAGAGTGATAACGCCTCATGGATAGTTCGGGAAAGATTAAGTCCGTGACAATTGGTATCAAAGCGTGTTCGATCACACTCGGGACATGGCCAAGACGGGGAAGAATCAAGTTGCTAGCTCAACGGAGGCTGAAATCACGCAAGAGCAATGAGGGCGTGATGAGGAAGTTGATCACATGGTGCCAAGGCCACGAGCAAAGTCGAGGGACATCATCTCTATCTTGGAGTCGTGCTTAACTCATGTGGAGGAAAGCGTTGGGGGCGTGGAAGCCCAAGTGGACGACCTTCAGCAAAGGGTAGAAGGCCTCGAGGCGGAAGATGCCGAGATCCACAAGGCCATGAGGGCCATGATGCTCAAGTTAGAGAAGTCCATGCTCGGAGAGATAAGGCAAGTTCACGACCTTCTCATGAGTGAGCTCTCAAAGGTACGTTTTTCTCTTGAACATGAGCTAGACAACATGTGTGGTCAAGTCGAGGTCTTACAAGGCGATGTTGCCTTGTGCAAACGTGCAATGGTCGTTGGGTCAAGCACATCTTATGAGGCTAGAAGGGTCAAAGTGCCTAAGCCAAAAACTTTCTCGAGGACACGCAACGCTAAACAAGTAGACAACTTCTTGTGGGGACTAGAGCAATACCTTTGCGTTGTCAGAATCATGGACGAGGCAACCAAGGTTCAAACCGCAACATTGTACCTCACTGACACCGCCATGCTTTGGTGGAGGAGAAGGCCTTTAGACGTTGAAAAAGGTACGTGCACTATTGCCACCTTTGATGACTTTAAACGGGAGCTTAAACGACAATTCTATCCCGAGAATGCCGAATATGAGGCCCGAGCTCGTTTGCGAAGGCTTAAGCAATCAGGGAGCATCCATGACTATGTTAGGGACTTCACTAACTTAGTGCTTGAGATCCCCGATCTCCCCGAAAAGGATTAACTCTTTAATTTCATAGATGGGCTAACCATGGGCTAAGACAGAGCTTAAGCGTCGGGGAGTACAAAACCTTGTCAATGCTATAGCCACAACCGAAAGTCTAATAGATTATTCAAGCCATAAAGATCCCAACACTAAGCCGAAGGATAAGAAGAGTGGAGAATCCATAGGTTGGAGAGATAAAAGCCCTCGTAGGGATCACCACCATGAGGATCACTCGAACAAGTCCAAGGACTAGTCCTCATGGAAAGGCAAATCCAAGGACAAATCCCAAGAAGATTGAGGCACCAGAAGATCACCACCCAGCCAATGTTTCATTTGTGATGGTGATCATTGGGTTCGAGAATGCCCACAACGGCAAGCACTTAGTTCGCTCCTGGCCAAACATCAAGAAGATAGTGATACCGAGAAACATGAAACTGGTGCACAAATAGGATCCATGCAATTGCTTAATGTGATGCAATCCACCCCAAAGACTGAAGCCAAGGGGTTACTTTATGTGGATGTCACGATCAACGGGAAAACATCAAGGGTAATGCTTGACACAAGTGCATCCCATAACTTTATTTCTCTTGATGAAGCAAAAAGGCTAGGTCTTAAGGCAACAAAAGGGCAAGGATCCATCAAGTCAGTCAACTCCACTGCCCTACCAATCCAAGGCATTGCATGTAGGGTCAAGACCAATGTTGGGACATGGTCTGGCCACCTAGACTTCACAGTAGCCTCAATGGACGACTACAAGCTCGTCCTAGGCATTGATTTCTTTAACAGGGCTAAAGCTATTTCGATGACAAATGCCAACACTTTGTGCATCACGGAGGGTCACCAAGCTTGTGTGGTGCCAACCATCAAAGTCACCAAGCCAAATTCTAAAGTGATCTAATCACTTAGAATAGAGGAGCATGCAGAGTTCAAGAATGTCGCACCTCAAAATCTGCCAAAGAGGTTACCACCAAGGGGAAAGATGGATCATAAGATCACGTCTAAACCAAAACGAAAACAACTTGGGGGTTCAAGGAAGAATAACAACAATTTTATGAAGACGCGACGAGGGCGTCGCGAGCTTAGGTGGGGGAGAATGTCACGACCCGCCAGCAACAATGAGGTTAATAAATCATCTTTGGGATTTCTTGAAGAATCCATGCACCAAGGAAGCTTCCAGAATGACCTAGAATGGCCTACATCCATCTCAAGGATTCCATCACGTTCTAGAATATTCTAGGAGGTTCCACCAAGATCTAGACACGTCTAGAAGGTCTTAGAAGATTATAAAAGTCTCTAGATAATTCTTGAAGGTTTAGAACATTCTAGAAGGACGGAGAAAATGTTGGATGCATCTAGAACATTCTAGAAGGACAGAGAAGATGCTGGAAGCATCTAGAACATTCTAGAAGGATCTAGAATGTTGAAGAAGACCCTGGAAGACTCTAGAAAGATAAGGACTACTCCAAATATCTCTAGAATTCTCTAGAATATTATAGATATTTGTAGACATGTATAGATACATGTAGATGTCTCTAGAATAATATAGGTCATTGTAGATATTTATGGAGGCAACATAATAGTCGTCTGATCAAATTAATCTCATTCGTCCATTCGGGAGGTAAGAGCCTATAAATAAGACCATCCTCCCTCATTTGTATCCATCCCACAAAATCTAAGCTTTCAAGTATTGTAAGCTCTTTCCAAGCTTAATAAAGTTTTTCTTTCCCAAAATCTTGCCTTTTCAATCTTTCAAGCTTTCTAGCCTTAAAGTTTGCGTGAATCAAAGGCTTGTTAGCATAAATCGAGAATGCTAACGCCGCACGGATAGTTCAGGAAAGATTAAGTCCGTGACAATAAGCTAATAATTGTTCCTAAACATAAATATACTATGGGTAGGGTGTGTATTTCAGATTTAGGATATGAATTGAAATTTTTGGATGAGTAAATTCATGATTTATGTTTTATTTAAAATTCTGAATATTCAAAATTCTTGGACGTCGAGTTTTTTGACTAAATATTTAGATATTCGAATTTATGGTTTAATTTAAGTATTTTTTTGAATTTCATAGTAAATCCATGAAAATTCCTATTTTTATATATAACTAGGAAAAAATCAAATACAAAAACATTTACAGATATAAAAAAATCGAATTTTCGGATATTTAAATATTTGGTTTAAATATAAAATAACTATTCATATTCAATTCAATTTTTTTGATATCTAATCTAAATTATCTAAATAATAAAGAAAAATAAATTAAAATTTCAAATCGAATCAATAGATAAAAATATCGTATCATATTTTTTTAGACCCCTACCAATCTATATGTAAAAGCTGTGAGGTTTTGGTTTTGCTTACACCAGAGAATCAATCATTGATTATTTCATTTTTCATTTCTCTTTTATTTTTTTAAATAAAACCATGGAAGTTGTTAGTCATTTCCTAGTGTCAAAATCCTATATATAAAAGCCTACTCTTTCACAATGTTCAGATTCCATCCCCTTCTCGTCTCTGTTTTTCTTTGTCTTCAAACTTGATTGTAATAAATTCAATAAAGAAATGGGTATAGAGATTGAGCAACAGCAACAGCAACATTCAGTTGAACTATCAAAAGTTGCAGTGTCCAAAACTCACGGAGAAGACTCTCCGTATTTTGCTGGCTGGAAAGCATACGATGGAAACCCTTACGATCAAGCAGATAACCAGTCGGGTGTCATACAGATGGGGCTAGCTGAAAATCAAGTGGGTAAAATACATTAAACGAACCATTTTAAGACAACAATCTGCATGTTGTAATAGTACTGAACTGGTGTTTTTCTCCTTGTTCCTCGGAACAGGTTTCATTTGATTTGCTGGAGAAGTACTTGGAACAACATCCAGATGCATGGAGAGCTCCTGGTTTTAGAGAAAACGCTTTGTTTCAAGACTACCATGGTCTCAAATCATTCCGACAGGCAATGGCGAAATTCATGGAGCAAATTAGAGGGGGGAGAGTGAGATTCGACCCTGATAGAATCGTGCTAACTGCAGGCGCAACCGCTGCCAATGAGCTTCTGACGTTCATATTGGCAGATCCTGGTGATGCTTTGCTTGTTCCAACTCCGTATTATCCAGGGTATGAATCTGAAACTTATTTATGAGGGTGAGCAAAACTCGACTCGAATATTCTTATTTAAACCAATGCTCATTTCATTCAGATTTGACAGAGATCTAAGGTGGAGGTCTGGTGTCAAAATTGTCCCAATCCATTGCCATAGCTCGAACAATTTCCAAGTTACACCCGAAGCACTCGAAGCTGCCTATGAACGAGCAAAATCCATGAACATGACCGTGAGGGGAGTTCTTATTACAAACCCTTCCAACCCTTTAGGCTCGACGATTCAAGGATCGGTCCTCGAAAAGATTCTTGATTTCACCGTACGTAAAAATATCCACCTTGTCTCTGATGAAATCTACTCCGGCTCAACGTTCTCACCGTTGGAATTTGTAAGCATTGCCGAGATTGTCCGAAACCAAGGCTATAAAGGGACCGAGACCGAGAGAGTTCACATTGTTTACAGTCTCTCAAAAGATCTTGGCCTCCCCGGATTTCGAGTGGGAACGATATATTCCTACAATGACAACGTCGTGACAACGGCACGGCGGATGTCGAGTTTCACTTTAATTTCTTCCCAAACTCAACATCTCTTGGCCTGCATGTTGTCTAACAAGGAATTCACTGAAAACTACATAAATTTGAACCGTGAGAGGCTCGGCAAGCGGTACGAAATGATTGTCGACGGGTTGAAGAAAGCCGGGATCGAGTGCTTGAAAGGCAATGCAGGGTTGTTTTGTTGGATGAATTTGAGTCCATTGTTGGATGAACCAACGCGGGAAGGCGAATTGGCCCTTTGGAAGATTATCTTAAACGAAGTGAGACTCAACATCTCGCCGGGATCTTCATGCCATTGCTCTGAACCGGGATGGTTTAGGGTCTGTTTTGCCAACATGAGTGAGCAAACACTTGGAGTTGCACTGGAAAGAATTCATAATTTCATGGATCAAAGGAAGAACACGCAGTAAATCAGGGATTTAAATAGCGGTCATTGTCGTTATATAGTCCGAAATATCGATACTAACAACCGTTATGTTCGCAATAGCATATATTCTTTAAAAAAAATCACGATCGCAATATTCATAGTGACTATAATAGTATCTATTATGTCTACAACCATTACCATCACTTCTTTTGCTTAATAAAATTGGATACCATTACCAAACTAAGGAAAGAAGTCGCATGATTTTGCCTAAAATAGTTGATGGTCAAATATCTTCTTCATAATTCATATTCTACGAGCTATGATATATATGGAAATATTTGTAGCATTATCTTTATGATAAATTTGATAAATTGATCAGTTCTTAAAATTTAGGACCTGATGTGATCAGGACTGGTTCAATTTTCAGGAACTAGTGGTTACCGGTACCGAGACCAATTCTATTTAAATTGATCAGGTACTCGGTATTACCCACCCCTACTTGAGAGTATGGTTTTGGAGAATTCAAAATTATAAATACAAATGATAAATTTAATTTTATCAAAAACAAACAAATCATTTTAAAACTATAAAATATAATTAAAATATTAACTATTAAAACATGACAGATTGCATTACCTTTAAAAGAAACTGTATAACAAATAATTTATAGTTCTAAATAACGATCCGTTTGTTCTAAAAAAATAAATTTGATAATTTTTTCAACCGTACTTCAAGTTTTACTCTTTCGGTTTATGACAAATTTTTTAAGTTATTGCCATTAATGTTTTTAAAATCAGTTTGCAATCTTTTCTTCTGACCTTTGCTAGCATAAAAATTAATAATTTTTAATATATAACTCAAAACTAAAAATTATTTATTTTAAACTAATTTAACTTCCGTATAATTATAAAAATAAAAGTTTCACTTTTGGATTTATCTTGTAAAATTTTGATGATTTTTCAAAGTCATTTGCTGTTAAATTTTTTATGATCTTTCAACATTTCAACAGTCATATTTTTTAAAATTGTATCAAAATTAATCACAATATATTTTAAATAAAACTAAATTGAATTAATTTATAAGTATGTATAGGCTACTTTTGATTTTTTTATAGAATTTACGGAGAATTTTTAAATTTATTCTAATAGGTCATACTCAAGTATGAAACATTAGATATTTGTTGAAAATGGATAAATTATACTTACAACAATCCAATTTTGTAAAATATTGAGATTTCTGTAAATAATTTTTAAGAATTTCCATGATAATTTATATTGGTACGATTCAATTATCCCTACAGTTCATATATAACAAATTAGCAATCCATGTTCCCTAACTCCAATGATAAAATTTTCATGTCCTTAATCTCGTAAATAAATTTTTTGATTATTCTATACTTATCTATTCGAATCTTTACAATTTTCAATTATTTCCTACCCGCCGGCCCTAAATATACACACGTACATATGATGAGAAAGCTTTCATAATCCATGAGTAATACTAGTCTTATTTTTGTTAATTATTATCTAATTATTTTTATTTTCATTCCAAACTTTAAAAAATGTCAAATTAAATAGGAAAATGCCTGGGTTTACCATCAATAAAGATATCACTCATCCTAAGAAGCGTTTCTTCTAAAAATAATATCAAATTCTAAAATTTACTTTTTATAATCATTAATATTTATTTTATTAAAGGATTAATTTAGATCGAATATTATAGAGATTCATTACATCAGTAATCCTTTAAATCTAATTTATCTCATTTATAACGTAAAAATTCAAACTCCTAATCTTGTTTAAGGAACCTAAGACATCAATCCCACTAAAACATCTTATAATAAAAATTAAATTTTACATCTTCATTAATTTTATGTATAATTATCAGTTACAAGATTTAGTGATTGACTAATCGAGAACAGATAATATATATGTTTATTATAAGAACGATCATCCTCTCTCATTATCTTATTCGTGACATCATAATTTAAACTTTAATTCTATAATATTAACTCATGCAATCACTCAAATCTTAATAAATTTTTTATTAATTATTTTTTTCTACTTTGGGTCCAACACATAATTAAGCCGCACCCATTAACACTAAACTTGATTAGGTTATACTAATATAATAATTAGATACTTTCTTAGACAAATAAAAACCTTCCATTCTTTTAGTGTTTTTATTTATATCACACTAAAAATTAGATTTAGAGTTTAAAGTTTAATGCTAGAATTTATAAAATTTAAGATAAAATATATTTTTAGGTATAAAATTTAAAATTTAATTTTTATTATTAATACATAAAAAAGTATTTTTGTCCTTATTAGACTATTGATTGCATGGCTTGATTTTTATATATGTATATTTTATAATAAGGAAAAACATATAATTATTTGATTGATTAGATATTTTTTGGTACATAATTAGACTGATAAGATATTTTTTTGTACATAATTAGATTGATAAGATGTATTGAACTTCACTTAACAACGAACCGTCGGTCCATTAATAGAATTAATTACATCATTTAGTGTCACCAAAAAATTAAAAAAAAAACGGCGAGATTAGTGGAGTGATTAGACTTTTCTTTTAGTTGTAATGCACTCGTTTGATAATTAACTAATAATAAAATATATTAGTTTGAGGTGAGTAAAATTTTATTCGAAAAAATTATTTTTTTAAATTTTGAGTTAATTGAGTCAAATCGAATAACTAGAAAATTTAATAACTTGAAAATTTTTAGGGTTTAATTATATATTTGGTCATGTAATTTAATAAAATGATATATTCATACCTCAAGTATATTATTATTATTATTATTGTTATTATTGTTATTATTATTCAAAATGTTATTTACTTGAAAAATAATGTTATTATTATTATTATTATTATTATTATTATTATTATTATTATTATTATTATTATTCCTATTCCTATTGTGATTTTCAGTGTTTTCAGAGTAGCTTCGTAGTTCTGCATTCACATCTCTGTTCTATCCATAAATATGTTGGCTCACTGAATAAATTTATCCGTGTTGGATATGTAGGCACCAATTTGAGCCATGAACATATTCAGAGTATTTTTCAGGGTACGTATGTCTGCGAGTTGCTATTGTGGCATTGTCAGTTATTGTGGTAATTGTTGTTGGGCTGGTCTGATATTTTGTTGGAATCCTAAAGGTTGCATATTTTGTTGTTACGTATTAAGTGCATTGTTAGGATTGCTCCATGAGAAGTTTAGATGTTTCCTCCATGCTGGATTGTATGTATTGGACATACTGTTTCTGTTGAAATTTCCAACATAAAAGCTGGATTCTGGATTCTAAGGGCACTCACTTGAATCATGGTTGTCGCCACATAATTCACAAAAGAGGGCGATTACCTTGACTTCTTGAATGTTGTTGGGCTTTTGCAGATCTTTGACCATGTTTATTAATACTGATAATTTGGCCAAAATAGAATCTGAAGAGTTCAAATTTTTCACTCCTCGGCTTGTTGCTCCTTTTCTTGTTGTAGGATGTTGATAGTCATTTTTGATGAGTTTGTCTAGAATTTTCAAACTTTCATGCGACGAATGGTCTAGAGGAGTACCGTTTACCGGGACATCAAGCATCATTCTTGTTGGTGTGTTCACTGCATTATAAAATATTGATACCTAAGTCTATTCGAGCAATTCATGCATTGGGCCGATAGTGTTCTCTGTATCTTTCTAATGCCTCATATATATATTCGTTGTCATCTTGCCTGAACGATGTAATGTTGTTCCTAAGTTTATTCGTCATGTTGGTGTAGCTAAAACGGGCAAGAAAACAACAGTACAATTCTCTCAATGAATTTAGCGAGCCTGATTTTAAGTTGTTTAACCATGATTTTTCCCTATCCCTCAATGAATAGGGAAACAACTTAAGTTTTAAAATATCAGCAGATACTCCTAGTTGTTTGAAAAAATTGCAAATTTCCAAGAAGGATTTAAGACGCTGACGAGCATCCTTGTTGGTTGATCCTTTGAATTGTCCAAGTGTATTAATCATATTAAACATTATTGGTTTAAGTTCAAAATACTCAGGCTCAATGTTTGGCATAACGAATGCATGTGTAAGTCCATCCAAATCTTCTTCGAGATAATCACGAATTGTTCTTACTCTTTTAGGTGTTGGAAAATTGGTTGGATCTAAAATCGCATATGTTGTCGTGTTGCCTACGGAGGCGACATTCATGTCAGTATTGTTCCCTTGCTGGCCAATTGCTTGATTCATTGCTGCTCTTAGCCTCTATTGAAGTTCACGCGTTGTTCACTTGATTTCTGGGTCAAAGGGGTATTCTTCAGTCGATAGGTTTGACCTGGTCATACAATGAAACAACCTTGATTATATTGAAAATAAAAAGAAAAAAAATGAAAATAATATAATATAAAATAAAAATAGGGTGCAAGATTAATAGGCTAAAAAGTTAGAATGTTAGTCTCCGGCAACGACGCCAAAACTTGTTGCGCGTTGGAAGATCTACACCTTTATGTTGCAAGCACACACCTTTGCCAAGTTATAGTATTTAAGATATCGATCCCAGAGGGACTGGATACATACATAGCTTATCACTCCTGCACTAAGAAAAAGTAAAAAAAAAAACAAATAATTGATTGAAAATATGATTAACTAAATAACTAAAACAATTAATTAGAATTCAAGATAAGATGAGAAGGTTAGGTTAGATTGCTTCATAGTGTGGAATCCGATTGCAGAGTATTCTTGTCTTATTAATGCAAAAGGTTGAAGTGTCGTCTCGGTGGGTCGCTGAAGTGTCACCTTAGTTGCCTCGACGGGTTATGCTTTGTCGTCAAATCAACAACTCATAGTTCGACAGAGCATCCTTTGTTGAATCCTCTTTATCCCTAATTCAAAGTGCTATTGAAGACCACGTCCTGATAATACCTCCTGACGGTAATCAAGGATGAACGACAACCAATGATATGCTTCTTTTAGTCGCTGAAATCCAGACTTATCCATAAGCCGGATTAGTCAATGCCCAATAAAAAAGATTATATTCACTCGTTTCGTGAGCCTAACTATCCTAGTCTAGACAAATATGTTTTTTTCTCGTGAATTTAGTTTTTGAGCTTATATGTAAGAAAGAGTAAATACCCAGAGTGAATAAATTATGAATTATTAAATTGTATTAATAAAAGTCAAATAACAATACAATCTTCTTCCACAACTACTCCACAAAATAACCTAAGCTTATGAAAGAATTAGAACCCTTTTATTGACCAACTAAGCTAAGAAAACTTTTTTTGTTTAGCTACCTTAAATTCAATTTATCTATGGGTTTTGAAAGTCAATTGATAAATCGATCTAGCTACTTTCTTCTCTCATCCTTGTGTCAGTTCGTCTTTGATATGAACCCGGAAGTTTCTAAAATTTTCTTTGCCCACGATCACTTTTTTACATCATTTGATTTAAAACCACCATTCGGCGATGGTCGTCACCGCCCTTACCATGTTATTCATCATGGCACTCTGATCTCGTTCAAGTCTTCACTCGCCATAAAGTGTCGTTGTTTAGCAGGGAGAGCGAGCTAGTGATCGACAAATCTAGGTCAAGCTACCCTTTGTTTTTCTTCAAATTCGGTCATCTCCGTTTTCGAAAGTATTGAAAAAAAAGAGATAAAAGTTTTACCTAATAAAAAAATGATCTTCCTCCATGAAATGAAACTCCATGAGAGTTGTCCTTTCTTAAGCTCCATGTTTCTCTTGTTCATTGAGGTTTAAGAAATATGTTTTGTAGTTGGATAGCTACAAAATAGGAAAGTTCATTTATCAATAAATTCTACTATGCTTGAATCCTAGTTTGCTTTCACTCACTTATTTTGGTTCAGGCATGACAATGTACAGTACTTGGAAAAGACGAGACAATTGATTTTATTGCTGGAAATGAATTTCGTGGAAAATGTATGTTGTGCATTTGTCTTGTATATTTGTGTTAGAAATGACTCTTATATTTAGTATGATGTGTAATGCTTATAAATTATGAGATATGAAATAAAAAAATGTTTAGCTATTGCCTTTAAGGTTCTAGAATCTTGATGTTAGAAACGGGCATGCTAATAAATGTATCCTCAAAAGGTTTTAAGTTAGTGACGCTATCTTTAATTATTATCATCTCCTTTCATTGTTTGAAAAAAATGTTAACGAGTTAAATCCACTACAGTTTATGCGGTTATTTTGAAACTAAGATATTCGATCGAACTTTTTCTCTTAATCAAATTGTCTCGTGATGATAAATGACAACTTTAAATCATCTTTTTGATTTAAGGATATACACAAATTTATTATAAAAATACAGATTAATCGTGTATTAGAAACAACCTTTAAATGCTTGTAAAAAAATACATTTGGTTATATTTTAAAAATAATAAGAGCTTGGCCTTTATTTGAACGAAAAAGTTTGGGTGAATAAGGTTCAATGATGCATATCTTTGGTATGATTTGTTGTAAATGAAATGAAAATTATTTATAAGAATAGAGTATTGATGCTCGAAAGCAATGAAATTTTGGTGGTTAAACTACAGTAAAAATTAGTTGGTATAACAATGAAAACAATTTAAAATGGTTTTATAAAGAAAACATATTTTTGTCTTGGATATGAGTAATTTAATTAAGTAGTATGTATATGATGTATGTGTAGAGTAGTTTAACTACATGATGTTAAGATTAAAAGCTGCAGAATTCACCTAAGAAATAAGTTGAAAACTGTGATTATGTACAGTATAGTGTACAAAAAAAAACAGATTTGTGAGTGTATGTTGTTGTAAGTGAAATGTATATAGTGTTGAAAGCTAAATGGATTGTTATTTGGTTTTGTTAAAATAAAAAAAAAATTAAAAAAAATAGATCTTATCAATGAAAACAATTGAGAATATTAAATATTTGAGATTGATTGTTGTTTTGTTTCTGAATTGAAGGTATAAGAACATGACGAAGGAAACCCCAAACATTATTGTATCTTATTTTCTATGCTATAATTTGAAAGCATAATTAATTTAATCAAAGTAAAAGGGTATGAGACAACATGTATATGGATGGATTCATGGTTTTTAAATGCCTCACGTGCCAACAGGTTAAGCATAATTAATTTAATTTGTTCCTTACCTTACCGGGGTTAGACTACGAAATTACCCCCTAAGTGTTAAGATGAACAAAATACCTTTTGAATGATTCTGGAATCTTTTGATATATCTAGAACTGAAATTAATCCTGATTTGTCTAACTTCTCATAGTCTACTCAAATATATTTAATCCATGTATAATCATGGTTTTCTTATAGTCTTCTTATAGTCGACTTGCTGTTTTGGAGGGTGTTGCATTGCATCTGATTCGATCTGCATGTTTCTTTATTCAACATCTATTGATGATATCTAACGTTATTGGGCGGTCTATTCACTGTCTAAAAGAGAAAATCATAATCGTATCCGTTTTCTACCAAATATTATATAAAAATAGTAATTAAGTACTTAGACGTTGAAATGTAGAAAATATGTAGAATTATCTATTATTGTCATCTAATTTTATCAATTACAAACAAATAGTGAGTTAATTAGGGTATAAAATATAGAACTTTTGAGCACTTCTTCAAATTTCTCATGAATTTCTTTCAATTTACTTTCTAGCTCTAAGTTAGTTCTAGTTAAGGAATCATTTTCATTTCTGAGTTTTAAAAGAATCTTTTTATTCTTTTTAATAGATTTCTTATATTCTATAACTAACTCATCACACCCATCTTGCAACTCTTCATAAGCATCATATAACTTAATGTAATCACTAATTTTGTACGGGTTTGTGACCCGTCTTATTTTTTCATTTAAATAATAAGGTTTAATTTATCTACTAAAAAGGGAAAATCATGAAAAAAATTTATATTAGTATATTTTCGTTTTATTTTCTTATTCAACCTTAAAAAATTCAAAATATGTACATATATTTAAATATATATTATACTTTAAAAATCTAAAAGTATACATAATGATATTTTCTTTATTTTGGTTTTTATTTGCTTCGGTTTGATATTATTCATACTTTATTATCATTTTTTTTTTATTATTATTATTATTATTATTATTATATAACAGATTATCTAAATAAATCCAAATAAAATAATAAAACTAAATTAAATAACAACCCATATTTATTAAAATAAAGAGCCCATATAGTTTTAACGGTCCATAATAATACAACTCAAACCTGATTAAGCTCATTTTTATATTATATAGCCGATTATTGAGCCCATATCCGGTATGGAAACCCTAGACTGATTATCCCCTCTTCCTTACTCAGTCCATCGTGGGCCGTTGAATCTGAGGCTTGATCCAACGATCAAGATTGAAGAAGGAAGAAGCTTCCAGAGTCTCACGCTCCACACGCGTCGGCTTTTCGAGTCCTTATGCGTAGGTACAGCTCACGCGCGCCTCTTCGAATACTCACGGTCTTTTCCTTTTCCTCATCATTGTCGACCGTTCGTCTGGTGGTGCCATCCTTGCTCCGGCAATTGTGCATGTACAAGAAAACAAAGAAAAGAATCAAATTCGTACGATTTTTAGAGCAAAATTCCAACGATCTTCAGTAATTTCAGAGGGATTTTAGAAAATCAACAAACATCAGAGCAATATTAAAGATAAAATAATTTTCAAAAAATATCAGAAAGGATAACAAAAACATTTTAGAGAGTAGAACCAATAGGAATATTAGGCTATTTTCATTTCGAATTTCATGTATTTTTATCGGTTATAAAAACCGAGAGCTAACTTTTAATTGTGTTTTATACTCTCAGGCCATTTTAAAAATGGTTAAATTAAATTTTAAATCCCCCGTGTAAGGCAAATCACTTCTCCAATCATCGTAACTTCATTTCGTTTTATAATTTAGACACCGAATTTAAATGAATAACCTTTCTTTTCAATTTGCATCTTCAATTTTGTTTCTCTTAAATTTTGGTCCCTAATTCGTGTATTTTTTTACTCTTTTTTGGATTTAATTTTTACCTCGACAATTTTATTTTCCTTTTAAGTTAGTCTAAATTCTACATTTAAATACATTCGTCTTTATTTATTTGTTTATTCATGTATATATGTTTATATTTACTTATGCTATGTTTTATTTATGTATCATATTTTATTGTTATGTTATATATATATATATGTTTCATATTATATTATCTTTTGCTTAAGTAACACATAATTAATTAATTATTAATGCAATGTTTTTTTATTCAGCTGTAACGGACCCGGTATCAGGTGTAATGGTAGTGATGTATGCGTTTACCTTCGAATAAAGAGACATTTAAAATATATTCAAATTTATAATTAAATTTTAATTTGATGTCATTTTAATTCGGAAATTTCAAAATTCATTAAGCGATAATTTTGTAAAAGTCTCAATTTTGGGCAATTTTAAAACACTAACACCGTTTTTTTATTGTAACCGACTCTTGAAGCCGTCTTTATTCGAATATTTGGTTTTTCAGTGTCCGGCCTACCAAAGTGATCGATGATGATTCCAATTCTTTTCAATTTTTTTTAAATTTTTCTAATTTTTAAAATTTTTTCTTTTAAAACATTTTAATAATTTTTTATTTCTCGAATTTTAAAATATTTTTAATTTTGAAATTAAGGGAACCCTTTTAGGTCTTTTAAATCTCCAATTCTAAAATTAAAATCCCTAATTTCTTTTTTAATTTTCAACTTCTAATTCCCAATTCCTTTTTAATTAAATTTTCTTTTCAAATCATTTCTAATTTCTAATTTCTCCTTTTTAAAATTACTCCAATTTCTCATCTTTTGAATTCTCAAAATAAAGACATTTTATTAAAACTTCTAATTTTTAAAGGGTTGCTACAATCATCATAAATAAGATCATTGCAAGAGGATTCAAGAGTTACTTTTGGCTCATTGTCAAGAGCCATGAGACACAAGTTGGCTACCTCATTGTCTTCATCTGATGATGATTCCTCATCACTCCAAGTAACAACACGAGCCTTGTGCTTTTTCTTTCTCTCGAACTCTTTCTTCTTGTATTGAGGGCAATCGATTCGAATGTGACCTGGTTTCTTCTTCTTTTCTCCTCCATTTGAAGTCATTCTTTCTTTGAAATATTCTATTTATACTTGATCTCATTAAATGGGTGAAACTTTTGGCTATTATAGCCAATTCTTCTAATTCTTCTTCTTCACTTGTATTGCCCACCTCTTGAGGTAGAGATACCTTTAGGGAAATCCCTTGTGATGTGAGCATATCTATACAAACAAAATAAGATCAAGAGTTTTTTTCTAGGAGGACCTATTACATGTTCTAAGGCAAAGAAATTCAGGGAAGTTCTTTTCCTTACTTGTGCTACAATTCTAGATTCTTTTGAACATGTTTATGCCTTAGAACATAGGCTTTATAATGTGTTGCATGCTGATATGTGAAATATTAGATTATACTACTTATTATAGATGTTTAAGTATGTATATATGATATTAAATATGTTTTAAGGATTGGTTTGATAGTGTTTGTAACATTTCTAACTTATTTATAAGTTCATGTGTGTTATTGAATAAGTTTACAAGTGTTTACGCCTTGTATTTATGTTTCAATTGAGTTTACAATACTTTGATGGATTCTTGTTGTGTTTAGATATAGGTACATAGGAGAACGCCAACTCAAAAGAGTGTATCTAGCTCAACTCCAGCACACAAGAGTGTATGCGGTTCAACTCTAGCTCAAGTGATGTATATTCAGCTCAGAAGAAGCTCAATAGAGTGCACGCAAATCACCTTAGCTCGAGGTAGCTCGTTTCGGCTCTACTCAATTTCCATCTAGCTCAACTCAAGCTAAAGTGATCTACGACATCTGAAACCTATACTAATCAAAGGTAAGGTGTCCTAGGCATGTTCCATTCATGTGAGACACACATGGAAGCCTTGTGCACATGTGTGGGCGTTTAAGGGAGTGCAAGCCAAACGTAACCCCTTTTATAAGCACTAGGAGGCAATTTGAATAAGACTGAGTAGTTTTTGTTCAAATTCAAACAAATTAGTACATTTTTAATGTGCCAAAACTTGTGGCTTAGATGGTTGAACGCCTAGGAGAGTTTATTTGGCATTTGAATTCAAAATTTTCTTTTATTTGTAGCCATATATTCAAATTTGGCAACCTGACTTTGTTTCCTATATATTTTCTAACTTTTGTAAACACAAGGTTTTACACATTGAAATAAAATTATACTTGAGAGTTTTTCTCTTCTTTGGTTCTTTTTACAACTTTTCTTACATTCAAACTTGTTTTCGAATTATCAAACTCTAGATACTTTGGGTTCCTAGATCGTTATCTAGATGGTTCAAGTCCTTTTACGTTAAACAGATTTGATTCGTGTTTTCTCAGTAGATTGTGTAGGTTCTTTCGAGTTTAGCATTTCATTTTGATTCTAGCAACATAATTCACCATTGTTGAACGTTCGAGTTGTTATCATGAATGTTCCTTGAAGAATTTATCTTCCTCATTTTGAATATTATTATAAACGTCACTCTCTCTATTTTTTTTTCATTTTTTTTCTCTTTTATTTTCTAATTTCATCATGACTACAACTTTGATTCATTGTTGTTTTCATGTTGTTCTTGTTACAGGAACGTGCTTACAATATTCCTAGATCCGCAACTTACGAAGAAAGTCCGTTTCGACGGGCTACCTCGTATCATATGATAATCAGAGCTTTGGTTTGGATTTGTTGTAATTTTTCTGCAATTTAGTACAAAAGAAAGAATAAAAAAAGAAATTTTGAAAAATTCAGAAAAGATAAAAAAGTCAAAGTTTGACCAAAAAGTCAAAGTCAAAAAGAAAAAAAATCATATTCGAATTTGGAAAAAAATTGAAAAAAAGAAAGTGTGTTTTTATCATGAAATCATGATGAATGTAAAAGTTCTTGTACTATGTGATTCGAAGTGCTTGAAATCAACCAAAACAAATTGTTCTTGTTTTTTCGGTGATAGGAGTGTTGTAAAGCACTTCTTTGCAGTAAGAATTACTATTTTCATCTTTTCATTTTCCTTTTTCTTCAATTTCTACCCCTTTTATTTTGTTTCTTCTTTTTCTTCGTTTTATCTTTGTTTTTCCTTATTTGTGTTTCTTTTCAGTAATAAATTTGTAACATTTTTGAAAACGTTGGATTAGTTCTTTAAAGAACTGAAAATAGAGAAATTGTGAGGGAAAAAGGAACTAAGTGTTGAGTGATCAAAATGGGAGACAAAAAGAGCTATTCAAGCATTCTACCGAGTGAAACACGAGCGTTGAGTGTTACATTTTGAGTGCACATTTTCTTTTGAGTGAAACCTGAGAGGTTTTGTGAGTGTACAGTAAGGACTTTTTACTTTCGTTTTACTTAACCCGTATTTGTGCATTTTGTGTTTTTCTTTGTTTTATTATGACAGGTTCTAGTTGAAGTAATCAAGAAGGCCAACAACAAACTAATTTACAAATGCAAGCCATTGTTCGTGAGATTCAAAGGTTGTTAAGGGCTGAATTAGAGCCTTTATAGTCTCGAATGAATAGAATAGATGAGGGTGGTTCCCAATCTATTCATGATGAGATTCATGATGAAAACGATGTGGATCAATCTCCTAGATTGAATTCGAGACAAGGACGTGTGGTTGACGGTAACTTATCTAACATTAAGGTTGCAATTCCTTCTTTTCAGGGACAAATAGATCCGGATGCTTATTTGGCATGGGAAGCAAAGTTGAACATGTTTCTTTAGTGTTACAATTACTCGAAACAAAAGAAGGTTCGTTTAGCAGTAATGGAGTTTGTAGACTATGCCTTGATATGATGGGATTAATTATTGCTTATCTGAAGACGTACAGGTGAAGTTCTAATGAGAACATGGGAAGAAATGAAGAGAGTATGCGAAAACGGTTTGTTTCATCTCATTATCATCGTGATTTATTTTCAAAAATTACAAAACTTGAAACAGGGTAATTAGAGCGTCAAAGATTCTTTCATGGAGATGGAGATATCCATGATGCGTGCTAGCATTGAAGAAGATCGAGAAGCAACTATGGCACTTTTTCTTGTAGGATTGAATAAGAAAATAATTGATGTTGTTGAATTGCAACATTATGTGGAATTAGACGATATGGTGCACATGGCCATTAAAGTTGAATGCCAGTAGCTTTGAAAGTCAACAAATCGTGGTAATACTCCATTTGAGTCTTATTCTAATCCATTGTACACTCCTAATAATCCATTGTACACTCTTAATAGATATCCATTTTACACTCCTAAAATTTAAATTTAAAACCCTAACCTTAAATTATAAATTCTAAACCATAAACCTAAAATTCTAAAATATATACTTTACTCTCGATTCTTAATCTTTAACTTTAAATCTTAATATTTAACGCTAAACTTAATTGTTTTTAACGTAAAATATAAAAACGACACTAAAAATTACATGAGATTTCTATTCAAAAACATCACCTAGTAAGAATGGAGAATCTTTTATCAACATGACAAACACCTAAGGATGACATAGGCAAGTGATAGGTTTGTATTCTTATATCATGTTTTCAATATTTATAGGTATGAGTTTTGAGAATATTCATTTGAATTTTTTTATTCTCATATCCAAGTCTTATGAATTCTCGTGATTTTTGATTAATTCTCACCCAAAAAAATATATAAAATTTACCACATTAAAATAAATACTCAAATTAAATCTTCAAAATAATAAATATAAATATTAAATTTAACTTTACTAACAATAAAAAATCATTTTAAAACTATAAAATATGACTAAAATGTTAACTATTAAAATATGAAACCCTGCACTACTTTTATAAGAAAATGTGTAACTAAAAATCTATAGATCCAAAGCATGATCTGTTTGTTCTAAAAAAATTAGATCCTATAATCTTTTAACTATATTAACTAGAATATTATGTCAAATTTTTGTAGAATTTTTGGTGATTTTTTTTTAAATCATTGCTAAAATTGTTTTTTTAAGAATTTCACTGTCCAATTTTTAAGACCTTCCGACATTTAAATATTCTTATTTTTAAAGTACATATAATAACTGATCATAGTGTATTTTTAAAAAAAATTATATTGAATCATGTTTACCATAATGTAAAGATCACTTTCTAATTAAGATTTTATAAATTTACTCTAATTGATCATACTAGGATTATAGAGACTAGATTTTGTTAAAAATGGGTAAATTATCCTATGACAATCTAATTTTGTAAAATATTTGGATTTTTTTTCGATATTTTTAGATCCTTACAATGATTTATACAAATAAAAAATTCTACAACGTGCGACAAACATCGTTGAACACCACTAATGTTGAACATGTCTGAACATTATTAAATTGATTAATAAAAAATAAAAATTTTAAAGACTTAACATACAATTAATAATTATTTAAAAAAATTAATTAAATTTTTTTTATATATTAAATTTTTATTTTTTAATAAGGATAAATTATATATTTAGTACCTCATTTATTTTTGTATTTTTATTTTAGTACCGAAGTTATTTTTTTATTAAAACGTTACGTATATTTAATTATTATTTTTATTTCGGTACCTTGATTATTTAAAGTAAGAGAAAGTAGTGATGTTTCTTGGTCAACTAATAAATTTAGTCCTTAAACTTATATAATCTATCAATTTAATCCAAAATATTATCAATTTAAAAAAAATTATTTTTTCTTCTTCTTCCGTTTGAAGTATAAAAAACTAGGTATTGAACATCTTTTTCATTATCACTATAGTTTTCTCTAAATTTTCATCAATTACTTTTTTTAATCCTTCTAAATATTAACGACTTTAATAATAACAACGTATAAAAAAGTAAAAAAATTGTATATTTATATATTTATAGATATTAGATCATTTTTTTTACAGGTTTAATTAATTTGAGTTCAAATAATATATTATTCGCTATGAATTCATAAAAGATATGAACATCTTTAAATCATATTACTATAATATCATAGTGGATATCATTTTTTTACGTTTCTCGTTCCGTAGGTTTTAGTTTTTTTTTTATTTTGCTTTTTTATTGTTATTAAAGTCGATATTGTTTTTAGAATAATTAAAAAAATAATCGATAAAAATTTACAGAAAACTGTAATGTCAATAAAGACGTTCAATATTTAGTTTTTCATACTTGGAATGAAAGAACAAATAAATAAATTTACATTTTTAATCTAAAATTAAAAAAAATGATTTAAATTGATTATATTTTGAACTTAATTGATTATTGTATAAGTTTTGAGGACTAAAATTGTTATTTGACCAAGCAACATCATTGTTTTCGTTTATTGTATAAGTTGTTGGAACATAAAATAATCCATATCCGAAAATAAATTAACCTAACATGATTCAAATGCTAGACAACATAAAACCAAAATAACTTAAAATTAAAATGATCCGAATAAAAAATTATTTGAACATAACATGATTTGACAGAGATTAATCCGATCCATAACTATCTTGATTTGTTCAGTTAATTGTTCTAGTTACAACTTCTCAAACAATGACAGACAATGTTGTAAAAAACCCCAAATCCTTACTTCGTCCATGATAACATTCATGGATGGAGGTATATGGGTTGAGAAGACATTTTTTTTAGTTTTGTCCCTTATTTAAATTTTTTTAAAATTTAGTTTATTTATAAATTTGTCCCTCACTTTTAATTATTTACATTTTATCCCTAAACCCTAAATCTTAACTCCATCCATGATAGTATGGTATACATGGGGTAACGAACATGAATTCATATACGAGTTCATATAACTCGTTGCTGAGACGACACTCTGCTTTCTTCTCGAATTCAATGATCTTATTGGATGAAAACATAAAAAAAACTTGCTTCATTGATTTCCATAAACTGCTAGGAACACTTGTCTTGGACAAACCGTTGACTTCCATGGACTAATAAGCTGTGTTTTGTAAAAGAAATCTTGAAAGATAAGGGCAATGTTGATCTATTACACTGTCATGGGGTATAAAACATGCAGTGTCTTAGCTTGATTGTGGGATCTCAATAAATGTTCACAGGCCAAAGGCTAGTAACATTATGGTTATGGATGGAATGAGAAATTTAAGTTGATCAAAAACTAATTCGAATTAATATGAATTTAAAATATTAAAAATTAAAATATTCAGGCATATAAAACTCGAGCTTCAAACTTAAATTATCTTAATCCAAAATAGTCTAAACACAAGATACTTAGACTTAAAAAAATTAAAAGTCGAAATGTTCAGACACATAAAACTCAAGCTTGAAACTTCAATTATCTTAATCCAAACATCTGGACATGAGATGACTTAGACGAAACCAAAATGATTGAAACTCGAAATGTTTAGACACATAAAACTCGAGCTTCAAACTTGAATTATCTTAAACCAAAAACATTTGAACATGAGATAGCCTTTAAACCAAGTTTATTAGAATTCGAAGTGATCACACACATAAAACTCAAGCTTCAATTGTCTTAATCTAGAACAGTCTGGACATGAGATAATCTAATCTAATCCAAAATGATTAGAACTCAACATGTTTTGACACATAAAACTCGACTTTCATACTTGAATTATCTTAATCCAAAAGTGTCTAAACATGAGATGACCCAAAACTAAAATAATAAAAATATTTAAAACTCGAAATAACTTGAACCATATTAGTGAGACATAAGAGTCCATTTGTATGTGATTTATTTGTTTATTTTAGTTTAAAAATGTTCAAACATATAAAACTCAAGCTTCAAACTTGAATTATCTTAATCTAAAAATATTTGAACATGAGATGGCTTAGATTAAAACCAAAATGATCAAAACTCGAAAAGTTCATATACATAAAACTCGAGCTTGAAACTTCAACTATCTTAATTTAAAATAGTCTGAGCATAAAATAATTTAGACTAAACCCAAAATGATTAGAATTCAAAATATTTATCACATAAAACTCGAGCTTCAAACTTGAATTTTCTTAATCTAAAACAATATAAAAAATAAAAATTGAATTAACTTGAACCATATTAGTGGGACATGAAAGTCAACTTGTATGATATTTATTTATTTATTTTGGTTTAAATATGTTAGGGATCCTTGTACTATTTTTAGCATTAAAATTTTAGCCTTTACACTTTAATTTTATAAAAATAAGTTCATATACTATTTTTATTTGAAAATTTTAGTCCCCTTGAAAGATGCAACTTATATTCAATTTTACTGTTTGCCGATTTGAAAGCAAAAAACAGGCAAAATAAATTTGTCCCCAAATTTTATACTTTTTTTAATCACTTTGACTCTTAATTTTAAAAATAAATATTTTTCAATCATCTATTTTTACAATTCTTAGGGTCAAATTTAGAAAAATGAAAACATGAATGCTTTAAAAAGTTGTTTTCCCTTCTTTTTATAACTACCTGGTCAACAACTAATGTAAAATTGAATAAAATTTAGAGAATAACATTTTAAATAAAAAAATATATAAAGACTCAATTTCGTAAATTTAAAGTATTTGACTAAATTTTATATTTTGAAATAATACAATGACTTTAGGCATATTTAAACTATTTATGAGTTTTGTCAATGTAGAAATAACAAGGGTAAAATTCAGTACATGACACTTAATAATAACTTTGGTAGTAAACGTGTCATTTTTCTTTTAAAAATTATAATTTAGTCCCTTAATTAAAATTTCGTTACAAACATATAACTCAGTAATTAAAACTAGAGCGAACGTTGATGACCGGTTGATCAGAGCTGTTAACCTGCTCTCATCTCTTTCCCTTAGGCCTCGGGTTTAAGTCTAATAGGAGCATTCCTTCCCCTAGAGTCTTCCCAAATTAGGTTTTTATAAAAAACAAAACACTAAATTATGATATGACATAATAATAATTTTAGTCCGCAAAATTAATTATTTTAACAATTTAATCCTAATTAAAAAAATCAATAATTTTAACCTTTCATATTTAAAAATTTTGATTTTGTACTCTTCTAACAAATTCTTCGACTACTTTTAGCGGTCTATATTATTTCTTATCAATTTAATAATCGATAAATATGATAGTTCGACAGATACAATCACTTCATTACTAGATAACTGGCAAACTAATGTAATAAACCCATTATAACCTCAACATCCCTACTAGACATAATATCTTCATTAATACAGTTTTCAAATATGAATGATTAAATTTATTAAATTATTTTAAATTAGGATTAAATTAATATAATATATAAATTTTAAGATTAAAATAATTATTATTATACTAATCCTTTCTTTCAATTTTAATGACTCATTTGTAACAAAAGTTTAATTGAATGACTAAATTATTATTTTTAAAAGAATAATGACATATTTATATATTTCTACCCAAATAACAAATACCGTGTAATTATTGGGGGTTCCGATCTTTATAAAAACCAGTCAAGTGAACGCCACGTGAAAGCCGGAGGCTTAGAAGTTCAACGTCGGCGAAGAAAGGCGGAAACCTAAGATCGGAGGTTTAATCGGAGATATCAACCATGTTGAACCGGCTTTTTGGAAAACCCAAGCAGGAAGCGGCGAATACTTTAACAACCTTAGACAAATTAAATGAGGTATTTTCTTCGATTATTCTTTCTTAATGTCTAATTCATTTGCTTTTCTCTAAATGTTCGGTTAATTATATTGCTGGATTTGTTGTAATTTGATTCATTAATTGATGTGATGTTGCTGGCTGATGGATTTGCTTTAAGAGTTTGATTATATTCTGGATTAAAGAAAAATAATCTCTTTCTTTCATTGTGCATGAAAATTCCTTGGCTATTCTCACTAGAATTTGAATCGTAATAGTTAATACTGGTTGAGTATTATGGATCTGCATGTGCTGCTAATTGCAGATTATGTATTTGTTTTCCTCTGATTAAATTACATTGTTTCTCTTCTGCACTATGCTTATAATCAGAACCTTGTCTTCATTTCCATCATGTAGACGCTTGAAATGCTGGAGAAAAAGGAGAAAGTACTTCTGAAAAAGGCTGCTGCGGAGGTCGAGAAGGCCAAGGAATTCGCCAAATCCAGAAACAAGAGAGGTATGGTTTCAATGCCCTATGTTATGCACAAATATGTTTGTTTTCCAAGTGTTGGCACGATTTTCTCTGTTGAAGTACATATCAAGTTTTGGAACTTGCTGACATCTGATGTAGTAAATATGGTAGTTTTCATGATTGATTTCTTATAGAAGGTTTTATGCTCTTTCGATCAAATTATGTATAAATTGTAATTTATGCTATAAGCTTTTTGTTAAATTATTCGTATTTTTGCAGTATTTTTATAGATTTTTTAGGCTTAAGGGTGTATGAAGCCCTTGAACTTTTGAGAGGAAAAAATCAATTCAGCCCCGGAATCCAAATTAGACTGAAGAAACAACAGGATTATATGATTGATTTTCTTATGGACCTTTTCCGGTATATCCCCCTGGGGCGTCGAACTTTTCTTTTCATTCTAATTCCCTGAAGAAACAACAGGACATATTAGACTGAAGATGTCCCAAAATAAGGAATAAAAGAAACACAAATGCTTTAACATTGTTACAAGTTTTGGTGTCTTTTGTTTTCCAATGATGTTTGTTCTAAAAATTGTTTCGACATCGTGTCATGTTCTAATGCCAGATTAACATGCTAAGATATGATTCTGAATTTCTGATGTGTAATATGCTCATGCCATGTGAACACATTCAAAGATATTGTCCTCGTGTGAAACAATTATTAATAGTTAGTTTTTATCATTTATCTTAATATATTCATTGATACTACTTTTATGCAGCGGCTATACAATGCTTGAAGAGGAAGAGACTATATGAGCAGCAAATAGAGCAGCTTGGGAACTTCCAGCTTCGTGTTCATGATCAAGTGAGCTTTGGTTGTTTTCATGTTTTAACCAAGTCCTAAGAGTATATTTTTTATTCGAAAGTTTGATTTTGCTAGTGATGCTATAATTGTTTGTTCGTATCAACCTCTACAGATGATAATGTTAGAAGGTGCTAAAGCCACAACCGAAACCGTAGATGCATTGAGAACTGGAGCAGCTGCAATGAAGGCAATGCAGAAAGCAACGTATGTTATATTTACCTGTATTGTGAGCTGAGAACTTTCTTTAGGGTTTGTCATTGTTTTTTGACCCGCCACCCCGTCCTTCATCTTACACCATAATGTTGAAATGTGCTAACTTACAATTTGTGCTATGTATTTAGCTGTTAGTACTTATTCTTGGATCTTCATGAGGCATCAATCATAGACAGTGGCACTATTTTACTGAAAATATCTTTCTTTACAGGAACATAGATGATGTTGACAAAACAATGGACGAGATCAATGAACAAACCGAAAACATGAAACAGATTCAGGAAGCACTGTCAGCCCCGATTGGAGCTGCAGCTGATTTTGATGAGGTTATTAATTGCATTTAGTCGCGTTCACTAGTGTTTTTGAGTCTTCTGCTTTTTTCTATGTCTATCATTTATACACATCTAACAATGAGTTGAAATTGTTGAATGTGTAGGATGAATTGGAGGCAGAACTGGAAGAACTTGAAGGTGCTGAGTTGGAAGAAGCGCTTCTCCAACCTGCAACAACTGCTCCTGCAGCACCAGTGCAGGTGCCTACTGGCAGGCAACCAACTCGTCCTATTCCTCAAAAACGCACAGCCGAGGAAGATGAACTTGCTGCATTGCAGGCTGAGATGGCACTTTAAGGTAATTCATTCATATTTGTACTATTAAAACTTGTCAAGAAATTGTGTGTTTAAGGTTACGACAGACAATATACATAAAGATTGCTTGAACCGAAAGGAAGTACTTTGCTTCCTCTTTTCATGTCAACAACTCGGTGGTCTTAATTAAACTCTATTATGGACATTCACTTCCATAACAAAAATGGAAGTTTTTCTACTATGGACAGGGGTTTCATTGTTCGGCTAAAATCGATTTGACCAATCGAATTGAAATTTATTTTATTGAATATTTGCGGGTTAGGATTATTAGTGTTTATTTGCTATTTTTTTGAATAGCTATTTATTTGCTATTTGAATTTAATTTAGTGATGGTGTATAAATTTATGTAGGTCCATCTGGAAATCAAATACTATTGGTCTACCGTGTAGGAGTGTTCAAATCTGGGTATTCGGGTACTCGAAGTACCGGATATTCGGAAGTCCGGGTAGTAAAAAAAATGATCTATTTCCTGATCCAAATTTTCTGGGTACCCGAATATCCGGTACTTCTTCGGGTAACCACATTTTAATTTTTTTTTTTATAAATTTTAAATTTAATCTTAGAAATATATATACAAATGTAAAAGTTCAAATTACATCATCTAACATTCAAATATAAAATTTTAAAATCCTAGTTACATATTTTAAACATAAAATTTAAGACATAAATTATATAATCTAATTCGTAACAAAACATAAAGAGTAAGAAAGTTTTTTTTAATATTTTAATTAGTTTAATTTATTTTAATGTACAAAAATTAATGATTTAAATAGTAAAAAATATTTAGTTGTTTTTCATCTTGGTTAATGCACATGTAAAAATACCGTGTATATATACAAGTAAAGTTTGAATTTAACCAACTTGAACAAATAAATTTATTATTTTACAATAAATCTTAATTTTTTTACAATGATTTCCTAATTCATTTTTGAAAATAAAGTTTGAGGAATTGAAATTTAGAAATTAAGTTGTTTGATTTAAGAATATAGTGAATATAAATGTGTTTTATTTAAATAATAATTATATTTAAAATAATAGAAAAATAAAAAAATAAGAGCCGAGTAACTGAAAATTTTCAATATTGTGACCCAGGTTCGACCCGGGAAATGACGGGCCGGATACTCAATCTAAACCTAAATAATTTTTCAATAAATATCCTATTATTTATATTCGGGTAATCAAGTCGGATCAACTGAGTTGGATATTTTTTAAACAATCATACTTGCCATCTGCTCCATGCCGAAGACATAGATTGAGCTAATTCAAAAAAATATTAACACGTATATTCGACTATTTTAAAATGTTAGATACTTATAATTCCCTCAAAATTTATTTCACCCGTTTTACAAAAAATTTCTTTTATCAACTTTTATTTGTTGTTTTTTATTTTGATCATAATTATTTTAAAAAATAAATTTTATAAATATATATATATTTAAAAAAATTAATTGAAGGTTTTTAAAATATAATTTTTTATATTTATTGATAATAAATTTTAATAATACGGAATCAAAGTTAATTTTTCTATTAAAATTTCTTTTATTACGTAAAAAACAAATTGAGTAAACAACTAATACCTACTAAAATAATGGTATGCATCATTATAGTGTATTATCATTTTAATAAGTTTTGGTTCTAATTATGGAACTTGAATCTTTCATTTATTTTTATAGTGTATTATCATTTTAATAAGTTTTGGTTCTAATTAATTCATGAATGAGTTAAATTATCTTCAATGATAGGAATTTTTTTTTTTCCTATTTGATGTTCTAAATATTTTTTTATTTTTTTTAAAAAAAAATCAATAAGGAAAATAAAATGTGTTTGGTATCTATAAACGAAAAAAAATTATTAAATGATTAAAATAAAATATAGTTAGTAGATTTTATTATTATAATAATAAATAAAATATAAGTAAATAAATAAACCAAAATTTTTTAAAAATGAAATTACCAAGATTTGAATCTTAATTAAAATAAAATTAAAAAATATTTTTTTTCGTATTATCAGCTTTCCTAAAAACATTTTAAGGAAAATAAAAAAATTATGTTTTAAATTTTTTACATTTTTGCTTTTATTTCTAATTTTAGAATTAAATATATTTTTTATTTTCTAAGGAAAAAAAAAAAACAGACACTATTCACTATAATCAAGTGATTCTTATAATCTCACTTCTCCAAATATTTTAAACAACTTTTTACATTTGTTCCGGTCAGTCTCCTCCAAATATTTTTTGGTTTAATTACTTTCCAAGTCATTATAAGTTTTCAAATTATTCAAATTAAGTCTGAGTTTCCCTTTTCCTGTTTAAAAAATTTTTAGATTGTTATTTTTTAAAATTAAACAATTTAAACTTAATATTTCATTCTAATTTCATCTCTACTAATAAATATTAAAAAAATAATATATTATTAGTCAATTAAATATAAATTTCATCGCACATATAATGGTATAACCAACAACATAAAATTAATTTTTTATTTTAATCTTAATCAGGTATTATATAGGTTCAGATATAATCCTATCAGCCTAATTTGTTTCATTTAAAATTTTAAAAATTTGATCTTGACATTATTTAAGAAATTTAATACCTCATCTCATTAAATTAATTGATTCTCTATAGTGACCTAATTTTCGAGTTGATAAATCGGGTCACAAATCCGAGTTGCGGGTCTTTTAGTGTGGAGGAAATTCTGTTGTACGCCAACCTCCTATGTCTTACAGTATCATTTGGATCACAAATCCGAGTTAATAAAATTTTAGTATTTTCTGTGATTTATTGGTATAAATTTTCGGAACGAAAATTCTTTTAAGGAGAGAGTTGTAACAATCCAATTTCTGAGTTGATAAATTGGGACTCAAATTTGGGTTATGAATCTTTTAATCTATTGGTTCAATTTAACAAATTTAAAGTTGAAAGGTTGATTTAAGAAGAATTATAGACCATTTTGTTGGCGGGTAAACGTTTAGTGTTGAAAGTAAGAAACTTTTAAAATTTTAACTGTTCAAGTATATGATTTGACCATTTTGCTTAAAAAAGGGGTAGAGTGGTATTTTTGAGAGAGTTTTAGAGAGAATAAAGGTTGGGAATGAGCATTTTATCTGGTCAGATCGAGTTCTGATCCGATTTGATCGGGTCAAATTTTTTGATGAAAAAATCGAATTCAGGTTAGTTCGGATAATTTTTGAGAATGACATCGGGTCGGGTTCAAGTTTAGGATGTAAAATATCCGACTTGACCCGACCAAAGACTAAATACGTAATTTTTCTATAATTATTTTAGGAATATTTATAATAATAGTCCTTTATCTTTATATATTTTATAATTAGGTCCTTAAAAATAATTTTTTATTTATAATTTAGTCCTTAAAAGTATAATTTTTTTATAATTAAGTCCACTAAAATTATTTTTTACAATTTAGTCCCTAAAATTATTTTATTATAGGTCGAGTTTGAGTTGGGTTTATGACATTTATTTTCGGATCGGGTCAGATTTTTTGAAGAAAATTTTTGGGTCGAGTCAAGTCGGAGTCGAGTTTAAGATGTTTATGTTCGGGTCGAGTTTAGGTGGACCAAAAATCCGACCTGTTCCCATCTCTAGTTGAGACCAAGTTCTATCGCTATTTGATCATCCACCTTTGACATCGCCGACAACCAGGGATGTACTATGTTGAACATGGGAAGGGCTCTTGTCCCTTTCAATTTTTTGTATAATTGTATTTAAGGTCTTTCTTAGTTTAAAAAAATAGTAAAATAAAGTTTTTGACTCTCAAATTTCAGATTTAAAGATTTAATGGGAAATTATTCCTCCCGATGTTTGATCTTAACTCCGTCCCTGCAGACAATATTAGATTTTCCTCTTTGAGACGAGTTATTTGATGGTTGTTTTGTCATCGTCAGAGTGATCGTTCGTCAGTGTGGAAAGAGAAAAGATTCAATAACGTTTTGATTTCCAAAACTCTATCACCTACCTTTTGCTAGAAGTCGCCTCCACCGTCAAGCTTAGAAGGTAGGGATAGCAATGGATCATGGACCTAACCCGAATTCGTAGATCTAGATCCGTTTTATAAGGTCTAAATCTTAAAATTTTAAACCCGACGAATCTAGGTCAGATTTGGATCTTCTGATTAAAGTACGAATTTGAATCTAGATCTGACACTAAGATTTGAAGCTAGACCGGACCCGTTACCTATTTATTAAAAAATTCACCTTTGATTTTAAAATATATATAAATATATAATAGTAGGTTTTATATTTTACATTATTCTCTAATGTAATTTTTATTTGTTTATTACAAAGAGACTTTTTGAAGGAATACATGTTTGTTCCACTATTAATGAAGATTGTGATGATGATGCGAAAATGGTTAATATCATTGACATGTTATATAATAAAGTAATTATATTATATAACCTTAATATTAATATTTAAATTTCACAAATATTATTTTCATAAAACAAAATTTTCTCTTTAGTTGTTTGTTTGTTTTTGGATAATTGATTTTATTATCCAAGAGCAGGGAACTGCTATAGTAAACAAAATACAATGGTAATTATCCCCCTATGTATTCTTATACACGTATACCCCAATTGTTACATAACTCAATGTTGGTAAAACCATTGTTGACTATATTCTTTCCCGCTAACCTATTCTATACAATGCCCTTAATGGGTTGTAAAATTGATCCCCCATCATTACACGAATAGCAGAATTGCCTTCAATTCCTTTCCTTCCAAATAAAATAGATGAATGCACACTAAGTCAATCGAAGAATCACAACAAGGAGTAATTTACCTTTGAAAGCTTTGATATCTCAATAAATCTCTTGATTCCAACTGCAGACATTTTGTGAGATGTTTCAAAGCTCCAGGACTTTCCTCCGAATGCTTGCGAGAATTAACATTAAAAAATAAGTGACTTCCAGTTTCTAGTTCGCAATCACAAAATAAACATCTTCCATCAATGAGCATCCCCTAAGCGAGAAGTCTGTCTTTGGTAGAAAGCCTACACTGAATAGCCATCCAAGATATCAAAGCATGCTTGGGTATGCTAAGTGAAAACCAAATAAGTTTGCACCAAGGTACCTTATATCTACACTTTTGAATTGTCTTCCAGAATAACGTAACACTTGACAAGATATTGTTGAAATTGTTGAGTCCCTGAGAGGTGTAGTAGTCTATCACCTTAAGAAGCCTTTTCCATAGCCAACTCAGAGAGATTTTAAGTTGAATATGCGTTAGATCAACTCCTTTAAGAACGTAAACATGGATCCAAGCAATCCATATAGACCCTTGACCTGCTAAGATATTCTTTGTTAGTTGTAATAAGCAAGCATCACTTCAAGTATAAAGATACCTCAAGCCAAGTCCACCTTCAGATTTGAGCGAATAAATTGTATCCCAACTTACTCGCGCCCCACCCACAGTTACATCTTTTCCTTTCCAAAAAAACCTAATACAGAGTTGACTGATCTTTTTCAAGATGACTTTCGGCAAAACCAATTTTCGACACCAAAAATTCTGGATACTGAAGATAGTGGATCCTAGAAGCTCTAGTCAGCCTGCAAAACTGAGATGCAAAGTAGACCAAAATTGGATTTTCATTTTGATCTTTTCAAGTAGCGGTGCATACTCCTCAATCGTCAGTTTCCTTGATACTAAAGGGACTCCAAGGTATCTCACTGGTAGTGTACCCAATCTGAATTCAGTGACAACCTTAATACGATCAAAAGAATCAATAGAGAGACTTGAGTCGAAGAATTCAGTCTTTACAACATTAAGCTTCAAGCATGACATTTTATAAAATTCCTCCAAAACACAACAAACTCCCACAGTTAACTCAAGATTTCTATTAATGAAGATCACAAGATCATCAGCAAAACAAATATGGGTTAACTTAATTTTACGATATTTAGGGTAAAATTGGAATACACCTCCTTCAGTAGCCACATCAAGCATTCTAGAGAGGATATTCATAGCTAACACAAAGATGTAGGGTGAAAGTGGATCCCTTGCCTAACACCTTTGGTACCTGCAAAGTAACCTGTGAGCGCACCATTAACCTAGATAGAAAATCGGGCAGTAAGGCATACAGTTATACAGTATATGAATTGTTATGGAAATCCCACGGCCTTCAAAACAAGAATTAAAAAATTTCAACTAACATAATCAAAAGCCTTCTGAAAATCAATTTTAAAAGTGCATCGAGGAGAAATAGTACTTTTACCGTAGCCCTTCACCAATTCTTGGGCTAAAAGTGTAATATCCTCAATCGGGCCTAGTTAGAAAGCATAAATAAGTCGTTGAGCAATTGAAAATTAAGCTAGGATATTGGAAGCTTAGAGAATTGTAAAACGACGTTTTGAGTGTACTTTATTGAAATTGAGCCTTGCTAGATCGATTATGGTTCGAATTAAGATAAATTAAAATAATGAAGAGTGTTGTAATAGGAATTTAAGTTTCAATTAAATTAAAGAAGAGTTTAGTGAAAACATTTCAAGTGCTCAATTGAAGCTAGAGAATAAATAGTCATCTTGCAATTAAAAGAAAATAAAAAAAAACTAAACATAAATAATTGATATTATCATACAATTATAATGATTAAAATAAATGAAAAAAATATAAGGAGATAAATAAAAAGGGTGGCCAAATATTGAGTGGGTTTTAATGAGCAAGAATCCAAAAATTTTAATTATAATCCCATTTTGTCTTATTTTGCTTCACATTCTTCTTCTTACCCAAAGCTTCCACGAGAACACCATTGAAGAGCTTGAGAGCTCAAGTTTCTTCATACTTTCATAAAATTAGAGAGTTAAGAAGTTTAAGGGTGAGTTATAAGCAGCTAAGGAAGCTTAAGGAGACCATTAGAGCTTATATATCAAGCTAGAAGAAGCTTTGGATTGTTTTGAACATAGTAAGTTATCTTGATTTTCTTGGATATTTAGGGCTTTTTTGCTCGATTTATAGTTTAAAACACTTGATTAAGGTGTTAAGAACATTAATTTGTGGTTTAGTAAGCTAGGGTTAGTGGTTTCATGCAATAAAATGAAGTATGAACCAAAACAGTTCATTGGTAGGGTTGGAAACCGAAACTACTTTTGTGGCTTGAATTGGGTCTGTTAGAGGGAGAATTTGAAGTGCTTTTGTATATAATACGTGTTCTATAATTGTAGCGACCCTTCTTAAAAAAATAATAAATTAATATTAAAATTAAGTAAAAACGAATGTATTTTGTTATGGGTTGAATTTGAATTAATATTAAAATAATAAAAAATAATAAATTAATATTAAAATTAAGTAAAAAAATAATAAATTAATATTAAAATTAAGTAAAAAGGGAATTTGAATTGGCTTGAATTTGAAGTGCTTGAATTGTAGCGACCCAAACTTCAAAGGACCTTATGGGTGATTTTAAAAAGGGGAAGGGCTTAAAAACTTAAACCAAAACACGGGGGGACCCGAAATGAAATAAACCATTTTTTAAAAGAGATTATGGCCAATTTATGAAGGGAAATAACCCATTTTAAATTTTCCTCTAAGTATAAAAGACACTCAAAACAAAAGATTACCCCCTTTACTTCGTTTTTTCTCTTAAACGAAGCCAAATTCCCCCAAAACTCTCTGAACCCATTTAAACAGAACCTAGAAAAATAAGAACACTCATGTGTTCTTGTTGTTTTCCAGAAAACCACCACGAAGGAAGCCCGTTTTCTTCTTTTTTTTTTAAACCAAAACCAAAATATGTTCTTCGTTTCTTTTAAAATTGAACCATAATCTTTTTGTTTCCCGTAGTAAAATCGAAGAAAGCCCTTTGATAAAACCCTAAACCAAGGTCTCCTCTTTTTTAGACTTGAAAGATCGAGATTGCTCCTCTCTAATCGGTTCACCACGAAGGCCGGACGACGTTGGTTTATTACCGAATCGAAGAGGCGGGAGGTAGACAACGAGAAAGGTAAAAAAAAGAAACCCTAGTTTTCTTTCTATTGCATGTACTCAGAGGATATACCTCAACAATTGCTTTGTATTGATTTTGCCTTGGTGGGGAGGAACCCCGTTTACATTGTTTGTTGGCTTTCTTATAGCCGAATTTACAACTGAAAATTCGAAAGAAAAATTATTATTGGTTGGCTGGAATTTTTGTCATGTAGCCCTCTGAAATTTGTTCTGAAATATTGGCCGAATCATTTTGGAAATTTGGTGAAGACGCGTCTGAAAATCCTGCCATTTGGTTCTAAATTTTTGTCTGATTTTGTTTGCACAAATCTTGTACGAATCTGATATTTTTTCTTGTTTTTTTGTGTGTACATGGCTGCTGGGGAGGAGGGGACCACCGGCGACGACGAACTAATCGGCGAGAGACGAACGGGCTGCTGGTATTCGAATAGTCGCGCGTGGCCTTCATTCGCGCGTGGGAAAGCGAAACGCCAGCGCGTGGGCGCGTGTTGCAATTGAACCGTCTCCCTTCTTTTCATCTAGACCGTTGGATCCAAATTATATCCAACGGTCAGATATTGACTGCGCATAAGACAAAATTGTTAGGGTTTTCATTATGACCGGGTTCTGGGCTCATAAGATGGGCTTTGTAATTAAAAGAAAGGGCTTTGTTTTATTAAATTTTGTGGGCTGATTATTATTCAAATGGACTTGTTATTTATTGGACTGGATTAATAATTAAATTGGGTTTTAATTTGTTATATTGGGTCTGCCTATATATATATAATTATCATAAAATATAATAATAATAATAATAATAATAATAATAATAATAATAATAATAATAATAATAAAACAAACTAATAAGCACTAAACTTTAAATAATAATGAGAACAAGGTAACCAAAAAGAAAAGAAAACTTTAATTTTATTTACATAAATAAATAGCAAACAAATAATGATAATAAAATTAAAAGCAAACCGAAAATGAAAAGAAAGGATAATAATAACAAAGAAATTTGATCTAGAATATAATATTTTTGTATTTTTCTTTAATATGATGATAAGAAGAAAATAATAATATTTCTAATAATATTTTGGATTTTGAATTTTAGTAAGTTTAACACCCCAGATAAAATTAGTGATTACAATAATGATTTAAATATATAGTTTAATCTTTCAATGAGTGAAAATGGTGGTCTAGGTGATCAAATGGAGGCAAGAAATGAAGGATACACATGCTGTCCAAAATGCCCTATTCTGGACAGTGTGTTTGAGCGTGCCCTATTTCATGTGTGTAACATATTTAAGGCTAAAAATTTGCATGAATGTACCCTTATGAGTTAGTTTAATTAAAAAAACGATACATCATTTGGAGTTGTGAGAAAGGATATATAAAGAGTTTAGTGAAGGTAGGTCAAGGCCTACGAGAATCTGGAAAAAATAAATTTATTGAATAAACTGCTTTAATTGGATAGGGTATAAAATGCAAGGCCATTATGGTCATTTATATGGATTCAATACATTTCCAAAGGTATATGGCAATCACAATTCTGACTTACGGATTGTGAGATATGCTCGATTTAGTGAAGGGTAGTCAATTGGGCAGTTTGCTGGAACATATTTGAAAGTTAATGTTTAGTGCTTATTGGTTAGATGAATAAATGATGAATTGGTTCTAATACAATATATATATATATATATATATATATATATGTTTTTTTGTATGTTAATGAAGATCAAAGAGAGGATCAATCGGGAGAAAGGAGTTGTCATTCGAGGATAGGATTACAGCTTGACTTCTTTGTGAGTGTAGCAACCTTAGGGTTGGGATTAGATCGTAACCAACCTTGCATTGTTTGATATGTCATGAAAATTGTAACACCCCAACCCGGGTGCCACATTTGGGCCATAAGACCAATCCCGTGTCCAAAAAATTTCAAAGTCAAACTCAAGTCAAACCATTAAATAAGACATAATTTAAAATGATATTTAAAATCCAAGGTAGTTTAACAACCCAAAATAACATCAAGGCTCCAAAATATAAGTTTGATAAAACATTTGACCTTACAAATAAATAAATAGAGTTACAATTACAACAATGATCCTAAGAATACATAGCCCAAATAATCTAGTAACTGTACTCTACCAATCGGTCGATGCTGAAGTCTCGAAACGATGATGCTCCACCACGTCCGCCCGAACGTCTGTCTACTTACCTACGCATGGAAACAAATTCCAAAACGTTGAGATACGAAAGCTCAGTGGGTACACAACCTATCGACTGTAATTTCAAGTAAATCATAACTATAACATGCGAGATAAGATAACATGATGATATGACATGTCAAATGCAACCAACGCATAAAGTAAACAAATCAAGAGTGAGGCCCACTGCCAACCCGACACTAGGGAACTCACCCGGCCCGGAATCTCACATCGAGCTAATATACTAGGAATCTCGCATCGAGTCTTCACTTGGAATCTCACATCGACTGGGGCTCAGAATCTCACATCGAGCAAAGTCATCACCCGGAATCTCGCATCGGATGACCTTTGATACATCACCCGGAATCTCACATCAGATGGTCTTCGTTGTGTTGCAACACTATCACTCACTAGGTATCCGGATCCCACCAAACAATGACACAAACCACACAAGATGATCCACCTAGGATCTTACACCAAATACTATTCAACCAAGCCAAAACCGAGCATGCAAGCATAATTCTCAGATTAAGACTCTTATCATGACTTACTAACTTAACCTTTGAGGCAAACCCATTATCAGTGATTTACGACTCATTTCATTGATCTATGATTTATATTTATCTTTAATTATCCTTATCGAACCTCATCTACTACTTATCTTGACAAAAGTTCACAGGGGTATCAATACTCCTATATGGGGTATTGAAACACCCTATATCGATACCCACCCAAAGAAGGCATCAAAACATGGGTATCGATACTAGCATCGATACCCTTTGACCATTTCCAAAGTCAACGAAAGAGGACCCTCCAGATTCGATACTAGTATCGATGCCATTATGCCACTAGATGATCTGGTATCGAATCATGGTTTGATACCCTTAACCAAACGTTCACTTTCCTCTCAGGGGTATCGATACCGGTAGCCCGTGTATCGATACCCCCTGCACGAAATGCAGGTTTGAAGCTTTAAAATTTTAAGAACCTTAATCCAGACAAGTCCAATCGATCCCAAATCATTCCTACTCATTTATGAAGTAGTTTAAGTGAGTTTCTAACCCATTTTACTCATTATTAATCAACTCTAAATCAAGACACCATTAAAGCATGCAAAGGCTCTATCCTAGCCAAACCATCACACAATCAAACAAGCATGCTAAAATGATGATGCACATGAAATGAAAAGGATTTGGGAGTGTACCAATCTCAAAAATGAGCTGAAGGAGCTCCACAACCAGCCCTCAAACCTTCTCCTTGCCCAAGCCTCTTGAAGGCTCTCCTTGTTCTCCAACTACAAAGAAGATGACCAAACGATTACAACACATTCTAGACGATTTAAGGAAACTAAAACAACCTTAAAATCATCCTAAGACCTTCCCAAACTTATTCCCGTTCTTACCTCAAAACCCCTACTAAAAACTTATCTCCACCATTTTTAACCAAACATACCTTGCTAGAAAGATCCTCCCAAGCTGAAAAAACTCCCCTCTATGAGCAAAACGTTATTCTCTCAACTAACACATAAAAAATCTACCTTGGTTGATGGATTTGGGAGAGAAAGATGAGACAAGAGATGAAAAAGACAATAAAGGAGGTAATGAAATCACCCTCTACACAATGCATAGAAATGCCTCCCTCTCCCCTCCCTTTTCCTCCCAAAAGTCCATTTACCAAAACACCCTTGGGCCACCATCCAAAACCAAACCTATCTCTAAACCATTAAGCCCAACAAATCCCAAGAAGCCCAACAATAAGGCCCACACTCTCGTGTTAACCCGACTCCGAGTTCTGAAACTCGGGTCGTGACAACTCTCCCCTTCTTAAAGAAAATTTCGTCCTCGAAATTTACCTGGGGGAAACAAATGCGGATAGAGAAACCTCATGTCCGCTTCGACCTCCCACGTAGCCTCCTTGACTCTGTGGTTTCTCCAAAGCATCTTAACCAAAGGGATACACTTGTTCCGAAGCTCTTTGACTCTTCTGTCAAGCACTCTTATCAGTTCCTCTTCATAGGTTAGATCCGTATTAACCTCAACATCCTCTGAAGATAACACATGTGAAGGTTCTAAACGGTAACGCCTCAACATCGACACTTGGAACACACTGTGGATTCGTGCCAAGTGTGGAGGCAAAGCTAACCGATAAGCCACTGGTCCAACTCCCTCAAGCACCTCATACGGTCCTATAAACCTTGGACTCAACTTACCTTTTCTTCTAAAGCGGATAATCCCTTTCCACAGTGACACCTTTAAGAACACTTTTTCTCCAACTTCATACTCGATATGCTTCCTTTTCTTATCCACATAAGCCTTCTGACGATCAAAAGCAGCTTGTAACCTTTCCTTGATGATCTGAACCTTTTCCTCTATCTGCTTAACTAGATCGGATCCCATAATCCGTCTTTCATTGAGCTCGGTCCAACACAAAGGCGTTCTACACTTGCATCCATACTACGCCTCAAACGGTGCCATCTTGATACTTGATTGATAACTGTTGTTGTAAGCAAACTCAACCAACGGTAGTTGTTCCTCCCAACTACCCTCGAAGTCCACAACACAACACCGAAGCATGTGCTAAAGAATTTGAATGACCCGTTCAGATTGACCATCGATTTGTGGATGAAAAGCTGTGCTGAAGTGCAACTTGGTATCCAAAGCACTGTGGATCTTTTTCCAAAGCCTTGCCGAGAACCGTAGATCCCTATCCGATATGATCGAGGATGGCACTCCATGCAATCGCACGATCTCCTTGATGTACAACTGAGCCAACCATTCCAAACTGAAGTTCATGTGCACAGGCAAAACGTGAGCAAACTTGGTCAACCGGTCAACTACAACCCATATAGCATCATGCTTCCTTTGAGTCAAGGGTAACCCCGTGACAAAGTCCATGGTGACCCGATCCCACTTCCATTGTGGAATCTGGATTGGCTGAAGCAAACCCGAAGGAACCTGATGTTCCGCCTTCACTTGCTGGCAAGCTAAGCACCTCGTCACAAACTCTGAGATATCCATTTTCATACAAGGCTACCAATAGAACGATCTTAGATCTTGGTACATCTTGTTGCTTCCAGGATGTACTGTATAAGGGCTACGGTGTGCCTCCAACGTGATACGATCCCTCAGATCCTCTAAAGCGGGAACACACAAACGTCCCTTAAAGTACAAGTAACCACCATCTCATACCTCAAAGTACGTACTCTCACCCCTCTGAAATGTCTCTATCTGAGCTACCAAGTCCTCATCCAAAACTTGGGTCCTCTTTATCTCTTGTACCAACGTTGGTTCCACTCGAAGCTCGGCCAAAAGACCACCATCATCTGTCAACCTCAAACAAGCAAACATAGCTCTCAAGTCCACCATGGACTTTCTACTCAAAGCATCCGCCACCATATTTGCTTTACCCAGATGGTACTCTATCACACAGTCATAGTCCTTTAGCAGCTCTATCCAACGACGCTGTCTCAATTACTCCTTTGAGTAAGCAGATACTTCAGGCTCTTATGATCAGTATAGATATAGCATTTCTTCCCATAGAGATAATGCCTCCAAATCTTCAAAGAAAAGATGACTGCGGCAAGCTCTAGATCATGGGTAGGCTAGTTCTGTTCATGCGTCTTGAGTTTTCGTGAAGCATAGGCAACCACCTTTCCATCTTGCATAAGAACACACCCTAAACCATTCAACGATGCATCACTGAAAACAACATATTCCTTTTCTGACTTCGGTTGATTCAACACTGGTGCCTCGGTAAGATAAGCCTTTAACTGCTCAAAATACTGTTGTCTTCTCTCATTTCAAACAAAAGTAACTCCCTTTTGTAACAACTAAGCCAACGGTGATGCCAAGATTGAGAACCCTTTCACAAACCGTCTATAGTATCCCGCAAGCCCAAGAAAACTACGGACTTCTGAGACATTTCTAGGCGGTTTCCACTCCACTATAGCTTGGATCTTTTGAGGATCAACCCTGATCCGATCGGCTGCCACGATGTGACCCAAAAACGCAACCTCTAAAAGCCAAAACTCACACTTGCTGAACTTAGCAAAAAGACGTCTATCCCTCAACGTCTGAAGCACTACCCGCAGATGCTCATAATGCTCTTCTTCCGACTGAGAGTAGACCAAGATGTTATCTATAAACACCACCACAAACCGATCCAGATAAGGCTGAAAGATCCGGTTCATAAGATCCATGAACGCTTCCGTAGCATTGGTAAGTCCAAAAGGCATTACCAAAAACTCTCAGTGGCCATACCGTATCTTAAAAGCGATTTTCTGAACATCCTCCTCAAATACCTTCAACTAGTAGTAACCAGACCTCAAGTCTATCTTCGAGAACACACGGGCACCTCTCAACTGGTCAAACAGATCGTTGATCCTAGGAAGAGGGTAACGATTCTTTATCGTTACCTTGTTAAGCTGCCGGTACTCGATGCACATCCTCATTTTCCCATCTTTCTTTTTCACAAACAGAATTGGAGCACCCCAAGGTGAAACACTCGGTCTGATGAAACCCTTTTCCAACAACTCTTGTATATGACTCTTTAACTCTTTCATCTCTGTCGGTGCCATACTGTAAGGAGTGATGGACACCGGAGCCGTGCCTGGCAATACCTCTATACGAAATTCAAGCTCTCGATCTGGTGGTAAACCCGGTAACTCCTCTAGAAACACATCGACAACTCACAAACAGTTCGAAGACTCTCCAAAGCCGGAACCTCAACACTTACATCCACCACGTGAGCTAAGAAAGCCTCACAACCTTGCTGTAACAACCTTTGTGCCGCCAAAGCTGAAACAACGTTAGGAATACAAGGATTCCTTCCTCCCCTGACCACTAGCTTAGACCCATCGGCAACTCTCAACTTCAAACTCTTGGTTCTACAACCCAAGCTAGCATCGCGCTCAAACAACCAATCCAGACCTAGGATTATGTCAAACTCTTGAAAAGGCAAGACCATAAGGTCCGCTGGAAAGATTGAACCTTGCACCTCGATCAGACACCTCTGATACACCTTATCCACTAACACATCCAAACCCAACGAACTCGTCATTCTAACCCCTATCTCAAGATCCTCAGCCGGTAGACCCCATTGTTCCGATATCCCACTACGGATATAGGAATGCGTAGACCCCGAGTCCACTAATGCTACTATAAGTACAGAGAACAAAGAGAAAGTACCTGAGATAACATCGGTGGGCTCACACTCCTCTTGAGCTCGGACTGCATACTGCCTCGCTGGTGCCCTAGCGGTAGACTGAAACGTGCCCCTACTCTAATGGTCGGTAGTTTGACTCGCACCTCCCTTGGAGAACCCTCGACCCCTCTGAGCCGGATAAGAGGTCCTCTGTGTCTGAACCGATATGGTGGTAGCAGCAGCAGGACAGTCCTTCACAAGATGGTCTAGAGATCCATACTCAAAACAAGCTCGGCTCGGTCCCCAACACTAACCACGGTGCCTACGATCACACTGATTACAAACTGGTATACCTGCACTCCCCTAAGAACTCTCGGGACTCATCATGGACGATGATTAAGGCCTCCTACAGCTAGCAGAATCTGACCTATGATCAAACCTCAAAATTTGATTCGAGCCTCCCCTTCCTTGATTCCAACGACTTCTGTCCCTCCTAGACTGAGACTGAGAGCTATGAGAGGACTGATTCCTTCCACTGATATTACCTTGTCCTCCCGTAGAACCATACGTCAAACCCTGAACCTGCTCTAAAGCCTTAGCACTAGCTATCAACTCAGAAAACACCTGCGGTGTGTTAGTCGTCAAATAGGTCTGGATCTCTTTCCTCAAACCTCTCAGAAACCTCTTGCACCTCATCTCCTCGATAGCTATCAACTCGGGTGCATACCTACTCAGCTGTAGGAACTCCTGCTCGTACTCAAAGACTGTACGGTTACCTTACACAAGGTGGGTGAACTGATCTCTCAACCGATCGATGTGAGTCTTTCCCACATACTTTTTTCTCAAACTCATCCAAGAAGTCATCCCATGTCGGCTAATCGGGATACCACTCCATATCAACTATTTCCCACCATTCCCTCGCATTCTCCTTGAGCAGAGAAAGAACACAGGACAGCTTATCCTCGGACCTCAACCTCATCTGTCTCATGATCCACCGAGTATCACGAAGCCACTAATCTGCCTTCACATGATTGTCTTGGCCAGAACCCAAGAAATCTGTAGCACCTTGCCTACGAACCCTCTCGATAGGTGCTTCACGTGGGGTAGGTGCACGCCTCGGGATAGCCCTCACTATCCGATCCAAGGCATGGTGTAGATAGGTGAAATAATTCGCCCCTTGCCTAACCCCTTCTTCCGATTCGTCCACCTCGTACGTGTGGTCCTCATCAAAGCTCCCCTCACGGGATCCCAAACTCTCCTCAACAACTCTGGCCCTCCTAGGCATGATTCACTTCTGCACAGTCAAACAAAACGATTACACCATCAAAAATCAGCATTTCACGTACTACTAAGACTCATGGGCATGTATTCGCTAGACACTTGTCACAACTCCCGACTCTTATCCCCGGGGACATCCTAGAACTAACTAAACCTAGGCTTTGATACCACTAAATGTAACACCCCAACCCGGGTACCACATTTGGGCCATAAGCTCAAACCCGTGTCCATAAAATTTCAAAGTCAAACTCAAGTCAAACCATTAAATAAGACATAATTTAAAACGATATTTAAAATCAAAGGTAGTTTAACAACCAAAAATAACATCGGGGCTCCAAAATATAAGTTTGATAAAACATTTGACCTTACAACTAAATAAATAGAGTTACAATTACAACAATGGTCCTACAAATACATAGCCCAAATAATCTAGTAATTGTACTCTACCAACCGGTCAATGCTGAAATCTCGAAATGATGGTGCTCCGCCACGTTTGCCCGAACGTCCGTTTACTTACCTACGCATAAAAAAAATTCAAAATGCTGAGCTACGAAAGCTCAGTGGGTACACAACCTATCGACTGTGCTTTCAAGTGAATCATAACTATAACATGCGAGATAAGATAACATGATGATATGACATGTCAAATGCAACCAACGCATAAAATAAACAAATCAAGAGTGAGGCCCACTGCAAACCCGATACTGGGGAACTCACCCGGCCCAGAATCTCACATCGGGCTGCTCGGAATCTCACATCGAGCTAATATACTCGAAATCTCGCATCAAGTCTTCACTCACAATCTCATATCGATTGGGGCTCGGAATCTCACATCGAGCAAAGTCATCACCTGAAATCTCGCATCGGATGGCCTCCAATACATTACTCGGAATCTCACATCAGATGGTCTTCGTTGTGTTGCAACACTATCACTCACTAGGTATTCGGATCCCACCAAACAATGACACAAACCACACAAGATGATCCACCTAGGATCTTACACCAAATACTATTCAACCAAGCCAAAACCGAGTATGCAAGCATAATTCTCATATTAAGACTCTTATCACGACTTACTAACTTAACCTTTGAGGCAAACCCATCATCAGTGATTTACGACTCATTTCATTGATCTATGATTTATATTTACCTTTAATTATCCTTATCAAACCTCATCTACTACTTATCTTGACAAAAGTTCACAGGGGTATCGATACTCCTATATGGGGTATCGAAACACCCTATATCGATACCCACCCAAAGAAGAGATCGAAAAATGGGTATCGATACTGGCATCGATACCCTTTGACCATTTCAAAAGTCAACGAAAGAGGACTCTCCAGATTCGATACTGGTATCGATGCCATTATGCCACTAGAGGATCTAGTATCGAACCATGGTTCGATACCCTTAACCAAACGTTCGCTTTCCTCTTAGGGGTACCGATACTGGTAGATCATGTATCGATACCCCTTGCACGAAATGCAGGTTTGAAGCTTTAAAATTTTAAGAACCTTAATCTAAACTAGTTCAATCGATCCCAAATCATTCCTACTCATTTATGAAGTAGTTTAAGTGAGTTTCTAACCCATTTTACTCATTATCATCAACTCTAAATCAAGACATCATTAAAGCATGCAAAGGCTCTATCCTAGCCAAACCATCACACAATCAAACAAGCATGCTAAAATGATGATGCACATGAAATGAAAAGGATTTGGGAGTGTACCAACCTCAAAAACGAGTTGAAGAAGCTCCACAACCAGCCCTTAAACCTTCTCCTTGCTCAAGCCTCTTGAAGGCTCTCCTTGTTCTCCAACTACAAAGAAGATGAACAAACGATTACAACACATTCTAGACGATTTAAGGAAGCTAAAACAACCTTAAAATCATCCTAAGACCTTCCCAAACTTATTCTCGTTCTTACCTCAAAACCCCCACTAAAAACTTACCTCCATCATTTTTAACCAAACTTACCTTGCTAGAAAGATCCTCCTAAGCTGAATAAACTCCCCTCTATGAGCAAAACGTGATTTTCTCAACTAACACATAAAAACTCTACCTTGGTTGATGGATTTGGGAGAGAAAGATGAGAGAAGAGATGAAAAAGACAATAAAGGAGGTGATGAAATCGCCCTCTGCACAATGCAGAGAAATGCCTCCCTCTCCCCTCCCTTTTCCTCCCAAAAGTCCATAAACCAAAACACCCTTGGGCCACCATCCAAAACCAAACCCATCTCTAAACCATTAAGCCCCAAAAAGCCTAAGAAGCCCAACAACAAGGCTCACACTCTCGGGTTAACCCGACTCCGAGTTCCGAAACTCAGGTTGTGACAAAAATTGGCTAAATATATACTTGGTAATCATAAAGGGAAGTAGGATAAATTGAATGAAAGCTTGATTGATACTTGAATTGATTGATATAAAATGACTATTTGATTTTTTACTTGAATGATATATGCATTCTTATTCTTGATAAAATTTTTAAATGGATGCATGTTAATGTTTGCATTAATTAACATTGATAAACATGTACATGATAGGCTAATTTTTAGAATTTAAAGCATGTAAGCATGCATACATCCTATTCACTTGAAATGATATGATTCATGCATACATAATGAAATGTATGAACTTGAAAGATTAAATGAACTACAAGTCCTTGGTAACTAGTTGGTTATAAGTAGAACGACATGCCTTAAGGTCATTAAGCTCTACTGTTTTGGTACTTGGTGTTCCATACTGATGAAGATGGTGAGTCATCTTCTTATTTAAGGTGGTAATTCACCTTATTATTTCGAGTGGTTAGTCATTCTACTGTTAGATACTTAAGGTATCCCCTGATAGTACAGTGGTGTACTACTTGTGGTGGTTGGCACCTTACTAGATACTTTATGTATCATATTGTCTGGTACTTTGTGTTCCATACTGTCGACCTAATTACCTAGTACTGACTAAAAGTCAATGTCTAAATGATATCAAAATGTTAATTGAAATAAACTTGTTTTGGCATCTAATGATTGTCATTCATTTGATATATCAAGCATGAAATGAAATGATATAAATGAACAGTAATGATGCCTTTTTTGTTATATGTTATATGCTTTGCTAATATGAGCATGATATATGATATATGATTATTTGGAATTGATTGGAAGCATGTTTGAATGCTTTATTACATGAAATAAAAGCATGTTTATTTAGAATACTAATAAAACAAAGCATGTATATGATTTGATAATCTTGATATTGCTTGATATTCATGTTGTATGATTAATATATGTTTGAAAAATGGATAGTTATAGGAGCTACCTCACTAAGTACTTAATTGTACTTATCAATCGTTTGTTTTCTCCTTCCCTAAATTACAGGTTCAGAGCTTTAGAAGTTAACTTGAGATTTTCGAGGTAACACAAGCTAGGAGATCATGTATGGTATTTTAGTTTTTGTTGAATCCTAGTTGTGGTGGCTAGTTCGTTTATTAGTTAGCTTATGTATATCCTGACTTAGAACATGTTTTGTATATAAGCTATTTTTGAGAACATGGTTGTAAATATTGAAGTAAATTACCTTGGTGGTTATATATATATATGTGTTGTTATATTTTATGATATGAAAGAACATAAGAAGCATGTTTGGATAGTTTGAATGATTTATGGATAGATATACTGAAATGACTTGGATAAGTGTTAGATTTTATATTAATAAACTGTTACAAGTTTTGAACAAGTTAAGACGGTTATAATATGCTTCATATGCATATTTGGTTTAAAACAAAATGTGTAGATCATGTTGAAATTTTAAATGGAATATTGCAAATTGAATTTTAGGATAAAGGAAACTTATAGGCAAACTGGATTGGTAAAAAGGTTTTAAATGGGTCCTAAAATCGAATTAACCAATATAGTAATTACCATTTATGCTTTTCTTGCCTTGTCATGTGTTCTCGGTAAAACTCTTGACTCTTAACCGTGTTAGGGTACTACAAAAAGTGTATTATCAATGATGCTTCAACCCTTTACGAATGCACTTTGATTGGGAAAAATCAGAAAAGGAAGAATTATATTCAGTCTCTTTACCAAAATTTTATAGATGGTCATGTAAACTGTAGAACAACAAGAAATGAGGCAAAAATCCGTAACATGACAAAGGTTGAAAACTTGAGGTTGCATTAAACCTTGGTTGTTTCTTGTTTGTTTTAGGATGTTTATGATTTAAGTAGTGATGAAGACTAATACTCTAAGAGGCAAAATGATAATCAATTTGCGACAATGAAATATTTCATGATCTATATTTCTTATTGTTTGTGTTATTCAAAAGATATTTGTGTAATTATTAAGTTTTTTTAAGATTTTAGTTTATCTTTTTTTTATTCTGGTACTAGTTAATTGAAATTAATCTTTCCTCCATTGGAGTTGTAATGTGAAATTAATTAATGATAATTTTATTACGTTAAAAATAGGTTGAATGATCGTTTTTTAATAGATCTGTTTTGGACTTGTTTTGGACCTAGATCGGTAAGTTTCATTGGATCTAAATCTGAGTCTCAATTTTCTAGAGCCACGGATTAAGGTGGATCTGAATTCATGATATAAGATGGATTGGGCCCATGCCATCCCTAATAAGAGGTGACAAATTACCATATCGGAGCTCGTTCATCAATTGTTCCCGTCCAAAGTCATCGTACTCACCACACACGTCGTCTGGATGTGGATGACGTTTAGCTACTATGGGAAGCTAGTGTCACGTCCTACACATTGGGTCCATGGCAGTCGCGCACAAGTTCTACAACAAGGTTCCATCGGGATTGCCAAGACTACCAGACTTGGCCCAACCTTGGAAAATGCTAGAGAGCCCGTATCGAATATGGAAGGAGACAAGTTATCAAATAAATATAAGGAAGAATCTTACCATATCGAGAGAGATCAACTATCTAGGAAAACTTTCCTATGAATTGATATAATTTGATAGGATTTGATAGAATTTCCTTAGATAGCTTATTTTGAATTTATTCTTGGCTAATCCTGGCCATCCGTGTAAATCGATCTGTACCATTGATTGAGTGAGAGCTCAAGTATAAATAGAGAGCTCTCACTACCATTTGTAATCACTCAATTTCATTCTTCCTTTCTAAGAGAGTAATAAAGCTTTAAGGCATTTACTCTTGTCTCTCTTATTCTTTCTTTAAGCTTTTCGTTCTTGTTGCCTCTCGAGTGTCTAAGAGTAGCCACCCTAGTGCTTAATATCTTCCGTATCCATCGAATCCATGAGGGCTTGTCTATGCCTTTACCGAGCAAGAGTTCTCGCAAGGCTAGTTGAAGGATGACTTAGTCGCTGAGATCAGACCAAGTAGCGTCACGAAGCGTCTAAGGTTGCACGTTCCGGATGAGTAACCGAGTTCTACGAACGTGAAACTCTACAGACGTGACAAGTGGTATCAGAGCGAGTCGAGAAGACTTGATTTTGAATGTGCTTGCAGTTGCAGTCAAGCTAGTTCGTGTGAAGTGATCGAGATGGCAAGACGTAAAGATGATGCTACGATGCAGACGTTGGAGTATTTTAAGAATGATATCTTAGAGGAAATTCAATTCTATCTCAAAAACATGTATTGTGACTTGAATGACCAAGATTGCATCCTCAAGACCACCACAGAGAGCATAAAGGATACCCAAGGTGTCTTGGAATCTTGCCTTAACTAGTTGGAATCCATGGAGGACAGGTTCAAGAAGGAGGCTCAACGTATTCTCAACGAGTTGAAAACATTCGAGGGAGTAATGCTTGTAAATATGAGGTGAAGGCTTTTCGGATCGAGGTGAATGGGCTCAAGAATGAGCTACTCAGTTTTAAGATCGCATTGAGTGAATTGGGTGCGCTCAACACCTTCTTAACGGAGCAAAGGGCGAAGCTCATGGTGGAGCAAAGAGATGCCCAGGCAAGTGACAAGGCCGAGTTTTTGACTGAGCCTGTGGGAGACAAGTCAACCAGCAACGAGATGTCCAAACCCACGACGAGATAGAGTGAAAGTGGCGATATTAAGTCCGTGCGAGAAAAGAAGGTGAACAGAAGATTGAAGTGTTACTTCTGTGATGGTCCACATTTGATAAGGGGTTATCCCGAGAAGAATCGCCTTGCTACTATCGTTAAGGAACTGGAGGACCCACAAGTGGAAGTAGTGCGACTTGGCGTAATTGCATTTTCCAGCAAGCCAAGTATGAACCAAGGTGTGACTACAAGTGCCAAAGTAGCCAAACCAAGGTTGAAACTCGGTGCGATAACGAATGACAAAACAGTCAAGCCGAGGGAGAAAAAGCAACTAAAGTGCTACCAATGTAAGTGGCCACACAAGTTGCGAGACTGCCCATTGAATTATGCTACAACCTACATTGATCGAAGGCTAAAAGAGCTAGCCATGTATGATAAGGCTACCAAGGTGCTTGCCAAGGGTGTTCATGGAAAGAACACTACTTCAAAGATCACAATCAAGATAAGGTCGAAGGGAGCCAAGCCGAAGAGGGTCATAGTGACTGTGGAGACACCATCCATGGGCAAGGTGGAGAAGCAGCAGAAGACTTCAAGTAAGAAACGCCAACACAAGAGGAAGCATTGAGCTTCGAGGAAGAATGATAGATGCAAGAATAAAGCTCTAAACATCAAATCAGATGGGCAGATGCAGTCGATGGAAACAAACTTCGTAAAATGGTCGATGCAACATAGTGCAAAGAATATCGTGGCAGATGGTTTAATGCAAAGGGGTCAGACTTTGTGAAGACAGAAGGGTTGACCCATTTTAGAGTAAATGCTACAACAAAGAGAAGGTACATCTCAAACACAACTCCAATGTTCTTGATTTTGATTTACCATCATTGTGGAGTGTAGTTCGAGTAAGACCTAACTCATATTGCGGAGAAGACAACTTGGAAGGGACCTTTCAGAGTTCTAAGGTGCCAACCAGATGTGCTGACAAGTCTGAAAGTTCGTCCAGTGTTCAACGTGGTGACACCCAAGACTCTGCCGCGGGACCAAGAGTGTCCGAGTCAAGGTAAATCAAGTCAAGAAAGAGATGTATTCGAAGGTGTCCTAGTACGCAACATCACTTGGCGGGAAAAGTCAAAGCGAGCAGTCCTTATGGGGGGACATGAGTAAGCCGAGACATCAAGTAGACACCAAGATGATGTGATGAATGATGCAGAGGATCGATCGAGGTAAGAACCAACGCAAGTAGTTCTTATGGGGGAACCGCATCAAGCCGAGGCATCGAGTAGCAGCAACCAATATGCACCAACCTAGGATCGTTCTTGTGGAGCGAAGAGGGTGTAGCTAAGTTCGGTGGGGGAGAATGTCACGTCCTGCACATTGGGGTCCGTGACATTCGCGTACAAGTTCTATAACAAGGTTCCATCGGGCTTGCCAAGACAACTAGACGTGTCCCAACACTTGGAAAATGCTAGAGAGCCCGTATCGAATATGGAAAGAGATAAGTTATCAGATAAATATAAGGAAGAATCTTACCATATCGAGAGAGAACAACTATCTAGGGAAACATTCCTATGAATTGTTGTAATTTGATATGATTTGATAGAATTTCCTCAGATAGTTGATTTTGTATTTATTTCGGGTTAATCCTGACCATCCGTGTAAATTGATTTGTGCCATTGATTGAGTGAGAGCTCAACTATAAATAAAGAGCTCCCACCACCATTTTAATCACTCAATTACATTCTTCCTCTCTAAAAGAGTAATAAAGTTCTAAGGCATTTACTCTAGTTTCTCTTGTTCGTTCTTTAAGCTTTTCGTTCTTGTTTCCTCTCGAGTGGCTGAGAGTAGTCACCCTAGTGCTTAATAGCTTCTGCATCCATCGAATCCTTTAAGGCTTGTCTAAGCCTTTGATGAGCAATATTTCTCGCAAGGCTAGTTGAAGGAGGACTTACTCACTGAGATCGGACCAAGTAGCATCACGAAGCGTCTAAGGCCGCACGTTCCGGACGAATAGCTGAGTTCTACCAACGTGACACTAGCACCATGTTGGGCCAACCATTTGGGTTGGTTGTTTGTCCATTCAGTTTGGTGAGCAAAACAAAGTAGGTTGGATGAGTCAGGCTGAGTCGGTCCATCAAGGCAAGCTATTGACCGAGCCATGTCGACTAAGTTGCACAGATTGTTGATCTGAGTCGCACTAACTTTTGATCGAGTCGTTAATTGTATTATTTTTGGGATTCTAACTATAGTTCTTTTGATGTTTTGAGTTTGTAGGTATAATTTGTTTCATTAAATTTAAACCTAACAAGTTATTTTCACATTTATTTGTTAAAGTAGTGTGATAGTGCAAATTTCTTGTATAGTTATATTTGTTATTATATGAGGATGATATATAATCAACTATCAAATTAATAAGGATGAACTAATGAACTCAAGTGAGATCTTATCTGTATTTTCTTGAAGTTAGTACACCTTAAATTTAGAATGTTTCATGAGTATCACAAGTATAATTGGCTTGTTTGTTAGCATTTGCAAAATAGGTAGACAAGAAATAAGGATGTTTAGAGACCGAAATCATGAGATGCAAGATAATGTTGAAATTATTTCGACACTCATATGTGCTTTAAAGATTTAGGATCGCTTAGATATTCTTATAAAAATTTGATGATTGAATTAAATTGTATGTTATGATGTAACTAATGCTATACAATTTCGAGTACAATGTTACAACTTTGTATTTGATTTAATGTGATCTCGTATACAGTTGTATGAAACACTCAATGTTATGTGATCCTAAGTATGATCCCATTACTTGATGCTATGTAACTACGACTATAATATCATATATTGTAACACCCCGACCCGGATGTCACATTGGGCCTTCAGCCCAAAACCTGTATTTCAAATTTCTTTCGAAAAGCCAACAAGTAAAATCCAATTCAAGTCCAAAATACTATTAATAAAATCCATTTACGTTAAAACATAAGCCCAAAATAATATAAAGTAATCGGAGCTCCAAAATATTACAAATCATTTAAAACATTCGAATTGAAAGAATAACAGAGTTACAAGATACATAGGGTCCAACTAAGTACTAGCCCACTAATCTATAAAGGTACTCTGACATAGGTCGATGCTGAAATCCAAACCTCGATGGTGCTCCACGAACTAGCTTCACCTAACCTACGCACGAAAACACATATCGAACGCTAAGCTACTAAAGCTCAGTGGGTACGCCGAACTCGGCCAACATCATGCATATCATAAGCAGTAAAGCATAACATATAAACATCGTGCATGATATGATGATCTAGCATGCTTACCTACCACATGGAATAAAAAATGTATAATGACGCACACAGCATATACATGTCAAACAACAACACAAAGTAGTGAGGCCCGCGTCCACACAGCATCGGGATCCTACACTACGAGCAGGGCCCGCGTCCACACAGCATTCGGATCCCATACTTAGGATGAGGCCCGCGTCCACACAACATCGGGATCCTACATCCGGGATTTGAGGCCCGCGTCCACACAGCATCGGGATCCTCCAAATTCCATACTCAGAATGTCACATCGAGTATCATCGAATGAGGCCCGCGTCCACACAGCATCGGGATCCTACATTCGGGATGGTCTTCAAAATCATCACCTGGAATGTTACATCGGATGGCCTTCGACGTGTTGCAACACTTTTGGATATCCGGATTTCCATCAAACAAGGACTCAACAAACATAAACGATCCACCTAGGATCCTCACATCAAAACATATCAAGACTTAGCATAATTTAGTCATTTAGGGTTTAAATACGTCAATCTTGTGTTATCCATTCATTTCATTAATTATAAATTTCATTATAGTCCTTAATCCCTTTATCGAACCCCAAATAAAGCTTATCTTGTCAAGTTTTCGCAAGGGTATCGATACCCCTATATAGGGTATCGAACCACCCTACCTCGATACCTACCCAAAGAAGGCATCGAACCATGGGTATCGATACCAGTATCGATACCCTTTGACCATTTTCAAAGTTAACGAAAGGGGATCCTAGAGCATCGATACGGGTATCGATGCCATTATGCCACTAGAGGTCCCGGTATCGAACCATGGTTCGATACACCTGGCCACTTAGCCAAAATCCACTTATGGGTATCAATACCGGTAGCCCGTGTATCGATATCCTTGCACGAAAAACAGGTTTGCACTTAGAAAATTCCTAGGATTCATTCCCAAACTTGATCCAATCAATCCCAAAGTGTTTCTATTCATTTCTAGAGATGATTAAAGTATTTTAACATCAATTCCAAATCGTTTAACACCCAAATCCGAAATCCACCATTAAAGACCTCTTACAAGCAAACCAAGCAGATGGATTTCTATATGCTATGCACTCTACCATGAAATGCAAGATATTTAGAAGAGTTGGGAGTACCAACCTCTTGCAGGCAACAACAAAAACGTCCTCTTCTCTTCTCTTCAAGCTTTCTCTTTCCCAAGGATCCTTGAGGGCTCACCCACCTCTTTCTCTACAAGAGGAAGATAAACAACGATCAAGGACGATTTGAGGATGATTTCTAAAGCTTAAAAACACTAAAAAACTCAGATTTGAGCTTCCAAAACCCAAATCCCGAACTCAAGCTATAACCCCCATTTCCACTTTCACCCTCACCAAACCTATGCATTCTTACCTTATTTTGTAGATCCCAAACACCTCTACAACTTAACCTTCAAGCACAAAACGAGATTCTTGACTTACCACCACAAAGATTGAATCTTTTCCTGTTTTTCTTTCTTGCAAAGATGGAGGAAGAGGAAGAGGGACAAGGTGATCTCACCTTCAACTTTTTCTGCAAAGAAACAAAACACCCAAACCCTCTTTGTCACCTAAATAGATAATTACTCATTTGCCCTCCATTTAAAACCCCTAAGCCCATCACAACATAAGACTCACCTAGACACGAGGCCCAAACCACTAAACCCGAGCCCAAAACCGAAGCCCAAACCCATCAGGTTAAACCGACACTCGGATCCGAATCCGGGTCGTTACATATATATTCATAGATTATCTTTTAAATTATATAATATCATAAGGGATAACTATAATACCCTAAATTCTTTCCTCAAATTTAGAAGCCTAATTCTTAAATCCCTCAAAACACTAGAAATTAGGAATTAAATATGAAGCCGTAATTAAGAAATTTTGGATTTAACCAAATTTTAAACAAAATTAGTTCCTTTTTATAAAGAATGCATACTTTATCAACCCTAGAAAAATCAAGAACTTACCTTATAATTTATCTAAAAATTTATGTATTTAAACCTATTAAATTCTAATGATCCAAAATTTTGTTTTCTTAATATTATTTCCCCCGAATCAATTGCCGCACACTAAAACCCAAAAGAAAAATACATTATCGTTTTTTCAAGATCTTGAACACACAGGAAATCATTATTTCTTTCTTTTCTCCAAATCGCACCAAGTAAGTTGTTCTCATCATATTGTCAAAAACCATGTTTTTTATAATTATTATTTTATCCAATCTTTATTTTCAAGGTAGGGCCTTTTTTTAATTATCAATTTGATTGATTTTCTTTAAAAAAACCTATATAAATAGTTTGAATCATCTTGTTACAGTGGTTAAAAAGAACGGGTGGTCTTCGTAGAGGTTAAAGAGACTGTAATAACCCATTTAAAAAAAACCATTTTATAAACTTATTAAAATATACCTACTCAACCCAGTACAATATTTAAACCCGAGCTCAATAAGAACCCAACAACTCAATACAACCTTAAACCCAACTCTGATTGACCCGTATACAATATCCACAATTTATCCTCAAACCTAACAAACCCTAATTAAGATAAACTAAACCCTAACCCATCTTCAGCAATTAGCCGCCGCTGCTGCTCACTGTGCATGCCAGCTCACTGCGCATGTCCGCCACGCGCTCCCCTATTGGTTCGTCTAACCGGCCACCGCCCCATCGCTTCCTGGATTTACGACCACCACCCAACATCACGTGAATCTGCAAAAAAAACAAAAGAAAGTAATGATCAAATATATGTATTTTTTATATTTTGAATGGGTTATATATAAACCAAAACAAATCAAATGTAGGGTCTCTCCACGGATTACGAATGAATAGAAAAAACAAGAGATTCAGAAACAAAAAAATAAACAAAGCAAGAGCAACCAAACAAATTCATTGATCTCTGTGCATTTGGGAAAAATGCAAAGAAGACACTTGATATCAATCGAAAACATTTTCGAATCAGATGTTCAAATCTTTCATGCCATGATCTTGTCCCCGTTGATGGTGTGACTAGATCTAAATCACTAAAGTTCAATCCTAATTCTCCGTTGATGGCGTAGTAGGATCCAAATTGTTAAAATTTGATCTTGTCCCCATTGATGGTGTGTCCAGATCTAAATTACCGAAGTTCAATCCTAATTCTCCGTTGATGGTGTAGTAGGATCTAAATTGCTAAAATTCGATCTTGTCCCAGTTGATGGTCTGGCCAGATCTAAATCACCTAAGTTCAATCCTACTTCTTCGTTGATGGAGTAGTAGGATCCAAATTGCTGAAATTTGATCTTTTCCTCATTTATGGCGTGGCCAGATCTACATCACCAAAATTCAATCATGTTTGTCCTTTGATGGCATAGTAGGATTTAAATTGCTGAAATTTAATCTTTTCCCCGTTCATGGTGTGGCCAAATCTACATCACCGAAGTTCAATCTTGCTTCTCCGTTGATGGCGTAATAGGATCCAAAGTGTTGAAATTTGGTCTTGTCCCCGTTGATGGTGTGGCCAGATCTACATCACCGAAGTTCAATCTTGTTTCTCTGTTGATGGTGTAGTATGATCCAAATTGCTGAAATTTGATCTTATCCATGTTGATGGTATGGCCAGATCTACATGACTGAAGTTCAATTCTGCTTCTTCGTTGATGGTGTAGTAGAATTCAAATTGCTAAAATTTGATATTGTCCCCGTTGATGGCGTGGCCAGATCTAAATCATTAAAATTCAACACTACTTCTCTTTTGATTGCGAAGTAGGATTCAAATTGATGAAATTTGATCTTACCCATCCATTGATGGTGCGAATAGATCCAACCTTACACTTCAGTTCATGCATCCTCGTCAGTGTTACAGCTAGGTCAAGTTTTCTCCAAGTATCAAAGCGTCACTAGTGTCGTAACAAGCCAAGCTTATTTTGTCTCCTCCAACGAGTCAACCACAACTTTTGTTCTCCTCAACGAATCTCCTTATTTTGAAGATTTTGTGAGCAATGGTTTCAGAGTAGATCAATCAAAAGCTTCAAAAGAAGAAGTGGTGGCCAAGAAGAACCTCAATCTCACTAAAAGAACCCCAACCTTACCAAAAAGAACCATAACCTCATCAAAAGAACCCCAACCTTACCAAAAAGAACCATAACCTTATCAAAAAGAACTCTTACCTTACCAAAAAGAATCCTTACCTTACTAAAGAAGAATCCTTAAACCATACCGGATGAAATGGGTTATTCATTATCTTTGCTCTATTACTGTTACATAACAATGAGCAAAGAGGGGCAACTATAATAACTCATTTAAAATAAAACCCGTTATATAAACCCATTAAAATATACATTCCCAATACAATATTTAAATCCCAAACCTAATAAGAACCCAACAACTCAATACACCCTTAAACCCAACTCTGATTGACCCGTATACAATATCCACAATTTACCCTACAACCTAACAAACCCTAATTAAGATAAACTAAACCCTAACCCCTTTTCAGCAACCAGCCATCGCCATTGCTCACTGTGCATTCCAGCTCACCGCATGTGGCCACCACACGCTCCCCCATTGGTTCGTCTAACAGGCCACCACCCCACCACTTCCTAGATTTATGGCCACTACCCAACATCATGTGAATCTACAAAAAAAAGAGAAAGTAATCATCAAATATATGTATTTTTTATATTTTGAATGGGTTATATATAACTTGGAACAAATCAAATGTAGGGGCTCTCCCCGGATTACGAATGAATCGAAAAATAAGAGATTCGAAAGCAAAAAAAAAAAGAGCAACCAAACAAAGTCGAAATAAAGAAAAGAGAAGAAGAAGCAAATCGAAATCATATTAAAAAAATATATATAGGTAAAATGGGGGAAATCAAATACTTAGCTTTCAAATCTATGCTTCTACGTTGCTCCTTTCGAAAATCCACCCGCATCCGACCCGCGTAACCAGATCCATACCCGCGCATAACCCGTAAAAAATGGCAAATCACATATGTGGTCCTTATTCTTTCAGCGTGTTTGCATTTCAGCATCCCAGTTTGCATCTTCTTCAGATTTAGTCACTAGTTTGCATAATTTTGCCTTAAAATTTTATATTTTATTCAATTTCATCCTTAATTTCCTTTATTATTATCCTAATGATTTTTTTTTTCTTGCAGGAAAGTCCCTGTAATTTTTTTCTTATTATTTTCACTATTTTTATCATATTTTACTAACTTTTTTGTTATTTATTAAAATTACGGGATCATAACATTAAATTTTAACACCGAATTTATATTTTGATTTGTATAAAATATTTTATAACCGACACGTGCCAATTTTGGGCATTGTGGGGGTGCTCACCCTTCCGCACGCGTAAAGACTCTCGGATCCAACTCTGGTTTCGTAGACCCTAATTTGGTGTTCCAATCGCACCGCAAAAAATTATTAGAGTTAATGTTGCTTGAAATGTTTTTTTCTCTGTATTACATATATTTTTCACTTTGTATGATTATTTATATGCATTATGGCTTGTATGGTTGAGTTACGTGCATATCTTTTCAAAATATGTTTTAATTATAATTTTTAGAATATTTATTTTTTAAAATATTGGATCTATGGAATTACAATTTATGGATATATAGATTAGGATGTATGAAACGTGTTTTATGGAATATCAAACTTTATTAAGAATTTGAATTTTAATCACCATATCATTGCATGAGTATGAGTATGAGTTGGGATTTATACAGAGTAAGTTCAGTAGTTTTATTCTTTGAGTTGAATTCCACTTTGGATTGACGGATGTAACAAGGATTTATACAGAGTAAGTTCAGTAGTTTTACTTTTGTCCCCTTATTTAATTTTTTTTAAAAAATATTTTTTATGAATTTGTCCCCTGCTTTTAAACATTTATATTTTGCCCCTTTAACCCTAAATCTTGACTCCGTCCTTAATGTTAAGTATTATATTATAAAATAAAAAAAATATTAAAACGATAAAACGAGATGTGTGGGATATTAAGTACGTAATTATCCCATATTATAATTACCTACTTGGAAAAAGTCCAAAGATAATGTCTCGTTGTTTCTATCCAAGGTCTATCCAAGGTACCACAAACAGGAGAGATTATATCATAGGTCCGGCCTACCACGTCATTCGTAGTCCCTAATCAATGAAAACTACCCATTTCGGCACTAATCAACTATATAATTAATATAATTTTCAGAAATCATATTTTTAAAATGACATAGAAATTCTGAGTGAAGATTCATTGGTTGAAAAAAATGAGGTGGAGATTAGTGAGGAAGTGGGTGGTTATAATTGGATGGGACCACAACTGACGTGGTAGGTCGGGCCTATGATATAATTTCTCCACAAGAGAGATTTTAACATAGGTCCGGCCTATCACGTCAGCCGTAGTCCCTAACTAATGAAAATTGCCCATTTCGACACTAATCAGCCATGTAATTAATATAATTTTCAAAAATCATATTTTTAAAATGATATAAAAATTCTGAGTGAAGATTCATTGGTTGAAAAAAAATGAAGTGGAGATTAATGACGAAGTGGGTGATTATTATTGGATGAAACCACGACTAACGTGGTAGGTCAGACTTATGATATAATTTCTCCACGAACAGGCTTTTTTAATTAATTTTGTTCCATTCAAACACTGTTTTGAGATTAATTAAGCAAAGCCAAATCTTATTATTTAAACAAAGATAATGTCTAACACGTGAGAGCGACGAGCACTACTAAATGTTTATTCACTTGTTTTGACGGCAACTTTGATTTGCCGGCCAAGCGCACTACATGATCACCCTTTTCCAATTTGTTTAATGTACTTTTCTTTATGATTTTAGATTAGGGTTTATAATATTTTATAACACTTTTAAGTTTAGAGTGATTAACGGTTAATTATAGTTTATAGACAACTAGTTTAGTTCATAGTTTATATAGGATTGTATTAATTAATTTGATTAATGGATTGTATTAACGGATTGTATGAAAGTGTTACTTTTTTCGTCTCATAAATAACGTCTTTTATTAATTTTTTAAAAGTTATTTTTTAAACTTTAACTATAATTATATTAAATATGTTAAATAATTAAATTTTAATATATATTTAAAATTTAATCGCTTAGAGGTTTTTTAAATATATATATTTTTTATTTTTATGTTTAAATTTTAAACATTTAATTTCTTCGAGGATAAGTTCATAATCCGAATTCTGAGAAACATATCCGATAACAAATTTCAAAATCAATTTCATTTAATCACTTGTCGGTATAAATATTTAATTTTTTTTGAACAAGCTAATAGTGATTACAATTAATATATGTTCTAAAATATAATCTCCATCATTTGATATTGATTACTCAATCACTCTGCTGATATCGCTGATGCTCGAACCCGTAACCTCTAAGAACAAATGTATTAGACTCATTGTTTTCGTTGGCAGCATTAAATCCAATAACAAATGTAGTAGACCATGCATTAAACATTACATTAAACCATACAATCAACATATTGTTTTCTCTTTTCAAAGTCGTGCATTCTAACACAATGCATAGTCATTAAGTATTATAAATTTCTAGCATTAAATCATGCATAGAACAATTGTAACCCTATGCCATTTTTCAACAACGAGACAGTAACATAAAACCACTTATTTCCAAGTTTAACTAAGCATCTCTAGAAGACATTAAATTCTCATAACCTTTTTCAAAAGCTTTTCAATGCTAGATTCAATTATCTCACTCACTGGTTCGCGAAACGTCTTTCGCCTTCAGCCCTTAAGGTTTAATCTTCCTCACTTTTCACACACGAAATATCTAATTAAGAGTCAAAAAGCTTTTATCTTTTGAAGAATAACTCCTTAAAGATTTTAAGTTTTAATGTTTTTACAAAATAATCACTAATTGAGACATCTTTCAAATCTTACATTTCTCTTTACTTTCAGATCACTTCCTTATTTCTCTTTACAACTCTTATATTCAATGGTCTAACCCCAAAAAAACTCCTATTTTTTTTTTAATTTAAGAGGTTTCATCACAATCTGTTATTTTAATTCTTTGATTACCAAACATTCAACTTAACAGATCTAATTAGTCGAACCTCTAAAAATAACTCAAAAAGTTATTTACCAAATAGAGGTAAAGTAAATTTTGGTATAACAATCGTTATTCGATTTATAGATCAATCAATTCAGAATATTATATAAAAAATTTAATGTCTTATCTCGCTAGACCAACTAATAATTTATATATTTTTCAAAACTCGATCTTTGAACTTAAATTTTAAGTCCTATGATAATTGTTGCACTTTAAAATTATATCACATCATAACAAAAATATATTTTTTAGTGATGCCACATTAAAATATTTCAATCACAAAAATATTTTAGTCACTAAATCATTTAGATAATATTTTAATGTGGCATCACTTTTCAAAATATATATATTGCCACATTAAAATACTAAAACTTCAAGTTCAATAACCAAGTTCATGAGCCAAAATTTACATTAAACCTTGATAGACTTAGCAATATATATTAGGCTTCTTGTACTTACATCATCTGATTAAAAAAATACTACTTAATTGATATTATATATCATTATAACGCTATATTTTCGCTCGAGAAATTATATTATGGGTCATTCCCTTAACGTCATCCATGAGACTAACTAATCAAATAAATTCATTTAGTTAATTTTGTCACCTTATATTTTATTTTGAATTAGCTAATAGTGATTATAGTAGTATCTGTTCTAGAATACAATCTCTACCATTTGATATTGATCGCTTAATCATTTTGCTGACATCAATGGTGCTCAAACCCGTGACCTCTAGGAACAACAACCGTTCCTTTAACCACTTAGGCTAAAGGGCTCGTGCTTGTCACCTTATCTTTTTACCAAGTGAATATTCACTAATATTTATTATAAACTAAATTTAAAAACAATTTTTAAAGAACGAAGATTCACTTGGTAAAAAAGATAGGGTGACAAAATTAATTAAATAGATTTATTTGATTGGTTGGTAGGTCTCATAAATAACTTAGCAGAAATGACTTATAATATAATTTCTTCTTTCCATTCGTGAGTAAAAACGAAAAAAATTCATCATTAATCAATAGCATACTCCTTACGAAAAATTATAATATAGTTTATTCTCGTCACGTTATTTATGGAACTAATTAATTAAATATATTCATTTAATTAATTTTTTCATCTCATCTTTTTTATCAAGTGAATCTTTACTTGGTAAACTCTATTTTAAAATTCAATTTATAGTAAATATTAATGAATATTCACATGATAAAAAGACAAAATGAAAAAAATTATATTTAATTAATTAATCTCATAAATAACGTGATAACAATGACTCATGATATAATTTTTATTATCTTTACCCGTTGTATTTCATAATATGAAAAATCCATTTATATAATATACATCTATTTGGCTTAGGCCATGACAAAACTATACTACCATAACACCATCTTTTTATCTTACTATTTCCCCTTTAATTATCTTTGAAATGATTTTAATGATTTACATCAATAAAAAAGTGGGTCCATGCTTTAATTATTTTATTTGAATTATATAATAATAAGTCAAGATTTGATCAATATAGACCCTGACCATGATTAAGATTTGGCATTGACATTTAAGTATCATGTTTGAAGACTTTGTGTAAGAAACCGGCAAAGTCATCCGAATCACATGTCTTAGGATGGATTTCTTATGTTATCTTAAAATACAATTTGTTTGAACGGTCTTTTCGTTTGGACAAGGTTAAAGATTACATCTTTGTATTGGTCAAAAGCAAGAACGAAATCATACAATAAATATTCAAATTAGTATAAGATAAAATTATCATTAGATAAAAATAAAAACATGGAAAACTCGATTTTAGTCCATTTATTTTTAATTTGAAAAAAAATTAAATAAATACGTTCTTAAAATTTTTGAACCGTCCCTACTTGTAAATTAAGAGCTTGAAATCTTTCGGTTCTATTAATCTTACTGGTTATAAAGTGTCATATACCAGGATAGAAATTATAGATTGAAAGAAAAGATTTGAAATTAGAATAAAATAAGAATAGAAAGGATTACAGAAAAAGGAGAAGAACTGAGATTTTAAAAAAGAACTGAAAGAAAAAAGAAAACTAATTTTTATTCAAAGATTCGATATTCCAAACTTAACAGAATTGAGTATTTTAATTGTTACATAAAACGCTCCGTAATGACAAAATAAAAAAAATATAAAACTACAATATTGTTTTTCTTTTGGTCTTAAAACAGTTCATTACATAAAATAAAAACATTATTTTAATAAGTTGGATAGGATCCATAAAATCTTTAAATCCTGTCTGTAATCTATAATCTTTGCTCTACTTTCTTTTTTCTTCTAAATTCTCGACCCTTAAGGTGTATTGTCTTCGATCTTTTACACCAGGTCTTTATGCAGGGACAGTTCAAAGATTTTGGGGGCCTAACGCAATTTATTAAAATATGATCTTTAGAAGTAATTGTCCATAACCTCCGCTAATTATAAAATTGTAGTCCTTAGAAGCAAATGTCCTTTTTAAGGGGCCTGTACGATCGTTTCTATTGCATCTGTCCAAAACCTCACTAGTTCTATAGAAGCAATATTAATAAGAATAATCAATAAGATTCTATAATCAATTGTCTCATTTAAGAAATAATTAAAACGTTTTAACAATTATAACTTATTTTTCTTAATAGTATTTTCAAAAAATTTTAATGAATTTCACCCCTATTTTAGAGGACCCTATGCGGTCGCTTCTATTACACTTATCTAGAACCCATTGTCTTTATGTATACTTTTTTTTTTTTTTATATTTTAAATTTTATGTTTCTTTACTAACTCGTAAGTCTAGCTTCATCCATGAACACATTCTATCAACCAATGTCCACGTGTTAGAAAGAGATAAATTCTTTTCATCCCCAAAGCTTAGATGATCGGATATGACATTGATTTATTATAAAAATAAGACAAAGCATTCCATGTGTTATGTCATAGCATTTACTTAAAAGCTGGTCGTAGGTTGAAGGGACAACATTATCATCAACTGTATTTAAATTGGGGCAACAAAAACCAGACCTACCACCACACATTACAGTTTAAAATCAATAATAATAGGAAGATGATGGTGTCTTCTCTGTTAAAACCTTTTGATGATAAAAGTAAAAAAAAAAAAAAAATCGGAAGTGAGGGGATTGTCTCTCCCCACCCTCACATGGCTCGGTTCCTGATTGTTGAACAAAAAAAATATATCAAACGATCATAAAAGTACTTTAAATGGATATTTTATCGTCTGATTTAGTCTTAAACGGATGATTTTATCCAAATTATCGTTTGAAAATCTAAGTCAAACGGAGATTAAGTGTCATGAATCGAAACGATATAAGACTTCTATTATTGTGTAACACATCCTAATCAATATAATTTATTTTATAAATTACATGTCAATTATATAATGGTCCATGTTCAGGATTCGGGATTCTCTCTCCTAACAATGTTTTGTACAAGATTTAAACTTTTCATACCCAAAGATACAAAATTCTTGTGATAATATCTAATAATGTATATTATAAACATTAAGCTAACTCTCATTCAATTTTATAAATCTAATAAATAAATAAATAAATAAATAAAATATATAACTTTAACCTCAACTCTAAAACCTAACTTTATAAACTTAAATCACAAGAATTAAACTCTAATTTCTAAACTTCTTATCTTATCCTAAAATTTATTTACAAATTATAAAATCTAAATTTTGTTTTATTATTATTATTCGAGTCAGTTTAATGTTACTTTTGAAAAGTATATTGAAAAAAAAACTTTTATAAAGTTCTTTTTAGAAGTGCTTATGAATTTTTAAATTTGAAATTTAAGTGTTTAGTATTGTTATCAAAAAGTTCTTTTAAGAAGGTAAATGATCATTTTAAAAATGATATTGTAAGTTATATATATATATATATATATATATATATATATATGATATTTAAATTCTTTAATATTATAATACATAAAATATATCAACTTAAATTATTATAAAATTGTAAACAAAATATTTTTATTAATAAATATATATTTTAATAATTATAAGTGTTCTATGAAAATATAATAAATTAAAAATATTTTATTTAATATATAATTTTTAAATTAAAAATATTTTATAAATTATTTAATTTTATCTTTGTAAAAGTTATAAATTTATAAATTACAAATAAACACAATAGAAAATAAAGGTTACAATTATAATTTAGTTCTAAAAAAAAATCAACTATAAAATCTATAAATTTTAGTTTTTGCATTTTAGTTGAAAAACATTTTTTAAACATAATTTTTTTTCTTTAAAAGCTAACTGTTAAATATTACTTTTAATCTCAAACTAACTCTCGGGGTCAAAACCTGATTTAAAAAACAATGCTAAACAAAACCTAATAGTATTAATTACTTAACATAAACATCAAAAATAATATTATTGTGAAGAATTAATATTATTACTTATATTATATAAAACTCATTTAATTTTATACTTTTTAGATATTGTGAAGAATCAATGAGATTATTTTTAATCTTTTATTTGATAATTTTCGGATTTCTTAATGTCCATTCATCTATTTATCCTCATTTAGTAAAACATAAATATAGGGGGAGTGTGTGTATGTTTATGTGACATTATTATTGAATGTGTAAGATATAATATTTTAATAATGTTGATATAATCTAATTTAAAATCTAATATTATTTTGTATAAGATATGTTATTTTAAGCATGAATGTGTGAAATTATATTTTTAATTTTGGGAAGAAAATGAGATAGAGATGGTTTGATTATTGTTTTTCTTGATAATTTAAACAATTTTATCATTACATCTATGGTTTAATGACAAATATATACGATAGTTATTAAGAAATTTAGTGTTACAAAATTATTTAGTTTTCATCAAAACAATGCACTTTTAATTTTATTTGATAGATACCATAAAGCTAACGGTTATGAAGATGGACAAAGAATATAACAAGGAGAAACCAAGATTTAATGTAAACACACAGATTTTGGAATCTGAATATTGGGTTAACTCAGAACGTTGGACTTCGACGTTTGAGCCTTATTGGACCTCGGGTTTGAGTGTTGGGTTGTTAGTGGGTCTTAGTTTTGGGTTATCTTTGGCCCAAATTGCGTTTTGAGGGGTTTTTTAGTCTTTTCTCATGTTGAAGACAAAGAGAAGAAGGGGGAAGAGTTATGATCTACAGAAAAGTGTTTTGAGGTGAAGTCATCCCTTTTCTTCCTTCTCCATCTTCATCTCCTTCACTTGGTAAGTTGGGTTAAAGGTGCAAACTTGTTGGTTTTGTTGAGAAATCTTGTTTTAAGTCTTGAGGGTATGTTGTAGAGCATCAAAGGATCTACAAAACAAGGTAAAGATGGGGGTGTTTTGGTAGGGGTGGTTTTGAAGAGTCGAGGAGGCAAGAACGGGAGAAGGTTTTTTAGGGGTTTCTAATATGTTTCTTTGGTGTTTTAAACCCCGAAAAACATCTCTAGCATCTTCTAAAATCTAGTTTAATTTCTTTATTGTAGAGAAAGAAGAGGGTGAGCCTTCAAGGAGGCTAGGCAAAGAAAAAGCTTGAAAGAAAAGGAGTTCGTGATTGTTGTGCTTTTGCTTAAGGTTGGTACCCCTCCAACTCCTCCTTGCATCAAACATTTCATGAGTAGGTTGATTGCATGTGGTATGTATGTATGTATGTATGTGTGTATGTATGAATGCTTGGTTGATAGTTTAGGGGCCTTTAATGGTGATTTTCGTATAAAGATGTTATAGTGCTTAAAATTGTTTGAAACATACCCTAAACACTTTCAAGAATGTAGAGGAATGAATTAGGATCAAATGATTTAAGTTTAGGTAAGATTCTAAGTAAATTTTGAGTGCATACCTGCATTTTCGTGTAGGGATATCCATATGAGGAGGCCAAGTATCGATACCACTAAGAGGAAAAATAGTTTAAAGAGGCAAGCGTTTCGGAAAGTCTTGACCGTGTATCGAAACCAAAAATTCCAGTAGCAAATCGTTTCGATACCCCCTTTGGGGTATATCGAAACAGGGGACCGTATCGATATCTTACATAAGTGTATCAATACGTGTTAGTCTCCTTGGTCTTAAGTTAACGTCTTAGCGTATCGATACGCAAGGGTAGCGTATTGATACGGGGGGGGGGTTCGATACCCTCTTTACAGGCGTATTGATATGCCTGGGCAATCTACCCCAGTTCTTAATGGTTGAGTTTGGGGGGTTCGTAATTCATGATAAAGATTCCAATGAGTTAATTAAGCCACAAGATGAATATTAAAACTTGGTTTTAGTATGTTTAGGTGAAAAGATCCTAGGTGGATCATTTGTGTGTTCGAGTCCTTGTGTGGTTGAGTCTTTGTGTGATGGAAATTCGGATATCCAAGATAATGTTGCAACACAAAAAAAGCCATCCGATGTAATATGTCGGGTGATGTATTGAAGACTATTTTTCGAATGTAGGAAAACCTCATTCGAAGATGCTCTATGTAACATCCCAGGAATGGGAATTGGAGGAAGGTCTCCTTCTCGATGTATAAAATATTATTTCCGCATGTAGGGTGACCTCATTCGAATATGCTCGATGTAACATTTCGAGCATAGGATTAAAGGACGGCCTCAATCCTGAGTGTAGGGTCCCGACGCTACGTGGACGCAGGCCTCACTACATTGTGCTTTATTTTGGTTGACATGTATTGTTGTGTGCAATAATATACATCTCATTATGTCGTGTGTTAGACGATTATGATAGAGTCATCATATCATGCATGATATTACATGTCTTGCTTTACTTTATTTATGATATGCATAATGTTGGCAGAGTGGCGGTGTACCCACTGAGCTTTTGTAGCTCAGAGTTTCGAAATGTGTTTTTGTGCGTAGGTTAGGTGAAGTTGGATTAAGAGCACCATTAAGGTTGGGATTTCAACAGCGACTTAGTGTCGGAGTACAAATATTTGATGTAGTGGGCTAGTACTTATTGAACCCTATGTATTGTAACTCTTATTTATTTTCGGTCAAATGCTTTTAAATATTTTGTACGAAATGGAGCTCCACAATATTTTAAATTATTAGATCATGTTACACTTTGGATTTGAAATCAATGGTATGTTATGTTTTTATTTGGACTTGAATCATTTTTAATTGGGCTCGAAGCTTAAAGTTTTGAAATACGGGTTTTGAGAGGAGGCCCAATATGACACCAGGTTTAGGTATTACATTAATGGTAGGGATGCATTTTTTATATTTAGTAAAATTATATAATAATTTAAAATTTTTAAGAATTTGAGATTAGATTGTCAATATAATATATATATATATAAGTTAAATTTTTTAAAAGATACGATTGTCCCTAACACACCAGGATCAAGATTATAACCCAATCAACTTTGTCAAAATTACTAATATATGTCCCAAGTCTTAATGTTATGCTTAACCTACAAGTTAATGTGACCTCATTGCATGAGCAAGTAACATTATTTTGATTTTAAACTGAGATTAAATCTTGAGTTCGATCGCGAATATTTTTTTTTAAGAATGATGTAGGTTACATTCTATTTCACAATGATAAAAACAAAGGGTAAACTATAAAAATGATCACCGAAGTATTAGTAACTTTCTCATTTTAGGATTGAAGTTTCAAAAGTAAGAAAATGGTCAGTAATGTTATCATTTTGTAATAAATTTATCGCTCAAGAACCAACTTTCGTTAAATTGATGATATGGCATATTAACAAAAGGCTACCTTTCAATTTAGTCCCTAAACTACAAAAATGATCACCAAAATATTTTTCTCATCGAACTCAACGCAAATTAGTAATTTAGTCCCTCGCAGGAAAATACAATCAATTTGGTCCTCTAGTTACAAATTACATCAAATTAGCCCTTGACCAATTGATCGTAATGGTGCTGATGTGGTAGTCAATTGTGCTAACATGCATGACAATCAATTGTACTCAATTGATTTTTTAATTGAATTCGAGTACACAATTGATCTTTATCAAGTTCGAGGGCATAATTGATTTAATTGAAAGTTCAGTAACTTAATCTTTAAGGTTAAAAATAATAAATTATTAAAAATTTAAAAATTTAAAAATTAATTAATATTTAAATATTTATAAAAATTTAAAAAATAAAAACACTATAATAAATTTAAAAAATTAAGTAAAAACATAAAATAAAATATGAAAATTTATAAATATAAAAACACAATATTTAAAAAAAATTATAAACAAAAGAAAAAGCTTTCGATTGTTTCTGGATATTCTAAGATAACTAATATTCTTTGAACGTATTTTCAATAGAGTCATCATTGTATTAAAAGAGTAAAAAATCAAAATTCTCCTTTGTTTCTCTACATCAAATATTAATGAGCATCAATTTATGTAAAAAAGTGAAAGAAGATTAAAGTTTTATCATTACTTTAACACATGGTTGATTGATTCCACTGAAAAATTGTTTTAAAGAATGGTAATACTCATAATGACTAAATCAAAGATATTTTTCTTTTATTGAATTATAACTCTTTTATTGTATTTCCTAATTTAACTTTTTAATTCCACGTCAGCTTTGATCATAGCTTGACTCTGTCTCTTCTCTTCCATTTTGTTTCGCATACATCCATTGAATTCAACCTATTTTTCTTCATCTATCGAGCACAAGTTATCATCATTCCTCCACTGCCGCGGTGGGCGATCTTCTGCCATGGCGGGTGCATCCTTGCATTTCAACTCATGTTCCAGCATCCATTCATCTTATTTGGTCGTACCTGCATGGTTATTTCCTGTCTAAGAAAGAAAACTATTAACCATACCTGTTTTACACCAAATAATGGATAAAATGACAAAGTGAGTGCATGGATGTTGGAAAATGGAAAATTTGCAGAATTATCCTTAATTATCACTAAATTTTTCCTTTAAAAGCAATAATCAAATGGAAATATGATATAATAATTAGGACTTTTATGCACTTGTCAAATACCCCCAAACTCGAACTATTGTTTGTCCTCAAGCAATGCAATGAAATCCTTAAGTCTGTATTTTTATAGTAATATACTTTTCTGCCTACCGCGGCAAAGTTCCTTTCTTAACTCGGCCTCTTCAAAGTTTCTGGAATTCCTCGGAACTAGACTATAAGTCTGTGTGAGTGTGTGTTGCCTTGACTAAACTAATTTTCTAAGTTCGAATATCTTTTCTTAGCTCAAAACTCCCGACTTAGATTTAATTATTTCTCCTTCTTCCCTGCCTTGTTATATAAGCATATAATTAATTACATACTTATATTGCTTGAGTCAGTCCGGGCACATAAAGTGTTTAACTACTCTCACTAGAGCCGGTGATAGGCACCTCTAAGAACTATACTAGAGCCGGTGATAGACACCTCTAGTAGAAATCTAAAGTCTAAGTCTTTATTGCTTTCTAAGAGAAAAGAACTTTTAAAATCAACTAAGTCTTAATAGTGTTTGATTATTTTTTTAGGTTCATAGTCCAGTCCTAAGTACTATTCCTAAGTAACATTTCTGATTTCAAGTCTAGTCAAGGGTGCACTCGACTGTGGCGGCAGAATAGAATATTGCTGCTGAAGCAGACTTTATAAAATTAGCAAACTTAAAAATAATTTGCAGTAAAAAATAAAAGGAAAGAAATAAGATAAGATTAGAATAACCCTGTTAATTTCTATACATGGCAGTTAATTACAATTTACAAAATAGACTAATGCTCACCTAAACTCAAAGGATGCATTGTCCTCAATGCATGGAAAGTAGAGAAGAAAACAGGGTATAAAGGATAGACAAAAGAAAAAAAGAAAAACTATCACCCTTTCAAAATGTCGAGGAGGCAAAGGAATCCTCGGAGTCGCTGTTGAAGAGAAGCTTTCGGCGACTCTTTGGTGGCTGTTGTGCTACTGCCTTCAATGGATTAACACTAGGTTTCTTGTGGAGTTGCTTGGGTAATCCTAAAAATTGAAAGAAAATTGTTATTTAATAAACTTAAACTTATTCCTAATGCATGGATAGATAGAGTAGAGTGAAAGTGCTAGCAAGTCATCGTAGGAATGCAGCTAGTTGCATCTCCTAAAATGACCATTTCCATGTTTTCCGTGAATTTTAGCCCTTATACTGTTTTAAACTTTTCCCATTAACCTTGAATTTGTGTCCTTCTTTGAGGGATTTTATTGTGACTGCTCTATATGGGTATGTATGAACAACTTCAAATGGACCCAACCATCGAGATTTCAGTTTTTCTGGGAATAACTTTAGTCTGGAATTGTAAAGCAATTCTTGTTGCCCAGGCAGTTTCTGTTGAGGCAACAATTTTTGGTCGTGCCATCTTTTTGTTTTTTCTTTGTAGATTTTGGCATTCTCATATGCATTGGCTCGAAATTCCTCAATTTCATTCAGATCCAATAGTCATTTTTGCCCTGCCTTTTCCTAATCCATATTTATCATTTTTATCGCCCAATACGCTTTGTGCTCAATCTCCACCGGTAAATGATAGGATTTACCATAGACTAACTGGTATGGTGACATCTTTAGGGGTGTTTTGAATGTCCTTCTATATTCCCAAAGAGCATCATCCAAGCGTAATGACCGATCCTTCCATGTGGGGTTCAAAACTTTTTCCAGGACTGTTTTGAGTTCTCTATTTGAAGTTTCTGTTTGGTCGTTGGTCTGTGGGTGATATGCCGTGACAATTTTGTGTGTGACGCCCAGTTTATTTAATGCTGCGACAACCTGTTTATTATCAAAGTGCTTACCTCCATCACTTATAATAGCCCGTGTGACACCAAATCGAGTAAAGATATTTTTCTTCAAAATTTGAACTATTTTTGAATCATTCTTTACAGTGGCTATTGCTTCCACCCATTTGGATACATAATCCATGGCTAGTATAATGTAAAGATTGCATAGGACGAGGGAAAAAATCCCATGAAATCGGTACCCCATTAAATAGAGAAGTCATCCATGAATATTAAGCTAACTCTCATTCAATTTTATAAATCCAATAAATAAATAAATAAAATATAAAACTTTAACCTCAACTCTAAAACCTAAATTTTATAAACTTAAATCACAAGAATTAAACTCTAATTTCTAAACTTCTTTTCTTATCCTAAATTTTATTTACATATTATAAAATCTAAATTTTGTTTTATTATTATTATTATTCGAGTCAGTTTAATGTATGCATGTCTTAATATCTAACAGGATACATGCATGGTAATTCCAGAATCAGAAATATACTTATAAACATAGGATAAAACATGGAAATTATTTCAGAAAATTTAGAATGATGCATGATCATACAAAGTTTAACAGAATTGAACACACAGTAGTAAACGGTATTGACAGAAGAGAACACACCTGAAGCAGAAGACTCAACGTCGAGAGTGACGTCTATTGGACACGGCTCTACCACTAGAATGTGCAGGTGTAGAACCTACGAATAACAATTATCATTAGACACACTACTATGCCACTATACAGATAAGTACACTAAACAGAATTAAACCGATACTCACGTGCGGGTCCCAAATGCTGATGAACAGGAGGTCGTCCAGGAGGAGGAGGAGACAGTTTCTCAGGGTCAGAATCTACGTCAGCTGAACCAAACAGAAACCGATTCAGAATCTAAAACATAAAACTTCTAGATAAGGCATTCGAAAATAAAAGCCCTAAAAACGACACTTCGGGTTCGAATTTCGAAAAACGGTCTGCGCCATCGAACTCAGGACGTCAAAAAAAATAAAGTGGGACCATGTTGCAAAAAGTCAACGCTGACGTCAGTACTGGTCAATGCTGACGTCAGTACCGGTCAACGCTGACATCAGTAGATGACGTCAGCATGACATCAGCGGGTCATGGGTCGGTCTCGGGTTGGGTCACGGGTTGGGTCACAGGTCGAGTCACGGGTCGGGTGGACCGGTTAGCTCGGGCGGTTCGGTCGGGCGGTTCGGGCTTGGGTCAGACCGGTTCCTGGATTTTCTGGGAAAATCTGGAATTTCCAGAAAATTCCCAGAACCCAGGTTCGAATTACAGATTTTTTATATGATTTCCTCCTTGATTTGATTCTAAAACACAAATTCGAACTCCCTTAAACCAACAATTCGAACCAAAAACAATAATTCTTTTCCTTAAACCGAATCAAACAAAATCACATAAACACCTGAGGAAATTGTATTCAAAACACCCGAACCAAATTTTGAATCTTATAACTAAACACCAACCAACCGACTGTAAACAACCAAACTTTTATTGAACCGAAACGAACAGAAGGAAAAGAAATAGAGATTGCATACCAACTTACCACTTAGAAAGAAACGGGGTAGATTCGAAGGCCACAAAGAAAACATCGACTCACTAAGATTGATTCGAAGTAAAAACAGAGGAAAAGAAGAGAGAAAAACTCGATTTGATATTTCCTTAAATCAAACGAATAACATGGAATAAAGGAGAAATTTATTCTCCAATTTCCATAACCAAAACGAGCAAAAAGGAAACAATTGATGTTTGGATTTGATTAAGGGTAAAATTACCCAACAAGTCCCTAAGATTTTCGATACTTCAAAGACAGACTTCCACGCTTACAGAATTTATAGTTGATTCACTGAAATTAGAGTCAGAAATCCCCAATTTCTAGGGTTTTAGATTAGGGATTTAAACTTTTAATTTGGGACAAGTTTGGGGTGTGAAAACTCTCCACCCCTTATAGAAATTTCGTCCTCGAAATTTACCAGGATCAAAGAGATGTGGATATTGGGCTTTGATAATAGATTTGGGCTCCCACCTAGCCTCATCATAGCCTCGATTACGCTAGAGAACCTTAACCATTTTAATGGTTTTCTTCCGAAGGACTTTCTGGTCCTGAGCAATAATTTCAACTGGTTTTTCCTCATAACATAGATCTGACGGATTTCAAATTCCTCAACAGACAGAACATGAGACGGATCAGCTCGATAACGTCTTAGTACAGATACATGAAAAGCATCATGGATACGCTTAAGCTCTGGTGGTAAATCAAGCTGATAAGCTACTGGTCCAACACGTCTAATAATGCGGTAAGGTCCAATATAATGGGGAATGAGTTTGCCTTTCCAACCAAAACGGAGTACCTTCCTCCACGGAGATACTTTCAGGAATACCTCGTCACTAACCTCAAACTCAAGATATTTACACCTCAAGTCTGCGTAGGATTTCTGTCTATCAAAAGCGGCCTTAAGCCGATCCCGAATCAATCTAAAAGTCTCCTCAGCCTCATGAACAAGATTTGGTCCCAGTAACCGGTGCTCATTAAGCTCAGTCCATTCAATAGGGGTGCGACACTTACGCCCATATAGAGCCTCATAAGGTGCCATCTTAATACTGGCCTGATAACTGTTATTATAAGCGAACTCTGCAAGCGGTAAGAAATCCTCCCAACTACCTCTGAAGTCTAGAATACATCCTCTCAACATGTCCTCAAGGATCTGAATCACACGCTCAGACTGACCATCGGTCTGATGGTGATAAGCAGTACTGAAATTCAACCGAGTACCTAGAGCAGAGTATAGAGAACCCCAGAACTTAGATGTGAACCTCGGATCTCGGTCAGATATAATAGATAGTGGCACTCCATGTAACCAAACAATCTTAGAGATGTATAACCGGGCCAACTTACTCAGAGGATAAGTAGTTTTGACTGGAATGAAGTGTGCAGAATTGGTCAACCGATCAACAATGACCCATACAGAATCCTTCTTTGACGGATTCAAAGGTAAACTACTGACAAAGTCCATAGTCACACGCTCCGATTTCCACTGAGGAAACTCAATGTGTTGAAGAAGTCCAGACGGACGTTGGTGTTCTGCTTTGACTTTTTGTCAAGTCAAGCACTTAGATACAAAACTGACAACATCTCGCTTGAGACCTTTCCACCAATACTTCTCTCGCAGATTCTTATACATGTTATCCCCACCTAGATGTATCGAATAGGGACTATCATGAGCCTCCCGAAGAATAACTTGTTTCAGTTCAGAATTCCTTGGAACACAGTATCGACCCCGGAAACATAAAACTCCATCCTGATCGATAAAAAAGTCCTGAGAAGTTCCCTCATTGACCTCAGCAATACGGTGATCCATGAAAGGATCATTGGGTTGCTCAGCCCGAATATCATATATCAAGGTAGGTACCACACGGATTTCAGCCAACAGACTACCATCCTCAAACAAACTCAGCCGAGCAAACAGAGCTCTCAGATCATAAATGGCATTGCGACTCAGAGCATCCGCAACGACATTAGCCTTGCCTGGATGGTAATCGATCTCACAGTCATAATCCTTCGGAAGCTCCAACCAACGTCGCTGTCTCAAATTGAGCTCCTTCTAAGTGAGAAGATACTTCAGACTCTTATGGTCTATAAAGATGTAACACTTCTCTCCATAGAGATAGTGTCTCCATATTTTCAGAGCAAAGATCACTACCGCTAACTCCAGATCATGGGTCGAATAGTTACATTCATGTGGCTTCAACTGTCTAGAAGCATAAGCCACTACCTTCTCGTCCTGCATCAGAACACATCCCAATCCGGTATACGAGGCATCACTACAAACTGTATAAGGATTCCCTGACCTAGTTGGATCAAAACTGGTGCTTGTGTCAAAACAGATTTGAGTTTCTCAAAACTCTGTTGCTGGGCCTCAGACCAGGAAAAAGGGACATCCTTCATTAGCAGTTTGGTTAACGGGGCGGCAATAGAGGAAAAGCCCTCCACGAATCTCCGATAATAACCAACCAGTCCCAGAAAACTACGAATCTCCGCCATATTTTTAGGTTGTTTCCGTTCCATGATAGCCTCAATTTTCTTCGGGTCAACCTGGATACCCTTAACTGAAACAACATGACCTAGAAATACAACTTCAGATAACCAAAACTCACATTTGCTGAACTTTGCATAGAGCTGTTTCTCTCTCAGAGTCTGCAAAACAATACGGAGATGTTGCTCGTGCTCAATCTCAGACTTAGAATATACCAGGATATCATCTATAAAGACCACAACAAACTGATCCAGATAGGGTCGAAACACCATGTTCATCATATCCATGAATGTTGTAGGGGCATTCGTAAGACCGAAGGGCATAACCAGAAACTCGTAATGACCATAACGAGTCCAAAAGGCTGTCTTGAACACATCGGAATCCTTAACCTTGAGTTGGTAATAACCAGATCTTAGGTCTATCTTAGAAAACACAGAAGCTCCCCGGAACTGGTCGAACAGATCATCAATACGGGGAAGAGGATACTTGTTCTTAACAGTCAACTTGTTCAACTTTCGATAGTCAATGCACAGACGCAGAGACCCATCTTTCTTTTTAACAAATAGAACAAGGGCTCCCCACGGTGAAACACTGGGTCGAATAAACCCTCGATCCAGAAGTTCCTATAACTGAACCTTAAGCTCCTTCGGAGCCGTCCTGTATGGTGCCATAGATACTGAAGTCGTTTTCGGAAGCAACTCAATACCAAACTCCACCTCCTCCCTGTTAGGGGGTACTTCCAGTAACTCTTCTGGAAAAACGTCAATAAAATTCACACACTATACGGATTTTCTCCAACCCAGAATCAGATTGCCTTGGGTCAAGGATATAGGCAAGATAAGCCACAAATCCTTTCCTGATCATCTTTTCAGCTTTCAGAGCAGATATAATATTGGAAAGAAACCCTTTACGCTCACCGATAAGGGTCACCTCACGGTCATCAAAATTCCTCAGTGTTGCTCTCTTACGCTCACAGTCCAGAGTAACACGGTGAGTTGACAACCAATCCATCCCCAGAATCAGATCAAACTCCTTAAACGGAAACTCCATCAAATTAACCGGAAAGATTTCCCCTTGGACCTCAAGAGGACAATCTTTATACATTTTGGTAACCTCCACAGGGTTACCTACAAGACTATAGACAGAAACAGAACTACCGGTATCTTCTACAAGAATCTCCAAATAACCAGATACAGAACTAGATACATAGGAATGAGTAGACCCATTATCAAGAATTGCGAAAATAGAAATAGCATGAATAGAAAAAGTACCAGCAATGACGTTTGGCTCATCCCGGTCCTCATGTCTCCTCGTAGCATAAACTAACCCGGGCTGAGATCTCCCTGATCGAGCTGATCCTCTAAACTGACTAGGTCTGCCCCTACTACCGGTACCAGATGCAGCAGGTCTAACCTGACCTCTTCCCACTGTATGAGTCTGAATAGATGCCTGAGATTGCCCCGGAGCATAACCTGACTGCGGAGACACTAGATAGTCCCTGAGACGGTGATCAAAAGAACCACATCGAAAGCAAGCCCCGCTCCTCATCCGACACTCTCTTGAATGCCATTTCTTACAGAAGGAACACTGAGGTAAGGTTCGAGTACTAGTGGATCCAGCTTCACTAGCAACAGGAACAACTGACGTTGTTGGTCTAGCTCGTGAAGAACTTTGTGGTTCAAACTCCTCTTGACCCCTTTTTCGGGACTGAAAACCCTAAATGTATTGTACAGATGCTGTAGGCTGCCGTCTGCCTCTATCTTGGACCTGGGATTCCAATTGAACCCTCAAACTCTCGTTACACTCGGCTGTCCTGGCACGCCGAGTAATCATCTTATATTCCTTGTCGTGGTGGGTGGCTACAACAATCTTCAACAGTACCTGGAGTCCTTTTAAAAACTGATCATATTTCTGTTTCTCGGTAGTAACAATCCCAAGAGCATACTGGAGCAGTCGCAGAAACTCTATCTCATAGTCGTTCACTGACATGTCATTCTGTTGTAGATTCAGAAAATCCTCTCGGCATTTAGCCAAATACTTGGGACCCACATACCGATCCTTAAAAGCCTGTCGGAAAATTCCCAGTCCATCTTATCCAAAGCAGTGACTATCTCCTCTGCCTCCCACCAGTTCAGGGCTTCACCCTAAAGCAACGATATAGCTGCCCTCAGTTTCCTATCAGAGGGGTAATCCACCTCCACAAACAAACGCTGAAGCTTCTTCAGCTATTACTCTACATCAGTTGGATCAGTCTCAGTCTTACCATCGAACATCGTCATCCCAGCAGCCAAAAACTCAGTAGAAATGGGTTTTCTTGCACACTCATTCTACCGGAGATAACGGAGCAGCTCTTTCTACATCGTTACAGAATCCAAACCAATAATCTCGCTGTCCCTAAAAGCATACGGTCCCTCACTCTGGACCAGCTGATCAACCTCGGCCTGTTGAGCCTCAGTCTGAACCCTAGGTAAATCCTCCTCTCCTATCTCATGAGCCAAACTCTGATCCTATAGCGGGTCCACAGGAGGCGGAACATCACTAGCGGATCCAACAGATCGACCATAGGCACGACCTCGGCCACGACCTGTAACCCCCTAAACCGGCCTATGCGGGAAGCCCGACTAGAGTGGTCACATTGTTTTTATTTATAAAACATATGGCATAAAAATTTATTTAACTTAAGCAAATAAAAGTAAATATTGTCTAACAATTAAAATATATATAATGTCACCAAAACATGGTACCTGGAAAATATTGTTCACAAAATAATTCGTAAAACCAATAGTAAAATAATACGTTTAAATCACCAGTAATATGGTATATAAATAGGCACATGTCACCTTAAACGTAAACTGGAAAGAGTTTAAAAATGTTACATCAAAGTGTAACTAGATAATGGGTAGATCCTCCAAAAGCCAAGTTCGGGATATCTATCTACGGGTAACTGAAAGGGGAAAAAAACAGGTATGAGCTATGAAGCCCAATGTGTTCCAACGGTGCAAACAAAATACGGATAAAATTATTAAACAGTACTACATGAAATCAAATTATGAATATGCATGACAAGCTACCCTCCAACCGAACTCCTAGATATAGTCCCCCCGAACAGTATCTGATACTGGCATTAACCTAAGCCCTTATGACGAAGGTACCGACCTAAGGAATTACCTTAGGGAACAGGCGGAATTACCCCGGCTAATGCACGGGAACCGATAACAGGCGGAATTACCCTAACTGAGGTTAGGAACCGTAAACAGGTGGAATTACCAGCTGGATCAAGGCTGAACTGGATATTAGATACTACTCATCATCCCAATACTAAGATGGCATACATGCAATAATAACAGGAATCATGATGGTAGTAACGGAAATTAAACAGGCAATATGTATACATAAATCAGGACATATCAGACATACAGTAAAACATAAAATGATATATCTTAACGTTCAAAACAAGTGTTTATATAAACCCAGAAAATAGTCATGTGCACATACTTGATTCGTTTAGAACGTAAAACAATAAAATACAGTTATATAGCACACAAGGAACACACCTCAATGGCAGAAACAGACAGGTGATCTACTGGGCGTTGGAGCCTCACTCTGTAGCAGTACTGGACCCTAAAAAATATAAGATAGAATTTTTATTAATACTAGAGTTAAATACTGAATTGACTATTCAAGATTATTAGAACGTACGGGTCACGATCGGATCTCGGGATCGATCAAATCGTGAGGAACTAGGCTGGGTCGGTACACGATCGGGAGAACTATGAGGTCCTACAAACAAGTATCAATATTAAACCTTAAATAAAACTCTGGGCTTAACTTAACTTAGAAGAAAAGTTTGACTCGAGACTTTAAAGTCTAATTTGGAGGGTTTTGGGTTCGAATTTCGAAAAACGGACTTCACGGATGGACTCAGGACGACGAAAAACATAAAATATGAGTTTTTGAAAATTTTGACTTTTTGGGTAAAAGTCAACGCTGACGTCATGCTGACGTCGGTCAACGGTCAACGGGTCGGGTCGGTCAACGGGTCAATGGGTCGAGTCGGTCAACGGTTCAACGGTTGACCGGATTAGACCGGTTCGGTTCGGTTGGATTGGTTCGGTTTAAGTTGATCGGTTCAAGGCCGGTTTGGACCGGTTTTAGGCCAGTTTGGACCGGCCGGCTCCAGGCCATCGTCCAGGACGTTCGGAAACCGCCCCGGCGGCGCGTGGAGGCCACGCGCGGCCCTAAACGACCGGAAAACACCCCCCGAGACTGGATCTTACACTGATTTCACCAAAAACACAATATTTAGCCTTCAAACTAAAAAAACATAAAAGATTTTACCAATCTCGCAATCGTAGTCCTTAAGAAGCTCCAACCAACGACGCTGTCTCAGATTAAGCTCCTTCTGGGTAAGAAGGTACTTCAGGCTTTTGTGATCGGTAAAGATGTAACACTTTTCTCCGTAGAGATAGTGTCTCTAGATTTTTAGAGCAAAAACCACAGTTGCAAGCTCGAGATCATGGGTAGGATAATTAAGCTCGTGTGGTCTCAACTGGCGTGACGCATAAGCGATCACCTTACCATCCTGCATCAAGACGCAACCAAGACGAGAATGCGAAGCATCACTGTAAACTGTAAAGTCCTTTCCTAACTCAGGTTGGGTCAAAACTGGAGCTCGAGTCAAAACTGATTTCAACTGATCAAAACTAGCCTGCTGAGCCTCAGACCACACATACGGAACATCCTTCCTCAGAAGCTTCGTCAAAGGGGAAGCTATAATGGAAAAACCCTCGACAAAGCGTCGATAATACCCAGCTAAGCCCAGAAAACTGCGGATCTTAGAAACATTCTTGGGAGATTTCCAACTGGTGATAGCATCAATTTTACTCAGGTCCACCTGGATACCCTTAGCCGAAACGACATGCCCGAAAAAAGTCACCTCACTAAGCCAAAACTCGCATTTACTTAGCTTGGCATACAACCGATGTTCCCTGAGAGTCTGTAACACAAATTTCAGATGCCCCACATGCTCGTTCTCTGAGCGAGAGTAAGCCAGGATATCATCGATAAACACCACAACAAACTGGTCTATGTAGGGCCGGAAGACACGGTTCATCATATCCATAAAAGCTGCAGGGGCATTGGTTAAACCGAAAGGCATAACTAGAAACTCATAGTGACCATACCGGGTGCGGAAAGCGGTCTTGGCAACATGAGAGCCCTTAACCTTTAGCTGATAATACCCAGATCGAAGATCAATCTTCGAGAAAACTGTAGCTCCCTAAAATTGATCAAACAAATCATCAATCCTGGGTAAGGGATACTTGTTTTTCACTGTCAACTTATTTAGCCTTCGGTAATCAATGCACAACCGAAGAGAGCCATCCTTCTTCTTAACAAAGAGAACTGAAGCTCCCCAAGGTGAAGAGCTAAGTCGGATGAACCCTCTATCAAGAAGTTCTTGCAACTGGACCTTCAACTCCTTTAACTCTTTTGGATCCATACGGTACGGAGCCATGGAAATTGGTGTTGATCCAGGATAAGTTTCAATCTCAAACTCAACTTCCCTATCCGGAGGAAGACCATGCAACTCCTCAGGAAAAACATCTGGAAATTCACTAACAGTGCGAATTTCTTCGATCTTAGATAGAGACCCCTTTATGATAAGGAAACAACCAATAAAGGCCTTATATCCCTTCCGGATCATATGACTCGGATCCGGATGGTACTGTCTCAACATGGACACATGAAACACATCATGGATACGGCTAAGCTGAGGAGGCAACTCAAGCTGATATGCAACAGGCCCGATTCTCTTAAGAATACGGTATGGTCCAATATATCTTGGACTCAACTTGCCCTTACGTACAAATCTCAAAACTTTCTTCCAGGGAGAGACTTTTAAGAAAACCTGATCACTAACCTCGAACTCGATATCTTTTCTTCTCCGATCAGCATAAGATTTTTTTCTGGTAAAAGCTTCCTTTAGACGATCCCGGATTAGTCTGACAGTCTCCTCAGTTTCCTGTATTAACTCGGGACCCAGAGTTTTTCGATCATACAACTCCGTCCAACAGATAGGAGTACGACACTTACGACCATACAAAGCCTCATAAGGTGCCATACGGATGCTAGCCTGATAGTTATTATTATAAGCAAACTCAGCCAACGGTAAGAAGTCTTCCCAACTACCCCGGAAGTCTAAAACACAACCCCGTAACATATCCTCTAGGATCTGAATCACTCTTTCAGACTGACCATCTGTCTGGGGATGAAAAGACGTACTGAGATTCAGACGAGTACCCAAAGCAGACTGTAAAGCTGTCCAGAAACGGGAAGTAAACCTCGGATCTCGGTCAGAAATGATGGATAAGGGCACTCCATGCAGTCTGACAATCTCGGAAATATATAGTCTAGCCAGCTTCTCCAGAGAATATGTTATCCGAACAGGGATGAAATGACCTGACTTTGTGAGTCTATCCACCACAACCCAGACAAAATCATTTCTGGACGGGGTCAAAGGTAACCCGGTAACAAAGTCCATCGTGATTCGTTCCCATTTCCACTCTGGAATCTTGATGGTTTGCAAGAGACTAGAGGGATGTTGATGCTCTGCTTTCACCTGCTGACATGTCAGGCATCTGGATACATAATCTGAGATATCCTTTTTCATACCTACCCATCGGTACCACTGTTTTAGATTTTGATACATAATCTGAGATAAACCCAGAAAACAGTCATGTGCACATACTTGATTCGTTTAGAACGTAAAACAGTAAAATACAGTTATATAGCACACAAGGAACACACCTCAATGGCAGAAACAGACAGGTGATCTACTGGGCGTTCGAGCCTCGCTCTGTAGCAGTACTGGACCCTAAAAAATATAAGACAGAATTTTTATTAATACTAGAGTTAAATACTGAATTGACTATTCAAGAGTATTAGAACATACGGCTCACGATCGGATCTTGGGATCGGTCAAATCGGGAGGAACTAGGCTGGGTCATTACACGATCGGGAGAACTATGAGGTCCTAAAAACAAACAGGTATCAATATTAAACCTTAAATAAAACTCTAGGCTTAACTTAACTTAGAAGAAAAGTTTGACTCGAGAATTTTAAGTCCAATTTGGAGGCTTTCATGTTCGAATTTCGAAAAACGGACTTCACGGATGGACTCAGGACGTCGAAAAACATAAAATAGGAGCTTTTGAAAATTTTGACTTTTTGAGTCAAAGTCAATGCTGACGTTAGCAGTCAAAGTCAACGCTGACGTCATGCTGACGTTAGCAGTCAAAGTCAACATTGATGTCATGCTGACGTCGGTCAACGGTCAACGTATCGGGTCGATCAACGGGTCAACGGGTCGGGTCGGTCAATGGTTCAACGGTTGACCAGATTGGACCGGTTCAGTTTGGTTGGATTGGTTCGGTTTAAGTTGATCGGTTCAAGGCCGGTTTGGACCAGTTTTAGGCCGGTTTGGACCGGCCGGCTCCAGGCCACCGTCCAGAACGGTCGGAAACCGCCCCGGCGGCGCGTGGAGGCCACATGCGGTCCTAAACGACCGGAAAACACCCCCGAGACTGGATATGACGCTGATTCCACCAAAAACACAATATTTAGCCTTCAAACTAAAAAAACATAAACGAAAGGTAAAAGATGTTACCAAAACCGATCGGGGAAAAAACTTTTCCGACGAGGCTCTAACGGTGATGACCGGAGACGGTGATGGGTGGGTTTTGGTCGCCTAGACACGACAAACACAACCGGACCGACGACGCGCCGGTTTAACCTCGATCGCAGCCGGATTCAACAAAAAATATCAAGAGGGTTTAACCCTAAATCCGGCGAAATTTCCGCCTTCGATTCGCGACGAAGGCAGCGGCGGTTCGGCGCGTGGTTAAGGGGGTTCGGATCGAGAGACCACGGCGGTTCTGAAGGTGGCGGCGGTGACGACCACGGTGCGGCAGAGAAGGAGAACGACGGTGGTCGGATTTGAGAGGGAAAAAAGGTTTATTTTGGGTTCTGAATCTAATATGGCTTCTAAAATAAAAGGATATAAAATTATTATTATATTTTATTTTTATTTTTTTACATAAATATTTCGCATTTATTAAAATAATTCTTTCCTTTTTGTAAGAGTGTTACACGACCTCTCCCGGTCGCTAATCGTGCACTTCTACGGGGTGGCATAGTAGTATATCTATAGAAAGACAAATAAAACCCTATTTAAAACCGGAACTTGGAGTATTAATCAAAATATTTCAGAAAATTTCAAATACGATTCAAAAACATGAATCCGAATTTTCAGATAAAATTTATAAAATCATTTTCAGATCAAAAATTATTTTGGACCTCACAGTCCGAGGGTTGAACCGGGCTTTGATACCATTAATTGTAACCCCTAAAATTAACCTAATTACTTAGATTAAAATTTAGGGTTTACGTTACCAAAAACTTATTTCGCAAGTTAGGGTTTTTATAAATTAAAATAATATTCAGATAAATTTTTAATTAATTAATAATTTAAATATTGAAAATTTAACATTTAAATAACTGGATTCAACACATAATTAATAAACATTAGCTGTTATGTAAATCAAAATAAAATCCGAAGTTCAAAGTTCAAAGTCCATTACAACAAAAATATCAATCGAAATATAATTTAAAAAATTCGGAGTTTAAAACAATACCATACGTAAAATGATCGGATTCAGAAACCTCCAAGTACCGTACGAAGTCTAGGACAGAGATCTGAAACATGAAACTGAGAAGGTGTAAGCTAGAGATGCTAATGTGTCTCTAGTGTGCAGATAAACAGAAACAGAGAACAGAAAAACAGATGATGACATGTATGCATGATATGCACCCATCTCCGAGCATCATCAAAAGAGTAGGATCCCCCTGAACCACTCTAACTTTAAATGTAATCCCTAAAATTAACCTAATTACTTAGATTAAAAGTTAGGGTTTTTGTTACCAAAAACTTATTTTGCAAGTTAGGGTTTTTATAAATTAAAATAATATTTGGATAAATTATTAATTAATTAATAATTTAAATACTGAAAATTTAACATTTAAATAACTAGATTCAACCCATAATTAAAAAACATTAATTGTTATGTAAATCAAAATAAAATCTGAAGTTCAAAGTTCAAAGTCCATTACAACAAAAATATCAATCAAAATATAATTTAACAAATCCGGAGTTTAAAAATGTAACATACATAAAATGATCGGATTTAGAAACCTCCAAGTACCGTACGAAGTCTAGGACAGAGATCTGAAACATGAAACTGAGAAGGTGTAAGCGAGGGAGCCTAGTGTGTCTCTAGTGTGTAGATAAACAGAAACAGAGAACAGAAAAATAGATTATGACATGTATGCATGATATGCACCCATCTCCGAGCACCATCAGAAGAGTAGGTTCCCCCTGAACCACTCTAACTTTAAATGTAACCCCTAAAATTAACCTAATTACTTAGATTAAAAGTTAGGGTTTACGTTACCAAAAACTTATTTCGCAAGTTAGGGTTTTTATAAATTAAAATAATATTCAGATAAATTATTAATTAATTAATAATTTAAATACTGAAAATTTAACATTTAAATAACTAGATTCAACCCATAATTAATAAACATTAATTGTTATGTAAATCAAAATAAAATCCGAAGTTCAAAGTTCAAAGTCCTTTACAACAAAAATATCAATCGAAATATAATTTAATAAATCCGGAGTTTAAAACTGTAACATACGTAAAATGATCGGATTCAGAAACCTCCAAGTACCGTACGAAGTCTAGGACAGAGATCTGAAACATGAAACTGAGAAGGTGTAAGCTAGGGAGCCTAGTATGTCTCTAGTGTGCAGATAAATAGAAAAACAAATGATGACATGTATGCATGATATGCACCCATCTCCGAGCACCATCAGAAGAGTAGGTTCCCCCTAAACCAGTCTAACTTCATCACACCAAACAAAAGTGGAAACCCGACCCGCAGGTGGAGCCACTGTATAGAAGTGGTATATCATAGAACCACTGAATAGAAGTGAATTTATCACTAACTTCTTCCGTACAAATAATCCAACTAGATGCAATGTTATATGCAGATACAGGATCAGAATGCATGTCTTAATATCTAACAGGAGACATGCATGGTAATTCCAGAATCAGAAATATACTTATAAACGTAGGATAAAACATGGCAATTATTTTAGAAAATTCAAAATGACGCATGATCATACAGAGTTTAACAGAATTGAACACACAATAGTAAACGGTATTGACAGAAGAGAACACACCTGAAGCAGAAGACTCAACGTTGAGAGTGACGTCTACTGGACTCGGCTCTACCACTAGAATGTGTAGGTGTAGAACCTACGAATAACAATTATCATTAGACACACTACTATAACACTATACAGATAAGCACACTAAACAGAATTAAACCGATACTCACATGCGGGTCCCGAATGCTGATGAACATGAGGTCATCCAGGAGGAGGAGGAGGCAGTTGCTCAAGGTCGGAATCTACGTCACCTGAACCAAACAGAAACTGATTCAGAATCCAAAACATAAAACTTCTAGATAAGGCATTCGAACATAAAAGCCCTAAAAATGATACTTTGGGTTCGAATTTTGAAAAACGGACTGCGCCATTGAACTCAAGACGTCGAAAAACATAAAGTGGGATCATGTTACAAAAAGTCAACGTTGACATCAGCACTGGTCAACGCTAACGTCAGCGGATGACGTCAATAGATGACATCAACAGATGACGTCAGCGGGTCATGTCTCAGTCTCGGGTCGGATCATGGGTCGGGTCTCGGGTCGGGTGGATCGGTCGGTTCGGGCTTGGGTCAGACCGGTTCTTGGATTTTCCAGGAAAATCTGGGTTTTCCAGAAAATTCCCAGAACCCAGGTTCGAATTCTAGATTTTTTATATGATTTCCTCCTTGATTCGATTCTAAAACAAATATCCAAACTCCCTTAAACCAACAATTCGAACCAAAAAGAATAATTCTTTTCCTCAAACCGAATCAAACAAAATCACATAAACACCTGAGGAAATTGTATTCAAAACACCCGAACCAAATTTTGAATCTTATTACTAAACACCAACCAATCGACTGTAAACAACCAAACTTTTATTGAACCGAAACGAACAGAAGGAAAAGAAATAAAGATTACATACCCACTTACCACTTAGAAAGAAACGGGGTAGATTCGAAGGCCACAAAGAAAACACCGACTCACCAAGATTGATTCGAAGTAAAAACAGAGGAAAAGAAGAGAGAAAAACTTGATTTGATATTTCCTTAAATCAAACGAATAACATGGAATAAAGGAGAAATTTATTCTCCAATTTCCATAACCAAAACGAGCAAAAAGGAAACAATTGATGTCTGGATTTGATTAAGGGTAAAATTACCCAACAAGTCCCTAAGATTTTTGATACTTCAAAGATAGACTTCCAAGCTTACAGAATTTACAATTGAGTCACTGAAATTAGAGTCAAAAATCCCCAATTTCTAGGGTTTTAGATTAGGGAATTAAACTTTTAATTTGGGAAAAGTTTGGGGTGTGACAACTTCAAGGTGTTCTTCGATCATTACAGAGAAAATAGCCATTATGCATCTCTAGAAAGTGGTTGGGGCATTGCATAATCCAAAGGGCATCCTTCTAAATGCGTATGTTCCCTATGGACATGTAAAAGTTGTTTTTTCCTGTTCTTCGGGTGCTATGATAATTTGATTGTATCCAGAGTAATCATCGAGAAAGCAATAAAAAGGTTTACCGGCTAACCTGTTAAGCATTTGGTCAATGAATGGTTGAGGGAAGTGATCCTTTCTTGTTGCTTGATTTAGCTTCCGATAGTCCATGCATACTCTCCATCCGGTTATTGTCCTTGAAGGAATTAGCTCATTGTTTTCATTTGTAATTACAATCATCCCACCTTTTTTTGGTACACATTGAATTGGACTTACCCATGTGATGTCTGATATAGGGTAAATGATTCCTGCATCAAGACATTTAATGATTTCTTTCCTTACCACTTCTTTCATGGCTTGGTTTAGCCGTCTCTGTGCATCAATTGTTAGTTTATGACCATCTTCAAATAAAATCTTATGCATGCACACAGTTGGGTTGATTCCTTTTAAATCTGTAATTGTTTATCCGATGGCCTTTGTATGTTTCCATAGCATAGTCTTCAGCCACAGTTCCTGTTCAGGGTTTAACTTAGAGGAAATAATTACAGGTAGTGTATTATTTTCACCAAGATAAACGTATTATAATTTTTCTAGTAAAGGTTTTAGTTCCAGAACGGGAGGTTGTTCTATGGATGGTTTTTGTATCTTGCTTCCGTTTGAAGTTTAATTGAGAGGTTCAAAATACTTACCTGGGTATGTGGCTACCCAATCACCTTTTTTGGGGTTGTTTTTAGTTTCTTGAGCATCTAGACATTCCTCAACAAAGAAACACTGGCCGCGGCAGTCTGAGTTGCTACTGCAGCGGGCATCTAGGAACCCTATATTTGTATTAAATTCAGAATTAACATCAATTTGTTGACATTCATCTGGATGCCTTAGAGCTTTGAAAACATTGATCTTCACTTGTTGGTCATTAACTTAAATAACCAATTCGCCTTTTTCACAATCGATCAATGTTCTACCTATGGCTAAGAACGACCTTCCCAATATGATCAGAGCATATTTATCTACTTTACAATCTAAAATTAAGAAGTCAACAGAAAATATGAATTTATCGACTTTTACCAAGATATCTTTTATCCTTCCTTTCGGTTGCACGTAAGAGCAATCTTCCAACTGTAGCATTAACGTAGTTGGTTTTGCCTGCCAGATGCCTAGCTTTTGGAAAATAGACTTAGTCATCAAATTAATGTTGGCACCTAAGTCACACAGTGCTTTCCCCACGTATTGATCTCCGATAGAACATGGTATTATGAAGCTACTAGGATCCTTTCTTTTCGTTGTGGCCCTGTTATGCAGCATTGCCACACATCCTTCTGTTGCGGCGGTAGTCTCAAACTCCTCAATTTTTTTTCCTCTTGGATATAATATCCTGGAAGAACTTGGCATAATTGGGCATCTGTTTGATTGCCTCCAATAAAGGTATGTTAATGTGTGCCTTTTTAAGGATGTCCAGAAATCTCTTGAACTGGTACTCTTGCTTATGTTGCTTCAGTCTTTGAGGGAATGGTGGTGGTAACCTCAGATCTTCAATCTTTTCAGAGCATTGAAATCTGATCTGTGGTGCTGCTATGGCAACTTCTGTTGCGGCATCTTTGTTGGCATAATTGTCCTCTGGTTCTTTTTCGTCAGTTTTATTTTCAGTAACCTTCTTAGAGATTACTGTCTCAGACTTTTGATCCACTGCTTTGGCAGGAATCTCAAGGTCTTTTAATTGAAGTTCACTTCTGGTGGTTATTGTTTGCATTGTTCATGTGGACAGGTTCTAGCGACTTCAGTATCACTTGGTAGACCTCCTAAAGGTCGAGTATTAAGTTGTTGTGCAATTTTACCTATTGTGGTTTCCAAAGATTTCAGAGAAGCTTCATTATTTTGCATATGCATCTCCGTTTTGTCCATGAATGTATCGGCTCGCTGAATGAATTTATCTATATGTGCAATATATGAATTAGTCTAAGCCATAAACATGGTTAGCGTATTTTCCAAGGTTCAGACATCAGCGGGTTGCTGCTGCGGTATCGCCTGCTGCGGCAACTGTTGTTGGTCTGGTTTGATATTCTGCTAAAATCCCGAAGGTTGCAATTCTGTTGTTGCGGGTTTAGTGCATTGTTAGGGTTACTCCATGAAAAGTTGAGGTGCTTCCTCCATGCTGGGTTATAACTGTTGGACATATTGTTCATATTTTAGTTTCCAACATAGAAGCTTGATTCTGGATTGTGCGGGAACTCGTTCGAGTTGTGATTGTCACTAAAGGTTTCACAGAAAACCATGACCTGCTTTTACCTCACGAACGTGGCTAGGCTTCTGTAGATCCTTAACTATGTTTGACAATGCTGATAATTACGCTAGTATCGAATCTGAAGAGTGTAAGTTCGCCATTCCTCTCCTTGTTACTCCCCTTCTTGTGGTCGAGTGTTGATAGTCATTCTTGGTGAGTCTATCCAAAATCTCCAAGCTTTCATGAGGTGGTCGATCCTTTAGTGTGCCATTAGATGAGGTATCAAGTATCATTCTAGTGGGTGTATTTACCGCATTATAGAATATTAATACCTGAGTTCATTCTGTTAATCCGTGGATTGGGTATTTTCTATACAATTCCCTATATCTCTCCCACGACTCATACATGGATTCATCATCATCTTGCTTGAAGGATATAATATCGTTTCTAAGCTTATCAGTCATGTTGGTGTAACTGAAGCGGGCAAGAAAACTTTGGCACAACTTTGTCCATGAATTGAATGATCAAGGCTAGAGGTTATTTAACCAAGATTTTGCCCTATACCTCATTGAATAGGGGAATAATTTCAATTTTAGTATGTCGGTAGAGACTCACGACAGCTTAAATGAGTTGAAAATTTCTAGAAAAGACTTAAGATATTGTTGAGCATCTTCGTTAGTTGACCTTCCAAGTTTTCCTAATGTGTTGGTCATGTTGAACATTACCGGTTTCAACTTAAAATATTCAGCATCGATGTCTGACATAACCACCGCATATGTCAGCCAATCTAAATCCTCCTCCATGTAGTCACGTACAGTACAGACCCGTTCCTAATGAGGGAGATTATCGGGTTCGACTACTGCGAAGGCAGCGGAATTTGCTGCCCCGGCGGCATGCATGCCAGCGTTGTTCCCCTGCTGGCCAGGTGCTTGATTCATCCTTTTGCGTATCCTTTGTCGAAGTCTTCTTGCGGTTCTTTCGATTTCAGGACCAAAATGATATTCATCTGTTGACGGGTTAGCCCTGGTCATACAACAGAACAACCTGAATTATGTCGAATTAAAAAGGAAAATATGAAAAGAAAAAGAAAAAGAAAAAGGGTGGAGAGATAGTATGTAGCAAAGTTGGGACGTTAGTCCCCGACAACGGTGCTAAACTTGGTGACAGTGATTTGAGTCCTCAAAATTCTTCACCTTCTACCAAGTTGTATTATTTTAGATATCGTATCCAAAGGGATTGGACAACTTAACTACAAAATAAATATGCACTAAAACGTAAAGACACAAGTAATTTGGAGTAATAGTGAATTAACTAGAAATAAAGAAAACTAAATAATTAAAGGAAATAACAATGAAAGAAGTAAGGCTAGGCAGTTTGCTTTGTAGAGGGGAATCAAGTTGCACTTATTCTCCAGTTATTAATGCATGTGGTTGAACTGCCGCCGCAGCGGGTCGCTCGAAGGGTCGCCTTAGCTGCCTCGGCGGGGTTACGCCTTGTCGATAACTCAACTTTCCATAGTTCAACAGAGCATCCGAAATTGTTCCTCCTTATCCCTAAGCGAGGAAACTATTGAAACCCATCTCTTAATGATACCTCCCGGCGTGAATCAAGGATGGATAGCAACTGATTATATGCTTCCTTTTAGTCGCTGAAATCCTGGTTGGCTTATCTCTAAGCCGGATTAGTCAATACCCATGAGCAAAGACCGTATTCTCTCGTTTCGTGAGCCTAAGTCTCCCGATATTAGACAAATAGGTTTTTCTTCATAAACTTATTTTTTGAGCTCGTAAGTGAAAAAGAGTAAGAACCAAGAGAGAATAAATTATGAAAAATAGGTTTGCATTAATAACTCTCAAATAAGATACAACTTTCTTCCCTAACTACTCCACAAAATACCTAAGCCTCAATAGAGTTTAGAACATGATGGGTTTTGTCGGCGGCTAGGGTTTGTCTATTAGAAACGACCTCCACCTCTTAGCCTTAGGGGTTTGCCTTTATATAGGCTAAGCCTAGGTTAAAGACTTCCATAAAAATAAGAGATCTAAAAGGAAAAGAATAGATGTCCTTATTGAATTAAAACTCTTTTATTTTATTTCCTAATTTAACTTCTTAATTCCACGTCAGCTTTGACCATGGCTTAACTCTGTCTCTTCTCTTCCGTTTTGTCTCGCATAGCATGCATTGAATTCAACCTATTTTTCTTCATCTATCGAGCACCAGTTATCATCATTCCTCTGTTGCCGCGGCGGGAGATCTATTGTCGTGACGGGTGCATCCTTGCATTTCAGCTCATGTTCCAGCATCCATTCATCTTATATGGTCGTACCTGCATGGTTATTTCCTGTCTAAGAAATAAAACTATTAACCATGCCTGTTTTACACCAAATAATGGATAAAATGAAAAAGTGAGTGCATGGATGTTGGAAAATGGAAAATATGAAGAATTATCCTTAATTATCACTAAATCTGTCCTTTATAAGCAATAATCGAGTGGAAATATGATATAATAATTAGGACTTTTATGCACATGTCAAATACCCCCAAACTCGAACTATTGTTTGTCCTCAAGCAAGGCAATAAAATCCTTAAGTCTGAATTTTTATAGTAATATACTTTTCTGCCTGCCACAGCAAAGTTCCTTTCTTAACTCAGCCTCTTCAAAGTTTCAGGAATTCCTCGGAACTGGACTATAAATCTGTGTGAGTGTGTGCGTCGCCTTGACTAAACTGATTTTCTAAGTTCTAATATTTTTTTAGCTCAAAACTCTCGACTTAGATTTAATTATTTCTCCTTCTTCCTTGCCTTGTTATATAAGCATATAATTAATTACATACTTATACTGCTTGAGCCGGTTGCGAGCACCTCAAGTGTTTAACTACTCTCATTAGAGCCGGTGATAGGCACCTCTAGTAAGTGGGAAGGAGGCTAAGTCTTTGAGCCAGTGATAGGCACCTCTAAGAACTATATTAGAGCCGGTGATAGGCACCTCTAGTAGAAATCTAAACTCTAAGTCTCTATTGCTTTCTTAGAAAAAAGAACTTTTAAAATCAACTAAATTTTAGCAGTGTTTGATTATTTTTTAGGCTCATAGTCCAGTCCGAAGTACTAATCCTAAGTTACCTTTCTGATTTCAAGTCTAGTGAAGGGTGCACTCGGCTGCGGCGGCAGAATAGAATATTGCTGCCGAAGCAGACTCTATAAAATAAGCAAACTTAAAAAAATATAGTAAAATATAAAATGACAGAAATAAGACAATATTAGAATAACCCTACTAATTTCCATACATGGAAGTTAGTTACAATTTACAAAATAGACTAATGCTCCCCCAAACTCAAGGGACACATTGTTCTCAATGCATGGAAAGTAAAGAAGAAAATAGGGGATATAGTAGAGACAAGAGAAAAGAATAAAAACTATCACCTTTTCAAAATGTAAATGAGGCTAAGGAATCCTTAGAGTCGCTATTGAAAAGAAGCTTTCGGCGGCTCTTTGGTGGCTACTGTGCTACTACCTTCAATGGATTAACACTTGGTTTCTTTTGGAGTTGCTGGGGTAATCCTAAAAATTGAAAGAAAATTGTTATTTAATAAACTTAAACTTATTCCTAATGCATGGATAGATAAAGTAGAGTGAAAGTTACACCAAGTCATCGTAGGAATGCAGCTAGTTGCATCTCCTAAAATGACCACTTCCTTGTTTTTCGTGAATGTTGGCCCCTTGTACTATTTTAAACGTTGCCCATTGACCGTGAATTCATGTTCGTCTTTGAGGGATTTTATTGTGATTGCTCCATGCGGGTGTGTATGAACGACTTCAAATGGACCAAACCATCGAGATTTCAGTTTTCCCGGGAATAGATTTAGTCTGGAATTGTAAAGCAGTACTTGCTGGCAGTATCTGTTGAGGCAAAAAATTTTGGTCGTGCCATCTTTTTGTTTTTTCTTTGTAGATTCTGGCATTCTCATATGCATTGGCTCGGAATTCCTCAATATTATTCGGATCCAATAGTCGTTTCTACCCTACATATTCCCAATCCATATTTACCATTTTCATCGCTCAATACGCATTATGCTCAATCTCCACCAGTAAATGATAGGATTTACCGTAGACTAGCTGGTATGGTGAAATCTTTAGTGGTGTTTTGAATGTCGTTCTATATGCCCAAAGAGCATCATCCAAGCGTAATGACCAATCCTTCCTTGTGGGGTTCACAACTTTTTCCAGGACAGTTTTGAGTTCTCTATTTGAAGTTTCTGCTTGGCCGTTGGTCTGTGGGTGATATACCGTGGCAATTTTTGTGTCACACCTAGTTTCTTTAATGTTGCAGCAACCTATTTACTTTTAAAGTGCTTACCTCCATCACTTATAATAGCCCGTGAGACACCAAATCGAGTAAAAATATTTTTCTTCAAAATTTGAACTGTTTTTGAATCATTCTTTACAGTGGCTATTGCTTCCACCCATTTGGATACATAATCCACAACTTGTAGAATGTAAAGATTGCCATAGGACGAGGGGAAAGGTCCCATGAATCGATACCCCATACGTCAAATAGTTCCACTTCAAGGATGTTTTATAGTGGCATTTCATTTCTTTTTGAGATATTCCCCATGCGCTGGCAACGATCACATCTTTGGCAATATTCCTAGGCATCTTTGTATAGGCTTGGCCAATATAATCCTGATTGTAGTACTTTAGCTTTTGTTCGGTTTCCGCTGAAATGTCCTCCATAAGGGGATGCGTGGCATTGTTCCAGGACTTGGCTCTGCTCTTCTATAGGAATATAGCGTCGTATAATTTGATTTGCACATTGTTTAAAAAAGAAAGGATAATCCCAAAAATAATGTTTTGCATTATGTTGCGTGTAAAAGGAGTACGCAAATAGTGCAAGTGTACACGTCGTAAGTAATAAAGTGATAAGTATCAAGTATCGTCTCCATAGGGATTGGTGTACTTAATATGCTTTCTTTTCTCTTCTCGCTCTGTAAAAGAAATAAAAGACATAGATTAAATTGGTTGATTTGAAAACTAAAATAACTGAAAAATAAAAGAAGAATGGTGAATGGAAATAAGATCAAGTTTAGAGAATGGGCGGGATCCAGTTGAATCGTATTGTGAGTTCAATTGACTTGTTTCTGTTCTGTGCAATAATGCAACACTGCCTCGGTAGAGCTGCAGTTTCCTGCCTCGACAGTGAAGAACAGTGTCCGCCGCGGCAATCTCTTGCTCTTGGGTGGACTTCTTCAAGGTTCGGCAAAGTGTCCTTGGATGACTTCGCTTATCCCTAAGTCAAAGTACTGTTGATGACTAGTCCTTGATGATACCTCCCGGTGTGAATCAATGATAACCACCAACCAATCTCACACTTCTTTTAGCCGCCGAAACTCCAACCTATCCCTAGGCCGATTTAGTATTTTCCAGATAGAAAAATACCGTACTTACTCCTTTCGTGAATCCAACTCTCCCGATATTGGATAAATAAATCTCTCACAAACTTCTCTCCTGAGCTTGAATACAAGAACAATGAATGGCAAAGAATAAGTAAACCTCGATATTTTATTGCATAAAACAAGAAAACAAAGTTCAATCTTTTCTCACAAATACTCAACAACCTTCACCTAAACCCTAAGAAAATTTAGAACATAATGGGGACAGAGAAAACTCTAAGAGTCAATTGAGAACTCTTTTCTCTCGTGCGTTGTGTCTTCTTGGACAGCTATGGTTTATATAGGCTTGGCTTAGGGCAAACCTTTCCTAAGTAGGAATACAACTTGGAGTAAAACACAAGTCAAGTACATAAATAAAATATTTGTTTTATTTCCAAGTTTATTCCCACAAGGATTCTTTCCCGTGTGGCCTTTGACTTGGGCTTTCTACTCGCTTCCCAGCTCCGAACCTTGTGTTGCTTGTCCAAAAACGTACACCTCATTTTTCTCTTCAGTTCGCCTACAATATCGATACTTGTCCTTCAGTTGTTGCCTCGGCATCAATATCTACCGCGGCATCTAATCTTCCTGCAATTGCACAAAAGTGCCGTAAAGCTTGCATTTTCTATAAATTTCATCTTTATAAGTCACAAAAGCAAAATATCTAAATATCTCACATTAAGTACATGCTTTAGTCCAAGTGGATGTAGATTAAATGATTATTGTCCATGAAAGGTGTAAAAAGTGATAGTGAATTAAGCACTTATCACATTATGTTGGAATCTTTTCTTCCCTTGGTGGTTAAGATTATGGGGCAGAATACCGCTGTAATATAGTTAACGATATCAGTGTACCAGGGGACAAAAGTTGCGGTCAAAGCGACATAATTAATGTATTCGGAGAGTACTGACGCAATCATGTCTGTCGTTAACGTTTGGTCTTCTACCGAGATATTCCATACCGCGACCATGGCAGTTAGTAATTGTTCATCAGGAAAGGTCTCTTTTATCTTTGAATCTGGTGGACATTTTGTATCGCCTTTTAGTCTTGAAAGATGGTCAACTACTTGATTTTCCAATCTTTTTCTATCCTTAATCTCGACTTCAAATTCTTGGAATAGCATAATCCACCTTGTTAATCGTGGTTTTGCATCTTTCTTTGCGAGTAGGTATATTATTGCGGAGTGATCTGTATTTATAATTACCTTGCTTCTTATGAGGTAAGATCTGAATTTGTCAAATGCAAACACGACGACCAAGAATTCTATTTTGTTGTTGTTGTGTACTTGATTTGTGCATTGTTGAATGTTTTGCTCGCATAATGTATGACATGAAAAATTTTGTTTCTTCGCTGCCCACGTACTGCCCCAACAGCATAGTCGCTTGCATCACACATTAACTCGAACGGGAGATTCCAGTCAGGTGGCATTTTTATCAGTGTTGTCACCAGTTTTTGCTTCAATGTTTCGAATTTATTTGTGCATGAATCATCAAAGACAAATGGTTTATTCTGTTCAAGCAGAGAGCAAAAAGGTTTAGAGATTTTTAAAAAAAAATTAATAAATCTTATATAAAAACCTACAATGCCAAGGATGCTCCGGATTCCCTTTGCTGATGTAAGCGGCGACAATTTCTCAATCATATCTATTTTGGCTTTGTCAACTTCTATGCCTCGGTAGGAAATTTTATGGTAGAGTACTATTCTTTCGTCTACCATGAAATGTCATTTTTCCCAATTTAGAATTAGATTGGTGTCTTCACATCTTTGTAGTACTTTTTCTAGGTTGCCAAGGCAACAGTCAAAGTTGTCTCCAAAAACAAAGAAGTCATCCATGAATATTTCAAGGTGTTCTTCGATCATGTCAGAGAAAATAACCTTCATGCATCTCTAGAAAGTGGTTGGGGTATTGCATAATCCAAAGGGCATCCTTCTAAATACGTATGTTCCCTATGGACATGTAAAAGTTGTTTTTGCCTGATCTTCGGATGCTATGGCAATTTGATTGTTTCTAGAGTAACCATCGAGAAAGTAATAAAAAGGTTTACCGGCTAACCTGTCAAGCATTTGGTCAATGAATGGTAGAGGGAAGTGATTCTTTCTTGATTTAGCTTCCGATAGTCCATGTAAAAGCTTTCTTGAATTGGACTTACCCATGTGTTGTCTGATATAGGGTAAATGATTCCTGCATTAAGCCATTTAATGATTTCTTTCCTTACCACTTTTTTCATGGCTTGGTTTAGCCGTCTTTGTGCATCAATTTTTTTTATGACCATCTTCCAATAAAATCTTATGCATGCACAAAGTTGGGTTGATTCCTTTAAAATCTGTAATTGTCCATCCGATGACCTTTGTATGCTGTCGTAGCATAGTCTTCAGCCGTAGTTCCTGTTCAGGGTTTAACTTAGAGGAAATAATTACAGGCAATGTATTATTTTCACCAAGATAAACGTATTTTAATTTTTTTGGTAAAGGTTTTAGTTCTACAACGAGAGGTTGTTCTATGGATGGTTTTTGTATCTTGCTTCTGTTTGAAGTGTAATTGAGAAGTTTGGAATACTTACATGGGTATGTGGCTACCCAATTACCTTCCTCTGGATTGCTTTTAGTTTCTTGAGCATCTAGACATTCCTTTCTAAAGAAACATCAGTCGCGACAGTCTGAGTTGCTGCTGCAGCTGGCATCTAGGCATCCTATATCTGTATTAAATTCAGAATTAACCTCAATTTTTTAACATTCATCTGGTTCATCTGGATACCTTAGAGCTTTGAACACATTGATCTTCACTTGTTGGTCATTAACTCGAATAACCAATTCGCCTTTTTCACAATCGATCAATGTTCTTCCTGTGGCTAAGAACGACCTTCCCAATATGATCGGAGCATGTTCATTTGCTTCAGAATCAAAAATTAAGAAGTCAACAGGAAATATGAATTTATCGAATCTTACCAGGATGTCTTCTATCTTTCCTTTCGGTTGCACATAAGAGCGATCTGCCAACTACATTATTACCGTAGTTGGTTTTGCCTTCCCGATGCCTAGCATCTGGTAAATGGACTTAGGCATCAAATTAATGATGGCACCTAATTCACACAGTGCTTTCCCCACATATTGATCTTCGATAGAACATGGTATCATGAAGCTACCAGGATCCTTTCTTTTCGTTGTGGCCATGTTATGCAGCATTGCCACGCATCCTTCTGTTACGACGGCAGTCTTAAACTTCTCAATTTTTGTCCTCTTGGATATAATATCCTTGAGAAACTTGGCATAACTGGGCATCTGTTTGATTGTCTCCACTCAAGGTATGTTAATGTGTACCTATTTAAGGATGTCGAAAAATCTCTTGAACTGGCGCTCTTGCTTATGCTGCTTCAATCTTTGAGGGAATGGTGGTGGTAACCTCAGATCTTCAATCTTTTCAGAACATTGAAATTTGATCTGTGGTGCTGCTATGGCATCTTCTATTGCGGCATCTTTGTTGGTAGAATTGTCTTCTGGTGCTTTTGCTTCAGTTTTATTTTCAGTAACCTCCTTAGAGATTACTGTCTCAGACTTTTGACCCACTGCTTTGGCAAGAATCCTATGGTCTTTCAGTTGAAGTCCACTTCTGGTGGTTATTGCTTTGCATTGTTCATGTGGACTGATTCCAGCGACTTCAGTATCGCTTGGTAGACCTCCTTAAGCTTCATTGTTTTGCATTCGCATCTCCGTTTTGTTCATGAATGCATCGGCTCGCTGAATGAATTTATCTGTATTTGCAATATATGAATTAGTCTGAGCCATAAACATGGTTAACATATTTTCTAGGGTTCGGAAATCAGCGGGTTGCTGCTGCGGCATCGCCTGCTGCGGTATCTACTGTTGGTCTAGTCTGATATTCTGCTGAAATCCCGCAGATTGCACATTCTGCTGTTGCGGGTTTAGTGCATTGTTAGGGTTACTCCATGAAAAGTTGGGGTGCTTCTTCCATGCTGGGTTATAAGTGTTGAACATATTGTTCCTATTATAGTTTCCAACATAGAAGCTTGATTCTGGATTGTACGGGCATTCGTTCGAGTTGTGATTGTCATCACAGGTTTCATAGAAAATAGTGACTGCTTTTACCTAGCGAACGTGGCTAGGCTTCTGCAGATCCTTAACCATGTTTGTCAATGTTGATAATTGCGCTAATATCGAATCTAAAGAGTCTAAGTTCGTTATTCCTCTCCTTGTAACTCCCCTTCTTGTGGTCGGGTGTTGATAGTAATTCTTGGCGAGTCTATCCAAAATCTCCAAGCTTTCATGAGGTGGTTGATGCAATAGCGTGCCATTAGCTGAGGCATCAAGCATCATTCTAGTGGCTGTATTTACCTCACTATAGAATATTGATACCTGAGTCCATTCTGGTAATCCGTGCATTGGGCATTTTCTGTAATATTCCCTGTATCTCTCCCACGCCTCATACATGGATTCGTCATCATCTTGCCTAAAGGATATAGTATCGTTTCTAAGCTTATAATTCATGTTGGTGTAACTGAAGCGGGTGTCGCGTGTCAAAAGTGCGCGTTTAGTGCAATTGGACACATCGCAAGTAATAAGTGATAAGTATTTTATCGAGTTATCGTCTCCTCAAGGACCGATATACTTAATATGCTTTCTTCACCTTCTTGTTCTGTAAAAAGATAAAAACACAAGTGAGTTGATTTGATTTATTTAAACTAAAATAACTAAATAAAAATAAAGGATTGAAATAGTAGAGAGAGATGGGCTAGGATCCAGTTGCGTCGTATTGTGGAATTGATTGACTTGTCTCTGTCCAATGCAATCGTATATCACTGCCTCGGTAGCACTGCAGTTTACTACCTTGGCAGCGACAATACTATCTGCCGCGGCAATCCCTTGCTCGTGGGCAGACTTTACCAAAGTTCGGCAAAGTGTCCTTGGATGACTCCGCTTATCCCTAAGTCAGAGTGCTGTTGATGACTAGTCCTTGATGATACCTCCCGGCGTGAACCAATTATACTCACCAACCAATCTCACACTTCTTTTAGCCGCTGAAACTCTTAACCTATCCCTAGGCCGAGTTAGTATTTCGCGATTGAAACACAGTACTTACCCCTTTCGTGAATCTAACTCTCCCGAGCTTAGATAAATGGATGATTCACAATATCCTCTCCCGATCTCAATTGTGAAAACAAGGAATAACAAAGGATAAGCAAACCTTGATAACTTTATTGCATTGAATCAAAGACAAAGTACAATCTCCTCTCACAAATACTCGACAACCTTCACCTAATCCCTAAGAAGGTTTAGAACATAATGGAGAGGAAAGAAGCAAGAGTAGAAGTCGGCTCTCTCCCTAGGTATATTCGTCTATTGTACATTGGGTGGCTAGGTCCTTATATAGGCTAGACCTAGGGCAAACCTTTCCTAAGTAGAATACAACTTGGAGTAGGGAACAAGTCAAGTACATAATTAAATATATTTCCAAGTTTATATTCGGCTAAGGGGCTTTCCCGCGTGGTCTTCCTTTCGGCTTTTCCTTGTGCTAGCCAGCTCCGATCCATGGGCTTTAAGTCCAGACACGTTCCTTGGATTTTTGTCTTTCCATCGCCTATAGTGTTGCTTCTTGTCTGTCTGTTGCTGCCTCGGCATCAGGTCCTGCCTCGGCCTTGTCCCTGCCGCGGCACTGGTTCTCCTGCACAGATATGAAAACGCAGTAAAACGTGCCTTTTTCTGTATATATTATCTATATGAGTATAACTTCTAAATATATCACATTAAGCACATGCATTGGTCCGAGTGGGTGTATATTTGGTGATTAATGCCCATAAAAGGAGTAAAAAGTGATAGTGTGTTGAGCACTTATCACACCCCCAAACTCGAACTATTGCTTGTCCTCAAGCAATGCAAACCATCAATTTACCAAACTAAACTCTCTCTTGGTCTTACATGTCCATCCATTCTCCCCACCATAACTAGGCCTATTCTTAAGCCTTAAGCATTCGGTTACTCAAGGGTTTACCTAGAAACAAACTATAGGAATTGTGAGTGTGTGCGTTTTTGTGGGCAAGTTGATTAAAGGCTTTCTTAGATAAACTCTAAGTTCAAGACAAATAGACATTGGTTAAGTGTTCTCTTCTTTTTCAAACCCCAAATCTTGAGCCGGTTTCGGGCACCTCAAAGACTTGTATTTTTCTTTTCACTAAATTCCTTCTTTCTTTTTCATATTCCTTAACACACACTAGAGCCAATTTCGGGCACCTCTAGCATGAAGAAGAGACTTTCTAGAGCCGGTGGTAGGCACCTCTAGTTACTTTCCAAAAATCTAAGTCTTTATCACCTAAGTTCATTAAAAGAATTCCTATAATCCAACAAGTCCCAAAAGTGTTTAAAGTTCTTCCTATAGTAAGCTTTGATGATGAGCAGTGCAAGAGTGTAGGCAGCGAATTCAAGTAAGGCGGGGAGCATAAAAATTTTTAAAAAATCACTGGAATACTTCCTTTTTGGCAAGGCCGCGGCAGTAGATTGCTGCCTTGGCAGTGAATCTGCACCCCCAAACTCAAACCAAGCATTGTCCTCAATGCTTTATATTTGAAGAAGTAAACGGCAAAACAGAATATGAATTATAAGCAGCAAGTAAAAACAGTAAAAGCAATTAATATTGAATTAAGGACAAAGAAATTTAAAGCGACTCCGAAGAGCTGCTTGTAACAATTTTCCTTCGTGGCCTTGATGCCAAATGCTTTGCTTGCCGGGGCAGTTGGACTCAAGTAGGTGGTGTCCTTTGCATTGGGGCTTCTACCTCCTCTTCTTCTTCGACATCCGCCATCTCTTCGGTTATCATCACGTCCGTTCCTCCTCCCATCGCAGTTGCTCCTCCTGTGTGGTGTGTGCTTGGGCCGGCGGCAGTGGAGCTTTGGTGCACATAGGCATCTATCTCGGCGGATAGACTGCCCATGATAATTGGCGATCGGGGTAGAGTGCTGAAAACGGCCCTTCGCTTGGATGGCCTTCTGATGGCAAAAGAGGCCGCGGCAGAATCTGCCGCCCTAGATGGGTCGGCAGCCTGGTATTGGGGCTGAGGGTCCGCATGGAAGAACGGCCTTGGTCCTCCCGGGGCTGGTGTAGTCTCGGTGTAAGGTGCGGCGGTGACGAACATGTTGCTTGGGAACTTCGAGAATTGTACTCCTTGGTCCGGGAAGGCGTGCAGCAGTAGCTGGGCTAGAGTGCCATTGAAGTCCCTTTGGTACTCCATGTACCGTTGTTGTCGAAGATCCATTGCTGCCATTCGTTGCAAGATTTCTTGGTACAGGTCTGCTGCGGCAGAGGTGTGGGCAGTACCAAGCATGTTTGCCGTGTACTGGGCCCCGACAACAGTGTCGGCAGTGAACTGCTGCGGTGTTGCCTAGACAGGCTCTGCTTGCGTGATTTGCATGACTTTGTGGAAGGAGTCCCTGGTCCATACTCGTCGTGGGGGTGTGTATTCGTTCGTTTCTTCAATGGGTACACCTGCAGAAACACATAAACCCGTAATCAAGTAAGGGAAATACAATGGTCCTCTATCTTTCTTACCGCACTCGTGAATTTCTCGTAGGATGATTTCTCCAACGTTGATGGTCCTCTTGTTGATGATGGATTGGATAAGCACCAATCTCTTGCGATCCACAATGCTATTGTGTGATGAGGCGTCGTTTGACGAAGGTATTCCACATCTTGGCCTCCGGCTTTAGGCTTTGTCTTGTTACAGATCCTCGATGGGTACCGGTTTCCCATGGGGTATTCCCGTAACAAAGATCGTCTTTGATGAGTTCATAGTCCTCGGCAGTGATATCTTCCAAGAATTCGGCGTGGATATCACTTTCTGGGGTGAGGCCGTAGAAATTATTGATCGTCTCGGCATCGAGTTGGACTGGCCTGTCACGACAGTGAACAAATAGGGAGTCTTTGTTGGGCCCATGAGCGTAGAACTCCCGCACGATCGTGGCGTTCGCCTGGGCAGGTTGCAGACAGAAAATTTCCCAATTCTGGTACTTAATTCTGTCATAGAGGTAGTGTTCAATGTCGTAGTTCTCTTCGTCCGCATGCTGGAACCCTTGCTCTTCCCAAAGTTGCCTAGCGATGAAAGATCGGTTGAATCGATCTTCAACGTTGGCTGGGGCGAATCTTTTGTATGTTGCCATCAAGATAGAGAGATGTGAGTTCTTGGAGGTTTTTCTTGAAGAGAATCTAGAGATTTTACAAGAATTAGAAGGCAGAGAGTAATTGAGAGAGAGATTGTTATGAATACTAAAGAAAACAAGAAAGTAAGAGTGAATAGTTCAAGAGGAAGGAGTTTCTTATATAGGCCTCGGCCTTGTGACCGTTGAGACCACTAGCCGTTTGTAACCGTTTCCTTTTTTTGCCGTTTCCTTTTTCTGCCGCGGCAGGAATCTCGGCAAACTAGCTGTTACACTATTCTGCCCGTTGGGACTGCTGCGACCCTGACACTGTTTTATTGCCTCAGCAGAGTTCCTGCTGTGAACTATTTTTCCCTTATTTATTCCTAAATAAAACACACAAAAGAAAAAATACTGAAAGCGAAAATAATTAGAGAAAATAAAATAAAAATAAACTAACTAATCCTACTATATTAATAAAGAAAAGGGAGGGGATCATGTTACTGGTGGAGAGCATGTAAATGCATCTCCCAAAATTATTCTCTCCCTTAGGCCCAAATTGTGAATCGGTTGTGGGCCACTCCTTTTTGCTGTCTGTCTATCCACCTTGGGCTTAATCTTCTTGCTGAATATTCTGCCGAGCAGACTGCCCAGGCAGGATATCTTATTATCTACGGTGTGGATGGCCTTGCATTCCTCTGGATCATCATACTTCTTTAAGTTGTGGAATGCGTTGAGTTTGACTTTTTGGTCATTGACCCGCATAGTCAACTCTCCTTTTTCCACGTCAACTAATGTGCGTCCAGTTGCTAGAAAGAGTCTCCCAAGGATGATCGGTGCATTGTCATCTGCTTCACAATCAAGGACAAGGAAGTCGGCGGGAAAAATAAACTTGTCAACTCTTACCAGTATGTCCTCAATTTTGCCTTCAGGTTGCACATAGGATCTATCCGCTAGTTGGAGCATCATTGTTGTAGGTTTCGGCCTTCCAATTCTAAGCTTTTGGAAGACTGATTTAGGCATGAGGTTTATGCTTGCTCCAAGGTCGCATAGGGCCTCACCTTCATAGCTCTTTCCTATCGCACAAGGTATAGTAAAGCAACTAGGATCTTTTAATTTTGGTGGCATGCGGTTATGCAGCATTGCCATGCATCCCTCGGTAGCAGCCACTATCTCAAACTCACCTATTCGTTTTCTTTTTGATACCATGTCCTTTAGGAACTTGGCATAGTTCGGCATTTGTTCAATAGCTTCAACGAACGGTATGTTGATGTGGACTTGCTTCAAGATGTCGAGGAATTTCTTGAATTGTTGGTCCTGTTGTTGCTTTTTCAACCTTTACGGGAAAGGTGGTGGTGGTCTCATCTCCTCCAGGGTTTCTTGAGTTTGAAATTTTATACCTGGCACCACTAGAGTTGTTGCTGCCTCGGCAGGCTGCTCAGGAGCTGCAGCGCTTTCTGCCGGGGCAGTGTTGTCAGCTTCAGTTAGCTCGGCCTCTTCTTTTGCTTGATCCGCTAATTGAATTTGGCTATCTGGGATCTTCTCCTTCAGCTGTAGACCACTCCTAGTAGTGATTGCCTTACACTATTCATGGATCATTACCTTAGCAACTTCAGTATTGCTAGGTAGGCTTCCTTGTGGTCTAGTGTTTATGCATTGAGCAAACTGCCCAACATGAGTTTCCAGCGTTTTTATGGCCGCTTCTTGATTTTGCAACCTCATCTTAGTTCTATTCATGAAGGCATTTGTCCTCTTGATGAAATTACTATTTTCTGCCATATATGACTCAGTTTTCATCATGAAGGCCTTTAGCGTGTTTTCCAATGAACTTACAGGTTGCTGTTGCATCTGCTGCTGCAGCATCTGCTGCTGGACTTGCTACTGCGACATCGGTTGCTGAAATCCCGAAGGTCGGGTGATTGGGTTTAAGGCATTGTTTGGGTTGCTCCATGATAGGTTTGGATGCCTCTTCCATGAGGGGTTGTACGTGTTGGACATCACATTGTTACGGTTGTAGTTCCCAACATACATACTAGTTTCTTGATTCATGCAGTCAGAGGAACTGTGGTTACCTCCACATAAGTCACAGTATGAATCAATTACCTTGACCTCACGGGTATTTTGTTGTAACTGTAGGTTTTGCACCATCTTGGTAAGAGAGGCCAATTGTGCTGCCACTGAACTTGATGAATCTAATTCATTTACCGTGGCTTGGCGTCTTACTCCTCCTCGCCTAGATGTAGGAAACTGGAAGTCATTCTTTGCGAGTTTATTCAGTATTTCAATAGCTTCCTCAGGTGCTTTATCCAGGAGTGTTCCGTTTGCCGAGGCATCTAACATCATCCTTGTCGGGGCATTCGTGGCATTGTAAAACATTGTCACTTGTGTCCATAGGGGAAATCCATGCAAAGGACACTTGTGCAATAGCTCTCTGTAGCGTTCCCATGCCCCGTACATTGGTTCGTCTTCTGCCTGTCGAAAAGAAGTAATTTCATTACGGATTCTATCATATAAATTAGTAGGATTAAAACGAGTAATGAAATCACGGCAAAGTTCACTCCAGGAACCAATAGATCCTGCTGGAATGCTATTTAACCAAGCTTTCGCCCTATCCCTCAGTGAATAGGGGAATAGCTTTAATCGCAAGACATCTTCATGGACTCCTTGGATTTTGAAAGAGTTGCAGATTTCCATGAAGGACTTGAGGTGCTGCCTTGCGTCTTCAGTTGCAGACCCACCAAATTGTCCAATTGTATTTAACATATTGAACATAACGGGTTTGAGTTCAAAATGGGCTGCTTCAATCTCTGGTGTAATGACTCCTGGGTTTAATCCGTTTAAGTCCTCTTCCAGGAAGTCCCTGACAGTGAGCTGCCGCGGCCCAGGTGGCGGCGGAAGTACTCCATTACCGGCAGGTAAGTTTTGTCCTGCCGGATGCTCTGCCATGGCTCCTTGGATGTGTCTCCTCAACCTTTGCCTTGTTCTTTCGATCTCTGGATCTAACTCGTACAAGGGGTTAGTTGGATTGGCACTGGTCATACACCACGAGAAACAAAAGTAAAATAAAAATAAAAATAAACAAGAAAATAAAGAAAACAAAATTTAGTTGTCAGTCCCCGGCAACGGCGCCAAAAACTTGTCGCGTGTCAAAAGTGCGCGTTTAGTGCAAGTGGACACATCGCAAGTAATAAGTGATAAGTATTTTATCGAGTTATCGTCTCCTCAGGGACCGGTATATTTAATATGCTTTCTTCACCTTCTTGTTCTGTAGAAAGATAAAAACACAAGTGAGTTGATTTGATTTATTTAAACTAAAATAACTAAATAAAAATAAAGGATTGAAATAGTAGAGAGAGATGGGCTAGGATCCAGTTGCGTCGTATTGTGGAATTGATTGACTTGTCTCTGTCCAATGCAATCGTATATCACTGCCTCGGCAGCACTGCAGTTTACTGCCTTGGCAGCGACAATACTGTCTGCCGCGGCAATCCCTTGCTCGTGGGCAGACTTTACCAAAGTTCGGCAAAGTGTCCTTGGATGACTCCGCTTATCCCTAAGTCAGAGTGTTGTTGATGACTAGTCCTTGATGATACCTCTCGGCGTGAACCAATTATACTCACCAACCAATCTCACACTTCTTTTAGCCGCTAAAACTCTTAACCTATCCCTAGGCCGAGTTAGTATTTCGCGATTGAAACACAGTACTTACCCCTTTCGTGAATCTAACTCTCCCGAGCTTAGATAAATGGATGATTCACAATATCCTCTCCCGAGCTCAATTGTGAAAACAAGGAATAACAAACGATAAGCAAACCTTGATAACTTTATTGCATTGAATCAAAGACAAAGTACAATCTCCTCTCAGAAATACTCGACAACCTTCATCTAATCCCTAAGAAGGTTTAGAACATAATGGAGAGGAAAGAAACCAGAGTAGAAGTCGGCTCTCTCCCTAGGTATATTCGTCTATTGTACATTGGGTGTCTAGGTCCTTATATAGGCTAGACCTAGGGCAAACCTTTCCTAAGTAGAATACAACTTGGAGTAGGGAACAAGTCAAGTACATAATTAAATATATTTCCAAGTTTATATTCGGCTAAGGGGCTTTCCCGCGTGGTCTTCCTTTGGGCTTTTCCTTGTGCTAGCCAGCTCCGATCCATGGGCTTCAAGTCCAGACACGTTCCTTGGATTTTTGTCTTTCCATCGCCTATAGTGTTGCTTCTTGTCTGTCTGTTGCTGCCTCGGCATCAGGTCCTGCCTTGGCCTTGTCCCTGCCGCGGCACTGGTTCTCTTGCACAAATATGAAAACGCAGTAAAACGTGCCTTTTTCTTTATATATTATCTATATGAGTATAACTTTTAAATATATCACATTAAGCACATGCATTGGTCCAAGTGGGTGTATATTTGGTGATTAATGCCCATAAAAGGAGTAAAAAGTGATAGTGTGTTGAGCACTTATCAGCGGGCAAGAAAACCTCGGCACAACTTTGTCCATGAATTGAGTGATAACGGCTGGAGGTTATTTAACCAAGATTTTGCCCTATCCCTCAATGAATAGGGGAATAATTTCAATTTTAGTACGTCGACGGAGACTTCTGACAGCTTGAATGAGTTGCAAATTTCTATAAAAGACTTAAGATGCTACCGAGCATCATCGTTAGTTGACCCTCCAAATTTTCCTAATGTGTTGATCATGTTGAACATTACCAGTTTCAACTTAAAATGTTCAGCATTGATGTCTGGCATAACCACCGCAGGTGTCAGCCCATCGATGTCGGATACTATTAAACTTACCGAATCTTCATCGTCAAATTGTAGATATCCTTTTAAAACTCTTCAATCGGCACAGAGTATGTTCGCTCTCATCGGTTTTGTTCGGTAGAGTCAGGAATGCTTGGCGGCAACGTTTCTTCATTGTGTTCCTCCTAAAAATTTCCGCATGCGTTTCAGACACGAAGTCACTTTGATTCTGATCAAAGTTTGGTTGTTCCATAAAGGAATCAGTGTCGTAAAAATTCCTAGAGGCATCTGCAAAAACGAGAATGGGATGGTACATTAGAAAATGTTGAATGGACATAGGATCAAAACTTACCTCAAGTTCAGCATGTCCTGTATATGTTGAAATGTCGAAAAATTTGAAGCTTCGGCATCCAACATCGAGTGGTCCGAATCGGCAGTGGGTATCGAATAGTAAGACGACGAGGGGTCTGTTGCTTGTGATGGAGTTTGTTGGACAGGAAAATACTCTCTGAGAAACTCTACACTGTCGGAGTCTACAGGGTCAGTGGTCGGTGTTGTTTGGTTTGGCGAAGAACGGGTCATTCGTGAGCCTTGTCCTTGATGAGAAAAGTGACTGGTTTGTGGACTAAAAGAGTCCATGAATCATGGCTCGAAAGGATCAACCCAAATTGGACCTATGTTCGGCCGTAACCTCCAGTACCGACGAGGAATGGCGGATATGAAAGCTTCCTCTATTTGTTGAGCAACATTGACCATTGGCTGATCGGCTAAATGTGATTCTGACAGTGCAGGTTCGGTCGAGTGTGAATCCGGCTACTGTGGTGACGCCAATCGTTGTTCATGAAGAATAGGGTTGCCAGTGAAGCCACTCGGAATCTCCTCAAACTAAGGTGGAGCAAACCGGCGTCGGTCGACATTCACCACCGAGATTTGAGGAAGATGGGTTGCTTGGTTTCGAGTTCTCACCATGGTTGAAACTGATCGTGGATGGATATGTGGAGTATTATGGTTTTCGAAAGTTGGGGGAAGAAGGGATGACGGTTTCTAAAGGGAGATAAGGTGAGGGTTTTCCTTGGGCAAAATCCTAAATGTCGAATTATGTGTGTTGTGGTAGGGGCCACGGGTTAACTAAGGGTTCAGTTAAAGGATAATAGTCAAAGTGGGTCCATGGTTTCGAATTTTTAAACCGAAATCAATTTCCTTAGGTTATGCTAAAATCCACCGAAAAATATGGGTTCGCTCAATTTCTCCCTTTCTTTAATTTTTTAGTCTCGACTGAGAATCCTTTTAATTTCGGTACTTAGAAAAAAATGAAAAATCATTAAAAATAATTTAAAACAAAATAAATGAAAATAAAAATAAAATAAATTTAAATTGAATGGTTTGCCTCCCATTAAGCGCTTTTATTTAACGTCGATAGCTTGACGACCTGATTCAGACTACAGGAGTTTGCAAATCGAATTCTTCGATTAAACCTACGAAAGCGTTCTCGTAGTATGGCTTCAATCGTTATCCATTCACCTTGAACCGAGCTCCTAAATTGTAATGAATTTCGACTGCTCCGTGAGAAAATACTTCGGTTACAATGAAGGGTCCTGACCACTTAGAAAGCAATTTTCCTGAAAAAACTTTCAGTTTAGAATTAAAAAGTAAAACTTTTTAACCAACACTAAAAATTTTAAAGGAAATATGGCGATCATAAAATTCTTTAGTCTTATCCTTATATATTTGAGCACTGTCATAAGCACTACCTAATTTCTTCAAGCTCTTGAATGTCAATTTTCCTAGTTTCGCCGAAGGCGTCCATTTTCATATTACACTCTTTTACCGCCCAGTAGGCTTTATGTTCTAATTCAACCGGTAAGTGAAATGGTTTACTAAAAACTAAGCGATATGGAGACATGCCGATAGGTCCTTAGTAAACAGTTCGATATGCCCATAAGGCATCGTTCAGTTTCAAGCTCCAATAATTTCTATTTGGTTTCACAATTTTATCCAAGATGGATTTAATTTCCCGATTTGAAACTTTGGCTTGTCCATTCGTTTGTGGATGGTAAGCTGTGGCGATTCTTTGAGTGACACCATATTTTTTTCATTAACGCCTCAATGATACGATTGATAAAATGAGTACCTTGGTCACTAATTATCGCCTTTGGAGTGCCAAACCTGTAAAAAATACAAGACTTTAAAAATAGTTCCAACATCATTATTACGAGTAGCTTTAGCTTCTACACATTTCAAAACATAATCAACAACTAGAATTATGTAACAGTTACCAAAAGACAAAACGAAAGGAACCATGTAATCGATACCCCATAGATCAAATATTTAGCAAACATGAATGAGATTAAGAGGTATCTCATTTCTACGACTTAAATTACTGGCACGTTGTCATTTATCACAAGATTTACAAAATAAATATGCATCACAAAAAATATTAGGCTAATAAAATCCGCATTCAAGTATTTTATGCGCAGTTCGTTTGGGTCCAAAATGACATCCACAAGAATAAGAATGACAAAATTGAAGGATTGAATTTACCTCGCTTTCGGCAACACAACTTCGAATCACATGATCCGAGCAAAGCTTCCAAAGGTATGGATCAACCCAAATATACAATCGAGATTCTCTCTTTATTCGGCTTACCTCAGAACGTGGTAGATCAGGTGGCAGCACTCCCTTGGCTAAATAGTTAACCATGTTTGCATACCATGGCATCATCGTTTGCGCAAGGAGTAAATATTCCTCGGGAAATTTTTCTTTGATTAGTTCGCCATATTGAGGATTTGTAAGTCGACTCAAATGATCTGAAACTAAGTTTTCACACCCCTTTTTATCTTTGATTTCAAGATTAAACTCTTGTAATAGTAGAATCCATTGGATCAAACGGGGCTTTGCCTCTTTTTTATTTAGCAAGTAATTTAATGATGCATGATCAGAATAAACAATAATATTAGTACCTAAAAGATACGAATGAAATTTGTCTAAAGCAAAAATAATAGCAAAAAGCTCTTTTTCAGTAGTTGAATAATTTCGTTGAGCAGCATCTAGTGTTTTGGACGAATAGGCTATCACATGAGGTTCCTTTCCGATTTTCTGTCCAAGTAAGACCCCTACACCCGTATCTGATGCGTCACACATAAGCTCAAATGGGTACTTCCAATTCGGCAGTTGAACGATTAGGGCTGATATAAGTTTTTCCTTTAGTTCATCAAAAGCATCCATGCATTTTTTATCAAAATAGAACATTTGATCTTTCTGCAATAAATTGCATAAGGGTTGCGCCACTTTTGAGAAATTTTTAATGAACTTGCGATAGAATCCTACATGACCTAAAAAGAACGAACATCTTTCACAATTTTGGGGTAAAGAAGTGAGCGAAGAATATCGATTTTAGCTTTATCTACAGCAATCCCATCAGATGAAACAATATGTCCTAATATTAGCCTTTTATCAACTATAAAATGACATTTTTAATAATTCAACACAAGATTAAAATCAAGACATCGTTTTAAAACCTTTGTTAAATTCGATAAACATTCCTCAAAAGAATTACCATAAACCGTGAAGTCATCCATAAATACATCGATTCCTTTCTCAAAGTAGTCGGAAAATATGCTTATCATACATCTTTGGAATGTCGTTGGGGCGTTACATAGTACAAATGGCATTCGTCGATAGGCAAATGTGCCAAATGGGCAGATAAAAGTATTTTCTTGATCTTCAAGCGCCACATGAATTTGAAAGAATCTTGAAAAACCATCAAGACAACAATAGTGAGATTTTCCGGCTAAATGTTGTATCATTTGATCTATAAATAGAAGTGGAAAATGATATTTTCTAGTTAACAAATTCAACTTCCTGTAATCGATGCATACGCGCCATCCATTTTGTATACGTGTTGGAACTAACTCACCTTCCGAATTTTTAATTACTATTACTTTGGTTTTCTTTGGGACCACATAGACTGGACTTACCCAATTATTGTCTGATATAGGATAGATGATGTCGTCTTCAATAAGTTTTTGTATCTCCTTTTTCACAACTTCCATCATTGGTGTGTTTAATCGATGTTGTCCTTCTCGAGACGATTTCGCTCCTTCCTCGATTTTTATCTTATGCATACAAGTCGAAGGACTAAGTCCTTTGATGTCTGCGATAGTCCATCCAATTGCTTGTTTTCGTTCACGCAATACACTTACCAAACTATTTTCCTCCTCCTTTGAAAGCTTACTTGAGATAATTACCGATAATGAACTATCTTTTCCTAAAAATACATATTTTAGGTGATCCGATAATTCCTTAAGTTCAACTTCAGGTGCCTACAAAATCGAAGGTAAAAGTTTAGATTTAGAAGGAGCTAGAGATAAATTAGAATTGACAAAGAAAATATTTTTCAACTCCATTTCATCCTCTTCATAGCAAATTTCTTGATCCCTGTAAAAATTGAAAAAATTAGTTTTTATAAATGTATCAAAAAGTGGATCAATAATATCAATAGAATTTATTCTTTCAACTTGATCAAGATATTTTATCGCTTTGTAAACATCAAATTCTACTACCTCATCGTTAAATTCCATTGTTAAAATATCACTTCTTACATCAATCTTTGTTTGTGCGGTACTCAGGAATGGTCGTCCCAAAAGGACATCAGAACAAGTATTTGTTCTATCGCTTTCCATGTCGATGACATAGAAATCGGCAGAAAAAATGAGAACATTGACTTTTACCATAATATTTTCGAGCACTCCTTCTGGATAAATGATGGAACGATCTACCAACTGTATAGTCACTCTTGTTTCCTTCAAAGTCTCGTTAGTAAACGTTTTATAAACAAAAAGAGGCATAACATTAATGGAAGCTCCTAAATCGCACATTGCACGATTAATTAAAACATTCTTAATTTTACAGGGTATAACAAACAGATCTTGATCTTTCATTTTTGGCATAAACATTTTCTCCCAAATTCACCTTCTCGTGACCAATTAATTTACTCTTCGTAGTGCACAATTCTTTTAAAAATCTAGCATATCTTGGCACTTGTCGAATCACTTCCAAAACAGGTATGTTAACTTGCATTTTTTTGAACACATCTATAATCTTTTTTTCCTCAACTCTTTTATCACGTTTTTTCAATCGTGATGAAAACGTTGGTGCAATCTCTTGAGGAATGACAAGGTATATTAGCGAAGGAGAAGAATTCATACCTTAAGGTTCGGAAGTTTGTGTTTCCTTCTCATTTTCTAGTTGTGCAATAGTTTCTTTTGGAACTTCAGGATTAATAACTATACCACTTCTAAGGGTGATAGCACTAACATTTTCCTTTGGGTTTAGCTCGGTTTGGGAAGGAAGTTTTCCTTGAGATTCTATTCTTCCTACGGTTTGTGCTAATTGGGAAATTTGCTTATCTAGTTCCTGAAAGTGGGTTTCCGTTCGGTTCTGGAACTTCTCTTGGGAAAGTGTTAATATTTCAACAATAGATTCTAATGACGATTTCGGTTGTTGGTTTTGTTGTCCTTTCAGATAAGGTTGGTTCTGTCTAAAGTTTAACCCATATCTTAGGTTTGGATGATCCCTCCAAACTAGATTATAAGTATTGGCGTTAGGGTTATATGGTCTTTGGGGAGGTCCAGGGAAATTTCCTAAGGCATTCACTTGGGCTTTATCATTTTCTTGTATGATCGGACAACAATCCGTTGGATGTTCAGGACTTCTACATATCCCACAAAGTCTAGTTGTATTCCTTTTATCTGCAACAATATACTGAATAATGTCAGCTAATTTATCGATTTTGTTTTCTAATGAAACTGTACTTACCTCGTGAACATATCGAGATGGTTCACTTGTAGAATGAAATCGTTACGAGTTAGTGGACATAGTAGATATTAACGTTCTAGCCGCGTTAGGAGTCATTTTGGCAAGTGCTCCTCTACTTACCGCATCAATTACCTTCATATCCATAGGCGTTAAACCTTTATAAAAATACTGAAGTAATGTTTGTTCAGTTAAGTCGTGTTGTGGACAGTTAGCACATAACTTTTTAAAGCGCTCCCAATAATCATATAAAGTTGCGGTATCCTTTTGTCGGATACTCAAGATTATTCACCTTAATTCGTTCGCCTTAGCTGCTGGGAAAAACCTGTCAAGAAAAAGGTGAGCCATATCAGTCCAAGTTGTAACAGAATTCGAAGGTAAATCAAATAATCAATCTTTTGCAATATCAGCTAAAGAAAAAGGAAAGGCGAGAAGTTTAATTTGGTCTTCAGAAACTCCCTGTGGTTTTGTACTCAAACAAACCATATGGAATTCCTTGAGATGTTTATGTGGATTTTCACTCGACAAACCGTGGTAGGTTGACAATAGGTATATCAGGCCTGTTTTTAGAGCGAATGATGTCTCTCCATTTGGAAACGTTATGCACATCGGCTGGTTATCGTCAGGAGCTGCAGTCAATTGACGGATAGTTTGATCGTTGTCTGCCATCGGAATTGGCTCTTCAGTTATTCGATCAAAATGTGATTCTGCTTCGGATGCAAATTCTAGATCACGTTCTAACTGTTTTTATCGAAGTCTATGTTTTTTCCGAAGTGTTTGAGCGTTTAGTCTTTGGGCGTATGCTTCAATTTCTGGGATGTATTCTCTTTGTTCTCCCAGGTTGTTCTTGGTCATAAATCAAACAAAACTAAATCAGTAACTTTGCCGTAGTCCCCGGCAACGACACCAATTTGACACGCATCATGTAGTGTCAAAATAAAATTCCTTATTCTCAAATAATAAATAGAAAATTAAATATAGTAAGTGAGAAGTAAGGGTCGATCCCATAGGGACTAGAGACTTCCTAATTATGCTTGTTTGACTGGTGATCCAAGAAGGTTGAATGATGTTTAAATAAAAAAGGGGGTTGTTGAGTAAAATGAACTAAGTAATTGAAGAGATTGAAATAAAGAAAGTAATTTAATAAAATAAAAACTAGCCTTAGGCTATCGCTTTGACTCGATTTTATTAGATCATCGGAAAAAGATTTTCACTTCGGGATTTTACGTCGGTACTTAACTTTCAAGGTTTAATCCTTGAAGCAAAACTTCCAAACCGAATACCCAAGTGCTATCTTTGATATTGGTTTCATGGATTAATCCACCAACTCAATTTTTGTAGATAAAATCATTTAAATCATTAAAACCGACTTGGATTATGTTATTTCATTAATAACTGATCCGATCTTAGTTTTCTTCTCAGCAATCAATTTGCTAAGTGTGTTCCCAGGAAATCAGATTGCTTCAATAGCCGATCTTTCCTCCCACACAAGTAATCAAATTGTCTTGACTAAAGTCAATCTTTAGTTTTGAAATCAATTTAATTTTAGAAATAAGTTCAAAAGAAAACTGAAAGAAATAAAAATCAAAGTTATTGATGCGCTTTTCAATCCTCACGTTTGGATTGAGTCATTGCTTAAGCCCTTGGCTAAAAAGAAATTAACCGAGCATAATTATGGAAAGAATTATGCTCGACATAAAAATAAAAAAAATAAAAAAACAAGAAAAAAAATAAAGGAAGTAAACTTTTATAAAATTAAACAAGAGATGAAATTCAGGAAAATGAAAGATGAAAAGATATCCAATGATAAGTTCTAGGCTTACCGAAGATGTGTATTTATAGCCTTTTACAAACCCTAAAATAAAGGGATAAATCCTATATAAATCTAAAAATATTTAAATTCAAATTATAAAAGATAAATCCCAATTTTGAAATTCAAATCCCAGTTGATAAGCTATCTGGAACGCTGATAAGCTATCACGCGCTTGCTGACGTCTTCTTCTAGAAGCTGCTGACCGACTGCCACGTCAGCTTTTCATGCCCAAAGTCATGTCCACCAATCCAGACTCGATCCAGAAAATAAAAAAATCTTCAAAAATTGATCATTTAAGTGCATTTTCCAGATTCACAGTCCTGCAAAAAAATACACAAAAAAAATCAAGATCAGTAACATAACTTATCAAATCAACGAGTAATTAAACACAAAATATTAACTATTTTGAACACTTATCAATGGTAGGCATGTATGGTGCATGCATGTAGTGACAGATGTGAGCACCTCATCAACTGGTGGTAGCATTGTTCAGTCATAGAGCGTGCGAATTGGATAAATCAACTGGTTTAATTTGAATATCGCCATCTAGAGGTGATGTGTTCCAAGAAATATTGTATCTTTTGACATATTCCTCCAAATATTTTTGAAAAACACTCATTCCTTAAAAAAAATTCTAACCACATTATTAACCTAATTTCCCTTGATTATATAGTTAAACTCGATTTTAATATTATAAGTATATAAAATGATAGCAAAACTCCCTAAATAACTCCCTTAAGATTGATATATATGAGGTTTTGGTGTATGGTTTGAGATTTTAGGAATGAATTCTCGAGCCTAAAAAACCTAATTTTAAGCTTCGATACTAGTACATAGGGAGCCCGTACAGTAGAAAGCTAGTTTGATATTTTAGCTCGTACCGTATGTAAAAGCTTGGAGAAATTTTAGTAAACCATTTTGATATCGTTATGTTATGAGTATTGATACCAAAAGATATCATACTAGTACGTGAGGGTCAATATTAGTACCTATTAGGTATTCTCTCAAAAAATATTGAGTTTGAGTTATGAAGGTTAAAAATTTGTGAAATATGATCTAATGGACAAAGGCTACAAAACTGAGAATTAGGATTTTATCCTCTTTATACAAGCGAATTGAGTAACAAGTCGATAATTTAATTTGGTGATTTATTTATGATAGTAAACATAAAGATTTATAAATGTAATGATGTTGTCCTTTTATAAAAGGTGGGCACATAAGTTTTTTTGATGATAAATAGAGAAATAATCATGTTGGTTGGTGTCATGTATCGGGGCATTTACTTGATATTTTAGCTTAATATCATTCACTTTTTGGTGAGGTGTATGAACGTTCAATGAGCATATCTTATCTTATAATTATTTTAAAAGAATTTGGATGTCCTAGAATAAATATAATGTTACTTATATAAAGAGATGGGTACTTAAAAGTTATATGAACAAGTACATCAACGTACCTAGGTACTATTTGATTTAGTTTAGTTAGAAACTTATTTGTTACTATAGTGATAAGGTAATTAATTTGATAACTATGTAAGTTTCAGTAACTTGATTGGTTGAGTGACTTCAGATAAGGATTATTTGTAATTAATGTGATCTAAGTATGTTTAGGACGTATTTGTAACTATGGTAATTTGAATATTAGACTCTTGTAAAAAATAAATTAATACTTTTTTTTACCCAATTTTAAATTAAATATAAAGGTTAAATTTTAAATTTTAAAATGATATGAATACCTTTTCAAATATTTAATTCAAATACTTTTAACAACACTCAAACCTAATCACCACAATGTCTAAATCAAAAGTTGAATTTCATACTTAGTCCAAAACAAACCACATCAACGACAAAATCGTGAGTGCAAAGAAAATAAGAGATGGTTTCCATTTTCCATCTATACATGCGTAGTCGTTTCTGAGAATTTAGTGGCTCAAGGACAAACTTAAAAATTAGGCTCTTATTAATAAATATCGAAAAACAAATTTAAAATATATCCCTAATAAAAATATTTTAAAAAATAGATCTCTAATAATAAGAATAAAAATTTAAATTCTAAAAATAAGTCTCTAATAATAAACATTTGACAAAAAAAATATCTCTCAAATAATGAGTATTGAAAAAATTATAATCTTAATAACAAGTATCCAAAAAATTATAACACTAACAAAAAATAATGGAAAAAATTATAGCCCTAATAACAAGTATTAGATCTCCTAATAGTATATCTCTAATAATAAATATTGAGAAAAATGTTGGGCCCATAATTACAAGTATTAAAAAAATTAAACTCTTAATAGTATATCTCTAATAATAAATATTGAAAAAAATATTGGGACCCTAATTATAAGTATTAAAAAATTGGCTCTCTAATAAAAACATGTATTATGAAAATATTAATTTTCTAATAATAAATATTAAAAAAATTATCAGTGTTCTTCTAATAAATATTGAGAAAAAATTGAATCTTTAACAAGTATTAAAAATAAAATTTTAAAAATATATTAAAAAATAAAATTATAATATCGAATACTAAAAAAATATTGTTGGGCCCTAGACGAGCGCCCCTCTTGCTCTTGCCCAGGAACGACACTGTATACATGATAAAACCTTAAATAACATCGTATATTTGAATTTTAATATTATAAATTAAATTAATTAAATTTAAAATATTATTTTTTAATATACCTTTATAATATCTTATTTAAAGTTATCAATCAATAAATCATATACAATTACTATATAAAAAATTTATATTTGATTCACCTATAATAAAAGAATATAAAATAAAATCAATTATAAAATATTGAATTAATTTGTTTTTCTCAAAAAATTCTTCATCAAAGGATTTTGAGATTTTTGACTTTCTATTAAGCTATAAGTATTAATCAAACATCATCAATCATGGAAGTTTTGTGGTGAAAATAGCTTTCAGTAGGGTTTCCTTCTATTATACTCCAAAATAACAAAGTCTATGGGTATTGCATCACTCCCAAATAAAATCAAACACTTGTAAAAATATATTTTTATTAAATAAATATATTATAATTTTAAAGTAAATGTCAAAATTCGAACCGATATAAAATTAAATATAAATAATATTAATATTCTTGATCATTAGATTAATTAATAATTTTTTTATAAAATAAAATTTTAAGTACTATATAAAATTAAATATAGACAATAATTAGTTGATTTAATAGGTCAAAAATTCGAATCTTAATATTATGAATAAAATATATTAAAATAATTATTCATATAATACATCTTTATAGTATTTAATTTGAATTAATCGACTAATAAATTAAATACTAAGAAAATATATTAAAAAAACACTAGAAATGGATAATCTTATACACAAAATATACATTGCATTACACTTGCATTAGTAGTACAAAATAGAGATTAGCAGCTTGGATTATCATATAATTAAATACTTAATAAAAGCTTAATATCAAGCATTAACCCATTGCCTTGCTACCCCTAGACACTAAGATTTCTTCTATTTCTCATGCACGGGGAAGAAATCTCAAAATATGGATTGGAAATAAATTATATTTCCGTTTTAGTTTTTAGTTTACCAGATCCGAAATCCAATCCAAATCCGGAGCTCCGGAAGATGGACCCGGGTTAACCCGATCCAATGAATTCTCTTTACTCAGCTTCTCAAACATCTTTGCACGTAAATCACGTCCGGATTCGACCCGTTCCATCACCGGCTCTTCTTCACACACTTTATCCCATGAATCCAAGTACCCGATCCCCGGACGGGTCACGTTCCGGGTAGGGGTACTGGGTAGGCTGCAGAAACCAGGTCGAATCACTGCCGCTCTAGGTGAGCCACAGCCTAGTTGGAATGACTTGACTTTACCCAGTTGCAGGTTTCTCAAAGAAGTCACCATCTCGTTGATGGAAGCCGACCCGAGTGAACGGCTTAGCGACTGAGCCATCGGTGAAACCGGTGGCGACGAATCGGCACGGGGACTTACAGGAGGCGAACCGGAACGAGGGGAGGACCAAAACGTCAGCGTCTTGGCACAAGAAGGAGAAGATCCATCGTAAGAATCAGCAGAGCCTGGGGTCACGACCCGGAGCTGATCCGGGGTGTGAGCGAAGAAACAAACCCGACGTCTACAACCCGACCCGTCTTTACACGGCTGAGTCCGGTAACGAGCTGGGTGGAGCCAACACTCGAAAACGCCATGAGCGAACTCGCAAGAGTCCCCCTTCCGACAGCTCCCTTTTCGGAAATCGGGGCAAGCCGTACCCGAGTAATGATACTTCCTCGGGTCACGTCGGCGGGCTTTTTCGCCGGGATGGGCGTACGGACACTCCGTCCAGTCATGCGACCGTCCACGAGCGCACCTCCTGACCTTGAACTCAAACATCCTGAAATGATCACAAGAGTAAGCATCCACCGGTGAATCCGGACTATCCAGACCCGGGAACTCAGAATCCAAGTCTACGTCGGGTTCGTTCGACGGCAGGTAACGTTGCAAAGCTGAAAAGGCTTCTTGTAGGTAAAACGGTGTGCCGTTGATGTTGAAGTTGTTGTCGGGTGTATTATAATTGATGGGAGAGTAAACTCCGTCCGTCTGATCTTCTTCGGGATCAGGCCATGGGGGTACGTGGATGGTTGGATTTGTACGATGAGTTTCTCCGATCATCATTTTTTCTTCTTCTTTGAGTTTGTATTTCAAGATTTGTATACAGAAATCCCGGCAGGATTTGGCTGCTTATATGGTGAAGGTGGGAGTGGAAAGTAAGACTGTTTAACCGGGGTTAGTTTTATAATAACCATGGTTGTTAAAAAATCTAGGAACTACTACTATATATTTTTTCTTACTCATTAATAGTTATAGATATTAAATCGAGTCGAATAAAATTAAAATAAAAAATTGAGTTAGATAAATTAAAATAATTATTTTTATAATTTAAATTTTATTTAATTTATTTTTAAATCTAATCAAATTTATGTTTTTATTTAAATTTAATTATAAATATTTATATATATATAATAATAATAATAATAATAATAGATTTCAATTTAAATAATATACAATATATATTTCTTTTTATCTTATATATATATATATATATATGATATATATGCCAGTTATAACTCAATTCAAATTTGAAAAATGATTTATTAAGTATTAAAATTTTAAGTTATTCGAATTTTATTTTATAATTCAAATTTTATTTTTAAAGATATATTGGAGCCAAATTTATGAAATTACTAGTCAAGTTAAAATGAGTCAAATATTTTCGTATTGAGACAAATAATTCAGTTTTTCATGTTGAATCAAATTTTGTCAACTCCTACTCTTTAATTGACTATTTTGGATTGAATATTGCAGATGTTTATTACGAAGTAACCTTTTAAATCAATTTAATTATACACATATCAAAAGTTATATATCGATTTATTTAAAGATTTAATATCTCATTTTATTAGATCAAATTGTCATTAATAACTAATTTAACTATATTTTATTTATATATCACTCTAATAAGTGAGATTATATTACGACCCCGGCTCGTCACTTCATTCATTGTCTCTAACCAATAAAAATTACTCATTCCACCAATAATCATTCATGTCATTAATCTAACTATAAAAAATATATTTTTTTAAACAATATAAAAAATAAGTGAAGATTCATTGGTTGAAAAAAAATAACTTAAAACATAGTAGTGAAGTGAATGCCTGAGTGGTTATGATTAGATGGGACCATGATTAATATGATAAACCAAACACATTATATAATTTTCTTGCAACAGACTAATCTAATAGTAATTTAATTGTAAAATAATAAAATAAATAGATATTATAAAATATTCCACACAAGAGGGCATTTTTCTATTTTAAAATAAAATAATTATATAAAATTGAAACACAAAGTAAAATAATTCCCAATAAAAGGTGTTTTATATTTATTAAATAAAAAAATCAAACCCAAACATTCCACCATTTTACACCGTTATTTATCGCTACGTCTAATCGTCAATAACTTTTATTGAACAAATTATTTTAAATATTTTATTTTTTATCTTAATTAAATTATTACTTTTTTATTTTAAAAATATTTTATTTAAATTATTTTTTAAAAAATCAATAATTTTTTAAGATACATTTAATTTTTTATTTTTTAAAAAAATATATTAAAAATTTAATTTTTTAAAAATAATTTTATCATTTAAATTATTTTATATCAAATTTTTTCTAAAATTTTATAAAAAACATCTAATAATATAAATGAGACGAAGAAAATATAATTTTATGGTGTCAAATGGATAGAGATAAAGAAAATGATTTATTTTTTTTTAATTTTTATTAGTTTTTTTTAAATAGTACACTTATAGTACAACTGTAACTATTGATTAATTTCTATCCACTTCTCTGACATAAAAAGAAAAATAAATTAAACCTACCACCCATCCTTTGAATTCCTTAAAATTGGAAATAATTCAAACAAGTGTGACCTCCATGCTATCTATTAGAATTCTATTATTTTTTTATTATTTTAATTTAAATTAATTTTTATTATTTTGATTCGGATTATTTTGAATTTAATTATTTAAATTTGAGGTTTAATTATTTAGGTCGAGATATTACATATTTTTATTACTTTTAAGTTTAAGTCATTTTATATTATTTATTTGAATCATATTAGAATTTCGGTAGATTTGGATTTAAATTTTAAAATAAAATAAAAGGTTAACTACATAGAAAGACATCGAATTATTTGAGAATATCTATTTTAGCCATCGACTTAAGCAACTCGTCAATCAGGTTATCAAAATTTTTAAATTAACCTATTTTGACCACCGTCGTTATTTTATATTTTGATCGCTCAATCACTTTGCTACAATTATTGGTGCTCGAATCCGTGACCGTTAAGAACAACAATCATTCTGTTAACCACTTGAGCTAGAAAGTTCGTGATGACCACTGTCGTTAAAATCTTAACGAATGGGTGGTAGAGGGATGACGTGACAGTTAACGAAAATTTATAAAATTATATATTTAATTCATGTTATTTATTTATTATATAAATTTAATCCTAATTTTAATTTAATAAAATAAATTTATCTAATCAGATAACAAAATATGTCATTACCCTATTAAATAAATTTATTTTAATTTTTAATTTAATTTTTTTTATTTTTAATATATTTTTCTATTTTATATTTAATATATTTTTCTCTTCATTAACATCATAGGGAAAAAATACTCACAACCTAATGAATAAAATCTCATGCGTTTTGTTTCATGTTTTTACCGTTACACCAACTCCAAGCCACCTTTAATGATTTTAATTATTTCATTTAACATATATCTTATAATGAAATAAATATTGAAAAATAAAAAATTAAAAAAATAGTTGAAAAATATTCAAATCTAAAATATTTGAAATCAAATATTTAATCAAATATTCAATTATTTAAATCAAATATTTAAATATTTAAATCAAATATTTAATTGAATATTTTAATATTTAATTAATTATTCAAATATTTAAATCAAATATTTAAGTGAATATTTAAATCAAATATTTAAATAGTTAATTAAATATTTACTAATTAATTTTAATATTTGAACATTCAATTCAAATGTTAATATTTAATTTAAATATTTGAACATTCAATTCAAATATTAATATTTAATTTAAATATTTAAAATATTTAGATTTAAAACATTCAAATATTTATAATTTTTTTATTTAATATCAATATAAAATATTTTAGGTTCAAATCTTCTTTCATTTATTTTTACTTTCCTTATTTCTAATATTTACTTTATTATAATATATTAAATGATACAATTTATACCATTAAAGTTGATTTAATATAGTAGTAACGACATAAAATTTTACCTATTATATTGTAGGTACAAATATCGTGTCAACCACCTTCCCTTTATTCTTAAAATATATTAAATATTAAATAAAATAAATTAAAAATTAAAATAAATTCGATAGACAGCTGTATGATTTTTCTTAAAAAAATTCTAAAATAAATTTTAATCATTCATTCTTTTTAGGTTTCACGCGAGTTGCTAAGCTTAGGTTCTTAATCATTTTGATAATGCCATCTTGTCATATTTTGTGTCGTTAAGAAACTCAAAATATATATATATATATATATATATATATATATATAAAACAAAATGTCTATTATAAATATTTATCTACGTAAATGTTTAACTTAATAAAAAAATTTAACTAGAAGATTTAATTTATTTTATTAATAATAATATTATCTTTATTAATTAGAGTTTAATGTATTATGTACCTCTTATGCCTTATAGATAATTTGATGAAGGCATTAGATACAAATCGATATTCAAAGAATAATACTCTCTCTTTCTCTTTGTTCTTATTTGATGTTTTTCGTTATTTTATTCACAACACGTTATCAGCATGAGATTCTAATTAACTGAGGTTTTATCACTCGAATTCAAATAAAGTTACTAGAAAGTATTCAATTATAAGATGAACCAAAAATAAGTTTCCCCCTTAACTTTTAGTAATTGATTATCTTTCTCTTTATATTTTAATTTAATTTTTTAATTTTTGAAAGACATGAAATCATATTTGATTGTATTTAAATTTTGAGTATCAGATAAAGATCAGTTTTGACTCCTCGTAAATCAAAATACAATTTGATATAGATAATTCTATCTTGTTTAGTTTGTATTTAATTGATATTATAATATGATTTTTTAAATATCATTTATTACTATTATTATATGATAGAATATATACAAAATCATTCTACCATATATTCGCGATCCTCCAAAAGAATTTCAATTAAGTATTAATAATTACATCTACCATATATCTCGATATAACAATTGATTAATTATACCACTTGAATTCTCAATAATTTTTCACATCATAATTAAATCGGGATGGTCTAACCGCTCACACCAAATAATAAAGTTATTAGTAAACTTGACTTTTGCATCGACTAAATGGTCACATGTATGCTTGTTATTAACCCGTAACTTGATAAGTGCTCAACACACTATCACTTTTTACTCCTTTTATGGGCATTAATTACCAAATATACACTCACTCGGACCAATGCATGCACTCAATGTGATATATTTAGAAGTTATACTCATATAGATAATATTTACAAAAAAAAGGCACGTTTTACTGCATTTTCATATCTATGCAGGAGAACCAGTGCCGCGGCAGAGACAAGGCCGAGGCAGGACCTGATGCCGAGGCAGCAGCAGAAAGACAGGAGGCAATATTATAGGCGATGGAAAGACAAAAATCCAAGGAACGTGTCTGGACTTGAAACCCATGAATCGGAGCTGGCTAGCACAAGGAAAAGCCCAAAGGAAGACCACGCGGGAAAGCCCCTTAGCCGAATATAAACTTGGAAATATATTATTATTATATACTTGACTTGTTCCCTACTCCAAGTTGTATTCTACTTAGGAAAGGTTTGCCCTAGGTCTAGCCTATATAAAGACCTAGCCACCCAATGTACAAGATACGAAATACCTAGGGAGAGAGCCGACTTCTACTCTTGTTTCTTTCTTCTCCATCATGTTCTAAACCTTCTTAGGGATTAGGTGAAGGTTGTAGAGTATTTGTGCGAGGAGATTGTACTTTGTCTTTCATTCAATGCAATAAAGCTATCAAGGTTTGCTTATCCTTTGTTATTCTTTGTTTTCACAATTGAGCTCGGGAGAGGATATTGTGAATCATCCATTTATCTAAGCTCGGGAGAGTTAGATTCACGAAAGGGGTAAGTACGGTGTTTCAATTGCGAAATACTAACTCGGCCTAGGGATAGGTTAAGAGTTTCAGTGGCTAAAAGAAGTGTGAGATTGGTTGGTGAGTATAATTGGTTCACGCCTGGAGGTATCATCAAGGACTAGTCATCAACAACACTCTGACTTAGGGATAAGCGGAGTCATTCAAGGACACTTTGCCGAACTTTGGTAAAGTCTGCCCACGAGCAAGGGATTATCGCGGCAGACAGTGTTATCGCTGCCCAGGCAGTAAACTACAGTGCTACCGAGGCAGAGATATACAATTGCATTGGACAAAGACAAGTCAATCAATTCCACAATACGATACAACTGGATCCTAGCCCATCTCTCTCTACTATTTCAATCCTTTACTTTTATTTTAGTTATTTTAGTTTAGATAAATCAAATCAACTTATTTGTGTTTTTATCTTTCTACAGAACAAGGAGGTAAAGAAAGCATATTAAGTATACCGGTCCTTGAGGAGACGATAACTCGATAATATACTTATCACTTATTACTTGTGATGTGTCCACTTGCATTGAACGCGCACTTTTGACACGCGACATAACTTGACATTTACGAGGTTATTTGCTTAGTTGATAAAATTACGAGCATATTTTTTAGATTCACCCATAAACACAATTTGTCTTGATAATGCTAGTGAATTTACTTCTTAGGCTTTTGATGATTTTTGCATGTTGATTAGAATAAGTGTTGAACATCCTATAGCTCATGTTTAAAAACGAAATGGTCTTCTAAAGTCATTTATCAAACGACTTTAATTATTTGCAAGACCATTATTAATGAAATCCTAAATTAGGGATGGGCACAGAACCCGAACCCGACGGGTTCCGACCCGACCCGGTCCGATCGGGTCGGATTTGTTGGTGAAAAATTCGGGTTCGGGTCGGGTTTTTTTAAGAGTGGTCTCGGGTCGGGTCGGGTTCGGGTTTAGGGTGAAAAAAATCCGACCCGACCCGACCTGGGACTAATAGTGTAATTTTCCCATATATATTTTAGGGATATTTGCAATAATGATCCCTCTTTATATATATTTTATACAATTAGATCACTAAAATTAATTTTTTTTACAATTAGGTCACTAAAATTAAATATTTTTACAATTAGATCCCTAAATTTTATTTTTTTACAGTTTAGTCCCTAAAATTTTAATTTTTTTAATGATTCGGGTCGGGTCGGATTTTTTCTACCCTAAACCCGGGTCGGGTCGGGTGGAGGGTGGAGGGTGTAATTTTTCGGGTCGGGTGCGGGTGGGCCGAAAATCCGACCCGACCCGACCCGACCCGTGCCCATCCCTATCCAAAATACTAATTTTTACTTAGGCATGCCATTTTACATACAACATCATTAGTTTATATCAAGCCAATAAGTTATCATAATTTATCCCCATTACAAATGGTTTTTGATTAGGAGCCAATATTTTTCATCTTAAAATTTTTAGATATGCGGTTTATATTCTGATTGCTCCATCACAATGCACAAAGATAAATCTTCAAAGAAGATGGAAATATATGTCAGATTTGAATCCCTCTAGATAGTTAAATACCTTGATTCTTTGATAAAAAATTTATTTATAACTCAACTTATCTACTATCATTTTAATGAATCGATTTTTCTAACATTAGAGGGAGAAAATAAATAATTGGGAAAATAAATAAGTCGAAATAAATTATTATTATCTCATTTTGATCCACGTATCTAACAATGTGAATTAGAAGTTCAAAGGATAATTCATTTGCAAAACTTAGCAAATCAATTGTCATATGTTTTTGTTGGACCTAAAAGAGTGACTAAGTCGCATATACCAACTGTGAATGCTTCGATTAAAATTGATATCCAAAAATGGAAAACTCTAACTACTAATGAGTCTAACGCACATATGAAGCGTGGTAAACTAGTAGGTTCCAAAGATAAGATTCCTCAAAAAAGTAAAAAACTATAACTTCTGATGGTCCGATTGAGGAATCAATAAATTATAAAATATCCCGAGAAGAGATTAAAAGGTCTTCAAAAGTCATATTATAAAAGACTCAGGTACTTGATAAAAATGAGATCTCAATAAACTATATCATGTCTGATAATAAGTGGAACCGAAATAAAACTGACGTCAATAATACTTTTGCAAGCAATATAACACTAAAGATTTTAGATGATAATGTGGATCATGAACAATTATCAATTGGAAAATATAGGCAAAGAGATTATTGGCCAAAATGGAAAGAGACAATTGAAGTGAAACTAAAATCTCTTTTAAAAAGAGAAGAATTTTGGCTTGTGTCTATACACCAGAAGGTGTAAAATCTGTGAGGTATAAATGGGTCTTTCTTAGAAAGAGAAATTAAAAAAATAAAAAATTAAAGGTATAAAGATCGTTTGATTGCATATGGATTCTCACAAAGATCTAGAATTGATTATGAAGAAACATATTTCTAGTGGTGGATATAATCATTTTTTGATTTTTGATTAATTTGGTAATAAAAGAAGACTTAATTTCTACTTAATAAATATTATTACAGACTATTTTTATGGGTCTCTTGATAAAATATTTATATGAAACTTCCAAAAGGATTTAAACTTTCTGAAGTTGTTAATTTAAGTTATCGAGAACATTATTCAATTAAATTCAATCATTCCCTTTATGGCTTAAAACAATATGGGTGCATGTAGTATAATCGTCTCGGTGAATACTTATTAACGGAAGGTTGTAAGAATGATCCAATTTTCCCGTACATTTTTATTAAGATGTTTAGATCTGAATTTATCATTATTGATGTGGATGTTGATGATTTGAATATCATTGGAACTCCTGAAGAGATCTCATTGACAGTGAAATATTTAAAGAAAGAATTTGAAATAAAAGATCTCGAGAAAATAAGATTTTGTCTTGGATTGCATATTGAACACTTAAAGAGTAGAATCTTTTTGCATCAATTAACATACATAAAAAATGCTAAAGAGGTTTTATATGCATAACACATTTCCGTTGAACACCCTTATGATTGTTTGGTCATTTGATGTTAACAAAGATCCATTTCGTCATCGAGATAAGGATGAAGATATTTTGGGTCCAATAGTGTCATACTAAAGTGCTATTAGTGCATTGATGTATCTTTCTAGTCACACACGACCTAACATATCATTTTTTGTAAATTCTTTTGGAAATATTTAGCTCATGTCCAACTTAAAGACATTGGAATGGGTTAAAGATATATTTTATTATCTTCAAGGTACAAAAGACATGAGATTATTTTTTTATTAATCTATCCAAAACAAAATTGGTTGGTATTGCAGATGCAGGATACTTATATGATCCTCACAACGCAAGATCATAAATTGTTTATGTATTTACATACGATGGGACATCAATTTCTTGGTACTCAATGAAACAAACATTATTGTCACTTTTAATAATCACACTGAGATTTCGGCTATCCATGAGCCTAGTTGTGAATGTCTGTGGCCAAGTTCTGTAACCCATCATATTTGAAAAGGTTATGGTTTATACTTGAAAAATAGCTCCGAAAATCTTATATGAGGATAATGCAGTTCACATTGCCCAACTTAAGAAAGGATAAATAAAGGGTGATAGAAAAAACATATCTCACTAAAATTCTTCTTCACTCGTGATCTACAAATGAATGGAGACATCGATGTCCAACTGATAAGTGCTTAATATAGTTATTATTTTGTGCTTAATTACTCCTTGGTTTGATGAAATTGTTACTGATCTTATTATTTTTCGTATCTTTTTGTGTAGGACTCTGAATCTGGAAAATAGGCTTAAATGGCCGGTTTATAAAGTTTTTTTTTATTTTCTGGATCGAGTCTGGATTCGTGGGCTCGACTTTGGGCTTGAAATCTGACACAGCGTTTCATCATCAGCTTCTAGAAGATGACGTCAGCAAGCGCGTGATAGCTTATCAGCGTTCCAGATAGCTTATCAGTCACGTTTTGAATTTCAAATTAGGATTTATCTGTTTGTAATTTGAATTTAAATATTTTTAGATTTATTTAGGATTTATCTCTTATTTTTAGGGTTTGTAAAAGGCTATAAATACCCATCTTGGGTAAGCCTAGAACACATCTTTCATCTCTCATTCTCTATCTCTTTGTTCTAGGTTTTAAGTTTTTATAAAAGTTTTTCTTCTTTTATTTTCTTGCTCTTATTTTTTTTACTTTATTTTATTTTTATGTCGAGTATAATTCTTTTCATAATTATGCTCGGCTAAATTTTTATTAGCCAAGGGCTTAAGCAATGACTCAATCCAAATGTGAGGATTGAAAAGCACATCAATAACTTCGTCTTTTTATTTCTTTAAAAGTTTTTATTTGAACTTATTTTTCTATCAACTTGATTTCAAAACTAAAGATTGAATTTGGTCAAGATTTCGATTTGATCATTTATGTGGGAGGAAGGATCGGCTATTGAAGCAAATTCGACTTCCTGGGAACACGTTAGCAAATTGTTTGGTAAGGTGAAAACTAAAGATTGGATCGGTTGTTATTGAAACAACATAATCCAAGTCGGTTTTGAGATTTTAAATGATTTTTCTACAAACATTGAGTTGGTGAATTAATCCATGAAATCAATATCAAAGATAGACTTGGGTATTCGGTTTAGAATTTTTGCTTCAAGGATTGAACCTTGAAAGCTAATTACCGGCGTAAAGTACCGAAGTGAAAATCTTTTTCCGATGATCTATTTAAGTTGAGTCAAAGCGAAAGCTTAAAGCTAGTTTTTATTATATTTAAATCAATTTCTTTATTTCACTTTCTTCAATTATTTAGTTTTATTACACTCGACAAACACCCCTTTTACTCAAACACAATTAAATTGCCTTCTTGAATCATCAATCGAACGAATATAATCAGGAAGTTTCTAGTCCCTGTGGGATCGACCCTTACTTCTCCTTTACTATATTTAATTTCTATTTATTATTTGAGAATAAGGAATTTATTTTTGACACTATACGACGCGTGTCACCAACAAATTCGTTCATATGATAATTTGACAGGTTTATTTAACAAGACGATCCCTACTTTTTCATTTGAGAAGTTAATTTACAATATTGATTTGCATCGTGTTAGAGATCTTATATAATGTATCTATGAAGGAGAGTTAAATACGTGTTTCACTCTTTTCTCTTAATTGAAGTTTTGTCCCAATGATTTTCTTAATAAGATTTTTATGAGATAACATGTTATACGTATAAAAGACGCGTGTACTCTTTTTTCTTCACTAAATATTTTTTCCACCAATACGGGAGATACAAAGTGACATTTTTTGAATAAAATAACGAAGAACAACGAATAAGAGTAAAGAGTAAAGAGTAAAGAGAAAGACAGAAATTTGTATTATTCTCTGAATATAAACTCATATATAATTCCTTTATCAAATCATCTATTTATAGGCATAAGAAGCACATATTACATTAAACTCTAATTAAGGAAGATAATATTACTAATGATAGAGTAAATCAAATTTACTATTTAAAATTCTTATCACGATAGACACCGTGTACTGATATCTTAAGCTTATTTTTACACATTTAAGTCTTCATCAAACTCCGCGTATCGATTCCCAAGGACTCATATTGGTATACAAAGGCCTGTAATGAACTTTAGGTCCAGTATATGATATTTTGGCTCCAAAACACATATCTAACCTCTAATAACAACATAATCATGCTTTTCAAAAAATATTTGAACATGCAAAGCAACTCAAACATCCATAACTCAAGGCTCTACGATGAATATAGTAGAACAAATATTTTGATATAATAATCGGAATATAGTTTTGAACTAAATTGAAAAGATTTTAAAAATGGTTCTTATGTCCAAACAAGTTGAAAATATATTTATGATGTTTTTCAGAGATTTTGAAGGTGATCAAAATGATTTAAAGAAGCCAAAGATGAATTTTTAACCGAGGATTTTGATACACCTCCTAGGTGTTTTGATACCGTTAAGCTTTTCAAAGGCAAAAATATACAAGAGTTTCAATACTGTCTTGGAACGTTTTGATATAGTTTGCTACCGTGATTTTGTTTTCGATAAAGAAAACACCTACTTTGCTACGCAAGTATCGAAACCAGTTTTAAGTGTTTTGATACACCTCCAACGGTTTTACAAAATTCCAACAACTTTATAAAACCCTTATGGCTAGGAGCCGTATCGAAACAAGATTTAGTTGTTTTGATACGATAAGCTAAGGGTTTCGATACACCTTGTAAGCTTTTTGATACCAAACATTTATTGCACATCCAACAGCTATTTCCCGAAGTGGTAGTATCGAAAAGACTATCACGCGTTTTGATACCACCTGCACTAGAAGCAGAAATTAGCCTGGAAATCAACTCCAAAGGGCTCCAAATAAATCCTAACGTTCATAAACGGATAGAAGCTCATTTGGGATGATAAAAGGAAGTCTCAAGCATCAAGAGAAGACTAATGCTTCCATTGTAACAACATTATGATCAAAGATGTCTTAGAGCTTAAATTTTATCTTTCGGTAGACAAAACACTTGTGAGCTCAATTATCAATGTATGCTCAAGTGTATTAAAAATTAGGTGAGAGATTAAATTGCGAACATCAACCTTATTAGAAGGATTAACAAGTTTGCTTAAGTATTTTTTTGTTTAAGAGGTTTCTTAAAGTTTGGGTTATGAACTTTGGATGCTTGATTCGGAAATTGAATCAAGGTTGTAAGGTTAGCCCTTTAGCCTCAAAAGGAAGAAATTCTTAGTGAATTTGGAAAATCCTTAGTGTTAAGCTAAGGTAGTGGATGTAGGTGTTTGTTTAAAGATAGGACCACTCTAAAATCCTTGTATTCGTTGTTTATCTTTTTTCTTCCACTTTAAACCATCCAAATTAGCATCTCTCCATCACTTGGCAAGGTTAATCGTTTGTACATCGAGCCTAACAATTGGTATCAGAGCGAGGTTCAATTGAAGAAGATTAACATCCTATTAAGGTGATTCGGCAAGCTTAACCAATATACGATCAACCGACGATCCATGACTCTTTCCGTTTATAAGCTTTCTTTCTTTGATGGGTCAAACTATTCCCATTTGAAGAAAAGGATGATGTACTTCATCAAATCAAGATATTAAAAGCTTCGGGATATAGTTGAAGATGGACCGTTTGTGTCACTAAGAACAAAGGCAGAATGGAACGTGAAAGATCGAAAGTGACTAACACATATTTGCATAACATTGTTTATTCTCTTTTGTGCATTCCATCACAACATCTATGAAAAGATGTACTCTTGTGAAAGTTCCAAGGAAGTTTGGGACAAGCTTGAAGTTACATACGAAGGAACAAAAAAAGTAAAAGAGACCAAGATTGGACTCATCAACCAAGAGTATGAAAACTTCAAGATGAACCCAGAAGAATACATTTCAAAGATGTTCGATAAATTCACCACCATCACCAATGGACTTAAAGGCTATTGGAAAATCATTCCGGAAGAAAATCTTGATCGAAAGATTATCTATTTCCTTCTCGAGTCATGGGAATCAAAAAGGACCACCATCATCGAAGCCAAGGATCTCAAGACCCTCAAGCTTGATGAACTCGTAGGGTCATCTCACACATCAAATTATGATGAAAGAAAGAGAAGATGAGAACAAGAAGGAAAATATTAGATCGATGGAGAAGAAGAAAAAGATGGAGTTTAGTGTAAATGTCAACACCATAGCTCTTAAATCCTCCAAGTGCATTCACTTTGAAGAATCAAGTGAGAAGGATAGTGAAGAAGATGAAGAGATCATCGAACTTAAATCCTAATGGACTTCGATCGATTCTTGAAGAACAAAATGAAGAAATCTTTAAAGCACGAATCAAAGAAGAAGATGAAGGATTCCCAAAAGTCAATGATAAAGGGGTCATCTTCAAAGAAGCAAACACATGTTTCCACTTGGAGTGATGAGGACTCCACTGAAAATGAAGAAGCCTACCTATGATTGATGTCCCTCAATGAGGGGGAGGTAGCTTCTAACTCTCAAAATTTAAATCCTTATAATTTCGATGAGTTACAAGAAGCTTATAATAAATTAGCTTTTGAGTTTAAAGTCTCATTTTTCTAAAAAAAGATAATTTCAAAGCTTAAGCTAGGAAATGATTTGCTTTCAAAAACCAATTTTGAATTTGATGCAAGATTGAAAGAATTTGAACTTAAAGTTTTTTATTTACAAAACTTGCTTCAAAAGATGAAAAATGATCATCAAGTTGCTTTAGATGATCTTAAGAAAGAAAAAGATTTGATTTCCTAGGAACTTGAAAAGAAAAATCATTTGGGAAAATCAAATTTTTATTTGAAATAATCTAGTGCCCCTGGATTTGTGAATGTAAAACTGGGGTCAATCAAGAGAAGAACCTTCGTATTGTTTTATAGAATTTAAGGGAGAAACAACTTTATGCAAAATTTAGTAAGTGTGAGTTTTGGTTATCTGAGGTTATGTTCTTGAGGTATATTGTTTAGGCTAAAGTTCCTCAAGTCTATCAGAAGAAAATTAAAGCTATTTTGGGATGGAAACACCAATAATTGAGAGATTCTTAGCTTTTTGGGTTTGGTCGGGTATTATGGGAGATTTGTTGAAGGTTACTCTACTATCGTTACACTGTTAATCAAACTTACGATGAATGATATTCCATTCGTTTGGTTTGAGGCTCAACAATCTATTTTTGAGAAACTTAAGTCTATTTTGACCGAAGCACCACTTCTGATACAGCCTTAGTCAGGGAAACCTTATATTATGTACAGTGATGCTTCATACACCATTTTTTATTGTGTTTGGATGCAAGATGGTGAGGTTTTAGTATATGCTTTACGAAATTTGAAACCGCATGAATGCAACTATCCTACCCATTATCTTAAGCTAGCAGTTTTGATCTTCGTTCTCAAAATTTGGAGACACTATCTCTATGGAGAATTTCACGGATCATAAAAGTCTAAAATATCTTTTTACTCAGAAAGAGCATAATCTGAGGCAGCGTCATTGTTTGGAACTTCTTAAGGACTATGATTGTGAGTTTGAGTATCATTTGGGTAAGGCCAATGTTGTTGCGGATGCCTTGAGTCGAAATACTATTTCATATTTGAGAGCTTTTTTCACTCGGATGAGTTTATTTGATGATGGAAGTCTATTTGCAGAACTTCGTGTTATTCCTACTCTGATTACTAACATTCGAATTGAACAACCCAGTGATCCCTTCTTGATTCATCTCTTTAAAGAAGCTAAAAGAGTGTATATCTTAGGATTTCTCTATTGATCAGGATGGCACCTTATGTTTCTGGGGTCGATATTATATTCCAAGAAACTCTGAGTTGAAGCAAGTTATTCTATGAACCCTGGTGGGCACAAAATGTATAAGAATATTTGTGAGAAATACTGATGCAAAGGTCTTAAGTGAGATGTTGTCGGGTTTGTATCCAAGTGTTTGAATTTTCAGAAGGTAAAAGAAGATCATCAACGTCCGTTTGGACTTCTTCAGCATATTGAGATTCCTTAGTGGAAGTGGGAGTGTGTGACTATGGATTTTTTCAGTGATCTTCTTTTGACTCCATAAAGGAAGAATTCTATTTGGGTTATTGTTGATCGTCTGACTAAGTTTGCACGCTTCATTCTTGTTCGAACTAATTACCCTTTGAGTAAGTTAGCTCGACTTTATATCTCTGAGATTATTCGGTTACATGAGGTACCTTTATCCATTATTTCTGATCGAGATCCGAGGTTCACATGGAAGTTTTAGGATCCCTTCATACTGCTTTGGGTACTTATTTGAATTTATGCTCTTCTTATCATCTGCAGACCGATGGTCTGTGACACCCCGCCCTGGGTTAGGAGATAGGAGCGTCACCCCGGACTTACAAACTCGTACTAAACCGAACTTTTTATTTATTTCTAAGCATGTAACTTATACTAGATCAATCAATTTGTTTATTTATAAGACATTTCAAGTCAAATATGTGTGATACATATCAAATTTTGGGTCAATTTAAAACTTTTTCCAATCCTTAAGCTTATATTAATTTCCAAATTACAATTTACATATTATTCATTCTTAAACTTAATCTGAATCTTGGGGTCCATTCTGAAGTTTATATTAATCTTAGGAACCACTAAAACAAGATTTGGGACATCTAGACTTCAACCTTAAAAGATTGGACAAAAAGGCTAGCAGTATCGATACACCTATAGAGCAATATCGAAATTGCTAGTATCGAAACACTCCCTAGTGTTTCGATACACTATCTCAATGTCTTAAGGCTAGGATAGCCTGTTTCGATACACCCCCAAAGAGGTACCAAAACAATTTCATTACTAGAGGTTTGAGTACCGAAACAAAGGCTAGGCGTTCTGAAACGCCTGTCTTTCATGTTAAGGATTTTTCGATGGGATATCGATACGTATGCAAATGGTATCGATAACCCTGCACCATTTTGCAGGTTTTAAGCCTCTAATTCGCTTATACTCTATTCAAAGGCTCCTATCTAACCTCAAACCAAATTCTACTTTTTAGGGAAATATCCTAGCATATTTAGACAACAATAGAAAACTTGTCAATTCTATGACTTTTAGCCAAAACATCATTCACTAACATTCATGCCATCAATTTTACCATAGCAAACTAATATCAACCTAAACTCACAAGACAAAATGTTTTGATTCACTAGATTGCATGCCTATTACACAAAAGGCATTATATACAATTTTATGGGAAAAATCCCAAGATGCATAATACTAACATAACTAGTTCACTATGGAAACTAGCCTAAACACAACTTGGCCTTAAGGCTTACATACCATATGCTTAAATGAAAATATATACAAACCATGGATCAAGTCCCAAATGCAAAATGCTAGCATAAATATGATCACTAATGCCACCAAGTTCTAGGAGTTACAAAAGCTAAAAAATACCATATTTGTCTTCCTTGTTGTGCTTGCTTGCAATCGATCTCAATCTAGCTCCTTGACTCGATAAACTTTGTTTGGGAAGGAGAGAAACAAACGACTGGTAAGTACCTTTTAGGTACTTAGTGAGGCATCCCTAAGTCTCACCATTTTAGACATTATTCTTATAAGAAAGATAACATGCTCTAATTAAGCAATAAATCAAATTCATAGCAACAAGTTAACCAAGTATACAAAGATTACCAATCATCAAATATCATGATTAACATGCTTGTCATATTTATCATGCTTGTCAAACTTATCATGCTTCTAGCATACAATCTCAGTTCAACGTTACACATTCTCATACTCTAGCTAGCATATATCAATGCTTATGTCTCATTGGTCAAATGCCACATATCAATCTTTCTTAAGGCAAAGACATATCCAAATGCTACTTATAGCAACAAATTCATTTAATTACTCTTATTAGCAATTTCGAACCAATCTAAATGCTTCACAAGAAAGTACATATACACATGGTTTTCACACATTAAGCCTTAAACTTTCAGTTTAGTTTCATATGATGTCTTGGTGTTAGTTAGTTAGTTAGACCAGGTAAGCGAGTCAACAAAAAGTACACTAAGTACCTAACAAAAGTACCACACAAGCACTAACAAAAGATACCCAAGGTATCTAACAAATGGTGACTAACCACTAAAAAAAGTACAGGAAGTACTGAACAGAAGTACCGAAGTACTAAGCAGAAGTACCAAAATACTGGACAAAAGTACCAAATTACTAACAGCTCAGACTCTAGGCATGCCATACTACCAATGATCAACTATCGATCAAGGCTCAATAAAAGTTTTATTATTCATTTGATCATCTTTCAATTCGTATTAACCAAATTTCTTATCACAAAAGCAAGTGTCCATAACATGCTATCAACAAAACATTTATCTCATGTTATCAAACAAACATCCATGTAATGTTATCAAACAAAAATTCTCATATCATCATATACATGCTTCATGCATGATTCACATACTTGGCATCCCGTAGCCACGTGCCATAACTTACCTCGGCATTTTTTAGCTAAGCACATGTAATAAGCTAGTTCTAGTAATCTAACAATAAATTCATGTTATCACACAAGTTATCAAATCATTTAGCCTCCTTCCCATTTTACCAAATATAGTTTAGTCCAATTACATGACAATTTAAATAACAAAAAGGGTGGTTAGTACCTAGGTCTTAACCCTAAATTTTGTCACACTCATAAAATTATTCCAAGAAATCAAGGGTTATATATGGTGATCCCCTTGTCCTTCTTCCTTGTAAGCTCTTGCCTCTTATCCTCTTGACTATCTCCTTCGTTTGGATCCTCAAGATATCTAGACTTGATTTTTCCAAGTTTAGTTGCCTAACCATGCAAGAATTTCAAGCTTGCTTCCTTAAGCTTCCATGGGTTTTTTCTATCCTCTCTCTCTTTCTTATTCTCGATGAAGAGGGAAGAAAGAAAGAAAGAAAGAAAGAATGGGCTGATTTTTCTTTGCTTATTAATGGAGAGTGAAAAGATTAATTTGCCCTTATTTTAATTCTTGAGTGGTTAGATAATCAAGGGCAATGGAGGGAAACCAGAACTTTGGCATGCAATCACCTTGTTTTATTTTTGTTCCATTTTAGTCACTTTGATTTAGCTCTTTGTTGTCTCTTTTCTTCTAATTTAGTCCCATCTTTTTAATCTAAATGACATATAATTCAATTGATCTATGAATTATTCGTATCATTCATCTAGCCCGGTTTTAGGGTGTTACATGGTCAGTCTGACCGGGTGTTTTAGATCTTAAAGGATATGTTTGCTTATAATAATATTTATCAAGCCAGTATTAAGATGGCACCCTATGAGGCTCTATATGGACGTAAGTGTCGTATAACTATTGGTTGGACTGAGCTTAATGAGCACATGTATTTGGGATCAAATTTTATACATGAGGATGAGCAGGCTGTTAGATTGACCCAAGATTGGCTTAAAGCTGCTTTTGATGGACATAAATCATTTATTGGTTTGAGATGTAAAGATCTTTAGTTTGAGGTGGAAGGTGAGGTTTTCTTAAAAGTATCTCCATGTAGGAATGTAATTTGTTTTGTTCTGAAGAGCAAGTTGAGTCCTTGTTACATTGACCCTTATTGGATTATCCGTCGAGTTAGACTTGTGGCTTATCAGCTAGAGTTATCGTCTGAACTCAATATATTCATGATATTTTTCATGTCTCTATATTGAGATGTTATTGGGTTGATCCGTACCATGTTCTTTTAGAAGATGATTTTGAAATCCACCTAGATTTGTGTTATGAGGAGGAACTAGGGGAGATTCTTGCTTAGGCGACCACTTGGACATTTGGTCTCGAATTATAAAGCCACAAACTCTAATATTACTTTCTTGGGAAGATTACTCAACGAGTATCGATATGCCTATATGGGTATCAGTACGCCCTTAATGGTCTTAGTAGACCTTCTTGCGTACCAATATGTTATTTAAGTTTGAACAATTTAAACCACCTACGCATATCGATATGCTCGACCACCAGATCGATACTCTAAATCAGTATCTAACTACTCAATATCGATCTACATCTGTACGAATACCTCTGATTGTTGTATCGGTATGCCTAAGTCTTCTTCAGGCAAGGTAGTAGTAGTACCGATATGCACTCCTACATACCGATATACGAAATTAAAAACCAACAAATCCATTATGATTCTTCCCTCTACACTCACCAAAATCTATTCCTTCACCATTATAGCTCATATTTAACATATTTTGTAAATCCGTTGTTGTTGAACTAACTTCTCTCAATCATTAGAAAATAATTTTCACTCAAGGAAGCAAATGTTGAACCATTAGCTATAACTCTCTTGAATATGAGTAGAAAGAAAATGATAAAAAAAAAGGGCAAGATGATTTCACCTCTTATAAAATCTATAGAAAAAATAAACCTTTTACACCCTTTTTGTCTTTGATTATGCTATTACACAAATATTCTCACATAAAAACAATTTTATCCCACCAACAACCAAATAAACACAAGCCTACGGCCAACAAGAATCACAAACTCATACAAAAAAACTCAAATCCTTTATGTCACTCAAACCTCGAATCCCAAAATTTGAGTCATTACAAAAATTCAAGAAAAAAGATCTATTATAGATCTATCAAATCCATCAATTAAACCTTAAATAAAGCAAAAATTCATAATTAAATCGTAAAAATCTATTATAAAATATTTATTAAGGATCAAATACTTAAGAATTTCAGCAAAGAACCATGTAATTAAAGGAGAATATAATCTCGCTTCTAATTGTAGATTTTCCCTTCAGTCGGATAGATTTTCTTAAGAAAATAAAAGATTAAGAAAAACAAGATATTATCAGAAGATTTTTATAAAAAAGTGTATAATCAAAGAAAAAATTAATTATTAAAAGTTATTTATACTCTTTTAAAACCCTTTTTAAAATAAAAAGTTAAGGAGAAAGTTTTAATATTAGACTTTAAAAAAATAACTCTTTAAAAATTCTAATATTTGATTTTTTTTATAAAAGTCACTAGAAAATAAATATTAAATTTTTGTATTTTGTTCATTAACTCAAAATGTCACATTCTAAATTTTATTTTCTAAAATTGATTTCAAAAAATCATTTTATAATAAATAATGATTTTTAAATATTTTTTTATATTTTTATCTCCACAAAAATACTTATCCTTAATTAATCTCAAAATCGTTTCGAATTCACTAACCTAAATTATTGAACTGTCTAAACAACCTATAAAACTAAAACTTAGGGCATTACAACTCTTACTCCCTTAAGAAAGTTTGTGCTCAAAATTTACTTATAAAAAACAAATATGGAAAGTGTTTATACATGTTCGTCTTGCTCTTCTATGTCGCCTCCTAAACCCTGCGATGTTTCATAGCAATATTTTAACAAGCTCAATCGTCTTATCATGTAGAACCTTACTGATAATATCAAGGATCTCTACTGTTTTCCAGAGCCGGCTCTAAGGGTGAATAATAAGGACGATCGCCTAGGGCTCACCCCTATTAAGGGCCCCAAATTTTAATTTTTTATTAAATATATTTAATTTTAATTTTTTAATATTTATTATTATGAATTAATTAGTTTTTAATACTTATTATTATACGAGTTTAATTTTAGTAATTATTATTATGATTTTATTTTTTTCAATAGTTGTATTAGGTCTACTCTTAAAATTTATTTTTCACTATTTTTTATTATGATTCTTAAATCCCAATTTTTTTGCAATGCTTGTTGTTAGGGGCATCTTTTACTAAACTTATTATTAGGGGTACTCTAAAAAAATATTTTTTTAATATTTATTAGTATATACTATTAAAATTTATTTATTTTCTTTATTTGCTATTATAGTCGCGATTTTTTCTAACACTTATTATTAAGAGTCTAATTTTAAAATTTATTTTTTTGATATTTATTGTAAGAAATCTATTTTTAATATATTTGTTATTAGGGTTTAATTTTTTTAATACTTATATAAGAGGTCTATTTTTTCAATAATTATTAATAAGACCATAGATTTTCAATATTTGTTATTAGAGATTAGGTTTTTCACAATATTTGTTACTAGATGTTTACTCTTAAAATTTATTTTCCTCGTATTTATTATTAATGATTAATTTTTTTATCAATATTTTATTATTAGGGGCCTAATTTTTTCTAATATTTGTTAGTATGCATATAATTAATTTAATTTATTATAATTTTTATTAAATTTTTTTAATATTTATTATTAAAGGCCTATTTTTTTACGTTTGCCCTAGGGCCACTAAAATCTCAGAAACGGCTCTGATGTTTTCTCATCATGGGTTATTTATTTATTATTTTTACTAAGATAAATGTAATACTTATGTATATTTATAGATACCCAAATAAAATTTGGGTATAAAATATTTTTTTTTTGAATTAATTTAATCCTTCAATGTTTTATTTTGGGTCAAATTTATTTCTTTTGAAATAAAAATTGTTACTTAGTTAGCAATAAACAACTTGAAATAACTTTATATAATGACACATCAATAAAAATAATTATTTTATATAATTATTTTTTGATTGGCGTGATATTATTTCAAGTCAATATTTTTATCTATATGACACTATCATATCAGCATGTATTGTTTATAGGTTTGTCACAATAATCTTATACCATTAGTTAACTCATAATTCTCATTCATATATGAATTATTTTAACTTAAAATAAAATATTAAATATTTAGTCAATAAATAATAATAAAATAAAAGTATTATTTAATCAAATATTTAATAATTTTTTTGACTTTATGCCTTATTTTGATGAACAAAAGCTAAAGTAGAAGTCTCCACACGTTCAAGTCAATCTAATTTTATAGTAAAAGCAACCGTGACTAACTACAATAATTGATGGATTTCTTATATAAAATAATCATGGAATCTAATTTCTAAAAGGAGAGATGTCTTCAAGTACTAGGATATGATGACTTTAACTAATAATGCATGTTAGTGAAATTTTTATTATATATTTTATTTTAAAAAGTTATAATATTATCATTCGACTAAAATTTTATTATAAACTTGTTATTTTATCGTTACGATTAAAGAAATGTCTAAATAATTTAATATAATAAAAGTTTTATTCCATAAAATTTATATATTCTAGTAATCTGACTATAATTCAAAATAAGTCAATAAAATAATTGTGTTTACTAACAACTGTAGTTAGGGTTCTAATGATTTTCTTTTGTATTAATTAGTTAGTTGTGTCCAATAATAAAATAATTGTTTATAGGATTATCTCATATTTTTGTTATTGAATTGATAAATAATAACGTAAAATGTAATAAATATTAAAAATTTTAAATATAAAAAATTTAAAATATTTAATATCAAATTAACAGAACGTATAAGTTTTCGATATTAAAATTATTATATGATCAAGCCATATTTCCATTTTTATAAATTTTTTTAATTATTCGATTAAAATTATATTAAAATGACAAATTGTTTATATTTTTCTAATAGAATTTGTTATAATATTTTAAAACACCATTTGTCGTGAGTGGAGAACATAGTCAAAAAGGATCAGAAACAGGCTCAATACAGTCCGAAAGTAACAACAAATTAATATGTATACGTGTATATATATATGAGCAAGTATTTAATCTATTATTTATATTGTTACTTTTAAATATTGTCTTGGGCGTTGTCATTGAGGGTGGACATTCGATCGATTCGAGTTAAGTTCAAAAAAAATTTAATTGTTCGAGTTGACAAATTTAATTTTATCATTCGAATTTTTATTCAAAATTCTTTTGAACCGAGTCGAGTTGAAAAAATTCAAGTCGAATCAAATTTCGTGTTCTTATAAAGATTTAATTGTAATTATTTATTATGTTATAATACGATTTGATTATAATTTAAACAACTTTTATTAATCATATAAGCCATGTATATATATATATATATATATATATATATATTTCTTCATGTGTAGCAATATTTTTTTATATTTTTATATATCAATATATATTATAAAAATTTGAAGGACTCGTCTCGAATTTAAAAATAACTTTTTTAATTACTAACATCGAGTTATTCGAGTTATTCGAATTCCGTTTTATAACTCAAATTTTATTTAAAATTTTTTCGAGTTATTCGAGTTTATGAAATTTTGAGTCGAGTCGAGTCAAAATAGGTCGAAATTTTTTATATCGAATTAGTTATTCTATTTTTTCGAATTGAATCGAGTTTTAATGGTGTTAGATATTTATTTGAGTAATATATTTTATATTTTCAACCTCCAATACTTTATAAAAGTCATTATATAAATAATATAGACTGTATTTCTATATATCTATAAGTGTACGGACATGCCTTCACCGTGTCTCCTTTTGTTTTTGTCGCTTTCTTTTGACCGTACGCGTGGCCTGTGTTTGTCCTTCTCGGGTACTGTGAACAAACGAACTCCCTACATCTGTGAAACGACTCGTGGCTTTATCTTCCTGTCGTCCCTTTTGGGGCTACAGATTCGGGGTGGATCAAATAGGGTAAATAATAAATATTTTATAATTTAAAATAAAGAAAATATTCGATGGAATCGTAATGATTTCTTTTATAAACGTTTAACCGGGGTTAAAAATTAGAATTTTAGTGTTTGTGATTATATTTTAAGATTTAAGAATATATTTTAATTTAGAGTTAAGAATTAAAATTTAAAACCCCTTAAAACGGTACATGGCAAATATAGACATTTAACGTGAAAATGAAATTTTTACTGCCAATGCATCAAACATGAATGATAATCATTTTTATCATGTCATTTATTGATAAACTAATTAAATATATCATTTTTATTATTTTTATCTAATCTTTTTAAGAAGTTAATTTTTATAAATATTTACTGTAATTTAAATTTACAAACAATTTTTATAGAGTAAATGGTAAAAAGATAACATATAAAATTAATAAAATAAATATATTTGATTGGTTGATCATATAAATAACATAATAAAAAATGACCCATGATATAATTATTTGTTAATTTTGGTCGATTAAAAAAGAAATCGCGTTCCCTTTGTCATTACAAATTAGGAATTTTAGGGTTTTAATCCCCTTAATTTTTAGGTTATTTTGAATTATTTCTTCAAATGATTTCTTATTTAGACTATTTATGTGGATATTTATTTTTTTTTTATTTTTTTTGATGAATTGTAATAACTCTGGGTCATATTAATTGGCGGATGAGAGCAAATTGAATGTCGTTTTAAGGCATGAACCGACGATTTCTTTTGTGTGGTGGAATATATTGCATTTTCAACGACGGGGGGAAACGAAATTTATTGGATTTTAAAACATTCAGCAAATATATTTTCAGTTGATATTTTGATTTTTAAGAAAATAATAATAAGTATAGTGATAAAAAAAATAATTTATTATTATACCCTATATTTAGGGATGGAAAAAACCGGATTACCTGGTCTCGGTCCTGGACTCGATAAGACTCAGTAGATTTTTATCTGGTATTGATTCCGGTGGGACCGAGATTGGATCTAAAATTTAGGTCACGGTCTTAACCGGGACTGAATCTTGATTTTTTGGACCCAGTAACCAGTGGGTACCCAGTAGGACTAGGATTAATACCAAATATCCGATATTGGTTTTCTTTTGTTTACTTTTCTTATCAAACTTTCTTTTTATGTATGAATATTATGAGTATGATTAGTTTTAAAACTTTAATTTTCAAGTCTAGAGTATTCTAATTTTATTATTTTAATATTATTATTGGTAGTTAAATTTTTTTTCTCCAATTACTCAAAAAAATTTAAGAATAAACTAATTGACCGGATACCCAGTATTGGAACCGGTACCCACCAGTAACGGGATCGATTCTTAAAATTTAGGACCCGGTGTGACCAGGACCGAGATTGGTTCTAATATTTAGGAACCGATGATTACCGAAACTGGGACCAATTATATTCAAATTGGTCGGGTACCCGATCTTACTCACCCTTGCCTATATTTTTTCTCAGCTGAACTGCCGTTTGTAATTTCTTTGTTTTCTTCTTTAATTGACAATTAATAATTAATTAGATATTAATTATTAATTTTTTATGTTATTAGTTTTTACATTTTACTATTTTTTTATTTTTGTGACGTGCATTTTTCTCTATCCGACATGCTAATCTTTGATTATGGTTCTTTCGACGATATTATAAAGATGGATCCTCTCTCGGTTGCTGATGTAATCAATCATGAGTAGCGAAATTTTTCTCCTAATAGTTTAGGCCGCTCACAATTTCTTTTTCATTCGTCACGTGTCTCCATTAGATATAAATAATGAGAATCATGATTTTTTTTAATTTTATTGGTATGTTTATCACTAAAAAATATTCACTTTTTTTCGTTTTTAGGTTATAAAATATAAATTGATCTCATTATTCTTCTTTCTGAATACATTATAATTATATTTTCTTTTATATTTTTATTAAAAAATCAATGCTTATTATTATAAAAAAAATTATAATGATCACACAATAAAAAAGACATTAAAATTTATAAAAATTCTTCAGAAAAAAGTCCTAAAATATTTTAGCTCTTATATCAAAATTTACGATCATCTCAAGCTTCGCCATCGTTTCAACCGCCTTATTACCATCTCATAATACATGTTAGACATGAATGTACTACAAACGTAAATCGTTGGATCACCAAAATATTTATTCTCTTATTCAATTTCGAGATACATCTCAAATTACAACATATGGGTGTAATTAAAGGATTTATTCAATTTTCGAGTCTCGTAGTATATAAATCATATTCGAATTTATTTTAAATTTAAATTTGATGAATAACTAATTAAACTTTTTCTTTCCTTGCCTTTAAGGTGATTCAACATGTACCAACTCTGATCACGTGATTATAGAGTGGAAGTCCAAACCCTAGAAAGAATGCATGAATCTACATGGCATGGAGGGTGAGGCTATTGATATTTATACTAAATAATTAATTGTATGAAAACATTGAATTTATTCATATTTTCATGTGAATCAACAAAGATGGGTAATGAAACCCTAACCAAATACATGCATTGGTTGATGTTTTTTTCTCGTGATGTTTTAGGGTTGTCGTATGGTCACGGTCATGGCACAGAAGAAAAGATTTTGTTTTCTTGACAACGAAGGGGTGCTTTGTTTTTTACACTCAAATCATGCTATGGAATCTTGTAGGAGGGATTTTGTTCGACTTGTAAACGAATCGAAAAAATACGAATAAAAATATGTTTATTTCATAAGTGAACAAAATAGTGAAATTGAATTGAATTGAGAGTTTAAAAGTCTAGGATTTTCTCTTGAGAAGTATGAACTCTCATGAATTGAGTATTATTTTTTATTTCATATTTTTAATATATGTTTTTAATTTTTTAAATATAATATTTTTTATGAAAAATAATAAATATAAATAGACGTTTGTGAATAAATTTTAAATAAATATATATATGAACGAATATAAACAAACATAAGTGAAAGAATATAAACGAATGAATTACTAAACGCGCACGAACGTATATGAATGAACGAACATAAACAAACATATGTGAACGAACATAAACGAATGAATTATCGAACACGCACGAACATAAATGAATGAACGAGACCTTCGTCCGGATTCGTTTATTTGTGTTTGCCGAATGATTCATTGAACATTCAGTTCAATTATAACCCTAGAACTTATACATGCATGCATGTTGCCGTGACAGACCTGACAATTCAGTTTAAATGAAGAAGATTGTACTTGTTTCCATTTGTTTATTTTTAAAGGTGTTTATGTTCGGTTCATATTTGTTTAAATTTTTAATATTGTACTCTTTTTCATTTATTTATTTTTAAATGTGTTTGTATTTGTTTGTTTATTGTTCACGAACATGTTTATTTAAGTGTTCACAAACGTGTTCATTTATGTGTTCGTAAATATATCTATTTAAGTTTTTTATGAATATTTACGTTTATTCGTTCGCGAATATGTTCATTTTTATATTAAAAAATGTTAAATAAATTAACAATAAATAAATAACATAAAACTTATATTTCAACAAGAACTTATATTTTCATTTAGTTTTTGTGTGTCAATCGCCTTCCAATTTTACGAATGTTGTCAAATAGGGGTACTTTCATTGAAGATCTGCGTTGCCGTTGGTGTGGGTTGGGCGAGGATTGTCCGGATTATGTGTTTTTAACTTGTGAGCTAGCGTGTTAGGTATGGAGTTTCTTTCTTCAATGGTGGAATGTCTCAATTGTGTTTCCCAATTCGGTGGTGGAGTTTGCGCTTCAATGTATGACTGGTTTTTTCTCTGGTGAGTTGTGAATTTTTTGGTTATTTAGTTGTGCAGCTGTGTTATGGTCACTTTGGTTAGCACGCAATGACGTTGTCTTTAACGAAGTTAAAAAGGATAGTCAGGCGGTTTTCTTCTTGTTGCAATTACGATCATTTCATTGGGTAAGGGCGATGGTTGGGATTGAATCTGTTGCGGAAGTACCTTGGTGGGATTCACCACGATTTTGTACGTCGACAAAGCTTTTGCGAGGTCCTCGGATTGGTGTTGAATGGTTGCCGCCTCCGTTAGGTGTGATGAAGTTTAATGTGGATGGGGCTTCTAGAGGTAAACCGGGTGAGGCAGGGTGTGGGGGAGTTTTGCATGATTCAGATAGTCGTATCCGAGTATTCTTTTCCGGGCCAATTGGGATAGCGGATTCTAATGAAGCTGAGGTACTCGCTATTCATTATGCATTGTTGATGTTGAGGGAGACATCATGGGGGGAGGTGCTCTCTTTTATTGTGGAGTCTGATTTTCGGATTGCTATTTCATGGGTGCTTAATGTGGAACAACGTCCATGGCGGTTGCGACATTGGTTTGACTCTATTGATCGTTTTTGTGATGTACTGTCTAATGTTTATTTCTCTAATGTCTTTCGAGAGGGAAATAGTTTAGCAGATGTTTTGGCTAAAGGGGGTGTTGGGCGTGCGTGGATATGGGTGTTTCGTTGAATTTGGTTGGTGTTTTCCCTCTGTTTCGCTTGCTTCGATACTCTTTTCCTCCCACATAGGCTTAGGGGAGGTTTTTAATGAGTCCGAAGTAAGTGTGGCGATGTATGATTCCCTAATTCTTAATAAAATCATGCATCTTGCTAATAAAAAAAAAAGAACTTATATAACATTCTTAGCAATAATAAATTTAGTATTTAGATACATCCACAAGGATTTTCATCCTATAAACGAGCTTATAAGCGAGTCTATAAACGAGTTTGTTCATAAATATAAATCAATCGAACACATTTTTGTTTGTGTTCGTTCATTTATTAAAAAACACAAAAAATTTGTTTATACTCCTTTATTTAGCTTAATAAACAAACATAAACGTTTCGTCGAACGCTCTATTCATTTACACTTCTGAAAGTGTTAGAGAGCTGAGATAACGCTAGGATCAAACATCGAAAGAGACAAGAGTCTATTAAACCTTTAAATTTAAAAATTAGAAGAGAGCATATACCTTAATTAACTAATATTTAACCTAGAAAAAACTAAAATACTATGATATCAAAAACAATTCACTGAGGTAACGCCTATAAAAACTTTAAATTTTTGTATAATATAAGTATTTTTTTATTGATGATTAATTTCATATTTCTTAAATTTTTAATATATTTTTTTTAAATTTTATACCTTAAATATAAAATTTTGCATCCAATCTCGAAAAAATTATCTAATAGTACAACGTTCAACAAATACTTTAATTAACTAATATCGATGTTCAGTTGGTATGCCATTTGTTGTTTTCGACAATATCACGATAGGAAAAACAACCTACTAGTTTCAGCGACTAAAGGGATATACTCAGGCATGATGATCAATGGTAAAAATAGCGACGACTTAAGGGATTTAGTTAAAAGAAAATTTATGAATTTTGAGATTGTTTTATAAAATTAATTTTTTAAGATTTTTTAAAAAATTAAAAAATAAATTATTATATATCATTGATTGATTAAGGATTTTTTAACGATAATTAATTATCAAATACTTAATATTATAATAATATAAAATTTAAACACATATTTTTAACATAAAAATAATTTAAGTCTCTTAAATTTCAAAAATATAATTACTTATATTTTATTAAAACCTTATTTAAATAACAATATAAACAATTATTTATTAAAGGTCCAAGAAAATTTTCTGGCCTCAAAACTTTAAAACAAATCATTTTAAATTTTATATTTCCTTTTTCACCGATTGAAAAAAAAAACTCGTTCAACTAACCCAACCTTTTTTTCTTTTAGTCAACGGTGACACTGATTATTTTGTTACTGCACAAAAATTTACTTTTTTAATAAATATTTTAAAAACTGTAAATACGTAGGGCCGTTTCGAATATTTTAGAAGCCCTGAACGAAATTACAAAATAAAACCTTATAAAATTAAAATATATTTTATCTATTTAAATTATTAATTTAAAATTTTATTAATTATTCATAAAAAACGATTTAACATTTTTTTGGTTGCTCTTCTGGTTTTAGGGTTTAAACCTGACTAATCTAGACCGACCGGGGTCGCACACCTAGTATTGGTAGGTGAGTCTCTCAATAACGATTTTCGGCGTACACAGAATGATTTAACTTTTTAATACTCTATTTTGTTAAAAAAATACTTTAAATAAAATTAAAACATCATATAGCAATCTCTAAATTACAAGAATTTCACTTGAGAAAACTCGTCCTCCGAGCATTTTTTGATGCGAATTCATCAATCAAATTCTCATAAGGAACTTCATCCAAAATTTCATTCTCGATTGTCACCAAAACTAGTCCATTAAATCTTTTCTGCGGCATAGAACTACGCAAATAAGATTTAAGTAACTTCAATTTTAAAAACTTCTTTTTGACTGTTGTAACTGTCACAGAAATAGTTACAATATCCTATATGCAATAATTGCATTGGAAAAACAATTAATATGTTTTAAAAATTTAAAATATCAATAGCCCTAACTTTCAAACGACATATAAATCATAACCATGAATATCATATTTATCACCATTTTTAAGTGCATCTTTCAAACGACTACAACAAGAATTTAAACTTGAATCATCTAATGAATGCAATTTATTATAACAAAATAAAAAAAACCAAACATATTTTATATTGTTCATATTGTTCAAAGCTTCTATCATGTGATACAATTACTTGATCAATAATACAATTAAAATAATTAATTCTAAAAGATTTGTATGTATATTGTGAACTAATATTATCTAAATTTTCATCAAATTATTTTTTTTTCTTTTGATGTGACCCTTTTGACGAAAAATTAGATTAACTTTCACATTAATTGCAAGGTTTTTAGCAATTTTAACGACATTAAAAAGACTATTTTTTAATTTTAACGACATTGCAAGTTTTCTCTATACTCCTTAAAAAGTATAATTAATTTTTTTACATCTTCAATGGCGATAAAAACTAGCATATCTTTCAATTATAATTTTTTGCTAATCAAATTAACAACATATAATAAATGATACCAAATAATAATAGCTACTGGAGCGAGTAGGAAGTCCTACACCTTTATGGTGCAAGCGTACACCCTTGCTATGTTGTAATATTTAAGATATTGATCCTACAGGGATTGGATACCCACGTAACTTATCTTTCCTGGACTTAAGAAAAGTAAAACAAAAGTAATTTGTAGGAAATATTGTTAACTAAAATATAAAAGATAACTAAACAATTGATTAAAACTCAAGATATGCTAGAAAGGCTAGGTTCATTGTTTCATAGTGTGAAATCCAGTTTCACAGTTTTCTCCTTTTATTAATGCATATGGTGAAGGGTCGCCTTGGCTACCTTAGTGGGTTATGCCTTGTCGACAATTCAACAACTCATAGTTCAATAGAGCATCCTTTACTGCCTCCTCTTTATCCTTCATTCGGAGTACTATTAAAGGTCACATCTTGATGATACCTCCCGGTGTGAATCAAGGGTGAACGACAATCGATGATATGTTTCTTTTTAGTCGTTGAAATCTTGGTTGGCTTATCTCTAAGTCGGATTAACCAATGACAAAGAGCAAAGACCGTATTCAATCGTTTCATGTGCCTAACTAAAATGGGTTTTTCCTCGCAAACTTATCTTTCGAGCTTGTATGCATGAAAGAGTAATTACCAAGAGTGAATAAACTATGAATTCTAAAATTGTATTAATAAAACTTGAATAAAGTACAACCTTCTTCCAAAACTACTCCACAAGTAACCTAAGCCTTAGAAAGAATTTAGAACATAATGGTGGTGGTGGAGGCTATGATTCTAATCGGTGGAGATGAGTTGCCTCTCCTAGTTCTAAGGGTCGATTTATATAGGCCAAGCTTAGGTTAAAACTTCCCATAAGTGATAAAATTTCTAGTAGGAATAAAATACAACTTTATATTAAATACAAGATCTTTATTTTATTTCCTATTTTTTCTCCTCTTGGACTCTTGAAATCTCGTAGCTATGACCATGGCTCGGCTTGCTTTCTTTTACTCTATTTCTTCTTTAACTGGATTCAGTTCTTTATTCTTTATCTATTGCACACCATATGTCTTCGTTGATCTGTTGTTGCGACAACCGAACTGTTGCCCTGGAAGGTGTTTCTCTACATCCTATCTTATCTGCATTCTTCATTCAGCACATGTCGATGGGAAATTTACTAAGACTTGGATGCTGAAATGTGAAAATATGTGAAAATAGTATTTAAGCACTTGGATGATGAAATGTGAAAATGTGTAGAATTATCTAATATTTCCATTAAAATCTATTAATTACAAGCAATAATTGAGTTGAAAGTGGTATAAAATATATGAATTTTGTGCATTTATCACCACCCCAACTCGAACTATTCCTTGTCCTCAAGCAATGCAAATATACTCTAAGTCAGAATTTTCATAGTAATATGCCTTCCCGTCTGTCGCGACAAAGCTCCTTTCTTGGCTCGGTCTCATTTGTGAGTGTGTGCGTAGCTAGTACAAAGTTGATTTTCTAATTTCTAATCCTTTTTCTAGCTTAAGACTCCCGATTTAGATTTTTATTCTAATTTCCCTTTTATCCTATGTTGTATATAATATATGTGTGAGTATATATTTATACTGCTTGAGCCGGTTTCGAGCAACTCAATTGTTAAACTATTCCTACTAGATCCAATTTTAGGCAACTTTAGTAGGTGGAAAATTTACTAAGCCTTAGAGCCAGTGATAGACACCTCTAAAGACAGTACTAAAGCCGGTGATAGACACATCTAGTTATGATCTAAAGTCTAAGTCTCTATTGCTTTTGTAACAATCCAAAATTAGTCAATCTTAAAAACCCTAATTTGAATTTAGTGTTTAAATTGTAATTTCAGAAAGTAAATGGGCCCTTTTAAATGTTAAAGAAATTGAGACCCTAGATGGGTAATTTGACCTTTTTGCTCAAGATTAGTTTTCTTCTCCATTTAAAACTATCGGTTTTGATTGGAGTCTTTATTCCCCTTTAATTCTTTGATGGAATGATTTCAAAGTAGTGAACCCGTTAAATCTTTACATTCAATCTTTCCGTTATTTCTTTTCCATCAGTTTATTCTTTTCTGAATTTTCTGAATAAAAAATTGAGTGTTCTTTGCTTACCAATTCAATTTTTGTTCGAATCAACCTGGTGTTGTTGGTAAGTTTTTTTTCTTCATTTTTTGTTTTGTTCTTGTGTTAGAGAAGGGGTGTTTGTTTCAGAATTTTTTTTTCGAATGAGGGAAGTGTATTTCAAATTTTAATCGGGTTAAAAGGAAAAAATTTTGTGTGTAAATTGTGGTTTGAATATGAAATTAGAGGAGAATTGAAGTCAAAATGAAAAGGGGAGTTTCTGAATCGAGTTTGAATCGAAACATGGGAGAGAGTTTGAAAATCTAGAAAAGTAGATTTTTGGGAATTTCTGGAATTTCAATATTTTCCCGAAAAATCTAGAAAACCCAAATTTTCTCGAGAAAAATTCTAGAAACTCAATCCATGACTCGTTTGACCCGTGACATGTTTGACCCGACCCGACTCGTTGACTCGCTGATGTCAACGTTGACCAATGTTGATGTTAGTGTTGAATTTTTCCAACCCAATCTCACTTTATGTTTTTCGATATTCTGAGTTTGATGGAGCTGATTGTTTTTCAAAATTCGAACCCAAGGTGTTGTTTTTGAGGTTTTTTGTTCAATTGTTTAATCAGATATTATCTTTATCGGAATTTGAAATTGGTTTACTGTTTGGTTTATGTGATGATTCAGACATCGAGTATCTTCCTCGTCCTCCTCGTCCTCTTTCGGGACAACCTCATGTTTCTCAGACTTCGGGACACGGACGTGAGTTATTTGATTTAATTTTGTTTCGAGTATTTTCCTCTATAGTGACATAGTAGTGTATCTTACATAAGTATTATTTCGTAGGTTCTACATCTACTCGACATTCTACTAGGACCGAGTTAGATAAACGTCATTCTCAATGTTAAGCTAGCTGCCTAAGGTATGTATCTCTCGATACTCTATGTATACTTCTGTGTACAAATTCTGTGTTTTTGATATTCTCTATTGATTTGTTAGATTCTATGATATCGGAATTTAGTTAGATGATGTCATACCATATTACATGTTTTATTTATATCTGGTTCGAAATTATGTAAGACTCAGAACATGATTTAATTCAGAATTATTATGTATGCCTCCTATTAATTATAAGGTATGCATTCAGACTCAAATATCGGTTCATGTTATTGTATTGGGTTGGATATTATGTTCGGGGAAGTTCAGTGATATCAACTTTTGATGAGTATAACTTTAGATTAGTGGCTCTACCTTCAGATCGAGATTCAACTTCGGATTAGTGATTCCACCTTCAGGTCGAGTTTTCACTTCATATGTTGATGATGGAGTTAGAGTGATTCAGGGGAACCTACTCTTCTGATTGTGTTGGGTGTTGGGTGCATGACATTTAGACATTACATCATACATTTCTAGCATATTATGACATTTACATTCTGTTGACTTATGATATGTATTTGATATTTTAGATTTTGCGTTTATGCTTTACCTGCAAACTAGAGACACACTAAGCTCCCTAGCTTACACCCATACAGTTTCTGTTTCAGATACTCAGACTTAAGCTTCGGTACTTGGAGGACTCTAGTTTCAAAATTTCCGCATATGTTTTACAGATTTCGAACTTAATACATTTTATTTCGACTATTTATTCTTGTATATGACTTTGGACTTTTATATTGGACATTGATTCGGTTTTTAAGACTTTTAATATTATTTGTGACATTGGGTTGATCCTCCAAATATTTTAATTATTAAGTTTTAGTATTTTTATTATTTCTGGTTTTGAGAATGTAATAGAAATTTATATTTTATTCATTTAAACCCTAACTTGCGAGACAAGTTTACCTAGCGTGATCCTTAAGATTTAATCTAAGAAATTAAGAGTTATATTTAGTGGTATCAGAGCCTAGTTCAACCCTCGGACTATGAGGTCCAAAATGATTGTTAACCCAAAAATGATTTTATAAACTTTTTTGATAATTCAAATTTTTATTTTGACTTGTATTTAAAAATTTTCAGAAATATTTTGAATTGTACTCCATGTACCGGTTCTAATTTAGGATTTTGTTTATCCTTCTGTAGATATACTACTATGTCACCCCATAGGAGTGCACGTCTTACAACCGGGAGAATTTGTGGCCTAGGTCGTGGTCGAGGTCATACCATTGTTTCCGTAAGTGATGTCCCGCCTCCTATAGATTTTCCATAGTATCAGAGTTTAGCACATGAAATAGGAGGGGAGGAACAACCTGAAATTCAATCTGAGGCACAGTAAGCCGAAGTTAATCAACCAACTTAGAGTGGGGGACCGTATTTTTCAAGATACAGTGAGTCTGTGGGCCTAGATTTTGTTACTATTCAGAGAGAGCTGCTTCGATATCTTCGTCTTTCTGAGGGTGTTTGGAAACCCATTTCCATCGAGTTTTTAGCTGCCGACATGACAATGTTTGATGGTAAGACCGAAATTGACCCAACAAAAGCAAAGTATTGGTTAAAGAAACTTTAGAGGTTGTTTGTTAAGATGGATTATCCGACGGATAAGAAACTAAAGGCAACAATATCATTACTTTAGGGCAAGCCCTAAACTAGTGGGAGGCTGAGGAGAAAGTTGTTGCCATTGTTCAGATCATTTGAGAGTTTTTCCGACAAGCCTTTGAGGATCGTTATGTGGGACCATAGTACCTTGCTAAGTGGCAAGAGGACTTCTTAAATTTGTAGCAGAATGATATGACAGTCAATGATTATGAGATTGAGTTTCTGCGACTTCTTCAGTATGTTATGGGTCCTGTTACTATAGAAAAACAAAAATGTGAGTATTTTCAGAAAGGACTTCGGGTACCGATCATGATTGGGGTAGCAACAGAGCGCAATGAAAAATCTATAGGAGGTTCAGTGAGTCTGTGGGCCTAGATTTTTGAGGATTCGGTAGGAGAAGTCTGGGTCCTGTTACATTGCGCTAAAACAACAGAGCGTAATGAGAATTTGAGGATTCAGTAGGAATCTTAAGGTTCAGACTGAGGTAGATGACATCCGACTGTATTAGTTTAGTACAGCCATGGAAATCCGGCAGCATTCATGCCAGCGTTGTTCCTTGCTAGCCAAGTGCTTGATTCATACTTTCTCTTATCCTCTGTCGAAGAATCCGAGCTGTACGCTCGATTTCTAGGTCAAAGGGATATTTTTCAATTGATAGATTTGACCTGGTCTTACAATGAAAAACCCAAATTATAAAATAAAATAAAATAAAAATAAAAGTAATAGGAATAGGATGCAAGATTAATATGCAGAAGGTTGAAACGTCAGTCCCTGGCAACGACGACAAAATTTGGTGTGAGTAGGAAGTCCTACACCTCTTTGGTGCAAGCGTACACCTTTTCCAAGTTGTAATATTTAAGATACCGATCCCACAGGGACTGGATACCCACGTAGCTTATCTTTCCTGCACTTAAGAAAAGTAAAACACAAGTAATTTTTAGGAAGTATGATTAACTAAAATATTAAAGATAACTAAACAATTGATTAGAACTCAAGATATGATTGAAAAGTTATGTTGATTTCTTCGTAGTATAGAATCCAGTTGCACAGTAGACTCCTATTATTAATTCATAAGGTTGAAGTGTCGCCTCGGCGGGTCGCTGAAGGGTCGCCTTGGCTGCCTCGGCAGGTTATGCCTTCTCGATAATTCTACAACTCATTTTTCGATAGAGTATCCTTTACTGTGTCCTCCTTATCCCTAATTCAGAGTACTATTGAAGGTCATGTCTTGATAATACATCCCGACGTGAATCAAGGATGCACAAAAACCAATGATATGTTACCTTTTATTCGTTGAAATCCTAGTTGGCTTATCTCTAAGCCGAATTAGCCAATGCTTAACAGCAAAGACCGTATTCACTTATTTCGAGAGCCTAACTATACCTAGTTTAGAAAAATGGGTTTTTCCCCGCAAATTAATATTTCGAGCTCGTATACAAGAAAGAGTAATTACCGAGATTGAATAAATTATGAATTCTGAAATTGCATTAATAAAACTTGAATAACGTAAAACCTTCTTCCACAACTAATACACAAGTAACCTAAGCCTTAGGATGAATTTAGAACATAATGGTGGTGTTGACGGATATGATTCTAATATGTGGAGATATGTTGCCTCTACTAAGTCTTAGGGTCGGTTTGTATCGGCCAAGCCTAGGTCAAAACTTGCCATAAGTGATAGGAGTTCTAATAGGAATAAAATGCAACTTTATATTAAATACAAGATCTTTATTTTATTTCCTAATTTTTCTTCTCTTGGACTCTTGAAATCTTGTAGCTCTTAGCGTGGCTCAGCTTGATTTCCTTTACTCTGTTTCTTATCTGACTTGATTCACTGAATTCGGTTCTTTATTCTCTATCTATCGCACACCATATATCTTGATCTACTGTCGCGGTAACTGAACTTTTGCCCTGATGGGTGTTTCTCAACATCCGATCTTATCTTCATTCTCCATTCAACATTTGTCGATGACATTTTGTATCATTAGGAGGTCTATTTCCTGTCTAAGAAAGAAAATCGTAACCATAACCGTACCCATTTTCTACAAAATAATCTATAAAAACAGTATTTAAGCACTTTGATGCTGAAATGTGAAAATATACAAAATTATCCAATATTATCATTAAAATCTTTTAATTAAAAGCAATAATTAAGTGAGAAATAGTATAAAATATAGGACTTTTGCACACTTATCAGCTACTATAAACTCAAAATCACCGAGGTTATTATTAACTAAAGATTTAGCTTCACTTCTTATTTTAGAATGTTTATCACTATCAACAACTTCAAGTAAAAGTTCTCTTATATCTAAAATATTAAATCGTATTGCTTTTACACTATCAACACAACTTTCACAATGAGTAGAACACAATAATTTAGGAGTTAATTCTTTCACGTTTTTCTTTATAATTTGTCATCTTAAATCCAATATTGCCATGTCACAAACATTAAATTAAGGTCATGGGCACCACAATGAGTGTAGAAATCTCTAGGATTCAATTAATTTATTTTTTATTCTCCTTGATTTTTTTTCTTTTCATATTTGACCCATTTTCATAATTTTTTCCACGCACATCATCTAATCTAATTCAAGAACATTCAATTCATGTAAGAAAGCATCAAAAAGTCCTTGCCCATTTCTATCATTCACATTCAAAAATCCTTAAAATGATTCATTTATTCTAACACAATCAGAAGAAATATCTACATATCTTAAAATTAAAGATATTTATTCTTGATGGTTAATATCAAGAGTACAATCAAGTATCACAGAAAAATACTTAGCCTTTTTATTTTATTGACAACTTTAGATTTAATTGCACATGCAAGCTAATCAACTCATTTTGAATGTTGTGACCAAGATAATGAACACGAATCTCATCACTAGTAATACGAAAAACATGCTCCTAGATAATATGATCAAACTCAACTAATATTTTAATTAATCCTAAAAATTCTCATTATTATGATGTAATTTCTCATTAGTACCACAAAATATTAACATTATTAGCATTATCAACATCATCAACATGCTCAGCATTAAAAGGACCGACATCATCACCAAATGTATATTTTTCATTTACAAGCATGTTTTTTATTTTTATCGTTTAATTACATATTTTCGTCAATATTATCATTGATATTATCAATATCAGAATCACTAACAACATTTTTATTTTTATGCACTTCTGATTTACCGTGAATGTATCATAGCAAGGACGACTTTAAATTTGAGAAGAAATCTTTCCCCTTGTCTTTAATAATTATAATAGAGATCGGAGAAATTATATTATGGGTAAGTCCCATCACGTGTTCATGGGACCAATTATTAAAAATCACCCATCTCATCAACTTTTCCACGTCATATTTTTTCCAAGTGAATCTTCACTTAAAAAAACTATTTTTAAAATAAATTAACAGTAAATATGAATAAAGATTCACTTAAGAAAATATGATATGAAAAAAAATTGATGACATAGATTATTTTTAGTGGTCGGTCCTATGAATGACGTGGTGGGACCAATTATTAAAAATCACCCATCTCATCAATTTTTCCACGTCATATTTTTTCCCAAGTGAATCTTCACTTAAAAAAACTATTTTTAAAATAAATTAACAGTAAATATGAATAAAGATTCACTTAAGAAAACATGATATGAAAAAAAATTGATGACATAGATTATTTTTAGTGGTTGGTCCTATAAATGACGTGGTAGGACTTACCCATGATATAATTTCTCTAGAGATTATTTTGGTTATTTTAATTATTTATGGCAATAACATAATCAATGAAAGCATTTATTGTTATTTTGGTTAATAAAATATGTGGGGCTCTTGTATAATAAAATTTATTGGATAATATTATAAAAAAATTATTTAAAATTTATAGTTTGAATATATTAAACACAATGGCTATATATTTTTTAAGGCTCTAAAAAATGGGACCCTGAGCAGGTATATAGTGTGCTTTTGCTCTTGGCCGAACCTGCAAATACATATTAAAAATATATTTAAATTATTAAAATTCAAAAGGCTATAATAATAAAAAATTAAAAATATGTTATTTTTTCTTTTTATAAGTGTAATATAATAAAATAAAATACTTTTTTGGTATTAGAAACGAGAAAAGGTTTAAAACCCAAAATTATATTTTTTTTACTGTTGAGGTTGTCAATATTTCTAGGATTTGGAGTATCTGGTGGGGACCTAGATTTGAAATTGAAGGGGTCGAGGATAGGGAATAAATAATTCAATTTTGTTTTAAGAATATAATTCATAATTGAACCAATCAGCCATTTTTAATTTAAAAATAACTGAAAAATAAGAGTTTTTAAAACTTTTAAACGGTAAGTTGTAAATATTGTCACGCCCCTAGAGTTTCACGTCCGAAAAGCTCGGCTACTCTATCCAGAACGTGCGGCCTTAGGCTTTGTAACTCCAGACAAACGCCTAAGTAAGCCTTTTCACCCCTCACGGAAGATCAAACTTCCCAAGCACCGACAAACGCAAAGCGTTCTATGCGGAAACGAATCAAAAGAGACGGGCGAGGAAGAACTTCTCAAGAACGCTCAAGAACGTTCAAGAACACTAAAGAACAAAGAAAGAACACACTCAGAGGATTTAGAGAAAATGCATTTATTCCTTGGAAACTTGGAATACTCTGATACTCACTGATACATCAAATGAGGTGGGGAAGGCCTCTATTTATAGTTGAACTCCCCTCGATCCTACGGTCTATACAATTTTACACCGACGGCTATGATACAACCTTATCCATTTACAAAGCATAATTCTGGGAATATTCCCACCTAACTATGGAAAGAATCTTCTGTGTTCACACAAAGTGTTCACACACCTTGGATGGATAAGTCACTCCCTAGATCGGGCCAACGTTGGTGGTCTTCGCAAGCCCAGCATTGCTCTTGGAATTACTTGGGCAGGCCACATCACACCAAGTGATGCCAATGTCCTGGACCCCAAACAACGGCCCGTGACATTCTCCCCCACCAAACTTGGTGACGCCCTCGTCGCGCCACTCGGACAACACTGAGTTCGATCCTGGGGTTTCTCGCGTACCTTGGCTTGCTTCTGTCTCGGAGTCTGGCTTGAATGTCCCCCCATAAGAACCGCTCTCCCCATAAAGAGCACCGGACTCTGATTCAGCTATCCCCCATAAGGACTGCTTGCTTCGGCTCGCACCGTCTAGTAAAATCAACCGTACCAAGCACATCTTGATCACTATCCCCGTGTTCAAGAGGTACTTCACTCATTGACTCAGCATTTTCTCTCTACGACAAGACTTCTTCCCTGAAGCTTGACGCCCCATTGCTCTGCGGCAATGCTACACCCATCGACACTTCAGTCCCCTTGAAGTTCGATGCATCGGCCATCTTGTCCACGGATGGCTCCTCGACGGCATCCACGCCAACAGGCTCAGGCAACACATGCCTCACCAAGGAAATGTCCCCAACAATCGCCTTTTCCACGATGACTCCTCGGCTTGGAGCATCCTCGACACGCTGAATAGCTGTCAACTTCTTGGTCCCTTGCCCGACGTCTCGTCGTACGGGTACAACACATCGTTGTCTCGGATCCAAGATACACACGACGTTGGCACACGGAATGATGATCGCTTCTACACGGTCAAGGAAGTTAAGTCCCAAAATAAAATCAAAGTCATCAATATCGATTACCTTGAAGTGTTCCTTCGACTTCCAATCACCAATTTGCAACTCAACTTTCCGCACAGTCCCTATCACAGGAGCTTCCTTGGCATTCACAGTCTTGATCTTGTCTGTTGAATCCACAACTTTCAGACCAAGCTCCACTGCAGCCTTCTTAGACATGAACAGATCACTTGCCCCGGTATCCACCAAAGCACTCTTCGATCGTCCCGCCACATTGATGTCGACAAACATCAACCCATTCTGCTTCTTGCCATTCTTCTTGGCAGAACTCAGAATCATCGAGCCAAGCTTCGCAGCCTCATCACTCTCGGGCTCGTCCACCTTGGACTGCTTAACTCGACCAGGGCACTTTCGCGCTCTATGCGGCCCCTTGCACCGGTAACACTTGCGTCCCGTTACCTTCGGCTTATCACCTTTGACACTAGCGATTACACCAAGTCTACTCGCTGGTTCACCATCTGAGTCGTTGTCCTGACGGACTATGGCATCAAGGCGGCTCCTCTTGTTCGGACACTCCTTCACTATGTAAGGTCCTTCACAATGGTGGCACCTTACGGTTCCTCGATCCTTCCGCTCATTTGGCTTGTCGTACCGATTGGACTTGGGGGATGGCTTTCCCTCGACGCTCTTTTCTTTGGGTTCGTCCTCATCTTCCCTATCACTGCCCTTGCCATGGGGCTTGGAAGACTCGTTTTGTATCTCAAACTCCGCAATCGACTCAGCAGCGGTCATCGCTTCTGAAAGATCCTTAACGCCCATTCTCTTCAGCTCCATTCTTGCCCAACGCTGAAGACCAGATTTAAAGAGATACAAACCCTCCGATTTACTCAAGTCTTTGATCTGCAACTTGATCTCGGTAAACCTTTTGACGTAATCCCGGATTGAGTCGTCATGCTTCAATTGATAAAGCCCATCTCGAGCTTCCTCGTTGGCATTCTTTGGATAAAAATGCTCCTTAAGCTCAGACTGGAAATCCTTCCATGTCCCGATTGGAATGTCATCATCCGACTCAGAACATTTATTTCGCCACCACAATAAGGCAACATCAGTCAAATAGACTACAGCAGTGTTTACCTTCTCGGTATCATCAATGATACTCATTCCCCGGAAGTATTGCTCCATGCACCATATGAAGTTCTCGACATCTTTCGCCGACCTGGTTCCACTGAACTCCTTGGTTTTTGGGATGTCCTTCACTGGCTTAGGTGTCGTTGTCGAATTCAACACACCGTTCCGCATAGCAGCCTGATATACCAGTACTTCCGCCTTGAGTCCCAACATTTCCTCCCTCAAAGCCTCAAACTTGGCTTCGAGAGCATCTCTCTTTTCCTCCAACTTATCACCTTGGTCATCCAGTTCCTCGAGGCGTGTGTCCACCACGTCGAGTCTCTCTACGGTATCCTTCACGGATCCTTCCATCCTGGTGACCTTGTCCTCAAGTGCAGACAACTTGTCCCTTGAGTTAGCTCGGCTTTCTTTGTTAGCCTGGGTTTCCACACCCTTCTGGCTCGCAGTAGCAACAGTCTCCCTCTTTGGTGCCATCTCAAAATCGATGCTTTCGTACCTTGAACGGCTAGAACGTTGCTCGAACAAGGCTCTGATACCACTTGTCACGCCCCTAGAGTTTCACGTCCGAAAAGCTCGGCTACTCTATCCAGAACGTGCGGCCTTAGGCTTTGTAACTCCAGACAAATGCCTAAGTAAGCCTTTTCACCCCTCACGGAAGATCAAACTTCCCAAGAACCGACAAACGCAAAGCGTTCTATGCGGAAACGAATCAAAAGAGACGGGAGAGGAAGAACTTCTCAAGAACGCTCAAGAACGTTCAAGAACACTAAAGAACAAAGAAAGAACACACTCAGAGGATTTAGAGAAAATGCCTTTATTCCTTGGAAACTTAGAATACTCTGATACTCACTGATACATCAAATGAGGTGGGGAAGGCCTCTATTTATAGTTGAACTCCCCTCGATCCTACGGTCTATACAATTTTACACCGACAGTTATGATACAACCTTATCCATTTACAAAGCATAATTCTGGGAATATTCCCACCTAACTATGGAAAGAATCTTCTGTGTTCACACAAAGTGTTCACACACCTTGGATGGATAAGTCACTCCCTGGATCGGGCCAACGTTGGTGGTCTTCGCAAGCCCAGCATTGCTCTTGGAATTACTTGGGCAGGCCACATCACACCAAGTGATGCCAATGTCCTGGACCCCAAACAACGGCCCGTGACAATATCGTTTAAGTAAAATTTAAATTTAAGATATTATATTAGGATGAAGTTAGGATTTAAGTTTAAATGATAAATTATAAATATTTAAAATTAATTAAAATTTATAAAAATTTAAATTTATAGATAAATTAAAATTTTAAAAAATTTAAATAAAAGAATAATGATAAAGAAATATTCAAGGGGCGATTGCTCCTCCATACTAGGGATGACAATATAATCCGAATTTGATCTGAATCCGATTCGATTCGAAGAAAAAAAATCGATCTAAATCCGATTAAAAAAGTCCGAATCCGAATCCAAAAATAATGTTCGAGTCCTAATAGGAGGTGGATCGGATATGGATATTGCCATGATCCGATCCGAATTCAATCCGAATCCATATCCAATATAAATCCGATCCATATATAAACCCGAATAAAAATATTTAAAATTTTTATATTTAAAAAGTTAGAGTTGTTACTTTAATTTGTTTTATATTGGATTGTAAAATTTATTGAGATTTGTTTATGCTATAAATTTAAAAATATTTGTTTGATAAAAAACATTTTTTCTTTAAAGATATTTATTTGAGTTGTTACTTTAAAAAAATAATTGGATTTGGATTTTAGATATTTTGTTGGATTGGATTTGGATTTATGTAAATGGACTTGGATTCAGACTTGGATTTTTTTGAAAGTCTGATTATTAATTGGATTGGATTTGGATTTTATAAAGTTCGATCTAAGTTCGATCCATTGCCATCCCTACTCCCTACTCGTATTTGATTTTGTCCCTATAAGTAGGGGTTTTACTGTCAGATATCGGATCGGATCCGATTTTTTCAGATATTTGGGTTTTCGGATCGATGATATAATGATCCATGTCCGATTCGAAAAAAGTGGATATTTGTATATTCGCATATCAGATATATGGATCGGATATTCATATATCTAATTATCCAAAAATATAATTTGATTAAACTAATTTTTCAAATTTGAAGATTTTATTTATGAAAATTTTAGAATTTTAAAGATAATAAACAAAAAATTACTAAATACAAGATTAATATTAATGAAAATTGTTAAATATTATAAGATTAATATTAATGAAAATTTGAATTTTTGGATTCTCGAATAATCCAAAATTTGAAATATTGTGATCCGTCCTATCTGGAAAACTTAAAATCGGATCGGATATTCGATCCAAAAATAAAAATCAGGTCTAATATCCATATTTTCTGATTGGATCAATGGATAATCAGATCGAATCAATCGGATCAAATATTTTTAAGCACCCATACCTATAAGTAATCATTTTTAAAAGACTCATTTATCAATGTAGATCAATTTGGATAAATTAAGATAGAATCCTAAAAATTCAAAATTACAATTAAAAAATATAAGGAGTTAAAACAATTTTGATGAGCGGTCATATCAAAAAAAAAGAATGATATTTTTTTGTTTATTCAAGTCTAAATATCTATATTTTATAAAGTATGAATTATTTAAAATGTTAATATAGATATTCTTATAAAATTATATTAAAATATTAGATATTATTTAAATGACTAGAAATTTTATATCTCTTAATCATTTTTCTTTTTCTTTTTTATTAAAATTTTTTAAAAATTAAATTTTAAATCTTAACTTTAATTTTTTATAACTTAAACCCTAAATCGCACGTCCTAAAAAATAAATCTTTAAACTCGTAATTCTCTAAACCTTAACTATAACTAACCTTCAACCCTAAATTCATTTTATTAAAATAAATTTAATATGATATATATATATTATTTATGCTAGATTTTGTATTCAGAATAGTTAATTTTGTGTTCTAATCCTTGATTATAAGTAAAACGATAAGCGATTTATATATAGTTTAGGATTTAATTATTACGTATTGATTTTTATTCATATTATCAAAATATTTTTATATAAAGATTAATAAAAAATTAAAAGAATAATTTGTTGGTATATAATTGTTGATTTTTTTTCACGGTGAATATTTGTACATATTATTTTTCTTTGAAATTTTATAAAATTAATAAAAGAACAATATATATTGTAATATATTCAAAATATAGAGAAATTATAATTTTAGAAATTAATATCTTAAGCATTCAGAATTTTTATATACATTTATTTTTTCAAAGTTTTAGAAATTTTAATAAAATAATTTTTTTATTGTATCACGTCAAGTTATCTCCATCTATTTTTTTTTATATTTTTGTATTTAATAAAAACTACTCGGTTTGGTATTTTAAAAAAAAAAAGAAATAAAAACTTTGGAAAAGCAACTCAACCCATGATGTTGGTCTTGACACTTAAACCTACGAAAAGACAGTTTGTCTCCTTACAGACAAGAACAAAATGTGTTCTCTCTAAGAATAAAAAAATACTTTAAAAAATAAATTAAATGTTTTGAATCAGATTCTTCATTTTGTTTTCCATTTATCGAAACAATTTCTTGGCTAAAAGCACATATACCATATCATCATTATATCAATTAGGTTTAAGGGATAAATAAATAGTTAAATTATATATCTTTTAAAATAAATATTTAAAGTTTTTTTCGAGTTAAACATATGTTTAGCGTTTTTAATATTATTCAAATAAATATTTATTATATTTATTTGTTAATTTTTATTATTTAATTTGTTTTATTTTTTAATTTTGAAATTATATTTAAAATCAATTAAATAATTAATAAAACAAAATGAATCAAAATTTACAAAATAACAAAAAATTTAAAATCCTAAACATTTTAAAATTCAAATTCTGATTTGACCTAATTTTGTCGTCAAATTGTCACGCCGCCATCGATCATATTTATTATCAGTCAATTACGATTATTTGCTCTACCACTTGATCGTCGAAAATTAATTAACGTTATGCAAAACGTTAAAAATATCGAATAGTTCTTTCGAATAATTTATGAAGAACAATGACATAACTGACAATAAACGATGCATAGATCATTTAGTTAGAGGGATTTATTCAGTTGCTAAAAATGAGACCAACGTCCGTGATAGTGGCTGAATTTAAGAGATTAAGGATTTAAAAATTATTTTAGCTTTATTTTAGAATTCTAATTTTATTTTTTAAAATACTGTTACATATAATATTTCTATTGACTAATATAATTTTTAACAGACAATCATAACGAATACCTATTTAATTAACATCGAAAAGATCAAAACACCTATTTAAAGGGAATCCTATCAATTATAACAATATTAAATAAATTGATCGACGGAGGAAAATACCATGAAATTATAAAATTATATTTATGGGTATCAGATATTAGAAATTATTTAAAATAGTTCTGATTATTTAGGAAAGATATAGAAGATTAAATTAAATTAAAAAATAATGTTTAACTATTTTTTTTAAATATTAGGATTTAAAGGAGATTTTTTTTTAAAAAAAAATGATAATTCAATTAAAAATACATATTTTTTATCGATATAATAAGAATGATTGTACAAGATTTTCAAAGAGCAGGATTCCGCATAGGACCCCTGCAATAGAAGCGGCCTATTAATTATGTTTTAAGCGTTTAATATTTAATTTTTGATTATTAAAGAGGATAATATAATACAATTTGTTTTATGATATTTTTTAAAAAAAATTTACATATTTTACCGATTTTAAATTAAAGATTTTATTTTTAATAAATTACACAAGTCTTCAAAATCTTTAAATGGACACTAATTTCTTCCTCATTCGAAGTGATCTAGTAAATGGTGAAGACTTATACAGCCTGATGTAGGTCCGTTAAACTGTTATTTATCTACTCATAGTGTAATCAATTAGTATTAAGTGGAATATTAGTATAATTCTAGTGGTTAAAAATTTATTTATTATTAAGTAAGAAGTCTTAAGAGAATTGAATTTTTTGATAAATATAGAGTATTTTAATCATATAAGATCTCCGTTCATGATACGAACTACCTTGTCTCAGTGGTTAAAGGAATGATTGTTGTTCCTCGAGGTTACGAGTTCGAACATTAATAATACCAACACAGTAATTAAACGATTAATGTCTAATTGTTGAGAGTATACTCTAGAACCAATACTATTGTAACATTGTAGCTGATTCTAAAAAAATCTCTATCCACGAGATGAGTTTTGTATGGTTTAAAGGCAGTTGATAAAATACCAGGTTTACGAGACATCGAGTTCGAAAAACATGTCATTGAAATATATCAAATAAAAATAAATTCTTGTAATATATTTCTTGCAATTTTTTTTTTAATTATTCTCTTATCCATCGAAATTAATAAAAATTTAAAATATTCATTTTATAAATATTAAAATTTGTAAAATAAAATCTTAAAAAATTCTAAAATTTTAATTTTATAAATAAATATCAAAATTTTATTTCTTTCATCACACTCTAATAATCCTGTTAGATTCAATTATTAATAAGAAGTCTTAAGGAGTTGAATTTTTTTGATGATCAAGTATTTAATTATATAAATATGAGTAATTTTAACTTTTAGAGTTATAAAAAATTAATAAAGTTAATGTATTTGATTTATGGAGAAATTATAAAAATATTGTGACTGAAAATTTTAATTCAAAAAATATTGTTTTCACTCTATTATTTTCTATTATATTGTGATTTACTGTTAGGTTCAGAAGACCGGTTTCTTTCAACCCGTCTTTGAACAGTGAATTAATAAAAATAATAAACATTGTTTAAAGACAGGGTGAAAGGAACCCTCTTTAAACAATGTTTTACTATTGAAATAATGGTTGAGTAAAAAACACTATTTAAAGACTGATTGTTTTCCCTCCATCTTTGAACAATGTTTATTATTTTTATTAATTCACTGTTCAAAGACGGGTTAAAAAAATCGGTCTTCTGAATTAAACAGTAAACCACAATATAATGGGAAATAATAGGGTAGAAACAATATTTTTGAATTAAAATTTTCAATCACAATATTTCTATAATTTTTTCTTGATTTATTGATCCATGAATGATATGATAGAATGCCCATGATATTTATTCTATCCGAGTTATGTATGGATTAAGAGACACTTCACAATAAAATATCATGTTTACGAGACATATCGAGATTAAAAAACATATTAAATTTTGAGATATATCAAATATTTTTTAATATATTTTAACTTATATTTATTATATAATTATTCTCTCATGCTAGGAAATAGAAAATTTTAAATTATTTATTTTATAAATATCAAAATTTGTTAAAAACTAACTTATAATGTTATAAAAAAATTTAATATTTTAAAATTTTAAATAAATACCAAAATTTATATTTTTTCATCGTACTCTAAACCTGTATAAATTAGACTTATCTCGATCAACGAATCTCTAGTTGTATTTTATTATTTTGTTTGGTCAAATTAATTAATACGTTAACAGCATGTATAGTAGGATGATATTATTATGGGCATGATACTGTAGTTCCCGTGCATCACACCATATCTGTTGACTTAGCTACCTTTTATCAGAATTACAATAAATAGATTTTTAAATTATTAATTTTTTTAACGAGTATGAATTGAGTATTACGAAGACTAAAGTTAAACAATCTTAAAGACATGAAGAAGAAGATGAAGGATCTCCTTAAGTGGTATGAATGCAAGAAAAAAGGACACATAAAATATGATTGTTCTTGTGTTGAGATGATCAATCGAATAAAAAATAATTAAGATAGATCGAATTGACAAATTAAAAATCGAAGAGTGCAAGATAAAAATAAGAAAATTGGACACAAGTAATTTTAGAGTGATTCATGCTTCAAATAAGTTTTACATTCACTACCTCAGTACCCTACTGGGGATTTAAACAATTCTCTAATAGAATTCGTCCATTTTTTTGGATTAGGAGAAGACCTTACAAACTGATCAAACTTTCTACCCAAAGCTTAAACAAAGACCACTCTTTTTACCAGAAGGTTTGGGTACAAAGGTTGATACTGTTTACCCAATTACAGTAAAAACACCCCAAACTTCTATAATAGATTACACACAAATTGGGTACAAGAATTTGACAATAAAAACTCAAGAGGATTGAATTTTTGTTTGATTGCTCACAAAATGATCATTAGTTAGTTGTAGCAATTTTGGATACTTATATTTATACTACTTCATTGATTTCTAACCGTTTGGGTTGTTAGAGAATTGAATATAGCCGTTGAGGAATAAATTTTTCACAATAAATGTTGTCGGTCAACCCTTAGGTATGTGGCTCTCATATTGGTACCTGCCATAAGAAAACATAGCCGTTGTTCAAAAAGATATCGATGCACAAGGTTTTCATATCGATATGCATAGTTAAAAATACAAAGGGTATTAATATGCGTATTGACGTATCAAAATGAGTGTGAAAATTTTCAAAGGGATCAATACGAGCCGTAATGTATCAATACTCATTTTATTCTTTGGAATCCTGATAAAAGTTGTTCAACGGCTTTAGTCCAATCCCAACGGTTAAAAACCTTTTTAGAACTTTTATTTTTTATATAATAAAAAAAATTGTTTTGTAAGTATCTTATTAAAAAATCTTAAAATATTATAAAAAAATTTAATATTTTAAATTTTTAAACAAATATAAAAAATTTTCATTCTTTTTTTGATTAAGTAGAGAGATTAAACTTTTTTCTTTACCGGGATTCGAATCCATACAAGATGATACAGAATGAACATCCTTGACCACTAGGTCAATCAATAAATCTCAAAATTTTTCATTCTTTAATTGTATTCTAAACCTATTATTCGTTAGATTTACCCTAATTAATAGATCTGTTGTATTTTATCCTTCTCTTTGGTCAAAGTAATTAATTGTTTAACTGTACGTACAAAAGTAAGACTTCGCATTCTATCTTCGGTTCAAGTGGTAAGTTTATTAATCATTAATTGTTGGATTAACATTTCTGTGATGCTTGATTACAAGGACACAAATTTTTTAGTTTTCAAACCAAATTTGAATATTTTTGATATATAAAAGGGGAGAATGTTTTAAAAAAATAATTTTTCAAATTAAAAAGGAAGAACTTTTAATATTTTCAAAATATTCTCTTATTCAAAAATTATTTTTACTAAGGGGAGAATAACTAAAATATTTTTTTAATTAATTTTATTATATTAAAAAAATAGATCATTAAAATTTTTGTTTTAATATAATAATTAAAAAATAATTTTAAATTAAATTGAAAAATTATAAAAAAAAATGATTTAGAGTTTAAACAACTCAAAAATGTGTTTGATATGTTTTCAAAAAATTTGGGGGGCATTAAAATGATTTTAAATAGCAAAACCAATATTTTTAGAGTGCTTGTACTGATATAATATCAAGTTGTACTGATATATCTTAAGGTTTTTGCTATAAAAATTTTCTAGAATCGAAACTTGAACCTGTATCGGTACAAGGGGTCCTACTAATATGCCTTAACATGTACCAATACCCCTACACAAATTCATCCCCAACGACTAATTTCTAAGAAGGGTATATTGCTATATATATAGAGAGAGACCTTATCGATAGTTGTCTGCTGAAGCGTGCTCAACGACTATTTTTAAATATAGGCATACCGATACAAGTAACTTGTTTACTTGTACCATGGCATCCAGAAAGAAAATTTTAGCTTTGAAATTAATTTCCAACGGTTTGTCCAATCCCAACGGTCTTTAATGGCTAAATTTTTTTTGTAACTTATTTGTTGTATAATTATTCTCTCATCCGTAGAAATTAAAAAAATTATTTATTTTGTTAGTACTAAAATTTATTAAAAAAAATTAACCTAAAATCTTATTAAAAATCTAACATTTTAAATTTTTGAATAAATATTAAAATTTACCGTCTTTTAATTATACTCTAAACCTATTTATGTTCGACTTATCCAATTAATAGATTTCTCTTGTTGTATTTTATTCTTCTCTCTGGTCAAAGTAATTAATAGATTAACAGTATGTTATGGATGTTACTGTCATTCCCGTGCATCACACCGTATTTATTGAGATCAAAAGTAAATAAATAGATTTCTAGATTATTAAAATTTTTATTTGAAAAAATATATATTAATTTAACTAGACCATGGATTATTAATTTTCAATACACTTTAGGGAAAAATATTGATTTTATTAGACCATTAAACAACCAAACCGTGAATCATGGACTATTTATCTGAAAGTCTCTTGATCCTCAGTTTGGTTGCTTGACGGTGTCTTTCCATAAGGGAAGACAAGGACTTTATGTTTTGATCTATCGTTTTCAATTACTTAATTACTATCTTCTATGGAAGGAAATGATGCAGACAATAGACACAACTTTTTTTTTTTCAAAGGATGAATTTATAAAATTGTAAAGGACGAAAATAGTTTTTCAAATGAACTATGTAAAATTTTTCATGTGGAGCGACTGTCTTTTTCATTCCTTGGTCCATTCTTGAGTACAATAGAATTGTCTCATCCATCTCTGTCAAGAATGACAATTAGAGGCGGTAAAAAGATTGTTTGGTTTGGTTTTGGTTCGGATTATTTCGATTTAGTTTACTTCAAATTTGTTTGTATTCGGTTTAGATTCAGTTCGGGTTTAATTCGGTTATATGATAATTCGGGTTAATTCGGATATCAAATCGCTGATTCAGATCAATATCGGATCAATTGTTTTTGGGTCGAGTCAATATCGAATCGAATGTTTTTGAGTCGGGTCAATATCGGGTTGTTCGGATCGGTTCGGATCGAGTCAATCTTTAAATTTTCGGGTTAATTTGATTTGAGTTGAACTTGAGTCAATCTTTGAATCTTCGGGTTAATTTAATCTGAGTCTTTTTATTTGTTTTTTAGTAAAAAAATATATTTTTATTTGTAAAAACCATGATCGAACATGTCTTTTTATTTGATAATATTATCATTTAAGTTTAATTCTAATAATTTAATATTTCGAAATCAACCATCATTGATATTAACTATTTAACCTAAATATAAAGAATTACGAGCTAATTTTATTTTGAAATCCACTAAAAATTAGATCAAAATTAGAATCACCTAAAAAAAACAAACCTATTCTACATTTGTTTTTCTGAAATTAGATTTAGATATCTGAACTAACATATGCATAAATATCCAAGGTGTCTTTTGCATTTTCTCTTAATCCTAATGTATAGTAATTTCAACATCTAAATATGAAATAGCAAAATATATAGCAAAAAATTGTATTTAAATAGATATTCGAATCTATAATATAAATTATCATCCCTAATCTCTATCTACATGTCAATCGTGGTCCCATCCAATTATAATCACCCACTTTACTATTAATCTCCAACTCATTTTTTTTTCAACCAATGATTCTTCACTCATATTTTCAATGTTATTTTAAAAATATAATTTCTGAAAATTATATTAATTACGTGTCTGATTAGTGATGGAATGAGTAATTTTTATTGGTCAGAGACCACGACTGACGTGATGAACCGGGTGTATGATATAAACTCTCAATTTATATTCATACAAACCCATAGCTATAATTTATTACAAGCCTATGATGTTAGTACCTAAGGATGGAGACATTGTTATCATGGGAGAAGCTATTACTTCCCACCCATTAAACTTCTTATCTATATATTTATTTTTAAAAATAAATTAATTATAAATTTATAATTCCTTCCACTTTTCTCTGAATCTTTCAAAGTAGGTAGAACCTGATACAGTTGAGTTATAAATTCGAAAAGAATCAAAAAAAAAATTTAAATAAAATTTTGAGTTATACAATTAAGCTGGTCAATTCAAATAATTTTAATTTTTTTTATTCGACTCACTCGAAAACTCATTTCTGAATCTTCATTATATTTTTTAAGAGTTTAGATTCTCTTACTATCGTTAATGAATACATGTTAATAGTGGGAGGGACTTTGATCTCAACTTTTTTGGTCAAATTAAGTTTTACCCCCAATTTTTTAGTTTATTATTTTTAGGTCCCTATGATTTTGAGATTAATCAAAAATAGACCACAAACCTTATTTTTTTGGTTTAATACTTGTAAAATCCTATTCTAAAGCACTAAACAAAGCATGTGAGCTGTATAATTCCTTCCTTCCACTTTCCTCTGAATCTTTCAAAGTAGGTAGAACCTGTTAATGGAAACTCTTTATATTAAAGCTGAAAGGGTGAAGGGAATGATTGCCTTTTGTGGAACAAATTGTCTAAACAACAATTGTAAGAGTTTTAAGCTTTTGAATATCATATGTCAAGTAGGGTATTGATTCCAATCTAAAGCTACTAGCTTGAATTATAACACAAATCTTAAAAGTAAGAATGCGTATTCGGTCGACTCGAATAAAAAAATCATGTAAATTAAATTGATAGAGTTACATTTTATAAATCAATTTTTATTTAAAAAATTTTAAATCGAGTTAAATTATTTGAGTTTATGTTCAAATTTATTTATAGATATTTATAATATAGAAAAATAATTAAACTGTCAATAACATAAAACTAGTCAGGTAAGAGGACAAGATTATAAGGTTACCAATGAAGTGATGTTTGTGCTTGATGATAATTTAATAGATTTCTATATCATGCATCAAATAAATAAGGTTTAGTATTTTTTTTTATTGCTCTTCTGGTTTCAGGGTTTAAATCTAACTAATTCAGATCGACTCGAGTCACACAACTAGCTTTTGTGGGTGTGTCTCCCAGTAGGGATTTTTTGCATACACAACGTCTCGAACTTGAGACTTGCTTAAGTGGAACCAAGTTGCTTACCACTTGGACCAACCCCTGTTGATAAATAAGGTTTTAACTAGCTGCTCTAGATATTATTTACTAAAATAATTAGATATTGACATTTGAATCATAAAAGATATTGAAAATTGAATAATTTCTTTTTCAAGTGCTTGAGAGATATTTTTATCCTCCCAAATAAGTTTTTAGATGTTGATGACTGTTAAAATTGAATTGGAGCCGTTTGAACCGATTTTTAAGTATATTTACCATTTTAGTTCTGTGTATCAATATATGTGGTATTTGTATCGATACATTTTCTTTGAGAAAAATCTGTTGAACTTGAAATCAAGAAGGGTGTATCAAAACACCTCTAGGTGTATCGAAACACATCTTATCAAAACGGTCTATACCTATATCAATACAACTCCTAGTCATTGTTTTTTTTTCAAATAGATGTTAAAGGTGTTTTGAAACATCACATGGGTGTATTAAAATTGCATGTACCGAAACACCGTGAAGGTGTATCGAAATAGTCTGTATCAAATAGTGAAAGCTTGTATCGATACAGGTTTTACAGTGTTGAAAATGTAGCTTGAAACCCTCAAGTGTAACGAAACATTAAAGTTTGTATCGATACGGTCATGTTGAAAACATAAGTTTGGCTAATTTAAAACGTTTTAAACATTTCCAAAACCTTTTAAAAAAAATCAAATTTATTTTCAAGTATTTTGAACAAATGAACCATTTTTAAAATCTATTCGAATTAGTCTAAAAAAATTTCAGTTATTATATTAAAACTAATATCTCAATAATTTTTGCTATAAAAAATTTTTAGAATCGAAACTTGAGTTTGTATCTGTACAAGGGGCCGTACCGATACACCTTAACATTTACCGGTATCCCTGCGCTGATCCATCCCCAACGACTAGTTTTCAAGAAGGAAGTACTAATACACACATAAGACATATCAATACTCGTCTGTTGAAACACGTCCAATGACTATTTTCATATATAGGCGTGTACCGATACCAAAGGATTAAAAAAAGAAATTTTAGTTTGAAAATTGATCTTCAACGATTTTAATCCAATCCCAATGATCTTCGACGACTAAAAACTTTTTATAAATTTTATTTTTATATAATTATTCTCTCATCCATAGAAATTAACAAACATTTAAATATTTGTTTTGTAAGTATCAAAACTTATAAAAAAATTAATCGAAAATCTTATTAAAAATCTAATATTTTAAATATTTGAACAAATATAAAACTTATTCCAATTAATAACACTTTCGCAGTATTTTATTCTTCTCTTTGGTCAAAGTAATTAATATGTTGACAGTATGTATCGTTGAAATAATAAATGTTATTGAGAACAAAAGTAAATAAATAGAATTCTAAATTATTGAATTTTTATTTGAAAAAAATATTAATTTGAGTAGACCATGGATTATTAATTTTCAATCTACTTTCGGGGAAAAAAACATATTGACTTGACAAGACCATCAAACAACCAAAACGAGGATCATGTAAGTATTTGACTCTATTGCTTGTTGTCAGGTGGAAAAATATTTATCTTTCATAAGTTATTCGAATTTTACTATTGAAACTTAAATTAAGTATAATTATTAGTCATATATCTTAATCCACAAAGGATGCATATTCCTTTTATTCGACTAAAAAAATCATATAAATTAAGTTCGAAAAACCCTATTTTATAACTCGAACTTTATTTAAATTATTAAAAATTGTAAGTTATTCGAGTATAATTTTATAACTCAGATTTCATTTAAAATTTCTTTGATTCGAGTGGAGTTAGAAATTTTTACCCCTATCGCCATCGCCAAGGTCCATGGTTTGTCAGCAGGATTTACACATTGTCCACATTTATAGTAGATGTCCATATAATAATGATGTACAATCAGGGATGGATACATTTTTTTTGTTTGAGGATGAATTTATAAATTTTAAAAAAAATTATATTTTTAATAAAAATATATAAAAAATTTAAAATTTATATATAAATTTTAAAATTTTCATGTGGAGCTACTGTCTTTTTTACTCTTTGATCCATTTTTGAGTACATTAGAATTATCTCGTCTATCTGTGTCAGGGATTGCGATATGTCGAACATTTATAATTTTTAATTATTTAAATATATTTTTTATAAGTTATTCAAATATTACTATTGGAAATTAAATTAAATATTATTATTCGTCATATATCTTAATATACAAAAGAGCTAAATTAAAGATTTTAAATCATATGTAAAATAATATGAATCTGAAAAATAAATCCTCAAGGAGTTGGATGATCAAAATTTGAATCATCTAAGAAATAAACCTATTCTACATTTAAATGAGACGATAAAAGTCTCCTCTACTTAACATTGGTTTAATACTTATAATTAATATTTACCTCTAATATAAATCAATATAACGTAAATGATTAATCATTATATTTATTTTGATAAATACGTAAAAAAACCAAAGAAAAAATATATTATAGTTATAATTTATTAAAAAGCCTATGATATTAGTACCTAGGGATGGAGTCGTGTATCATGGGAGAGCCTCTCTTTCTTCCTACCCATTAAACTTTTTGATCTATATATTTATTTTTTGAAAATAAATTAATTTCTTTTATTTTTATAATATTTATAGTTTGTCTTCAATTCTAAATCTGGCTCTGTTACTGTTAATATCCAAGATCAAGTCTTAGCAAATGAAGGTATGAGGTTAAAAAAGTTACGAACCTATTCTATTAAACTAGAAGAGGTAAGAGCATAAAACTCGACTCGATTAAAAAAATATTTTTTTTTAATTTTAAATTATTCGAGTCAAATCGAAACGAATAATTCAAAAAATTTCAATTTCGAGTCGTATATAAATTTTTTAAAGTTTCAGTTATTAGATTTTTTTGAATAACTCAAAAATTTTTAAGTTCTAATTGCACATTTAATCCCTATAATTTTATTTTCAATTTTATTTCTATTATATATATATATATATATATATTGCCTTTTAATTTTTTCTTTGCATGAACATGTTCCATGTTCATTTTTTATTTTATTTTACTTAATTTAATTTTTATACTTCTTTATATTATGCTATTTAAATTAGGCATAAAGATAATTTTAACCCTTAACGTTTATAATTTTTATCATTTTGGATCTCATTCTTTTTTTGGGATAAATTTAACCCTTAACCTATGTCTTTTTGACAAATAACTTATTTTTTAACTAACATAATAATTAGACCATTAAAAATTTAATGATATTGACATGTCATAGATACGTGATAATATATTTTAAAAACATGACATCTAACCTCATTCTACATATATATAACATGTTATTATCGTTAATTTTTTATGTTAATGACAAATATATACATGTAAAATATAATCTTATTCTAACATAAAATATAAAACAATTAAAATTCAAATAAAATATTAAAAATTAATCTAAAATAAAAGGCTACTAAGCATTCTCAAATCTTAAATATAATTCTACATATATATGACCTATCATTATCATTAATTATTTAACTTTCTAATCATTATGCTAGTTAAAGAAATGAGATATTTGTCAAAAAGATATAGGTTCAGGGCTAAATTTATCCTAAAAAAAGAATGAAGGCCAAAATGATAAAAATCATAAACATTAAGGGTTAAAATTATCTTTATGCCTTTAAATTATACTATTTATTTTATATTTTTTTTTAATTTTTGTATTTAATTTATCGCTATATTTCATCTCGTCTTGGCCTTATCTAGACAAGAAAGAGATTTTTAATGAATCTTGTAATTTAATGAAATAATATATTCATACCTGAAGTATTTGATGATGATGATGATGATGATAATAATAATAATAATAATAATAATAATAATAATAATAATAATAATAATAATTCAGAATGCACTATAGTATTATAAATGGTACAATAAACATTTATACAGAAACTTGAAAAATTGAATCGACTCAAACTAGATTCAAACTCGTTAAAAATGTTATTACCTTCCAAAATTTGAGGCCTCGTACAATTTATTCAAAAATATATAATTTTTTTTTCAAAAAAAAAATAACTTACCTTAATAGAAAAATATTATTAAATTATTCTTCTGAGCATTACAAATTAAATATTAAATATTTAAAAATCAAACATTTTTAGTTTTTTCTCATAAAAACATATATTTTTATATTTTAAGTTTTAGATAATTATTATATATATATAATTATGTTTATATTTTTATAAATATTTAATTTAGTTTTTTTATTTTTTTATTTTGGGGTCTCTCTTTTGAAAGCCTGTGCAGTCGTTCCTATTGCACATGGCCAGTGGGCATGTCTAGAACCTTTTGTAACGTCCCAAAAATGGGTTAGAAGTTAGTGAACCTATTTAGCCGGTATAACCTAGTTCGAGATTAAATGACTAAAAGTTTGTTTTAAATCAAAATAAATTGAGAAAAAATATCCTAAAATTCTTATTTAAAATATATTTGAATTTGGTCAAATCAATTTCAAAAATTTATCCTTGAATCCCTAAGATTTTGAAATTAGTAACCATTTTGTAAAAATTGAAAATTTGAGGACAATTTTATAAAACAAGCCAAAACTTTGAATCTATAAGGTGCTTTGATCCAATTATAGTCCTATCTAGTCTAGGATTTTCAAATTTTATTTAATTAAGCCCAAAATCTATTTTAACTCAAATAGTTTAATTAAACTCAATTTAATTTAAACCAAAACCCTTTTTACATTAGAAACAAAACCGAAACTACATATTTTCGTTTTCCTTCATTCTAGGTTGCCGTTCAAAAAGTTTTAAAGGTAAAAACCTATGCTTTTTCATTTAATTTCGTTTTCATCAATTATAATAACTTTTTTCTTCTTTAAAAATTGAGTTTTCTCGTTTTAAAACCCAGGAAGCAATTGGATTAGTTTTGGAGGTGAGATTTCGTCAATTCTCTAAAAAAATAAAGTTCTTTAATGAAATTTTCAAGTTATTGGCTTAGAGTATTTGTTTTAATCCTTCAATTTCATAAAAATCGATTTTTCGGCAAAAATATCAATTTAACATCAATTTTTGTTCAAGGGTTTTGATCCACTGTTTTGGGATCCTAAATTCATGATTTTAAATGTATTAGAATGTTTATAACTTTTTTTTAATCATATATAATCTTGTACTTTAGGCTTAGGTGAAGTTTTGGGTGTTTCGTAAAGTTTTCGGTTAAGGTTTCGTTAAATTTTAAGGGTTGTTGTGTAGGGATCCGACTTAAGGGTTTATTTTTTGTGTTTAGGAGCATTAAAAACCTTGTTTTTGATGCTTGAAACATGACAAGAGTTAGGAGATCACGTTTGAAGGTGTTTCTGTTTGTATTGGTGGCTTGGCGAGCAAGTAACAGTTTTCGGTGAGTGGTTTATGAGAGTAGCTGCTTCGACAGTGTTTTAAACTTGTTTTAAAGAGGCTTGAGAGTGTAAGGAATGTTTGAAAACCTCCCTATACTCGGAAGTAAGTAAACGTTTAAGTTTTCACAAAGGTTATCATATTACTTTATGTTTTTTATTATAAACTTTGTCATGCTTATTGTTGATTTTGTATAGATATTTATGCACGATGATTTAATGCTCATGTTACTGTTTTTAATGGTTTTGATATACAATTGTTTCTCCCATGGTTTTATTTTAGAAATGAGATAAATATGATTTTATCGGTTTATGTTTTGAAACTTGAAATAATGGGATGCATGTGTTTAATTATGTTTTGAATTATGTTGAGCATTGGTTTTGATAATATTTTCTAGTTAAGTGATGAACCTTATGGGATAAGTTGATCGATCAATAGGGTCTAGAGTGCACTATAAATATTCAAAAGTTGTACGTGTTTAAATTTCTTGTGTGTTGCATTTTAGCTTTTAGTCTAATGCTGTGTGATAGGAGTAATATTGTCACATTTGCGTTGATGGGATTAGTACTATCATCGGACACCAAGGTGAGATAATTCATGTTGAGAGTAGTATCAACATGCGCATGCTCTGGGAGTAGTACTAACATGCGGTTGCCCGTTTATCCTAACGATTTGGAGTAGTACAAATAGGATCACTAACACCAATATAAATTTATGTTTTCATTTTGTAATTGCAAGTGTTATATTCTATTAGGCTTTTCTAGCTAAAATTGTTTTTGCTAAAAAGCATGTGGAACCTTTAAAAGGGATTTACCAGTAATTTATGTTGGCATGTGAGCCATGATTTGGTTAACACTTGCTGGTTTTTACTATTGGAGTTGATGGCCATGTTTAGATTGTTTTTAAAGAAGCATGATATGTTTTAATTTGATTAGATTGAGTATTTATGGGCTACATTGCAAGTGATGTTTATAAATATTTTATTACTCTCACTAAGCTTCAAGCTTAGCATCTCTCCTTTTTCTTGCAATGCAGATAAGTAAGTGTTGGAAGCAACCGAAAAACAAAGGTGTCGCACATGCCTATTTTAGTATTTAATTTAGCTCAAGTATGATTTTTTCTTAAATTAAGAACCTAGGTAGTTGAGAGCAATGGAATAGAGAACTTATGAGTTTGGATTATGTTTTGTACATATTGGTTTGAGTTACATTTATATGTATGAGATATTTTGAGTTTTGATGAGGCTTATGAAGCATGTTATACTATGAACCTTATGTTTAAATTATATTGTGAACCTTGTGTTTTATATATGAAATTAGGTAATTATGCATCTAGAGATGATGATTGAAATGTGGTTTATGCCTATAGGGTCCTATATGCATCTAGAGAACCTTAGTTTTTCGGTTAAGGCATGAAACATGTGAAATCTGCATTTTCTGGGTAGAGGTTCTGATACTTGTACATAGGGTATCGATACTTAGGCAAAAACAAGATGGTTTCTGGAAAAATTAGCCTAGGTATCGAAACTACATGAACTGGTTTCGAAAATTTTTGATAAAAAAGGAAGGTGTTTCGATACACTTGACTTTGGTATCGGTATAAAGTTTTACAGTTTCAAATCGTATTGATACAGGGTCATAGCTGTATCAAAACGCGAGCTTGTCGCGCAGGGCATTAGTCAAGTTATCGAAGGAATATTGAAACATTTTAAACCCCTTTTGATACCCCTTATTGTAGTCACATAGGTATCGATACTAGGACTAGGCGTTTCGGTATCTATGTCAGTTAAAGTTGTAACCCCCTCGACCCTGTCTAGACGCCACTCGACTCGAACGAGCTACACGGGGAATACCGAGCTAATCTGGAGACTCGCCCCGATAAACAACCCTAAAAAATTCTTTTAACTTTTCTAAATGCATTAATTAGATCCTAAATATTCATGCAAGGACTGAGTTCATTTACAGCGGAAATTAATGAGAAACGAGTCCTAATTTAATAAAACAAGTTTTAGGGACCTAATTGTAATTTTTTAGATAATTATGATCAAAATGTGAAATTAAGGTTATCAATCCTTAATTAAGTATATTACATGCTTAAGTCTCAAATTTCTGATTAAAATAATATCTACTAGATGCATTTAATCACCTATAGACCATAAACCACATATTTCAACAAGATTTTTAGATGCAAATCATCCTAGTTCCATGTTTTTAATATAAATTGAAAACAATATTCATCAAGGCAAACATACTTCAAATAAATACTTCAAAGCAAAACAATGTCATAAAGAATATCCAAATAAACATATCAAAACAGTGCTTCATTGCTCTCATCTACTTTAAGGTTCTTAATTGAATTCAAAACATACTTGAGCCTAAGAAAATATAAATAATTACTCGACTTCCTTGCTTCTTGTTGGCACCTAATCACTTATTTATCTGCATTGTAAGTAAAATAGAGTGATTAAGCAAAATCTTAGTGATTGACAATTTAAAATCATAAGTAAAGCAACTTGCAATGTAGCCCATGAAAGCCAAAGTTTTATAACAACATGTCATGTTCAACTCATGAAATAATCACATGGCTATCAATGCCAATAACATGAAAAACAGTAAGTATTCATGGCATAAGCCACAAAACCTTTTTCAAATACTTTTGAAAAACACATGCCCAATAAGCATCACTCAAGTCTTACATGCCAATCGTAAAGCTTCGTTGGAAACACTTTTCAATTAAGAAAACATACTTGCTTTTAACATTGTATTGGTATTAGTGAACCGTTTAGACTATCACTAAACGTTAGGATAAACGAAAACGGCAGACATGGAGCTAATCGCCAAAATGCCACATATGAGAGCCAACCGCTATTTATATCACGTGTGAAGGCCAATCGCCTAATCACACCCATGATGGAATAAAACCAATCATGAACACACCTTAGCTTCCGGGATAAGCAACACTTACATGTAATACAACACATATATCACAATGTAAGTATTAACTCTAATGCATCACCAAGGCATTTATACACGTACGTATTTTAATTATAGTGCACTCACATCCTATTGATGATCAACTTATCCACGTTTCATCATCTTTAAAACCAATTCTAAAACCAAAACACGATGCTCAAGTTTTAAGACAAAAACAGTAAATCATAACTCATGCTTCCCATCAATACGTGCATCAAGTGAAAAAACCGATAAAAACTCTTTTTATCAAATTTTGAAAACAAAACCATGGGAGCATCAAAACGTTTTAAAAACAGTATCATGAGCATCTAATCATATGCATAATCTCTTATGCACCATTAAAACATGAACATGACAAACACATAGTAAAGAAAGGCGTAATATGTGATTTTTAAGAGAGCAAAACTTAAAACACTTACTCCGGAGTATAGGGAGGTTTTTCACACCTTCCCTACACTCTCAAACCTTTGAAAAAAAAGATTTCCCACTCTCAAAATCACTCACCGATAACCGAAACTTACTCGAAAAGTCACCCAAAAACGCGATTCGTCTAATGCCCCAAGTTTGGTCTTAGGAGTTAGTGAGTCGGTTTAGCCGGTTTAGCATGATTCGGGATAAAACACTTAAAAAAAATTAGTTTTTAATCAAAATAAATTGAGGAAAAAATATTCTAAAATCCTTAAATAACATACATTTGATTTTGGTCAAATCAATTTTGGAAATCGACTCTTGAAAACCTAAGATTTTGAAATTAGTGACTGTTTTGTAAAAATTGAAACTTTGAGGACAATTTTATAAAACAAGCCAAAATTTTGAATCTTTAAGGGGATTTGATCCAATTATAATCCTAGCTGGTCTAGACTTTCTAAATATCAATTAATTAAGCCCAAAATCTATTTTAAATTAAATAACTTAATTAAACCCAATTTAAAACTCTTAAAACCCTTTTTAGTTAACCTAAACATCACATATTTTTCTAATTTTCTTTTTTCCTCTTTGGAGGCATCCTTTCATCAAGTTTTCAAGGTAAAAACTCATTCTTTCTCAATTAAAATCGTTTACAATAATTATCTTAACTTTTATCCTTCAAATTTTCTTATTTTCTCATCGTTTTCTCGTTTTAAAACCCGGAAAGCAATTGGATCAGTTTTGGAGGTGAGATTTCATCAATCCTCTAGAACAATAATGTTCTTTACTAAAATTCCCAAGTTCTTGGCTTGGAGAAATCGTTTTAATCCTTTAATTTCATAAAAAAATGGTTTTTTCGGTTAAAAACCCCAATTTTTGTTCAAAGGTTTTTACCTAATGTTTTTGGATCCTAAATGGATTACTTTTAATGTGTTAGGATGTTTATAAAGTTTTTTTTAAAATCTCTAATCTCGGACTATAGGTTTAAGTGAAGTTTGGTGTGTTCCGACAAGTTTTCGGTTTAAGTTTTAATAGGTTTTAAGGGCTGTTGTGTAGGGATCCGAATTGAGGGTTTCTTTTGTGTGTTTTGTAGCATTAAACCCCTTGTTTTGATGCTTGAAACAGGTCAAGAGTTAGGCGATCGCGTTTGAAGGTGTTTTAGTTCGTTTTGGTGGCTTGGCGAGCAAGTAACGGTTATCGGTGAGTGGTTTATGAGAGTGGCTGCTTCGGCATTGTTTTAAACTTAATTTACAGAGGTTTGAGAGTGTAGGTAAGGTGTGAAAACCTCCCTATACTCGGAAGTAAGTAAAGTTTAATTTTTCGCAAAAGAGTTCCCATATTACTCTATGTTTTTACTATGAACTTTGTCATGCTTAGTGTTGATTTTGCATAGATATTTATTGCATGATGATTTAATGCTCATGTTGCTGTTTTATAATGGTTTTGTTACATAATTGATGCTCCTATGGTTTTACTTTGAAAATTGAGATAAAGGTGATTTTATCAGTTTATATTTCGAAACTTGAAATATTGGGAAGCATGTGTTTAATTCAGTTTTGAATTTTCGTTTGAGCATTGGTTTTTGATAATATATTGGCTAGCTAAGTGATGAATCTTATGGGATAAGTTGATCGATCAATAGGGTCTAAAGTGCACTATAAATATTCAAAAGTCGTACGTGTTTAAATTTCTTGTGTGTTGCATTTTGGCTTTTAGTCTAATGCTATGTGATGGGAGTAGTACTGTCACATCTGGGTTGATGGGAGTAGTACTGTAACCGGACACCAAGGTGAGATAATTCATGTTGAGAGTAGTATCAACATGCGCATGTTCTGGGAGTAGTACTAACATGCGGTTGCCCGTTTATCCTAACGATTTGGAGTAGTACAAATCGGATCACTAGCCTCGATATAATTTATGTTTTCTATTGGAAATTGCAAGTGTTATGTCGAATTAGGTTTTGCTAGGTGAATAGCATGATGGCCTTGTTTTGCTTTGAAAGCATGGGATATCTTTTAAAAGGGATTTTACCGGTACTTTATGTTGCCTTGTGAGCCATGGTTTTGTTAACACTTGTTGGATTTGCTATTGACATTGATAACATGATTATGTTGTTTTAAAGAAAGCATGACATGTTTTACCTTTGTTGTAATTGAGTAATTATGGGCTGCATTGCAGGTGTTGTTTTAAATGTTTTATTGCCCTCACTAAGCTTTAAGCTTAATCACTCTCTTTTTACCTTGCAATGCAGATAAGTAAGTGTTGGAAACAATCGGAAAGCAAAGGAGCCAATCGTGCCTATTTTACTATTTTATTTAGCTCAAGTATGCATTTTCTTAAGTTTTGAACCTAAGTAGTTGAGAGCAATGGATTAGAGAATTATTGAGTTTGGAACTCTGTTTTGGAACCCTTATTATTGAACTTATTATGGTTTTAAGTTATATGAGAATTGTTAAGACTTTATGAAGTATGTGTTGCCATGTTTATTGATGTTGGATTATGCTTATGATATAAGTGTTTTGCCTTCGGTATTAGGTAACTTTGCATCTAGGAATGTTGTTTGAAGTGTGGATTGTGCTTATAGGGTCTTGTATGCATATAGAGAACCTTAGTATTTTAGTTTAGACTTGATTCTTGTATGATCTGCACTTTTCTGGGCAGAGGTTTCGATACATGTTCATAGGGTGTCGATACCTAGACAAAAATATATTGGTCTTCTGGAAAATCATAATTAGGTCCTTAAAACTTGTTCGGTTAAACTAGGACTTGTCTTACATTAATTTCCGCTGCACTTTGAACTTAGTCAATGCACGAACATGTAAGATCTAATTAAAGCATCTAGATAAGATAAAAAGAAAAAAAATATAGGGTCGTTTATCGGGGTGAGTCCTCGGATTAGCCTCGATATTCCCCGTGTAACTCATTCGAATCAGGTGACGTCTAGACCGGGTCGAGGGGGTTACAATTCGGCTTTTCGATATCCCTCAAACTTGTTACTCTACCTCTTGAACTAATTCAAGCATCAAAACCATAGGGTTTAGTGCATTATAACACTCCCAAACATCCCTCAAGTTGGACAAATACATGGCAGCCCATAAAAACACCATAAAACCTAACCGAAAATCACTAAAAACCTCTCCAAGCACCACCTAAACCTTAGGTCCGGGATTAGATACTTAAAAGCCATCTTAATTACATCTAAACACTTCAAGATTCATGTATTTAGGAATAAAAACAGCCATGGAAAACCCTTGAACGAAAATCAAGAAAACAATGAGATTTTTATCAAGAAAACCGATTTTATCGATTAAAGACTTTAAAGGTTGTTTTGATCAGCCAAGAAATTAGGAATTTCATTAAATAACTTTAGGTTTCAGAGTTTTGAATGATTCTTACCTCCAAAATTGATCCCACCCCTTTAAAGGTTTAAAAACTAGAAAACCCGTAGAAAAACGAAGAGATTTTGATGAAGAAAAATATAGGAAAATAAACCAATGAAGTTTTATTAAAAAGAATGAATATTTACCTTGAAAAGATGATGAAGAGGCTTCCTTGGAGAAGAAGAAACCGAAATTTAAAGAATGAATATTTTTAAAAAGTTAATTTTTGTGTTTTAAATCAAAATTAGAGAATTTTGATTACTTAGGTTAAAAAAAGGATTAAAGGTTGTTTAAATAGGCTTTTGGAAGACCTAAATCAACTAGGATTAGGATTATATCAAATTACCTTAAAAATTCAAAGGTTTGGCTTAGTTTATACATTTGTCCTCAAGTTTTCAATTTTTACAAAATAGTCACTAATTTCAAAATCTTAGGGATTCAAGGGTCAATTTTCAAAATTGTATTGACCTAAGTCAAATATAAGTTAATTATGAATTTTAGAATATTTTCCCATAATTTATTTTGATTTAAAACTATTTTTTAAGTATTTAATCCCGAACTAGGCTAAACCGACTAAACCGACCCACTAACTTCTAGGCCCATTTTTGGTGTGTTACAAAACTTGTTATAGGCCGAAGGATAACTTGAAATCTTAATGTTTTAGTCACTAAACATCTAGTAATCAATTAAGTAACTTGTAGACCTCGTGTTATGCTAAAATTTGAGACATAAGCATGTAATGAACTTAATTTAATATCGTTAACCTTAATTTCACAATTAGATTACATATTACTGGAAATTTATAGTTAGATTCGTAAAACGTGTTTGGTCTAATTAGGACTCGTTTTACATTTAATATTCGTTGCAATTGAACTCAGTACTTGCATGAACATGTAGGATCTAAATAAAACATCTAGATAAGATAAAAGAAAAAAATAGGGTCTTTTATTGGGGAATGCCTCCGGATTAGCCTCGGTATTTCCCGTGTAACTCGTTCGATCAGGTGGCGTCTAACTGAGTTGAGGGGTTACACCTTTACTGGCCATGCCTCTGGATTTGATAGCGAAACGTGATTGGTTCAAAAAAATGATACGAATAGAGTGATTATCTAGACAACTACGATGGGAGAACCTGATAAATCGTATATCATTATAATCCATCCCTTCTTTTCCTTTCCTACTAATGTTCTCATCCATCCTCTATTTTTGCTGGAAAAATCTGGTGGGAGAGATCTGATTTCACCATTGACAATGAGATAAACAGAGCAATATATTAATACTTTATGTATACATACATATATTAAAAAATGTCAATTTATTTTCATTAAAAAATGGTCAATTTATGGTTTTGGTCCCTCCATTATGATCTTGAGCACATGGAATGGAATTCGTGGTAGTTGTATTCTGACCAAAACAAAACATCTGATTAAATTATTCGAATGGGATCTAAGTATTAATTACTCTTTATTCTCTAATGTGATTCAATTATTCTATTAAAATTAAAGTTCACAAAGGTTAATGGCTTGATTATAGGTTTATATGAAATGGTGAAATTTTTATTTTAATCTCTCTACTTAAATTATTATTCAATTTTATTAATTTTAAAGTTATAATGCGAATAATTAATATTATAATTAAGTTTAAATAGTACATATTTTCACTCCAAATATCAAATCACAGACCTTATGAGAAGTGCATTGTAGCACAAACTTTAAACTAACTCACTAAAATACAACCTTACTAGTGTTAAAGTACAAAAGAAAATACAACAAAACACTAACTTGATATTATCTTAAACTATTGGCGTTTAACTTAAAACTTAAAACCAGTTGTCGAATATTATCTTTGATTTTAAATACGTCAGGATTAAATTAAATTCGTCTTTGGGTTCTGGGTAACATAGGCGACGATCTAGTGTCTTTGGGAAACAGGGTCCATTAATTAATAAAATTAAAATAAATTTATTTTTATTAATTATATTAAAAATTAAGAGATTTTGAATTAGAATAATGATTTTTATAAAACTTAAAATTAAATTTATCTTTTTAATTTAATTATTTTTTAAATTAATTATATTTTTATTATTATATTATTAAATAAAATATAAAAATATTATTAAAAATTGATAGCTTTAATAATTAATTATAAAATTATTGATATCTAATTAGTATAAGTATTAGTGTATTATAGGTTCATGATTAAGACTATAATAATAATTTTTTAATTTTAAATTAAGAATAAAAATTTTATATACATCTATAGATAATCTTTTTATATAAATAATATTTTTATTGTTTCTGTTCTTTAAATCATATTTTCTCAACACATCACTTCTTTCTTATGCTATTTTAGATAGTTTTAAGCAAAAGCAAACTATATAAAATAGCCTCGCAAACTAAAAGAAGAAAGTCAAGAACACAAATAATAACTTAGAGAATTTAAAGTGAATGCCTTGATTACTCTTAAAATAAAAGAATGAAATAAATGAATGATTTACAAGTGAGATATGAGTCTCTATTTATAGTTGAACTCCCCTAGATTTGATGGTCAAAATTGATTTATATTGATAGACAAGATTACATCAATATCTTTATAATATCTCTAATTATCTCTAGCATTATCTAAATAAATTATTTAAAATAATTCAGATAGATAATGTTATCTTCTTGAACATTCCAGAATCTTCTTAGATCGGGCTAAATCTTGTGGCTTTTTCACACACAATTCCTCTATCGCAACACTATCGACAACTAATTGCGCATATGACTAGGGTTTGAACTGGCGACCCGTGTCAATATGGTATAATTAAATTTGAGGTAGATCTTTAACTACAAAAACTCAGGTGCTATCACTCTATATTTTTTCTTTATAATTTTTCTTATATAATGTTTACACGAAAAAATACTCGTAAAAGTTGTTTTATGTAAGTTGTTCGGTGTTTAATACAATTTTTTGATGTTCTTTATTTGATAATTAATGAGTGTAATAAAAAATAATTTAAAAATAAATTAATTTATTTTCTATACTCTTTAAATTTATTTTTTTAATATTTATTATTAGGGTTCTACTTTAGATTTGTCACTATACCACCAAAATCTCAGAAATGACTCTTGTTTAACTGTTAAATGAATCTTAGCAGTAGTTTTTTCGGATCATTTACGAGTTTCATCCACTTGTCCTAAAACATCGTCGGTTTTGTTTATAATACCCCCAAGTTGATGCTAACCTAAAATAAACCCATTAGCTTTCCACTGCTGACGCCTCAGGTTCGCCATCCCATAAGTCCAATATAGACTTCGACACATAGCGTCATTGACTTTGACACCTTATAGTGCTTTTTCTAGGAGTAAATTGTCTTATCCTCCTATTCGCATTGTCTAAATGCTAGAGAAGATGACATGAATAACATTTTACAAGATGCATTTAATATGAATGATTATCAACAAACTATTAAAGAAGATGATTGTGATATTTGTGTTAATGATTTTACCGAGATGGAAAGATATGAATATGATGAAAAGTTGAATGGAGAAGTGAAAAAGTTTTACAATTTTCTTAATAAAATGAATGAACCACTCAATAAGGGATTGAAATATTCAAAACTCTTCTTTTGTATTCGTCTTTTTCACTTAAAATGCTTGAGATGATAGATTAGTAAATATTTTATGCAGTTATTAGAATTTTTAAGAGAATATTTTCTTATATAAAACTTTCGCAATCTGAAAAAGATATATAGAAAATGATAAAAGATTTGAGTTTTGGTTGTGAGAAAACCATAGTTGTCCGGGTGATTGGATGTTGAATTAGGGAGATAAAAAAATAAGAGTCATATTATGTATGTGATAAATCTCGTTGAATGAATGTGGCCACACAAAATATGGGTGAGGAAAAAGTTAAAGCACAATCAAGAAAGAAGTCAAAGATTTTATGATATTTTCTTCTAATATCTATACTTCAAAGACTTTTTATGTATTCAAAAACTGATGAGTTTATGAGGTGACATTATGATGGACGAACTGATGATGAATTATTAAGATATTTTACAGATTGTTTTGCTTGGAAGTCATTTGACAAAAAAATTCAAGTTTTTTAGTAGATTCTTAAAATATCAGGTTCAGTCTTGCATATGATCAGTTTAGTTCTTTTAAAATCATGAGTACATCGTACAGTAATTGATTTGTTCAGCTTGTTCTTTATAATTCATCCCCATAAATTTATATGAAATAATCATTTTTTTACTTTATCTGTGATAATTCCCAATAAAAAATATCTCATAAATGATATTGATATCTATATACAACTGTAATCTCAATTTTTATCTAACCCTTTTGCATTCAAATAAACCAAACATCAAAACATCAAAAAAAAAAATTCAAAAATAATAAACCATTCAAAAAATAGTAATTAATATATATTTACAAAAACTCAATCTGCCAGCTCAACATCCTTAACCCACCCGACTAACCCATATCCTAACCCAATACATTACGCAGACCCAATTTTCAAATATCCAAATCTGCTTTCCAACCGAGACCAGGGTCTGTTATCCCACACACCTTGGTGCAACCCTGAGCAATGACTAAGAAATGGTCCCCTACAAGAACAACGAAAAGGACAAGGATATCGGATTTCAACAACCAATAAACAACAAGGAATATTGTTTTTTATTTTTATGTAAATAAAAAAAATCAATCTGAGTATTTTTTTTCTTCTCATATTTCTTTTCTTGCTCATATGATAGATAGAATTTCTTACTTTCTAGATTCTTAAAAACCAAAATCGAATCATCTTATCTCGAAGCCAATTAAAAAACAAATACATTTTTTTGAAAATCGAAAAGAGTAATTTTTTTAGTATTTTAAAATCAAAAGCCTTTTTAAAATAAAAAATCTAAAAGAGTGAATTTTGCGAGGTTACTTGGCCCTCCGAAATAATAGTCGTTGTGCTTGTACGCCTATGTGCGTTAAAAACAAGCGTCAAGGTCGCACCGCCGATGATCGACGCAGAGATGAGGCTAAAGTTTTCGATTTTTCATAGTATATTGTCACGGACTTAATCTTTCCCGAACTATATGTGCAGCGTTAGCACCTTGACTCAATGCTAACAAGCCTTGATTCACACAAACGCTAAGGCTAGAAAGATTGAAAGATTGAGAAAGGCAAGGATTTGGGAAAGAGAAACTTTATTAAACTTTAAAAAGCTTATAAGACTTGAGATTTCATAGATGATGTTCTATAGATGCTTCTAGACTATCTTAGAGCAATACACAAGTGTAGAGTATTCTAGAGTATTCTACAAGTATCTATATATGCCCTTAACTATCCAAATTATTTAGAGAGTTCTAGATATTTCTACATAGGTCTATACATGTCTTTAATATTCTATAATATTCTAGAGACTTCTAGAGATTTTCAGAGTAGTCCTGACCTTTTCAAGGTCTTTCAGAGTCTTCATGAACATTTTAGATCCTTCTAGAATGTTCTGGATGCTTCCAGCACGTTTCATGTCTTTCTAGAATGCTGTAGAACCTCCTAGAATCATCTAAAGTTATCTAGAATCTTTTAAGACCTTCTAGATGTGTATGAACTTTGGTAGATCCTCCTAAAAGCTTTTAGAACCTCCTGAAACATTGTGACAAACTTTTAGATGAATGTAGGTCATTTTAGGCCATTCTAACAACTTTCTTAGTACATGTTTGCCTTAAAATGTCCAAGAATATTTAATTTACCTCAGTGCTAGGAGGCAATTTATGACGATTTACCTTCATGTATTTTTGGTTCTGAATTAGGAAAAAGGGGAAGAACCCTAATTTTATTTTTTATTTTTGTTTGACCCCAAAAAATAAGCATGGCTTTTGCTCTTTATTTACTTTTATTTAATAAGAATAAAATATGAAAAAAAAATTATTTCCAATGTTGTTTCTTTTCCTCTTCTAACGTTTTAAAATCTTTTCTTCCTTTCTTTATTGTCATGATTCACTTTATAATTATATTATATCCTTAATTTCTAATGATTCACTTTATAATTATATTATATCCTTAATTTCCGATGATTAACTTTAATGTCACCATTTAATTTCCTATTTCTACGTTATTTTAATTTCTTTTCTTTCTTTAATATCGTGATATAGTTATATTATAATATATCTTATCTGACATTGTTATACGCGTATATATATTGATCATATGTTAGATATATATTATGATATTGTATTATTATTATTATTTATATATAGTATGATGTTTATGATATTATATATTTTTATTCGGGTGACCCATAATAAAAAAATATCTATATTATTTATGACACGAGTAGTGTAAATAATTAATATTTAATATTTTATTTTCGTGTTTAATTTCATGTAATTTAAATTTCTTACCCTTTAATTTTTCGCAATTTATAGTTTGTATATTTATTTTCCGCATTTATTTATTTATTTATTTATTTATTACTTGTATAATATATTTGCTTTATTTTTTTTTACATTCAACCTAATTAATTGGAAATGTGGTGTCTTTTTATTTGATATTAAACATTTCCAGTATATTGGTGGGTTTTTAAGTATTTTATTGAATAAAGAGACCTTTAAAATTTATTCACATTTTTAAACGGATGATAAATTAATTAAAATTTGAACTTATAAAATTTTAATTTTAAGCGAAGTGTATCCGATTACGTATCAATTTTTGGTCATTGTGGGGTATTAATCATGTCTCCTCCGTAATTGACTTTCAAACCGTTTTAAATAAAATCTTTGGTTTTAATGGTGTCCGACCTACCAATATGACTGGTGATGACTTCAATCTTTTTAAAAATAATTTTCACAATTCAATCCTTTTTTAAATAATTCTCAGACTTTTATTTTCAAATAAATTTTATTTTTTTTATTTTTTAAATTTCAAAACAATTTTCAAAATAATACATATTAATATTTTTTAACGATGAAAAAAATCCCTGTTACCGTTGGCGATTCCGTTAGAGAAATTTTTGTTTTAAAAAAAGGCTACAAATTGGATACCTTTGCCCTAATTGAAAATTATAATTTCATTTTTTAATTAATTTAACATATTATCATGAATATGAGTTTATTTTAATATATTTTTAAAATATAGCATATAAAATCGTTCGTCTAAGTGGGGGAAATGCTAGTGTTTTCGTGGGATATTATTCTTCCGTATGGGCCTAGTAAGTACCATCGGTACTCGAGTACCTATGTTTACGTGAGAATATTATTTTCCCATATGGACATAGCAAATGGGTCCCCCAATTTAAATTCAATTGAAACGAGCCTATAATAGGTGATGATTAAGGTCCTTGCTACCCTTAATAGGGGAAAACAAGGACAATTTGGGTACCCCTTTTAACATCAAAACTACATATAGAGAATTTAAGTAACTCACCCTTTAAAGCCATGTGGTAACCCTAGAAATTAGAATATCATGTGAATAAGGTTTATTTTGTGTTAAGATATGTCAGGTTTATTTTTTCATTTATTTATAAATATTTTATTTTATACCGACTAGTGTTTTCTTTTGACATCCTACATTATATCACCACATAATATTCATTTACATAATAATTTCATGGCATCGTCGAATTTATTTGCATCACATCCTCATGAGGTATTTACCTGAGAATGGTGGACATAGTGGAGATCGTTCATGAATAGAGAAAAAAAATCTAGTATCTTAGCTAAAGAAAACATTTGAAATTATAAATTTCTCTCATTTATTCGTGAGTTTCGTTCCTCAAAAACCATGACTAAATTAATACTTCATCATTTAGGCAATCACTTTGTATTTACATGTATTCATTTTCGAAAACATCGAGACTAACTTCTCCGGAATGTCCCATAATAGTGATTCTAGATCAAAAGAAAACTCAATCGTTTCAACATCCTTACGAAATCCGACGTTAGACCAAAATGGTGAACGATGAGAGATTGGATCGATTGAACAAACCCAAAAGGACATGCAAGTGGAAATGGCCTGACAATTATCTAAGGCTTGACAAGAAATGATGGAACAATTCTAGAAAGCCCAATAAAATATCCTAGGTCAAATGGCACAAATGCTACAGTTTAAGCTTTTTGGGATATAAAAGGTATTTGTTGTAAACCCAATTATGAATCCTAATCCCACTGATGGGAATGAATGTCCCACTTTTCCTCCGGGATTTACCTCTACTCAAACTAGAGTTTAAACCGACCCTCAAGTAATGTCATGTTGAGGAAAATCAGTGCTTCATCAGGTCGGTACTTCAGTCTCTTTGGATTTACCTATTATGTCGAAAATGAAGCCCAGTGAATATCAAGTCAAGAATTTTGTATTAGAGATGGATCAATTGATGAAAATTGAGAAACTCAAGATTAGAGCTTACAAAGTGATCAAGGACCAATGCAAGCGACATGGGAAAAAGTTAGAGGCCTTGTAGGTAGTAGACGCTTTCAGTGGATTTGAATCCCATGAACTCAGCATTGTCCCAGACTTGGTGCAACACCATAAGTTTAAAGTACCAAAATTTGAAAAGTATGATAGAATAAGTTGCCTCCAAACGCATCTCACTATGTTCTGTCACAAGCTATTGATCCATTATTTTTAAGACAATCTCTCTAGGTCTACCACAAGATGGTATAACCATCTGAATCAACATAAAAAAAAGTCATGGAAAGATTTAACTAAAGCTTTCCTAGAATAGTATTGACATGTTAGTGGTATGGTGCTAGATCGTTAGACATTGCAACACATGAAACAAAAATCAAATAGTGGTCATTTTCATCCAAACATTGAAGGGTCCAATCTTGGATCACTTAATAAGCAATGCCACTGCAAATATTTCCAACCTTGTACTATCCGGTGAGCTCCGGTAATCCCATCAAAAGCGAAAAAATTGATGGTGAAGGTACTTCATCTCACAAGAAGACCCCTTATCTAAAAAAAAGACCATGAGGTGAACTATTAGGGTGCCTACAATGTCAAGTATTCAAAGCCAGTAACCTTAGTGCAACCAAAGGCCTGTAAAGCGCCCAAGGTACTTCTAGACAATATTCAAGTCAAGGAAGGAACAGTGAAAAATAGAGTTCACCTGGCTACCTATCTCATAAGGTGAATTTTATAAGCAGTTGTTTGATGCTCATGTGGTGGCGCCCTTCTACCAAGCTCAATTGTAACCCCCTTTCCCAATGTGGTATAATCCTAGTGCAAAATATATATGTATTCCATGGTGACCAAATGGGGCAATCGATCGAGACTTGTGTCAGATTTAAAAGAAATAATGGAGAAACTCATCAAGCTTTAGGTTATAAGTTTTGCCAAACCCAATGTACCAAATACTACTGCCAACCCTCTACCAATCAAGTCAGTGGAGTAAATATAGTTTTCAAAGAAAAAAACCGAATGACTAAGTTCAAGGTATCGAAAGTCAAAACACTGCTTAGTTGGGTTTGGAAGAAATTGTTCGATGCGGGCTTAATCGTTCAAGGTATGATGAAAATCGAGGGGCATATTAGTCTATATTGTGAGTTCTATGCAAAAAAGGGGCATGTCATTCAAGAATGTTGTGAGTTTAGAGGTTTATTTCAGGACCTGTTGGACTACAAAGAAATTAAGTTCTTTGAGTAAGGTTTGTACGAGATTTCCTTCTATCTGCCAAGCTAGAGTTGGTTCCCCTTTATTATTAACTTTCTTTTCAAGTAATGCATGAATCAAATCCCACTTGCTTTAAGCCCATAGGCAGTGGTGATCTTATGTAAGGGTTGTCGCATGTAGACGGTCCTAAACCCTTATAGTGCAAGTATACACTTGTAAAGTTATAGTGCAAAAGGTTATCGATCCCACGAAGACTGGTGTTACTTACGTAATTTATCGTTTATGTAAAAATAAAATTAAAGACACAAGTAAATTTTTGGTTGTTTTGGAATTAAACTAATAAAATTAACTAAATAAATAAAAGTAAAAGATTGAAAAGTAGGCTAGGTTAGAGTACTTCGTAGTATGGATTCAGAATTTAATTGTCTCGTTCTTATAATGCAAAGTCAAGAGTATCGCCTCAGTAGCTCACTGAAGGGTCCCCTTAGCTGCCTCAGCGGGGTTATGTTTTGACGGAAAGTTGACGATTCATAGCTCGACAAAACGTCCTTTGATGACTCCCCCTTATCTCCAATTCATAGTTCTATTGATGGCCACGTCTTGATAATACCCCCGACGTGAATAAAAGATGAACACCAACTGATATTACGTTCCTTTTAGTCCCTAAAATCCTAACTTATGCCTAAGATGGATTAGTCTTTATCGAAGTATATAAAAACTGTGTTTACTCATTTCGTGAGTCTAACTCTCCCAATATTAGATAAATGTATTTTTTCTCTCAGACTTCTCTCTCAAGCTTAAAAGTAAGAAAGAGTAATTGCCAAGAGTAAACAAACTATTAATTCAAACATGCATTGATAAGAACTAAACAAATTACAATTTTTCTTCCACAACTACTCTATAAAATAACCTAGGACATATGGAAGGTTTAGAACATGGTGGTGGAGATGGCAACTAGGGTTTAATAATGAATCTTTGACTCCAAGATCTCTCGATACCTTCCCTCTAACTAGGTTATGGTACTTATAGGCTAAACCTATGTCAAATCCTTCTAAAAGTAGGAATTCGACTTGGAATAAAATACAACTTTAGTACATAAATAAAAGACCTTTATTTTATTTCCTTTTTTATTCCTATTGAATTTCTTTCCACGTCAATTTGACCAAGGTTTTCCTTTCTGTTCTTTGTTTTTTTCTTATCCAAACTTGTCATAAAAATTCAGATCTTTATGCTCTTTATGTCACACTACATATGTGAATGTCCAAGTACTGCCTTGGTGATTGTAGCTTTGTATCATGTCCTAGTCTGGTCAGATCTGCACCTTCCTTAATTCAGCATCTGAGAGTGCTATTGTCTTCTTACTCTATGATGGTAGACACTACCTACTTGGCATATTGCTTGTAAAAAAAAAAGAAAACTACAACAACACCTTTCTTTATCAAATAGTGCATAAATTCAACAAATAAACGCATGGATGTTGAATTGTAGAAAATATGCAGAAATGCTCAGAATTACCACTTAATTATATTAAATACATGCAATAATTGGAGTAAAAGGGGTGATTGATTTACTCCTTCTCATTGTACTTAATTTGTATCGTGGTTTACTTCTTATGTTTACATCTTTTGTCTTGACACTTAACTTATTTCTTTTTGGTATTTTCCCTACCATTACCATACCCTCGTTACAATCCTGATTAAAGACCTCTTGACTTATGGTAATGCTTTAATCAGATTCGGCTTGATCGATTCTTTTGACCCTAAACACTTTGAGTGAAATGAGTAAATCCTTGTGAGGGTATCAAGTTTTGCTTCATTAAATTATCTAAGAATTGGAATGTCTTTTTTTTTCTTCACCTTGTTCCTAGTCTTTCCACTTGCTTGATTGTTTCTTAGTTACAATAATTGCTTTTGTTTTCTTTCATTGAGGAGATTTTGACATATAGTGAATTAAAGGTTGGCAACTTGTGATTTTGATTTGTTAATTGAGAAAAGCTTGAGGACAAGCATTGAATAAGTGAAGGAGAATTTGATAAGTGCTTAGAATAGTTAATATTTTGTGTTTAATTACTTCTTGATTCGATGGTTAATGTTATTGATCTTAGTGTCGTGTGTTTTTGTGCAGGACTACGAATGTTGAAAATCACATTTAAATGGCCGAGTTTTGAAGTTTTTTTTTATTTTCTGGATCGAGTCTGGATTAATGGGAATGACTTTGGGCATGAAAAGTTAATGTGGCATCTGGTAAGTAGCTTCTATAAGATGATGTCAGCAACGCCTAAAAGCTTATCAGCCGTGTTCCATATAGCTTATCAACTAGGATTTAAATTTCAAATTTGGGATTTATCTTTTGTATTTGATTTTAAATAATTTTAGATTTTAGGATTTATTTCTTGCTATTTTTAGGGTTTGTAAAAGACTATAAATACCCACCTTGGGTAAACCTAAAACATATCTCATATCTCATCCTTTTTCTCTTTGTTTAAGTTTTATAAAAGCTTTCTTTCTTTCTTTATTTTCTTTTTCTTATTTTTTACTTTATTTTATTTTTATGTCGATAATTATGCTCGGCTAAGTTCTTTATAGCCAAAGGGTTAATCAATACTCGATCCAAACGTGAGGATTGAAAAATGCATTAATGAAACTTCGACTTTTACTTCTTTTAGTTTTCTTTCGGACTTATTTTTAAAATCAAATTGATTTCAAAACTAAAGATTGACTTTGGTGAAGATATTGATTTGATCATTTGTGTGGGAAGAAAGATCGACTATTAAAGCAAATTCGACTTCTTGGGAACAAACTTAGCAAATTGTTTGCTAAGAGAATATTGAGATTAGATCAGTTATTATTGCAACAACACAATCCGAGTCGGTCTTAATGATTTAAATATTTTATCTACACACATTGAGTTGGTGGATTAATCCATAAAACCAATATCAAAGATAGCACTTGGGTATTCGGTTTGAAAGTTTTCCACAAGGATTGAACCTTGAAGGCTAAGTACCGATGTAAAATCCCAAATTAAAAATCTTTTTTCCGATAATCAATTAAAATCGAGTCAAAGCGAGAGCCCTAAGCAAGTTTTTATTATATTTAATCATTTTATTCAATCTCTTTAGTTACTTAGTTTTTATGTGATAATCCCCTTTTTTACTCAAACACTATTCAATCTTCTTCTTGAATCACCAATCGAACAAACATAATCAGGAAGTTTTTAGTCCCTATGGGATCGACCCTTACTTTTTCTATACTATATTTAATTTTCTTTATCATTTGAGAATAAGGCATTTTATTTTGACACTACACGACGCGTGTCAGATGCATTGCCCTCAATGCATGAAACATATAGGAAACATAAAAAGATACTGAAAATTAAAAACAAGTAAAAGAAAATAAAGATAAAAATATAAAAGAAAATAAAAAGAGACTACTGCCTTAGATATATGGGAATTTGAATGAATCCTCTAAGTCAATATCGACGATTAGTTTTCGGCGTGTTGTCGACTTTGGCTTCTTTGTGGAACACGGTGGATGGACTCAAGTGTGTATGGGTCACGGATGTGGTAGTTGCAAAGAATCCTAAATAAAGTAAAAAGAAAACTCTTAAGACTAAAGATAGAGAAATATACCTCATTCCCAAATCATAAATTGAAAATGTGAAATATTAAAGGAAAAATATAGGCTATAGGAGGAGTGTAATCAATTGAGTCTCCTAAAGTAACAACTTCCTTTTCTTGATGGACTTGTGGTCCGTTGTATGGTTTTAGCCGTTGACCATTAACTTTGAATTCATGTTCATTCTTAGTAGATTTTATTATGATAGCACCGTGGGGTATATTTTGACAACTTCGAATTTTCCGGACCAACGAGATTTAAGCTTTCCAAGGAAAAACTTTAGTCTAAAATTGAACATAACGACTAGTTTCTCGGGTAGGTACTGTCGCGGTTGCAACTTTTGGTCGTGCCACTTTTTTGTTTTTTCCTTGTAGATTTTTGCATTCTCGTATGTCATGGCTCAAAATTCTTCCATTTCATTTAGATTCAAAAGTCTCTTCTATCTAGCCTTTTCCCAATCCATATTTACCATCTTGATTACCCAATAATCTTTGTGTTTGATTTCCATGGGTAGGTGACAAGATTTACCATACACAAGTTGATATAGGGACATCTTTAATGGTATTTTGAATATTTTTCGATAAGCCCATCTAAGCGTAAGGATCAGTCCTCTCGAGTTGGGTTTACTACTTTATCAAGCACACTCTTTAGTTCCCTATTAGATATCTCATCTTGCCCATTAGTATACGGGTGGTATGTTATGACAATTTTGTATGTGACACCAAGTTTCTTCAATGGCGCGACAACTTGCTTGTTGTCGAAATGTTTCCCCATAACTAATTATGTCTCTTGGGACTCCAAACTGTGTGAAAATATTTTTCTTCAAAATTTTTTGTACGATTTTTGATTCGTTTTTTATTGTGGTAATTGCTTCCACCCATTTAGACATGTAATCCATAGATAATAAGTTATAGAGATGCCCACAGGATGAAGAGAATGGTCCCATAAAGTCGATGGCCCAAACATCAAATAGTTCAACTTCCAGTATGTTTTGTAAGGGCATCTCATTCTTTCTTGAGATATTTCCTATACGTTGACATCGATCACAACTTTTGTAGTATTCTTAGGATTCCTTGTATAGAGAGGGCTAATACAGTCCTGATTGTAGTACTTTTGTTGCCGTCCTATTTCCTCCAGTTTTCTCCATAGTGTGAAGAGTGGTATTGTTGCAGTAAATACTTGTCTTGTTCTTCTTCTAGGACGTACCTTCTTGTAACCTGATATACATATTGTTTGAACAAGAGAGGTTCGTCCTAGTAATAAGCTTTTTTTGAATAAGAGTGAAATTTTTGGGATACTCCGGTGAAGCTCATTTTGATTGAATACTCTCTACTTCATTAGTGATGATAATATTTTCAAAGTCACAACAAATTCGATTAGCTCGGGAATTTGTTGTTTGTGCCTTTATTTATTTTGAGTTAAAGAAATTTGATAAATTGAATTCCCCAAACAAAGTGAAAAAATGAACTGACAAAAAATAAATGGTCTCACGTCGAAGAGGTTAAAATTCACTTCACATATCCAAACATCAATTATGTTTTTGAAGTCTTCTATACATAGGATTTTCTTGGGTCATTCCTCGGTAAGTCACGTCCAATATCGTTTATGCCCTTGATATTCAAGGCATACAATATCGCATAATATATTCATATTTTGAAAAAAAAGACTTTTTCCAATAAACATCTCACAATATATCTAATCTAAAGATTTGTAATGACACAAGGGATTGTTCTGCATTACTCGCAAAGAAACTCAAAAGTATAGGGACCAACAACAAGTGTGTTCTCCCATCATACAAGAAAATGCAATTTCTACCAAACAATGCCTATCAATTGACCTACGAAGATAACATATCATAAGAAGATATTTGAACCCACAAAAGGTTGAGAAACCTTTTCATAAAATAAAGTCATCTAAATAGTCTACAAGACAAAACATGGAACAAGCAAAAAAGTCTTTGGGCATCCATTTAAGATACGTTTACCAAAAAAATTAAAATAAATTTATCTTGATGAAAATAATACACTACCTGTAATTATTTCCTCCAAGTTAAACCCTAAAGAGGAACTGTGGCTGACGACTATGCTACACCAGCACACAAAAGCTATCGGTTGGACAATTGTAGATTTAAAAGGAATCAACCCAACGGTCTGTATTCATAAGATTTTGTTAGAAGATAGTCATAAACCAACAATTGATGCACAAAGACGGTTAAACCAAGACATGAAAGAAGTGGTAAGAAAAGAAATCATTAAATGGCTTGATGCAAGAATCATTTACCCTATATCAGACAACACATGGGTAAGTCCAGTTCAATGTGTACAAAAAAAAAAGTGGTATGACCGTAATTATAAATGAAAGCAATGAGTTGTTTCCTAGAAGGACAGTAATCAGATGGAGAGTATGCATGGACTATCGGAAGCTAAATCAAGCAATAAGAAAGGATCACTTCCCTTTACCATTCATTGACCAAATAATTGACAGGTTAGCAGGTAAACCTTTTTATTGCTTTCTCGATGGCTACTCTAGTTATAATCAAATTGTCATAACACCCAAAGATCAAGCAAAAATAACTTTTACATGCCCATACGGAGCATATGCATTTAGAAGGATGCCATTTGGATTATGCAATGCTCCATCTATTTTCAAGAGATGCATGATGGCAATTTTCTCAGACATGATCGAAGAACACTTCGAAATATTCATGGATGACTTTTCTATTTTTGGAGACGACTTTGATAGTTGTCTCGGCAACCTGGAAAAAGTATTGCAAAGTTGTGAAGACACCAAACTGATTCTAAATTGGGAAAAATGTCACTTCATGGTAGACGAGGGAATAGAAATCGGCCATAAAATTTCCTACCGTAAAATTCTCAATAGAGAACCGGTTGTTTTATACATGAGAGGAGTTGTGAAGTCAGGCCAAGTAACTGCTCTAACAGAAATCCTAACAGTTACCTTACCATACTTGCCAACTATCAATGAATGGAGTAGCACACATGGGATAAGCTACACTAATTCTAACAACAAATACAAATCAGCAATTCTAAAATATAAGCCTAATGTCACGACCCGCTAGCAACAATGAGGTTAATAAATCATCTTTGAGAATTCTTGAAGAATCTATTCACCAAGGAAGCTTCCAGAATGACCTAGAACGACCTACATCCATCTCAAGGATTCCATCACGTTCTAGAATGTTCCAGGAGGTTCCACCAATATCTAGACACGTCTAGAAGGTCTTAGAAGATTCTAGAAGACTCTAGATAATTCTCGAAGGTTCTAGAACATTCTAGAAGGACGGAGAAGATGTTGGAAGCATCTAGAACATTCTAGAAGGATCAAGAATGTTCTAGAAGACCCTGGAAGACCCTAGAAAGATCAGGACTACTCTAGAAGTCTTTAGAGTTCTCTAGAACATTGTAGATATGTAGAGATAGTGGCAGATATCTCTAGAATTATGTAGGTCCTAGTAGATATTTTAGGAGGCAAAGTATGAATCGTCCGATCAAACAAATCATAGCCGTCCATTCGGGAGGAGGGAGCCTATAAATAGGACCACCCCCTTCATTTTGTTAACAACCTGAGAAGTTGAGCACTCTTGTACACATTCTCTTAAGCTTAATACAAAAGCTTTCCTTTAAATTCCTTTGCCTTCTCTTGTCTTTCTTTGTTTAGCCACCAGGTTGCGTGTAAGAAAGGCTTGCTAACATTGATCGGGAAGTGTTAGCGCCGCACGGATTAGTTTGAGAGAATTAAGTCCGTGACAGTTGGTATCAGAGCATGTTACGATCGCTTTCGAGACATGGACAAGACGGGGAAAAACCAAGTTGCTAGCTCAACCGAGGCAGAAGTCACACAAGAGCAACGAGGGCGTGAGGAGGTAGTTGATCCTGTTGCAGCTAGGACACGAGCCAAGTCCAATGATCAACTCTCTAGCTTGGAGTCACGCTTAAATCATGTGGAGGAAAGCGTTGCGGGCGTGGGTGCCCAAGTGGACGACCTTCAAGAAAGAGTAAAAGGCCTTGAGGCAGAGGTTGCCGAGATCTACACGGCTGTGAGGGACATGATGCTCAAGTTAGAGAAAACCATGCTCGCGGAGATAGGCAATGTCCGCGACCTTCTCATGGATGATCTCTCAAAGGTACGTTCTTCTCTTGAACAAGAGCTAGACAACATGCGGGGTAAAGTCGAGGCCCTACAAGGCGATGTAGCCTTGTGCAAACGTACGATGACTGCCGGGCCAAGCACCACTTATGAGGCTAGAAGTCGAAGTGCCCAAGCCAAAAACTTTCTCAGGGGCACGCAACGCTAAAGAAGTAGACAACTTCTTGTGAGGGCTAGAACAATACCTTTGTGTTGCCGGAATCATGGATGAGGCAACCAATATGCAAAACGCAACTTTGTACCTCACCGACACCGCCATGCTTTGTTGGAGGAGAAGGCATTTAGACGTTGAAAAAGGTACGTGCACCATTGCCACCTTTGATGACTTTAAAAGAGAGCTTAAACGACAATTCTATCCGGAGAATGCCGAAGATGAGGCCCGAGCTCGCTTACGAAGGCTCAAGCAATCGGGGAGCATCCATGACTATGTCAAGGAGTTCACCAATTTAGTGCTCGAGATCCCCGACCTCTCCGAGAAAGATTCACTCTTCAATTTCATGGATGGGCTCCAACAATGGGCCAAGGTCGAGTTAAGGCGCCGGGGAGTACAAACCCTTGCCGATGCCATCGCCATAATAGAAAGCTTGATTGATTATTCTAGCCACGAGGAGCTCACATCCAAGCCGAGGTATGAGAAGAGTAATCAAGCCGTGGGTTGGAGAGTCAAGAGCCCTCATAAAGATGGTCACCATGAGGATCACTCGAACAAATCCAAGGACTCGTCCTCATGGAAAGGCAAGACCAAGGATAAATCCCAAAAAGCTCAAGGCACCAAAAGATCACCACCAAGTAAGTGCTTCATTTGTGATGGTGATCATTGGGTTAGAGAATGCCCGCAACGACAAGCTCTAAGCTCTCTCCTAGCCAAGCATTGAGAAGATAGTGATTCCGAGGAGTCTGAGTCTAATGCACAAATTGGATCCATGCAATTGCTAAACGTGATGCAATCCACCCCGAAGATCGAAGCCAAGGGGTTGCTATATATGGACGCCACAATCAACGGAAAAACATCAAAGGCAATGCTTGACACAGGTGCATCCCATAACTTTGTTTCTCTTGATGAAGCAAAGAGGCTTGGTCTTAAGACCACAAAAGGTGGAGGATCCATCAAGGCGATTAATTCCACCGCACTACCTATGCAAGGCATCGCACATGGGGTCAAGACCAAGGTAGGGACATGGTCTGGCCACCTAGACTTTACCGTAGCCTCGATGGACTACTACAAGCTCCTCCTAGGTGTTGATTTCTTCGACAAGGCTAAAGCCATTCCGATGACATATGCTAACTCTCTGTGCATCACGGATGGTCATCAAGCTTGTGTGGTGCCAACCATTAGGGCCACCAAGCCAAATTCTAAAATGATCTCATCACTTAGAATGGAGGAGCTTGAAGAATTCAAGAATGTTACACCTTCAAAGTTGCGAAGGAGGCTACCACCAAGGGGAAAGGTGGATCCTAAGATCACGTCTAAATCGAAATGAAAGCAAGTTGGGAGTCCAAGGAAGAACACCAACAATTCCATGAAGATGCGACGAGGGCATCGCGAGCTTAGGTGGGGGAGAATGTCACGACCTGCCAGCAACAATGAGGTTAATAAATCATCTTTGGCATTCTTGAAGAATCCATTCACCAAGGAAGCTTCCAGAATGACCAAGAACGACTTACATCCATCTCAAGGATTCCTTCACGTTCTAGAATGTTCCAGGAGGTTCCACCAATATCTAGACACGTCTAGAAGGTATTAGAAGATTCTAGAAGACTCTAGATAATTCTCGAAGGTTCTAGAACATTCTAGAAGGACGGAGAAGATGTTGGAAGCATCTAGAACATTCTAGAAGGATCAAGAATGTTCTAGAAAACCCTGGAAGACCCTAGAAAGATCAGGACTACTCTAGAAGTCTTTAGAGTTCTCTAGAACATTGTAGATATGTAGAGATAGTGGTAGATATCTCTAGAATTATGTAGGTCCTAGTAGATATTTTAGGAGGCAAAGTATGAACCGTCCGATCAAACAAATTATAGCCGTCCATTCGGGAGGAGGGAGCCTATAAATAGGGTCACCCCCTTCATTTTGTTAACAACCTGAGAAGTTGAGCACTCTTATACACATTCTCTTAAGCTTAATACAAAAGCTTTCCTTTAAATTCCTTTACCTTCTCTTGTCTTTCTTTGTTTAGCCACCAGGTTGCGTGTAAGAAAGGCTTGCTAACATTGATCGAGAAGTGTTAGCACCGCACGGATTAGTTTGAGAGAATTAAGTCTGTGACATTAAGCTATACTTACCTTAAGAACCTTAACACTAATTCGGAGTGTTATTGATTCCCACATCTTAATGATACCTCCCGGCATTAATCAAGGATAAACACCAAAAAATATTACGTTCCTTTTAGTCTCTAAAATTCGAATTTATCCCTAAGCCAAATTAGTCTTTATGGAAGTAGATAAAAACAATATTTATTCGTTTCGTGAGTTTAACTCTCCTGATATTAGACAAATGAATTTTCCTCACAAACTTCTGTCCTGAGCTTAAGTGCAAGAAATAGTAACAACCAAGAATAAAAAAAACTTTGAATCAAACTTGCACTAACAAAACTTAAACAAAATACAAACTTCCCCTCACACTACTGCACAAACTAATCTAAGCCCTAAGGGAATTTAGAACATGATGAAGGTAGGGTTTTGGCTAGATTTCTCAATGAATTCCCGATGTCTTACTCTCTACCTAGGGTATGATATGTATAAGCTTGGCCTAGGTCAAATTCTTCTAAAAGTAGGAGTACAATTTAGAATCAAATACAACTTTATTAAAACAATAAATATCTTTATTTTAATTCCTAATTGACTCTCATTTGACTTTTTCCATGTGGCCTTGACCTTAACTTTCCACGTTCTTCTCTTCTTCGTTCCTCATGTAGCTTGTCTTGAAAGATCCAACCTTTTCTTCTCTTTAAATCGTGCACCATATTGATATCTTCCATATGCTGCCTCGGCGTGTATAATATGTCGCCTCGACAGGTGCAATGCTTTGTCTCGTCTCAGTCTGGATTGATCTATTCATTTCTTTCTTAACTCAACATGTCTCAGAAACATTTGGTGATGACTTTGGACTACAACTGTCATCCTTCTCTGCCGTTATAGATTTCCACTAGGACGGCATATTACCTGTCACGACATAAAAATATATCAATATCTTTTCTATAAATTATTTCATAAATTTAATAATTGAGTATATTAATGCTAAACTATAGAAAATATAAAAAATACCAATATTATCACTCAAGTAACCCAAAAACTAACAATAATTATAGGAGACATATAAACTAGGTCTATTAAACACTTATCGGACATGATTCACTTTATAATTATATTGTATCTTTAATTTCGAATGATTCACTTTAATGTCACCATTTAATTTCCTATTTCTATGTTACTTTAATTCCTTTTCTTTCTTTAATTTATTTAATGTCGTGATATAATTATATTATAATATATCTTATTTTACTTTGTTGTATGTTTATATATATTGACCATATGATAAGTATATATTGTGATATTATAATGATGAAGATGATGATGAAGTTTATGTTTATGTTTATGTTTATGATACTATATATAGATAGATATACTTTTTTTTACGATGACCCATAACGGGAGATAATTTGTATTATTTATGACCCGTTTAGCGTAGATAACTAACATTTAACATTTTGTTCTCGTGTTTAATTTCATGCAATTTAAATTTCTTACACTTTATTTTTTCACCTTTTATATTTTGTCTATTTAATTTCCATATTTATTTATTACTTGTAAAGTATATTTGCTTTATTTTATTTTGTATTCGACCTAACTAATTACAAATGTGGTGCTATTTTATTTGATATTAAACATGGCCAATATCAATTGCAGTGGTTGTAGCTTTTTAGTTTATTATCGAATAACATGACCTTAAATTTATTCACATTCTTAAATGGATGATAAATTAATAAAAATTTGAACTTACAAATTTTTAATTTTGGGCAAAGTGTATATGTTTAGGTACTAATTTTTAGGCGTTGTGTGATATTAGATATGTTTCATCCATAATCGACTCTCAAACTCATTTTAAAATCTCTAGTTTTAATAGTGTTCGGTCCACCAAAGTGACCAATAACGACTCTCGTCTTTTTTTAAATAATTTTCACAATTTGATCCTTTTTTAAATAATTCTTAGTCTTTTATTTTCAAAAAAAATCATTTATTTAATTTTTAAATTTTAAAACGATTTTCAATAATAAATAATATATATTAATATTTTTTTTAACAAGTGAAAAAATCCCTGTTAAAACACCCTCTTATTGAAGAGTTAAAACAATTATGGGTAGGTGTCGAAACATATGATATGTTGAAGAAAGAGAGCTTTAATTTGCATGCAGCTTTATTGTGGATTATTGATGATTTCCATTCTTATACAAATTTATCTACGTAGAGAATCAAAGGTCGTTATGTTATCCTTGTTGTGTTGTACATACATGTTTGGAGTGATTGTATAATGGAAAAACGTTCTCTTACATGGGACAACGATGGTAGTTAGATAAAAATTATAGATTTAGATATCAAAAGAATATGTTGGTTGGTACTAAAGAGAAAAGCTCCTAAGTAAATAATTGGGTCTAATATCTTGTTGAAAGATATCAAATTTACTTATAGAAAGACGAACTAACCAACAAACCTAAGATAAAAAAAAAAAAGATAAAAAAGGTGTATGTGATAAGTTCTCAAAATTGTTAATATTTTATGCTTAATTACTCCTTGATTTGATGAATTAAGTTACTAATCTTAGTGTCTTTCGTGTGTTTTTGTGCAGGACTGTGAATTTGAAAAATGTACTTAAATGGCTGATTCTTTAAGTTTTTTATTTTTTGGATTGGTGGGCATGACTTTGGGCATGAAAATCTGACGCGCCATTTCGTCAGCAGCTTCTAGAAGATGACATCAACAAGCGCGTGATAGCTTATCATCGTTCCAGATAGCTTATCAGCCGCATTTTGAATTTTAAATTTGGATTTATCTTTTTGTAATTTGAATTTAAATATTTTTAGAATTATCTAGGATTTATCCCCTTATTTTAGGGTTTGTAAAAGGCTATAAATACCCATCTTGGGTAAGCCTAAAACAATCTTCAGATCTTCGGTTCATCTTTTAATCCTAGAGTTTTCTTTCATCTTTTATTTTCTTTCTTTATTTTTTGTGCTTTTATTTTTATTTTATTTTTTATTATGTCGAGCATAATTCTTCCCATAATTATGCTCGGCTAATTTCTTTTTAGCCAAGGGCTTAAGTAATGACTCGATCCAAATGTGAGGATTGAAAAGCGCATCAATAACTTTGATTTTTATTTCTTCAGTTTTCTTTTAAACTTATTTCCAAAATTAAATTAATTTCAAAACTAAAGATTGACTTTAGTCAAAACTTTGATTTAATTACTTATGTGGGAGGAAAGATCGGCTATTAAAGTAATTCGACTTCCTGGGAACACACTTAGCAAATTGATTGCTAAGAAAACTAAGATTTGATTAGTTATTATTGAAATAACATAATCCAAGTCTGTTTAAATGATTTAAATGATTTTTCTACAAATATTGAGTTGGTGGATTAATCCATGAAACTAATATCAAAGATAGACTTGGGTATTCAGTTTAGAAGTTTTGTTTCAAGGATTGAACCTTGAAAGCTAATTACCGACGCAAAATGCTGAAATGAAAATCTTTTTTCGATGATCTATTAAAATCGAGTCAAAGCGAAAGCCTAAGGCTAGTTTTTAGTATAATTAAATCACTTTCCTTATTTTTTTTCTCTTCAGTTATTTAGTTTCATTATATTCAACAAAAACCCCTTTTTACTTAAAAAATCATTCAATATTCTTGGATCACCAATCAAACAAGCGTAATCAGGAAGTTTCTAGTTCCTGTGGGATCGACCCTTATTTCTCCTTTACTATATTTAATTTCCTATTATTTATTTGAGAAAAAGGAATTTATTTTGATACTACACGACGTGTGTCAGTATGACAATGAGGTTGAGCAACTTAGTGATAATGAGTCTGATGAAGAGCATTGTAACCCCTAGACCCGACCTAAAAGAAATAGATCGAATTTAGGAAGTCACGTTTGAAAACTTTATCCTCAAGAAAACCAATTTTTTAAAAAAATTATACTTTAATTTAAAACAAAATCATAGTAATAACATAAATATCTCAAAATTTTCAAAATAATAAATAAGAACCTGAATATATAAAAATAGTTTCATTTTGATAATGAAATAACTGAATAAAATCTGAGATCCTCCAAGCACCGTAACGCCTAACGTTCATAGATCTGTAAGAGAAAACTAAAGGGAGTAAGCTAAAGAGCTTAGTGTGTCCCTAAGGTGCAAATAAAGACAACAAAACACGATTTATAAAATTATTTTTCAAGAGTAATATTTAAAAAAAATAAAATATGGTTCACATAAATAATTTTTTCAAGAGTACAGTTTTGGAAAAATGCAAATCATGTTGTATGGATGATATCATACGCACAACACAAATCCCAACTACAACGTCACCAGTCCGAATAGAGGAGTTCACCAGAACCCTCACCTACAAAGTCACCAAAATCCGAGAGTGGTCTTAGGCTTCTAGAAAGCTGCCATGACTTCTTCCATACACAATCTCACCTCATGCACACAATATGATGTAACATGATTTGAAAATCCGAAAACAATCATAATTCAATCCAAAATCACAATTTATCTAAAATCTCAATTTGTACAAAAACACAAATTTATAGGGTAAAAAATTATATTTACTATCAAAAGTGTGAAATCTCAAATCTGAAAATTTTAATATTTCTCAAATCACAATGACATGTATGCATGATAACACAAGTGCATAATCAAAGTCAAAGTAAAAAAATTAGACATGTTAGCAAAACACGAGTATTTTTCAAAACATGAAATATTAAGCATGTTAAACAAAAAATGTATTTTCGGAAAATATATATAGAACCGGTAAGAGAACACACTTCAGCCAAAGCGACAAAATTTACTAATAACGTGATTTTAAACTCAAAAAGAAATAAAGAATGAAAACATGGGCTTTAGAGAATCTTGATGGAAGAAAATAATGTAGGGTTTTCTCTTAGACTAAAATATGTATATATATAGAAAAATAATTGATTCCAACTTGAATTGGAATTCTATTAAACCATAAAAAAATTAATAAAATAATAATGAAAAAGATTATAGAATTTTAAAAGGATTTTCCTTATTCGAAAGTAACTTCATATAATATATATTATAATAATAAATAAAGAGTTTTGATAAAACAATAATTAAAATAAAGCAATATTTTTAATAAAAGATAACTAATTTAGTAGAATTATAATTTAATTTAAAAACAATCTGGATATTCAAGATTTTTCAAACTTTAAAACATATATGATAATAATAAATTAATTTTTAAAACCCTCAAAAAATAGGATTTCAAAAATTGAGAATCTGAAAACTAGAGTTTTAATTTAGGAATTTCAAAATTAGGTTTTTAAAATTAGGAATAATTTTTGGGGTGTTACAAGGATGATCCAAATAAGACAGAGTTATGAAAAAGAGAAATATTTTCTTTGAATAGCCTTATTGGAAGCATAACATTTTGAGACATAATCTTGATGTCAAGCACATTAAGAAGAATGTTTGTAAGAATATTATCGAAATCATTCTCAATGTCGATGAAAAATCTGAAGACAATCTAAAGAGTCGACTTGACTTAGTTAACTTCGAAATTCGACATGAACTTCATCCTTAGACACTTTCTAATGAAAAATCTTTGTTATCACTTTTTTATTTTTGTGATGTCTAAGAGAGAAAAATAAATGTTTTGCAAGGTGTTAAAAGATATAAAGATCTCAGAGAGGTATTCATCAAATATATCTCGATATGTCAGTATTAAAGATCGAAGATTTTATTCTCTAAAATCATATGATTATCATATATTGATGCAAGATCTAATGTCAATTGAATTATGTGATTGTATGTCGAATACAGTTATATCTTGTGTAATTAAACTTTCTAATGTAATGAAAACTATTTGTGGGAAATTTTTGGTTGTTGAAGAATTTGAGAAAGTACAACATCGATTAACCTTGACTTTATGTAACTTTGAGAAAATATTTTCACTTTCATTCTTCACAATTATGCATTCTTCACAATTATGGTACACTTGTTGGTTCATCTCTCTCACGAAATTAAAGTTTGTGGATTAAATTTCTATCGGTGTATTTATCCTATAGAGAGGTACAAATATGTCTACTTAAGGTGTTGTAATTCTTTTCAATTTTATTGTTATCGGATAATGTTACAAGATAAATTTGGGTAATATATAATACAAAAATGAATCTTGGCAATGTAATATTAAATGCCACGTTTGACATCAAAACACCCCTAAGAATCAAATTACAAAACGGCGTTTATCAACAAAATATCGTTAAAATTAGAGACATATTATGATGTTTATAAATGCGAACGCCTTTATAAGACATGATAACTGTGACGTTTATAGAAGAAAAAAAAACCATTGTAATACAGAGCTAAAAAAACGTTGGTAAAAACTTGTTTTTAGTGTAGTGTCAAAATGATGCCCTTTGGTATTTAATGACCCGTTATAATTTAATGATCGAGTGACGTAATAATAACAAAAAACTATGATATAATAGTATCATTTTATAGTTCAATATTATTTTTAGTATAAAGGTTAATGTTTAGTAACATTTCGTGTAGTTCACCCTAAATTTATATATCTAGCCAAGTTTATTAGGTGGTCTAGAGAATTTTCATTAACTATATTGACAATATAAAATTCATAGAGTTAGTGTATCCAATATTTAGTTCATTTCATATGCAGTAGTTTATTTTTATTTTATGACAAGATATAACATATATATGAAATTATATATCTAAAATTTCATATTACGAGAACTAACACCACCGAGCATTTGGACTAACTGATATAAGATTCTTTTAATTTGTATTATTGTCTTGAGCTTAAGATCTTGTGAATGTAATAATATTAAGTACCTGACAAGTCCTTGTGTTTCTACTCAAGTCAATAAGAATAATTTTTTTAGGGCACTCGTGACTCGCACACAAAAAATATAAGAATGAACGAGTGTTTGATACAGTGGTAAGACACATTTTATTTTTAGAAGAGAACCCAGATTCGAGATGATATGTTGCGAAGAAAAACTAAAAATTTCAAACATGAACAGTCACGTATACATGAATGAAACCAAGAAAATATAGGGATTAAATCTTAATTTTCAGGACAATAGAGGGATCGAAACTAGAATTAGAACGAAAAATCAAAAGGAAGAGAATTCCATGCATGCAATGGAGGGTATTGAATGGCCATGCTATCAACGTTGCTAAAATAAAGGAGGAGGTGAATGGCAGCCATGAAAAGTTGCAATACGAACGGCAAAGAAAAATTCAGCAAATCACCTTCGGTTCAAGCCTTCCCCTTATTTATATTCCCTTCACTCTTCAACCTTTCACCATTATCAAGCTTGAATCTCCCCTACAAACCCAACATTCCTCTGTAAACCAATAACCGAACACGAAAACAAAATGTCGTGGCAAACTTACGTAGATGAGCACTTGATGTCTGAAATTGATGGGCAACGAGGCCAACACCTTGCCGCCGGTGCGATCATTGGCCATGATGGGAGCATCTGGGCTAAGAGTTCTAAGTTCCCTGAGGTTATTTATTATCATGAAACTCTATTTTCCCCTCAATTGATCTATTTTTTTAATGATTTGTTTGCTTTGTTGTTTTTGCAGTTGAAGGCTAGTGAGGTCTCGGACATAATGAAAGATTTTGAAGAACCAGGCCACCTTGCTCCTACGGGGTTACACCTTGGTGGCTCCAAGTATATGGTGATCCAGGGTGAGCCTGGTGCCGTCATCCGTGGGAAGAAGGTGATATACTTTTATCTTCACATTTATGAATATTGATAGTGACTCATTGATAAGTTGTCACTATTCACTTTCAAAAAGAAAAAAACCGAAGCTAGCGCTTAATTAATAATGACAATTTGATTTAGTCATAGTAAGACACCGATGGTGACATTTTACTTATGACCCGATTTAAAATAGTCCGAAAGAGTAATAAGTGATCATTATTAATTTCAATTAGTGACACCAACATATTTATGTCACTAATAACACCGGGAGGGATTGAGATTGGGTTAAAATTGTGTATGTGCAGGGACCGGGAGGGATTACTATCAAGAAGACCGGACAAGCTCTCGTTCTTGGCATATACGAGGAGCCAGTAACTCCGGGACAATGCAACATGGCTGTCGAGAGGTTGGGTGATTACCTTGCCGAGCAGGGCCTTTAATCGGCTTCACTACCGTTGAAACCCATGGAATTAGCATCCACTTCCATTGGAACCTATGGTTGTTGAGATGCATTTGGACATGGTTGATTCCCTTTGTTTTCTTCACCATTTCTGCTGCTTATTTTGGTTTTCAATTGTTTTTATTTTGTGGATTTTGAGTATAAGTTGATGTTAGGCACCCTTTGATGCCTAAAACATCTGTTCTTCATGTTTTGCGAATTTTTTCCTACATGACAATCTATTACATAAAAGCTACTATTGTCAGTGACACAATCTCTTCTATTCTCTTTCTTTCCGTTTTGTGTTAATGAAAATAATTATTATAGTAATGTACCAAAATGAAATTCATACTGATAATTAGTGTAATAGTGCGACACATTATACTCTAACATGAACACTACAAATCGGTAATTAACTTGATTTTTGTGAACAAATTGATTAAAAAATAAGATCTAATTTATAAAAAATCAAGATTTGGTTTAAGTACTAATTTGATTAATAAACCAAGTTAAAGAACCAATTTAAACTTTAACCCGTAACTAAATATTATTTTTTAATTTTCGCCTAAAGAATAATTTTCCTATTGTACTTGCTCAAAACAAATTTTGTTGCCTTTCACTTTTATTTTCATCAATTTAGCATATGAAATCGCATTTCGACTTATGCATACTTATTTGAAACAAAATATATCCATTCATTATTAAAAAATTAGAATGAAATTCAAAATTCATTGTTACTCTAGTTCAAGGTTGAATCATAGAGTGTTACACCAGTGTAAGACGTTATAGAAAAAATCAAGATAAATAACGATGTTGTTGGATCTTGTTAGTCAATAAGTTAATTAGTTAGTTATTTAGAAAGCTAAATTACAGCTTTACAATCCTAGTTTATTGTATGAGAAAGGCATTGTATTTCCATTCTTCTTTATCGCAATAAAAGATTCTTTGGCTTACGTTGATGAGACCCTGTAAAAGAAATTAGTTCTCTTTTTGATCTCTCAAGAAGCCGCCATTGAAGCTCTCCCTTCCTTCTCAAGTATACGCAGTCACTTCCATCTTGTAAGTTCTTTTCTTCTCAAAGTTTTGAACCAAGACTTCATTGATATTTAGTAAAAATTGGTTCTTGAATTAATTTCTTGTTATTACATGATGTCTTCAGGAATTTGACAGACCATAACAATGAATTGGTTCAAAGATATTGTTACTTTCTTGGAATTCAAAGTTGATTTTGGTTTCTCAATGGAAGACCTTGAGATTGTCTCGTTGGGATGGGCAGTGAAGGTGTAGTAATAACTCAAAAATAATTAAACTAATTTCCTAAGATAGTAGTGCAAGAAAAATAAAAAGGAAAGTTGGAATCGCCAATCCCCGACAACGGCGCCAAACGGCGCCAAATCTGATGGAGGCTAGACAGTCCTGCTTTTATGATGAAGCATTCGTCCTTCCACCTTTTGTCAGATTGAAGTATTTAAGATCTCGAACCCACAGGGATTGGCTTTACTTACGCAATTTATTCTTCTTGCACAATGGAAAAGTAAAAACACAGATAATTGAGTTGGATTATAACTAGTAAAACTAATTAAAGCAATAAAGATAAATGATCAAGAAATCAAGGATGGAAAAGTGAGGTAGGCTAGAGTTCTTCGTAGTGTGGGTTCAATTGACTTGTTTCTGTCTCATGCCATTGTACATCACCGCTTCGGCAGTACTGCAGATTACTGCCTTGGCAGCGACGATACTGTCCGCCGAGGCAATCCCTTGCTCGTGGGTAGACTTTACCAAAGTTCTGCAAAGTGTCCTTGAATGACTCCGCTTATCCCTAAGTCAGAGTGCTATTGATGACTAGTCCTTGATGATACCTCCCGGCGTGAACCAATTATACTCACCAACCAATCTCACACTTCTTTTAGCCGCTGAAACTCTTAACCTATCCCTAGGCCGAGTTAGTGTTTCGCGATTGAAACAACGTACTTACCCCTTTCGTGAATCTAACTCTCCCGAGCATAGATAAATGGATTACTCACAAACTTCCCTCCCGGGCTTGAATGCGAGAACAAGGAATAACAAAGGATAAGCAAACCTTGATAATTTTATTGCATGAAACAAGAAACAAAGTACAATTTTCTTCCACAACTACTCCACAAACTAACCTAAACCCCATGGGAACGATGGAGGAGTTTAGGGTTTTTCTATGAAACTTGATTTCGAGATATCCTCCTTTCTACATAGGCTATGGTTTATATAGGCTTGGCCTAGGGCAAACCTTTCCAAAGTAGGAATATAACTTGGAGTAAAACACAAGTTAAGTACATAAATAAAAGATATTTATTTTATTTCTTAGTTTATTCCTATAAGGAAAATAATCTCGCGTGGCCTTTGACCTTGACTTTTCGTGTGTTCCTCAGCTCCGATTTCTATGCCTCTTGTCTTAAAACGTCCACCTTATTTTTCTCTTCAGATCGCCTATCATATCGACATTTATGTTCCAGGTGCTGCAGCGGCCTCAAATGCTGCCGAGGCATTAAAGTGTTGCCGAGGCAGGTGCTTATCTGCATTTTAGCTTCAGCTTCCAGCATTCATCATGCTATCTGGCATTTCCTATGTGGTAGTTTCCTGTCTAAGAGAAGAAACCATTAACCGTACCTGCTTTATGCCAAATAATAGATAAATTCATGAATTAAGTATTGGGATGCTGAAATATGGAAATAAGCAAAATTATCCAATATTGCCATTAAATCTGTCCTTTATTAGCAATAATCGAGTGGGAAATTGGTATAAAGAATAAGACTTTTAGGCACTCATCATTCCACATAAATGGTGTGGAAGTTTATTTTCCTTGAGTGTAAATCAGATTCAAGGAAATTGAATTTCTGCGTCATTTATGTCGAACAAGTCGTACTACACCTCCATTGTTGTTCTCAATAACTTTGACGGTCTCTAAGGTCTTCCAAGGAGAATTCAAAATATGAAAGACACTTGATAACGATGGTAGAAGAAATAATTTGTTGGGGTTTGGTTAGCTCGTGACACCAAATATTTAACGTATCTCCGGTAAGTTTCTTTGGTTTCAAGATTCAATATTTTCATGGATAGATTCAAAGATATTGTTTCTTTCTTGGAATCCAAGGTTGATTTCAAATTCTCATTGGAAGATCTTGAGATTGTCAAAGATATTTTTCATTTTGCTATGGACCGGGGATCACTGGCCGATGTGGTCCATCGAACTGTATCTCTCAGCGATGTTTACGCAGGCATAGACATATAAATGGCGTCTACTTCGATTGAAACCTATGGTTGTTGAGAAGGCATTTGGACGTGATTGATTCCCTTTGTTTAATTGTTTCCTTGCCCATTTCCGTTGTTCCTTCTGCTTTTCAATTCTTTTCTTTGTGGTTTTTGTGCATAATTTGCTATTTGGCATCTGTTCTTATTCATGTTTAGCCAAGTTTTCTTGCATCACAATCCACACATTAAAGTGAAGGCACGAATAGATGTATGAGAAAGAGGTAGACGATTTCTACCCATATTAATCAATCCATAAATTAAAAATAAGTGTTTATCATCCTAAGTATTTAATTTAATTATTTTTACGGTATTATTATCGTTTGTAATTTATAACGAACCTTGCCTCTCTTAGCCAACTAATAGTATAATACATTCGTTTTTGACACAAAATTGAATAAATGTCTTTATTTTTGTGTCTCTTTCAGAATCCATTATAAACACCATACTTATAGAGTGTTTCAAGGAACGAAAATAAAGAGCAAGATGCCGCCATTGAATCTAACCTTCCTTGTCAAGTAAGCACAATCACTTTCCTCTCTAAATGCTTTTCTTTCCTTCTTTTTGTTTTAAGCAGATGCAAGTTATGGATCAAAGACTCCATTTTCATTTATTAAAAATTGGTTCCTGAATTAAATTTTTGTTTTTACATGATGTCTTCAGGAATATGACAGGTGAATTGGTTCAAAAATGTTGTTTATTTCTTGGAATTTAAGGTTTATTTTGAATTCTCAATGTAAGACCATGAGATCGTCTTGTCGGGAGGGGCCTAGGAGGTGTAATATAACTTGTTCAAAAATGTTCTGGAAATTGATTTGCTTTGTAGGTGTTTTCGGTAAGACATTTGCAGAATTTAAACCCATGCTAAATTTTAAATCAATCTAGATTCGTTTATTAAGATTTTACCTTTTAATCTAATTATACATTTTAAACCATTTATTACCGTTCACTTAATAGGTCACGTTACCTTAATCCATTTCAAACATAGCATTCACAATACCAACCTAACAAAATACATGAAAGTGACTTAATAAAACACTTTGCCACCATACTAGGAGTGTATAAGGATCCAATTTTATGGGAAGATAAATGCATTAAGCATACTTTACATAAGGAAGTAACTATAAACCGTAATCGTCGGAATTTGTTCGGGGAGTCGCCACCAATCTTTTTTATGGTGCGATTGGAACACCAAATTGAGTCTGTGAACCAAAGTTGGATCTAGGAGTCTGTTACGTATGGGGAAGGGTGAGCACCCCCACAATGCCCAAAATTAACACCTTTCGGTTATAAAATATTTTATATGAACGAAAATATAAATTTGGTATATCTTACAATTTTATACTTAAAAGCTTAATAAAATACTTTACCATCATACTAAAAGTGTATAAGGTATATCTTACAATTTTATACTTAAAAGCTTACCAACCTTGCAAAAAGGAACCCAACATTACGTGAAGATAAATGCATTAGCATACTTTATATAAGGAGGTAACTATAAGCAATAAAACTATACGATATGCATTCAATTACTTGCAACATTGTTAACATGGTTTGTGGTCCATATTTAATACCGTAGCCAATAGTCAATAACAATGAATAATATGTAGTACTGATATTTCATTTAGTACAATATAAATCTTTAGATCGATCAAGATAGTGAATACGTAAATTTTTATGCCTCGTCAAATTATTAAGTGGTCTAGTTCCTATGTCTCGTCAAATTGACCAATACCCATATCATACCTCCGCCTCGCTAAATAAAGGTTGTAATCCAAGGACCGTAGTTCACCCTTACCAATGAGATCATGAATCCTATGACATGCCAATTGTATTTAATTTCCAATTGAATCCAAGATCCAATATATTTTTAGGCCAATATACAATTAACAACAATAACAATAGTTTCAATGGATCAATATCAATAATTTTACTTCTAGGTGCATTTTAATAAGTTCAATGATTCAATATAACATTTTTAATCATTTTTAATATATTTAATATTTCATATCAATGAAAATAACATGAACAATAGCAATGATTTAATGACATGGTTCCAAGTACTATGACAATAATCTATGTCCAATGGACAATGAGTAGTATACCAATGATTCAATATGTCAATGATTTTAATGGTGTGGTTCTAATGATTCAATACACATCAATATATTAAAGAAGTTTTACAAAAGCTTACCATAACACTCTATATGAAGTCCAATGCAATCTCCCTTGAAATTAAATGTTATCAATGACAATATCAATGTAAATGGAAAAGAAAAAAGTTCCTAGCTTAATCCCAAGACACCAAATACACTCATATTGATTATAGATACTTTCAAGGCTCTCTAATTTTAATTCTCTTGTTCTTGGACTTTGTAGGACTGGTGTAGGATACGGGTGCATTCGATTTGGTACGGTTTAGTTTTTTATTAAAATATAAAATGAAACGCAGTCTGTGTTCTTTTAAAAGAAAATTGAACCGAAACCGAATGATATAAAAATCGAAAAATTGAAAACCGAATTTTGCGGTTCAATTCAGTTAAAAACCATTGTTTTAACATGTTTTTTTAATTAGAAAAATAACCAAAACAAATAAAATATTTATTATACCCTTCAATATCAATTTATTAATAATAATAAATAATAAATAATAATTAAAAGAAAAAGAAAAGGAATTGATGATGGAGTTAAAGGGGTAGTCGGTTATGGAGTTATTATTTTTTGTGAGATGAGGAGATTAAGGAATGATGGGAATCATTATTTTAAGGAAAAAAAAAAAGGAAGGAATGGACTGTGTTGCACGGTGAAAGACTGTTAAAGCTTTGGACTTCTTAATCTGTATAATTGGTAAATATGATGTCTTGTTGTCGACAAGCTACTGCTCCAGTGGCAAGACTTCTTGTGAATTTCAAGCTGTAATACATGTGTAATGTAAATAGATAACAAATGTAATAAATAAATATAATAATAAATAATAAATAATTAATTAAATTGAGAGAGAGGGGTATTAAATTCATGTGTTGTAATTTAGGATTTTGTTATGAAATGAAATCTTATTTGGGTCTTTGTCTTTTTAGTTCGTGTTTTTATTTAATTGTCTAATTTATTTGTTTGCATATTTCAAATCCTTTATGACAACACCTAATTTACACATAATTAATTAAATTAGAACCTTTTTAGGGTTAGTCACTTTAATTAAATAATTATTTTTTAAATAGAAAGATAATTATAGTAACGATGACATTTTAATCATATGCCTCGGATACACTAAGTGGTCAGTGTTTTGACGTAACATTATGTTGACCAAGAGTGTAATTTGGTATCATGTTCGACGTGTCAACGAAACATAGAAAATGACAAATAATTTAGGGTTAGTTAAATAAAATTAATTAGGTAAATAATTAGAAACACCAATAGTATTATTAATTTTATTCGGTGTCAAGATGGTAGTTTCCAATCATTTGGACGTTATCATAATACACTTGATAAATTAATAATTTAATAGGGTTTTAAATATTTAATTAATGAAGCCTTATAGGTTAGAACTTAAAATTGACAAGATAATACTCGATCATCCATTCAAACCTTTTGGGGTATGATTTATATTTCTTTAAATACGAGTTAAGGTTTCCTATTATAGGACGTCTTATTCAAGCTCGTATTTAAAAGAAATGTACTTTCTTATCCAAAAAGATATCCTTATTCGAATGATATTCATCTGACAATGACGAACTAAATTTATATTATTATTCGAAATGCCAAAATACCATTTGTAATTAATAAGGTACCAATTTCAGACGCTTGTAAGGGTTGTACTTACGCGTAATCGACTCCCAAACCCAAAATGTTTTAAAAAGAATCTTTGGTTTGTTTTACAGTGTCCGGCCTACCTAAGTTGCCTGTAGAGACTCCAAGTCATTTTAAAATTAAAATAATACATGTTTTAAACACGAACCAGATTTCCAAAATTAATAATTAAAAGTAATAAAATTCGATTTTTCAAAATTAACTCACCAAGCTATTTTTCACACATTCGATTTTAAAATGGTCGCGACACAAATAAATCATAAAAAATAGTTTTTGAATTAATATACACTCAATGATTCTATATCACCAACCTAAACATATATATCCAGCCTAATATATTTTTTGATTAAAGACAAACTCAAATATTCTATGTTATAAAATAATCGTAAATAGTAAATATTACAAAAAATATAATCGAATTTGAAACACGATATCTAATCAATTTAATAATATAAAATTATATCTAAATATTTCAGGAGACCAATTTAAAAAAATCATTATTTGGTTTAAGTACTAATTTGATTAATAAGCCAACTTCAAGAACCAATTTGAACTTGACTTTAACCTGTAACTAAATATTCTTTTTTAATTATCGTCTAAAAGGGTAATTTTTCTATCGTACTTGCCCAAAACAAATTTTGTTGCCCTTCATTTTTATTTTCATCAATTTAGCATATGAAATTCGCATTTCGACTTATGTATACTTATTTGAAACAAAATATATTCATTCATTATTAAAAAATTAGAGTGAAATTCAAAATTCATTGTTACTTAAGTTCAAGGTTAAATCATAGAGTGCTACACCAGTGTAAGACGTTATAGATAAAATCAAGATAAATGACGATCTTGTTGGATCTTGTTAGTCAATAAGTTAATTAGTTAGTTATTTATAAAGCTAAATTACAGCTTTACAATCCTTCTATATAAAGCTAGTTTATTGTATGAGAAAGGCATTGTATTTCCATTCTTCTTTATCTCAAAAAAAGATTCTTTAGCTTAGGCTGATGAGACCCTATAAAAGACATTAGTTCTCTTTTTGATCTCTCAAGAAGCCGCCATTGAAGCTCTCTCTTCGTTCTCAAGTAAGTTCTCTTCTTCTCAAAGTTTTGAACCAAGACTTCATTGTTATTTAGTAAAGATTTGTTCTTGAATCAATTTCTTGTTTTTACATGATGTCTGCAGGAATGTGACAGACCATGACAATGAATTGGTTCAAAGATATTGTTTCTTTCTTGGAATTCAAGGTTGATTTTGAATTCTCAATGGAAGACCTTGAGATTGTCTCGTTGGGAAGAACAGTGAAGGTGTAGTACTAACTTGTTCCCCATAAATGGTGTGGAAGTTCATTTGCCTTGAGGGGAAATCAGATTCCAGGAAAATGAATTTCTGTGCCATTTATGTCGAACAAGTTGTATTACACCTCCATTGTCATTCTCAATAACTTTGACAGTCTCTAAGGTTTTCCAAGGAGAATTCAAAATATGAAAGACACTTGATAACGATGGTAGAAGAAATAATTTGTTGGGGTTTAGTTAGCTCGTGACACCAAATATTTAACGTATCTCCGGTAAGTTTCTTTGGTTCCCAGATTCAATATTTTCATGGATTGATTCAAAGATATTGTTTCTTTCTTGGAATCCAAGGTTGATTTCAAATTCTCATTGGAAGATCTTGAGATTCTCAAAGATATTTTTCATTGTGCTATGGACCGGGGATCACTGGCCGATGTGGTCTATCGAACCGTATCTCTTAGTGATGTTTATGCAGGTATAGACATATAAATGGCGTCCCTTTGTTTAATTATTTCCTTCCCCATTTCCGTTGTTCCTTATGCTTTTCAATTGTTTTCTTTTGTGGGTTTAGTTCATAATTTGCTGTTAGGCACTATATGGCGTCTGTTCTTATTCATGTTTTGCCATGTTTTCTTGAATCACAATCCACACATAATGATTTTTCGACGTGTAAAAACCTTCTATTGTTAATCATGTCTCTTTCTAGATCTTACACTAAAAAAAATAAATTTTAAACTTTAACTCTAATTTTCACATCCTAAACCCTACCCATAATTTTTCAAACCCTAACCCCAAACCCTCATCCCCAAACCCAATTTTTTAAAGCGGGGACTCCAATTGAAGCATAATAAAAGGACAAACAATTTACACCCCGTTTTTAATATCTTATATACTAATTGAGTAAAAAAACTCAGCCTTTTTATCATGACTCCTTCTACGTCTCCCGTAAAAAAATTCTAAAAAATTGAATTTTAAACTCTAAGCCTTATTTTCTATATCCTAAACCCTAAACCCTAAAAAATACACCTTACCTCTAATTCCTTAAACCATAACCACAACCCTTAATCTTGAACTCTAAACCATATACCCTAAATTTCTAATTTAAAGCGGAGGCACGAATAGAGGCATGAGAAAGAAACGATTTTCACCCATATTAATCTACCCATAAATTAAATATAAGTGTTTATCACCATAAGTATTTAATTTAATTATTTTTACGGTATTATTATCCTTTGGAATTTATAATGAACCTTACCACTCTTAACCAACTAATAGTATAATACATTAGTTTTTGAAAAAAAAAAATGAATAAATTTCTCTATTTTTGTGTCTCTTTGAGAATCCATTATAAACACCGTATTTATAGTGTTTCAAGGGACAAAAATGAAGAGCAAGATGCCGCCATTGAAGCAAACCTTCCTTGTCATGTAAGCACAATCACTTTCCTCTCTAAATGCTTTTCTTTCCTTCTTTTTGTTTTAAGCAGATGCAAGTTGTGGCTAAAAGACTCCATTTTTATTTATTAAAAATTGGTTCCTGAATTAAAATTTTGTTTTTACATGATGTCTTCAGGAATATGACAGGTGAATTGGTTCAAAAATATTATTTATTTCTCGGAATTTAAGGTTTATGTTGAATTCTCGATGGAAGACCATGAGAACGTCTTGTCGGGAGGGGCCTAAGAGGTGTAATATAACTTGTTCAAAAATGTCGTGGAAATTGATTTGCCTTGTATGTGTCTTAAGTAAGACATATTTGCCAAATTTAAACCGCATGCTAAATTTTAAATCAATCTAGATTCGTTTATTAAGATTTTACCTTTTAATCTAATTATACATTTTAAACCATTCATTACCATCCACTTAATAGGTCACGTTGCCTTAATCCATTTCAAACATAGCATTCACAATACCAAGTGACTTAATAAAACACTTTAGCAACATACTTTACATAAGGAAGTAACTATAAACTTTAATCACCGGAATTTGTCTGGGGAGTCGCCTCCATTTTTTTTACAGTGCGATTGGAACAACAAATTGAGTCTACGAACCAGAGTTGGATCCGAGAGTCTGTTACGTGTGAGGAAGGGTGAGCACCCCCAAAATGCCCAAAATTGGCACCTGCCGGTTACAAAATAATATATATGAACGAAAATGTAAATTCGATTTAAATTTTAATAACATGATCCTGTTAATTTTTAAACATAATCTGCACATAAACAAAAACGTTAGTTAATAATAATAATAATAATAATAATAATAATAATAATAATAATAATGGAAATTGGGACCAAATCTGCACAAAAACAAAACTGTGAGGTCATTATAGTGAAATAAGAGGGCTAAATTGAATAAAATGTAAAATTATAGGGCTAAATCATAAGAACAGTGACCAAAATTGGAGAGAATGCAAATTGGAGTGATGGAACGTGAACACGCTGAAAGCGCAGGGATTGCACTTGCAATTTCCCCACTATTCTGGGTTAAACGTGGATCCGGGTCTGGTGCGGGTCTACTCCACGGGTCACTGAGCCAAAACAACGTCATTTTGGCTATGGGAGAACAATCCCAAAACGACGTCGTTTTAGGTGTTCCTTAAATACCCAAAATTCATAAAAAAACTCATTTTTTCATTCAAATGTTCAAAAACACAAAGCTTTCTCTCATGTTCTTTTGGCTTTCCTCGGCCGATCGAAAACCTTGCCATAGACTGTCATTGTCCATCGGTCACCGGCGACGTTCGCTGCCGCTCCCGATGGCCGAAAATCACAAAGTTTATGTTTTTCTGAAGCCTCTTAACACGGGGAAGACAAATATGGAGTCGGTTTTTCAAGCTTCAATCGGAATAAGCCTAGATCTAAAGATAAGTATTCGGTTTTCCTTTTTTACCCTTTTTTTTTCCTTTTTGCTTCTACTCTCTTTCTTTCTTCAGTGTTTTGTTTCGAATATTGGTGGTGTTTGGCTGGTATTTTTCTTTTTATTTAGAAAACTCGTACCCGATTACATTGTTCATTGGGGTTTTTATATCCCTGATTACATTTAAAATTTTACATATAAAAACATGAAAAAAAAACTTTATTTCTGTGTTCTTTTAAGATCTGAAGGGAGGTGGGTCGGTGATGTCAAATCTAGGGCGGTGGAGCAGTGCGACGACCGTTTCTTCGACGAATAAGAGTGTGCATGGCAACCACGCGGCAAGCCAACCACCGCGCGTGGCAGCCACACACAATGATTGTGCAAGAATGGTGAAGAACGGTTGAGCATGGCGGCTGGGAAAGAGGGTTATGTTGCTAGGGTTTTGTTTATTTGTTTGGGTTTGGCTGTTTTAGGTTAGTGGGCTGCCAGATTTAGATCATTGGGTTATGGGATTTGTTGTGGGCTAAGTGTAATTTAAAATGGGTTCTTACAGCTGCCTCTCTTTGCTCATTGTTGTGTAACGACAATAGAGTAAAATTAAAGAATAACCCATTTCATCTGGTATGGTTTAATGGTCTTTATTTGGTATGGTTGGGGTTTTATTGGTAAGGTAGGGGTTCCTTTTTGGTCACCGCTTCTTTTTCTGGAGCTTGACTTGATGTAATTCACCACCATTATCAGCAAAATCTTCAAAACAGACTATTTATTAGAGGAGACGATCTAAGCTTGACTTGTTGTAGAAGACACAATATGCTTGATCTGCAGCGACACTGATGATGTTTCTATCTTTGGAGAAAACTTGATCTATCTACAACATTCGACGGAGCTATAAGGTTTGCAAATTTTGATTCATCTATAGCATTGACGATGAGATAGAGTATAACATTTGATGCAGCTACAAAAACACCGAGGAGTTGGTTTCTAACATTTTACCCAGTTATAGTGTCGATGTTTGATCCAATTGCAATACTGACGGGGAGGCAAGATCCGTAAATCTAAGGATTCTTGTATTGGGTTTTATTGGAACATCAATGAGTGGATGAGTTCTGAAATTTGATTCCATTGTAACGCTGAAGAAGCAGTGATCTCGGTTCAGTTGCATTTTTCTCAAATGCATAGGGATTAACGAATTTTGTTTGCCTTTACTGGTATTCGTTTGTTCTGGGCTAGTTGTATCATTTTTCTGGGTACAATCAACTAGTACCAATTATGATATTGGATTTCTTTTAAGGTTTTAATCCATCGACCATTTGTAAGAATGGATTAAAACGGAAATTTGAATGGTCCTTTTCAATGCATTTTTCCCAAATACAATCAGTTGGTACCAAGGACTTAACACCTTGTCCATTCGCGAGAATGGATTTCCCTGGGTATTTGAATTGCCCCTTGTTTTATTTTTTTCTCCCCTTGTTATTTATATTAGAACATGTCAGGCTTAGTCAATCAGCATCAACTTCCGCTTTACTTGCATCTTCGGATTATTCAACTCTTTATTTTTATGAAACGAATTATTTATTAAGATATTTTACAAAAAAAACTTAATATGTAAAGCTAGTAATGTGAAATAATTTAACGAAATAGAATGATGAGGTACGACCGAAATAGAATTGATTTGCACTACATTTGAAGAAGTGGTAAGATCCCCATGAATAACTGATCGGTACTATATCTGAAGAAATGGTAAGATATTTGTGAAAAATTGATCCACACGACATCTGAGGAAGTGACAAGATCTTTATGAAAAATTGATTCGCACATCTAAGGAAATGACTAGATCTTCGTAAAAAATTGATATACACAACATCTAGGAAGTGCTAGATCTTCATGAAAAATTGATCTACACAAAATCTGAGGAAGTGCTAGATCTTCATGAAAAACTGATCTACACGACATATGAGGAGGTGCTAGATCTTTGTGAAAAACTGATATACACGACATCTGAGGAAATGTTATATCTTCATGAAAAACTGATCTACACGACATTTGAGGAAGTGCTAGATCTTCGTGAAAAACTGATCTACACGACATATGAGCAAGTGCTAGATCTTCGTGAAAAATTAATCTACACGACATCTGAGGAAGCTCTAGATCTTCTTGAAAAAATGATCTACACGACATCTAAGGAAGTTCTATATTTTCGTGAAAAATTGATCTACACGACATCTGAGAAAGTGCTAGATATTGATGACAAAGTTGTGTTTGTCAATTCCCTCGTTTATTGAAAGAGGAGTGAATTTTGTATCACTATTGTAAACAGATTTAGAATGTTATGGTTAGCAAGCACTGCATGATTCTAATCCTAACATGTCTAATGTATGCATGCATGATCCTAATTTGAAATGCAAAGTGCATATGTCAATGATTTTGTTTCAAGATTGGTTCAATCAGCTGGCTTGATTGTTTGTTGGAATTTTGTTTTCATGGTTAGGCCTTTCTTCTTCAGGCAAATATATTTGATCTGATTCTGTTTGTAGAGCATATGTTTTCCTTTTGAGGTGTATTCTAGAAAATTATTTTTTTTTTCTGAACCAAGATTGCTCTCAGTCCTTGTACTTTTAGGAATGTTTATGGAGCAATATAGAAAAAATTGTCAACTGATTGAAAAAGCACAAGAAGCAAACATTCATAGCTACCGGGCAAACTCGAAAAATGTGGTCCCCACATATCTTGTTAACAAGCTTGATATGATCAATTTAACGAGACCTTTTGTATCTTGGAGGCTTTAAGTGAAAATTCTCCTTGTATCATAGAGCTTTTGCTTTATCTTTATTTTGATCTTGGCAAAACCCATAAAGAATAGATTTTTTACTTCTACGGGTAATATAATGTTTATCCCTTAAACTAGGGAAAAATAGATTACCCTAGTAGAAGTTTGGATTGATATAAAGCACGTGATGGTTTTTCATGTTTCTTCTATGATTAGGGAAAGATTTTTAACTTCTACGAGTAATATAGCGTTTATCCCTTATATTAGGGAAAAATAGGCTGACACAGTAGAAGTTCGGATTGATATAAAGCATGTGATGACTTCTTATATCCCCTCCATGATTAGGGAAGAATTTTTGAATTCTACACGTAATATAGCGTTTATCCCCTGGATTAGGGAAAATGAGGTTGCCCTAGTAGAAGTTCTAATTGGTGTAAAGCGAATATTGGCTTCTCATACCCTCTTCTTGTAGATTCTTGGTGCGACAAAATTTTTCGTTCCTCTTAACAGATCGAAAAGCGGATCAATATCTCGGTTATTATCACGTTGTCAAGGTGCCCCATCGTAAGGCGAGTTTCGAGAAACATAATTTAAATTCAAGTATTTTTAATTTTGAGAGCAGCGCGAGGTCTGGAACCAGGCTTGACTCCCTTGCATTCATCATTGGAAGATGGTCTTTGCCTTCCCTAACTTTCAACTTTTCTTCCAATTACTTGTATTGACATACGAGTTGTTTGGAGAGCTCGACTTTCAGCTTGTCAATTTTATCAGGATCGGTATGCATTAATAGTCCTCCTTAGAGCGAAGAATTTCAACCAATACATATGTCTTGTTAAGAAGATTATTGAAGTCTTCCACCAGTGTATTTGGGTCAATGAATACTCATTTTTCTCTTTTGGATCTCTTTCGGACAACATTTTTTCTATCTTTTCTAGCATGTCATCCTGTGACTGCGAAAGATGCAAGTAAGTAACTAGCTGGGGTTTTTTCAACAAAGATGTCTTCATGTACATGCTGATTTTTGCCAAATTTTCTCCATTCCTTTGACTTTGCGTTTGGTGGAATAAGAATGTTGAGTTTTAGCATGTCCCAAGAAAAACTACAAAACATACATTATATCGTTAATATTACAAAATATTTTACAAAAAAAGGTGTTGACTCAGTACAACTTTGAAAAAGAAGCTTGCTTTAGAACGAAGCTTTCTCTACAAAAGATGGGCCTTATTGTACATGTACTGTTTGGCCTTTACCCTCAAAATTTTGATTTTCTTGAAATAGCAATTTTAGTTTCCTGCCCTAAATAAAAGCTTCGGCTCGAACAACTAGAGTTCATAGATATTTGGCTATCTCTTAGACTTTATCTAGAGCTTTGATCAAACGACTCCATTTTGAGAGGACATTTCCACGCTTTAACGATTTTGGCGACATTTTTCTTGTACCCTATGTCCTTATAACGAAATTCATATGTATCGAGTCTTCTCGTCATTGGAATAAACTATCTTGACCTGTATCGTCTTGCCACCATTAACAGAGTGTATCCATTTGCCCCCCCCCCATATTTCTAGCAAAGGGACCTAATCATAACCCTCACAACTGTATGTGATTTCATGAGAAAAAAAACTCGATTTCCACACGATATCTCCCTCGCATAGATTACGTAGAATGACTTTTCATTGGTCATAAGGGATTTTCTTCGGTCTTTAAGTATATGCCAAATCCCTTAAAGGTGAACAATTCTAGAAACCGATATGGTACAAAATTCTTTCCGACTTCCAGAAGTGGCTATGAAACCAAACCAACAACAGATGTGTGTAACTGCTGAACCTTCCTTTTCCACTGTTTTTTGCAAGCGTTGAGTGATATAAAGGTTTCGACCAAGATAGATAGAAAAAAGGTAATACCTCTTTCAGCGAGATCAAACAGCTCCGTGACGGCATCGTCGATGTGTCCAAGTGATTTCGGGAAAATGATTAACCCGTAAATAGCCAAGGTGAACATCCTAACTTGTTTCTCATGTTTGGTCTTGACTTAAATTATGTATGGTATTTTCTCTAGGCAATATATTTCATTTCTCCCATTTCTTGGGTTTTGGACTTCACTTATTATTCGTTCTTACCGATCAATTTTTGCAAGAGGGTTTAAAATACATCTTATCCATCTAAAATTTTGGGCAACATGTCAAGGCAGTGTATTATTTGATTGTCGGTGCAATTTCGACATCCCCGGGTGAAACAACTATAAGCGAGATTCCAAAATTGGGCTAAGGTCGGAATAGGGCTTTGTCGATATTGACATCCAGTGGATATAGAAAATCTCCGTAGTTGAAAAAAAAAACTCTTAGGCAATTGGTCTAAATATATTTCAATTCCTGTAATTTTTTATGCATTGATGAGATGCGAGTAAAGTCTAAAAGATTGGACTTTTCTTCCTTTAACGAGTTGTCTTTGTTTTGGTACTATGATTCTTCGGACCATCTTCGGATTCGAAGGTTGCTTTCCACCTTATCAAGAAAACGATTTTCTGTGGCTAATCCTTTCTAACGGTTTTACTTATATCAAAACCTTTTTTTAAAAAATAACATGCAAATACAAAAACGAGACCAAAACAAAACAAATAGGAAAATTTTTGTACCAAATTAGATAAATAATAAATGAAATAGAATAAAAATAAAAGATACGAAAAAAATATTACGAAAATAAATAACAAAAAATAAAGGGCGTAAATAAACGTAACCCTCCACTCGCTCTCTTTCCAAAATGCCCCCTACAAGGTGACTGTCTAAACGGGAAGAGGTCTGGCATGACGGCTCTAAGGGTAGGCCTCTAGGTCTCACTACGTGTGGTGCGGTTCTAGAAGGTACTTGAACGAGACTTATTACCCTACTAAGGATAATAAGCACAATTTAGGGGGATAAGTTTCTCTAAGTCGATGCGGAGACGTATGTCTCACGAAGACAGAGAGAAAAATATCTCGAAAGCAATTCACCATCGTACACTGAGGCAGAACCTCACAAAGGAGTGATTTCATGCTCCCACTTAATTGGACGAAGTATGAGCTGAGAGTTCATGAAAAAAAAACTCATTTTTTCATTCAAATGTTCAAAAACAAAAAGCTTTCTCTCATGTTCTTTTGGCTTCCCTCGGCCGATGGAGAACCTTGCCATAGATCGTCGTCGTTCACCGGTCAACGGCGACGGCTGTCGTCGCTCCCGATGGCCGGAAAACACAAAGTTTATGTTTTTCCGAAGCCTCTTAACACGAGGAAGACAAATATGAAGTCGGTTTTTCAAGATTCAAGCAAAATAAGCCTAGATTAGAAGATAAGTATTTGGTTTTCCCTTTTTTACCCTTTTATTTGTTTTTTACTTCTGCTCTCTCTTTTTTTTGGTGTTTTGTTTCGAATATTGGTGGTGTTTGGCTGGTATTTTTCTTTGTGTTGGGAATATTGTTTTTTTATTTAGAAAACTTGTACTCGGTTATATTGTTCATTGGGGTTTTTTTATATCCCGTGATTACATTTAAAATTTTACATATAAAAACAATAAAATAAACTTTGTTGCTATCTTCTTTTCAGATTTGATAGGCGGTGGGTCGGTGATGTTAGATCTAGGGCGATGAAGCAGTGCGGCAGTCGTTATTTCGACGAATAAGAGCGCGCGTGACAGTCACGCGGCAAGCCAACTATCGCGTGTTGAGGGCACGTGCAATGACTATGCAAGCATGGTGAAGAACGACTGAGCATGGTGGCTGGGAAAGAGGTTTATATTGCTAGGGTTTTGTTCATTTGTTTCGGTTTTGGTATTTTAGGTTAGTGGGCTGCTAGATTTAGATCATTGAGTTTTGGGATTTATTGTGGGCTAAGGGTAATTTAAAATGGGTTATTACATAAACAATTAAACTATACGATATGCATTCAATTACTAGCAACATTGTTAACAACATGGTTTGAGTTTCATATTTAATACCGTAGCCAATAGTCAATAGAAATGAATAATATACAGTACCAATATTTCATTTAGTGCAATATAAATCTTTGAGTCGATCAAGATAGTGGATACGTAAATTTCTATGCCTCGTCAAATCAATAAGTAGTCTAGTTCTTCTTTCTCGTCAAATTGATCAATACCCATATCATACCTCCGCCTCGCTAAAAAAGGTCGCAATTTAAGGACCGTAGTTCACCCTTACCAATGAGATCATAAATCCTATGACATACCAATTGTATTCAATTTCTACTTGAATCCAAGATACAATACATTTTTTAGGTCAATATACAATTTAATAACAATAACAATAGTTTCAATGGATCAATATCAATAATTTGACCTTTAGGTGCATTTTAATAAGTTCAATAATTCAATATAATGTTTTTAACCATTTTTAATACAATGGAAAATGAGCAGTATAGATTTAATATGTCAATGATTTTAATGGTGGTTCTAATGATTCAATACACATCAATATATTAAAGAAATTTTATAAAAACTTACCATAACAATCTTCCTTAAAATTAAATGTAATCAATGACAATATCAATGTAAATGGAAAAGAAAAAAGTTCCTAGCTTAATCCCAAGACACCAAATACACTCATATTAATTATATATACTTTCAAGGCTCTCTAATTTTAATTCTCTTGTCCTTGGACTTTGTAGGACTTGGTGTAGGATACGGGTGCATTCGGTTTCATACGTTTTTTTATCAAAATATGAACAAAAACGCAGTCTGTTTTATTTTAAAGAAAATCGAACCGAAACTGAATGGTATAAAAATCGAAAAATTGAAAACCGAATTTTGCGGTTCTGTTAAAACCCATAGTTTTAACGGTTTTTTTAATTAAAAAAATAAGGAAAAAAATAAAATACTTATTAGACCCTTCAATATCAATTAATTTTGTTATTAAGAGCATGAAAACACATGTCTTGAGCCATTGAGAAATCTAAGATTTCAAATAAAATTTTTAAAAAATAACAATGATTACAAAACAAATAATATATCTGAAAAATAAATCATAAAAATATTTTTTTTAATTAAATATATCACCAACCTAAATATATATATATCTAGCCTAGGGGTGCTTAACGAGTTGAGCAGCTCGTGAGCAACTCGAACTCGACTCGGTTAAAACTCGATAATACTCAACTCGGATTAGCTCAACTCGAACTCAAACTCGACTCGATACCTTAATGAGTTGAATCGAGCAAAGTCTAACTCGATAAGTTCGTGAGCAGCTCGTTAACTTTTTAAACTATTTTTTAGTAATTACATTAAAATAATTTCATTCAAAAAATAAATTTAAATTATAATTATTAATGTATGAATTGTTATTTTAATTTTAATATGTTAGTTTGTTGTATTTATGATTTTAAAAATGTTTTATACACTCTTTTAATATTTTTGGTTAAATTTATTAATTTATGTTAATATAAGCCTCATGGTATTGTTAAATTTTACCTTTAGTTAAAAATAAGGTAAGTTTTTTAATGAGCTTAATGAGCAACGAGTCGAGTTGAGCAATAAGTCAACAATAACGAGCACGAGTCGAGCACAATTTTAACGAGCTTAACGAGCAACGAGTTGAGTTGAGTAACATAAATTTTTAACGATCACGAGTCGAGCAATGCCCAACTCGTGACCGACTCGCTCTATAAGCACCCCTAATCTAGCCTAATATATTGTTTTATTAAATACAAACTCAAATATTCTATGTTATAAAATAATCATAAATAGTAAATATTACAAAAACATATTCGAATTTGAAACACGATATCTAATTAATTTAATATTATAAAATTATATCTAAATATTTTAAGAGACCAATTTAAAAAATAAATTCAAATATTTCAAGAAACTATCTTTAAAACACATTTGATAAAAATCATAATATATTTTTTTAATTCGGATTGATATAGAATAAAAAGTTTGAAAATTGATGTAGATAAATAAATAAATAAATATTAAAGAAAATAATGATGATGTTTGCTTAAATTTTTGTGTTCAGTGAAAATTTGAAAGAAAGAAAGGGGGGCTAACCTCATATGGGATTTTTGATATCCTTTATGTATTAAGCTTTAATTCCATACAACACCTTTCCTCCCACGTGATAAAAACAACCAAGTGGGTGACTAATAACCAGAAAATACGATAACTATAAGGGTGGTCTCACAAATTATTAAAGTTTACACTTTTACTTTTAAATCTTAAATTTTTATAATTTAGCCACTAATTGACTTTTTTTTTAATAAAGTACAATGGTTAAAGTTAAACTCAATTAAATATTCAGTTCATAACAATTGAGTACATAATGATTCATTACAATATTTATAATTTTTTGATACAAAATTTCTATCATCAGAACCTAATTTCGATTAAACCGATTTTCGAGTTTTAATAGAATCATGGTATTTGGAGTTGGTTGATTCCCTTTGTTTGCTTCACCATTTCTGCTGCTTATTGTGGTTTTCAATTTTTTTTCTTTTGTGGTTTTTGAGTATAAGTTGATCTTAGGCACCCTTTGATGTCTAAAATGTTTGTTCTTGTTCTTGTTCATGTTTTGCGAATTTTTTCGTACTAGACAATCGATTACATAAAAGCTACTATTGTCAATTACACAATCTCTTCTATTCTCTTTCTTTCCGTTTTGCATTAATGAAAATAATTATTATAGTAATGTACCAAATGCTATTCATACCGATAATTGGTGTAATGGTATGATACATTATACTGTAACATGAACATTACAAATTAAATCAATAATTAACTTGATTTTTGGGAACAAATTGATTAAAAAATAAGATCTAATTAAAAAAAATTTGGTTTAAGTACTAATTTGATTAATAAGGCAAGTTCAAGAAACAATTTGAACTTTAACCCGTACCTAAATATTCTTTTTTAATTTTCGGCTAAAGAGTAATTTTTCTATTGTACTTGCCCAAAACAAATTTTGTTGCCCTTCATTTTTATTTTCATCAATTTAACATATGAAATTCGCATTTCGACATATGAATACTTCTTTGGAACAAAAGATATCCATTCATTATTAAAAAATTAGAATGAATCTCAGAATTCATTGTTACTCTAGTTTAAGGTTGAAACTGAGAGTGTTGCACCAGTGTAAGACGTTGTAGATGAAAATCAAGATAAATGACAATCTTTGTTGGTCAATAAATTAGTTAGTTACTAGGTTAGTTATTTAGAAAGCTAGATTACAGCTTTACAATCCTTCTATATAAAGCTAGTTTATTGTATTTCCATTCTTCCTTATCTCAATAAAAGATTCTTTGGTCGTTATAATTCTACTAAAAGTATGCACGGGAAATAGCACTAGTTCCATCTTGTAAAAGATATTAGTTCTCTTTTTGATCTCTCAAGAAGTTGCCATTGAAGCTCTCCCTTCTCAAGTAAACGCAGTCTCGTCCATCTTGTAAGTTCTTTTTGTTCGAGAGTTGAAAGGGTTTAAACCAAAGAAACTTTTTGCTTTTCGATTTGAAAATTAAAATGGGGTTTTGATTAAGTTTACACGTTTACCTTATTAAATGACTTTTATTGTTTTTTTCCCATAATTATTTCATAAATGACGCATGTTTCTCTTTTTAATTTTTTATTTTATATTCATTTTCCATGTGTATATATATATATATATATCTTACATATTTATATACTTTATAATATTTTATTTTAATGTCAGATCGTTGCCTTTTTCATATTCTTTTTCCATATATATATATATATGTTAGTTTTATATGATTATATATATATATATATTTTATACGTTATGTTTCTATCTTTAATATACAACATATTCTATTCTATGTATATATATTTTAAGTTAACATAATGTTTATATTATATATTATATTTTCATATATTATTACTTTATTATATGATATAAGTGTTATATATTTGTATCATTTTATGTTTGTAAATCACATATTATATTTATATTATCGTACTTATATCCTTATTTATTTACTTTTTATTCATCGGCTTTACGGTGACCCGCAACGGGGGATGATCCGTATTATTTATGGCCCTTTTAGTATAAATAACTAACATCTAACTTTTAATTTATCGTATTTTATTTCTTGTATTTAATTTCTCGCATTTTAATTTTTTGCAATTTAATTTTCTCGTATCTAACTTCTAACATTTAATTTTTTCGTCTTTATTTTCCGCATTTACTTTATCGTATTTATTTTCTCGCATTTAATTTCTCGTATATAATTGTTATAATTTTAATTTTTGTACTTTAAATTGCTTGTATTTATTTGTATATATTTGCTCGACATATGACACATTAATTTAATTAATAAAAATGTGTTATCTCAATATTCGGTCGTAACGGGCCCGACAGCAAACGTAGTGGTGGCGGTGTATGCGTTTACCTTCGAATATCAAGATCTTTCAAATTTGTTCGCATTCTTAAATGGATAATAAATTAATAAAAATTTGAACTTGCAAATTTCCAATTCGGGTAATTATATTCGATTAGGTACCAATTTTTGGGCGATGTGGGTATTTTTATATCTCATCCGTAACCGACTCCCGAACCCATTTTTTAGAATCTCTGGTTCTAACGGTGTTCGGTCTACCAAAGTGATCGGTGGCGACTCTAGTTTTTTTTTTTTAAAATTAAATCCCTATTTTTTTAAAATTCCCAATTATCTAATTTAGACCTAATTTTCCCTAATTCACCAATTTTGAGCCCTAATTTTTAAATCTACCTAAAATTCCTATTTTTTCCCAATAATCCCATTTTTTCAAATAAACAAAGATTTTTTCTAACGACCCCTACACACTTTAATTTTTAATATTTTTTCTAACATTTAATTTATGCACTTTACTTTATCGTATTTACATTCTCGTATTTAATTTCTCGCATTTATTTTTCCCGTATATATCTTGTTGTAATTTAATTTCCGCATTTTATTTTTCATATTATTTTATTTATGCTTGTAAATATTCATACATTCGAATCATTTATTCAACATTTGACACCTCTTCAATTAACGAATCTAATAAATACTTCTTTATTCGGTCGTAACGGGCCCGTCACCAAACGTAGTGGTGGCGGTATATGCGTTTGCCTTTGGATATATGGTCTATCTAAGTACAAAACCTTGGATGTTTCTGAAGATTAAACTAAATTTTGTATTTTCTATTTCTTGTAGTTGATGTTGCAAAATATTGATTATTTGATCTTCCTCCTAATTCTTTTACAACTTGGAATGAAATGACTCGTTTATTCCTTGACAGATTCTTTCAAGTAGATAAGACAAGCGAGCTAAGACAAAGTATCCTGAACATTCGACAAAAGGATATTGAATCGTTATACGACTACTGAAAGCGTTTTAAAAAGTTATGCACTAACTGTCCTTAACACGGGTTGTCTGGACAAGTATTCCTCCAATACTTTTACAAAGGATTAACACCTATGGATATGAAGGTAGTTGACGTAGCAAGTGAAGAAACACTCGCTAATATGACACCAACTATATAACCGCTAATTCGCGACGATTTCATCAACCAAGTGAATCCTCTCGATGAGTTCACGAGGTAAGTAATATTTTCCATGAATCAAATATTAAAAAATTAGTTGATATTGTTCAATCTCTCGTTGTAGATAAAAGAATTGTGACCAGGGTGTGTAGAATATGTATAATCCAGAACATCCAATAGACTGCTTTCCAATGATACAAGAACAGGACAATGCCCAAGTAAATGCCATGGGAATTTTTTTTGGTTATCCCCAAGGACGATACAACTCTAATTCAGGATGGAAAAATTATCCAAATTCCTGTTATGCTCAAAATCAACCATATCAACAGAGATAACCCGTTCAAAAACAATACCAGCAACCAAATTCATCTTTAGAATCCATTGTTGAACGGTTGACATTGTCTCAACATGTTCATGGTACACTTGTTGTTTTTCAAATAGTAACATTAACGATCATGGACAATGTTTTTACTTAGAGCATAACTTATTTTAAACTTGATTTTGGTATATTATGAGTTGTACTGCAAGGTGTTTTTAAATATATTTTTACACACTTAAATAAAATCTTTTGTGCACAAATCAAAGTCTGATGCAAATTCACTTTGCAATAAAAGAAATAAAATCATGACACTTGCTTCTGACCCATATTGGTATTAGTGATCCGATTAGGCTATACCCTAATCGTTAGGATAAATGGACTCATATGGATATACCCCACGAGGTTACATGGAGGTATAGTTCCACCATGCCAAAACTCACCTTAGTTTCCGGGTTAGCTAGCAAACCCGAATGTGATAAAGTTCCTTATACCACACAACATTAGCTCCCCTTAATGCCTCACCTAGGAATTTCACACGTACGCATTTTATATAATTAGTACACTATCATCCTATTGATCGATTAACTTATTCCTTTTAATCATCACATAATAAACCAATACAAAACAAAACCAATGCTCAAGTTTTAAGTTAAAAATGAATTAACCACACACATCCCATTAATACATGCATCAAATGCATAAACTGATAAAAACTACTTTTCTCATGTTTTCAGAACAAAACCGTGAGAGCATCATATGCATATTAAAAACTTTGTAAAATCAATCTCATGAGCATTAAAAAAATCCATGCATATTCACATATGCATAACACAATATGAGCATGACTAAAACATATAGTATAACACGACATAATATGGGAACCTTTCAGAAAGCAATACTTTAAACTTACTTCCGATTATAGGGAGGTTTTTCAAACCTTTCCTACGCCCCCAAACCTTTGAAAACACATTTAAAACCATTCCAAATTGGCATCCCTCATAATTCACTCACCGATTTACCAAAACTTGCTCGACAAGTCACCCAAAAGCGTGATTCGGCTTTCCAATATCCTTCAAACTTATTCCTCTACCTCTTGACCTGATTCAAGCATCAAAACCAGAGTTTTTAGTGCGTTAAAACACACCCAAACATATCTCAAGTCTGACCAATACACGGCAGCCCCTAAAAATACCATAAAACTTAACCGAAACTCACCAAAAAACTCTCCAAACACCACCTAAACCTTAGGTCCGAGATTATACAATTAAAATAAATCTTAATTATATATAAAAATTTAAAGATTCATGTATTTAGGCATGAAAAACAGCCATGTAAAACCCTTGAACAAAAATCAAGAAAACAATGAAATTTTTATCACGAAAAACGATTTTATTGATTCAAACTTTAAAGATTGATACAATCAGCTAAGAACTTAGGAATATCATTAAAGAGCTTTAGTTTTAAGTGGTTTTAATGATTGTAACCTCCAAAATTGATGCAACCCCTTCTAAGATTTAAAAACAAGTAAAACTGAAGAAAAACAAAAAGATTTTAAAGAAAAATATAAAAAAATTAACCAAAATATTTTTTTATTGAAAATATTGGTGTTTAACTTTAAAATATGATGGAATGGCTGCCAAGAAGAGGAGAAGTCAAAATATCAAAAATATAGGTTTTTGTTTTGATGAAAAATAGGTTTATAGGATTAATATTTAGTTATTTGGGCTTTTAATTAAAAATATGGGTTATGGGTTATTAAAATAGGAGCTTTGAAGGATTAGATCACATAGGATTAGGATTGGATTAAATCTCCTTAAAGATCCAAAGTTTTGGCTTAATTTATAAATTTGTTTCAATTTTTCAATTTTTTACAAAATAGTCACTAATTTCAAAATCTCAAGGATTCAAGGGTTGATTTTCAAAATTGAGTTGACCAAAGTTAAATATATATTAAATAATGATTTTAGGATATTTTTATATAATTTATTTTGAATAAAAATCTACTTTTAAGTATTTAATCCCGAACTAAGTTAAACCAACGAAACTGGTTCACTAAACTTCTAAATCGGCCTCTAAACTTTTAGGACCAATTTTGTGGCTTTACAAGAACTGAAATCCATTTCCTAGAGTTAGAAAAACAAATAAGCCAACTAGCTCATACCGTGGAGAGATTAGAGTCGCAGTGAAGATTTCCTTCTCAAACGGAGTCAAATTCAAGAGAAAATGTTAGTGCTATCACCCTCCGAAGTGGAACCATCATTGCAGCAAAATAGACAGAAAAATCCAAAAGAGACATATGTAGGACAAAACAATTGAGTGTTGCAATCGATATAATAAAACCAAGAGGGGTGAATTGGATTTTTAAAATATGGTGGACACAAATTGCAAAGATAGAGAATTGCAAGGTGATTTAGAGTTGTTCAAATTCCTCAATGAAGTCTACATATAATATCTTAGTGACCATACTCAAGTAGTCAAGCCATCCCCAATCATTGGAGAATTCAAAAAGATCAAATTTATGATCAAAGTCAAAAAGATCAAAAAGATCAAAGTCATGATCGAGTGACATAATGAAGTCTACATCTAATATCCTTAAATTGATTGACATTGAGATACCTATTTCGATGAACATTATCTATAAAAAAATATCCTCAATGGTGGGATTAGGATTAGGAACAAGATTAGGATTTGGTTGATTAGAAACGGAATGTTGACCTCATTCAAAACGAGTAAGTTTGACTCTAAGAAGCATGATTTTAAGCAAAAAGATAAGTTTTGGCTTAAAAAAGTTGATTGAGAAATTTTGTCAAATACTTTGTGAGCATAAGTTTGAATTTTTTTTGAAAGACTTTAAGAGTAATTGGGTGATACCTCTTACAATAAAAACAATATTTAATATCTAAAATATCAATCCAAAGTATCAATTCAAGTATAAAATCTTTATTTTTCTTCAAAAATTCGAAATACTCAAAAAAAATAATTTTTCGGAAAAATCATTAATCAATAAGAAATACCATGATTTTGTTAAAAAATCATGTTTAAATATATTAACAACTAAAAATGAACATGATTTAAAAGATTTTTAAGTATGAAAAACATATTAAAGACAAATTTCATATAAAATTCAAATTAAAAAAAGTTTATGGAAGAAATTACTTCAAAGATTGGTGAAGATATATTAAAACCCGAAAATTTTGAGAAATTTTGCAAGGAAGAGGCAAGACTTTGAAAGAAATTTGAAAGAGATTGAGTTTTGATCGTTTGGGAGAAAAAAATAGGGTTTTAGTGTTTTAAAATTGAAATTTTTGCATTTAAGAAAGACCTATACCGGCCTTTTTAATGAAAGGTTTCGAAACCTTTTTATAGGTTTTGAAACATTTCAACAAAAGTTACAAAACTTTTTAATAGAAGTTTCAAAATTTCATTCAGTAACGAAAACTGACCTAAAGGTTTCGAAACTTTTAGTCCTGGATTGATAAAATGATAAGATTAAGTAAAGATATTGCATTAATCACAAAAAATTCAAACACACATGACATTAAAAAGATCATTACTTATAAGTAAAGATATTGGAGTTTAGAACATCTATGTTAGGAGTAGGATCCAAAAACACTTAAGCTATAAGTGACTAAACATATCATACATATTTAAAAGCAAGAAATAGAAATTTAAATTTAAAAAAGTATGTGTTATCAATCAATTTAAAAAAATGTAAGCACACAATTCATGCAACACCAATAATTAAGCATGCTTTAAAGGATATTGTCACGTCCGTAGAACTTTTCTACTCAAGAACGTGTGGCCTTAGACGCTCTCGCTCGATGCAACGCCTAAGTAAGCCTAAAAAGATCAAAGCTAGAGTGTTAAGATCTCTGCGAAAAAAAAAGAACAACTGAAAGGCAAAGAAGACAAGAGAGATTGAGTGAATGCTTGTTTATTCCTCAAAGAAGATGTGTGAGAAATGAGGTGGGGGAAGGCCTCTATTTATAGTTAGAGCCCCCTACATCCAACGGTTAAGAAAATAGTACATCAATGGTTGAGATTCAACCTTATCACTACATTCCTTATTTACAAGGCTAAGAGATAAGGATAAGGATTTTTGGGATAGACTTGCCAAATCTGATGAGAAAGGCTCTTCAACTCCAAGTCTTGGGCCAAACTCGGAATCGGGCTCCCAAGGGTGTGGAAATTCGGACATGGTCTCCCTTGGGTGCTGATGGGTGTGTTGGAACTCGGACTTGGGCCCCTGGGGGTGCTAAAGTGGGTGCTGGGATGCCCAACATGCTTTTGATGGCATTTGTAGCAGCCTGTTGTGTGCTTGTCTCGGGCCCTAAGGTGCGGTCCGTGACATTCTCCCCCACTAAAACTAGTGACGTCCTCGTCACTCGACTGGAATGATACGTTTCCATCTGGTCTTTGAACTGCCAAAGATCCTCGACAAGCTCCCAACTACCTTCACTGTCAGGAAGTCCCTTCCAAAGAACGAAATACTCGTGTCTTGGTCGGTGTCCTGGCTTACGAATGACTCTTTCCGCTTGGATGTCTTGTACCTCATTATTGTAGGAGACCTTCACTCCGACTGGCACTCGGTGTGACTTGCCTCGATCCGGATCCAAATCATCTTGGTGGTATGGCTTGAGCAAGCTAACATGGAACACTATATGAGCTCGAATGGTTGACGACAACTCTATCTTATAGGCCATGGTGCCTACCCGCTTCAGAACTTTGAAAGGGCCTTCATATCTCCGCACAAGCCCTTTATGCACTGTTGGGTTGCGCAGGATCCCGGTCAACTTGGCAAGGACTAGATCCCCAACTTGGAAATTCACGTCCCTCCATTTTGTGTCGGCCCACTTCTTGGTCCGTTTCCCTGCCTTGTGCAAACAAGCTCGGGCTAAGTCTTGATGGTCTTGCCACTCCTTGGCAAATTCATGAGCTGCTGGATTAGGCCCCTCATACTTGGTGCCAACCGTGTTGGGTGTAAACGGTTGTTGCCCATTAACAATCTCGAATGAACTTTGGTTTGTCGCCTCGCTCTGCTACAAGTTGTAAGAAAACTGGGCCACATCTAATAGCTTCGGCCAGACGCATTGTGTGGCACTCACATAGTGCCTCAGGTAGATCTCCAAAAGTGCATTCACTCGCTCGGTTTGTACGTCGGTCTTTGGATGGACACTCGTTGAAAAGTTCAAACTCGATCCCAAAAGTTTGAACAACTCTGTCCAAAACTTTCAAGTGAACCGTGTATCCCGGTCACTAATAATCATCTTTGGCACCCCAAAATACTTCACAAAGTGCATGAGGAAAAGACGAGCAACCTCCTTGGCTGGACAAACCTTTGATGCTGGAACAAATACCGCATACTTAGAAAACCTGTCAATAACAACCATAATGTTTGACAGTCCATTAGTGTTGGGCAAGTCGACAATAAAATCCATGGAAACACTTTCCCATGGTCTCTCGGGAATGGGCAAAGGCTGCAGCAATCCCGCAGGTTTCTTCATCTCAATCTTGTCTTGTTGACATACAAGACAAGTCCTCACATAGGCTTCGACATCCTCACCCATGCGCGGCCAGTAGTAGTGCTCGGTAATAAGTGCCATCATCTGGTTCATCCCCGAATGACCAGCCCACTTGGAATCATGGCATTCCTCATGAGCTCCTTGTGCAATTCTCCAAACTAAGGCACGTAGAGACGACGTCCTCGAGTGTAAAGCATGTCTCCCTCGAGCCAAAACCTCCTTCTTTTTCCTTCTTTAGCATACTCGATCAACATTTTGGCTATCGGGTCATGTGACAACCCCTCCTTGATGCGTTCAAACAATTGTCCCTTTGGCAAACTTATAGAATCAATGTTGTACCTTCGGCTTAAGGCATCAGCAACGATATTCACTTTCCCTGGCTTGTATTCCATGGAAAAGTCGAACTCTGCAAGAAATTCTTGCCAACGTGCCTGCTTTGGAGACAATTTATTCTGGTGAGAAAATAATTGTTGGCAACATTATCGGTGTAGACCACATAACTGGAACCAAGGATGTGATGTCGCCAAGTGCGCAAACAATGCACTACCGCTGTCATTTCCTTCTCATGGACCGTGTATCTCCTCTCGGTCTCATTGAGTTTCCGGCTCTCATATGCAACCGGATGTCCTTCTTGCATAAAGACCCCACCAATGGCAACATCTGACGCATCGGTGTATATCTCGAAAGGCTTGGTGTAATCTGGCAACACCAAAACCGGATCACTTGCCATGACCTTCTTTAGTCCATCAAAGGCTTCTTGACACTCAGTGCTCCAATCCCACGCCTTGTCCTTCTTTAGAAACTCGGTCAAGAATGAGGTAATCTTGAAGTAGCCTTGGAAAAATCTCCGGTAAAAGTTGGCAAGCCCCAAGAAGGATCGCAACTCAGTCACCTTTGTTGGCGGCTCCCAATCTTCAATAGCCCGTACCTTGGCCCCGTCCATCCGAATCTTGCCACCTCCAACTATATGGGGTAGAAAAGGGACCTCCTTTTGGGCAAACGAGCACTTCTCTTCTTTGACATAGAGCCCTTTCTCTCGCAAGAGCTTGAACACCTGTCTCAAGTGTTCCACATGCTCCCAAAGGCTCTTGATGTAGATGAAAATATCATCTAGGTAAACTATAACAAACTTATCAAGAAAGGGTTGTAGTACCTTATTCATCAACGTGTAGAAGGTTGCGGGAGCATTTGTGAGGCCGAATGACATCACCAAAAATTCATTGGAATCGTAGCGCATTACAAAAGCAGTCTTCAGCTCATCTCCTTCTGCAATTCGAACTTGCCAATATTCGGACCGTAAATCCAACTTGGTGAACCATGTTTCACCACCAAGCTGATTGAACAAGTCTGCAATGAGCGGGATCGGGTACTTGTTCTTTACCGTGAGCTTGTTCAAAGCTTGATAATCGATGCACATCTGAAGTGACCCATCATGTTTCTTTTGGAAGATCATCGGTGCACCATAGGGTGCCTTTGACAGTCGGATATAACCAGCATCGAGGAGCTCCTTCAATTTTCTGCATAGCTCCTCTAGCTCTGGCGGAGCCATTCAGTAAGGAGCTCTAACGGGTGGCTCTGTATTCGGCACAAGGTCAATCTTATGATCTACTTCTCTCTTTGGTGGGAGAGTCTTTGGCAACTCGGCAGGCACCACATCACGGAATTCTGCCAAAACTTGTTCTACTTCTGTTGGAACATTCTCTAACATGGCTAGCTCTTCGGTCACCAACGTTGCAACATAAGTTGGTACCTTCTTGTTCACCTTCTTGCTGAATTGGATGGCCGAAATCATATTGGCTCCAACTCTAGCTTCTCGATTTACCGGAACAATGCATTGACCCCTCGAGTCCAATATGCATAAACAATCGACAAATGGTGCAACAAGCGCTTAAATTTTGTCAAGGAAACTGATTCCAATGACAAAGTTGAAATCATCAAGCGGGATCACCTTGATGTTTTCTGATAAGTGCTCAACTCACTATCACTTTTTGCACCTTTTATGGGCATTAGTCATCAAATCTACATCTACTTGGACCAATGCATACACTTAATGTGATATATTTAGAGGTTATGCTTATAAAGATGATATTTATAGAAAAGGCAAGTTTTACTGCAGTTCTACATTTGTGTAGGAAAAACTATTGTCGCGGCAGCAATGTGGCCGAGGCAGGACCTGATGCCGAGGCAGCAGCCGAAAGACAAGTAACGATATTGTAGGCGATTTGAAAAGAAAAATGAGCTGGACGTTTCTGGACAAGCAGCGCATGAATCGGAGCTAGGAAGCACATGGAAAGCCCAAGCCAAAGGCCACGCGGAAACAAATCCTAGTTGGAGTAAACCTGAAAATATTTTAATTATGGACTTGACTTGTGTCCTACTCCAAGTTATACTCCTACTTAGGAAAGGTTTACCCTAGACCAAGCCTATATAAGACCTAGCCGTCCAAGAGGAGGAGGAGAGTTTTTGGCACAAAGAGCTTAGATCTAGCCGACTTCATCTTTTAGAGTTTTCTTTTCTTTACATTATGTTCTAATTTTCTCTAGGCTTAGGTGAAGGTTGTATCGTATTATTGTGAGGAGATTGAACCTTGTTTCTTGTTTCAATGCAATAAAGTATCAAAGTTTTCTTATTCTTTGCCATTCTTTGTTCTTGCATCCAAGCTCGAGAGAGAAATTTGCAAGTAATCCATTTATCTAATATCGAGAGAGTTAGATTCACGAAAAGAATAAGTACTGTGTTTCAATCGGGAAACACTAACTCGGCCTAGAGATAGGTTAAGAGTTACAGCGGCTAAGAGAAGTATGGTATTTGTTGGTGATTACAATTGATTCACGCCGAGAGGTATCATCAAGGACTGGTCATCAACAGTACTTCAACTTAGAGATAAGCGGAGGCATCAAAGGACACTTTGCCGAACTTTGGTAAAGTCTACCCAAGAGCAAGAGATTGCCGCGGTGGACAAGCATCATCGCTGTCGAGGCAGTAAACTGTAGTACTGCCGAGGCAGTATTGTGCGATTGCATTGGACATAGACAAGTCAATTGAATCCACTATACAACATAACTGGATCTTAGCCACTTTCTTTATCTGATTTTATCTTTTTATTTAGTCTTTTTATTTAGTTTCATCAAAACTCAATTTACCTGTGTCTTTACTTTATTTCTTTTTACAGAGCAAGAAGACGAAGAGGGCATATTAAGTAGACCAATCTCTGTGGAGACGATATTTGATATACTTATCACTTTATTACTTGCGACGTGTTCACTTGCACAATTTGCGCACTTTTGACACGCAACATTTTCCTTATCAAACCAGCCCCCAATGTCGAGTTTCACTCCTTTTGCTATCCCTACAATCGGAGCCTCCATGGAATTGACGGTTTTGATAAAACCACTTGCCTTCTCTACCTAAAGGTCAAGCTTCTTCGCAGCTTGTTCAGACATGAACAACTCAGAGGCACATGTGTCCACTAGTGCATTCTATCTTGTGGCCTGCGATGGTGATGTCTAGGAACATCAACCCCTTCTTTTTGGAACCCTTCTTGACCTCCATGCAGCTAAAGATGGAGCCAAGCTTTAGGGTCTCCTCTTCCTTTTCTTGGATGGCAACAACCTTTTTTAGTTGTGGGCAGTTACTTTTGTAGTGATTACCCCCACACTCGAAGCATTTCAAGGACCCTTTCTTGTAATCTCTGCGCTGTGGGTTACCATCATTCCTTTGTTTGTCTCCCCCACCATTTCTTCGGTATGCTTGATACTTTGACTTTGTCTTGGTTGACTCGCTTTTGTTGGTGCTATGTTCTTTCAAAGATTTTGTAATGTCCATAGCTTTGGAGAGTTCTTTCACATGTCTCTGTTCCAACTCGGTACACGCCCACGGCTTTAACCCATCCATGAATTGGAAAAGTGTATCTTTCTCGGACAAATCCAAAATTTGAAGCTGAAGTTCACTGAATTCTCACACATAGTCACGGAGAGTTCCAGTATGCTTAAGTCCTCGAAGCTTCAATCTTGCCTCTTTCTTGGCATTGACAGGGTAAAACTGCTCCTTCAATTCTTTTTGAAACTCAACCCAAGTTTCAACAGCGGTGCCCCATGCTTTTCATCGGAGCACCTTCGTCACCACCATAACAAAACAGCATCAGTCAAATAGATGGAAGCAGTTGTTACCTTTTCAGTATCTCCCACGATACCCATTGCCTTGAAATACTGCTCAAGTACCCACATGAAGTTCTCCACTTCTTGTGCTGATCTAGTCCCCTTGAACAACTTTGGCTTTGGGGCGTCGATCTTGGGCTTGACCATGGTTGTCTCAGCCACCATGCCATTCACCAAGGCATTCTTGTAGATCTAGAGCTCGATATTGAGCTTCTTGATCTCCTTCATCATCTCCTCCTTCAACTTCTCAACGAGTTTTTTTATGGAGTTTTCTTGGTCGATACACATCTCGTACAGGCCGTCGAGATTCTCTTGAACGTCCTTCATGATTTCATCCTTCATGGAATCCACCTTCTCGAAGCGCTCATTGGCTTCGACACATGTCACCTTGAGTTCAGCAACAGAGCTCTCAATCTTTGTGACCCTCTTGTCCAAGGATGAAATGATGTCCCTTGAACTCTCACGCTTCTTCCTGGCAACAACAGTAGCACGAGTCTCACAATCAATTGTTGGGATCTCGGCTGCACTTTGTCCTGCCATCTCTCTTGATCAACGGTGCTTGAAGCTCGCTCTGATACCACTTATCACATCCGTAGAACTTTTCTACTCAAGAACGTGCGGCCTTAGCTCTCGCTCGATACAACGCCTAAGTAAGCCTAAAAAGATCAAAGCTAGAGTGTTAAGATCTCTGCGGAAAAACAAAGAACAACTGAAAGGCAAAGAGTACAAGAGAGATTGAATGAATGCTTGTTTATTCCTTAAAGAAGATGTGTGAGAAATGAGGTGGAGGAATGCCTCTATTTATAGTTAGAGCCCCCTACATCCAACGGTTAAGAAAAGAGTACATCAATGGTTGAGATTCAACCTTATCACTACATTCCTTATTTACAAGGTTAAGAGATAAGGATAAGGATTATTGGGATAGACTTGCCAAATCTGATGAGAAAGGCTCTTTAACTCCAAGTCTTGGGCCAAACTCGGAATCGGGCTCCCAAGGGTGTGGAAATTCGGATATGGGCTCTCTTGGGTGTTGATGGGTGTGCTGGAACTCGGACTTGGACCCCTGGGGTGCTAAAGTGGGTGCTGGGATGCCCAACATGCTTTTGATGGCATTTGTAGCAGCATGTTGTGTGCTTGTCTCGGGCCCTAAGGTGCGGTCCGTGACAATATACACATATAAAGAAACATTATTAAATAACTTGCATGGAAAAGAGAAAGTTATCACTTGAACCAAAATAGATAGATTACACTTTATCCACTTCAAGTGTCCTTTCTAGTGTGTCTAACACTTTCAAATTTTTCATTTTATTCACCATGGCTTCAACACACCTACAAAAAGGAATTATACATATTTTGGTACCCAAAATCTTTTGGTCCCATAAGTTTTAATTCTTAATATTCTATCCCATTTTATTATCCATTTTGACAAAATATCATATTCTTTGTTAACAATGAGTCTTTAGGAACCCAAATACTTTTAACTATTTTTATTGTATGATCTTTGGGTACCTCTATAAAGTTTTTCATTAAAGTTCTTTTTAAAGTAGTTGGTTTTAGAATTTAACACTCAATGCTCGTGTTTCACTCGAGATAATGATTGAGTGGCTATTCTTTATCTCATTTTCTGTTCTCACAACACTCAATGTTTTTTTCTTCAATTTCTCTGTTTTCAGTTCTTTAAAGAACTCATCCAACGTCTCAAAATATATTACAATTATGTTGACTAAAAGAAAGACAAACAAGAAAAATCAAATATAAAGTGAAGAAAAGAAGAAACAAAAGATAAAAGGGTTGTAAATTGAAAGAATAAACTAAAAGATAGAAAAGAAATATGAAAGGATGGAAATAGAAATTCTTACTGCAAAAATAAGTTCTTTACAATGTTCCTATCACCGAACAAATAAGAACAATTCGTTCTGATTGATATCCAAGCACTTCGTAATCACATTACATATGAACTTGTATAATCTCCATGATTTCACAAAAGAAACACACTTTCCTTCTCTTTTCCTAAAAATGTTGACTTTTTTAGTCAAACTTTGATTTTGCTCTCTTTTTTTTGAATTTTTTGAATTTTTTAATTTTCTTCTTTATTTTTACTAAATTGTAGAAAAATTACAACAAATACATACATATTCTCTAATGTCATATGATACGAGGTAGCCTGTCAAAACGAACTTTCTTCTTATGTTATGGATCTAGGATTGTTGTAAACACATTCCTGCAACAAGAACAACACACAAATAGTAGGAAATTAAAGAAAAATTCATGAAGAAGTAAGGATGTAAAAGAAAAACGAAAATTAGAAGAAAAGAAGATATGGTGTTTTAAGAAGAAAATTCAACGAATAAGATGAATGCTTCAAGAAACGTCCATGTCAGCAACTTGAATATTCAACAATGGTACATGATGTTGCTAGAACGAAAATGATAACGCTAAACTCGAAAGAACCTTTAGAATCTACTGAGCAAACGTAAATCAAAATCCATCATCATGATTTTTAGTAGTCTCTCTTAAATATTTATTTAATTCACATATTTGATCTTCACCACGATTTTCAATAACACGCCTTTTATGTAATTCTTTCATCATTATTTTCTCTTTTTGTTGTGGATCATTTGTAAAAGCAATTTTCTCCCCACTTAATTGGTCACAATCACCAAAAACTTAAGATTTGTACTCGTCATACAATTCAAACTATTCTTGAATTTTTGCATAACTTTTGAAGATTATTCATCATTATACATTTCACTAGGTGCAAATTCTAGATAATTCAATTTATGTCTAGGATCTAGAACACAAACAACAAATATAAGCATATTCATCTTATCAATGTCACCCAATATTTATCATATTTATTTTTCAACTTTTTGGCCATAACACTAAAATCGATATCAACACTTGATTGAATATCTCATGATAAGATATCAATTTCAGTAAGCTCAACAAGAAAAATATTGGAAGTAAAATAAGAAGATCTTGAAACTCTCAAAGTAACCTCATAAATGTGTTCCAAAAAATCTCTCAAGGTTCTAACACTATTCCAATCTTCTGCGGTTGGCCAACCCTCTCTTAACTCAAGATCAACTATAAATTTTATATCTTGTTCCTCGAATCTCTCAAAAGCTCTTTCAAAATTTTGAGCAATATCTAACATTAAAAATGTTGAATTCCACTTAGTACAAACATCAAGACACAACATGTTTTTGTTGTCTATTTTTTCACTTCAATACACTTTATAATTTTTTTCAATCTAGCTGAAAATTGTCTCACATATCTTATAGGTCCTCTAACACGTGTAACAAATTTATTCATTTCTTTCAATCCATCAAAAAAAATTAAATTTACAATGTGTGTCATTCATCTCATATGAAGGTAATTTACCATTCGCAATGCAACCACCGCGAGGACTGCATTTTTTTTCTCAAATAACTAATAGCAACATCATTGAAACTTGCATTATCAACGATGATAGTGAATATTTTATCAATCCCCCAACTCAACAGATAATTTTCAATCATCATTGCAATAACATCTCCTTTATGACTAGAAATTGGACAAAAATTAATAATTTTTTATTCAATTTTCAATTATTATCAATGAAGCAGCCAATTAAACACATATAGTTGATTTTTTACAAAGAAATTTATGTGTAGTAGTCAAACAAACTCTAGAGCAGAAGTTTTTCAAATATTGATTTAGCTTAACTCTTTCATCTAAGTAAAATTGATAAACATCCCTAATTATAGTAAGTCGAGAAGAAATTCGAAACCTAAGGCATGTCAAGACATAAATTTTTTAAACCTTCACTCTTAACAAATTTAAAAGGGAATTCACCAACCACAATCATTTGAGTTAAAATATTTTTAGTTTTTTCTTGATCAAATTTTCAGTGATAGCATGTCCCATTTCTCCTTGAAGATCCTTACTAGATAAAGCCAATGGACTTTGATCATTATTATTAACAATATTAGTGGGGTTCTATTTACATTGCTTCATGTGATATTTCAATGATCTTGTTCCATTTTTTTTACATCACAACAAAATTCTTTATCACAGTAATTGTATCTACCCTTACTTTGACCATCAATACTAATATTTTAACATTAGGCATGTTTCATACATATAATATCTTAATATAGGCATGTTTCATAGCTAAGCAAGCTAAGCATCAATGTTATCAATTATACATATTCAAGGTTTCAAGCATGCATGATATTCACTTAAGTTATTTAGGTATTCTAATTCAACCTATTCATATAATATCAATCATTTTAAATTAACTAAATAAGTTACATAATCCAACGAATACCAATAGTGCATATTATACATTTCATGTATCTAAAATTTCAACCAATCATGTTTCATATTATACATGTTTAAAGTGTCCAAACATACATTATATACAAGTAGGACATCAGGCACTCTATTTCAATCATATACATGCCATATTATATATTTTAAGATAATTACACAAATTTTATAATTTAATAGAATTAAGTAGCAAGTATATTTTGTAACATTCACAAATCAAATTAAGAGAAACCTAATTTGAGAAAAAAATTTAATTCAAAAGCCCTAAGTTATTTAATTGGTAATTTTTCATATTTTTAAAATGTGTTTTTCAAAAATAAGCTGAAACCCGAAAGATATTTTGGGAAGAATATGTGTTAGGCTAACCCTAATAGGAGTATAACTCCTTTGTTTTTCTCTTATTAGTTGTTTGGGCTTCCTCTTTGCCCTCTCTCTCTCCATGTTTGTGTCCTCTTTGGTTGCATTCCCTTATCTCTCGCTCTTGTCAGTTCTCTTGTTCTTCTTGCAAACCTCCGATGACTGAATGTTCGGCGTGGTACGGGGCTGCCGTGGAAGTCTTCCTTCCTTCGATGTCCTTTATGTTGGTCAGTGTGTTTCGGTAAAGGTTCTTGGCCCCTTTTTGTTATGTTGATGGTTGCGGTGGTTATCGAGAGGAAGGGTTGTTTAGGATGAGGTTTTCGTTTGGGTTGTGGTGAAAGGGCGCAACGGTTATCGTTTGTGGGTTTGAGTCAGAAGACGTGGGGTTTGTTAATTGAAGTTTGGAGGTTCGAGTGTTGCCAAGGTCATTATTGGGCATCGCCGACGGTGGTACTTTTGAAGTATTTTCAAATATTTATTTAAACTATGAGAATAATTTTTATAAACTGTGTTTTATAATAAATGCAAATTTTATTAAATTATTTTATAATAATTACTTTTATTTAATAATAATTTTATTTTATAAATAAATAAACCTAAAATATATTATTTGAGGAAAAAGTTTTCAATAATAATTTTTTAAATTCGATAATTTCTTTTATGTTGTATCAAGGGATTATAGCTTAGGCATCAAAGGGAGCCTAACAACAAGAAAAACAATTGAAACCCAAAATAAACAACAAAAATGGTGAAACAAACAAAAGAAATCAACCAAGTCCAAATATTATCTCAATAAACAACAGAAATGGTATAGTACTTGTTAGACATAAATGGCACAGAAATATTCACATCCATAGATGCTTGTTATATCAATAGTTGATTTACATTTATAACATTTCACTTATTTTTTTGTTAATAATTTTTTAATATAATATTTATATTTATAATTTGTTAATAAAAATATTATGATATATACAATTTTTAATATCTATATTATTTATTAAGGTTTTATTCTCAATGATTTTGAAAAATACTTTTGAGACAAAATTGATTTAGGACCAAAAATAATATTTTACAAGTAGTTTTCATGTCACTAGTGTTTTTTCTCTTGGTTTTAAATGTGTATTTCAAAAATTGATTTTTTTAGCTTTTATCTTTTCTAGAAGCACTTTTAAATAAAATTACTCATTTATGTTGTGAATAAAGTAAAGAACAAGAATAAAATAGGAGAATAAAGATGAGAGACAAAAGGGAGAGAGATTTTATTATATTCTCAAAGTAGGGTTGTATACAATGATATGCCAAAAGTTTATATTTATAGGCAAAAAAAATCTTTGTTTACAGTAAGAGACATAGCAACAACCATAAGGGTGATCAATAGATATGCGTTATGCCTGTAAAGTCTCTTTCAATATTTTCTGTATGTCGATAGATGCACAAGGATTTGAGGAGATCTCTTCACGAGTCTCAACGATATTCAAATTATCGACATACACAATCAATAAAAATTCAAAGCTAAACCTCTTAATAAAAATGCTCGGGGAAATAATTCATATGGTATAATGCTAATAAGTATTCAATGAGGCGATCATACCAAATACGCCTAAATTGTTTCAAGCAATAAAAAGATATATTCAATATGATTGAATAATGTTCTCGAGAAATTGAATGAACTGCTTATGGCAATCTAAATCTTTTCGGAAGTTTCATGTAAATATTACTGTCAAGAGGCCCATTCAAATATGATGTAACAACATTCATTAGGAAGAAACCGAGTAATTTAATTTATTGCCAAACTGATCAAAATCTAAATGTAGTTGCATCCACCACCGAAGAATATATTTTCCTCATAATCAATTTCATGTCTTTGTGAGAATCCTTGTGCAACCAAATGAGCTTATATATCATGATTTCCCCTTTTTATTTCTCTTTCTCACAAAGGCTCGTTTATATCCACGAGCTTTACACATTTCAATGTACGGGCTATAGGCCCAAATACTTCTCTTTTCAAAAGAGATTTTAGTTTCGCCTCAATTGCCTCTTTCATGTTGGCCAATCATTTCTTTGTTTACATTGCCCAATTGAAAATGATTCATGATCCACATCATCAAATAAAATCTCTAGTGCTATATTGCATGCAAATATATTAACGACGTCGATTTAATTTAAGTTACACTTATTACCAAACATGACAATCTATTGAGATCTCTTTATTATCAAGTACCTGATTCATGTCAATGGCTCTGTTGAAGACCATTTAATCTCTTCTAGAGATTTTCATAATCATTGATTCCTCGATCAGACCATCATAAAATATAGCTCCTTTTCTTTTTCGAGGATTTTTTTATCTTTCGAACTTACTTGTCTACTACGCTTTAAGCGTAAGTTAGACTCATTAGCAACTAAAGTTTGTCCTTCCATGACATCAAATTTAATCGGAGCATTCATAGCTGGTATACGTGACTTAGTCACTCTTTTAGGGTCAGCAAAATATCTGGCAATTAATTTGCTAAATGAATTATCTTTTGAACTTATAGTTCAAATTGTGTAGTACGTGGATCAAAATGAGAAAAATGATAATTCATTCTAACTTATTTCTTTCTCCAGCTATTTATTTTCTCCCCCTAATGTTGGGTAAACTGACTCATTAAAATGATAGTCAGTAAATCGAGTTGTAAATAAATCCCCTATCAGAAACTCTTATATATATTCCCAACAAAACTCATTCTTATGCGTTGTGGTAGAGCAATTCGAACATATATCGCACACAAAAAAAAATCTAAGATGAGAAATATTTGGTTCCTGACCAAAAACCATTTGTAATGGGGGAGAACTTATGATCATTTGGTGGCTTGATGCGAATTTGTGATACTACATGTAAAATTACATGTCATCAACATTATCAAGACTGATTGTATTTAGAAAATAATCTGGAAAATGTGCTTGTAATTTTATCAACTGAGCAAGTAGCCTCGCAAACACTAAGTTGCGGGTTAATGACAAGGATACATATAACCATCTAGTCGATGCATCGATAAAAATCATAAAATATCTAGATGGATTTTTATAAAAGGTGTATGGGCCCATATATATCACCTTGTATCCGTTCCAGAAAAGTAATAGATTTACACTTTATCTTAACTGTTGATGATTGAATAATCAAATTGCTTTCATAGCAAGTATCACATAAAAATTACCATGAAGAAAATCTTAATTCTTCAATAAACGATCACATGAAAGTGTCAACTAATTTTCGCATCATAATTGAACCGAGATGGTCTAACCGGTCATGCCAAATAAAATTATCAGTAAACATTTGGTTTTCAATAGCATGAGCTTCAATTTGTACTAATTCTTATGTAGTACAATATGGATGACAGTGCATGTAATTTTGTCAAGATTTCCTTATTACCTTGAATTATACTCGTAATATTGAGATAGTTAGCATCCCTTGACTAATATTCTCAATATATTTCTATAAATATCTTTAAAATTCAATAAGTCTCTTTGCGACTTTGACGAGCATAATTTATTGTAAATATGAGATAAAGTCTCATTTGGCAATAATATATTTGCTCAACGAGCATAGTGCACTGTAAATATGAGATAAAGTCTCAATAACATATTTGCTCAGTCGGAGCTTTCTCTGATATTAGTACTTCCGGATATAGTACTCATATTATTCCCTTTTCATTTAAAATGGGAAAATATGCATAATTATGCACATTTTAATATGTGCTTTATTTCATTCACTTCGGGGAATGAAAAATATGTGCTCTGTGCCATTCACTTCGGGGAATGGAAAATATTAAATATAGCATATTATATCAAATCGGTTATCTATCAAAGATAAACTCTAAAAAGCTCTTCCGAAGATTGATATTTCAGTACTTTGAGATATAGTACTCACATTTTCCCTTGTATTTAAATGGGAAATATTTCTTATGCTTAAGTATAATATGAGTACTTGCACTGTCTGCTTGGCATAAATAGCCACAATTCATTATAGATTTCATTCCGGAAGTGATAATATTCTTCAAAGGATAAATTAATATAGAATGTAAATAAATAATATATAAAATAAATTAACGATAAATTAACATAGAGCGTAAATAAATAATATGTAAAATAAATTAACATAAATATATAATAAATAAAAATAAATTAACATAAAACAAAACAAATAAAAGATCAATTATTTCCTTTAGATGTTATAAGGAAAATAAAATAAATGGCGAATTATTCTCTTGAAGGATTATGAGAAAAATTATCGATATCCAATTGAGTTTGACCAATAACGCCATTATTGTCGCCACAGAGAAAATTTGATTATATTTTCTTTAATTTATCATTCATGATTATGAATAAAGTCCATAATACTTCGGCGTTTGACAAGTACGAGATCAATGGTTTATACCATCACATTGATAACATAAAGATTTTAATATGATCTCTATCATTCTTGTTATCTTTATAATTTCACTTCTTGTGGATATAAGTATTCTCAAAATAATCATCTTATCCATATCTATTTTATGACTTCAATCGCAACCACAATTACTAATGTGGCTTTTATTCATTCCGCTATATAATGTCACATTCACTTCAGGGAATGGAGCGGAGCCAATAGGTCTTTAAAACCTTTTCACGATATTGTGTCTACAGAACTTTAATGTGTGAAAAGTGAAGTATGTTTTTCTAACATATCCTCATTAATGATACTCTGGCATATAACTGAGTTTTATTCACTAACCATATAGTGAATTATCATGTTTGCATTCACTTCAAGGAATGAGACAAATTCAATAATCGCATGGAATAAACATCATGCTTGCATTCACTTCAGGGAATGACATAAATCAAATAACCGCATGGAATAATCATCATGCTTGCATTCACTTCAAGGAATGTCATAAATCCAATAATTGCATGGAATAATCATCATGCTTGCATTCACTTTAAGAAATGTCATAAATCCAATAATCGCATGGAATAATCATCATGCTTGCATTCACTTCAGGGAATGCCTCCCGTAAAAATTCTTTGATCAAGATGATTTTCATAACTTGAACTTGGGAGAAGTCTACAGTCAAATTTTTTGACATAAAAAAATATTGCTTCCAAGCAAATATAAACTTTATAACATTCATACTATTAAATAGTAATTGATCAACCGATATATATTCAGTATATACAAAGAATAAAAATCTAATCCTCATATGCGGCGTTGTTAAACCAGTCCACAAGGTCCTTTAAAAAGAACCTTCTTTGAGACCAGTAGCCTCGCAGAACGGGATGTCCAGCCAATATACTCGGATTAAACAAATATAACAAAAAACATATTAATTAATTAAAGGTTTAATATTTGTTCTGATATCATGTAATACTTAAAAATATATTTAAAAGCAAAAACTTTCACCATCAAAATAAATAAAGATAAAAAATCTCAAATTAAATAAATAAAACATACCGAACTTTCCACTAATTTGAATATATGAAAAGTTTAATCACCAATATTTTGTTAAAGTCTTTTTCGGGAATTGTCGACAAGCACCACGTGAATTGAGTCACTTTATCGCTACACAAACACCAAACAACCAAAGATTTTTAATAAATTAAAAATCAAATAAAAGATCAAGAGAAAAAAATAATCGATAATTAAAATATAATTGAGGGAGAGAACTTATCTTTGATTTATGCCATGAACAAATTCTTTTCAATAACTCCTTCAAGATTTGAACGAAAAACACCTCCGTTGGTTAGAGTCTCACGCTGATAACGTGTTGTGAATAAAGTAAAGAACAAGAATAAAATAGGAGAATAAAGATGAGAGACAAAAGGGAGAGAGATTTTATTATATTCTCAAAGTAGGGTTGTATACAATGCTATGCCAAAAGTTTATATTTATAGGCATAAGATAGAAACCCTAATTCCAATGTGTATTAAACCCTAATACTAAATCCCATTAAAGTTTAACTTAATATATGGATTTCCACCGTAAATAAATATATTCATAACAATTTATTCTTATTCAGTCATCAATTATTTTATATTTTCAAAAATAATATTTATAATAGATATTTTATTTACATAAAATTATTTTTTGAAAACAATGCAAAACACTCGGATATTATTTTATTTCTTTCGTAATGTCTTCATGTTATTTTATTTTTTTACTTTGCAAGGACACTTTTCTTATTCTCTTTTATTGAGAACTTGAATCTAATAACATCTAAAGTATATAATTTTGTAAGAGAAACAGTTTAAAATTATGTATATCTATTGCAAGACAAGATCAACTTTGGTAATTCATAGGAGATTCCAAACTGCCCACTAAAATCTCAAGCTCAATGTTTTTGTCTTCAAACTTTTTAATGGAGGGGTGACTTTGCACAATTTAATCATAGTTTGGGGGAGTAAATTGAAAAAAAAAATGAACAAAGTAATAAAATCATGAGAAACTTATCAAGAGTTCCATGGATGATGCAATCTTTTCAAGCGTCTTCTCTAAGCTAAAACATTGAATAGAAAAGAATGAAAATAAAAATATTATTTATGATCACAAGATTCAAACAAAACAAATACTATCAGAAAGGACCATGATTGTAACAGTACAAAACTGAAAAACTAGAATTATTGGGTGAGAAAGAGGAATGAACAGAGTAACGGTAGAAAAGAAATAGAATACTTAGAGAAGAAGAAGACCAAGTTTCATTTCATTTTCATCGATGATTGATTGAGATCTTTATTACAGAGTCTTAACTTAAGACTCCCTTAAACGACCATGTTTTATGTATCGACAAAGCCATAAAAACGTTGCGTTTCATTAGCATCACTTAGCTACTAAAACCATCTTAAACGGCTAATTAAAATAGGACTCTTTACTTCAATGGTCTAATTCTCAGCAAGGGCCGTTACAATGATTCTATTCAAAAAGAAACCTACTAAGAAACTTAAAAGATGAAAGTGAATGGGTTTACTTGAGAAGGAAGAGAGAGCTTCAATGGCGGATTCTTGTTCTTTATTTTTTTAAATCAAAACGAATATTTTTTTGAATATTAATTATACAAAATATAAAAACTAATGTAGAAAACGTATTTAAAATAATACTTTTAATTAGTCAAACCAGTTCAAAAATCTGAAATAGAAAAAAAAATCTAAAATTCAAGTTCAGAACAATCTATCGGATATCTCTAATTTTATCTAGGCTTGAAAATTAGACTCGGGCCCAACTTGAACAACAGTACATTCCAGCCCATTCAAGATGATTCTGTAATGTTCGTGAAGTTATACCAAAAGGACAAAAGACAACAGAAGAAAGTTGAAGAAATTACTAGAGTTCCTCTTCAGATTGTTATAAATACCCAACACGTCGTAGCTTATCACCAGCAAGAAGATAGATTCGAATTCTCCAATCGAAAACTTCAGTTTTTCCAATTCTTCATCTTCTGTTTCTATCCCTGTTCCGATAGCGCAAGAGAAATGGCGATGATCCCAAGTTTCTTCGGCAACAGAAGGAGCAGCGTCTTCGATCCTTTCTCTCTTGATGTCTGGGATCCGTTCAAGGGTTTCCCCTTCTCTTCTTCACTCACCACACGTTCCCCTGAAACCTCTGCTTTTGTCAACACCCGCATCGACTGGAAGGAAACCCCAGAAGCTCACGTCTTTAAAGCTGATCTTCCAGGGCTGAAGAAAGAAGAAGTGAAAGTCGAGGTTGAAGATGACAGGGTGCTTCAAATCAGCGGTGAGAGGGAAATAGAAAAAGAAGACAAGAATGATACTTGGCACCGTGTGGAGCGTAGCAGTGGGAAGTTTTGTAGGAGGTTCCGGTTGCCGGAGCATGTGAAAATGGATCAAGTTAAGGCTTCCATGGAGAATGGGGTTCTTACTGTTACTGTTCCTAAGGTGGAAGTGAAGAAACCTGATGTCAAAACCATTGACATTTCTGGTTAAAAATCTGAAAAGGTTTGAAGGTTTTCGTCATTTAAGTGCTCAAGTCTGTTTGCTTGTCTTGTCTTTACGTTCCAGATAAATAAACGAAAGCTTACCTTTCCTGTTGGTGAATAATCTTGTCTGGCTTGTAAAACTATCAAGTTTTTATAAATAAATGTAAATTGTTCTTTCATGCTCATTACCTTTCTCTGTCTGAAGTCTTATTCTCTGTGGAAAAATGATTTTTACTATGGATACTCACTAATTATTGTTTATAAGGCTTAACTTTTATAACTTGTTTTTCTCTCTAATAATCTGATAATATAAAATTAATTTTTAGATTTTATTTTTTTTTTGTTAGGTTAACCATAATTATTATCATTAAAATAAAATAATTTAAAATTTGAAAAAACTCAACTTAGATTATCTTGTCTCGATAAGAATTGAATTCGATCTCAATTTCTCTTAGCAAATTTGTTGCTAAATGTGTTCACAGGAAGTCGAATTTGGTACTAGTCGATCCTTCCTCCTAACTATAAATTCGAACAACATTCAATCAACATGCACTTTTTAAGATAAAAGCATAAAAATTTTGATAGAAAGATTGATTGTCGATCTAAGTTTTTAAAATTTTGAGAATGATAGATAAAATTGTTGAGTGTTTTTTAATTCTTACAAAGTAAATTAAAACTTCATTTTAACCCTTGGTTTATAAAAAAAAATTAGTTAAATATGATTATGATAAAAATCATACTTAATATTTAAAAATAAATAAATACTAAAAACTAAAAAAAATTACAAAACCTCAAAAAGCTAATTAAAGATTAGAAAAGAATTTTACAAACCCTCAAAAAGCTAAAAATTAACTAACCATGAAAAATGAAAGATGAGATGTGTGTTTACTCTAAATGAGGTATTTATAATCTTCTAAAACCCTAAAAATAACTTAAAATTAATTAAATATAAATCTTAAAATATTTAAATAAAGATTAAACTCGTTTGCGAATGATGGGTGATGGTGGGCTTTTATCCGATTTTCGAATAGAACCCATATTGGTACAAGATATAAAGAGAATCTAAGTGTTGAACAAGGGCTTGGTAGCACAGATGGGAGAGGTTAAGAGAGATGAACTTTTAGATTTTGAAGTACGAGACAGTGAGTATTTCTACTATAAATGATGATTGTGTTTTCCTGCTTTAGAAGATCTGAGAGACCGCATCTTGAAGGAGACACATCATAGCCCTTACACCGTACATCCAGAAAGCAACAAGATATATTAAGATCTCTAACCATTCTATTGGTGGTCGTGTATGAAGAGAAACATCTCGAAGTTTGTAACAAGATGCTTGGTATGCCAACAAGTGAAAGTAGAACATCAAGTTCCTTCGGGTTTACTTCAACCTATCCAGATTTTACAGTGAAAGTGGGATCAGGTTACAAATGACACAAAGGAACCATGATGCTATATGGGTTATAATTGATCATTTTACCAAGTCGGTTCACTTCTTTCCAGTACATATGGACTTCAATATCAAGGAAATCGTAAGATTGCATGAAGTGTCATCCTCAATCATATCAGACAAAGATCCAAAGTTAACGACAAGGCTTTAGAAGAAGGTTCACAGTGCTTTATACACCAAGCTGCACTTTAGCACAATTTTTCACACGTAAACCGATGGTCTATATGAACGTGTTATTCAGATTATAGAGGATATGCTCCGATGTTATGTTGTAAAATTTGAAGGTAGCTGGAAAGATCAGCTATCGTTGGTTGAGTTTGCTTATAATAACAACTACAAGTCAAGTAACCAAATGAAACTCATCATTTGATGACCTTGAACAGTCATTTTCTTCCTTGTCTGATGCGGTAGAACACTATCAAAGTGGTATGTTACCTATCAAAGAAAGAAAATAATAACAATATATTTTTTTACATAATATTACATAAAATCTATAATTAAATACATGGATGTTGAATTGTAGAAAATACGTAAAAATATACAATATTACCATTCAATTATACCAAAAATTAACAATAATTAAAGTAAAAGGGGAATAAAAGGACTATTGTGCACTTATCAATGCACAAATTAGAGAATTATAAAAAAACGAAGAAAAATCAAACAAATTGAAGAGTAAACAAAGAAAATATAAATCTTAAAGCTCAAATCCTTAATCATCGCGGTCCATTTTTTCAATTTGATGATCAAACGAACGAGAGTTTTCAATGAAAGAACAGATCTCTATTGGATAGACTGATGAATTAAAATACAAAAGATTTTTTTAATCAATTATGATGGTTACAAGTAATATTTGTTCTGTGATATACTCTCAACTATTGAATATTGATCTCTTAAACATTGTGTTACAAATACAGATTTTAAACATATGACCTTTAGAAACAACAATCGTTCCGTTAATTACTGAGGTAAAATGGTGTCCTACAAAATATAAAAGGTTAAATTTATGTTTTTGATCATTTTTGATCATTATTTATAATAACGAGTTTATATAACTTTTATGTTAAAACTCTTAATTTTAAAAAGCTCGTATTAGTAGTTGTTTAAAATTAGAGATTTTACCCTATATTGTTATTTATCAAATATCCAAATTAACATATTTAATTAGTTAAAATTTTAATTTAATTTCAATAATTTTGAATCTTTACAAAATTCATAACAATTTTTTTTTATTTATGCAAACATTTAATTTTCAATTCAAATTTTTTAATTTTTTTATGCATCAATTAAATAACTTTATCGATAAAAAGAACAAAAACATAACTTATTAAAGGTTTTAAAATAATTAAAAAATCAACAATGATTGATACAAGTGGTAATAAATTAATATTGCTTAAAAAATCTCGAGTTTGAGATATTATATATATAAAAATAATTCTTATCGAGAAATTCCCCTATTCAAACTAAATATATGATGCAGATTAATTTAGATTAATTAAGACAAAAATTAAAAATCTGTTGTGAATAAAGTAAAGAACAAGAATAAAATAAAAGAATAAAGATGAGAGACAAAAGAGAGAGAGATTTTATTATATTCTCAAAGTAGGGTTGTGTACAATGCTTTGTCTAAAAATCTATATTTATAGACATAAGATGGAAACCCTAATTCCAATGGGTATTAAACCCTAATAATAAAGCCCATTAAACTTTAACTTAATATATGGATATCCACCATGAATAAATATATTCATAACACTCCCCCTTGGATATCCATGAAGATAATGTGTCTCGTTAAAACCTTACTAAGATAAAATCCCCGTGGAAAAAAAATTCTTAATGAAGGAAAAAGAGTACACACATCTTTAATACGCATAACATGTTGCCTCATTAAAAACTTTACCAGGAAAACCCATTGGGACAAAACCTCGGTTAAGGGAAAAAGAGTGCAACGCGTATTTACTCCCCCTCATGAAAATATCACATAATATCTTTGAATCTGCATAATTCAATATTGAATACAATCTTCAAATATTGAAGTAGATCATGCATTAGTGGATAAATCTTCCAAATCATTGCTTGAAATGATTCATTGAATATTATTCATCTGAAAATCATGAGGGACGAAACTTGAAGAAATATGTTTCGTTTTATCATATTTGATATATCCACCTTGAGATATAAATTTTGAATTATCTCTATACGAGATAGCTTGCATCTTATCTTGTGAAAAATATTCACATATCTTCAGGATATGTTTAGCCAAACACATATTTTGGCTTTACCTCTTGCATAACAATTATTTAAAGGTAATGATCTCGTAGCACTTAAATAATATTTCTGGACCAACTAAGGTACGATGCTTCCAGATCAAATAATGTGTATATTGTGCTTTAGACCAAAAATATCATTATCCTTTTCATAAGGCGAAAAAAAATCTTTGTTTAAAGTAAGAGACCTAGCAACAACCATAAGGGTGATCAATAGATGTGTTATGCATGTAAAGTGTCTTTCAATATTTTTCTATATGTCGATAGAGGCACAAGGATTTGAGGAGATCGCTTCACGAGTCTCAACGATATTTAAATCATCGACATACACAACAATAAAAGTTCAGAGCTAAACCTCTTAATAAAAATGCTCGGGGAAATAATTCATATAGCATTATACTAATAAGTATTCAATGAGGCGATCATATCAAATACACCTAAATTGTTTCAAGCCATAAAAAGATATATTCAATATGATTGAATAATGTTCTCGAGAACTTGAATGAACTGCTTATGACAATCTAAATCTTTTCGGAAGTTTCATGCAAATATTACTGTCAAGAGGCCCATTCAAATATGATGTAACAACATCCATTAGGCAGAAACCAAGTAATTTTATTTATTGTCAGATTGATCAAAATCTAAAAGTAGTTACATCCACCACCGAGGAATATATTTTCCTCATAATCAATTTCATGTCTTTGTGAGAATCCTTGTGCAACCAAATGAGCTTATGTCTCATGATTTCCCCTTTTGATTTCTCTTTCTCACAAAGGCTCGTTTATATCCATGAGCTTTACAAATTTCAATGTACGAGCTATAGGCCCAAATACTTCTCTTTTCAAAAGAGATTTTAGTTTCGCCTCAATTGCCTCTTTCATGTTGGCCAACCATTTCTTTGTTTACATTGCCCAATTGACAATGATTCATGATCCACATCATCAAATAAAATCTCTAGTGCTATATTGCATGCAAATATATTAACGACGTCGATTTAATTTCAGTTCCAATTATTACTAGACATGACATAATCTATTGAGATCTCTTTATTATCAGGTACCTGAGTCATGTCAATGTCTCTGTTGGAGACCATTTAATCTCTTCTAGAGATTTTCATAATCATTGATTCCTCGATCAGACCATCATAAAATATAGCTCCTTTTCTTTTTCGAGGATCTCTTATCTTTGGAATTTATTTGTCTACTACGCTTTAAGCATAAGTTAGACCCATTAGCAACTAGAGTTTGTCCTTCCATGATATCAAATTTAATCGGAGAATTCATAGCTGGTATACGTCACTTAGTCACTCTTTTAGGGTCAGCAAAATATCTAGCAATTGATTTGCTAAATGAATTATCCTTTGAACTTATAGTTCACATTGTGTAGTGCGTGGATCAAAATGAGAAAAATGATAATTCATTCTAACTTATTTCTTTCCCCAGCTATTTATTTTCTCCCCCTAATGTTGGGTAAATTGACTCATTAAAATGATAGTCAGTAAATCGGGTTGTAAATAAATCCCCTATCAGAAGCTCTTATATATATTACCAACAAAACTCATCTTTGTGCGTTATGGTGGAGCAATTAAAACATATATCGCACACACAAAAAATCTATGATGAGAAATATTTGGTTCCTGACAAAAAAACATTTGTAATGGGGAGAACTTATGATCATTTGTTGGCTTGATGCGAATTTGTGATACTACATGTAAAATTACATGTCATCAACATTATCAAGACTGATTGTCTTTAGAAAATAATCTGGAAAATGTGCTCTTAATTTTATCAACTGAGCCAGTAGCCTCGCAAACACCAAGTAGCGGTTTAATAACAAGGATACACATAACCATCTAGTCGATGCATCGATAAAAATCATGAAATATCTAGATGGTTTTTGAGAAAGGTGTATGGGCCCATATATATCACCTTGTATCCATTCCAGAAAATTAATAGCACTCTATCTTAGATGTTGATGATTGAATAATCAAATTGCTTTCATAGCAAGTATCACGTAAAATATTGCCATGATCTTAATTCTTCAATAAATGACCACATGAAAGTGTCAGCAAATTTTCGCATCATAATTAAACCGGGATAGTCTAACCGGTCATGCCTAATAAAATTATCAGTAAACATCTAGTTTACAATAGCATGAGCTTCAATTTGTACTAATTCTTATGTAGTACAATATGAATAACAGTGCATGTAATTTTGCCAAGATTTCATTATTGCCTTGAGTTATACTCATAATATTGAGATAGTCAGCACCCCCTTGACTAATATTCTCAATATATTTCTACAAATATCTTTAAAATTCAATAAATCTCTTTACGACTTTGACGAGCATAATGCACTGTAAGTATGAGATAAAGTCTCATTTGGCAATAACATATTTGCTCAGTTGGAGCCTTCTGTGATAATAGTACTTCCGGATATAGTACTCACATTATTCCCTTGCATTTAAAATGGGAAAATATGTGCTTTATTTCATTCACTTGACTAATATTCTCAATATATAGTACTCATATTTGCTCAGTTGCATAATTATGCACATTTTAATATGTGCTTTATTTCATTCACTTCGGGGAATGAAAAATATGTGCTCTGTGCCATTCACTTCGGGGAATGGAAAATATCAAATATAGCACATTATATCAAATCTGTTATCTATCAAAGATAAACTCTCAAAAGCTCTTCCGAAGCATTGATATTTCAGTACTTTGAGATATAGTACTCACATTTTCCCTTGTATTTAAATAGGAAAATATTTCTTATGCTTAAGTATAGTATGAGTACTTGCACTGTCTGTTTGGCATAAATAGCCACAATTCATTGTAGATTTCATTCCGGAAGTGATAATATTCTTCAAAGGATAAATTAACATAAAATGTAAATAAATAATATATAAAATAAATTAACGATATATTAACATAGAGCGTAAATAATATGTAAAATAAATTAACATAAATATATAATAAATAAAAATAAATTAACATAAACAAAATAGATAAAAGATCAATTATTCCTTTAGATGTTATAAGGAAAATAAAATAAATGGTGAATTATTCTCTTGAAGGACTATGAGAAAAATTATCAATATCCAATTAAGTTGGATCAATAACGCCATTATTTTCGCCACAAAGAAAATCTGATTATATTTTCTTTAATTTATCATTCATGATTATGAATAAAGCCCATAATACTTCGGCGTTTGACAAGTACGAGATCAATGATTTATACCATCACATTGATAACATAAAAATTTTGATATGATCTCTATCATTCTTGTCATCTTTATAATTCCACTTCTGGTGGATATAAGTATTCTCAAAAGAATCATCTTATCCATGTTTATTTTATGACTTCAATCGCAACCACAATTACTAATGTGACTTTTATTCATTCCGCTATATAATGTCACATTCGCTTCAGTGAATGGAGCGAAGCCTGTTGGGCGATATTCATGATTTTTCATGAGCAACTCATTATTTTGCTTAGCCACAAGAATGAAAGAAATTAACTCAGAATATTTCTTAAAGCCTTTTTCACGATATTGTGTCTGAAGGACAACATTGTTGGCATGAAAAGTAGAGTATGTTTTTTTTCTAACATATCCTCATCAATGATATTCTGGCACATAATTGAGTTTTATTCACTAACTATATAGTGAATTATCACGTTTGCATTCACTTAAAGGAATGAAACAAATTCAATAATCGCATGGAATAAACATCATGCTAGCATTCACTTCAGGGAATGACATAAATCAAATAATCGCATGGAATAATCATCATGCTTGCATTCACTTTAAGGAATGTCATAAATCCAATAACCGCATGGAATAATCATCATGTATGCATTCACTTCAGAGAATGCCTCCCATAAAAATTCTTTGATCAAGACGATTTTTATAACTTGAACTTGGGAGAAGTCTATAGTCGAGTTTTTCGACATAAAAAAATATTGCTTCCAAGCAAATATAGACTTTATAATATTCATATTATTAAATAGTAATTGATCAACCAATATATATACAATGTATACAAAGAACAAAAAATTTAATCCTCATACGCGACGTTGTTAAACCAGTCCACAAGGTCCTTTAGAAAAAGAACCTCCTTTGAGACCAGTAGCCTCGCAGAACGGGATGTCCAGCCAATATACTCGGATTAAACCAACATAACAAAGAATATATTAATTGATTAAAGGTTTAATATTTGTTCTAATATCATGTAATACTTAAAACATGATTAAAACATAAACTTTCGTCATAATAATAAAATAAACAAATATTGGTTATAAATAAAGATAAAAAAATCTCAAATTAAATAAATAAAACATACCGGACTTTCCACTAATTTGAATATATGGAAAGTTTAATCACCAATATTTTGTTAAAATCCGTTTTGGGAATTGTGGACAAGCACCATGGGAATTGAGTCACTTTATCACTACACAAACACCAAACAACCAAAGATATTTAATAAATTAAAAATCAAATCAAAGATCAAGAGAGAAAAATAATTGGTAATTAAAATATAATTGAGGGAGAAAACTTATCTTTGATTTATGCTAGTAACAAATTCTTGTCAATAACTCCTTTAAGATTCGAACGACAAATACCTCCGTTGGTTAGAGTCTCGTGCTGATAACGTGTTGTGAATAAAGTAAAGAACAAAAATAAAATAGGAGAATAAAGATGAGAGACAAAAGGGAGAGAGATTTTATTATATTCTCAAAGTAGGGTTGTGTACAATGATTTGTCTAAAAATCTATATTTATAGACATAAGATGAAAACCCTAACTCCAATGGGTATTAAACCCTAATAATAAAGCCCATTAAATTTTAACTTAATATATGAATATCCACCATGAATAAATATATTCATAACAAAATCTAAATAAACAATAAAATAAGTAAATTTTAAAAAATAAACTATACACTAATCAGAACAAACAATTTTTTTACGGTGAAAAATAAATCTAAACAGTAAACCTATATTAAATCTTCAATCTATTCATCATTACTCCCTCTAAAATTAAATTTAAAATATTTTATTTTAAATAACTAATTATTTTTTATTTTTTAATCATCAAAATGTTTAAAAAAATATAAAAAATAATTAAAAATATTATTAAAAATCTTAAATTTTAAAATTTTAAATAAATTTAAAAATATTATTTTTTAATTGCATTATAAACATATTACATCTATCTTAGATTTGAGAATTTATATCAAAAATTATTCCCGTCATACTACCTCCGTCCTATTTTATTTGTCCAGTATTGACTTTTGTTGATCAAATTTTTTCAACTTTAACTCATTATAACTTTAAATCTTGATAAAAATATAAAAAAAATATATTTTAGAAACCTTTAATCAAGTAGTTTAAGAATATATATATTTTATAAAATTTAATAAATTAAAATATTAAAAATAACTGTAATCAAAGTTTAAAAATTTTAACTTTAAAAAATCAATACTGGACTTCTTATGTGGGACGGAGGGAGTGTCATTTTTGATTCAATCAATAAAATACATTCATTTAATTAAATTTTTATTTTATTTTTTCTTCATATAAATCTTAATTGATATTTATTATAAATTAAATTTAGAAATAATTTTTATTAAATAAATAATCACATAATAAAAAATAAAAAAATAATTAAGTAAATATATTTAATTAATCTAATAAATATATTTAAGTAAATATATAATTTTTCTTTATCTATTATCTTTGAGTTCGGATAAGAATTGAAAATTGTATGTGGACCCAACAGGTTCGCCACGCGTACGGTTGATATGAAGTAATAACCTAACTCTTCCATGAACAACGGTCGCATCGTTAATCTTCTTCCCCTTCACGTGGTCTCATCTCCGACAAAACCATATCTTGTTTTTTTTGTTTTTTTTTTTTTATTACAGAACACAGTTCCAATCTTATCCATTCAACTAACCCTGCAATCAAAACATTACACTTATCAATGTCTTTGTTCCCAATGGTTTCTCTCAACCTCTATATAAACACAGATTCAAGAACAGAAAATCCGAACTGATAACCCAAGGTGGAAGAGGCGGCACAAAGCAATGAAGAACACAGGGAAGAATACAAAGGGTACGGGGAAATCGTCGGAAGTGAGGAAGGATCGGAAATCCGGCACCGGAATGAGTGGATCGCCGAAGAAAGGAGGTCACGGAGGGAAGTTCACCTGGGCTGGGGATGGTCTTTCTCCGGCTGAGATCGGAGACGACAAACAGGTTCTGGATTCCAAAGATCCAAACTTTGAAGACCCTGATGAGATCGTGAATAATAATTGATTGTTCTTGGTGTTGGACGAAGATGAGATCATGCTGGATGAATAAATATTGTAGAATTTGCGAGGTTAATTTTTTGTTGATTTGGTTTTAATGATATTATCTGTGCTAAATCATCTTTAAAACTTGTGTGGTTTGGATCGGATGGTTTCTGGAAATAGTACTAACGAAATTACTAGGAAACTGAGATTGAATAAGTTTAGTGTATTATTCTGTGTGAATTTTCCAGGGAACCAAACACACTTCAAACATAATTAGTCTCATCATCGTCACCATCCCTGGATGATCATTGTACGGGTTCCCTAGTCTCGATTAATGAGTTTATCAGGAACCCTTCTCTTTCGGTTGTCCACTTTTCCTCATGGTGTAATCAGTAATAATGAATTAAATAAATAGAAAGTCTATTCTCATTAGTCTATAGTACATTGTTATGGTTACAAGCCCAAAATATATCTTATCCATGAATGGCCCATATAGGCTCGTACCGAAACTAAACCTTAACAGAACTTAAACTTAATTCGATCCTCTTTTTCTTGTGTCGTCCATTCTCCACTGTCATATCTAGTTCGATACACGGTGTCCCCTTTGAATCATTGTAGACCCATCCCGGGATCATGAATTGCTCCGCTTCTAGGTGCTTTAAAATTCAATGTGAATACGACTGTTGAAAAGCAGTTTCGGGACTTTAGGGGAAGTTTTCAAATAAATTTTTGAAAATAGAGAGTATCAAATTATATTTTGAGATTTACGAAAATTTATAATGTTAGGAAAAGTCATCACTTATATATGATGATTTGGGTAAAAATATGATTTACAAGTAGCGATTTTTTAATTTATAATATTTTAATATTTTTTTATTGATTCAAGATAAAGTCAGAAGAAAATCGTCAGATGTAGATGACGTCTTCGCTCAAGTAGTCATCTACAAGTAATAATTTTTTTCTTGTATTATAGTCTTCTCTCAAAGATGCTGACTTAGTTGTTGTCAATGAGGAGACGACCTTGGAAGGGCTAGTGGAGCCGAAGACTTCGAGAGACATGAGATTCGTTGAGTTTCCACCGGTGAGTAAGGTGAATGGGACATTGAGCTTTGTGAACAAGGAAGCACAAACCGAAGTGTCAGACTTTTAAAATAGAAAAAGTGTTGATGTTGTTGAAGAGCGACGAGTTACTGGTAGGTGATGGTGCATCAAGCTTCGCAAAGAAAGCAGTGTTGATGCACATTAGATTGAATGCTAGATAGAATCCTAAAGAGGTATATCTCGAACACAGTCATGGTGTTTTATAATTTAATTTGCGTAGTTTACCGAGCGTAGGAAGCGAAAAACCTAACTCAACAAATGATGATAAGTTTGACAAGGACAAAGCAACCTTTTTAGAGTTCTAAGGGTCCGTTCAGTGTCCAATGTGATAGCGTCCAAGTGATTGAACAAGGGCTGAGAGGATCCGAGCAGAGGCAAGTTGCAAATGGTAGGAAGGAGATCATACGATCAAGGTGTACGTAGTGGATTAACAAAAGATATTACATGGCAGAGAGAATTGAAACGAGAAGTCCTTATGGGAGGACAAATGAAGCAGGGCCGGGGGCTCTTTATGGGGAGAACGGTCCTTGTGGGGGGATAACCAAGCTCGATTCTGAGTTGGAAGCAAGCTAAGGTGAGGGAGCAAGTTCATAATCGAATAGTCTAACTTCATTCTAAAGGCGCGACGAGGGCGTCGTTAAGTTTGGTGGGGAGATTGACACGAGTCGCCAATTTAAACCCTAGTTATATGCGTAATTAATTGTCGATAGGGTTGTGATAGAGGAATTATGCGTAAAAAGACCAGCAGATTTATCCCGGTCCAAGAAGATTCTGAAATACTTTAGAAGATAACATTATCCATTTGAATTACTTCAAATAACTTATTTAGATAATGTTAGAGATAATTAGAGATATTATAAAGATATTGATGTAATCTAGTCCGTCGATGTAAATCAATTTTGACCGTCAGATCGAGGGGAGTTTAACTATAAATAGAGACTCTCATCTCACTTGTAAATCATCCAATCATTCATTCTTTTATATTCAGAGTAATTAAGACATTCGCTTTAAATCATCTTTGTTGTTCTTCGTGTTCTTAAATTTCTTCTTTTGGTTTGCGAGATCATTCTCTATAGTTTGTTTTCGCTTAAAACGATCTTGTATTCTTGAATGCCTTGAAATTTTGATCTTCCAGTTTGAAAATTAAAGCTTACTTACTCGTTTGTCTTGAAAACTCGATTAAAGTCGTGCGAATTAACTGAATCAAAAATCTAATCCTATGACACAAACATGTATCGTTCGGTTGGTGTTTAGAATAGTCTGTAGAGATTACATGCTCTGAATGTATCGAAAAACCAACTGAACTAGTGTGAAGTATTGTTATTTGTCTTTCATTATACGTGGTTCATTTGCCATATTAATCATATGAGCTTTTTTTAAATAACAATAATAACAAATTTTAAATTTTAATGATTTATGGAGACTAATGATGTCGAATTTTATGATTTATAAAGTTTTATTGCAATTCATGGTCATATTAATGTTGTTTTAAATATTTAATTTAATCTAAATTTGATTAGATACATTATTCTCTTAAAAATAAAATTGTTGGAAAAAATTATAAATATCACTATAAAATAAATATATATTTTAATAAAATAATAATAATTTAAATTTGATCGGACCCAAAACCAATAGTTATATCCTTAATGTCGTTTGATTTCATGCTGTCCAAAAATAAATTAGTAATCCAATATATACATTACAATGGGTTAATAATTTAGACTTTTAGTTGAACAAGGACATATGATGAGATGGATAATTGGATTGGATTATACCTTATTTTTATTTTAGGGGTTAAAAAATTTAATTTAAAATTTATGAGTTTAATTTGTAAGGAATTAAAGTTATAATTTAGAGTTTAAAGAGTAAATATGTACATTTATATAATTTTTTTATTAAGTACAGTAATTGTTATTTTTTTCAATATAAATATTAAAATTTAAATTTATACAAGATAATATAACATGATTATGCTATTAACAAAGGTACTTATGTTCAAGTGGGGAGTGCAATTGGATCCTACATGTTTAATATGTACTGAGCATATTGAATCTAGGGACCACCTATTTGGAGAGTGTCAATTCATGTTGCAAATTTGGTCACTAGTATTGTATGACTTGGAGGAACAAATTGAACATGTTCGTTGGGTGGGGCTTCTAGAGTGGATACAATACGCTGATAAAGGGAAATCTATAAAAGGAATTTTGATTCGATTGGTATGGTGTAACCTTAACTATCATCTTTGGAATGAACACAATTACAGAGTACATGTGTAACACCCCGAAAACCGATCTAGTTGGAATTATGTATCGATGATCGAAATTTTGTACCGAAAAAATAGAAAATGTAATATCGAAACCTTTTGTACTCAATTGTTATGTAATGGAACTCTAATTGAGTGTAATTCTAACTTAAGGACTTGTTGGGAAAGATTTAAAAGTTGTTTGGTGACTAAATTTCAAAAAGTTGAAAGCTCGAGTGCAAAAGTGTAAACTTTGAAAAGTTGAGGGACTAACCTTGAAATTTTACCAATTTGAGGTTCTAGTCATCTCCTTGGGTGGCTAATTCACGTGAAGTTGGCATGGGTTGTCATAAAATTATGGCAACTTTCAATTAAAGAAAAAAAAATAAAAAAATGAAATTTTATATTCAAAATTAGCTTTCCCTATGGTGATGGAAAGCTTCTCATTGGTTGGAAGGGAGGCCACCCATAATGATCTCCTACTCGGTTGGAGAAATGAAGAATTAAAAAGGGAAAGTTTTGAGTTAAAGGTTCACACAAACAAATCGAGACAATCTCGCCATCATTCTCTCAAGTTTCTTAAAGTTTTGGAAGAAAGCACCGCCATTGTCATCTTCTACCTTGAGCTCACCAAGCACCTCAATCTTATCTTGGTTATTTGGTTGGTTTCAAGGTACCAAATCAAAGCTAGAGTTGGTGAGTAAAACCCCTTATTTGTTGTTGAATTCCATAAGAGATTTATGTTTAATTTCAAGATGAACTATTGAAATATTGATATTAAGACCCATAGGTTTTAAGCTTAAACTATGGAACTATTGTTGATTATAAGCTTATGTGAGCTCAAGGATGCATCTTTCCTTGTTAGAATTGTTAGAAGCAATTCCTATGGTTTTGTCTAGTTAAAGTCGTAGAAGACTGTTACATGTAGTTACTTGTATTGGTAAACAATTCAAATATTTAGTTCTTGTGTTACGTGTAATTACCAGTATAGGTAAACAATTCAAGTATTTGGTTATCGGTATAGGTTACCTAGAGCTTATACATATAAGCTTATATGAGTACTTCTAGTATACTATACGAATAAGAAACTTGTTTTCTTTCAGTTTATCACAAGGATTCATCAATAATTCCTATTCAAGCTAAGGACAAAGAACTTTCCATCCAAAAACATTAGAAGCTCTCTCTAGCAAGGTGAGTGTAGTAGAGTCATGGGACAAAGCTAAGAGCTTTTCCCATCTCATTTCAATTGATTATTATTGACATGTAGCATAACATTGGCATGGAAAGGCATTGAGACTCATACAAAGCTATGGTAAGCTTTGGTAAGTTTTCTTGTTGCATTGGTATTGTGAAAACATTGAATCATCAAAATATTGATCATTGAGTATGACATTGAAACATTGATAATGTTATCATTGTTATTGATATTGGTATGGATCATTGAACTCATTAAAATGGACCTAAGGGTCAAAATCATTTTTATTGAATCATTGGACCTATTGATATCATCATGGAGATGATTATGAATCTAAATTGTATTGAACCTTGGATTCGATGAAAATTGGATACAGTTGGCATGCCATAGGATTTATGAGCTCATTGGTACGGATGGACTACGATCCTTGGGCTACGACCTATATGTTGGCGAGGCGGAGGGATGATTGTGTATTGGTCATTTTGGCGAGGCGGAGGGATTAGACCATTCATTGTATTGGCGAGGCGTAGGAAATTCGTGTATCCACTATCTTGATCGATCCAAAGGTTTATAATAACTTATTGGTTTCATTGTTATGACACATGAATCATTGATGCATTGACATTGAACATTGACCTAATTTGAACTTATGGTATAAGAGCATGCTATTTATATGCATTTTATACACTGATGTTGTCATTGACTACCTCACTAGGCAAAGTATGTCTAATGTCTTTATTTTCCATGCGTTTTCAGGTTAAGGTTTGGAGAGGAGATTTAGATCCTTTTTGGCAAGGTTTTGGGCAAGTCATAATAGTCAAGAGTATGTAATCTTGTTTTAAATACTCATAGAATGGTGGCAATATGTTTTGTTAAGTCATAAGCATGTATTATGATATGTTGGTTATGCATAAAATATGTCTAGACTTGTATCTTGTAAAATGGCCCTAAAGAAAATAGTAAAAATAGTTAACCATGCCTAATGAGAACTAAAGGTTAGAATCCTAATAAATGGATTTAGCTTGCTCTAAAATTTGACATGAAATTAGTTTATGCTCAGTGAAAGTTGCTGGTAAAATTTTATAAGATTTGGAATTTATCTACTAAGTCAAATCGAATATATACCAGCTAAAATGTGACATTACAGATTATGTGTTCCGAAACAGTTTCTATCTATTTCGATACAATATACTTAAAGACTAGGAAAAATCTGAGAATTTCAATTGGGTATCGAAACCAGTTAAGAGGGTTCTGATACAATTGTAAAATTGTGAACCATCGTTCTGATACGGCTCCAAGGCGTATCGAAACGTTTGGTCGAGTCAAACCCTTAAGACTTTGGTCGGTCTCCGTGTATTGAAATCCCTACTAAATGCATCGAAATAGGTTTAACGGTATTACCTGTCATGAACCTCAGTATCGAAACAGCTCCTAAGTGTTTAGATACACTCTGTTGATCAAACCTGATTACCTCCATAGGTAATCACTTTTCTGTTAGAACCTCTAATTACCTCTATAGGTAATTACTGTTCCCTTAGTAACCCCATATTACCTCCGTAGGTTATTACTTTGTTCATAGAAGCAATAGTTAACTCCATAGGTAATTAGTTATTTCTCAGTTATCACAGTTTATCATCATAGGTAATTACACTTCTCTTAATATGCAAAGGAGATTCGTAACATTAATAATGATAATTAAGTCGAATTGAATTACCGAAAATGTTACTGAATCATCGAAACTTCCGACCGTAATATTCTTCGACCCGGTTCTCTACTAGGCCGGAAGGGGGTGTTACAACATGAAAAAGGGCAAAGGCAAACATTGGAGATCTTTTGGTTCATAAGAAAGATGTTAGACTCAAACTAGTTGATTGTTGTTTTAAAATTTTTGATCGAAATATGATAATGAGATGGGGGATATGTGAATAACTCATTTGGGTGGGATAGGTAAGGGTGATTAATATTTTATAAAGTGTTTCTTTTTAGGTATTCTTAGGTGAATAAAGTTTAATTTATCAAAATAAATAAATAAATAACATGATTATGTTAAACTCCTCAACCAATTATTGTATCTTAGAATCCGATTACTCTACCAATTAACTTAAAAATTCCTTCATTTATTAATATAGTTGTTATAATTGTTGACTAAATTTTTATTTCTTAAATTCAACCTTTAGATTAACCCTTAGTTTAGTAGTTTTACTCATGTTGAACTTGGCTTGTTTAGTAAAATATTAGATAGGAGGATAAAAAATAAAATATATTTAAGTATTATTATCCTCCTATTTATTTTCTTAAATTACTTTTCGTTTTCATAAAGTTTGATTTATAAAATAAAAATTTGAATAATTTAAAATTTTTATTAATTATTGGATTGATTTTTAAGTTTGACTCGAGTCTCTTATTTTTTTGATATATATACCGATATAAAAAATATAAAGATATATATATATATATATTATATGATTAGGTAAAGTTATTTAAATTGGAATCAAAGTGGACTATATTATTATAAATAATTATAATTAAATTTATATATGAACGCGAAAACTCGACTTGAATTTCATAAAATTAAATCAAAAGTTTTCAAATAAGATTTGAGTTATAAAATATGATACGTCAACTTGAATAACTCGACTCAATTCGATCAAAAGATTTGAGTTATAAAATATGATACGTCAACTTGAAATTAATATCATTTGTGCTTAAAAAGAGCTTAAAATTTACCAAAACTGGGAGAAAGGAATGATTAGAAAGTTAATAGCATCATTTTCTCTCTATCTATCTATCTATTTTTTTATTTTTAGGTGATAGTCGACTATATCAATTTTTATATTGGTTATCGACTATTGGTAATTTTTTCTTTGTATCAAAATTATTTTTAATCAGCGTAAAATAATTTGGACGATTATTTTTAAAAGTCCTTGATTTTCGTTTAAATTTAATTTAAAATGTTTAGAGTCACTATCGATTATTTTGATAAGTCGAACACTACAAAAGCAACCAGATATTCATTCTTTTAAAAATTTAAATTCAAAAATTAATTATGTACGGGAAAAAATTAGCACCTCACAAACGTCCGATATCGACACCTTTAATTTTGTATGACATGTTGGCATTTTAGAATAACAATTTAAATTTTATTTAATCATTAATTAATAACAGATTTATATTTGGAATTAAAATATTTATTTTATAAAAAATATATTCTAGCCTCAAAATTGAATTGAAAACACCCTTATACGTTCCGGTTATCTCTAAATAGATGCTTAATATTTTTTATATTGAAATAAGTGTCTAAATTATATATTTGTTTAATGAACATATTGATTCATAATTTAACAAGTTTAGTTTTAGTCATTTTATTTGTTTAATTATCATATAGTTGCTTATGCTTCTCTTTCAGTTCTACCTTATTTCTCTCGGTTTATATAAAGATGAGGCCGTCGGGTGAAAAAGAGGGATACGATTTGGAATTTAGGTTTCGATTTGATTTGATTTTTATAAAAATTATAATTAATATTAATAAAAATAATATGTTACAGTTTAGAAAATTTTTTAATAGTATTATTTTAAAACACTAATGAAATAAAATTTTAGATATTTATTTCAGTAAAAAAAAAATATTAAGCATCTATCTCAAAAAAAATGTATGATTTGTGTACCTATTTATGAGTTAAACAATTTTTTAATTGTGTTACCTTAAAATACTAACGGAATAAAACTTTAGGTACTTATTTCAGCAAAAAAAATATTAAACACCTATTTCAGAAAAAATATATATAATTTAAATATTTATTTTAAAAAAATATTAAATACCTATTTTAAAAAAAATATATAATTTAGGTATATTTTTCTGAATTAAGCCTTTATTTTACGATATAGACCAAATTACATACAAATAGAGTTTTGGGTCAACATTTGAAAACTTGGATAGGTAAATGAGCGGGTCAAGATCCTGACCCGTTTAAATATGTGCGGGTTGTTCTTAATCCGCTACAAAACGTTGCGTTTTGCAGCCTCTATATAATGCCTCATCTTAAGTCAAAAATCTCTTTTCCTTTCGTTTCACTCTCTCCAAATTTTTTTCTCATTCTAAACTTTCTTCTCACAAACACACCCTACCCAGTAAACCCACACTAAAATGGATCAAAACACATGAACTTTTATGTGTTTTCGTGTGTTTATTTGAGAATTTGATGAATACGAAAAACATAATATGATACGTCGTTTCAATCACTATCTAAATCTGTTTCGATCAAACTTTGATCAAGCCTTAATGTTCGTTGACCACCACCTATGACCTATCATTTCTTGCCTTACTTTGACCACCATATGATGATTTTTGATTATCGTACGGAGTTTTTTATTAGTATTTTTAAACTCGATTTCTTAACTCTAAAATCTAGATGTAGGCCTGATTTAATCGAATTACCCTTTTTTCTCGCCTAAATGTAAACCTAGCAACATGTTTTCGGTTCCCTGTTCAACTTCGACATGCAAGTTAAGCTCTGGTTTTTATTTATTTTTCATGTTTTTAAATGTCAGTGAGTACTTTTAAGGAAGGCCTAGTATTTAAATAGGTGCACAAACTATGTTTATGGATCATTTTTACTGTCTAATTACTTTTAGCTCTAAATAAGTATCTAAAATTTTAATTTAAGTCATTTTAAGTGTCTAACCATTAATAAAAAATTATCTGTTAATAAAAATATGACAAGTGATGAGTTTTAATTTTTTAATTTCTTTTAATTATTTTTAAATAAAATTAAAATTTTAGTTTTTAAATTAACAATTTTAAATTCTTACAAAATAGTCTCAAATCCCTAACTTAGAACCCAAAAATCCTAAATTATCATCATTGTCACCGTTTTCTACCTCATCAGAAACCATCACTATCGCCTCTGAACCACCATGATCGTTTTCCCCAACCAACCGTTGCTTATAACCGGCGGTAGATATACTGACCACGTTATTTTTGCGATTTTGGTTTCTTCTGACATTAGGAAGTCTATCGACACACCTACCACCAATTATTAGCTATGAGTGATTAGGGGAAACAATCGTGGTAGTTCGGCGACAGTAGTAATGGCGACAATAATGATAATTTTGGAGTTTTGGGGTTTGAAGTTAAAGATTTGAGACTATTTTGTAAATATTTAAAATTCTTATTTAAAAAATATTAAAAATAAATTAAATTTAAAAAAATTAATAAAAACAATGTTAGATTATAGTTAGGCACTTAAAATGATCATAATTGAAACTTTACACACCTATTTAGAGTCAAAAATAGTTTAGGCACAAAAAATGACCCACAAGTATAGTTTGGGCACCTATTTGGGTATTAAGCCTTTAAGAAATGACGTTCTTAAAAAATAGTTAAAAAATAATTATATATATATATATTTTAAAAATTTTAGTATATATTTTTTTAGTATATATTGAATTTCTATAAAAAATAAAGAATTATGGTATATATATCGAATTTTTTAAAAATTATAAAAATTATTGTATATATCAGTTTTCTTATAAAAATTATAAAAAATTTTAGTATATCAATAATTATATACCAAAATTCTTATAAAAATTATTTCATATAATATACCAAAATTCTTATACAATTTAAAAAACGATTATACTATCTAGGGGTGTGCATACGGTTCGGTTAACAGACCGAACCGAAATTATTTCGGTTAATTCGGTCGATTAATTTTTGGTAAATTCGGTTAATGGTTAATTTTTTTGATAATTTGGTTATCGGTTAATTCGGTTTGAAATCGGTTAATTAACCGAATTAACTGAATTAACCGAAATTATATATATTAAATATTATATATATTATATATTATATATATTTATTTTTAGTCATTTAACTTTTAAAATATTATAAAATGTTCATTAATTTTTTTATATTATAAATTGGTCACTAAATTTTGTATTAAATTAGTATAAAATAAAAGTTTAGTGACTAACATATTATTTCAGCTTAATTTAGTAACCTATTATGTAATTTAACCAAAATTTATAATAAATTTTGGTTAATTTGATTAATTCGGCTATTTAACCGAAATGATTTCGGTTCAGTTATTTTGGTTAATGAAAATTCGGTTTGGTTAACAGTTAAGATTTTAAAAATTTCGGTTAATTATGTAACAACCCGGATTCAGATCCGAGTGTCGGTTTAACCCGATGGGTTTGGGCTTCGGTTTTGGGCCCCGGGTTAGTGTGGTTTTGGGCCTTATGCTTGTTGTGCTTATGAGTGGTTAGTGAGGGCTTTTTGGTAAATGTCAAAATAAGATGACAAAGAGGGGGTTTGGAGATTTATTTTTTCTCTACAGAAAGTAAGAAGAGTGAGGTCATTGGTTCATCTTCTTCTTTCACTCTTCTCCATGGGAAAATCTTGCTAAAGGTGAGGGCTTTGAAGTTTTGTTAAGGATTCATGTTTTTGAGGTGAAGAGTAAGTTGTTGAGTGGTTAAAGATCTATCCAAAGAGGTAAGAATGTCTTGGTTTGGTGAGGATGGGAGTTTATGAGTTGGGTTGAGAGGAAAAACAGGAATGAGGTTTTAAGGGTTAAATCTCAGTTTTTAGTGTCTTTGATGTTCTGAGAATCTTCTTAAGTGTTGTCTAATGCTTCGTTTAACATCTCTTGTAGAGAAGGAAGTCGGAGAACCTTCTACAAGTCTTGGAAAGAAGAAAGCTTGAAGAGGAGTGAGTTCGTGTTTTGGTTGCTGGTTGCTTAAGTTTGGTACTCCCAACTCCTTTCATCATTCATTCATGGTAGAATGCATAGCATGTAGAGAATCATGTACATATGTTGGTTTGCTTGGTTTGCTTGAAAAAGGTCATTAATGGTGAATTTCGGACTAAATTGTTTTGTAGCATGAAATTGATGTTAAAATACTCTAATCATCTCCAGAAATGAATAATAACACTTTAGGATCGTTTGTCTTGAGTTTGGGAATGAACCTTAAAAAATATCAAGTGAAACCTGCAGTTTCGTGTAGGGGGTATCGATACACGGGCCACCGGTATCGATACCTCTGTGAGAAAATAAGCTGAAGGAGAGGGGATATCGATACAGGTATCGATACCAAGCCCTTCAATGGCATAATGGCATCGATACCGGTATCGAATCCAATCACCCCCTTTTTCTTTGACTTTGAAAATGGTCAAAAGGTATCGATACCAGTATCGATACCCATGGTTCGATGCCTTCTTTGGGTGGGTATCGAGGCAGGGTGGTTCGATACCCCACATAAGGGTATCGATACCCCTGCGAGAATTCGACAAGTTTGGTATTGTTTAAAGTTCGATAAGAAAATTAAGAGTCCCAATGAATCCTATAAATAATGTAATGAATTGTTAACACGAGCTTGATGGGATTAAACCCCGAATGACTAAATTATGTTAAGTCTTGATACGTTTTCATGTGAGGATCCTAGGTGGATCATTTGTGTGTATCGAGTCCTTTTTTGATGGAAATCCGAATATTCAAAAGTGTTGCAACATGTCGAAGGCCATCCGATGTAACATTCCGGGTGATGATTTAAAGACCATTCTGAATGTAGGATCCCGATGCTGTGTGGACGCGAGCCTCATTCGATGATACTCGATGTGACATTCCGAGTATGGGATATGGAGGATCCCGATGCTATGTTGACGCGGGCCTTAAATCTCGGATGTAAGATCCTGATGCTGTGCGTACGCGGGCCTCATCCTTGAGTATGGGATCCCGATGCTGTGTGAACGCGGGCCCTGCTCGTAGTGTAGGATCCTGATGCTGTGTGGACGCGGGCCTCACTACCTTGTGTTATTGTTTGACATATATATGTTGTGTGCGTCATTATACATTGTTTGTGCCATGTGGTAGGCAAGCATGCTAGATCATCATATCACGCTTGATATTTATATGTTATGCTTTACTGCTTATGTTATGCATGATGTTGGCCGAGTTCGGCGTACCCACTGAGCTTTCGTAGCTCAGCGTTCGAAATGTGTTTTCGTGCGTAGGTTAGGTGAAACCGGTTCGTGGAGCACCATCAAGGTTTGGATTTCAGCATCGACCGTGTTGTCAGAGTACATGTATTAGATTTAGTGGGCTAGTGCTGTGTCGAACCCTATGTAATGTAACTCTTTTTATTTTAATTTGGGTTGAATGTTTTTAAACGGTTTGTAATATTTTGGAGCTCCGTCTACTTGTTATCTTTTGGAATTTACTTTTATCTGAGTTTGGGCTTCATGATATTATTTTGGACTTGAAATTAGATTTATTTCATGGGCTTTAAATAGAAATTTTGAAATACAGGTTTTGGGTTGGAGGCCCAATGTGACATCCGGGTCGGGTGTTATATTTAGTGGTATCAAAGCTTAGGTTGAGTCGGTTCTAGGAAGTCCTCGGGGGAGTCTAATGTGTTATATAGGTGTCAGACAAGTACATTCCCACGAGTCGATATCGTACTTTCTTTAAAAGCTGAAATTTGATGGTGTACTCTTTTTATTGTTGTTGTTCGTGCAGAAGTGGTTAAGTATGCCGAGACGTGTGTGTGATCAGGAAGAAAGTCGGGGTTCTCGTGGAAGAGACTCCGACTACGAGTATGATCCCAATGAGGAGGTGCCATCGGATGATGAATTTGGTCAAGGGGCCAACTACTTTGCTCAGTTGAATCAGACCTTGCATAGGATCGTGAGAGCTATACCGAGGCCATGTTCTACGCCTCGTGAGGAAACGATTTAGAGGGTACAAAGGCAAGGAGCTGTTGAATTATTTGGTGCGGGACAGGATAATCCCGTGCAAGCGGATAAGTGGTTGCATGATACAAGATGGATAATGAGGTAGATGAGGCTAAGATCGGAAGATAAGTTGTCCTGTGTGTTGTCACTTCTGAAAGGCAACGCGAGAGAGCGATGGGAGACAGTTGAGCAAGGTTGGTATCCTCATTGCCCTAAGTGGGAGGACTTCCTTGAGGAGTTTGAGAGTAAGTTTGTGGGTGAGACTCACATCGACACCTTGAGGGAGCGGTTTACCCATCTTGTTCAAGGGAACCATTCGGTCTTTGCTTATGAGCAGGAGTTCCTTCAGTTGAGCCGGTATGCTTTAGAGCTTGTTGCTACGGAGAAGATGAGATGCAAGAGGTTTTTGAGAGGTCTGAGGAAGGAGATCCAGACTTATCTCACTGCTGCACCGCCTAAGGTGTTCTCAAAGTTGGCTGCCAGTGCCAAGTCGCTAGAGCAGGTTCAGGGGTTGACCTATGGGCCGTCTGTTAGCTAGGGAGTCACCGGTGGAGCTAGTCAGAGTCATGCGGGTAACTCTCAGTCTCACTCCGGTATGAGTAGGAGCCGTTGGAACCAGAGTAGAGGAGCATCGAATCAGGGTTCGAGGTCAAACCAAAGATCAGAGTCTGTGGGCTGTAGGAGGCAGTTTGTGTCTTCTAGTGCTAGAGGTCCGGAGGGTTTGCAGCGGAGTGTTAGTGTTCAGGTTTGCAATCAGTGTGGCTGGAATCATCGAGGACCGTGTTGGGGCAATGTTAGGGTTTGCTTTCAGTGTGGGTCTTCGAGGCACTTTGTGAGGGATTTCTCAGAGGTTGTGACATCTCCACCAGGTCAGGCTCAGAGGGCTATGTTTCAGGCCAAGAGGGATCGTGGTTTCTCGCGTGGCGGAGCTAGCCATGCATCAGAAGGCACCTTTCAGTCCACTACTAGAGCACCGACGAGACAGTATGTGGTGAGGGCACAGGAGGACTGTGTTGCGAAAGATGTGATCTCAGGTACGTTCAGTTTGTTCTCTGTTCCTATAGTTGCTCTTGTGGACTCGGGATCTACCCACTCGTATATCCGTAGTGGGATATCGAAGTAGTGGGGGTTACCAGCAGAGGATCTAGAGCTAGGAGTTCGTGTGACTAGTCCGTTGGGGTTAGATGTGTTGTGGATAAGGTTTATCGGAGGTGTCCGATCGTAATGCAAGGGTCTATCTTCTCGGCTGATCTTATGGTGTTACCTTTTCAAGAGTTCGACGGAATCCTTGGTATGGATTGGCTGTTCGAGCACGACGCAAGTTTGGGGTGCAAATCTAAGAGTTTGAAGCTTCGTGTGGCTGATGGTTCTAAGCTTGTTGTGAGGGGTGAGAGGAACCCGTGTTTAGCGAATGTTGTGTCCGCTTTGTCAGCTCAGAGGTTGATCTAGCAGGGTTGTGAGGCGTTCTTAGCTCACGTAGTGGATGTGAGTGTTAAGAGTCCAGTTTTAGAGAGTTTGAGGACAGTTTGTGAGTATCCTGATGTTTTTCTAGAGGAGTTGCTTGGGTTACCTCCCGACCATGAGTTGAAGTTCCGTATAGAGGTATTGCTAGGGACAATACCGGTGTCCATAGCACCGTATCGTATGGCACCGGCGGAGATGAAAGAGTTGAAGCAACAGATCCAGGAGTTGCTTAAGAGAGGTTTTATTAGACCAAGTATGTCACCGTGGGGAGCACCGGTTTTGTTTGTGAAGAAGAAGAAGAATGGATCGATGAGGATGTGCATCGATTACCGTCAGCTCAACAAGGTCACGATCAAGAACCGTTATCCTTTGCCTAGGATCGATGACATGTTTGATCAGTTGAGGGGTGCTCGTGTGTTTTTTAAGATATATCTGCAATCAGAGTACTATCAGTTGAAAGTGGTGGAAGAGGATGTCCAAAAGACTGCTTTTAGGACGCGGTACGGGCATTATGAGTTCTTAGTGATGCCGTTTGGGCTCACGAATGCACCTGTAGCTTTTATAGACTTGATGAACCGGATCTTTCAGCCCTACCTAGATCAGTTTGTGGTTGTGTTCATCGACGACATCTTGGTGTATTCACGCTCAGAGGAGGAGCATGACTATCACCTAAGGATTGTTCTTCAGGTTTTGAGGAATAGGCGTCTGTACGCCAAGTTCAGTAAGTGCGAGTTCTGGTTGTCTGAGGTGGCGTTTCTTGGCCACATAGTTGCAGCGGATGGAATCTGATTTTATCCCCAGAAAATCCAAGCTGTGGTGGAGTGGAAACCACCAAGGAATGTATCGGAAGTCCGTAGTTTTCTTGGGCTTGCCGAATACTATAGGAGGTTCATTAAGGGTTTTTCGATCATAGCGGCACCTTTGACCAAGTTGCTTCAGAAAGGTGTTCCGTTTGTATGGAGTGAGAGGAGACAACAGAGTTTTGAGTAGCTTAAGGCTTATTTGATAGAGGCACCGGTCTTGACACAATCGGAACCGGGAAAAAATTATGTGGTGTTTAGTGATGCTTCCTTGAATGGGTTGGGTTGTATGCTTATACAAGAGGGTAAGGTGGTTTCTTACGCCTCGAAGCAGTTGAAAACCCATGAGAGGAACTATCCTACAAATGGTCTTGAGCTTGCAACAGTTATCTTCGCTTTGAAGATATGGAGGCATTATCTCTACGGGGAGAAATGCTACATCTACACCGACCACAAGAGTTTAAAGTATCTGTTTACCCAGAAAGAGTTGAAGCTGAGACAGCGTCGGTGGATCGAGTTGTTAAAGGATTATGACTTTGTCATAGAGTATCACCCCGGCAAGGCGAATGTGGTCGCCGATGCCTTAAGTCGGAAGTCCATGTCGGACTTGAGAGCTTTGTTTGCTCGGTTGAGGATGACAGATGATGGAGGTTTGTTAGCAGAGTTACGTGTGGAGCCCATGCTTGTTCAGGAGATCAAGAGAGCACAGGTGTTAGACGAGGAGTTGGTTGCTCAGTTAGAGGCTGTTCAGAGAGGTGAGTCGTCAGATTTTGAGGTACGAGATGGTGGGTTCTTGTACTTTCAGGGTCGGTTGTGTGTACCCGCTTTAGAGGATCTAAGGGATCGTATCTTGACGGAAGCTCACCGTAGCCCGTTCTCTGTTCATCTGGGTAATAACAAGATGTATCAAGATCTTCGTCCTTTCTTTTGGTGGCCGTGCATGAAAAGAGATGTGTCAGAGTTTGTGACCAGGTACCTAGCGTGTCTGCAAGTGAAAGCGGAACATCAGGTTCCTTCAGGGTTGCTTCAGCCTATCCAGATTCCATAGTGGAAGTGGGATCGAGTGACCATGAACTTCTTCACCGGGTTACCAATGACATTAAGAAAGCATGATGCTATATGGGTTATAGTTTACCGGTTGACCAAGTCGACTCACTTCTTACCGGTAAGGATAGACTACAGTTTAGAAAAGTTGGCTCAGTTGTATATTAAGAAGATCGTGAGGTTGCATGGTGTACCTTTATCGATCATATCAGATAGGGATCCGAGGTTTACAGCGAGGTTGTGGAGGTCTATCCATGAGGCTTTAGATACCAAGTTGCACTTCAGTACAACTTTTCATCCTCAGACAGATGGACAGTCTGAGAGAGTCATCCAGATCTTGGAGGATATGCTTTGGTGTTGTGCTGTGGACTTTGCCCGTAGTTAGGAAGAGCAGTTACCGTTGGTAAAGTTTGCTTACAACAACAGTTATCAATCAAGCATCAAGATGGCTCCTTTTGAGGCCTTGTACGGGCGTAGGTGTAGGACACCTTTGTATTGGATAGAGCTTAATGAGAGAAAGATAATGGGTTTAGAGCTAGTTAAGGAAACCGAAGAGAAAGTTTAGATCATCAAGGAGAGGTTGCAAGCAGCTTTTGATAGACAGAAAGCTTATGCGGATAAGAAGCGCAAGCACATCGAGTATGAGCTTGGTGAGAAGCTGTTTCTCAAGGTATCTCCGTGGAAAGGGATCATCCGGTTTGGTCGTAAGGGAAAGTTGAGTCCAAGGTACATAAGGCCTTATGAGGTTCTTCAGAGGGTTGGACTGGTAGCTTATCGGCTAGCTTTACCTCCAGAGTTGGCACGTATACACGATGTGTTCCACGTGTCTATGTTGAGACGTTACCGTTCTGATCCTTCGCATGTGGTTCAGCTTAAGGAAATCGAAGTCAATACAAATTTGACTTACGAGGAAAGGCCTATCAGAATCTTGGATAGAGGAGTTAAGGAGCTTCGGAACAAGTGCATACCTTTGGTAAAGGTTTTGTGGAGGAACCACGGAATCGATGAAGCCACGTGGGAAGCGGAAAAGGATATGAGAGCTCAGTACCCTCATCTCTTCTTGACAGGTAAATTTCGAGGACGAAATTTTCTTTAAGGAGGGGAAAGTTGTAACAACCCGGATTCGGATCCGAATGTTGGTTTAACCCGATGGGTTTGAGCTTCGGTTTTTGGCCCCGGGTTAGTGTGGTTTGGGGCCTTAGGCTTGTTGGGCTTATGAGTGGTTAGTGAGGGCTTTTTGGTAAATGTCAAAATAAGATGACAAAGAGGGGGATTTGGAGAGTTATTTTTTCTCTGCAGAAAGTAAGAGGGGTAAGGTCATTGGTTCATCTTCTTCTTTCACTCTTCTCCATGGGAAAATCTTGCTAAAGGTGAGGGCTTTGAAGTTTTGTTAAGGATTCACGTTTTTGAGGTGAAGAGTAAGTTGTTGAGTGGTTAAAGATCTATCCAAAGATGTAAGAATTTCTTGGCTTGGTGAGGATGAGAGTTTATGAGTTGGGTTGAGAGGAAAAACGAGAATGAGGTTTTAAGGGTTAAATCTCAGTTTTTAGTGTCTTTGATGTTCTTAGAATCTTCTTAAGTGTTGTCTAATGCTTAGTTTAACATCTCCTGTAGAGAAAGAAGTCGGAGAACCTTTTACAAGTCTTAGAAAGAAGAAAGCTTGAAGAGGAGTGAGTTCGGGTTTTGGTTGCTGTGTTGCTTAAGGTTGGTACTCCCAACTCCTTCTTTCATCATTCATTCATGGTAGAATGCATAGCATGTAGAGAATCATGTATATATGTTGGTTTGCTTGGTTTGCTTGAAAAAGGTCATTAATGGTGAATTTCGGACTAAAGTGTTTTGTGGCATGAAATTGATGTTAAAATACTATAATCATCTCCAGAAATGAATAGGAACACTTTAGGATCGATTGGCTTGAGTTTGGGAATGAACCTTAAAAAATATCAAGTGAAACCTGCAGTTTCGTGCAGGGGGTATCGATACACAGGCCACCGGTATCGGTACCCCTGTGAGATGAAGGAGAGGGGATATCGATACAGGTATCGATACCAAGCCCTCCAATGGCATAATGGCATCGATACCGGTATCTAATCCAATCATCCCCCTTTTTGTTGACTTTGAAAATGGTCAAAGGGTATCGATACCAGTATCGATACCCATGGTTCGAAGCCTTCTTTGGGTGGGTATCGAGGCAGGGTGGTTCGATACCCCACATAAGGGTATCGATACCCCTGCGAGAATTCGACAAGTTTGGTATTGTTTGAAGTTTGATAAGAAAATCAAGAGTCCTAATGAATCCTATAAATAATGAAATGAATTGTTAATACGACCTTGATGGGATTAAACCCCGAATGACTAAATTATGTTAAGTCTTGATACGTTTTCATGTGAGGATCCTAGGTGGATCATTTGTGTGTATCGAGTCCTTTTTTGATGGAAATCCGGATATCCAAAAGTGTTGCAACACGTCGAAGGCCATCCGATGTAACATTCCGAGTGATGATTTGAAGACCATTCCGAATGTAGGATCCCGATGCTGTGTGGACGCGAACCTCATTCGATGATACTCGATGTGACATTCTGAGTATGGGATTTGGAGGATCCTGGTGCTGTGTGGATGCGGGCCTCAAATCCCGGATGTAGGATCCCGATACTGTGTGTACGCGGGCCTCATCCTTGAGTATGGGATCCCGATGCTGTGTGGACGAGGGCCCTGCTCGTAGTGTAGGATCCCGATGCTGTGTGGACGTGAGCCTCACTACCTTGTGTTGTTGTTTGACATGTATATGCTGTGTGCGTCATTATACATTGTTTGTGCCATGTGGTAGGCAAGCATGCTAGATCATTATATCATGCACGATATTTATATGTTATGCTTTACTGCTTATGTTATGCATGATGTTGGCCGAGTTCGGCGTACCCACTGAGCTTTCGTAGCTTAGCGTTCGAAATGTGTTTTCGTGCGTAGGTTAGGTGAAGTCGGTTCGTGAAGTACCATCAAGGTTGGATTTCAGCATCGACCGTGTTGTCAGAGTACATGTATTAGATTTAGTGGGCTAGTACTATGTCAAACCCTATGTAATGTAACTCTGTTTATTTTAATTTGGGTCGAATGTTTTTAAACGGTTTGTAATATTTTGGAGCTCCGTCTACTTGTTATCTTTTGGAATTTACTTTTATCTGAGTTTGGGCTTTATGATATTATTTTGGACTTGAAATTAGATTTATTTCATGGGCTTTAAATAGAAATTTTGAAATACAAGTTTTGGGTCGGAGGCCCAATGTGACATCAAAAGTAAAGTAGGATCTGTGTTAGTATTTCAAACCAATTAATGAGTGACACATGTCCATTGAGAGGCAGATTTGGACGAAAAATGATTTAAAAGATTTATTTTATATTTGTTGAGGCTGACGTGAGCAATAATGAATTAGAAATGGATTGAATTTTAGGTGTAAGATTTGGGCTTTAGATTTATCCGAATTGGGCTTTAGATTTCGTATAATGAGCATATTTTCATGAGAAAGTGGACTTTTTTGAGATTTTATTTATTTATTTATGAATTATTATTTTTTGGTTTTATTTATAAAATATATGGTGCTTGTATATATACTCAAATAAAATTTGGGTATTAATTTTTTCATTATTTTTTTAGTTTTTGTTTTAATAACTCTATCTTTGTGAAACATATTAATATCCTCTCTTTTTTTTTTTGCTTTTTTTTCTTAATTGGTCATTTGATAGTTTTTATTTTTTATTTTTTATAAGGATTGAATTTAACATCACTATGACTTATCAAGATGACTCTGTTTTGATTATCTTGTTGATTTTATGTTTTGGTCCCTCACACTGGATTTGGAAATGATGTTACGGTCATTGTTTTTGTTCACGATTGAGTTGTGGCATTGATCATATTGTCAACGTGTCTTATTATTGAATATGTATTTTTAATGTTGTTCTTTGTTCGATTTTACTTTTCATCTCCAAGCTTTGGTGATGTTTGTATATGTTTTATTTTAAGTCTTTGAATTAAGATTTTTATCTTTTTTATACGGTAATATTTATGATCTAGAGACATTAGTTTCTTTGTTCTTCATATGTCCAAATCATGTTTATTTAACATGTTTTTGTTTTTGTTTTGTGGTTTGATTCATCTATCTTTGTGGCATGTTTCAGCATACCTTAGCGGTCGATTGTTATTCACAAAAAAATTTAATCGACACTAATTTCTAATTTATGTTTTTATCGGTAGTCACTTGAAAAGTTATATCACCACTCGGTTGATGGTTGTTTGACGATGAGATCAGTCCTGAGTAGCGGTACTTTTTATATGACAGTTTGGATCGCCTACAACTCTTTCCTTCTTTATGTGTCTCGTTTGGATAGAAACAAGGAGATTCAGAAAACTTCAGAATTTTATTGGTATGATTATTTCCATAGGAATTTTATTTTCTTTGTTTTAGGTTGTAAGAATTTTTGGATTGTTTAATCCAATTATTTTACTTCTTGAAGGCGATGTAATTATGATTTTTCTATGGATTTAATAATACTCAATAGCATTTGTCAAAAAAAAGTTAATAATAAATTTTCAATAACATATATTAATATCATGGGTTCAAATCGTTTTGTCTATATGACGTATGCATATTGTCAAAAGTTTAAAATTATTTATAAACAAATACTACCTTGTAATTGTTGGAAAAACAGTGAGAAATAGGTAACTTTGAGCCATAATTCGAAAGAGTAAAGGTGCAGATTCAAATATTGAATTAATTGTGTCATATTCTACTCCATGATGCATTTATAATGAATAATAATATCTCATATGTTCAAAATGGTTGAGTTAGGAATGATAAATTGTGATGCTCAAAGTAAGGTGGTTGCGAATAGAGTAAGAAAAATGAAACCCCTTTTATCCCACATAGATAGGATAAATATAATGAAAAGTGTTTATATACACTTACCCAGTTTATAATTATTGAATGATTTGATTGAAAATTATTCCTTGCTTGTAAAGGTTTACTTATTATTTAGGTGACATGAATGATCGGATATGTTTGGCATTTTGTGTTTCTATATATATTTTATCTATTGTGAATAAATTTTTCTCTTAAAAAATAGTTATATTTTTCAATATTCAAAATTTAAAGGATATATACACTTTTCTTAAATATGAATATTAAAATGGTAATACTTGTTTTTCAAGAAAATATTTGGTTAAATATAAAAAAATTTCTTAATTAAATGGAAAATATCAATAGCTATAAAATTTGAAATATTTTCTCACGATTTTAACCTAATTTTTTCCCTATAAATAGAATGAATTTTATAATTTTCAAAAAATCAAAGTTCTGTTCATGATCTCTAAATAATTATTGTTGTAGAAAGTCAATTATTATTGTATCTTAGGAGACTGGCGATCAAAAACATCAAAGAGTGATCGAATTTATCTTAAGCAAATTGCATTTGTGTTAACCTCGACATCTGTTTTCACTTCTTTTTCGGTTTTTGTTCATTCTATAATTCTTCCAATTTCCTTTTCTTTCCTTTTATTTTAATATTTCTAATTAAACTTTTGTTCAACAACAATCACCTTTAAACTATTAAAAATAATAACATTACTCTTTGGACTTGAAATTTTTATTTATTTATTTTGATGATATAACATTCTTTTGCAAATTATCATATGATATCATAGTGTTCCATTATAAAAAAAATTGAGAGAATTTGTCTAGACATCTAAAGGTGCTTTATACCTATTGATTAAACAATTAAAATTCAATATCGGAAGAATTTACGGTTCAATAATTTAATTTAAGACTAAAAATTAATAAATTTTAAAAATTTATCAAAGTAATTGTATAATATTTTAAGTTGGTGTTTTCGAAAAGTTTAGAAACTTAATTCTTTTGGGTTTGTGTTTTTCACCAAAATTTAAAATTTAATGAAAAAACAATATAAAATATTATAAAAAATATAATATTTTAGTTACTCGGATAACTTTTAAAACTTATCATTTTTATCTTAAATTAGATTGTTGTACGATAGACATACTCATAAATATAGATATTCCAATTCTATTATCTCAAAAAATTAGTAGATGAACATTGTTTTATTATATCAACCATGGTTCAACTAATCAGATTCACCCATTTCATTTTTTCTAAAGTGAATCATCATCATCTCTTTCTTGCATATAATTAAAGAGTGAATAGTTATTAGGTAGTTATTTTAAGATTAACGAATAAAATTAATTAAACCATGAATAATATAATAATTAAATTTCATCTAATAATTTCTTGATTATCTCTCTTCAATTCAAGAATAGATTCACTAATCATACAAAAACAGCAAGGAGAGGCTACTCACGGGCATCACAAACAGACAAAACATATCAAATATGAAGCAAAGCAAAAGAAATTCTTTTATTACAAAAAGTGCAACCCGGCTGTCTTTGTGGCCTAGATTGTTTGTCTTCTCACTCTCTCTCTCTCCCATGATCTCATGTTTGAAGTCTTCACAGGTTTGTCCTGGCAGCCGAAGCACCCGTGAACTATCACTTTTATCTGTCATTGATTCTCTAATTCAACAACCCTAAACTTACACATATAAAAACAATGATTTAGACATGGTCAGATGCTACGTTCCACTTCCACATACTTTCCTTGCCTCCTCTTTATTCTCAAACATGTCCAAGGTGCAACGTTTTCTTTATATTACCATCTTGATTCTTGTCTTGAATTCGGGCCAGACATTGTGTCACACTAAAGGGATCAGGCTCGGGGGCTCGAAAGGGAAGCACCACAAGCAATCGAACATGACCGGCACCCGTGTATCGATGAGGCCCTTCATGCAATGGGTTAAATTCGTCGGCGGCCTTAAACACTCGGTTTTCCGGACGGCGAAGAACAAACTCTTCCCGTCTTATAAAATCACCGTAGACAAGAATCCGGCGTTTGGAGACTTCACCAGCATCCAAGATGCCATTGATTCCCTTCCTTTCATCAACCTTGTGAGAGTGGTCATCAAGATCCATGCAGGGGTATACACGTGAGTTCATATAATTTTATGCCAAATTGATTCCCTCACTTTGAAATTCGTACATGATATAGATTTTTCTTTATTTTTTTTATTGTATTTTTTATTGAAAGCCTATTTTTGTCTGTAAAAGTTTTTAAAGTTCGTCCCTAACATAAAGTCTAATGTCGGTCCCTGATTTTTTGTTTTGTTTGTTTATGTGTCTTTATCCTTGTCATAAAAATATGGTTTGTTCAGGGAGAAGGTTAGCATTCCGCCATTGAAATCCTTCATAACAATTCAAGGAGCAGGAGCAGACAAGACAATAGTCCAATGGGGAGACACAGCTCAAACAACTGGTCCAAAAGGACAACCTTTGGGAACCTATGGTTCTGCAACTTTTGCTGTCAATTCCCCTTATTTTATTGCCAAAGACATCACATTCAAGGTAAACAAACTTTACTTAATCTTGTTAATCTTCTTAATTAATCATGGTTAACAAAGTGTTGGTGTGTGTTCTCAGAACACAGCACCAGTTCCACCACCAGGCGCGGTCGGGAAACAAGCTGTGGCGTTTAGAATATCGGCGGATACCGCTACTTTCGTCCGTTGTCGGTTTCTTGGAGCTCAGGACACTCTCTATGATCACTTTGGTAGACATTACTATAAAGATTGTTACATTGAAGGATCTGTGGATTTCATCTTTGGCAATGCTCTCTCCCTCTTTGAGGTTTGCTTTTATTTATGTCCGTTTTACGGTTCATAAAATCGCGATTTTGAAAAACTATACCAAACATATCACCTTGTTGTTTTCTATGTAGTGGAATATTTTACCATACTTGAGGTATAGGGAATGGATTGCCATATCTGCTTTTGTCACACCTTGCATACTTTTTGAACTGCCTGCCCCCACAATTATTGTACCCTTTTAACTGTAGCTCATCAATGATTTTACAAGCAACACGCATCTAAGTCGAATTCAATCGATTCATGTAACGATCGGTATCAATCACTCTCAGGGGTGCCATGTGCATGCGATCGCGACACTGACGGGAGCTTTAACGGCACAAAACCGAAGGAGTATCTTAGACGACACGGGTTTCTCTTTCGTGAAGTGTAAGGTGACGGGGTCGGGGCCATTGTACCTAGGGAGGGCATGGGGTCCTTTCTCTAGGGTCGTTTTCGCTTACACTTACATGGACAACATCATCCTCCCCAAGGGGTGGTATGACTGGGGTGACCCTAACCGTGAGATGTAACATATCTTTCTCTTTATGTCTCTTTCAATGCATACCTAAACATATTTGAATCATTTTGAGTTTGATACGTTTTTTTCCGTAGGACCGTATTCTACGGACAGTACAAATGCTCAGGGCCGGGAGCGAGCTTTTCCGGTAGGGTTTCGTGGTCCAGAGAACTTACGGACAAGGAAGCTGAACCTTTTATTTCTGTCAGTTTCAGTGATGGATCCGAATGGATCAAATTATAAATGTAATAAGAGTCATTAAAGTTTATTTTTATGTATACCAACAAATTGAAATAGGGTTTTGTAAAATGCATAAATGATGATAGATAATAATTATTGACAAGCCTGCCAATGACTCTATCTAGTCAATGGCAAGGGAAGCAAGAGCCCAATTGCACGATGGGTACATTATAGTCCTTGGCAATGTTGATTACAATGAGAAAGCATATTACTTTAAGAAGATGAAAAAAATTAAATTTAAATCTTAAAAATAAAATTATAGAAAGAGACAGTTAAAAAAATAGCTTTTATCATAATTGTTGATATTTTATTGCATGGTTTTATATCTACTATTAGTTTATTTTATCACACATTTTTTATTAAATAGTAAAGTATTATATTCTCGTATTAAAATTTTACAGGTAAACTACATAAATGATCCTTCGACTATACTCTAATTATCTTTTGTATCCCTCGATTATCATAAGTTACAAACTGGTCCTACGACCTAAAAATTCTAATAAATTGATCCAATGTCGTTAAAAAAATTAACAGACGATGACATAACATTTAATATAAATTAATATAATTACATAATTAACCCTCAAGTTCTACATTTAATTTTATTTTATCCTAATTCTAAAAATTATCTTACATAATTTAATAATCTATCAATTTACTCCCTCCTTCAACACCAAATGTGCGTCCCCTCCTTCGACACTAGTTTGGCAACCCAGCTTAGAGACGCTTATCGGCCTTGAGTCTTGGCCAATTTTATGGTCGTCTTGCTTATCAACATCTACAGTAGCCAACCGTTTTCTCTTCTGCTCTTTTTGGATGTCCTGTAATGATGTAGGTTTAGGAAGTTTTTTAGAATCATCGAACCATGCTGAAGCAGGAGAAGGGTTTACTTGTTCCTCTTTTCAAGGAACAAAATCTCCCAAAGAAGGACCTGAGGGAATTGAAGGCAATGCTTCCTTCTCCAGTTGTGTTGGACGAGATTTTTTTGCCTTTCTCAATAATACTTGCACTAACAAGAAGCGTGTCAGTAGTAACAAGAGGAACTGAAACTTCTGATCCTATGCCCTTTGCCTTGTCAGACTTTTTCTCAATAATTCCCGATAAATGTTCTCATCCGACCTAAAAATTTAACTAAAACCTATTCGAGTTAAAATCTGATTTGTATCCTACTGTTGTTGATCCGAATACGAGTTGGACCTGTTACTTTAGTAACCGAACCCGAACTGTATCCGACAGAGAATGACTCAAACCCAATTTCAATATGTTACTGTAGACCCGAAACCCGACCTGCATCCGACTGAAACAAACCCGAACCCGAGTTTGACCCTGTAGATAACCGATATTACCCGACTGAATCGACCCAAGACCTGGTTTTATCCGACCTATTTTGGACCCGACTTGTTTTGAACCCGACTTATTATTGACCTGAACTAATATTAACAAGACTTAATATTTATATGACATATAAGTAAGTATATCTATAATTTGATGAATTTAAAATATTAGTAAATATAATTAGTCTTAAAAAATAGAATTAGAAATGATAATTAATTTAGGGATTAATATTTAAATTTATTTATTTATTTATTTTTAATGTATTTAATTTTAATTATAATTTTAAAATAATATTTCATTAAAAATTGTAATTTTAAATTAATTTATTGAACTTAAATTAATTAAACAATATAAAAACATAAATTATAAACATAATTAAAAGAGTTTTAAAATCAAATATAGATTTTTATTATATTAATCTAAATTATGACTCAATTAAATCAAACCAAAATAATTGATAAAAAAAATAAAAAGACTATTGATAAAAAAGTGATAAGATCAAATTTATAGGGAAATAAGCCACTCATTTTTTAAGTTTGAGATTAATTTACTTTTAGTGTAAAAATCTTAAAGGGATATAAAAAAGAGAAAAAATTTTGGAGGGAAAATTAGAAATAAATTTTGATTATATTATATAAAAAAGAAGGGAAAAATAAAATTTTAGAGGGAATTAATATATATAATAAATTTTGGTAGATTATTATTATTACAACATATAATCAAATAATAAACTTTTATTAAATATAATCAAATAAAAATATAAAAAAGAGAGATTAGATTTAGATATTCATTTGATACTACTCTATGTCAGGTAAAAAATTCGCATATTTTTATATAGGTTGCACCTAAAAAATTGAATCTCGCGTCGCTCTACACCTTATTTTACAATTATTTCAATTTGATTATGATTACTCAAAAATTAAGTTTTAAATTTTATTTTTTATTCCATTTGATCCTCATTTGGGATTAAAAGATTAGTGTTGGGCTTAAAAAATTAATAATATACATACATTAATTAAATATATATAGATATATTAATTTATAAACAAATTAAATATAAATATTAATATATATTTAAATATATTATATATATATATTAAAGTATAATATTATATATATTAAAGTATATTATATATTATATATAATACATTAATATAGAAAGCATAATATATATAAGTATATTATATATATTAAACTATATTATATACATAGTATATATTAATGTATATTATATATATTAATATATACATCTAGTATATATGTATATATATATAAATAATAAGTATACATATATTAATGTATACATTAATATATATATTTATATATATACATACTTATATTATATATATATATTAATATATACTATACAGTATATAAGTATACATATATATACATACATACATATTATATATTTTTTTATATATAGTATTATACATTTTATATTTCCATATATAGTATAAATTCTATATATAGAATCTATTCTATATATAGCATAAATTTCATATTTATATTTTTGAAATCTAATAAACTATATTGTATAGGTATAAATTATAATGTATTAAAGTACATTAAAATTAAAATTTTCACCAAATTTAACTATTATTAATTTATAATTTTTTTAATTTAGTCCTTACAACTTTATTTTATTTTAAATTGACTATTATTTATTTTTCTAATTTAGTTTAGTGTTTTTAATAAGATGATATTTTATTTTATTAATTTTTATAATTTTTAATTTAAAATTTTATTCTTTCTAGTCCAATGTTTATTCCTTATTAAGTTTTAATTTTTGTAATTTATCTCAATTTTTAAGATATGAATCATTTGATGATATATTTTTTAGTCTAGTACGTAATATTTATTTTTAATGAGATTCATGCTAGTTAAAGACTTATTTTTAATGAGATTCATGCTAGTTAAAGACGTTAGATATTAAATAATTAATTCAAAATGAATGATCAACCATTCAATCCAAAGTCTATCAATTATTTACTTAATTACTTATTTGTACCAAACTCAAACTTAATAATTTTAATTAATATGAATTTAAAACCTGAATTAATTCGACTTGAAATGAACTCGACCTGAAATACAACGGAACTGAAATGAACTCAACTTAAAATCTGTTGGACAAATAGACTATTGCAAAACGAGGCGTTAGAACTGACTGAAAAATAATAAAATAATTATTCAAAACCAAACCATGTCGTGGTATTAACCACTGCCTTAAAAGCTAATTTGCCCCGATATGTGAAATCGCTACAATGGACGAACGGACCCCTTAGGTTAACACGACTCTCCAAATTTCGTACGCCCAAAGATGGAGCGAACTCTAATGGTATTGCTCTTCTCTCAACTCAAAAACATCACTCAATATAGGTTTAAGAAAACCAATAAGAGTGTTTCTATAGTAAATACTTGCTTAGGGATATATCAAATGGATAATATGCCCACTATTATAGGCTAAATAGTAAGGGCAAAATAGTCATTTCCAAGCACAATTTAATTCTATTTAAAATAGAATTAAATGGGCTTAAAATAGTTGTTACAAAAAATGAGCATTACCAACATTCCCCCACTAATGCGAAAGAAAATCCTTCGTAATTACGAGAGCCTTGAAGTTAAGACAGAAATAAGAAGAGCAATAGCTAGTGATAAGTGCTCAACTCACTATCACTTTTTACACCTTTTATGGGCTTTAATCACCGAATTTACACCCACTCGGACCAATGCATGTACTTAATGTGATATATTTAGAAGTTAAGCGTATAAAGATAATATTTACAGAAAAGACAAGTTTTACTGCATTTTTATATCTGTGCAGGAGAACCAGTGCCGCGACAGCAATATGGCCGAGGCAAGACCTGATGCCGAGGCAGCAGCTGAGAGCCAGGAAGCAAGACTGTAGGAGATCGGAAGAGAAAAATCCAAGGGACGTGTCTGGACATAAAGCACATGGATCGGAGCTGGTTAGCATGAGGAAAAGCCCAAGACAAGGCCACGCGGGAAAACCTCTTAGTTGAATTAAACTTGGAAATATTTTAATTATGTACATGACTTGTTCCCTACTCCAAGTTGTATTCTACTTAGTAAAGGTTTGCCCTAGGTCAAGCCTATATCAAGACCTAGCTGTCCAATGTATTAGACACCAATAGTTAGAGACAGAGACGATTCATAGATTCTTTGTTTTCTTTCTCTCAACTATGTTCTAAGCTTTCTTAGGGTTTAGGTGGAGGTTGTTAGTATTTGTGAGAGGAGATTGTACTTTGTCTTTGTTTCAATGCAATAAAACTATCAATGTTTGCTTATCCTTTGTTATTCTTTGTTCTTGCATTTAAGCCCTGGAGGGAAGTTTGTAAGTAATCCATTTATCTAGACTCGGGAGAGTTAGATTCACGAAAGAGGTAAGTACGGTGTTTCAATCGCGAAATACTAACTCGGCCTAGGGATAGGTTAAGAGTTTCAGCGGCTAAGAGAAGTGTGAGATTGGTTGGTGAGTATAATTGATTCACGCCGGGAGGTATCATCAAGGACTAGTCATCAACAGTACTTCGACTTAGGGATAAGCGGAGTCATCTAAGGACACTTTACCGAACTTTGGTATAGTCCACCCACGAGCAATGGATTGCCGCGACGGACAGTATCGTCGCTGCCAAGGCAGTAATCTGCAGTGCTGCCGAGACAGTGATATACGATTGCATTGGGCAGAGACAAGTCAATCAAATCCACAATACAACGCAACTGGATCCTGACCTCTCTCTCTATTTATCAAATCTCTTTATTTTATTAAGTTGTTTTATTTCAGTTTAACAAACCCAAAACTACTTGTGTTTTATTTTATTTCTACAGAACAGGAAGACGAAGAAGGCATATTGAGTATACCAATCCCTGTGGAGACGATAATCCGATAAATACTTATCACTTATTACTTGCGATGTGTCTACTTGCACTAAACGCGCACTTTTGACACGCGACAGCTAGATTAGTTGCTTAAGCACTAGTGAACGTATCTGGAACTAGTACATAGTGGAATGAGTAATTCTTATCTTAGATAAGTGAACGAATCTGGAACTTTCTAAGATAGGGGGTGAACTCATAACACTAAATTAATCCCTTCATCCACCGAAGTCCTCGATGTGTCTACAAAATATTTATACAAATATATATATATATCCCTCTTTCCTCAGGATTCTAGTAAGTGTACTAGAAAAACGGCCCAACGTTTTTCATAGAAGGTGGCTAGTCCTTCTCACTTACATAGGTTATTTCATCAAGTTTATCACAACATAAACCACTCAAATAAGAGCTATGAAATAATTAAGAGCTTTTCTCTCAAGCTCAACCTCTCAAAAATAGGTGAATTCTTCAAATTCATTTATAAAATGAACCACCAAAACTCTAGGATAAGAATTCATTAAGAATAAAAACTCAACCTCTTTAATCGGTGAATTCAATAAGTTCTTCTCAATAGAACAACCCAACTCTTGGGATTGAATTCATTAAGAGTTTTCAGTAAACTCATCCTTGTTGGCAGCAAGTTCATTCAATCCTTCGCGATAGAACTACCCACTCAACTGGGCTTCGAACTTATTAAGAGTAATTATTCAGCAAAAATCGGTAAATTCATCAAGTCTTTTTCACTAAGACCACCCAAAACTTGGGCTATGAATTTATTAAGAGTAATAAAACTCAACCTAGGCATGTACATTGTTCATCATAGGGATAAGTAGTAAAAATGTACACTATGAGTAGCTCTTCATGGTTTCGTTTGACCACATTGAACTTAGATAACTATGTTGGGTATCCACCATGAATTCCTCAACCAATGGGCTTTAATCCTATCCCCTCGACGAACCAAGAACCAATTTCTGTCTTTAACCTTTAGTAAGTTGATCTACTAGGTTCTTCTCTAAATTTAATCATCACTTTAAGATACCCCACATTTCTAACATTTTAAGATAGAAATAAATTCATAAGTGTCTTGTACAATCGTGTAAACAAATACTCAATTTATGATAGAGTAAATTTGTTATGAGTTTTAACCATAAAACTATGCTTTTAACAAACTCAAATCTTGTTTACACATGATTATATTCTTAAAGTTTTGAGAAGTTGCTAATCATTTAGATTAATATACATAATCTCAAAACGATTATAAAATTCTTTATATCTCATCAATAGTCATTCATGACCTTTTCTCAGTCAAAGGAATTTTATTTTTTCTAATTTCTCATAAAAGAGTTTAAGGAATTATGAATATTATGTAAAAGTTTACTAGGAGTTTTCAAATTTTTCCTCACAGGAAAATTGTCTCTAGTTTGCTAAAAGAGATTTCAACACAACTTCTAAGATAAACTATCTCTTTCCTTTCTCCTACTTAAGAGAAGAGCTCAAAGAAATTTACTAGCTATAATAATTTTTTAGTAGCACTAATGTCTATCATTTTCTTATTCAACATTTTAGCTCTGAAGAGACCATCATATACTTTATTTACTATGACTAAATTTGTTATTCTACTCAACCAAATTAATCTCTATTCTTTTAACTTCTACACTAAGTTTAAAGAGATCTTATTTGTCATAGTATTTTTTATAAAGTGAGCACATTAAAGAATAATGCACCAGGTAGGTTATCATGAAAGAGAGGTGTTGCACTAGGCACACTTAAATACCAGGTCTTTCATAAAACCAATCCTAGACATGCATTTTCATAATGCTTTCTGATAAGTCATCTATGAATTTTTCTCTTTATTTAATTATGGTCTTTAAAAAATGCTTGATACTAAGCAAATTTAATGTAAGGCTCACTATTTAAAATAGTCATTCATTCTAGTCTTAACCTTTACATTAGTTTAAAACATTCTCACTGAGTTAAAGGCTAGTTTTAAAGGCACAATATAAATTCATGTGATAAATTATGAATTGACATGTAACAAATTTAAATAATCTGACCTTGTAGGTAGATTCATAATTTCAAATAGACTTGCTCATCCATACATGCAACTTTAATCTTTGCATCATCATCTTCAATCAAAAATAGTCTGAAATTTATTGTGACAATCACATCACATGAATCAACAATCTCTTTTAAATCTGTTAATTCTAGAAACTATATTTTTTAAAATAATTACTAACAATAATTTTCTCAAAAATAATTTATTGAAAGTAATTGAAACTCTTATATCTAAGACTTCCTTTTATTTCAATAAATTTATAGAAATCATGTTATATTCTTGATAGCTCCTCACTAAGAATATTTAGCTTGGAGAATCATTCCATCAATGTTTATATTTTCTCCCATTGTCATGTTGAATTTCTTACAAGAAATTGTTAGTACAACAACAACAAAAATATATATTAAAAATATTTTTCTTTTCAAACGTATTTCACATGTTTCTTTTAACATGAACGTTTGATAAAATATAATAAACCAATTACTAAGATTTTAATCAAAACCACCATAAAATGCATTACTACCATAATAATTGAACGGTTATAAAACATACTCAAATAATTGAACCGTTACAAATTAAATGATCATTAAATAAATGCATTTAAAAAGGATAACATATCCATCTTAAAAGGTATTTAAAACTCACTTATTATCACATATCAACAACTATGATTTTTATTTATTGACATTTTCTCTAAGAAATAAACTTTTAAAACATTACTCATCATGTCACTTTAAATGCATTTTAAATGTCATAAAAATTCAATTTTGATTGAGATAATAAATCTCAAATATAAACTCAAACATGCATGAGAAATTATGTATGTACATAATATTAAAATATTTGAGAATAAGAAAACTTTAACGCTTATAATGCTAAAGAGGTTATTTGTGATAAATTCAAACTAATCTCTCCGTCACATTTGATAATAAAATATCTTATAATACTATTTGTTTATAAATTCAAACCTTATAAACAATTATTATAAAACATTTATGACTATTATAACATAACTCTAGTAATCGTTTTATATATAATGCCTTAAGCTTTAAATAGCATTGTATCACTTAAAACGTTTTACTATTTTAATACATGTAAATGCAAAATTAATGCATATAAACTCACTAAAACGTTACCTTTTTGTCTCAAGTAACTAATGATTTTTCATGCAACCATGAACTAATAATATGCATTATAATTTGCGATACCAATCAGATTAAGAATAGTCTTTAGCTTCAGACATAAGCTAAAAAATTACTTATCAGAATCATAAAAACTGGTTTTCTCTACCAATAATAGGTAGTAGCATAAATACCTCAATAATCACATGTAGTATCATATATATTGAAGTTAACATAATTCGTACGCATTATTTGCAGAGTCGAATTCACTTCTAAATTGTTGAAAAAATAGACTGCTACAAAACGAGGCGTTAGAACTGACTGGAAAATAATAAAATAATTATTCAAAACCAGACTGTGTCGTGGTATTAATCACTGCCTTAGAAACTAATTCGCCCCGATGTGTGTAATCGCTACAATGGACGAACGACCCCATGAGGTTAACACGGCTCTCCAAATTTCGTACACCCGAAAGATGGAGCGAACTCTGGTGGTATTGCTCTTCTCTCAACTCAAAAGCACCACTCAATATAGGTTTAAGAAAACCAAAAAGAGTGTTTTTATAGTAAATACTTGCTTAGGGATATATCAAATGAGATAATATGCCCACTATTTATAGGCCAAATAGTGAGGGAAAAATACTTATTTTCAAGCACAATTTAATTCTATTTAAAATAGAATTAAATGAGCTTAAGATAGTTGTTACAAAATATGAGCATTACCAACAAAATCTACCTGACTTGAAATGAACCTGTCAATTATCTGATTTGGACCTGAACCGTTTGAACCTGACCTGAAATGAACCCGCACCCGACCTGAATCGAGTTAAAACATCAAATCAACCTTAAATGACCTGTATCCGATTTTACCTGACCTGACAGTACCCAACCTAAAACTCATCCGAGTGTCTGTTTTTACATCCCTAATCATCAATAGGTTTCACATTTCTAGTGGTACTAACAGTGGCAGAAGAGGTACAAATAATTTCAGGAGTATCTGCATCCCTTTTTTCAGATTTTGCCAAAACTTCTTCTACTGTCGGCTCTTTTTACTCATTTGCTTTTATGGTTGTGCATTCGGTTAATTCGGTTGGTGGCTGAACCAAATTAACAAAAACCAAGTTAATTGAAATTTTAAAAATCTTAACCGTTAATCGAATCGAATTTTCTTTAACTGAATTAACCGAACCAAAATTATTTCGGTTAATTAGCCAAATTAAACGAAATTTATTATAAATTTTGGTTAAATTATATAATAGGTCACTAAATTAAGCTAAAATAATTTTTTTGTCACTAAACTTTTATTTTATACTAATTTAATACAAAATTTAGAGACCATTTTATAATATAAAAAATTAATGTACATTTTATAATTTTTTAAAAGTTAAATGACTAAAAAATAATATATGTAATATTTAATATATATAATTTCGGTTAATTCAGTTAATTAATCGATTTTGAACCGAATTATCAAAAAAATAACTGATAATCGAATTTACCAAAAATTAATCGACTGAATTAACCGAAATAATTTCAGTTCGGTCGGTTAATTCGGTTAACCGAACCGAATGCATACCTATTAGGTTTAAAGAACTTTCAATTATCACAGTAGTTGACTCAGCAGGACAAAGCTTGCAATGCCGATCTTTAAGTTGTTATTGTCACGTCCCGCACATTGGGGTCCGTGACAGTCACGCATAAGCCTGACAACAAGGTTCCATCGGGCTTGCCAAGACCACCAGACTTGGCCCAACACTTGGAGAATGCTAGAGAGCCCATTTCAGATATGGAAAGAGACAACTTATCAGATAAGGATAAGGGGGAATCTTGCCATATCGGGAGAGATCAACTATCTAGGGAAAGTTTCCTATGAATTGATGTAATAGGATAAAATTTCCTTAGTTGATTCTGTATTTATTTCAGGCTACTCTTGACCATCCTTGTAAATTGATCCTGACCATTGATTGAGTGAGAGCTCAACTATAAATAGAGAGCTCTTCCCACCATTGTAAATCACTCTATTCCATTCATTCTCTCTTTGAGAAGAGTAATAAAAGCTCTTAGGCATTTACTCTATTCCTTCTTGTTCTTCTTTAGCTTTTCGTTCTTGTTGCCTCTCGAGTGGCTAAGAGTAGCCACCCTAGTGCTAATAGCTTTCGCATCCATCGAAGCCTTAAGGGCTTGTTCAGGCCTTTGTCAAGCTAGAGTTCTCGCAAGGCTAGTTGAAGGCTGACTTAGTTGCTGAGATCGAGACCAAGTAGCGTCATGAGCGTCTAAAGCCGCACGTTCTGGATGAGTAGCCGAGTTTTACGGACGTGAATCTCTACGGACGTGACATTATGGATGACGAGCATCGTGTCTTTAGTTTAAGCATTTACATTCGGCTACTGGTAGTTTCAGTAAGTTTAATGTGGTTGGCCATGGTGGTTTTAATAAATTTAATGTCAAGTTAATGGATCAAGAAGGAAAACATGGGGAATATTTAAAGGAGGGAATATTTGACGTTGAAAAAGACTAATAAATTTATAGATTATTAAAATGATGTGAGTTAATTTTTAGAATTAGGGTTAAATAAAAATAAATGTAGAGCTTGAGGATTAATCATATAATTATATCAATTTATATTAACTACCACATCATCAACCATTATTTTTTAACGATATTGAATCAATTTATTATAATTTTTAAGTTGTGAGACCAACTTGTAAATTATAATAGTCAAGCGATACAAAAGATAATTAAAGCATAGTCAAGGGATTATTTATATAATTTACCCAAATTCTAATTCATATAAGATGAAACAAGGTTGACATCCTTATTTAATACATATTTAATACTTATATTTTTTTTCTTGTGTTAACCAAACTAAACATGATAATATATGAGGTGGAAAATGCCTTTCCCATTTGGCATAACAATAAATAAACTTTTTTTAATCTTATTTTAGGAAGGGTGAATATTCGACCAAGTCGAACTTAGTCAAGTTAAAAAAATTGAGTTGATGTATCTTATTTTATAACTCAATCTTTATTTAAAATTTATTTGATTTGAATTGAGTTTATAAAATTTGAGTCGAGTTTTCGAGTTCTAAGTTTAATTGTAATTATTTATTATGTTATAGTATAATTAGATTATAATTTAAACGATTTTCTCTAATAAAAAAAATCTACTAATTACTAAAAATTTTAAGTTATTCAAATTTCTATTTTACAAATCAAACTTTATTTGAATTTTTTTCAAGTCGAGTTTATAAAATTTTGGGTCAAATCAATAAAAGTCTAATTTTTACCTCGAGTTGGGTTGAAAATGTTGTGAATAAAGTAAAGAATAAGAATAAAATAGAAGAACAAAGATGAGAGAGAAAAGAGAGAGATTTGTATTATATTCGAAAACTAGGGTTGTGTACAATGCTTTCTCAAAAGATATATATTTATAGGCATAAGATAGAAACCCTAATTTCAATGGGTATTAAACCTTAATAATAAAGCCCGATAAAATTTAATTTAATATATGAATATCCACAATTAATAAATATATTCATAACACTCCCCCTTGGATATCCATGAAGATAATGGCCTCATTAAAACCTTACTAAGATAAAAAAATCCTGTGATAAAAATGATTCTTAGTGAAGGAAAAAGAGTACACACATCTTTGATACGCATAACATGTTGCCTCATTAAAAATCTCCGTTAAGGGAAAAACAGTGCAACAGGTATTCACTCTCCCTCATGAAAATATTACATAAGATCTTTGAATATTCATAATTCAATATTGAATCCAATCTTCAAATGTTGAAATAGAGTACGCATTAGTGGATAAATCTTCTAAATTATTGCTTGAAATGATTAATCGAATTGTTAGGCTTGAAGGTGCTCAATGAATAACCGATATAACTTGCCCAGTTGATGGATAATCGATAATTTGGGTGTTAGTTGTGAAAGCAATAAAAATAGACAATGAACACAAGGATTTATAGTGATTCGGATTTCTAACCCAAGTCCTACATCCACTACCATAGCTTCCCACTAAGGATTTCCACAATTCACTAAGAATTCAACCTTTTGAGGAACAAAGGGATAACCTTACAAACCTTGATTCACAACCCGAATCAAGCATCCAAAGTTCACAAATGAACTTTGGGAATTCACTCACAAATAGAATTCTAAAACAAACTTGTAATCCTTCTAATAAGGCTAATTGTTTGCATCTAAGACTTCATCCAATTCTAAGACACTTGAGCATACATAAACATTGAGCTCACAAGTGTTGTCTACCCAAAAGATGAGAATTAAGCTCTAAGACAAATCTTTCATCATATTGTTGTTACAATGTAAGCATTAGTCTTCTCTTGATGCTTGAGGCTTGATTTTATCATCCCAACTAATCTAGCCATTGGTGACCGTTAGGATTGATTTGGAGCCGTTTGGAGCTTGTTTCATGGCTTATTTCTGCTTCTGGTATAATCAGTATCGAAACACGTGGAAGTTGTTTCAATAAAGCTACTTTGGGAAATAGCCTGCATTTAAGAACCGGTATCGAAACACCTTGTAGGCGTTTCTAAACCCTTAGCTCATGGTATCTGAACAAGCCTTATTCGTTTTGATACTACTCCTAGCCGTTGGGGGGTTTTATAAAGTCGTTGGGGTTTTTCAAATCACCGTTGGAGGTGTATCGAAACACCTAAAACACGTTTCGCTATAGGCGTATCGAAACAGTGTTTTATCGTATCGAAACCATTCTGTTCAGAGGGCAAGCTGTTTCAAAACACTTAGGAAGTGTATCGAAACGCCTAGGACATTTTGTGTTCTTTGGCTTCTTTAAAAGATTTGAGACACATTTAAAAGCCTTTGAAAAATGTCTCAAACTTATTTTCAAGTTGTTTGGATATAAAACCATTTTTGAAATATTTTTAATTTAGTTCAAAATTATTTTTCAATTATTATATCAAAATATTAGTTCTACAATCTCCCCCTTTTTGATATAATAAAACCAACTTGGAAAATTGTTTTTGAGATTGCTTCTCCTTTGTGAAATAAAGTTTGAATAAGAGAATTAAAGATATCAAAACACCAAATCTCCCCTTACTCAATAAAACATTTGAAAAATCAAATTTTCACAACATTCTCCCCTTTTTGTTATATAAAAATTGGATGCACTTGAAGGATTTGAAAGCAATGGTGTTGACATTTAAACCAAGCTCTTGGACATTCTTCTTCCCCATCGATCTATCTCTTCCTTCTTTTTCTCCTCTTACCTTCCTTTCATCATGATTTGATGTGTGAGGAGTGACCCCCATGAGTTCATCAAGCTATAGAGTCTTGAGATTCTTGGCTTCGATGATGGCGGTCCTTTTCGAGTTCCATGACCCGGGAAGGGAATAGATAAGCTTTCGATCAAGCTTCTCCTCTAGAATAATCTCTCCAATCTTGGTTGAGGAATCCAATCTTGGTCTCCTTTACTTCATTTGTACCCTCGTATGTGACTTCTAGCTTGTCCTAAAATTTCTTGGCACTCTTAAAAGAAGACATCTTATCATAGATGGTTGGATGAAATGCACAAACGAGAATGTGCAAAGTCTTGCTATTAAGCATCATCTTCTTGCGATATTCCACGCTCCATTCCACCTTAGTTCCTTTTGGCACAAACGATCCGTCTTCCACTATATTCCAAAGCTTTTAGTCTCTTGATTTGATGAAATACTTCATCCTTAGCTTCCATTGGGAGTAGTTGGACCCTTCAAAGAATGGTGGCTTGTCAATGGATTGATCCATGGATTATCGGTTGATCATAAATTGGTCGAGCTCGTAGGATCTTCTCAATAGGATGTTAATCCCTCTCAATTGAGCCTCGCTCTAATACCAAATATTAGGCTTGAAGGTTCTCAATGAATAACCGATATATCTTGCCAAGTTAATGGAGAATCGATAATTTGGGTGTTAGTTGTGGAAGCAAATAAAATAGATAATGAACACAAGGATTTATAGTGGTTCGAACATCTAACCCAAGTCCTACATCCACTACCTTATCTTCCCACTAAGGATTTCCACAATTCACTAAGAATTCAAACTTTTGAGGAATAAAGGGATAATCTTACAAACCTTGATTCACAACCCGAATCAAGCATCTAAAGTTCACAACCGAACTTTGAGAATTCACTCACAAAGAGAATTTTAAAGCGAACTTGTAATCCTTCTAATAAGGCTAATTATTTGCAACTAAGCTCTCACCCAATCCTAAGACACTTGAGCATACATAAACATTAAGCTCACAAGTGTTTTCTACCCAAAAGATGAGAATTAAGCTTGCATCTTATCTTGTGAAAGCAATTCACAATCTTTTGGATATGTTTAGCCAAACTCATATTTCAGCTTTGCCTCAAGCATAGTAATTATTTAAAGGTAATGGGCTCGTAGTACTTAAATAGTATTTCTGGATCAGCTAAGATATGATGCTTCCAGATCAATTAATGTATATATGGTGCTTTTAGACTAAAAATATCATGACCCTTTTCTTGATGCGGAATGGAAATTTGTTTACATTAAGAGACTTAGCAAACATAAGGGTGATCAATGAATATCATCACCCTTTTCTGTATGTCGATTGATGCACAAGGATTTGAGGAAATCTCTACACGAGTCTCAATGTTATTAAAATCCTCGACATATACAATAATAACAAATTCAGAGATAAACCTCTTAATAAATGCTCGGGGAAATTAAATAACTCATATAGCATTCTGCTAATGAGTATTCAATGAGGAGATTATACCAAATACGCCTAAATTGTTTCAATCCATAAAAGAATATATTCAATAAGATTGAATAATATTCTCGAGAACTTGAATTAACTGATTATGGCAATCTAAATCTTTCCGAAAGTTTCATTTAAATATTACTATCAAGAGGCCCATTAAAATAGGATGTAATAATATCCATTAGGCAGAAACTGAGTAATTTTATTTATTGCCAGACTGATCAAAATCTAAAATTATTTGCATCCACCACCGAGGAATATATTTTCCTCATAATCAATTTCATGTCTTTGTGAGAATCCTTGTGCAACCAAATGAGTTTATATCTCATGATTTCCTTTTTTAATTTCGCTTTCTCACAAAGGCTCATTTATCCACAAGCTTTACACATTTCAATGAACGAGCTATAGACCCAAATACTTCTCTTTTCAAAAATGGTTTTTAGTTTCGACTCAATTGCCTTTTTCATGTTGGCCAATCATTTCTTTTTTTTTTTACATTACCCAATTGAAAATGGTTCATGATCCACATCATCAAATAAAATCTCTAGTTTTATATTGCATGTAAATATATTATCGACGTCGATTTAATTTCAGTTCCACTTATTACCAGACATGACATAATCTATTGAGATTTCTTTATTATAAGATACTTGATTCATGTCAATGTATCTGTTGGAGACCATTTAATCTTTTTTTCAGATTTTTATAATTCATTGATTCCTCGATTAGACCATCATAAAATATAGTTCCTTTTTTTGAAGATTTCTTATCTTTGGAACTTACTTGTATACTACGCTTCAAGCGTAAGTTAAACTCATTAACAACTAGAGTTTGTCCTCCCAGGACATCATATTTAATCGAAGCATTCATAGCTGGTATACGTGACTTAGTCACTCTTTTAGGGTTAGAAAAATCATCTGGTAATGGATTTACTAAATGAATTATCCTTTGAACTTATAGTTCACAATGTGTAGTAATTGGATCAAAATGAGAAAATGATAATTCATTTCAACTTATTTCTTTCCCCAGCTATTTATTTTCTCCCCTTAATATTGGGTAAACTAACTCACTAAAATGATAGTCAGTAAATCAGGTTGTAAATAAATTCTCTATCAGAAACTCAAGATATTTAAATATGATATATATTCCCAGCAAAACTCATCTTTGTGCATTGTGGTGGAGTAATTAGAACATATATCGCACAAAAAAATCTAAGATGAGAAATATTTGGTTCCTAACCAAAAACCATTTGTAATTGGGAAAACTTATGATCATTTGTTGGCTTGATGCGAATTAGTGATACTACATGTAAAATGAAACGTCATAAACATTATCAAGACCGATTATCTTTATAAGATAATCTGGAAAATATGCTTAAATTTTATCAACTGAGCACGTAGTCTCGCAAACATCAAGTTACGGGTTAATAACAAGGATACATATGATCATCTAGTCGATGCATCGATAAAAATCATAAAATATCTAGATGGACTATAAGAAAGGTGTATGGGCCCACATATATCACCTTGTATCAGTTCTAGAAAATTAATAAAATTACACTCGATCTTAACTGATGATGATCGAATAATCAGATTGCTTTAGTAGCAAGTATCACATGAAAAGATTACCTCGAAGAGAATTTTAGTTCTTCAACAAATGATCACATGAAAGTGTCAACAAATTTTCACATCATAATTGAACCGGGATAAGACTAATCGGTCATGCCAAATAAAATTATCAATAATCATCTGGTTTACAATAGCATGAACTTCAATTTGTATTAATTCTTTTATAGTACAATATGGATGACAGTGCATGTAATTTTGTCAAGATTTTCTTATTACCTTGAGTTATACTCATAATATTGAGATAGTCAGCATCCTCGTGACTAATATTTGCAATATATTTTTGCAAATATCTTTAAAACTCAATAAGTCTCTTTGTGACTTTGATACGTATAATGAACTATAAATATAAAATAAAGTTCCATTTGTCAATAACATATTTGCTCAGTCGGAGTCTTCTGTGATATTAGTACTTCTGGATATAGTACTCACATTATCCTCTTGTATTTAAAATGGGAAAATATGCATACTTATGCACCCTTTAATTTGTGTTTTATTTCATTCACTTCGGGGAATGAAAAAAATATGCTCTTTGTACCATTCACTTCGGGGAATGGAAAAAATATTAAATATAGAACATCATATTAAATTGATTATCTATCAAAGATAAACTCTCAAGAGCTCTTCCGAATCATTGATATTTTAGTACTTTGAGAGAAATCATATTTTCCCTTGTATTTAAATGGGAAAATATTTCTTATACTTAAGTATAGTATGAGTATTTGCATTATCTGTTTGGCATAAATAACCACAATTCATTATATATTTTATTCCAGAAGTAATAATATTTTTCAAAGGATAAACTAATATAAAACGTAAATAAATAACATTTAAAGTAAATTAACATAAATAAATTACATAAAATATAAATAAATAATATGTAAAATAAATTAATAAAAATAAATTAACATAAAATAAAATAAATAAAAGATTAATTATTTCATTTAGATATTATAAGAGAAATAAAATAAATGGTGAATTATTCTCTTGAAGGATAATGAGAAAATTAACAATATTCAATTGAGTTGGAACAACGACGCCATAATTATTTAAGCCAAAAAGAAAATCGGTTTATATTTTCTTTCATACATCATTCATGATTAAGGATAAATTCCATAATACTTAGGCGTTTGACAAGTACGAGATCAATGGTTTGTATCATCGCATTGATAACATAAAGATTTTGATAAGATCTCTATAATTCTTGTCATCCTTACAATTTCACTTCTGGTGGATATAAGTATTCTCAAAAGAATCATCTTATCCATGTCTGTTTTATGAACTCAATCACGGTCATAATTACTAATGTGACATTTATTCTTTATGCTATAAAATATCACATTCACTTTAGGGAATGAAGCGGAGACTAATAGATATTTAAAACCTTTTCATGATATTGTGTCTGCAGGACAACATTAATGTGTGAAAAGTGAAGTATGTTTTTCTAACATATTCTCATCAATGATACTCTGGCACATAACTGATTTTTTATTCACTAACCATATAATAAATTATCACTTTTTCATTCAGTTCAAGGAATGAAACAAATTAAATAATTGCATGAAATAAACATAATGTTTACATTCATTTTAGGGAATGATATAAATAGAATAATCGCATGGAATAAACATCATGCTTACATTCACTTCAAGGAATGACATAAATCCAATAATTATATGGAATAAACAGCATGCATGCATTCACTTTAGGGAATGCCTCCCATAAAAATTCTTAGATCAAGACGATTTTCGTAACTTGAACTTGGGAGAAGTCTATAATTGAGTTTTTCGATACAAAAAATATTACTTTCAAGCAAATATAGACTTTATAACATTAATACTATTAAATAGTAATTGATCAACCAATATACATACAATACATACAAGGAACAAAAATTTAACCCTCATACGCGTCGTTATTAAACCAGACCACAAGGTCCTTTAAAAAGAACCTCCTTTGAGACCAGTAGCCTTGCAGAGTAGGATGTTCAGCCAATATACTCGGATCAAGCCAACATAACAAAGAACATATTAATTAATTAAAGATTTAATATTTGTTCCAATATCATGTTATACTTAGAACATGATTAAAAACATAAACTTTCATCATCAAAATAAACAAATATTTGTCATAATTAAAGACAAAAAATCTCAAATTAAATAAGTAAAACATACCGGACTTTCCACTAATTTGAATATATGGTAGATTTAGTTACGGATATCTTGTTAAAAATCATTTTCGGGAATTGTCGACAAGAACCACGGTAATTGAATCACTTTATCGCTACACAAACACCAAATAATCAATGATTTTTCAAAAATTAAAAATCAAGTTAAAGATCAAGAGAGAAAAATAACCGATAATTAAAATACAATAAAGGGAGAAGAACTTATCTTTGATTCATGCTAGTTACAAATTCTATTCGATAACTCCTTTAAAATTTGGACGACAAACACCTCTGTTGGTTAGAGTCTCGGGCTGATAACTTGTTGTGAATATAGTAAAGAATAAGAATAAAATAGGAGAACAAAGATGAGAGACAAAAGAGACAGATTTTTGTATACAATGCTTTTTCAAAAAGTTTATATTTATAGGCATAAGATGAAAACCCTAATTTCAATGGATATTAAACCCTAATTATAAAACTAAATAAAGTTTAATTTAATATATGTATATCTACCATGAATAAAGATATTCATAATAGAAAATTTTAATTTCTTTAGTCAAGTTGAGTTTTGCTCACTTTTAGGAGAAAGATCAACCTGCTAAGAAAAGTAAGACCCGCTTTTAAAATTTTTATGAATTATGATGACTTAAAAATTAGACTGCTACTAGTAAAGATTAGTAAAAAAAATAATTTTAAGAGTATATTTTTAAAAGTTGTTGAAAAAATAGGCCCTAATATAAAATATTTACATACCCAACAAACCATAAGAAAAAAATTTCATAAAACTCATCTTTCTAACCTTACCCAACCAGGCCGCAAAACTAAAGCAAACTGGGCGGGGAAAAAATAAAATAAGATTCTGATTTGTAAGGAAGAAGAAAAAAATACGAGAGAGGGCGAGTATAACGGCTGAGGGGTGAAATAAAATAAAATGCTAGGTAGGGTTTCATATTTGGCTAAAGAGGGAATAAGTATATCACATAAAATGGGAAATTACCCATTAAGGGTCCCTTCTTCTTCAACTTTTCGAAAAGATCTCTAAAAGCTTAGAAATTATAAAAATAGCCACCGTAATTCTTTTAGGATTAAAACCGAAAATCCCAAAAAATTAAGATTTCGAATTAAGGATTTTAGTAATTTAAGAATTTAACTTGAGGCTAAAAACAAAGTATTACATTAAGTCTTTTATAAATATCATTTCATTCATTTCAAGCCAATACAAGCTAAACATAATACATATACATCAAAATGCATATAAGTGACTTAATACAACACTATACCCTCATTCTAGGAGTAAATAAGTTAAGAATAAATTACTTTAAACTTGCAGAAACATGTCAAAACTAAAAAAAAAAGTGATTCAATCTCCGAGACAATTTCTTTAACTTAAAAAAAATGCATGAAAATAAATACATCTGATATATTTTACCTAGTAAAGTAATAAGAAACGATAACAATATACCAAGTGCATTCAAATTAAATTCTTACACATTACTTACATGGCATACTTTCAATGTTCAACAATAATGCAAAAAGTTCAATAGCAATGAATCAATATCCAATATTAATATTCAATTTCAATAATTCATTTATATCAATAATAGTCCTTGGAATCGATCAAGATAATGGATACATGAATTCCTACATCTCACCAAATGAATAATGGTTAACCCTTCCACTTAGCCACTTTACCAATACATTCTTTCAACTCACCAATATAAAGTCGTAGCTCAAGGTCTGTAGACCCCGTACTAATAAACTCATGAATCCTATGATATTAATATTCATCTCTTGGTGGATTCATCCATCAAATGGAAAATATTCATGGATTCGTCAAGTAGACGGGTTTTGGATCATTTGCTTCCGTCAAGCTCAATGCCCAAACCTTGCTCAAATCATCTTTTTCGATATGGTTTGGCAAGTCAAGAACCGTGCCGCTTCACTCGTCAAATCTTTTCCTACGCTTGTGTGCTTAGCTCTATCTTTTTGCGTTTGGGAATTGATTGCTCTTATGACCTTGTGGAGTCTGTAAAAGAACCCATCGGAAAGACTTCTCTAAATTATTCCCATTTTCAATATCTTAATGGTGAATGATTTAGATGTGCTCCTCCTCCTCCCGTTGATCCAGAGCTAATTCAACAAGTTGCTCCAAACGCTGAGATGATGGCTTTTCTAACTTAGAGGTTTGATTGCATGGATGCTCGATTTGATAGCTTGGATGCTAGGTTTGATTCTTTAAACACTCACTTTGACTCTCGTTTTGATGCCATGGATACGAGGTTGATGAGTTTGGAGAATCAAAACCTTTCCATGCGTCTTTCTCTTGAAGCTCTTAGGAGACTTCAAAATGCTTCCAACAATGATGATGATGGAGCTGACGATGAGGAAGATGGTAAGGATAGTGAAGATGGTGATGGAGATGGTGACGAGTGATCTTAGTTTATATTTGCTTTGTTATGGCTTATTAGGACTAGTTATGTTTTTCTTAAGTTTTAGTTGTATTTCATCATTTTAAGACATATGCACCTATGTTATTTCGTTTGTTATGCTTTGACTTTTATGTTGGATTTTACTTAATGCTATGGTATGTTTGAATTTTAATTGCTTTCTTGGTATTTCCTTTCATGCTTTTATCCTTTATCTTATATTGATTTTGATCTAACAAAAAGGGGAAAAAGTTAAAAGTGTAAACAAAATTTTAAAGCCATACAACAATTAAGGGGGAGTTTTCAAATTTTTCAAACTCAAAATTTTGACTTCAAACTTAAAAATTTAAATTGGTTTTGTTATATCAAAAAGGGGGATTGTAAAACCAAAATTGATTTTGATATAACAAATATGTTTAAGGACCATTTTGAAATAAATTTTTAAGTCCTTAAGTCAAAAACAAAATTTCAAGTCAAACCAAAAACATTAAAATATTTTCTAAGTGTTTTTCAGCACGAGCGTTTCGATACCGTTTTAACTGGTATCAATATCGCTCTTTAATTTTAAAAGAATGTTCTTGAATTTAGAAAAAGTATCGAAACACGTTCCGATACCAGAACTACACTGCCAACAAATGTTTCGAACCATGTACCGAAACCAAAATTAATTTTAAATAATTTTTAAATATTTTTAAATAATGACATGGCATTTCGAAACCCGTTTCGATACCTATCAAAATCCCAACGGCTCTTTTAAGTCTTAAATATTTTGACCGTTGGTGTCAGTTGAGCTTTAAATGTTAATTGGTCAGTTTCGATATTCGTTTTGATACCAAACCTCATAGTTTACTTCAGGTATCGAAACCCGTTTCGATACACCCCTTAATAAATACACAACGTCTCTTTCTATTTGAAGTTTTCCAACTATTGGACTCAAGCAGCATTAACAACTATTGAACTTCAAGCAACATCCAAGCATTCAAAATCCAACTCCAAAGCACTTCATTGAAAATCCTTGTACCCAACTCTTGTAATCTTTATTGAAATCCTTTGTTTGTGTTTGGGGAGTGTTATTATTATAATTGGGCAATATCTATCTGTTTGAGAGAGATCAAATTTGTCTTTCTTTCATTTGTAACCTTGTGAGGTAGAATCAATCTTTGGGTAGAAGGATTGATTCGATTTGTAACGGTTATCCCTTGAACCGAGAAAAAGGTCGAATTCTTTAGTTAATTGGTTTGAAAATCCTTAGTGGGAGCTAAGGTAGTGGATTTAGAGCTTGTTTTGAAGCTTGAACCACTATAAATCTTGTGTCTTCATTTTTCATATTTTTCACCGAAAATCTTCCATCAATTTTTAAATAGCCAATTCACCCCCCTCTTGGCCAACTACATTGATTGATCAACTCAACAGTGTTGCTGAAAGAAGATTTTTCTTCATCCCTGGGACATGAATATTCTGAAGTGTCATTTTAGTGTTATTATTTTGAGAAGAAACCATCGTGTTACCAACATAAGCTATTGATAACTTGGAGTATTTGCTGTGACCACCACATGACTTCCTTCGTATTTAGATAAGTCTTGCAATTTTCTTTATCACCTTTCATATGATTCGAAGAACCGGAGTCAACTATCTAGTCATTCTCATAATCAATTTTGTCTAACATAATCGTCGTAAAAGCTAGTTCTTCCTTTTCTACTACAAAGAATGCTTTTGCGTCCCATTCTTCTTCATTGTTGGAAGTAACAACATTACTCTCCACATATTTTTTTTCCTTAACCAACAAGATTTGTCCATATGACCCTGCTTTCCACAATTATAACATTTTCCTTTAAACATTTTGTTGTTATGATCGTAATTTTTGGAACTTCTTCTTTCACGAGAGATTTCTTCTCCTTAATTTCTATTGAATCCACTGTTGTCACGTTGCTTGAAATTTCGCTTGCCTTTACTGACATAGAGTACATCTTCTTCATTTTTTAATGAGACACCTCCCATTTGTTTAGCTAATGCTTCTTGACTAGCTAACAAATTTTGAATTCTACAAGTGACGGTTGAGTTTGCAATCCTTGTACAGGAACAACAAAACTCCTAAACTCTGGCTTTAGACCATGGATAATAATTTGTTTCATCCTGGTATCACCAATAGGAGATGCTGGATCAAACTCAGAAATCTCCCGACATCATGTAATACTTAGAACGTGATTAAAAGCATAAACTTTCATCATCAAAATAAACATACCGGATTTTCCACTAATTTAAATATATGGTAGATTTAGTTACTATTATCTTGTTAAAATTATTTTCGGGAATCGTCGATAAGAACCACGGTAATTAAGTCACTTTATCGCTGCACAAACACCAAATAATCAATGATTTTTTAAAAATTAAAAATCAAGTTAAAGATCAAGAGAGAAAAATAATTAAAATACAATAAAGGGAGAAGAACTTATCTTTGATTCATGCTAGTTACAAATTCTATTCAATAACTACTTTAAAATTTGGACGAAAAACACCTATGTCGGTTAGAGTCTCGTGCTGATAATTTGTTGTGAATATAGTAAAGAATAAGAATAAAATAGGAGAAAAAAGATGAGAGACAAAAGAAAGATTTGTTTTGTACAATGCTTTCTCAAAAAGTCTATATTTATAGGAATAAGATGAAACCCTAATTTCAATGGGTATTAAACTCTAATAATAAAACTCAATAAAGTTTAATTTAATATATGGATATCCATCATGAATAAATATATTCATAAAAAAATTAATTTTTTAGTTGAGTTGAATTTTGCTCACTTCTAGGAGAAAGATCAACCTGCTAAGAAAAGTTAGACTCGTTTTTAAAAATTTTATGAATTATGATGACTTAAAAATTAAACTACTACTAATAAAGATTAATAAAAGAAATAATTTTAAGAATATATTTTTAAAAAAATGTTAAAAAATTAGGCCTAATATAAAATGTTTACATACCCAGCAAACCAAAAGAAAAAAAAATTCATAAAACTCTTCTTTCTAACCTTTTCAGATTCAAACACAAACTCACACAACCAAGAATTGGATTCAAAAGGAAAACGATAGAAAAGTTACCCAACCACACTGCAAAATTAAAGCAAACTGGACAGGGAAAAAAATAAAACAAGATTCTGACTTTGAAGGAAGAAAAAGAAAAGAAAATACGAGAGAGGGCAAGTATAATGGTTGAGGGAAAATAAAATAAAATGCTAGGTAGTGTTTCATATTTGGCTAAAGAGGGAATAACTATATCACATAAAATGGGAAATTATCTATTAAGGATCCTTGTTTTTCCGACTTTTCGAAAAGATCTCTAAAAACTCAAAAATTACAAAAAAGCCATCGAAATTCTTTTAGGATTAAAACCAAAAATCGCAAAAAATTAAAGTTTCGAATTAAGAATTTTAGTAGTTTAAGAATTTAACTTCGGGCTAAAAACAATGTATTACATTAAGTCTTTTATAAATATCATTTCATTCATTTCAATACAAACTAAGCATAATACATATACATCAAAAGGCATATAAATGACTTAATATAACACTATACCCTCATTCTAGGAGTGTACAAGTTAAAAATAAATTACTTTAAACTTGTAGAAACATTTTAAAACTACAAAAACGAGTGATCCAATCTTCGAGACAATTTATTTAACATAAAAAAAATGCATGAAAATAAATACATCGGGTATATTTTATCTAGTAAGATAATCAAAAACTATAAAAATATACAAAGTGCATTCAAAATGCATTCTTAGACATTATTTACATAGCATACGTTCAATGTTCAACAATAATGCAACAAGCTCAGTGGCAATGAGTCAATATCCAATATTAATATTCAATTTCAATAATTCATTTATATTAATAATAGTCTTTGGAATCGATCAAGATAGTGGATACATGAATTCCTACATCTCACCAAATCAATAATGGCTTAACCCTTCTACTTAGCCACTTTACCGACACATTCCTCCAACTCGCCAATATAAAGTCGTAGCTTAAGGTCTGTAGACCCGTGCAATAAATTCATAAATCCTATGATATTTTAATTGTTTTTAATTTGTACTCGAATCTAAAGTGTGATCGCCATGATTGAATTTTCATTGAATGATTTATCAGGTAGAAATGTTGAACATTTATCTATTATGTTAATCAAAATTTAAAATAAGTTAGTTAAATTTATTTTTAATAATATTTAGTAATTTTATTCATTAATACTGTATAGAAATTTTTATCATCAATGTATTAAATATTCATTCATTATTAATGATTTTGTATAGATTGGTAAATGCATAATTAAATTATTTCTCTAATCTAATTAATAGATTTTTCGATCTAAATTTCTATCATAATTTTTATATATAATCTTGATTATTTTGATGTACAAGTTACATAAACTTTATTAATTTTAAGGTTTATAGGAAACAATTCCTTTATTATTAACATTTTATGAATACATTTCTATATTAGTAATAAGTAATATAAATAAAAATTTTATGTTTATTATAAATATATTTATTTATGGTGGATATCCATATATTAAGTTAAACTTTAATGGGCTTTAGTATTAGGGTTTAATACCCATTGAAATTAGGGTTTCCATTTTATACCTATAAATATAGACTTTTGGCATAACATTGTACACAACCCTACTTTGAGAATATAATAAAATCTCTCTCCCTTTTGTCTCTCATCTTTATTCTTCTATTTTATTCTTGTTCTTTACTTTATTCACAACACGTTATCAGCACGAGACTCCAACCAACGGAGGTGTTTGTCGTTCAAATCTTGAAGGAGTTATTGAAAATAATTTGTTACTGGCATAAATCAAAGATAAGCTCTTCTCCCTCAATTATATTTTTATTTTTTTCTCTTGATCTTTGATTTGATTTTTAATTTATTAAAATCTTTGGTTGTTTTGTATTTGTGTAGCGATAAAGTGACTCAAATACCGCGGTTTTTGTCGACAATTCTCGAAAAAGATTTTAACAAGATATTGGTAACTAAATCTATCCTATATTCAAATTAGTGGAAAATTCGGTATGTTTTATTTATTTAATTTGAGATTTTTTTATCTTTATTTATAATCAATATTTGTTTATTTTATTATTATGATGAAAGTTTATGTTTTTAATCATGTTCTAAGTATTACATGATATCAGAAAAAAATAAACATTTGATAAATTAATATGTTTTTATTATGTTGATTTAATCCGAGTATATTGGCTGGACATCCCGTTCTGCGAGGCTACTGGTCTCAAAGGAGGTTCTTTTTAAAAGACCTTGTGGACTGGTTTAACAACACCGCGTATGAGGATTAAATTTTTATTCTTTGTATATATTGAATATATATCGGCTGATCAATTACTATTTAATAGTATGAATATTATAAAGTCTATATTTGCTTGGAAGCAATATTTTTTTGTGTCGAAAAACTCGACTATAGACTTCTCCCAAGTTCAAGTTACGAAAATTGTCTTAATCAAAGAATTTTTATGGGAGGCATTCCCTGAAGTGAATGCATGCATGATGATTATTCCATGCGATTATTGGATTTATGACATTTTATGAAGTGAATGCAAGCATGATGATTATTCCATGCGATTATTTGATTTATATCATTCCTTGAAGTGAATGCAAGCATGATGTTTATTCCATGCGATTATTGAATTTGTTTCATTCCTTGAAGTGAATGCAAACGTGATAATTCACTATATGGTTAGTGAATAAAACTCAATTATGTGCCAGAGTATCATTGATGAAGATATGTTAGAAGAAAAAAAAACATACTCCATTTTTCATGCCAACAATATTGTCCTTCAGACACAATATCGTGAAAAAGGCTTTAAGAAATATTCTGAGTTAATTTCTTGCCTTCTTGTGGTTGAGCAAAATAATGAGTTGCTCATGAAAAATTATGAATATCGCCCAACAGGCTCCGCTCCATTCCTTGAAGCGAATGTGATATTATATAGCGGAATAAATAAAAGCCACATTAGTAATTGTGGTCATGATTGAGATCATAAAATAGACATGGATAAGATGATTATTTTGAGAATACTTATATCCACAAGAAGTGGAATTGTAAAGATACCAAGAATGATAGAGATCAGATTAAAAATCTTTATGTTATCAAAGTGATGGTATAAACCATTGATCTCGTACTTGTCAAACGCCGAAGCATTACGGACTTTATTCATAATCATGAATGATAAATTGAAGAAAATATAATCAGATTTTCTTTGTGGCAAAAATAATGGCGTTATTGATCCAACTCAATTGGATATTGATAATTTTTCTCATAGTCGTTCAAGAAAATAATTCGCCATTTATTTTATTTCCCTTATAACATCTAAAAGAAATAATTGATCTTTATTTATTTTGTTTTATTTATTATATATTTATATTAATTTATTTTACATATTATTTATTTACGCTTTATGTTAATTTATCATTAATTTATTTTATATATTATTTATTTACATTCTATGTTAATTTATTCTTTGAAGAATATTATCACTTCCAGAATGAAATCTACAATGAATTGTGGCTATTTATGCCAAGCAAACAGTGCAAGTACTCATACTATACTTAAGCATAAGAAATATTTTCCCATTTAAATACAAGGGAAAATGTGAGTACTATATCTCAAAGTACTGAAATATCAATGCTTCGGAAGAGCTTTTGAGAGCTTATCTTTGATAAATAAACGAGTTGATATAATGTGCTATATTTAATATTTTCCATTTTCCGAAGTGAATGGTACAAAGCACATATTTTTCATTCCCCGAAGTGAATGAAATAAAGCACATATTAAAAGGTGCATAATTATGCATATTTTCCCATTTTAAATGCAAGGGAATAATGAGTACTATATCCGAAAGTACTAATATCACAGAAAGCTCCGACAGAGCAAATATGTTATTGCCAAATGAGACTTTATCTCATATGTACAGTGCATTATGCCCGTTGAGCAAATATGTTATTGCCAAATGAGACTTTATCTCATATTTGCAGTGTATTATGCTCGTCAAAGTCGCAAAGAGACTTATTGAATTTTAAAGATATTTACAGAAATATATTGAGAATATTAGTCAAGGGATGCTGACTATCTCAATATTACGAGTATAAGGAAATTTTGGCAAAATTACATGCACTGTCATCCATATTGTACTACATAAGAATTAGTACAAGTTGAAGCTCATGCTATTGTAAACAATATGTTTACTGATAATTTTATTTGGCATGACCAGTTAAACTATCCCGGTTCAATTATGATGCGAAAATTGATTGACACTTTCATGTGATCATTTATTGAAAAACTAAGATTTTCTTCATGGTAATATTTCACGTGATACTTGCTATGAAAGCAATTTGATTATACAATCATCAACATCTAAGATAGAGTGTTATTAATTTTCTGGAACGGATACAAGGTGATATATATATGGGCCCATACACCTTTCTAAAAGATCATCTAGATATTTTACGATTTTTATCGATGCATCGACTAGATGGTTATATGTATCCTTGTTATTAACCCGCAACTTGGTGTTTGCAAGGCTACTTGCTCAGTTGATAAAATTACGAGCACATTTTCCAGATTATTTTCTAAAGACAACCAGTCTTGATAATGTTGATGACATGTAATTTTACATGTAGTATCACCAATTCGCATCAAGCCAACAAATGATTATAAGTTCTCCCCATTACAAATGGTTTGTGGTCAGAAACCAAATATTTCTCATCTTAGATTTTTTTTAATGTGTGCGATATATGTTCTAATTGCTCCACCACAACGCACAAAGATGAGTTTTGTTGGGAATATATATAAGAGCTTCTGATAGGGGATTTATTTACAATCCGATTTACTGACTATCATTTTAATGAGTCAGTTTACCCAACATTAGGGGGAGAAAATAAATAGCTGAGGAAAGAAATAAGTTAGAATGAATTATTATTTTTCTCATTTTGATCCACATACTACACAATGTGAACTATAAGTTCAAAGGATAATTCATTTAGCAAATCAATTGCCAGATGATTTTGCTGACCCTAAAAGAGTGACTAAGTCACGTATACCAGCTATGAATGCTCCGATTAAATTTGATGTCATGGAAGGACAAACTCTAGTTGCTAATGAGTCTAACTTACGCTTAAAGCGTAGTAGACAAGTAAGTTCCAAAGATAAGAGATCCTCGAAAAAGAAAAGGAGCTATATTTTATGATGGTCTGATTGAGGAATAAATGATTATGAAAATCTCTAGAAGAGATTAAATGGTCTCCAACAGAGACATTGACATAACTCAAGTACCTGATAATAAAGAGATCTCAATAGATTATGTCATGTCTGATAATAAGTGGAACTAAAATTAAATCGACGTCGTTAATATATTTGCATGCAATATAGCACTAGAGATTTTATTTGATGATGTGGATCATGAATCATTGTCAATTGGGCAATGTAAACAAAGAAATGATTGGCCAACATGAAAGAGACAATTGAGGCGAAACTAAAATCTCTTTTGAAAAGAGAAGTATTTGGGCCTATAGCCCGTACATTGAAATGTGTAAAGCTCGTGGATATAAACGAGCCTTCGTGAGAAAGAGAAATCAAAAGGGGAAATCATGAGAAAGCTCATTTGGTTGCACAAGGATTCCTACAAAGACATGAAATTGATTATGAAGAAAATATATTCCTCGGTGGTGGATGCAGCTACTTTTAGATTTTGATCAGTCTATCAATAAATAAAATTACTCGGTTTCTGCCTAATGGATGTTGTTACATCCTATTTGAATGAGCCTCTTGATAGTAATATTTACATGAAACTTTCGGAAAGATTTAGATTGCCATAAGCAGTTCATTCAAGTTCTCGAGAATATTATTCAATCATATTGAATATATCTTTTTATGGCTTGAAACAATTTAGGCGTATTTGATATGATCGCCTCATTGAATACTTATTAGCATAATGCTATATGAATTATTTTCCCGAGCATTTTTATTAAGAGATTTAGCTCTGAATTTTTATTGATTGTGTATGTCGATGATTTGAATATCATTGAGACTCGTGAAGAGACCTCCTCAAATCCTTGTGCATCTATCGACATACTGAAAAATATTGAAAGAGACTTTACATGTATAACGCATATCTATTTATCACCTTTATGGTTGTTGTTAAGTCTCTTACTGTAAACAAATATTTTTTTTCACATCACGAAAAGGGTAATGATATTTTTGGTCTAAAGCACAATATACACATTTTTGATCTGGAAGCATCGTATCTTAACTGGTCCAAAAATATTATTTAAGTGCTACGAGATCATTACCTTTAAATAATTGTTATGCATAAGGCAAAGCCGAAATATGTGTTTGGCTAAACATATCCTGAAGATATGTGAATGTTTTTTACAAGATAAGATGCAAGTTATCTTGTACAGAGATAATACAAAATTTATATCTCAAGGTGGATATATCAAATATGATAAAACGAAACATATTTCTTCAAGTTTCGTCCCTCATGATTTTCAGATGAATAATATTCAATTAATCATTTCAAGCAATGATTTGGAAGATTTATCCACTAGTGCATGATCTACTTCAATAGTTAAAGATTGTATTCAATATTGAATTATGAAGATTCAAAGATCTTATGTGATATTTTTATGAGGGGGAGTAAATACGCGTTGCACTCTTTTTCCCTTAATCGAGGTTTTGTCCCAATGGGTTTTCCTGGTAAGGTTTTTAATGAGGCAACATGTTATGCGTATTAAAGATGTGTGTACTCTTTTTCCTTCACTAAGAATTTTTTTTCCCACAGGGTTTTTATCTTAGTAAGGTTTTAATGAGGCACATTATCTTCATGGATATCCAAGGGGGAGTATTATAAATATATTTATTTATGGTGGATATCCATATATTAAGTTAAACTTTAATGGGCTTTAGTATTAGGGTTTAATACCCATTGAAATTAGGGTTTCCATTTTATACCTATAAATGTAGACTTTTGGCATAGCATTGTACACAACCCTACTTTGAGAATATAATAAAACCTCTCTCCCTTTTGTCTCTCATCTTTATTCTTCTATTTTATTCTTGTTCTTTACTTTATTCACAACAAAGTTTATTTATTAAATGAACAAGTTTGAACGACACATTATTAATTTGTTTAGTCTACAAACAAACTCATTTATCAGAGCAAATTTAACTTTTTAAATTAACATTTCTTACTAAAATAATACATAAAAATTATTAAGGTTTATTATATTTATTTATAATCATTTTATATCTAAAAATTTTATTTATTTATTCATGATTTTCTTGTTTGTTATTGATAAAAAACAAATTTAGTACTACCTCCGTCCCATTTTATTTGTCCAATATTGATTTTTTTGGTCAAATTTTTTTAACTTTGACTCATTATAACTTTAAATCTATTATTGATAAAAATATAAAAAAATATATATTTTAGAAACCTCTAATCAATTAGTTTAAGAATATATATTTTATAAAATTTAATAAATTAAAATATTTAAAATAACTATGGTCAAAGTTTAAAAATTTTGACTTTAAAAAGTCAATATTGGACTTCTTATATGGGGCAGAGGGAGTATAATTTTTCGCAAACTTATCTATATATGTTTGATATTAGTGAAGTATTAGGAACATGTTTGCTTTGTGTTCACTAAGGGCGTAAGTGAACCACTTGGATTTGCAAACTATTCAAGTTTAAATTAAAGAAACTCGAACTTGATTTTTAGTAATAATCAAGCTAAGCTCAAGCTATCAATCGAGTCAAATTTGAACGCCATAAACAAGACTTAATCCAGTCAAGAGCCTTATCAATATTTTTGTTCGGACATATTTTAGATATTTTATATTTCTACGTTACATAGTGCTCAAGACAAGTATCAAACTCTAAATATTAAATTAAATATTATAATTCGAGCTCAGATGGCTTATATCTTTAATGTTAAGAAATATAAATAAATACGTACATAATTTTAAATAAACAAACATAAATATATTAATAAATAAAAATCAAACACAAAATAGTTTGAAAGTAAAATGCAATTTGACGGTTTAAGAATAAAAATTTGATAAAATAACCCCTAAGAAGTAACTTAAATGCAATTTGATCTTCCCTAATGTGAGGAGCAATTATACTAAAGCTGGTGAAAGATAAGTAAAAGAAAGCAAAGGCTACCTTTGGTTCTAATTAAGCTTCAATTGAGACTATCAATTCCCTGTCCTTCAATCCAGGGGTATCGAGCAAGTGCTAATGTGGCCAGGCATCGAGTAAAAGGAAAGATATAAGTCGGCTTTCGTTCGAGTGCACCACTCAAGACATTCGAGCATTGTAACGAAACCAAATTACGAGACTTTAAATAATAACAGAAGATGAGGTTTGGAGTCCATAGGATAACACCATCATCCGATTCAGGTTGGAAAGCCAAAAGCTTTAATTTCCGTCTCATTGCCGGGAACAACACAGTTCTGAGATGAACTAGTTGAGGATGTTTAATCAATTCCTTAAGCCTAACACGATACACCTCAGTCCATTCACGAGTGTCAACATTGAACACCCAGATTTGCACACAACTTAAAGCTTCATCGATGTGTGCATACCGAATGTAGTCTCCACAAGAACCAATACATCCCATTCTCTTTGTCCTGATATCAACTTTGTCCACAAGTTCAAGGGAATGAAAATCGACCGGAAGATCAACTGAATGAAAATCGACATCCACGCTACCATCTCCGATTGCAAACCAAGATAGTTTGTGGGGATAACATAATATGAAGATCTTCCCGTGCAAGTAAACACTTCTTTTATCTAAACCGTAGGGGCACTTATCAAATGGGCGGTGATCCTTGCGGTAAGTATTATAATCAAACAGCCCGCAGTTGGAGTTGTTGATGTATTTTACTTTGTGTTCAAACCATGTGGACTTACGTGAATAGAAAACGTCCACAGTCTCCCAAAAAGTCCCTCTCTCTTTAGGGAAACTAACAATCTTAAACAAATCCACTTCCCTGTCTGGTTTCCAATGCCGAATCTCTACCGCAAGAGAAACAAAAGTTCCACGGTTGTTTGGACGAGGTACGAGGAGAAACTGCTTGGTATTTGGATTCCACAAAACATACTTGTTCTGGGAGGGATGCGAGAATAGCATCAAACCATCTTGGGAGTCGAGCAAATGTTTCGCATTAGGACTAAAGTCACTCGGGAATCCATTGCTCAGACCACCAACAGTCAGATCATGAATGTTAAACACAGGAGGCCAAACATCAACATCTTCCCCAGACTCGGGGATTACCGCTCGACCGATGATGAGATCTGTTGGAGAAGCCTTAATGCGTACGTCACATCCCAAGAAAGGAGTGATTCGGGGTACACAATAACGATAGATCAAGACGTGCCAGGGTTTACAAACACAGCAACATCGCATCAGAATCCTAGGCGGCAAACAGCAAAGCACTTCGATCAGCAAATCTTCATTGATCGGCCCAATGTTTCTAAATGAACAAACCAATTTGGGAACGGAAACGCGAGTATCGTCAATTCGATTTACTACCTGCGACATGTTTGAATTCAAAAATAAAATCTAAAACTGTTGGAAACTCAAAATTACTGCAAAAAGAAGAGTTAAATACCTTGCAACTCGAAACAAACTCCATGATTAGTTTACAGTCTGAAGCCAAGCACAAATCTGTAATCAAAACACTGAAAGTTTACCATCAATCTAATAAGATACACCTGTAGAATCCTAAATAAATTAAACGAAAAGGAAAATTACGAAGAAAGAGAGTCAAAATATTAGGGTAAGAAGGAAGTTACGAGTTTTCTGATGGTAGATCAAGTGAGGATGATGGCCATAAGAACTTAGGGTTTAAAACATTCTAATATAAATAGATGAGATTTAAAATATTGAATCCCTAAAGTTAAAGATATTAATTGAAAAAATAGGTTTAAAGGTCGCCCTTAAACTTTTTTAAAAGAACCAATTAAGTCTTTAAACTCTTTTTGCGCCCAATTAAGTCCTTAACAAAAAAAAATAATTAATTAAACACTTAAACTAAGAAATTGAATCAATTAAGTTCTTTTATCAATTTTGACATTAGATTTTAACAATTTTTTTGATCCACTGTTGTAGTGCACCGTATCACAATTTTTTCACTTGATATTTTTTTAAAAAATTTATTTTATTTAAAAATATTTAAATAATCTAAAAATTCTAAAAAAACTTATAAAAAATTAAAAAGTACTTTTTGAATTTTTTTTTATAAATACAACGTAATAGAATTGTATTGTATCATGTTCCGATAATATCTGAAGAAAAAAGCCTTATCAAGATTTTTATTCAAACATATTTTAGATATTTTATATTACTACATTACATGATGCTCGAGACGGGTATCAAACTCCAAATATTGAATCGGTTATTATTATTCTACCTCAGTTGGCTTACATCTTTAATGTTATGAAATATAAAATGAATACGTACATAATTTTAAATAAACAAACATACACATAATTTTAAATATATTAATGAATAGAAATCAAACACAAAATAAAATAAGCCCCTAATAATAATCTTTGCAAAAAGTTAAGATTTCGGACTTATAATAACAAAATTAGAAAAAAAAAATGAATTTTAAGAATAGATTTAATATAAATATCGAAAAAAATTAAAACCATAATTACAAGTACTAAAAAAATGAACCCATATAATAATAAGTATTAATTTTTTTTAATAACTAACACGTAATTAAAATAAATTAAAAAATTAAATTATAATTATAAATTAAGGTATATTTAATAAAAAATATTTTTCTATAATTATAAATTAAGGTCCTGAATATGGGTGGGCTATCGGTTGTCGCCCTTATGACCCACCCCAAAGATGAAAATGGTCAAGAATAAAAAACTAATAAAATAACTCCTAAGAACTAAGTTAAAATATGATTTTATCTTCACTAATGGTTCAAAATCGATATTCAAACTTAATAAGCTCATATATAACATCTATTTCTTGAATTCAATCTTAAAATATGTAGGGTCCATTTCCTTTTTTAAAAAACTAAACTTGAAATTAAACCTTAAAAATCTATGGAATTCAACAATTTGTTTAGGGGTTTAACTCAACAATCTAAGAGCTTTAATTTGATGATCGGAAATCGAAGAAACACTAAAGATTGGATTAGGAGTGCTTATGGAGCTTGTGAAAGAAGATGAAAATGGATGTGCTTGCTTGGTTATGCCTTGGATGGGTTGAAAAAAAGTTAAAAGAAAAGTGGTAGGAGTCTCCCAAGCATCCAATAAGAACCTTTCCTAACTTTGGAGGTTTCCTAATTAATGCATATTTTAATCTAATTTTCTCATCTTTTTCTATTCATTTAATTTGTCATCAAAACATTGACATGCCCATGTCTGCTTCACGTGTACATCATAAAGAAAGGTTCTCACACCTCAAAATGTTATAATTATAATGATAGTCCCTTAACTTTAAAAAGCTTGAACTTTTACTTCTAAACTTCTAGTTTTTCAATTTAATTTCTAAATGATTTGTTGCCAGATAAAACAATTTTCTAAAGATTAATTGGGAGATTAATCTTCTTAACTCACACCAAGCCGCATTACTCATGTTGGATACTTTTTAGCCAATTTATACAGCAACCAAAACAATCTCACTTAGAAGTAGCCTTGAGAATAGAGAAATACGTTAAGAAGAATTCTTCACAAGGAGTTTTTGTAACCCCTTAATTTCAAAATTAGGGTTTTAAAATTAGGAATAATTTTTTTGGGTATTACAGTTTTCTTTAGTTCACCAAGAAAATGAGTGTTCCTATGATTCAAACTAGGCAGTTTACCCGGTGATCAGACGATCGATCACTGGTTTCTAAATCAAATTGGGAGATTCTTTAATATTTTGTAAGTAAAAAAAGTAGAAAAATAGAAAGATCCTCAATAAGAGTTGAGTACGGAAGCATGGTCGTTACTGCTGTTGAGATAGTATGGTCGAGGGGGTTGCTTCTCGAACTGGGTATTAAGGAAGATCTCCAAACAAAGTTGATGTTTGATAACAAGACATCTCTTTAGATCGCATCTATTCTAATGTTCCATGAGAGAATAAACACATTAAGATTGATTTTTATTTTATTCGACAAAAAATAAAAGGATTTATACAAATTGAGTATGTAAAGTCTGAAGAACAATTAACAAAAATAATGTCTAAAGAACTTGGAGTACAACAAAATGAGTATCTTGTTTCCAAGTTAAGGTTTAATGATGTTTAAACCGCCAACTTAGGAGGATGTAATGCCTCAAATTTGGATCTAGATATTTTTCAAGTAGATTAAATAGTCCGAGAAACCGGTTTAATAACTTAAGTCAATTTCGGGGATAGGTTAGGGAAAAGTGTTTTCCGAGTATGGGAAAAGTGTTTTCTGAGTATGGGATAGGTTAGGGAAGGTTTGACATTTTTGCTAGTGACCAAAATGTAAGCAATGCAAAACTTGTTTTTTTTACTAGTAATTGTTTTGAAAAATGGTCAAAACTTTAAATCTTCAATGAGCTATTAATCTCTAAAAAAAATTCTCTAGATTTCTCTCTTATTTTAATTGTTAATTAAATGTTTTTAATTGATATTTTAATTTAGGAGAACCAAAACTAATTTATTTGAATTCATTTTTCACCAAAACTACCTTAACTACTCTCTATCTTTTCTCATTTTTCTCTCTAGACAAACACTCAATTTTTCGTCTAATCTTCCATTGAGCAATCCATTAAAACTCGTTATAATAACATCAAAAATATCAAGAACTTGAAAATTTTAATATAGAATTTTTGAATTTTTGGATATACATGTTGAGTGAGCATGCATTGCAATAATCTCCTCTGCTCATAACCAAACAAAACAAAGAATTAATACACAATTATGCATCTAAACCCTCAGCCACACATTCTAATTACTATATCTAACAATTGCCTATCTAAACATAGTCGAAAATAACCGAAAACCTTGACGAAATCATCCTAGATGATATCTCGGCTCTACCCTGCCGCAAAAACATCCAAACAACATCAAGATCCATCTAAAAACATACTCATACCATCGTTATACTAACAGTCCTCACCAGGACAGAGCTAGAAATTATTTTAGAGGTGTCATTTTTTAGTTATATTTAAGGGGTGTTAATTGTTTATAAATTAATGTTATTTATTAATTTTTTAAAAATTTATATATATAAATTATATAAAAAATATTGATCCAAAAATTTTAGGGTGTCATTTGACCACCTATCGACAAGAGTGACTCCGCCTATGGCACTCACAGATTTACAGTTACATACCAAAAAGCAACAAAAGTTATCTAGAAATCTAACATCTCAAGTAGTTTCAAAAATCTATTAATAAAACCTGATCAATGACATAATTTGTGTTGAGTACGAAAGAGAGAATGACGGTTTGTGTTTTGATAAAGTAAATACAAAAAAATGAATGTCACAATTAATTTCACTACTCTCTAACACTCGGAGCACAAAGTTGAGAGGCTTCCATCGATATTTGAGGTAATCAGAGTCTGGTCTCCCATAGATTTGACAATTGAATTCTGCATCAATGATTAGAAAGTTAGAATATTGATACAACGAGTGGTAACTGGTAAGTATAATCACGAGGACATGAACTCATGTAACCCGCAAACAATGCATTGGTGATTTGGTTCGTTTGGAACATTGGTTTCCGATTTTGTGGGTGCCTATGATGGTTGTTCAAGCTCGCTATCAAAGTCGAGAAATCTGTCTAGAATTGAAACAAGGCTAGAAAAACAAAGGGTGGACATGACTTAAAAGACGACATGAAAGAAGTTTCATTTTGCATAGTCCCATATAACTGAAAAGCCAAAAGGGAGAAGTGAAGTAGAATACAATAATAGTGCATCTGCATAAGAAAAGAGAATTTCCATGTTTAAAAGGAAGTGGAATGCTTTCCTTGTGTGCAAGTTTGTATGAGAGAAGGACAGACCATTTTGGAAAGCTAGATGTTCTTTTCTCTACTTCAGCCATATCCATAGAACAATGCATATATCATTCTTTTGCATTCATTAGTTCAACCCATTTTTATATTTTGGTCTTTTGTTGAACACCTCACAGTCTAAAGCACTCAAAAAATTAAAGATAATAACCAAATAGAAAATAGTTTAATAAATGTTAAACTTAATTAAAAGTTAAAACTAATAAAACGTAACCATTAATTAACTATTAATTAAACATAAACTTAAGTTAAATTTAATTAACTATTAAGTTGGTATTGATATTTTAACACTCTCCCTCTATACCAACTTTCATTTTTCTTTTCATGTTGAGCTGACGGTAGAATTTTGGAGTTTGTTAACAGTCAAGCCTTTTGTGAATATGTTTGCCACTTGATCTTCTGTCTTCACATGTTCAAGCTATATTCCTTCTTGTAAGACTTTTTCTAAGAAAATGGTATGCACTTTCACATGTTTAGTTCTTGCATTAAAAACTGGATTCTCAACTAAACGTATGACTGACAAGTTGTCACAATATAAGGTAACTGAAAATTCCACTTGTTGATGCAAATCCATCAATAATTGCAAAAACCAAGTACTCTCTTGAGCTGCCATTATCGCTGCACGATACTCTGCTTCGGTGGTTGATAAAGACATTGTGGGTTTTCTTTTGCTACACCAAGAAATTGCTCTAGATCCAAATAAAAACACATACCCTGTAGTTGAACATCGGGTATCATGGTCACCTACATAGTCAGCATCATAGTAGCCAATTAGCTTGCAATCTCCACCTTTTTGTACATAATATCATGATCAATGGTACTTTTCACATATCTCAAAATTCATCGAACTACTTTCAAATGAGGCTTCTTTGGATTTTGCATGTATCGACTCACAACGCCAACTGCTAAAGAAATATCTGATTTTGTTAAAGTTAAGTAGATAAGCCTACCAACTAGTTATCGGTACATCGTATCATCTTCTAAATTTTTTCCTTCATTAGCAAAGATTCTAACATTTGGTTTCATTGGTGTAGAAATTGGCTTGCAATTGAGCATTGCAAACTTTTTCAATAGATCAAAAGAATACTTTCTTGATGGAGAAAAATTCCTTCCTTGTTGTGATAAATCTCTAGACCAAGAAAATGTCTAAGTTGACCCAATTTTTTCATTTGGATGTGAACTCATAAATTCTTCTTCGTTCGAAGAATTTCATCTTCAGAATCACCAATATGACTAAATCATCCATATATAATAGAATAATAGCTAGTTTTCCTACATTTGCTTTCACGAACAAACTCGAATACGAAGGAGCCACAAAATAGTCATTATGAGTTAGAAACTCAGCAATCTTGTCATACCAAGCTCTGGGTGCTTGCTTCAACCCGTACAACGCCTTTCGAATCTTATATACATACTCAGGATGATCTTGAATTTGAAAACCAGTCAGTTGATCCATGTAAATCTCGCGATCTAGCTCTCCATGCAAAAATGCATTCTTCACATCCATTTGCCATAAGTTCTAATCCTTTTTGTTGCCAATGCTGAAAAGACTTGAATAGTTGTAAGCTTTGCCAATGAACTAAAATTTTCAGCATAATTTAACCCATATTGTTGAGGGAATCATCTAGCTACCAATCAAGCCTTGTACCTCTCAATCGATCCATCTGTGCGATGTTTTATCTTATAGATCCATTTAAAAGAAATAGGCTTTACATCTCTTAACTTTGGTATAAGCTCTCAAGTTTTATTTTGGTCAAGTGCATTAATCTCATTTCTCATTGCTTCAATCCATTCTGCTTTTTGAGAAGTTTCTTCATAGGTTTTTGGCTCTTTTGCATCGTCTTTTTTCTACTATAGTAGAATTACCATATTTAGGATTTGACTTTCTGATTCTTATTAATCTTCTAAGTGGTGTTGGTTCTTCTCTTTCATTAGACTCACTATCTTCAACTAGTTGTTGATGAACACCATATTGCCATAAATTTTGAGTTACGTCTTCTTCTTCAACATCATCGACAACTTCATTTTCATCTAAACTTAACTAAACTTTGGAATATTGCAATTATCTTATGAGAATATCTGAGTTTCATCAAACACCACATTACGAGACACATAACACTTTCTAGTTGTAGGATCACAACATTTTCACCATTTTCTTTGGTTGTTGTATCCTACAAAAATACACATAAAATCTTTCTTGTCCATTTTGCTACGTAAATGATTAGGTACAAATTTATGACAAACACTTCCAAAAACTCGAAAATAGCTAACTGTTGGTTTCATTTTTCATAATTTTTCAAAATGTGAAAGAAAATTTAACCTTTTTTGAGGAAGTCTGTTAATCACGTGAGCTACTGTTTTCATTGCCTCTGCCCAAAAATGACCTGGAACGTTTCTTGCATGAAGCATACTTCAGCATATTTCTGCTAGATGTTTATTTTTCCTTTCAGCAATATAATTTTGTTATGGAGTGTTAGCACATATGAATTGACGACGTATTCGGTACTCTTGAAGAAATTTTTGCAAACTCATTTGAAGTGTACCCTCCCTCATTATCTGTATGTAGCCAATAAATCCTTTTGCCAACTTTTGCTTCCGCAACCTTTTAAATTCTTTGAACTTTGATAGATTCTCAGATTTTTCTTCATAAAATAGATCCACACATATCTGGAGAAATCGTCAATGAAAGTCACCATATATTTTATCCCACTAATAGAGGTTTCTTTAACATGTCCAAACACATCAGATTGGATTAACTCTAATAGCTCATTTTCTTTATACTTTGACTCCTCATATGGTAGTTGATGTGCTTTTACATATTGACAACTCGCACATATAATGTATGTTCTCACCTTTAGTTTTGGAAGTCCATTCAACATTGACTTTTTCATCATCACATCTAGCTTAGTGTAACTAACATGACTTAACCGCATGTGCCACAAGTCCGTTGTCTCATTTCTTTTTTTTTTTTGTCAACATATGTCGTTTCCACATACATCACATAGATTGAATCTAATCTTCGTCCTTTCATTATCTACTCTTCTTTGATATCAAGATTATGGTATACCTTTACATCTTGTGGACTAAATTGAAAAACATGGACCAAAGATGTTAATTGTGCTGCTGAAAGAAGATTTTTCTTCATCCTTAGCACATGAACATTTTGAAGTGACATTTTAGAGTTGTTATTTTGAGGAGAGACCATCGTGTTACCAACATGAGCTATTGATAACTTGGAGTTATTTGTTGTGACCACCACATGACTTCCTTCGTATTTATATAAGTCTTGCAACTTTTCTTTATCATATGTCATATGATTTGAACGACCAAAGTCAACTATCTAGTTATTCTCATAATCAATTTTTTCTAACATAATCGACGTAAAAGCTAGCTATTCCTTTTATATTGCAAGAAATGCTTCTGCGTCCCATTCTTCTTCATTGTTGAAAGTAACAACATTATTCTCCGTATATTTTTTTTCTTTGACCAACAAGATTTGGCCACATGACCCTTCTTTCCACAATTATAGCACTTTCTTTTAAACATTTTGTTGTTATTATCGTAATTTTTGGAACTTCTTCTTTCACGAGAGAATTCTTCTCTTTGATTTCTATTGAATCCACCGTTGTTACGCTGCTTGAAATTTTGCTTGTCTTTACTGACATAGAGTGCCTCTTCTTCATTTTTTAATGAGACACCTCCATTTGTTTAGCTAATGCTTCTTGACTAGCTAACAAATTTTTTAATTCTATAAGTGATGGCTGAGTTTGCAATCCTTGTACAACAACAACAAAACTCCTAAACTCCGGCTTTAGACCATGGATAATAATTTGTTTCATACTTGTATCACCAATAGGAGATGCTGGATCCAACTCAGAAATCTCCCGACATAGAAACTTTACTTTGTGAAAGTATTGTTTAATCGTCATATTGCCTTGTTTCATAGACAATAACTTGCTCTCTAAAAGTTGGAGCTTAATATCGTTCTTCTTAGAAAATAACTTGGCGAATGTTTTCCAAGCTTCGTTTGGGGTTTTGACATCTCAAATATGCTCTTGTATATCTTCTTCCACCGTTGTCTTCAAGGCATACATTGTCTTGCCTACTTTTATCTTCCATTATTTTAGCACGCCATTTGTCTTCAATACCTTAATAAAAAATATTATTAGATTATCCTTTTGAGCAACAAAAAAATAAATATTAAATATCTAAAAACTAAAAAAAATTAATTTTTACCTAAAAAGTGATATTTTTATGTTTTAAGTTTAGATAATTATTATATATACACGTAATTATATATATTTATTTTTATAAATATTTAATTTAATTTCTTAATTTGGGGGCCTTGTGTTCCTATTGCTCCTGTCCAGAACTCTCACTTATTATATAATTTATTTTTTTAATATTAATTATTAGGATTTTAAATTTTTTCTTAGTAATTGTTATTGTAGGTTTAATTTTATTTTAATATTTATTATTAAAGCTCTAATTTTTTAATATTTATTATTAGGGGGTATTCTCTAAAAAATTAATTATTTTCCTTAATTCTTATTAATTATTTTCCCTAATTCTTATTAGAGGCATAAATTTTCAATATTTTTATTAGGGATGTATTCTTAAAATTTAATTTTGTTTTTTAAAACTTGTTATTCATAGTCTAATTTTTTCAATACTCTTATTAGGGCCCATTTTATTTTCCAATATTTGTTATAATAAGCATACTCTTAATTTTTTTTTAATATTTTTATTCGAGTCTTAATTTTTTTTCAATGCTTGTTATTATGAACCTACTCTTAAATTTTTTAATACTTGTTATTAGGAATAAGAATTTAAATATAAATAAATGAATTGTTTGTCGTAGAATATTATTCTCGTCAGACTTAAACCTAACTAAAATAACAAAACAAGGCTTCTACCCCTTTTCACTGAGTTAAGGTTAAGTGAATACAGGGTTATAGGTTTGATTCAGGGTTTTTTTTCCTATTCATGTATGATAGATCCGTAGGGAGATTTTCATCCCTTGTCCGCTATTTTTAGTATTTGATGAGTGCATAAAAGTCTTATTTAATACCATTTTCCCACTCGATTATTACTAATAAATGACAGAATTAAGGGTGTCAATTGATATTTCTATATATTTTCCATATTTCAGCATCCAAACACATAATTCATGAATTCATCTAATATTTGCCATAAAACAGATGCATTATATAGTTTTCTTTCTTAGACATGAAACTACATATAAAGATGACCACTTGAGAAGATAGATACTGGAATGCAGATGAAGCACACGCCACGGTAGCACTTTTTGAGGCTGTGGCAGCAAAGTAAAGATGAAAACTAGTGCTCGACAGAAAGAGAAAAAGATGTTAATCTTAACGGACAAAGAGCGAGAGAAAGACGAAGCCAAATCAAGGAGTCAAGCCTTGGTCAAAGTCATGTGTAGGAAAGAAGAGATATTTTAGGAAATAAGAATTAAGTGTGATAATTTAATTAGGAATTATACTTCTTCCCCCCTTTGAACTCTTTCCTTGCATGGAAAGCTTTAACCTAGGGCTTGGCCTATATAAGGCACACATTAGGCTTAGTTTAGGGAGTCAGGTTTTTACCCTAGAAAAATACTTTTAGCCGCCGACTACACCATGTTCTAAACTTCTTCGGAGGTTTAGGTTGTTTGTGGAGTAGTTGGAGAAGATGGTTGTGTTATGTTAAATATTTATTAATGCAAAACTTATTTCATAGTTTATTCTCTCTTAGTATTTACTCTTCTTGTATATGAGCTCGAAAGATAGTATGTGAAGAAAAACCTATTTGCCTAGCATCGGGAGATGTAGGTTCACGAAACGAGAGAATAAGGTCTTTGCTCATGGGCATTGACTAATTCGGTTGAGAGATTAGCCGCCTAGGATTTCAACAACTAACAAGACTCATGTGTTTGGTTGTTGTCCGCCCTTGATTCACGCCGGGAGGTATCATCAAGACGTGGGTTTCAACAGTTCTCTTCTCTTAGGGATAAGGAAGAAGACATACAAGGATGCTCTGTCGAACTATGGAATGTTGAATTGTCGACAAGGCATAACCCCGCCTAGGCAACTGCGGCGACCCTTTGTGCGACCCGCCGAGGCGGCAATTCAACCCATTGCATTAATAAGTGGATACTTAATAAAACTAGATTTTCCTCTATGAAGCACTCAACTTAGCCTCATTTTATTAATCTTTATTTCTCCGATATTTAGTTTAGTTTTAATAGTTAATTTAGTAATCTCAACTCAACAATTATTTGTGTGTTTTTTTACTTTCTGTAGTGCAGCCATAAGAAGTAGTGAAGTCGATACAGTCCCTGTGGGTTCGATAACCTAAAATATTACAATATGAAAAAGGTGGAAAAATAAAGGACTTCTGAGCCTCCATTAGTATTCCATAAAAAAGGAATTGAGAATAGAGAATCTATGTAAAATCTATCTAAAAAAGGGTCTAATAGTATATGTTCTTATTTGATTTGATACATTGTAGTCAGTTACATTGACGAATTAGGTGAAGGCGCGAAAAAAGAGGGATGCGGACCCTCGGTAAACAAAAGTCTACATAGAAGTTCTAATGCTACGCCTTGAACTAATAAGTGCTTAAAATATTTATTATTTTGTGCTTAATTACTCCTTGGTTTGATGAAATTGTTATTGATCTTATTATTTTTCGTATCTTTTTGTGCAGGACTCTGAATCTAGAAAATGGGCTTAAATGGTCGATTTCTAAAGTTTTTTTTATTTTTTGGATCGAGTATGGATTTGTGGGCTCGACTTTGGGCTTGAAACCTGACGCAGCGTTTCATCAGCAGCTTCTAGAAGATGACGTTGGCAAGCGCGCGATAGCTTATCAGCGTTCCAGATAGCTTATCAGCCGCGTTTTGAAGTTTAAATTAGGATTTATCTCTTTGTAATTTGAATTTAAATATTTTTAGGATTATCTTAGATTTATCTCTTATTTTTAGGGTTTGTAGAAGGCTATAAATACCCACCTTGGGTAAGCCTAGAACTCATCTCTCAATTTCTCTTTGAATTCGAAATTCCTTGGGTTATTTTCTTCTCTTATTTTCTTTATTTATTTTTTTACTTTATTTTATTTTTATGTCGAGCATAATTTCTTCCATAATTATGCTCGGCTAAATTTTTATTAGTCAAGGGCTTAAGCGATGACTTGATCCAAATGTGAGGATTGAAAAGAACACAAATAACTTCGTCCTTTTATTTCTTTAAAAGTTTTCTTTTAAACTTATTTTTTTTTTCAAATTGATTTCAAAACTAAAGATTGACTTTAGTCAAGATTTTGATTTGATCATTTATGTGGGAGGAAGGATTGGCTATTGAAGTAATCCGACTTCTTGGGAACACACTTAGCAAATTGATTGCTAAAGCGAAAACTAAAGATTGGATTAGTTATTATTGAAATAACATAATCCAAGTCGGTCTTGAGATTTAAATGATTTTTCTACAAACATTGAGTTGTTGGATTAATCCATGAAACCAATATCAAAGATAGACTTGGGTATTCGGTTTAGAAGTTTTGCTTCAAGGATTGAACCTTAAAAGCTAAGTGTCGACGTAAAATCTCAAAGTGAAAATATTTTTTCCGATGATCTATTAAAGTCGAGTCAAAGCTAAAGCCTAAGGCTAGTTTTTATTTTATTAAATCGCTTTCTTTATTTTATTTTCTCTTCAATTATTTAGTTTATCCAATTCGATAAATCCCCCTTTTTACTTAAAAACATCATTCAATATTCTTGGATCACCGATCAAACAAGCGTAATCAGGAAGTTTCTAGTCCCTGTGGGATCGACCCTTACTTCTCCTTTACTATATTATTTTTATTTATTTGAGAATAAGGAATTTATTTTTGACACTATATGACGCGTGTCAAAATTGACGTCGTTGCCGGGGACTATGAAAAAGTTACTGATTTATTTTGTTTGATTTATGACCAGGAACAAACCAGGAGAACAAAGAGATTACATCCCGAAAATTAAAGCATACGCCCGAAGACTGCACGCCCGAACACTTCGAGAAAAACGTAAACTGCGACAACATCATTTAGAACGTGATCTAGAATCTGCATCTGAACTAGAATCACATTTTGATCACATAATTGAAGAGCCAATTCCGATGGGCGATCAAACTATCCGTCAATTAACTGCGGCTCCTGACGATAACCAGCCAATGTGCATAACGTTTCCAAATGGAGAGACGTCATTCGCTCTAAAAACAGGCCTGATACACCTATTGCCAACCTATCAGGGTTTGCCGAGTGAAAATCCTCATAAACATTTGAAGGAGTTTCATATGGTTTATTTGAGTACAAAACCGCAGGGAGTATCTGAAGATCAAATTAAACTTCGCACCTTTCCTTTTTCTTTAGCCGATATAGCAAAAGATTGGCTATTTGATTTACCTTCTAATTTTGTTACAACTTGGACTGATATGGCTCGTCTTTTTCTTGATAGGTTTTTTCCAGCAGCTAAGGCGAGCGAATTAAAACGATGTATCCTGAGTATCCGACAAAAGGATATCGAAATCTTGTATGATTATTGGGAGCGATTTAAAAAGCTATGTGCCAATTGTCCATAGCACGGCTTAAGCGAACAAACATTGCTCCAGTATTTTTATGAAGGTTTAACGCTTATGGATATGAAGATAATTGGTGTGGCAAGTGGAGGAGCACTTGTGAATATGACTCCTACCGCGGCTAGAACGTTAATATCTACCATGGCCGCTAACTCGCAAAGGTTTCATTTTGTGAGTGAACCATTTCAACGGGTTCACGAGGTAAGTACAGTTTCCTTAGAAAATAAAATTGATAAATTAGCTGACATCGTTCAATCTCTTGTTACAGATAAAAGGAACGCAGCTAGACTTGTGGGATATGAACAAGTCCTGAACATCCGACGGATTATTGTCCGACCATCCAAGAGGATGATAAAGCCCAAGTGAATGCCTTAGGAAATTTCCTGGACCTCCCCAGAGACCCTATAACCCCAACACCAATACTTATAATCTCGGTTGGAGGGATCATCCAAACCTTAGGTATGGAACAAACTTTAGGCAAAATCAACCTTATCAGCAAGGACAACAAAACCAACAGTTGAAATCATCGTTAGAATCCATTGTTGAACGATTAGCGATATCCCAAGATAAGTTTCAGAACCGAACTGAGACCCACCTATAGGAACTAGATAAGCAAATGTCCCATTTAGCTCAAATCGTAGGAAAACTAGAATCACAAGGAAAACTTCCATCCCAAACCGAGCTAAACCCGAGGGAAAACGTTAGTGTCATTACCCTTAGAAGTGGGACAGTAATTAATCCTGATGTTCCAAAGGAAACCACTGAACAGTCGAAAAAAAAGAAGGAAACGCCAACTCCCGAATCTCAAGGTAAAATTTCCTCTCCTTCACCTTCTACCCCTTCTATTTCTAAAGAAATCGCACCTCCGTTTCCATCACGGTTGGCGAAACGTGATAAAAAGGTTGAGGAAAAACAAATTATTGATATATTTAAAAAGGTGCAAGTTAGCATACCTCTTTTGGATGTGATCCGACAAGTACCAAGGTATGCTAGATTTTTAAAAGAATTATGCACTACAAAGAGGAAATTGACTGGTAACGAGAAAGTGAATTTGGGAGAAAATGTTTTCGCATTTTTTCAACGAAAGATTTCGCCAAAAATGAAAGCTCAAGGTATGTTCGCTATTCCTTGTAAAATAGGAAATGTTTTAATTAATCGTGCCATGTGCGATTTAGGAGCTTCCATTAATGTTATGCCACTTTCTGTTTATAAAAGTATTACTAATGAGCCTTTGAAGGAAACAAGAGTGACTATACAATTGGCGGATCGTTCTATCATTTATCCGGAGGGAGTGCTCAAAAATGTTCTGGTAAAAGTCGATACTCTTATTTTTCCTACTGATTTTTATGTCATTGATATGAAAAGCGATAAAACGAACACTTATTCTAATATACTTTTGGGACGACCATTCTTGGGTACCGCGCATACAAAGATTGATGTAAGAAGCGGTATTTTAACAATGGAATTCGATGGTGAGGTAGTAAAATTTGATGTTTACAAAGCAATGAAATATCCTGATCAAGTTGAAAGGATTAATTCTATTGTTATTATCGATCCGCTTGTTAATACATTTTTGGAAACTAATTTTTTCAATTTTTTCAGAGATCAAGAAATTTGCTACGAAGAAGATGAAAGGGAGTTGGAAAATATTTCCTTTGTTAATTCTAATTTTTCTTTAGCTCCTTCTAAATCTAAACTTTTACCTTCGATTTTGCAGGCACCAGAAGTTGAACTTAAGGAATTACCGGATCACCTAAAATATGTATTTTTAGGGAAGGATAATTCTTTGCCGGTAATTATCTCAAGTAAGCTTTCGAAAGTGGAGGAAGATAGTTTGGTAAGTGTACTACGTGAACACAAGCAAGCTATTGGATGGACCATTGCAGACATCAAAGGACTTAGTCCTTCGACTTGTATGCATAAGATAAAAATCGAGGAAAGAGCGAAACCATCTCGGGAAGGACAACGTCGTTTGAACCCACCAATGATGGAAGTCGTGAAAAAATAGATACAAAAGCTTCTTGATGCCGACATCATCTATCCAATATCAGAAAATAATTGGGTAAGTCCGGTCCATGTGGTTTCGAAGAAAATAGGAGTAACGGTAGTTAAAAATTCAGAAGGTGAGTTAGTTCCAACACGTGTTCAAAATAGATGGCGCGTGTGCATCGATTATAGGAAGTTGAATTCTTTAACTAGAAAAGATCATTTTCCACTTCCATTTATTGATCAAATGATAGAACGTTTAGGCGGAAAATCTCATTATTGTTCTCTTGATGGCTTTTCAGGTTTCTTTCAAATCCCTGTAGCACTTGAAGATCAAGAAAAGACAACCTTTACATGCCCATTTGGTACGTTCGCCTATCGACGAATGCCGTTTGGATTATGTAACACCCCAGCTACATTTCAGAGATGTATGGTAAGCATATTTTCCGACTACGTCGAAAAAGGAATTGAGGTATTTATGGATGACTTCACAGTTTATGGTAATTCTTTTGACGAATGTTTATCAAATTTAAAAAAAGTCTTAAAAAGATGTCTTGATTTTAACCTTGTGTTAAATTATGAAAAATGTCATTTTATGGTTGATAAAGGACTAATATTAGGACATATTGTTTCGTCTGATGGGATTGTTGTAGATAAAGTTAAGATCGATATTATTCGTTCTCTCCCTTACCCCAAAATCTGTGAAAGATATTTGTTCCTTTTTAGGCCATGCGGGATTCTATCGTCGGCTTATCAAAAATTTCTCGAAAGTGGCACAACCTTTGTGCAATTTATTGCAAAAAGATCAAATTTTTGATTTCGATCAAAAATGCATGAATGCTTTTGACGAACTTAAGGAAAACCTTGTGTCATCCCAAGCGTTCAGCCGCCGAACTAGAACTATCCTTTTGAACTAATGTGTGATGCATCAGATATGATCGTAGGGGCTATACTTGGAAAAAATTTTGGAAAGGAACCCCATGTGATAGCCTATGCGTCTAAAACACTAGATGTCGCTCAACGAAATTACTCGACTATAGAAAATGAGCTTTTTGCTATTATCTTTGCTTTAGAAAAGTTTCGTTCATATCTTTTAGGCACTGATATCATTATTTATTCTGATCATGCATCATTGAAGTACTTTCTTAATAAAAAAGAGGCAAAACCTCGCTTGATCCGGTGGATTTTACTATTACAAGAGTTTAATCTTCAGATCAAGGGTAAGAAGGGATGAGAGAATTTAGTTGCGGATCACGTAATTCGACTCCCCCTCCCTCAACATGGTGAAACGATCGAAGAAAAATTTCCGTAGGAACATTTATATATCGCGCAATCAATGTTGCCATGGTATGCGGACATGGTTAATTATTTAGCCACGGGAGTACTTCCGCCTGATTTACCATATTCCGAGGTAAGCCGAATTAAGCGAGAATCTAGATTGTACATTTGGGATGATCCATACCTACGGAAACATTGCTCAGATCAGGTAATTCGACGTTGTGTTGCCGAAAGCGAGGTAAGTTAAATCCTTCAATTTTGTCATTTTTATTCTTGTGGGGGACATTTTGGACCCAAGAGAACTGCGTAAAAAATACTTGAATGTGGATTTTATTGGCCTAATATTTTTCGTGATGCTTATTTATTTTGTAAATCTTGTGATAAATGTCAACGTGCCGGTAATTTAAGTTGTAGAAATGAGATGCCTCTTAGCCCCATTCATGTCTGTGAAATATTTGATTTGTGGGTTATCGATTACATAGGTCCTTTTGTTTTGTCTTTTGGTAACTATTATATAATCCTAGCTGTTGAATATGTTTCAAAATGGGTAGAAGCTAAGGCTACTCCTAATAATGATGCTAGAACTACTGCCGAATTTTTAAAGTCTTGCATTTTTTTTCCAGGTTTGGCACCCCAAAGGCGATAATTAGTGACCAAGGCACTCATTTTTTCAATCCTATCATTGAAGAGTTAATGAAGAAATATGGGGTCACTCAAAGAATCGCCACATCTTACCATCCTCAAACGAATGGACAAGCCGAAGTTTCGAATCGTGAGATAAAATCCATTTTGGATAAAATTGTGAAGCCAAACAAAAAAGATTGGAGTTCGAAGCTAAACGATGCCTTATGGGCATATCGTACCGCTTAAAAAGGTCCTGTCGGTATGTCCCCATATCGCCTTGTCTTTGGTAAGCCGTGTCACTTACCTGTTGAATTGAAACATAAAGCTTACTGGGAGGTGAAAGAATGTAATATGCAAATGGATGTCGTCGGTGAAGCTAGGAAACTCCAAATTCAAGAACTTGAAGAAATTAGACGCAAAGCCTACGACAATGCTCAAATTTATAAGGATAAAACAAAAGAATTCCATGATCGCCGTATTTCTTTTAAATCTTTCAATATTGGTTAGAAAGTTTTACTTTTTAATTCCAAGTTGAAAAGTTTTGCAGGAAAATTGCGATCAAAGTGGACAAGACCTTTTATTGTGACTGAAGTATTTTATCATGGTGCAGTCGAAATTCAAGACGATTAGGGAGTTTGTTTTAAAGTAAATGGACAGAGGTTGAAGCCATATTATGAAAATTCCTTGGTCGGCTTAATTGAAGAATTTGAATTGGAAACGCCTATAGACTGAATCAGGTCGTCGAGCTGTCGACGTTAAAAAAGCGCTTATTGGGAGACAACCCATTTAATTTTGTTTTATCTTTATCTTTGTTTTTATGTATTATTTTTGTTTATTTTATTATTTTTCATAATTATATCTTTTGATTAATTTTTTTTATTTTTCTTGTTTTAGGTATTTAAATGCTCGAAACAGCCTAAAAGAGAAGCACAGTAACTGGATTTCTCAAGAGAAAAGAATTGAAATTTTCAGTTAACAATAGAAGAACCCTTTCCCTCCATTCGGTGCATGTTAGCGTAATCCAAAGGATGACCAATTATCATCCGACTTTCAAAAACAAGGGTGGGCCCTTCTTTGACCACACAAATCGGTAAGAGTTCTACCCTACCATATTCTTCTTTTGTTTTGTTTTTCTCCTCATCCACGCAGCCGCACCTCTCTTCCTCTCAAAATTTACGCACGCAACTACTCCTTTGTTGCGCGAAATTCACCGATCTTCAAGCATGGTGAGAACAAGAAACCAAACCAACCGCCTACCCCAAATTTCGGTAGTAAATGCCAGCCGACGACGGTTTGCTCCGCCTCAATTTGAGGAGGTGTCGAGTGACTCCACTGGCAGCCCCACTCGAAGCGAGCAGCAACAAACACCACCACTGCAACCAGAACAACGCTCGCCCATGTCGCAACAACAACAACCACGTTCACCCGAAACCGAGCAGCCTGAGTCGCAACTGGTCGACCAACCGATGACTGATGTTGAACCACGAACAGAGGGGTTTTTCATGTCTGTCATCCCTCGTCGGTATCAAAGGTTACAGTCAGACACTGGACCCTCCACAGAACCACCATTAACGGGATTCTTTGGCCACCAAAACAGTGGTATAGATGCTGGAAATTTTCACTGCTCACATACGGGTTCTCCATCACATAGTTCTCGTTGGGAACAAGGTTCACGAAAACACCCCTCTCCACCGAACCAACCACAGCCGATCTCTGCCCCTGCATCGTCCGATAGTGTGGAGTTTCTCGGGGAATACTTCCCTATCCAACAACAAGCGGTAGACCCGTCTTCATCCTATTACTCGATACCCGCTGCCGATTCGGATCATCTAATGTCGGACGCTGATGATTCCACATTCTCGACATATTTAGCATTCACAGGATATGCCGAACCCGAGGTAAGTACCGATTCAATATCCATTCAACCTTTGCTAATGTATCATCCCATCCTCGGTTTTGCAGACCCCTCTGGAAACTTTCACAACACCAACATGGAACCTCCAAGCTTTTCTCGAGATGATTTCGCGTCCGAATCTCATACTCAAAATTTTGAAAAAGATTTTGAGGAGGAAAATGATGAAACAGTGCCACCAAGCACCGAACGAAACCGAAGAGGGCGAACATACTTTGTGCCAATCGAAGAGGTATTGAAAGACTACTTATAATTTGATGACGAAGATTCGGTAAGGTTCAATAGCATTCGCCATCGTAAGTTTCAAGTTTGCAAATTTATTCCATTTGATACTTTAGAAATCTTGAACTTACGTGAATCTGTTATGCATTACTTTAATGCTATCGGTTAGACTCTATTTTCGGAAATTAGGTGTAGCACATATTATGAGTTGGTTTTTGAGTTTTACGCTATGTTCACTTTTCGGCATCATAGGATAGAAACTATTAATTCACCTAATGTCATCTCATTTCGTTTGCTTGGCCAATATTTTCATATGAGAATTTTAGACTTTTGTTTTTTCCATGGGATTCGTGACTGATGTCTCGGATCCTAGTTATTTGACTTCTCTACTTGAGATTCCACAGGACTTTAGCACTGATCTTGCGTATGGTGCACTTACCGGCTTGGAGGGCGTCAATTTCAATGCCCGAACAACAAAAGGATGGCACATTCACGACCCTGCGCTACGTTACATTCATCGGTTTCTTGCATATAATTACTCGGGTCGCAATGAAACTACCTCTTGTTTGAGTAAGGTTGAATTATTCTTTTTATCATGTATGCAATCCGACACAAAGGTAAATTTGGGTTATTGGTTTGCTTGTGCTTTTGAGAGAGTAGTTCGCTCTAATCGTCCTCTTATACTTGGTCCTTACATCACCCATCTTTAATCTCACTTATTTCCATTAAATTTTAATGTTCATGAGTTCACTTATGCTTTTGATATGGATGCCTTAGATGTTAGATGTCTTGATTCGATGGGGTTACTTGTAGGCACTCTCGATGCACCATACATGGTTCCTCCCGGAATCATTACACCACACAATGAGCGTGTGTATCTACGGAGGCCAACACCACATCCGGCCCCGAAAGCAAGCCCTCAACCGAATGTACAAGTAGACTTACACGATCAGCTCAACTCCATCGAGACCAATCTTTCGGAGGTTCTTTCCTACCTTCGACCGGGTGCATCACGTTGTGGACGTGGTCATGGCCGTGGTCGTCATTAGATCGAGGAGTATTCTTTTTTCCTCTCTTTAATTTTTATTCTTGTTTTGGGACAAAACGGTTTAAGTGAGGGGGAGGGGAAAATTGCATGTCGGTTTCACCTTGCTTATTTTATGCTTGGAATTGGGTTAGTTTGATATTAATATGATTAAAATCTCTTGTTGCCTTTTATTTAGTTTGTTACATCTCTTGAATCTTCTTGATGGACTTTTATCTTGCTTTTGTTGGAACTTACGATGCATGATAGTTTGATGGCGGGATTAGTTACTTTTGATTACGATACATAGATGTTCCATTATTGGTTAGTTGAAATGATGCTTCTTGATACAAATACCTTTTTTATGTGAGATCTTGAGCCTAATGAGCATATCTTTTCATTCTTGTTCTTTGTTTCATTTGTGTATACCGAATTGATCTTTATCATTCTAGAACCTGTGATGTAATGCTTTTTGAGACTACATTCATGAATATGATGCTTTGGAATGATAGAGGCACTTATGTTTAACCACTTCACTTCCTAAATAACCTACCCTTTGTTTTTATCCCTTAGTGAACCACTTTGAGCCTTCACCCATTTTTCTTGTTTTACCTTATTAATGTAGCCTAAATCTTTCTTTTTCTATATTCCCATATTTTTATACCCTTGTCAAGACATTAGATCATATTTGTTCCACGAGAAAAAAAAAAAGAGAGAAGACGAATAGTGTGCATTCGAAGAAAAAAAGAAAAAGAAAAAAAAGTTCAAAAAAATAAAAGAGGTACCAATGTGTACTGATTCGAAAAGGAAAAAAAACAGAAAAAGGTGAAAAGTTTTGAAACTCTTGAAAAGTTCGAAAAAAAATTGCTTGATTTACTCTTTCCATCTTTTTGTGCTTCATTATTATCGTGGATTGCTTCTTATGTTTAATATCTTTTGTTTTAAACTTAGCCCATCTTTTTCGGCCTTTTCCCCTACCTTCACCTTACCCTCATTACAACCTTGTTCAAAGACCTTTTGACTTTTGCATCATGTTCAACTTTAGTAGTGGAGATTAGATTTATTTGCAGGTTTATGGTAATGCTTTGATCAATTTCGGCTTGAGCGACTCTTTTGAACTTAAACACTTTGAGCAAAATGAGTAAATCCTTGTGAGGGTATCAAGACATGTATCATTAAATTAGCTAAGAATTGGAATGTATTGTTTCTTTTGAAATTGTTTCTAGTCTTGCCACTTGCTTGATTATTTCTTAGTTACATCAATTGCTTGATTTTCTTTCGTTAAGGAGATTAAGACTTGTAGTAAAATAAGATTTGGGAACTTGAGATTTTGGCATGTTAGTTGAGGAATACTTGAGGACAAGCATTGAATAAGTGAAGGGGAATTTGATAAGTGCTTAAAATAGTTATTATTTTGTGCTTAATTACTCCTTGGTTTGGTGAAATTGTTACTGATCTTATTATTTTTCGTATCTTTTTGTGTAGGACTCTGAACCTCTCCTACATAATTATTATGGTCAATAACCTAAATGAATAGCGAGCTATTCATATTAGATTCTCCGGTAGGTACGCAAAATATCAATTCTAACTAGAAAACCAGCTATAAAAATAAAATTAAAAAAAATCATCATTTTTTATCACTTTTTCTTTAGCCTCCTGGCTCGAATAATTTTTTTATGGAATGGGTCTATTTTTATGTTATTTCGTATTGTACACTTCCTTTATTTGTGAGATCATTTTATTTTTTCGAGATCCAACTACAAGAAGACAAGTAGTCAAATGCAAGATTATTTTCTTATTTTTCGCTTCTATGTTTTATTTGTGATTTGACATAGATTGCTAAAAAAATCTTGATTAAAAATCGTTGCCTATTCTTTTTCTTTGATTCTTGTTCTTTCTTTATTTTAGTTGGGAGAGAGATGATTCCAAATAAACATGTATGGAAGCTATAATTGTAAATCACGATCAAATTTATGAAAACATTGATTTATACATTCCTCTTAGTAAAAGAGAACTCGTTTATTATAACGAAACTAAGTATTTATAACTTTAATTCATAGATAAAATTCAAAAAAAAAATCTTTATCATAAACATTTTTTTAATGATTCATTTCTCAATCTTTTGTATGATTTTTATGAATCCATAAAAAATGTTTATCAATTGAATGAATAAATGAATGAAAGAATATGATTTTTAGAGATCACAATTTGAGCACCACATCCACGTATTAGAAAAATAAATAAATTTTAAGAGTGTGTTCTAAATAATAAATATTAGGGGGAAAATTAGATATCTAATAAAAAGTATTGACAGAAATTATCTCCTAATAAAAAGTTGTGAAAAATTAGACTCTTAATAATAAATCTTAAAAAAAATTAAGACTAGAAATCTAATAAAAAGTATTAAAAAATAATCTCAAATAAAAAATATTAAAAAAATAGACCTCTTATAACAAGTATGATAAAAAAAAAAACTTCTCAAACTTATTTATAAGTTATTTGAACATCTGTTTTTGAGATTTTTAACTTAGTAAAAACACAATTTGAATAAGAGATAAAAGTTTCAAAGTCATTAAAGCTCCTTCTTACTTAGTTGAAATTTAATTTTTTTAAAATATTCTCCCCTTTCGTTATATAAAAAATGGTTCAAACTAAAATTTAAAAAATTTTAAGTCCTAGAATTGAAAATAAATTTTGTTTAAAAATAGTTTTTCCTTACTCATTGCATCAAAATTAGATATAATTTATCCAAGATTTTATAATAAAATTAGATAACTAAATATAAAGAAAATGGATCAATATTTGATTATTTGATATCCAAAAATTCAAATATTTTATAGATATGAATCTTATTATATTCTGTATTTTTATTTGTTATATATGAGAATTTGAAATTTCTCCGAATACAAATCTTGTTATATTAATTAATAAACCATTTACAATTTAAATCATTGAACTTACCCTCTACTTTCGTATAGGTCACAAACCTTTGATTTAATCAGATTAAATCATTAAACTTTTATTATTAACACATTAAATCATTCACATTAACATCGTTATATATTTTAATGAAAAAACTGACTCAATAATCCTATTAGATATATTTTTCCACGTCAGCAAGTTAATATTAATTAAAATTAAAGAAAAAAATATTTAAAATCTTTTTTACATTAAATTATTAAAGAAATTATGGTTCAGTGCAATTTTTTTTTGAAATTTTAAATCATTTAAAATTAAAATTTTAAATTAATTAATAATTTAAAATTTTAATTTTCATAGATAAAATTTCCAAATCAAAAAAAAAAACTTAAATCAAAGAAAAAAATTTAAATATTCGGATATCCATTTTTTAAAGTACTTTTTTTCTCTCTTGAGTCTCCATTTTCCTTCTCTTGTGTCAAAAAATGAATGTTTAATTGATGCATTATTAATGGATTAGCGTTAAATTTAAATAAGTGATATTTTAATATTCAAAATTTTATTCACAGATTAAAGTTTAATCGGTAACCCATATTCAAATTAATATTATTATTGATTGAACTAGGGGTGAGAGTTCGAGCGAGTCGAGTCAAAAAATTTTGAGTTATTCAAGTTGAATCAACATATTTTACAATTTGAACTCTTTTTGAAAAATTTTCGACTCGAGTCGGTTTTTGCGAGTTCGAGTCGATTCGATTTTTCGAGTATATGTATAAATTTTAATTGCACTATTTATAATATTATTGTACATTTTGATTCTAATTTAAATGACTCTATCTTTATATCTGCATACATATTTTTTCATATTATTTTTTACATGTATAAATAAGATTTTAAATTATTATTATTATTATTATTATTATTATTATTATTATTATTATTATTATCATCATCATCATATACCTTACGTATGAATATGTCTTTTCATTAAATTGCAAGTCTCGTTAAAAACTTTTTTTATCTATAAAAAGTCAAAACGAGATAAAAATAATAATAAATTAAATACAATAACATAAATACATAAATTAAAAAAATATGAAATAATTTAAATAATATAAATAAAAATTGTATTAAATAAAATAAAAAATAAATATAAAAAATATCATATTGTAAAGAAATAAAAATTAAAAGGTAAAAATAATAAAAAAGAGAAGATAAGACTAAAATAAAACTGAAAATAAAACTACAAGGACTAAATGTGTAATTAGACCTTGAAAATTTTTTATTTTTCGAATAACTCGAACTTTGAAAATTTGAACTCGACTCGAAATTGAAATTTTTTTCGAGTTATTTAATTCAACTCAAATAACTCGAATAACTTGAATAACTCGACTCAAATAACTCGAAATTGAAAAAAAAATCAATTTTTCGATTCGAGTCGAATTTTGCTCACCCCTAGATTGAACGTTAATATTTAAATCAAACGAATATGAAAGGGATTTAAATGCAAAAACTGAATAGTAGAGGGACTGAAGGTTAAATTAGAGCTATAAGTAAAAGAAAATAGGGTAAACTTTATAAATGGTCATTGAATTTAATTAAGTTATTCGATTTGGTAATCAAATTTTAATTTCTTAAATTTAGAAATTAAACTTTTATTTTTGTTACAAATTGTTCACAAAACCATTAATTGTCGTCAAGTAACATTTTTTTGCTGTATATTTCATAGTGCAATCCGCCATTGCTTATCTCATCAAATCTTAAATTTAAGGCTTTAAGTTTGAATCTTTAATTTAATTAAAACTTTGATTAAATGTATTATTCAATATTATAATTTAATTTTTTAATTATAATTAAATTAAATAAATATGTAAATATAAAAAATTAAATATATTATTATAAAAAAATTTCTTAACTTCACCTAACAGATTAATGAACAATGCCAAAAAAAAAAAAAAATTTAATGCCCACAGTGAAACAATTAAAACTATGGTTTCTAAATTGAACAATTTAACAAAATTCAGTGTGCATTTGTGAACTTTACCCAAGAAACCAAGGGGGTATCTCAGTTAATTCGAAACAGTGTCGCTGGAGGTATGACAACGGGCAACGCCAGCGTCGTCGTTTAATACTTCAGCAGACAAGGAAACCTAACGAGACATCCCTTTGCCTTGAGAGTGAGATAGAGCGAACCAGAGGTGGTTTAAAAGTAAAAGCTTGTGTAACCAGTGGAGTAGATAAGGTTATGGCTAATGGCTATGTCTGCTTTAAACCCAGGTAGCGTATTCTTCCATTGAGCTGCTCTTTCAATTCCCAATTCCTTCTCTTTATATGTTAACTGAGTTCTGGTTCTTGAAATTCTCTCTATAATCTTACAAAATGTACTCTAACTTGACCAAGATTCAAGTTTTTCCTGTTGCTATTAGGTTTTCTTCAAAAAACCAATCTTTACCATTTATGTTTAGCACTCATAAAGCTCTCCACTTTTACACTAAACCCTTGAAAGATAGCAGTTTGGAAAAACCTTTAGTTTGGTTTAGGATTAGAAGTGTTGTGGACTGTTGTTCTTTGGTAGGAGCTAGGAGTTTCTCAAGTTTGAATTCGAATAGAGGTGGTGAAGATAAGGCTTTTACTGGGGCAAGAAAATCATTGCCTTGGTTGGAGTCGGGTAGAGTGAATAGAGTGAAGAAATCACTGAAAGTGGGAGTTTCTAAGACGGATAGTCGTTCTTCTTGGGAGGAATCATTGGATAGATTGAAAGAGAATCATAGATCTTCTTTGGAGGAAATGGATGAATCATTGTTGGGAAAGAAAGGTACTCGCTTGATGGATACTAAGGAGAGTAGATATAGGAAAGTAGATACGATAAGGGATCATCATAATGGGCTTAATGGCAGGCGAGGTAGAGAGGATGGATTCGATGAGGAGAAAGAAATGATGAGAGAAGAAGATGAGGTTGTGGATGATCCAAGATGGGATAAGATTAAGGGAAGGTTTAGAGGAATGGCAGACACAAAATTTGGGTCCGAGAAACCGGAGTTTCGAAGATGGAATAAGCAGGAAAACTGGGGTAGAAAAACATGGAAAGAGGCTACCGAATCAACTTTACCTAAGATGGTTGGTGAAGGGGTTTATGGTGTAGGTCCTGTTTTGGCTGCATTGTCTGCTGGAAGAAGGGAATTCTATGCATTGTATGTCCAAGAAGGATTAGATTTGAGCAGTAATAATCGGAAAAAGAAGGATAAGAAAGGGTTCGAGAAAGTGTTTAAGATGGCTGAAAAACTTGGGTTAAATGTAAAGGAACTTTCAAAGCATGATCTGAATATGATCGTTGATAATCGCCCCCACCAAGGTTTGGTGCTTGATGCTTCTCCCCTTGAGATGGTGAAGATAAAGGAATTAGACCCTTTATCTGATGAGGAGAAAGATTCTCTTTGGGTAGCTTTAGATGAGGTTACAGATCCTCAGAATTTGGGTGCAATAATTAGGTCCGCATACTTCTTTGGAGCCTCAGGGGTCGTGCTATGTGCCAAAAATTCAGCCCCATTAAGTGGTGTCGTGAGCAAGGCAAGTGCTGGCTCACTTGAATTAATGGAGCTTAGATATTGCAAGAATATGATGCAATTCTTAATTTCCTCTGCTGAAAACGGTTGGCGTGTTCTTGGGGGTTCTGTTTCTCCGAAAGCTGTTCCCTTGAATGAGATTTTGCCTGGTGCGCCGACCATTCTTGTTTTAGGCAGTGAAGGGACTGGCTTAAGGCCTTTAGTGGAGAGATCATGCTCTCACTTAGTTAGGATCCCGGGAAATATTCCATCAGACATAGCAGCCGTTGAGGTTGATGATACGGATACTACCAAAGTAAATTCTAGTTGCTCAGCTGAGGAGTTCCGGTCCTTTCTGGCTGTTGAGAGCTTGAACGTCAGCGTTGCAGCAGGTGTGCTTCTTCACCACTTAACTGGAAGCAGCCGTGGTATCGATTCTACAACCGATATGCATCAATGACATTCCATGTCCACTGCATTCAGCTTAGTATTTGTGTTTCCATCTTTTAATACTAGTTTCTGAAGTTTTTTCACCAATTTTGTAAGGCTTTCACTAGATGGAGTATGCCAACGATTACAATCTTTCTTGAGACTTTCCATCTGTTATATGTCGATTACTGAATCAAATTTTAATAAACTCAGTATGAATTATACGCTTGATTTTAGACTAGCAGTTATGCTGTCTAAAAGTATTTGCTGGTGTAGGGGTTATTGGCATGGTTGACCAAATCGAGTTTGAAGGAGGGAGTTTTATCATTTGACCATTAATGTATTTGGTCGAGCAAGGTACCTATGCCCTGCTCATGAACCAGAAAGGATCCTTCTCCAACCTTGCTAACCTACAGACATGATCTTGTATTCATGTATACTACATGAGGTTTACAAACATGAACATAACAACCGCAGTGTCTGATTCAAAACGACAGTAATACAACTTTCGTACACTCTTTCAACAGTACAAAGTTAATACATTTCTCCAACCAACTCATTTTTCTACTCAACTTTGTTTATTATATAACAAAGCTCTTATATATGAGGGGCATTTAACAGTAACTTCGGTAGACAGGTGAGTACATGCAACTCTCGGCATACTTCACGAGATTGGCAGGGCGAGGGAGACGAGTTGCCACACCTAGAAAGCAAATTAATGATAATTTCAGACATAAATGAATCAAAACACCAACGTACGTCTTTAATTCTATTAGAAATGTCAGTTACCAAGCTCATAGGCTTTAGCAGCAACATTTGCAGCAATGGTGGCCGAAATTTTCCTTATGTTAGAGAATGGTGGGTAAATAAGGCCCTTGGCATAGTTTTCCTCGGTAACTTGCTTAGCCAAGGCTTCCGCTGTTGAATACAAAGAGAGGCAAGAACAGTATACGGTTAATCTCCTGTATATTCATCTTAAATCCCAGAAAACTTCGGAATGTATACGTTGTTGCGTTGTTCGTAAGTTAATTACCGTCTTACTTACATGCAGCTAAAAGCATGTCATCATGCAAGCGAATTGCACCCGAGATGGCCAAACCCAAACCAAATCCTGGGAAAATGTAAGCATTGTTGGCCTGAATGACAAGAAAATGCAGGAACCGGTGATGATACGTATGGGGAGAATTTGCTAAAATATATTGAGCAATCAAAGAATGGTCGAACCTGGCCGGGAACAAAAACTTTGCCCTTGTATTCGAAAGGATCAAATGGACTTCCACTAGCAAAAATTGCACACCCCTGCACGTTGCGGCAACATAATATGAATGAGATTTCGAAGGAACTACAACACTCGCGACTTTTCATTAGCTTTTTCACCTTAGTTAAGTGGTCTAACAAAGTATCAACAAGAAATGATGTTACCTGACTCCAAGTATAAGCTTCTTCAGCTGTGCACTCGGATTGTGAGGTGGGGTTGGAGAGAGCCATTATAAGAGGTTTCTGCATTGTAATCGATTTACAACAATGTAAATATTTTCCAGAATGGCAAAAAATTGTACCAGAGTTTATAGATACGAGGAATGCATGCACCATGCAATACCTCATTTAAGGAGGTTATTGTCTCGATAATTTCCTTCGTAAAAGTTCTTCCGACTCCAGAAGATCCAATCAGAACTGTTGGCTTGATTGCCTGAAGACAAACGAGCAGAGTAAGCACAGAAATTAGTTTAAACAACACGAAAGTAAGCAATATTTTTCTTACCTTGACAGCCCCTAATAGATCCTTAACAGGTTCATAGTCATGAGCCCACGGTTTCTTGAAGTGTTGAAGCGAATCTTTACGAGATTTAACAATCAGTCCCTGAAATATAATTCACATGCTGCTTGGGTGAAAATGGATGTTCATACAGTATACTGTTTCAAGCAAGAATCGAAGGCCAAGCCTATCTATACCTTCGAGTCGACAAGCCAGATCTTCTTACGGGTCTCCTCCAAGGGAATTTTTGTCTGAAAATGAGCAAAACGATAATCACTCCGAACGGAATTTAAGGCCAACTAAAATAATCTGAAAATTTTTAATACTATGCTTTTACCTGCTTCGACATCTCAAGAGCTATAAGCTCTGCTATACCAGTACCAGCCTACAGCATTATGACAAAAGCAACCGTCAATGACTCGACCAAGAGGTATTTTGAATTGGTCCATTAAAAGTTAAATCATGTTTCATTAAGATAGATATTTCCTTTGTATCAGCTATCATTTATTTCAGCATATTGATCCCCTCCCTTTTGGGGAAAAGATTAAAAAACATCGACCAAGCAGAGATCAGCGTCTTACTTCCCCGGCACCGAGGAACAAGAAACGGTGGTCAGCTAGAGTACCACCAATCAACTTCAATGCAGCGACAACCCCGGCAAGAACAACAGCTGCTGTCCCCTGCACCAAAAATAATTGAAAACTAACAAAAAAAAATACACAATCATAATGCCTGCTATAACCACTTACCTGAATATCATCATTGAAGACAAGGTGGGTTGTGCCATATTTCGCAAGCAATGTGAAAGCATTATGGTTTGCAAAATCTTCAAACTGAACATTTAAATAATTGGACATGATTAGGAAATGCATATGGAAGAACAAAAGTGTCCTAAAAATGGATACCTGTATAAGAACTTTTTCCCCATAGTTCTGCTTGACAGCACTCATGAATTCATGTAGCAAATCATCGTATTCCTGAAATGTAATCAAAATAATCTCAGTATAGTGCAAGTTATGTTCATAATTATTATGCTATTAAAATATGCAAACCTTCCCAGTTGCTCTCCTCTGTCTAAGCCCAATGTAGAACTCATCCTTCAACAATTCCTCATTATTTGTTCCCACATCGATGGTCACAGGTAAACACTATAGAAAAGCATAATCAATCAATACGAGAGCTACAATGTGATCATCAATTTCTGTTCATATCCAAAGCTCATTTTTAGTCCTCAAACTATGTAAGATTTCGGCTTTAAAACCATAAATTTATGTCTCAAGAACATCAAATGAAGAACTCGGGGGAAAATGCAACATGAAAACGCTTACCGCTGAAGGACGAACCCCTCCTAGTGCTGTGTACAAAGACAATTTTCCAACAGGAATTCCCATCCCCTAAATTTCCAACAGAATCATGACCAAACTAGTTATTCATTTACATTATGGAATCCAAAGACTGAACTTAAACTTAGCACCAATAAAATAATGTTTCTAATCTAAAGAATGGACTTAAACACAATGTACCTGACAGCCAAGATCCCCAAGTCCCAAAATACGCTCACCATCGGTTACGACAATAACTTGAATGCTCCGTTCAGGCCAGTTCTTCAAAACATCTAGAACTTTTCCCCTGCACGTTATTATCCGACAAAGTCAAGCCAATCCATTTGGGGATTCAAATTACACAATGCCAACAAACATTCTTACTTCTCTTTCAAACTTATATAAAGACCCTGCGGACGCCTGAAGATGCTACCGTACTTCTGGCAAGCTTCACCTACAGTTGGTGTGTATACAACCGGGAGCAGCTCCTCAACATTATCAATCAGCAGCTTGTAAAACAGTCTTTCATTCCTTTCCTGTTAATGGTGAAAAGTAATGAGAAAATTTTGAAAAACAACCCTTTTCCCCCTAACAAATCCAAGCAAAGAATATGAACATAGAGACCTGAAGATTCATCATGGCCATGTATTTTTGCAGTGGAACTTGATATTTCCTGATATTGTCCATCATTTTTTTCTCCTAGGAATTATAACAAACACAAAACATGAATCAACACTAGTTGTCAAATTCTGGGGAAGAAGGGGTTGAAACTTGAAATTATGGTGTAAACCTGAAGGTGTTGAGTGATAACAGCAGGAGGAAGTAAACCACGGAGGTAGTGAGAATCCCTTTCTTTCTCAGAGAATGCAAGCCCTTTGTTATGGTGGGGATCCCTCAACAATGAATAACCACTGCAACCATGGAAGAAGAAGAACGGTTAAAAGAAAGAACAAAAAGCATCACAAAAATTGGGGGGGGGGGGGGGGAGAAAAAGGTGACCTTGCCACAGAGTAAGTCCATGGAGTGATGAGTTGGTCCTCGGTGGCGCAATCCTCACCGTAAACATCCTCAACGCCGCCACCTACGGTGGCTCTGGGGGACAAGTCGAGCACTGATTCCCCACCTCTCATCTCCTTCATGGTGCTCTCCATCCTGTATATTTCTTCTGGGTGTAAGTAAGAGATTCAACTAGATATACTCCAAGTAAATAATCAATCCCCGGATCTTCACAGAAGATCAGCTGTGTTCAGTGTACTATTTCAACGAATCAAAAAGTCAAATTGAAGACAAAAAAAATCTCAACTTCTTAACCGACAAATACTAGTTGTGATATTAAGACAAATTACATGAGAAAACATCAACTTCATTGCCATGCACTAAGGAAAAGGCAGAAAAAACTCCTTTTATCAAAATAAAATAAAATAAAATTAAAATACACGATTGGAAAACAAAAGAAGCGGCGGCTAAGTGGCAGATTGAGGAGTGACGTGGTGGACAGGTGGTGGTAGTTGGCAGAGTTTGGCCATTTGTCAACAAGGTGACAGAAGTTTCATTATCATGGAGGTGCCATGGTTTTTATGGTATCTATCGTTAGAATATAAGTAGGTCATATGTATTGTTGTTTGATTTATTTTTTATAATATTACACTTATAAAATTATTTTTAAAGTATTTTATTTTGAATCGTATCATTAAAGTCGAATTTATTAAATTTGATCATAAATAGTGATCGAATTAAAAAAATGAAAACAATATTTAGAGTCGGAGCCTCTTATCATCGACTTTAGTGTTTTTTTGAATTTTTTACTATTTAAAGTCGAAACTTCCTGCTCTCGACTTTAATTTTTTTTCAATCCAAAAAAGTTAAATCGCTATTCAAAATCAAAATTTAATGGATCCAAATTTATTTTTATTATAGGATCATTAATATTTTAAAAAATATTTTTTTAAATATAATATTATTAAAAAAATAAATTCAAACAACAATATTTATAAGATTTTATAACAAATATTTAAAAAATTTAATCTTAATCCTAAATCTCTCTTTCCACTATCATTTCAATTAATTAATTAATTATTATATTTTTATCATATCAATCTTTTACAGTCAATAATTTTTATCTTATATAGTTAAAAATTCTCGAACAAACAATAAAACAAACTACAAATAAAAAAAGAAATTTTCAATCAAACGAACAATAAATTAAATCTTACGATTCATATGATAAATTAAATATTACGTGTTATTGAACAATGTTTTTTAATAATTATTGATAATTTTTTTAAGAATAATCTACGATAGGATTATTTATGAGTAAAATTATATTTGATCATTTAATTATTAAAAATTATATTTATTTGTTTAAATTTTATAATAAAATTATATTTGAGACACTCAATTAATAAAGAATACACTAAATCACTAAATTATAAATAAAATTATATTTTTATTCATGTCACATGCATAATCAATTTCATATAATACTTACAAGCTTACCAAGCTTACCAATGATAATTTCTTTAGCTTTTCTCTCTGGAAGCTTTGACACATAAGTGATGTAAATTCATTAATTCAATCAAAATGCAATCGGATGGTTCCTAACCATTCTCATAATATAAACTACGCTCACCAGGAAATCCGAAGCTATTGGGGTTTCCAGAGGACATCTCTCTTGTCAGGGGGGATGAACTTGTTTGAAAGAGTGTGATGATTCTTCACTATCAATGGATTTTTTTAACACCTTAATTTAGTTAAAATTAGATTTCGGTGATCGAAGAAAACTTAAATTATTACATTGATTTTTTTGATCACGTGGTCGATTGTTCAAGTACCGAATCTTAATTTAGTATTTTTATTGATTAAAGATGTTATTAAAAGTATCTTAACCTTATCCTAAAGTTTAGTTATCCATTGGGTAAGCTTAAGTACTTTAAAAAATGCATTGATTCCATTGTTAAATCATGTCAAATTCTTTAGGCAAGAATTATGAACCTCAAGAGATTCTTCATAGATATCAAGGCTTATTCTATTGTTTTTCTTAACTAACAATTGTTATGAAATTAACTATCGTTATTGAACTCATTGTAATTTCTATTCCATGTAAATCATCCAATCCATCAGACTCCTAAGTCACAAAAGAAAGGAATCATCATCCGAGGGCCTTTGAAATCAAGATTAACTATGTACCTTTCCTGAATCCATTGTCTAAAGAGTTTCCATTGAAATCATTGTTACAAGGTATGTCTATAATAAAATCTCTTGAAAAAACACATTGAAAAGAAATGGCAAGTTCATAGTGTAATAACTATTTTTGTCCATGGATTAAACAAACCCTAAACCAAATCTTTTAAACCCCTAAACTGTGTCCCTAAATTATATATTTAAGTAATAAATAAACCATAAATTTAAATTTAAAAAATATTATTAATTATAAACAAAATTCAAAAAAAATATTATATATATTAAATATAAATAAATCCACTTATCGAAAAAAAAAACAAATTACAACAGTCCATTAACTAACCAAATCTGCCTGGCCCAATATTCCCAGGCCTGATACAGCAACCCAATCTTTAACCCAATAACCCATTTCCTAATTATACCCAAACCCACACACCAATTAATCCTCCATACCCATCACTTAAACCCAAACCGATGGCCCAAACCTTGACCAATTACAACCCAGCAGACCCGTACCCAAATCGAATGTTCCATGACCCGATCCACGACCCGGTCTTCAACTCGCGACCTTTCTCTTGCCCGGCTGACTCTTCAGTTTCTGGGAAATTTCAAAAGTCACTGGAATCGACCATTCAACTTCCCGGTGATCGTCCAACTCTCTTCACATTCCTCGACCGATCAACAACCACCGGAGACCACGTCAGCGCTACCAGATCAATACCACGATAATCTCAGCAACGATAACAACCACAATGGTCCCCCTCTTTGTTGCTCCAGATCCAGCCAAAATAAATAGGAGAAATGGTCTCCCCTTTTCATCCTTTCGTACGAATGTCAGCACCCAAACAAAAAGGATAAGAATCAGAGAACAATTAGCATCAATTCTAGTTTTTATTTCTATTTTATTTCATGTAAATTGGGTATAAAACCCCAAACGAATCACTGCAAAACCCGAGAGGGATTTGAGCAAAAAATCGAATACAAAAGGTAGAACATTTCAGAGCATTTTTACTTCGAATACAAATATGAAAGTGGGAAAGTTTAGGGTTACCTTTAGGGGTCTGGTTGTTTACCCGTCGTCGGTCATCTCCTTCTTTTGTTTCTCACCGAGTTTTCAAAACGCTTTTCGAATCAAAATTCTAAGGTTTCTCTTTTTTCGAATCGAATAAAGGTTTTTAGGGTTTCGATTTGTGGGTTTTTAGAGTCGAAAAGAGGGATTTTATTTTAAATCAGTGGTTTTCTGGGCTTTAGAACAAGAAAAGGGTTTTCACCGGCGGCGGTGGCCAAGGCGACGGCTCCGCTGTCGTTTTCTGAAAAACCAAAAACAAGAGGGTGAGGGTTCATCCTTCCCTTAGCGCATCTGCTCTTTTCAGTTTAATTTCCAGGAGAACACGGTGGTTATGGTCATTTGGCCTTTTTTTCTATGTATTTAATTCACAAAACGCTGTCGTTTTAGCAGCTCTTAACCCGCGTGGTGACCTGACCCGGAGGGAAGGATCCGCGCATTATGATTAATGGGATAATTACAAGTCTGGTCCCTCAAATTTTGGAGCGTTTCAACTTCACCTACGATTTAATATCATTTCCAGTCCCTCAAATCAGTTTTTTAATTATAATGTCGTTCTTTTTATTCAATTTCTTTTTAATTTCTTTCAATTTTGCCTCTAAATCTTGTTTTCTACTTCATTTCGTCCATTTTAACTCTGTTTTAATTTCTATTTCTATTTTTTGACCCTTAATTTTGAAGTTATTTATTTTCGGTCCCTAGTTTGCTTTGTAATATATATTATGTCTATATATGTTTATTACATATTGTTCATTATACTAACGTATAGTATATGTATATATTTACATGAATTTTTGTTTATTTATTTCATATTTATTTATTTAATTATTTAATTCATTTATTTGTTCTTTTGTGTATTTATTTATTTATTTCTAACGTTGGTCTTACGGTAACCCTTTACGGGAAAGGATTTATAATATTCATAACCCGTTAGTTTAACATAATGTTTAATTTATCGCCTTTATTTAACACTTAACCTTTAATTTATCACATTTATTTATCGTATTTCCTTTCTTGCAATTTATTTTATTGCACTTTAATTTCTCGTTTATTTTTCCCGCATTTTAATTTACACAATTTAATTTCTTGCATTTATATTTGTTGTAATTTAAATTCTTGCACCTTTAATTTCTTTATGTTTATTTATACTTGTAAATATTTGTATATATATTTCTCAATATATGACACCTAATTAATAACAAATGTGGTATCTCAATATTTGGTCGTAACGGGCCCGACACCAAACGTAGTTGTGGCGGTGTATGCATTTACCTTCGAATATCGAGGTCTTTAAAATTTGTTCGCATTCTTAAACGGATATTAAATTATAAAAATATGAACTTGCAAATTTCGATTAGGTATCAATTTTTTGGCGATGTGGGGTATTTTTATATCCCATTCGTAACCTACTCCCGAACCCATTTTTAAAGAATCTCTGGTTTTACGGTGTCTGATCTACTAAAGAGACTGGTGGAGACTCTAGTCTTTTTTAAAAATAAATTCCCTAATTTTATCTCCAAAATAATCCCTAATTTTCTAATTCAACCCTAATTTCTATTTTTTTAAAATCTAATTTTAAATTAAATCTCTTAATTCTTAAGTCCTAAATTTTCATTTTTAACTTAATTTTGAACCTTTCCTAATTTCAAACCCTAATTTTAAAATAAAATTCTCATTTTTCTTAAAATTCCCAATTTTCTAATTTAGACCTAATTTTCCCAATCTTCCCAATTTTGAGCCCTAATTTTTAAACCTATCTCAAATTCCTAATTTTTTTAATCCCTAATTTCAAATAAAGATTTTTTTAACAACACCTATATACTTTATATTTTAAATTTTTCGAGGGGAGGGTCATTACACGTAGCATTAAAACATTGATTATTTCTCATGGAATCAATATTATCATCATTAATATAAACATTGACTATAGATAATGCTATTGACATCATTATTATTGTAACACCCTCAATTCGGTATCACATTGGGCCTCCGACCCAAAATCCATATTTTAAAATTTTTAATTTTAAAAGCCCATTAAACCAAACTAAGTCCAAATAAAACCGTTAATTCAAGTCCAACTAAAACGAGTATTTCAAAAGAGTAATTAGGAGCTTCAAATAGTTATAAATCATTTAAAAGCATTTGACCCAAAATAACAAAAGTTACAAAATATAATATAGGGTTCAACATGTACTAGTCCAATACATCAATAAATTTGTACTCTGACACTAAGTCGATGCTGAAATCCCAACGTCGATGGTGCTCCTCCGGTTTTGACTTCACCTAACATATGCACGAAAACACATTTCGAAATGTTGAGATATAAAAGCTCAGTGGGTACACTGCTACTCGACCAACATCGTATATATCATGAATAAAGCAAAGCAATACAAGTAATATCATGCATAATATGATGGCGCTACCATAATCGCCTAAACACATGGCATAATGGATGTATATTATCGCACACATCATATACATGTCAAACCAAAACTAAAACCACAAGGTAGTGAGGCCGCGTCCACAAAACATCGGGATCCTCCAAATACCATTCTCAAAATGTTACATCGAGCGTATTCAAATGAGGCTCGCGTCCACACAACATCGAGATCCTTTTTTCAAAAAAGTCTTTAATACATCACTTAGAATGTTACATCGGATGACCTTCTTTGTGTTGCAATACTATTTTGGGTATCTAGATTCCCATAAGCATATAGCAAGGTTCTAGCAAACACAATTCTTCAACAAAATCAAGGATTCTTAGGATTTCTATCATTCTATTAAGCAATCAAGGTTTACCAACTCGTTTTAGTCAACTTATCCATATTTAAGATTAATTTATCAATTTCTTGATTTTAGTACTTGTTTTGCATCACAAGAGATCCTTAGAACCTTTTATTACAAAATATAAAGCCCCCAAACAAAAGTGTTAATTTTGGACAGATTATCCAGCGAGTATCGATACGCCTACAAGGGTATCAGTACGCGACCTAGTATCGATACACCTCAAAGGCATACCGATACTCAAAGCTTTATACGAGACCCAAAATTTCTATCCGTACAGATACAACCTAGTCTCATATCGATACCGATATGTCTGCCTAGTGTTAAACTAATACAACATTTGGCGTACCGGTACCAAAAAATGTTTCAGGAATTTGGAGTAAGGGGTATCGATACGCGAGGTTGGCGTACCAATATGCATTCTATCTAAGACCTTATTTTCCCTCTATGGTACAGATACTCACCCAACCTATATTGGTACGCCTACACGATTTTACAGGTCTGGACTTGAAATTCACTAAGAACACCAACCAAAACTAAATCAATCAATCCCACATCATTCCTACACATTATTGAAGAAGTTTATGGTGTGTTACTACAATTTTTAAGCCATGAATCATTCAATCCCGAAATTCACTATTAAAGGCTTCCTAAGCTACCAAACCAATCAAGCATGCACATAACAAGCAAAGCAACCTAAACTCATGAGATGTAAGATTCAAATGGGAGTTAGAGGGGTACCAACCTCGAGAAAACAAGCTGCAAAACTAGAAAACAACTTCTTCAAGCTTTCTCCTTGCCAAGATTCCTTAAAGGTTCCCCAATTTCTTTTTCTACAAGAAGAAATTAAAATCAACAATTAGACATTGCTAGTGATAATTCTAGAATTGAAAACTTGAACAAAATAGAAAAGAAAACAATAAAACCCCTTTTTCACGTTTTTACTTCTTCCACCTTGTAATCACTAATTTTATCCGGGGTAAACCCGCTTTTTTTTTTATTTTAAATAACGGGCTTTGATTAATTCTAGCATTTATAACAAAAAATCAAAAAGACAAAAAAAAATGTAATAATGGGTTTTATTTTTAAATTTTTTATTATTATACAAATATGTTTAAAATTTTAAAAAAGGTTATATATATTTATTAAACTTAAAATCCCATCAAAAATATTATAAAGTACTATATATATTTTATATTAAATTTTTTCTTTTCTTTTAATATTTTATCATTATCAAAATCCCCCAAAAAATAATAATAATATTCTATCCTATCGTCTATTTTAATTTTGATTACTTTTATTAATTGTTGCGTATTCTAAAAAAATCAAAAATACTATTAACTACTATTATTTTCTTTTGGTTTATCACCTTTTCTCATAGTATTTTACTTTTCCATTACTTATACTATTATTATTATTTATGCTATTTTACCCTTTTTATCTTCTGTCTTTTATTTTCATTCTTATTATTTTATTGACCCCTCATTTTATTTTTCTTTCAATTATTATTACTAGTATTATTCTTATTATTAACTTTCATATTTAGTATTATTAATTATTATTATTAATAATATTATTATTATTAAAATTTTATTATATATAATAGATTATATAATTAAATACAAACCAAAGACATTAAAATATAAACCCATCAGATTATAATAAACCAGCCTGATATAAATAAGACAGCCCAATATTAATACAGTCCATTTACAATATATTAAACCCAAATATATATAATAAATATGAGCCCAAATTTAAATTAATTTACAAACCCACATGTAATTTTTATTGCACAAGCCCAAAATCCGGATCTATCCCAGATCCCTAATTACAAGTAGAAACCCTAACCCCCTCTCCTCTCATGTTTTGGCGCAACCCAATCTCCATCGTCAGGTCTGGATCTGATCTGACGGTCCACGATAATCAGACTTTCAAAGAAATCTAAGTCCGAATCCAAATCCATTTACATAAATTCAAATCCAATCCAATAGAATATCTAAAATCTAAATCCAATCCAAAAGTTCAAATCCAATTATTTTTTAGAGTAATAACTTAAATAAATATCTTTAAATAAAAAAAATATGTTTTATCAAACAAATATTTTAAATTTATAACACAAACAAATCTCAACAAATATTATAATCTAATATAAAATAAATTAAAGTAACAACTCAAACTTTTTAAATATAAAAATTTTAAATATTTTTATTCGGGTTTATATATGGATCAGATTCATATCAGATATGGATTCGGATCGGATCATGGCAATATCCATATCCGATCCACCTCTTATTAGGACTCGGACATTATTTTTGAATTCGGATTCGAACTTTTTTAATCGGATTTGGGTCGAATTTTTTTCTTCGGATCGAATCGGATTCGTATCGAATTCGGATTACACCGTCAGCGCCGACCGTTCGATCATCAAGTGCCCCTTAGAATGCCCGATGATTCTTCAACTTCCGTCGAACGTCCTTTTCACCGGTGGTCTCCCTCTCCTCCGCGATAGCCACGTATATGCAACAAACAAAAAAATTATTATCATCAGAATTTGTACGAATCGCAGAACAAATCAGAGCCAACCAACAAGCATATTTCAGAGGCGAAATTCAGAGAACAGACGACTAAGATTGCAGCAAATATCAGATCAAATACAAACAAGGAGCACAGATCAACAAAGAGGAAATTTTTTCAGAGTTTTTCTTTTTCTTATTTTCCTTGTAAATCGGTTATAAAAACCGAAAACAAAGACAATGTAAGAGACTTTTTCCCACCACTCGAAGCAATAGAAAATAGAGAATTCCGGTGGTAATTCCTTTTCCCATTACTCGCATACATCGAACCAAAAAATAGTTGAGGGGTTCAGTGTCTTACCTTTGAAGGTTCAGTCGCCTCTTGCTTTCATCCGTTTTTCTTAACCTCTTTTTGTCTTCATGCCCGGCAATAATCCTACGGCATTCGTGCGTCTGAGGGTGAGCCAACAGTGAAGAGAATGGGGTATTCTAGTGGCTAAATCGAACAAGTGAGAACCTTTTTTTTCTCTCGGTTTCGAAAGTTTCTTTCGAGTTTTGATTTTTGTTTTCGATTTCGGAAAGGAAAGGGTTCTCTTGCTTTGATTCTCTCTTTGAAAGCAAAGGGGGAAAGCTTTTTTTTTACCGCCGGCCACCGCTTGCGGTGGTCGAGGCGGTGGTTTTTTGGAAAGGCTCGGTTGTTTCTGGAAATGGGACCTTTTCAAGGTGTTCATCTTATTTCAGAGGATTTGAAGGTTTTCTCTCTCGGATTTCTAAGGAAAATGAAGAAAAGAGAAACCTTCCAAATCTAACTGTGATTTATACTCATTTAAATTTTTAAAATGGGATAATCCCATCATTAACTCCCTTCGTGTAATGAAAACCATGTCCGCGGTCCTTCAAAGTTTTTGAAACATTTTGATTTGGTCCTATTTTGGCCTTAATCGGCTATTTCCAAAGTGGCTTTATTATATCCGAGTCCTTCCGTGTTTTATAATTATTTTCAGGCCATTCCCTTAGTTAAATAACTCTTCGGGTCCCTAGTTTTTTATTTTCTTTTGTAATTTGGTCACTGATTTTAATCATTCATTTTATTTTGATTTAATCCTTAAGTTCTATTTATTTTCATTTTGGTCCTTTTCCATTAGCTTAATTCTCTTTTATAAGTCTAGTATTTTTGTTAATACACACTGTTTTGCTTAATTTATTTTATAAGCATTTTATATATTATTTATTTTGTTCACTTTCAATCCATGTTATTTAGTTGTTTACTTATATGTGCATTTGACGCTTTTGTTTATATGTCGTTTAACATGTTTGCTTTGCATATATTTGGTTTCATCTATGTTTTTGTTTTCATACTTAACCGTATATTTTTGCTTGCCCCATGAGTATTTTGTTATTTTTGTTAATTTGTATGTTTGACTCTTTAATTGAGGGATATGATTTGTTTTGTTACATCAATTATGTTGTAAATAGATGATATATATGATAACTTGTTTTAGATATAAAATTATCATCTTTATTGCTTATTTTTAGTTGCCTCATTTTTGCCTTTTAATTAGTTTATTGTTTTCCTTAAATTTATTGCATGTTTTTCTCCTTTTGTTTTATTGCCATGAATACTTTTTTTTTCATTTACCTTATGCGTTATTCATTTATTTTAAGTATAAATTTAATATTTGTTTTTTATTTCCTATTTATATTTTCATACGCATTATTTGTTTCTTTATTTATACATGTATGTTTACTTTATATTATGCGGTTTTCAAAAATTTATAGCACCCTATAGGTTTTCAGTTTTAAAATAAATTATGCGTATTATATTCGTCATTCAAATGGGTTTTCATATATAGTCATAAAATATATCTTATTATACCGTACATTCCAATTAATATTATGTATACTTTCTCATGCTTCATATTTTTAGTATAAAGTACCCATTATGTTGAAGTATTTTTCTTGTTTGCTCCAAGTATTGTTGTAGGGCCTTGTCTTGTTGTTTTAATGTTTATTACGTTTCTCATGTATTTACTTATTCCTATATGCTATGTTGTACATGTATTTATTTACGTATTTCATTATCGTACGAATCGAAATTACAATTAACCTTTTAATTAACGAATTAATGTAATACTTTATTCGGTCGTAGTGGGTCCGACACCTAACGAAGTGGTGGCGGTGTATGCGTCTATCTTCAAGTAAAGAGGCGTTAAAATAATCCCAAATTTATAAATAAATACTAGCTTAATCTCCACTTTAATTTAGAAATTTTAATATTAAATAAGCGGTAAATATTTTTAAGGTACCAATTTTGGGCGGTTTAAAATGCTAACCCCGTTTTTTAACCGTAATCGACTCCCGAACCCTTTTAATTTTGAATCTCTGGTTTTACGCTGTTCGGTCTACCAAAGTGACCAGTGACGACTCCCTTTGTTTTTAAATATTTTTTTTTCAATTAATTTTCAAATTGTTTTCCAATATTTCTAATTTGTTTTTAACCATGTTAATTCCATATTTACATCTTTCCAATTATAAAATCCCTAATTTCAAAATCTTTTTTTAATCTTTTAAAACCCTAATTTTGACCTAATTTTCAAATTTCTCCTTTTCAAACAAAATTTCCTTTTACAATCAACATTTCAATTTAATCCCTAATTTCCTAATTTTAACCTAGTTTTTCTACTAGGAATCTTTTATTCCAAACTCAATTTTAAAAAGGGTCGCTACACACCTGCCTCAAAGCCTTCTTACACCAAACCTCAACCTTTTTACCTTGTTCGATAGATCTCACACAACACAACAACTTCTTCTCAAGACTCTAAACGGAAATCTTAAACAAACCAAAAAAGCTTGAACCTTTCACTAAACTTTCTCCTTGGTGATAAGGGGAAGAAGATGGAAAAAGCTTCCAAATGACCTCACTTTCATTACTCTTTGCAGAAACTCGCTTCCCTCTTTTTCTCTTTGTCAACAATTATCAATTTATCAAAAAAAACTCTCATAAAACCACTTTGGGCCAAAGACAACCCATCCAACTAAGCCCAAGGCCTAAAAACTAGCTCAACACTCAAACCCGAGTTCCTAACGAGGCCAAATCGTTGAAGCCAACGCTTCGGGTTAACCCGACACTCGGATCCAAAATCTAGGTCGTTACAATTATACTATTGAGTATTGTGAGCATTGCTAAAAGAATCATTATGTTGTCCCATATTGATATTGGATTATTGAGTAAACTATATTGATCATTGTTATTGTTGTCTACATTGATATTGTTATTGGCATTGCTATTAATATTGAACATTTAAACTTGGATTAAAAAAATTAAGCTACAATTGGTATGTCATAAAATTCATGAGCTCATTTGTACAAGTTGGACTATCGTCCTTGGGCTAAGGCCCTTATTGACAATGTCAGTAGGATGTTTGTGACATTGATTTTTGGTGATGTTGACGGATTATGACCTCATATTGATTGACAATAAAGAATAGAAATTTGTGTATCCATATTATCTTGTTTTTCTACAAGAAATTGAATATATATTGACTTTAATATTAAAGCATAATATTACATTGTTTACATCATTATAACATGAACAGAGATGAACTCATTGTTAAAGTGTAGAAATTATATCATTGCCATTATTGACATGCATGAAATTGTTTCAACATTATTTTTTTACCTTACTAGGCAAAGTATGTCTAATATATCTCATTTCATGCATTTCAACATTATTTTTACTACTTTACTAGGAGGTTGAATAGAATGATTCCTGCTCGTGGCCCCCCCTTTGTGAAAAGAAAGACTCGTATCACATAAAGAGAACCTTTTGAAAGAGATTTTTGCTCTTTCTAACTTCTTTTGTGTTTAATAACTTGCATTCACATGATCATACATCTTATTTTTCTATTTTTGTTTGTTTATATGTGTTGTTTTCATGCATTGAGGACAATGCAGATCTTGAATTTAAGGTATTCATTACGTTGTATTTGTCATGCTATGCATCTATTTCATCGCATGTAGATTAGGTTTAGATATACATACTAAACCAATAAATTTTTGGAGTTTTATGTGAATGTTGCCTTAGTTTTTATTTGAAAATTTTTTTAGCAATATGTTTGTCAAGCTTAGTTTGATCTAGAACCTTTGCCTAATGAGAAAATTTGAATCTTTAATGTTCAATGCTAGTAGAGTAATAATGTCCTGTATGCTTGTAGTTTATATCTAGTTTGAGAAATTGAATTTCACTTGACATGTAATATACATCTAGTTCTTGATCAAACTTAAACTATTTATAAAACTAAACTCAAAAAAATTATTAAAAATAATTTCAAGATGAAAAAAATAGCAAATAAGACAATAATGTTTTTCGAAAATAAAGAAAAATGAAAAAAAAAACACTCCTCTGCATTAGAGATAATAAGATACTTGGGGCTTCATGGTTTGCTCTCTCTTAGTTCTCAAGCTAAAAAAATGATAGGTATTAGTATCTTAGTATAGCTAGTGATGGTATTTGGACGAACGTGGGAATTCATGGTTTGTTTCATCTTATTGCTCACACTAAACAATGCCATGACATGTACCCTAATTAAAAAAACAAACCCTTAAAAAAAAAGAGAAAATTTCTGAGTTTAAGTAGTAAAATTTAACTAACATAATGTAAAAAAACTTTTTGCATATTGCTTACAAAACTTGCACCATTTATGCACTTGGACTAGAATAATTTTATTGATTTTGAATTTGCTTATCTGATTGGCAAGACTCAATTGATATATTTGAAGGTAAAAATAGAACCAACATCTACTTGGCGAAACTTGTTGGCATCCTGACAAAGTTTTGTTGAGGTACTATTTTCACAAGTTTTACTTGTTTTATCTTGCATTACTTGAGGACAAACAATAAGTTGAATTTGAAGGTATATCTCCCCAATTGTATCGAATTTTACTCCTATTTTGCATTGTTTTTGCTTGCCTTTAAGTACATTTAATTGCATATAGTAGTTAAATTTATGCATTTGCTTAGGAGTTAGAAATTTGGTGTAAGCCACTGCAAATGGGTTTTTATGGCATTTTGCAGATTTAGAAAGGTAATAAAGCACAAGGATAAGAGAATACCAAGGAGTATGTCAAAGAAAATGTTGAGATGTTGATGGCATAGAATTGTTGCAAATGATACGATTGGTAGAGAAGATGAGTTTGATGCCAGGTCAAATTACTTTTGGACCCGATAAAATATAAGTGCCAAGGATGCTGATGCGAGTAGGAAATCCGAGGAATTCCTAGAACTTAGAAGAGGCCAAATCAAGAAAGAAACTTTGCCGTGGCAGGTAGGAAGGTGTATTACTATAAAATTCATACTTAAAGATATTATTGCATTGTTTGAGGACAAGCAATAGTTCGAGTTTGGGAGTATTTGATAAGTGCATAAAAGTTCTAATTTTTATGTCATTTTCCCTCTCAATTATTACTATTAATGAACAAATTTAATGGCAATAAAAAATAATTCCGCATATTTTCCATATTCCAAACTCCAAGCACTTAATTCATTATTTTATATGTTATTTGGTATAAAACAGGTACGGTTAATTATTTTCTTTCTTAGACAAGAAATAAACCTACAAGTAATGCTAGATGATATCGATGGATGCCAGAAATTAAAGATTACAAATAAGCACCCGCCTTGGCAACATATTGACTACCGCGGCAGTAGACGAAAAATGACAACTAGTGTTCGATAGATAGAGAATAAAGTGTTGATTCCATAGAAGAAACATAAACGAGGAAAGAAAGAGTCAAGTCATGGTCAAATTCAACGAAAGTCAAAGAATCCTAAAAGGAGTAAAATTAGGAAATAGAATAAAAAGTTATAATTTAATATACAAACGTATTATATTCCTTTTAAAACTCCTATTATTTATGGAGACTTTAACCTACGCTTGGTCTATATAAAGCAAGCACTTAGGTCTAAGAGAAATGATTCGGTTCTCATAGACAAAACCCTTAGCCGCTGACAAGATTATCATATTCTAAACTTTCTTCGAGGCTTAGGTTATTTGTGGAGTAATTGGGGAAGAAAGTTGTAACTTATTTAATATTTATTAATGCTATCTTTTTTTCAAAGTTTATTCTCTCTTGATTCTTACTCTTCTTTGCATACGAGCTTGAGAGATAAGTTTGTGAGGAAAAATCTATTTGTATACGGCTAGGGATAGCTAGGCTCACGAAACGAGAGAATACGATCTTTGTTCATGGGCATCGACTAATCCGCAAGGATATCAGCGACTAAAAGGAAACATATCATTGGTTGTTGCTTATCTTTGATTCACACTGGAGGTATTATCAAGACGTGATCTTCAATAATTCTTCGAATTAGGGATAAGGAGGAGACATTTAAGGATGCTCTGTCGAACTATGAAAAATTGAGTTGTCGACGAGACATAACCCCGCCGAGGCAGTTGAGGCGACTCTTTGAGCGACCCGCCGTGGCGGCTATTCAACCCCATGCATTAATAAGTGGACAATAGTTACAATTGAATTCCCCTCTATAAAACAATTGACCTAGCCTTACTTTTATCTCGTGAATTCTACTAATGATTTAGTTTTTCTTCTTTTACTTAATTCAATTATCAAACCATTACTTGTGTCTTTTTATTTTTAAAAGTGCAGGAATATTGTGCAACGTAGGTAATCCACTCCCTGTGGGATCGATATCTTAAATATTATAACTTGACAAAAGGTGGAAGCTTAATTTAATTATACAAGGCTCCAAAGCCGTGACCATCGGTTTATGCAACCCCTAAAAAAATTCATTATAAAGCAGCCTTGCGTGTTGTCAGGTAAATCAAGAAGGATACAACTCAAGGAATTTTCTTGCCAACCAACTCAAAACCAGAACTAAGGGCCTACTGTGACTTGGACTGGGCAAGCTGTCATATGACTCGCAAATCAGTAATTTGATACTGCATCAAATTGAGAGATAGTTTGATATGTTGGAAGTCAAAAAAATAAAGCAAAATATCACGATCTTCTACAGAAGCGAAATATAGATGTATGACCACTACAATATTTGAGTTAATGTGGTTAAAAGGGCTGATCATGGAGCTTGGAATCAAACATGATATGCTTGTAGCCTTGTTCTGTGACAGCCTAGCAGCATTGCTAATAGCAATGAATCCATTTTTTTATGAGAGAACGAAATACATTGAAATCGACTGTCATTTTGTACGTGAGAAGATACGGAAGGGAATTGTACTTACACAACGCATTTCAATCAAAGACCAACAAGCAAATATAACGAAAAAAGGATTGGGTATAGCACAATATTAGTCTATCATCCTCTAATTTGAGGGAGAGTGTTAAAGATTAGTTGAGTTAGTTTACAAAGTTTGTTAGGAGATTATAATAGCTCAAAGCTTAGTATGAAATATAAGGTTTCCATTAACAGCAAAATATTATATAAAAGCATTCTTTTTTCTTCATAGTTTCTTTAATTCTTGTTTACAATTGACCTGACCTGACCTGACCTTACTAGTTTAACCATATATATCATCTGTTTGTTAACAGTAGCTTGACTTGTTGATATTTGGAAACAACAGCAGGAAGCTCCAAACCTGTTTTTGGAGATCTATTTTCAGTTCATTTAGTAAGCAACATGATTGTACATATACACAGGCAGTCTATATGGTTCACATAAACCAGTTTACGCCATTCATTTGACTGATCTTTTCACCAGAAAAAAAGAAATCGTTAGTTTTTTTTGGCAACTGGTAAGTCTTCTTAAGGAACTTGGCTGCTATTTCGTCATTCCTACAACACAAAACTCGCAAGACTGTGTTCGGTTCAGTTGGACCCCAATGACCAGTCGTGGGCGGCAATGGAAGCTTAGTAGAGGAACAAGAACAATTCTCAAGTGTTACATCTCTGAACTTCTCAATCAGGCTGTCCGTGTCGGTTTGAAACAAGGGAAGAATCTCGTTAACCGTGGTCGAAAACCCCTCTATCAACTCAGCCGGGAGTCCATCGCCATTAGACCAAAACAAATCAGTCAACAACCTGAAATCCTCCTCAATCATCTCGTAATCCTGCAGGGTGAATGCACGAGAATTGCCTCCGGCAAGCAAAACCAGCAGGAAACAATCGAAAGAAACCTTCATTACTTGAGTGATAACTCGTGTTCTAACCTTGCCATGCACGGTTAACGAAATGACCTCCAAATGGTGGTCAAGCTCTTGAAGAAAAGGTTCAATTCTGGAAGATGAAACTTCCCCAACATACAGACCATCCCAGAAAAGATGTCCTAGGTCATGGAAGATGACTTTGTTTGCCGTCGCTTCGCACAGCTGTTGGATCCCTTCTTCACATGCAGCAGCCGAGAGTTTCAATTCTTTCCCCATCCCATTGGAGAAATCATCATGCAGCAGCTGAGTTTGAATGAAGTGCAGTGTGTTAATCCGACAACACAACTGGGGTGTCCCGAAGCTTTCATTGGCATTGGCATTTGCAGCCTGGGGTTTCTTATGAGCCTTGTCTTTTCTCTTGAACACACTAGGAAGTTTGGAGCGTTGAGAACATCTGGTCAATGGTGGCATTGTGGGTGGTATATATGTACCACAGCCGGACTTCGCCGTGGATATGTAATGTTGTAGGCAGCCGTCAATCCCGGTGGCTAAATCTGGAAGCCAAGCAGCATGTGTAGATATTGGTAACAACAAGAATGCTTCAAATGCTTCGTCTACAATCCGCAATACTTCAACTGCAGATAGAGCAAAACGCTCCCTAGTCGCCTTTGGATCCCATGCCTACAAAGAGATGGTAAATTGCACACTGCATACGCGATGGTAAATTTACTTGTATAAAGTTATTATTTATTCCGGTGGAATAAAATACTATATTCTTAAAATATAATTTTCTATAGATTAATATTAAAATAAAATAAAGTAAATTCGAGCTTTAAATTTAAACTAATCAATTAACGGATTATATACAGATGATTAAACTAATATACACTTGGATTTTTCTTAATAAACACTCATTCCAACGGTAAGTTGGAAGGATAAAGTCATTCCTAGCCCTTAAACTTGATAAATTTTCTGTCTTATCTTTTATTTTATTTTGTTTATATTAATACATGAACTTGGATTTTTAATCTTTTATGGTGTATCGCTATGAAATTGTGTCACATGTTTAATATATCTAAGCATTACGTGGTCAAAAGAACAATAATAATTAGAAAAGTTGTCAAGAATAAAAGACTAACGTGACTCAAGAAAAAGGTTTAAGGACTAGAAAATTGTAAGTTTAAGGACTAAAAGTAATTTTATCCTTTATACCATTGGATTTTTAACTTTTTTAAGTATTGTAACTCAACATTTTATTTTAGCTTAAAATGGTTCTTATATGAATGCATAGTGTTAGTTAACTAACGATAAATAATTTTAAATGATGTGACAAACCTATATGACAATGCATGCTAGAATAACTAACATTTCTCATCGATAAAGAGGTTATTTTATTCAAAATAAAATATTAAGGGTTAAAATGCTTAAAAAAAAAGAATACGAGACCTATATGATATATCCAATCAAATGTTAAGTGCATTTGTTGACATTATATCAATATTTTTATGAAATAGTTAATGGTATTAAGTTATTAAATAATTGAATCGTTAAAAAAATTATTAGACGAGTCTCGCTCATCATGTTATTTATGGTCTTATCCAATGAGATCTATTTATTTTTTTGGTGAATCTTGACCTCTTTCCTTTTCTAAAGAGAATCTTCTAGAGATTATATCATGAGCTCGGCTCGTCATGTCATTCGTGGTCCCTAACTAATGAAAACCACTTATTTCATTACTAATCTTCCATGTCATTAATCTAACTTCTAGAAAATATATTTTTTAAATGACAGAAAAAAAAGAGTGGAGATTCATTGGTTAAAAAAGGAAAGACTTAGAAAATAGTGATGAAGTAGGTGGTTATGATTGGATAAGACCATGGTTAATTTGATAAGCCAGATCCATGATATAATTTTTTTTTAATCTTCATCTCTTTCCTACATGTAATTAAATGAACGATAAATTATTAGATGGGTTGGTTTACCACGTCATCCATAGTCTCATCCAAAAATAAATTTTCATCTAATTTTTTCGAAGTGAATCTTCATCACTTTCTTATATGTCATTAAATGGATGAATCTCAATGCATGACATGATAAACCATGATCATGTCATAATTTCTAAAATGGATAAAACTCATTAAATAAGACCATAAATAACGTGATTTCTCATCTAAGTAGAGGACCGAAATTATGCTAAACTAAAGTATATGGACTAAATATCAAATTCAAGAATAGTGATTCAACTGAAATTACCTCTTGTTGCAGGTTCCTATCAACCCATTCCTTCAATCTATCAGTTCTTGTCGTTATCCATGATTTAACCAGGCCAGAAGTAACAGATTCAACCTCATAAGCAACCATCTCCCCTATGATTGACTTCCCACCATCTTCACTATCTGCTGAATTCTCAAGTGCAATTTGCACCAAATCTTTCTCAACTTTGTCTGCAGAGTTCAGCACTCGAAAAACATCCTGTGACAGTTCATTGATGTCGGAAACGTATTGCTTGAGTTCATTCCCATAGCAGGAATGGAGGGTGGCCACTGCTACGCCGGCTGCAAGTGGATGCCACCGTTTTAATATCGGACTGAATAGTTCCTTCTCGGTAGAAGCCAGTCTACTCACTGTCTCTGCAAGTCTGGCCATGAAAGGAAGCTCGTCCTCTGGTGAAGAATTGTTGCACTTTTCCTTTTCCATTACCTGTCTAAATACATATCAATGGATAAAACCATGAATTATCTGTGGCTAAATTACTAATTTTATTGCTCAACTTTTTTCCAACTCCTATTTTGAGCAATGAAATTCGATAATTTTTAATTTATAAAAGATTAAAAATATTGGTAACTTGCCTGGGCAAAAGCATAACGCATTGATGACTTTATGTATCCTTCTACTCTGAAATAACCGACATCATTTTCGTTTCCTTCAACATCATCTTCTGCCATTATCTTTGCCGATCGAACCGCCATGGAAATGGCACAAGCCATCGACTCGGTGTTACTGCTACGAAAATAACTCTGGTAATCAGCCAGCCTTGTCTCAGCCCAGCCTGAAATCTCACTCAAAGTAGAACTCAACACCTTAGCATAATTGCCATCTTCTTTCAATGCCTTGGCATCGTTTTCGACTTTCGTTAACAGCTTATCACCGGCGTTCAGCATATCGCTTTCGGAGTGACCGGTCGACGTGTAACGGTTAAACAACATCCACAAGAAGCAAAGATTGTGCAGCATCTGGTTCAATCCTAGGACGTGCCATGTCTTTTTTATGAGCTCTAGGACTTCGTCTAACTCTTCAATGACTGATGTTTCGTCATTGAGATCGAAACAAGCTTCGAGCAACATTTGGTAGATTTTTAGATTCAATGGGAAACCATCTGCCCAATGACTTGTCTCCGAAGTCGACCCGTTGCGTGTTCTACAAGCAAGTGATGTAACGATGTCCCGAAGGGATTGCATGGACTCATTATTTTCTGTGGTGTCCAAAGGGTTCTCCAATGCCTCGTCGATGACCTGCCGGAGCCGCTGCAGTGCGGTGTCTTCGTTGTTTAGTGGTATTAGAGGATGCAAAAGGAGTCCGGCGTCAAGAAGCTTTAGATTTCTTCTCTTCCAAGCTTCGTATTCTTCCTGGTTCGGGAAATCCGAAGGCTGGAGTTGCTGCAACATCTCGAGTGGTAACACCATTGATTCTATCCTCTGATACAAACACAAAAAACTGTTACTTTTCTTAGTGGTAACACTCGTTCTAAATTGATCCATATACATTTAACGTTCAAATTTCATCTTTAATATATCGTTTATATATCATATTATTATATAATACACAACTTTGTTTACAAGACAATTATAAATTTTATAATGATGTTATTAACAATGGATAAGATTAGAATATACTGATAATTTGAGATGGAACTGGAATGTTTAAAAATTTGTAGTCCAATTTAGAACGAGTTATAGTTTGGAGATGAAATTTTAATAGTCAAAAGTTTAAAGATTAATTTAGAATGAATATCAAAATTTAAAGATAAAATTAAAATATTTAAAAAATTAATGATTAATTTAGAATGAAAAAATAATTTAAAAACATATAACACAATTAACTATTTATTACGTGTGTGTTCAATAAATGAACTAGGTCAGAACTCAGATGCAAGCTAGCATTTTTATGTTAAGATTGATAGCTAAATCCATAGAAGTAGGGGTGTTGAAATATAGGATCAGATATTTAAATATATGATTATTTAAAAATATTTTTTAATTCAATTATATTCTTTTAATTTGAAAATAATATTTATGAAAAAATTTAAATTTTGAATATAATAAATAATAAATTTTTAAATATAATAAGATTTACATCTATGAAAAAAATATTTTTTTTTTATTTTCGGATATAACAAGTATCAAGTTATTAAAAAAATATTCATAAAAATTTAAATTTTTAGATTTTCGGATAATTTGAAACTTGAAATATTATGATCCTTATCTAATATAAAACATTTAAAATCAGATCGGATATACAATCCAAAATTAAAAATCAGCTCAAATATTTGAATTTTTGTATCATATCAACAGGTAATTAGATAAGATTGATCGGATCGAATCAACAGATAATTAAATCAGTCAGAATGGATATTTTTGAGCATCCCTAGATGGAAGGACTCGATTAAAATGTTTTAATTTTTAAGACCAGTTTTAAATGTTGTTATCGCTTAAGGATGTTCTGTGTATTTAACCCAAAAAGTTTTGTTTAACAAACCTGATTAGCAGCAACTTTCGAGAGAGCTTTTCTAACTCTGGAATCCATCTGCTCTGAAACTCGCAGTTGAACCCTCAACGTCTCCTCTATTGAACTCGGCTTCTTGACTCGATCCGATCCGGGCTTATTTCCGCTCGATTTCTTCCTCCGAGAACGTAATCCTAAAGCCTTCTTCACCGTACTCGCCGCCCTGGACGTCAACGACGTATGTGGTGTCGCAGCCGCCTTCTCCGACTCCGATACGTTGAGACATGCTCCGACCACAATCTCGTAAGCCGTCTCACGGAGCTCCGAGTCTGATAAATTCGTCGCCAACTCCCCGAAGGGACAGGAAAGCGTTTCTGTACAGTCATTATGCATTGCCCTCACCACCTTTACCGCCGCCTTCGCCGTCGTCGTCGTTTGACGATGATGGTAACGTCGTTTAACTTTCCTGGAAGTTATATTCCTTAATGCACACAACATGGTAATTAAATCAGAGAAAAAAAAACCCGGTAAGAATAAATTAAACTCGACATGTTAAATGAAGGTTTTAATTTTATATACGGTAATTTGTGATTAATGCACTGTCGTTTTTTCCTGTTTGGATAAATGGAAAATCTTGCTTGAATATAAAGGAAACGAAATGAAAGTTCTGGGAATTTCATCAAACACAAAACAGTGTCAGAAAAAATAAAAAATCGACAGAATTTCGGACAGTAAAATATGGTTTCTTCTCTTACAAAAGAGAAGAGTACTGTTCAATGGATATGAAGGTAAGAAAGACAATGATTGTGATGTGTTCTCTGGTGGGTTAATTATAATTTTAATCCCTCTACTATGTTTAAATTTAATCCTTATCCGTCATAATTTGGTAATTCATCAAATTGATAACACCATTAGTTGGATACTATAATTTTTTTTTTAATTTTTTGGCATAGAGCTATATGAAATTTTAACCAATCACGTCCGATCGATATTAAATTTACGTGTCAATCAAACTGTTAACATTGATTTAATTAAATTTGGATATACTGATAACATATAAAAAATAAATAGACCAAACTACGTTAAATCAAGGTATTAAAACTAAATTTCATATTTTAACATAGTTGATGGACTAAAACTAGAATTAGACCTTTTCTAGCTCAAGAATTCTTTTACATTTACATTTAGGTCCTTTTAAAATTCAATTGTAACATTCAATAAATAGATTTTTTTATGATTGCATGTACTGCAAAAGTGGAATCACTTTCATTTTATTATGATTTCGTCCTTGTAATTCCATCAGTGGGGGATATGTACACAATTGACAATTATCTAAAGGTCTTGACTCTATATGAAAAATTGTTTGCAAACTATGCAACATTTCGGAAAAATTCCTCCGACGTCGTATTAGTTTCTGACATGAACATTTCTATATTCTTAAAATAAGATGAGTTTTATTTTGTCCAAATTCATTTTTCATTAAATCTCTAAAGTTACGAACACAATCGATTAATAAAATTACAAAAATATAAATGAATTTATAAAAATAGAGTCACCTGTTGCATTCTCGAGTTATTGAAGATTGAAGTTTTATTCAAATATTTTAATTCTAATATTCAATCATCAACGTCCTTTGATAATTTTGTTTGTGTTTTCAAAAGAAAGTGATAGAGAATGGAAAAAGAGAAGAATGATTGTTTTCATTACAATTCTGGTAGGAAAATGAGAGAATTGGGATGAGAAAGAAGATGGGAAATCAAGAGAAAAATTGTGGATGTTTTGTTTTACAGGTTTATTGATTGTTTCTGTTTAACTGCCTTAACTAATTTTATCTTTATATAGAACCACAATTTTTTTTTAATTTTATTTCACCTAATAATATTAATGTTGGTCGTTAATCGATAGATTTTTTTTTATCTTTTTAGATTTTAATAAAAATAATTTTACCTTTATGACCGTTTTCTTTTGTCTTAATAGTTCATTTATTTATGTCATTTACCATGTTTTCTATCTTGTTTCTCGGTCATTTTCATCGTTTTTTTTTATATTTTATGTTTTCTTATGGTTGAATTTTTCGACGTCACAATTGATTTTGATAGTGCTTTTTTTGTAATCCTATTTGGATATAAGATTTATATTTGTGGATAGTTTCTCATGACGACTTTATTTTGCAATTCTCGGTGGTCTTTCAAGAGCTTAATCCTTTCTTGTGCTTTGTTTGTCAATGTGGCCAAATTTGTTCTTATTTATTTTTGGTTCTAGTCTTTTGATTGGGTTTTAACTTTTTTTATGTACTATCCTTATATGATCTAAAAATATTTAAATTATACATCTAATTTACGATGATAGCTATAAATCTTTACTATATTTTTTAAATATCTTTTCTTTTTTAATAAGACTAATTACTTCTATTAAAAAATAGTTTAACTGAATTTGTTGTGCGTATCTAAGCAAGGTATTAATGGGCTTGATTGCAAAGGGTCTTACTGACCCAAAGTTTTAAGTCTTCACCCACACTTTTAGGACCAACAATGTACAAACCACTACCAGTGTTTGCTTCATGTGTAACCATTTCCTCTGGGCTCTTGCATTGTTATTTTTTCAACCATTTATATTCGATTTATTGATTAATTAATATAAATCATAATCTCTAAACTCTAAAAATTTTAAAAATTTATTTAAAAATTTAAGATTTAGGGTTAGGCTTAGTATTTAGGATTTATGGTTTAACATTTATGGTTTAGGGTTTAAAATTCATTTACAGTTTAGGGTTTAAAATTCATTTATGGTTTAGAGTTTATAAATAAAATTTTATTAATTTAAAACGTTTAATTTATTATATAACAATTTAATTATTATTTTAAATTAAATTAAAAATAATTAAATATAAAGAAACAAATATGAGAAATAATAAATATATATAAATGACAGTGTTTTCAATCCATAAAATTTTCTTAGCCTAGCAGTTATGCCGCTTGATTTCTACCCCTTGATCCCAGGTTTGGGTCTCCTTACCACCAAATTAAATAATTATATTATTTTATTATATTAAAATTAGGACTAAATTAAAAAATTATATAAATAACAGGGAGTAATATGTAATTATTTCATTTTATTTTTAATAGCCACGTCATCAGTCCTGTTAGTTTTTAACGGTCGGTGACTATTTTGATACCATTTTAATAGTTTATCGGTGTATTTAAAGTATTGTGGCCATTTCGATATCAACCCCATAGTATTGTGGTTATCCGCGTAATTTACCCAAAAAAAATATAATGTTTTACTGAATAGGTACAATGGTCTTTTTTTGGTTTACTTTTATCGCTAAACTTTCATTTTAGGTCAAAAAGACCTCGTTGAATGAAAATCATTAGTTGGCTAACGATCAACGCGAGATGATGATATGGCTAGGGGTACTTATTAAGCGAGTGAAGAGTTGAGCAGTACTAGTTAAACAATCTTGTTACTCAACTTGACTCGTTTCATGTTAAGATTAGTAAAATTTTGTTTAACTTGTGCTCATTAAAAAATTTTATTACTCGATTCAACTTGTTGCTCGTTAAGCTTGTCAAAGTTTTTATATTATTTTTTAAAATAAATATAAAATTTAGTGATACTATTAGAGCTTAATATAAACATAAAAAATTACAAAAAAAAAAATGAGGTCTAAGAAAATAAATAAACAAACTTGCTATGACCTAGATAGAAATAAAGTTGATATTCAAGTGTGATTTTTTTTTTTAGTTTCTTAACGGTGTTTGATGAACTACAAATAAGACACTTAGGAATTTTACGGTTTTAACTTTCAATAATATTTTTATATGAGAAGCGAAAACTAAATACTTTCTCCTTTTTTTTTTCCACATAAAATAATAATAAAAAAGGAGAAAGTTTAATAAAAGAGAAAGAATCATCTTTATAATTTAATTTCTTATTAATTAAAACTTTTTAATTCTTTTGAAAATTTTTGAAACCAAAATTTTATGGCTACATTAACTAGTAATTCACTGAATTTTTATCGAGATTTTACCTAGTATTTAAATTTTTTTAAAACATAATTTTTTAAGGTAATCACTCAAAAATAATAATAAATCTATAAAATATAACGAGTTGTTCATGAATTTATCGAGTCGAGTTGGATTTTTTTTGATTTGATTCACTAAGATCTTGAATCAAACTCGATTTCAAGTCGAGTCAAACTTTAATTTAGTTTTGATAGAGTCGAGCTCGAATTATTTGCTAGCTACTAAACTCGATAAGAACCCTAGATGTAATATGGTGACTTTGTCAAAGTGCCAAATCATCATTTTTTAAATATTCTATTTTTTCTAAAAATAATTAATAATTATTTATTTAATTTAAATTTTTAAAAATAATAAATAACTATTTATTTGATTTATTATTTAAAAATATTTTTCAAAAAATAAATCAAATAAATAATTATTTATTATATGTTAGAAAATTAAAAGTAATAAATTATTTAATATATTATTTTGAATAAGTAATATTTAATTAATTTCATATTTAATTTTTTCATAAAATTATATATAATAGTTTGCTATTATTTTTTTAGAAATTAAATTAAATATTATTTATCATTTTTAAAAAATAATTTTCTAAAATAATAATCAAATACATTATTATTTATTATTTTTAGAAATTGAAATTAAAAATAACAATTTCTCATTATTTTAGAAAAATTAAAAATGTAATTTTTTAATGAAAAAAATTGCCGAAAAGCTAATGTGCCACAATAGTGTCCCATGTAGTCCGGTAGTTAACTAACGTGTTTTATCTACCGAATATTATTTTGACTCAAAATATAATATTAAAGGTAAAATAGATAAAAGTATGGACTCGAATAATAATCTAATAAAATTTTACGAACATTATTGATATTATAATTTTGATGTATGATAATTACGAGAGATTATTAGGTGAACCTTGTTCACCACATCATTCATGGTCCAAGTAATATAGATTGTTTATTTTTAAATAACTACCTATAATTATTCACCCACTAATTACATGTAAGAAAGAGATAATGTTTCATCTTGAAGAAAAAATAAGATGAACAGTTCTAATTAATTAAGACCACAAATAATGTGTAAACAGAATTCATCTAATAAATAATTTTTTGATACTTACATACGAAATCATTTACATGAATACCAACGTGTATCGATTACAACCATACAGTATTTTCCCTTGTTTCTTTGGCTGACATGAAAGAGAGATGATTCAATGTTTTTCACAACAAACACAAACCCCACATATTTTCCCTTTTCAATCTTCTTTTATAAAAACCAAACTAACCCACCAGCTTCATCTTCCAGACACCTAACCCTAACTTCATCTTCGACATTATAATCAATTCAAACAAAAGACAAAAGAAGAAGATAAAGGTCAAAACAATTTTAAGATCGATTATATAAGATCGATTGATTTTAAGTCGGGTTAATGAGATCAATTGATTCAGATATATTTTTAAAGCAAATCAATTTTTATACCCATATATATAATTTTATAAAAATCAATATATTTAACTTTTTGATAAATTTTACAATAATCTAATTCTTATCTTTCTGACAAAATCTAATCTTACATACCATGCATACGGTCCAATTGACGTGGAATTGTACATGGACATAGGCTTTCATTTGGTGATAAGTTCTATCAACATGATTTTCCAAATTAATGTAACGTCTGTGTTACGATTAGATTCGATAATATTCGATTCGATATAATTAAAATAAAAATAAAAATAAAAATCAATTAATGGTATGAATGCAATGGATTTTGATACACGTAATGGACAAAGTTGCACTTGTCTAAAAAATCATATAATGTAAAATCTGACCCAACATTAATGAAACCAGATGCTTTTGTCCAATTTACTTTGGTTTATGGAGTCCTGTCCGGTTTAAAATGTATGATTATTAATTTTGTCAATGGCTCCATTAATGTACTATGTACCCCTAGGCCGTATCTATAATATATACAAAAGAAAATGAAATCATATGATAAACACGTGTCAATAAAACACAATCGTATGAAGTTTTAGTTAAACATGATTAACCATAAAATCGAAAATTAAATCTAACTGAAGCATTACGATTCATAAATTTATGAATTATTACCGCGGTTAATTGAATTAAACTGAATTTATTTTTTAATTATTTTTATAATGTAAGAATATATATTTTATACTTAAAATATTATAAATGTATTTTTAATTTTATTTTTTACTTAAAAAAAGTTTTTAATAAATATTTATAAAAAAATATCTTAAAATCTTTACCTTTTAATGTTTTAAAGACATAAAATAAAGCTATTTTTTAAGATAAAATATAAATTTTTAAAAACTAACGTTAATATAGAAAAATCTAAAATCAAGGTTGTAAAACCCTCGACCCGGTGCCACATTGAGCCTCCGGCCTAAAATCCATATTTTAAAATTTCGTTCAAAAGCCCAACAAATTAAGTCTAAAATCAAGTCCAACATAAAATAATAAAATCCAATCCATTTAAAAACATAAAATCCGAGTAAGTTAAAGTAGCGGAGCTCCAAAATATTACAACCCTTTTAAAAGCGTTCGACAATTAAATGAAACAAAGTTACAAATTACACATATAGAATCCAACAGTACAAAGCCCATTATGCCTAATAACAATACTCTGACAATAAATGTCGATGTTGAACCCACCACGATGATGCTCCTCCGAACAAGCTTTCTTTAACCTACGCACGAAAACACATTTCGAAACGCTGAGCTACACAAGCTCAGTGGATACTCAACCAACCAACTCACATAAAACATATCATAAAATAAGCATAGCAACATGAATGATGACATGTCATGAGTACGATGGCGCTACCATAACCGCCTAAACACATGATATCATGATGACATATTATCGGCACATAGCATATGTGTATATATATATATATATATCAGTGTCCATATCACCTCATAGTAGTATAGAAGTAGGTGACCCATCAACACTAAGCAAGGTCCGTGGCATGCCACTCCACATAATCCGCTAAGGAACCCATCAGCACTAAGCAAGGTCCTAACTAGTTTTTCGCATAATATAATACCGATAACCCATTAACACTAAGCAAGGTTATCAGTTTTACCTTTCGTATAATATTTACTCTAGTAACCCATCATCACTAAGCAAGGTTACTAGGTTATCTCATAATCATATAATATACTCTAGGCAGCTCATCATCACTAAGCAAGATCCCTAGTAAGCCACATGACTCGAATATGTCACACCAAACCCTTAATGGTTTCTAATACCGGTTTATACCACTAAGATTCCAATTATTGTTCGATTATCCCTTAATTGGGGTTAGGAGCCTATCTCTCGGTTTAAATGTTCATTTTATAGTTTAAACGACCCATAAGACCCCTAAGGTAACATTACAAGACTTTCCAACTTTGCCCTTAAGAACTTGTGTAATTTACTCAGGGGTATCGATACTCCTACATGGGGTATCGAAACACCCTGTATCGATACCCACTCCAAAGGGGGTATCGAAACACCTTGTATCGATACCCTCCCAAAAGGGTATCAAAACACTTTGACCAAACCTCAAACTCAACTATGGAGGACTACCCATTTTGATACACCCTGTTTGGGGTATCGATTTGATTTGCCACTGTAAACTGCCATTTCGATACACGGGCAAGGCTTTTCGATACGCTTGCCCAAACTAGCCTAATCTCCTCTCAGGGGTATCGATACACGACCTTCCGGTATCGATACCCCTGCACGAAAAATGTAGTTTTGAGACTTCTAACACTTAGGACTCTATCCAAAAATCATCTATTTGATCCCAAATCGATCCTAGACTCTAAAGGAGTGATCCTAAGCATGTCTAAACCATTTTTTTTACGAAGGTTCATCAACTATAATAAAATCCACCATTAAAGAGATTTCAAGCTATCGTACAACAAAACCAATAATCAAACATGCAACAAACTTAAATACATGGAATGCATGATGTTCAAGGGTTGGAGGAGTACAAACCTTAGTAAAAAAAAACAGCAAACCCAAGTTCCTAAGCAAGCTTGATATGATTCCGGTTACGTAAGTTTCCGAAATTCACTAGTTGCTCGATCGTGAACGTAGTAAGTAATTCATAACGTGATGAAATGAATTCAAAAGGGTTCTTGATGATAGAATTGATATGATTGCGGAAGCTAATTTAGTGATTTGATGAAAATGTAATAAGATGAATAGAAGATGATGGTGAAAGTATATGTGTAAATAGGGAAAAGTAATGATGATAAGTAACCAGGAAAGAACCGACACTATAGAGAATGTCGACTCGAATCCTATTGGATGTTTAGAGGAACGAGGAAGAAACCAACACTATATATAAGAGAAGACCCGTTTAATATAATGTTCATAAACGAAAGACCGTGACCTTCTAGTTAGAAAACTAGGAACCTTGGTATATGGAAATAAGGAATGACGCCACAAGGAGAATTCCTTGATAAGTCGAATAAGTTAAATGAAGAACAAAGAGATAAAAATCTCACACAAAAGTGTATTAGAATCAAAGTTGTTCCCTTAGAAATAAAATGATAGGGACTATTTATAGAAAAACAAAATAAAAAAAGTCTAACAAATAAACATGAAAATGATGACAAGATATTAAGGCTTGTGTTCTTCCATCTTCTTTGGTAGCTGAATAGTTTATAGAACATGTAGGATGAATTTGGACAACACTAGGATAAATTTAGACATCCATTTGTCCAAGGAAGAGTTTCTCATTGAATTCTATGCTCATCTACAAGTCATTTATCCTCCTTGAATGTCATAATGACATGAATAAAGTAGCTCTTCAATGTGTGTCTTATTGTAGAATTTGAATAATCTCACAAAATGGTTGATAATAAGACCTTGAATGCTTTGTTTGTACGAATAAAGCTTCCATTCAACTACTTGTCTCTTTGCTGAATATGAAAAGTCTCTCCTTGGTTCAAGCTTATCCTTGCATGCATTTCCCATAATAAAATTCCAGCTTGCTCTGTCTTTGGTAAAATGACCATATCTCAAGCTCCCAATATCGGATCAATGTGATTCAAAGTGAGTTGGAAAGATAAGAAATAGGGGAACAAGTTTTAAGAAGACTTAAAAACTCATTTCGGCCTTGATCCAACTCAAATATGGCGATCAAGTTGACTTAATATATAAGACTCCTTGAATTCTCTCTTTATGTATTGTTTTAATTCATGCCTTTACTCTCACTTGATTTCTTGACTCCCAAAAGACTTCAAACATGTATTTATTCAGCTTTAATGCACATAATAATACAAAAACATATGTTAAAATAATGCAAGTTATATGCAAATTAGAACTTAAATAAACTAGCATGCTTAATGAACATAACATATTCAATGAACTAGCATGCTTATGAACTACCATGCTTAAATGAGCTAACATATTAGTGAACTACCATGCATTCTTAAACATGCAAACTTATTAATGCTCATGCAACTACATGCAACAAACTCTTAAGTTAGCACTCAAATGCATATATTGACATGAATAACTAAAAGATGAAATAAGGAAAAAAACCCTTAGCCTTGAAGATCTTCGATGATGGTGGAGGTTCTTCCTTAGGGTTGAAATACACCTTCATAAATATGACCTTAGTTTAAAAATCCAATATTAAGTAAGAATAAGCTTCTTGAAGCTTATCGAATGTAAACAACTTCTTTGGTCAAACGGTCTCAAAAAGTTCTAGAAAATAATGTAAGGTTCGTATTCGTGCTCATATCAAAGCTTAGACCTTCTTATTCTCCAAAGCTCTTCAAGGCTCTCCAACTCCTCAGGTTATCCCGAAACTCAGATCCAAATCTGGGTCGTGAAAAAGGTTAATCGAACCAAAAACCGGTAGCTACCAAATTAAATTGAAACCGAACCAAATGCAGCCCTACGAAGTTTCACCTTTCTTCTTCCTACAATAACAAATACCTATAATTATAGTGTATACTGACGATAAAAATAAAAAAATTAAAATTAAAGTTTGAAATTAGAATTTAAAGTTTGAAACTACTGTAAATAAATTAAAACCTAAATCTCTAACATATTATTATAACCTTTAAACCCAAAACTATAAATTCTAACCGCAATACCTAAATTTTAAATCCTTAAACTCAATCCTTAAAATATGTTCCTAAACCTTAAAACTACTGGGAAGCTTGTAGAATTTTTTTTTATTTTTATTGCCAATACATATTTAAACTATTAAAACCAGAACATAAATTCTTAAACCTCTACACTAAAAATCAAACCTTAATTTTAAATCATAAATCTTAGATTCTAAATAGTAACCTTGAATTTTGAACGTAAATTCTAAACTTTAAACCATAAATTACACGAGTGATCTAGATTATTCCAATAGATGATTAATCATACTTTTATCTTTTAGGTATAATATACAATTTATATTTGAGTTATTTCTTTCGAAGTAAATACAATAAATATTATTGAACTTCAGATAACATTCATTTCTATCATAGAATTTTTAAATACTTTAATTTTAACGATGATTTTAATTTTTGTTTTAAGTATACTAATAGGTGATTAATTCATTAACAATATGATTATGTGGTAATTTAGTATTGATGTGTGCCAAATAAAAAACTAAACAAAAAAATGTATTTCACCTCATCATCTTTCTCATTAAAACTAAAGTTTTTTCGCTCATTTTTAACCTTACTTGAAAACTATAACACCCTCTTATTAGTTTGATTTTATGGTGACTCGATGCGACACGATTATTTATTAGTGATTCAATATTGTATGATGGTTCAATAACACTTAACCTATGCAATGAGGGCAGGGAAAAAATACAATATGATGTTATTCATTTTAAGGATCAATATGTAATTTTTATAAATTTGAGAGACTAATCTGTATGTTATACAATTTTTAGGCCTTATATTTAATTAGGTTATATAACCTACATGTCAAATTTTAATGGTACTGGGGTTCATTTGAGACTCTAATTAATTAATATAATTTTTAGTGACCAATATGCAATATTTTAAAACTTGTTTTAGACCTTTTTAACTAACTTACATCTATTAACACTTGTACTCAAGGAGTTCGTACTAGTATACTTGTAATTTATTTTCTTTTCAGTTCAAAATTAGTATCAATATCATTACAAGTTATGTCTTACTAGTACATGTTCTGTAACTATAGGTATCGATATAGGTCCCTCTTTATATTGGTACGTGAACCCTAAATCCTAAAATTAAGGTAAATATGAGTATTGTTACTTTCCTATTTGTTATGGTACTCATGCTACAATAAAATCTCAGTGAGTATTTCATGTATCAATACCCTTATTTTCACACATATACTAGAATAGAGTATGGAATTATAATAACACTATTGTACCAATAAGCTACCATCTGTACCGGTATATCCTGTACAAATTGGTAATTTTTGGTCTGTTTTAATCTTGTTTTAGTCACCTAAACAATGTTCAATGTCTATGAAATTTTGTAGGCAATATTCTTATACATATATCTTGTCTTGTGTCAAATCTTATGATGTTTCAAATCAGTTTAGTTAGTTTAACTCACAATGTGTCAATCCTGACAAATATTTTTTATCAAGTTTTCAAATTCTTAATAGGTCTATTTTATCAAATACTAATCTTATATCATTTTATTCATATACACATCAAAATAGGGCGACTTAAAAATGTCTGGACCCTATGTCATCATTTTAGGAGTTTATAAACGAAATTATATTACATTAACTTGTGTAAAGATTTGAAAATTTTGCATCTTACTTGATCCTTGATGCTTAATCATTTAACCTAAAATTTATGAAAATTAAATACATTAGGGTTATATAGTCTATTGAGGTAGTCAATAACAATTCAATAAATGATACAATGAATGTCAATGGTATCAATGATAATATTTAATTATTTTACCATAAATGCATGTTAATAGCATAGTATAACAATGAATTCAATATTTTAACCCTTAGATCAATTTGAGATACTAGATATGTGAATTACCAACCAACATCGTCAAGTTAATGAATGGTTAACCTCACCAATGAGAGCCTTAGTTCAATGATCATAGTCTAATTCATACCTATGAGCTCATGAATTCTACGACATACCAATTATATTCAATATCCATTCAAATCCAAGATCCAATGATTTAGGACAATAAAAATAATAATGAAAATGAAAATGAAAATGATTCAGTGATTCTATAATTTAATAACAATATTCAACGGTCAATACGGCCCAGTTCAATGATTCTGTGATATCAATGATAATACAATGATCTAATATCCAATATTTTAATGTAATAAACTTACCAATGCTTGTTAATAATATCTTATGAGTTTCCGATGTAGTGGTAACTTGTAAGAATGTTTGTAACCCCTTCGACCCTGTCTAGACTCCCCTCGACTCGAACGAGCTACACGGGGAATACCGAGGCAAATTCGAAGACTCACTCCGATAAACGACCCTAATTTTTTTCTTCCTTTATCTTCTCTAAATGTATTAATTAGATCCTACATGTTCATGCAAGGATTGAGTTCATTCGTAGCAGAAATTAATGGAAAACGAGTCCTAATTAAACCAAACAAGTTTTAGTGACCTAATTGTAAATTTCTAGAAATTTAAAGACTAAAAGTGGATTTAAGATTATCGATATTTAATTAGGTATATTTTATTCTTGTACATAAAATTTTATTTTAAAATAATATCTAAAAGTCATCTAATTGATTCCTCAAAGTTTAGTGACTAAAATGTAAGTTTTTAGAGTTATATTTTAGCCTTTAACGACATTACCTAACAGGGGTTTTGAAACGTTTCTTTCCTATATCGATATTGACGTAATGATAAAGGGTTATCGATAAGGTATTAAGTATTTCAATACACCATCGATAACTCAAAAGATTGCCTACGCGATAAGCTCGCGTTTCGATACGCCTAAAGGACCATTCTGATACCATTTGCTACTGTAAATTTCAGTATCGAAACCAAAATGATGCGTATCGATACGCCTGCTAAATTTCATACTATCGTTTCGATAAACGGACTTAATTTTCTAGAAAATTGTTATGTTTTTGCCTAGGTATCTATACCCTATAAACAAGTATCGAAACCCTTGGCCTCAGGAATAATAATTTACCCAGATTTCAAGCTTTAGACGTGATCAAAAGTATACTAGATGCATTTATTCACCTATAGGGCATAAAACATATGTATCAACAAGTTCTCTAGATGCAATTTATCCTAATTAATACATGAATTAACCAACATGTGAATATATTCAAAATTCACCAAATTTCAACATAGGGAAACATAGAAGCATGTGAAATTCAAACAAAGTACTTTATTAACTCGTAAGAATCAAATAAGCATGTCTATAAGTTAAAATCAATGATTCATGGATTCAATAACATAAGGTCTCTAGCTCCATTGCTCTATACTACCTAAGGTTTAATCGAAAATAACATACTTTAAATTAAAACGTATCAAAACGTAAAATATAACAGTCTTTGCTTCTTCGGACGAGAGCCTCACTTATTTCTTTGCATTTCATGGAGAGGAGAATGGTTAATCAATTGCTTAGTGACGGATGTATAAAAAAATAATTTAAACAACTTGCAATACAACCCATAATATACTAAAATCATTTTAGAAGGAAAATCAGTTCATGCTCTTAAAACAATTCACACATGGCCAAAACGCCACCATGTATAAAAATCCAGCCAGTGTTTTACCACGTGGAACAAATCCACAAAACTCAAGACTTACAGGCTTCATTAACAAGGCTTATTGAAACATTTGAAAACAAGTCAAACTCACACAAACTTGATTTGCAATTGAAATCAATATAAACTTAACACTTGCGTTTTCACGTGTTGATATTAGTGATCCAATTAGTCTAGTTCTAATCTTTGGGATAAACGAATACTCGCATGAAGACAAAAAAGTCGAATCATGCCACGTATGGGACTAAACCGTCACCATACCATGTATGAGGGCTCTATAACCTATTCATACCACGCACGAGTCTATCTCATGCACATGAATGGAATTGATTCCAAACATGTTTCCCACCTTAGTTTCCAGAATAAGCTACGCTTAAATGCAATACAACACATATATAACAATTCAAGCAATAACTCTTATGCATCACTAAGGAATTTACACACATATACGAATTTTCATAAATAATAAACAGTGCACTAATATCCTATCGATCGATCGACTTATCCCTATAACATCATCTCAATATCCAACACAAAAAAGTATGAATGCTAAAGTTTTCATATCAAAAACAATAAGTATAACATTAGTATTCCACTTTCTCATGCTTACTCGCAAAACCGATAAAATCTCTTTTTATCTTATTTCAAAAACCAAAACATAGAAGTATTTAAAATCAACATAAAACAATAAAGAGAGCATTCTAACACGTACATAATAACATATGTACCAATATAATATGAGCACGTCAAAAACATAGTAAAACAAACATATTACAGGCAAATCGATTTACGAGAGCAAACGTAAAACTTACTCTAGAGTATAGGGAGGTTTCTAAAACCTTCCCTACATTTCGAACACTTTGATAAAAATTTAAAACACTGCCTAAGTAGCCCACTCTCAAATCCACTCACCGATAACCGAAACTTGTCCGACAAGTCACCGAAACTTTACTCGATCACTTCAAAATAGATCACCTAATTCCTCCCCTATTTCAAGCATAAAAAACTATGGATTTAGTGCTCCTAATCGCACTCAATAAATCTCAAGTCGGACAAACCCTTAATCATATCAAAACCTTAACCAAAAACTTTTCAAAACCAACCAAACTTCTCCTAAACCTTTAGTCTGGGATTAGGGATTTTAAAAACACTTTATAAAAATCTTAATACATTGAAAATTATCCTTTTAGGATCCAAAAATAGCGAGTAAAAACCCTTGAACAAAAAGTTATGTATTTTTGACCCAAAACCAATTTTTCAAAAACAAAGGATTAAAAACGTTTTTACCAAGCCAAGAACTTGAGAATTTTAGTAAAAAAATTTAAATTTCTAGATTTTTGATGAAATCTCACCTCCAAAATTGACCCAATTGCTTTTTGGGTTTTATAACGTGAAAACGATGAGAAAATCAGAATTTTAAAGAGGAAAAAGTTATATTAATTATTCAAAACAAATTAGATGAAAAAAAATTATCTTAAAAGTTGGTTGATTGAATGCCTCCAATGAGGGAAAACAAAAATTATAAAAATAGGTTTGGTTTATAATTTTAAATAGGTTTTTAGAGTTAAATATCTAGTTTAATTAGTTATTTGAGTTAAAATATAATTTTTGAATTTAATTAATTAAAAATTGGAAAGCCTAGACCAACTAGGATAATAATTGGATTAAAGCCCCTTAAATATTCAAAGTTTTAGCTTGTTTTATAAAATTGTCCTTAAATTTTCAATTTTTACAAAATAGTCACTAATTTTAAAATCTTAGATTTTCAAGGTTTAATTTTCGAAAATGAGTTTACCAAAGTCAAATATATATTAAATAATGATTTTAGGAAATTTTTCCATAATTTATTTCGACCAAAAATAAATTCTTAAGATTTTAATCCCGAATTAGGCTTAACTAGCTAAACCGGCCCACTAACTTCTAGGCTCAATTTTGGGGCGTTACAACTCTCCCCCACTTAAGAAATTTCTTCCTCAAAATTAACTGGTGGAAACATATAAGGAAATTGTTCTTCCAGGTCCGACTTTCGTTCCTACGTGGCTTCTTCGACACCTCGATGTCGTCAAAGCACTTTAGCTGACTCGATGGTCTTACCACGGAGAACCTTAGATTCTGATGCTAGAATTTCTAATGGATCCTCATCGTAGGAAAGATCCGGATTAAGCTCAACCTCTCTCACCAGAAAAATATGCGATGAATCCGATCTATACCTCCGAAGCATCGATACATGAAACACGTCATGGATCCTCTCGAGCTCAGACGGTAACCTTAGACGATAAGCCACTGGTCCAAACCTTTCTAACACCTCAAACGGTCCAATAAACCTCGGACTCAACTTTCCTTTCTTTCCAAAACGTATTACATTCTTCCACGGAGAAACTTTCAGGAAAACTTTCTCACCTACAACATACTTTATCTCTTTCCGTTTAAGACCAGCATAAGACTTTTGACGATCCGATGCTGCCTTAAATCTACCACTAATGAGTTTAACCTTCTCATTAGTATCTTCAAGAAAATTGGGTAAAGTTACAAACTTCTCACCAGTCTCAGCCCAACACAACAGAGTATGACATCTCCTACCATACAAAGCCTCAATAAAGTATGACATCTCCTACCATACCTCCGAAGCATCGATACATGAAACACGTCATGGATCCTCTCGAGCTCAGACGGTAACCTTAGACGATAAGCCATTGGTCCAAACCTTTCTAACACCTCAAACGGTCCAATAAACCTCGGACTCAACTTTCCTTTCTTTCCAAAACGTATTACATTCTTCCACGGAGAAACTTTCAGGAAAACTTTCTCACCTACAACATACTTTATCTCTTTCCATTTAAGACCATCATAAGACTTTTGACGATCCGATGCTGCCTTAAATCTACCACTAAAGAGTTTAACCTTCTCATTAGTATCTTCAAGAAAATTGGGTAAAGTTACAAACTTCTCACCAGTCTCAGCCCAACACAACAGAGTATGACATCTCCTACCATACAAAGCCTCAAACCGTGCCATATGGATACTTGTCTAGTAACTATTATTATAAGAAAAATCCACCAACGGCAAGTACTTTTCCCAAGATCGTTGAAAATATATCACACAACACCTAAACATGTCTTCCAAGACCTGGATAACTCTCTCAGACTGTCCATCCATCAGCGGATGATAGGATGTACTGAAGCTTAACTTAGTACCAAGAGCCTTCTGGAATGAATTCCAAAACCTTGATGTGAACTTTGGATCTCTATCAGATACTATGGATTTTGGCATTCCATGCAGACTCACCACACTAGAAACATAAAGTTCAGTTAACTTATCGAAGGAATACTTAGTATGCACTGGAATAAAGTGTCCACACTTTGTAAACCTGTCCACAACTTCCCATATCGAGTCCTTCTTGGTCGGTATTAAAGGCAAACCCGAAACAAAGTCCATAGTAATCCTTTCCCACTTATCCTCTAGAATATTCAGCGATTGTAACAAACCCGATGGAACTTGGTGTTTAGCCTTAACCCGCTGTCACACTAAACACTTACTTAGAAACTCAGCCACATCCTTTTTCAGGCCAACCCAGAAATAATCACTTTTTAGATCCCGATACATCTTATTACTACCCGGATGCATAGCAAAAGGGCTACTATGCACCTCCGCAAGAATATTATGTCTCAACTCAACATCATTCGGTACAACAACACGACCTCTGAAACACAAAACACCATCTCCTCGAAAACTATAATCCGTCAGTTTACCTTCAACTATATCCTGAACAATAGGAACCAAAGAATTATCTAACAACTATTTCTCCTTGATCAACTCGACCAAAGATGGTTTAACCTGTAACTCAGCTATCAAACCTCCATCCTTAGAAAGACTCAACTTAGCAAACATGACACGTAACTCCACAACCACTTTCTTACTCAATGCATCAGCAACAATATTAGCCTTACTCGGATGGTACTCAATAGTCAAATCATAATCCTTAAGCAACTCAAGCCAACGACGCTGCCTAAGATTAAGATCCTTTTGACACATCAAATACCTCAAACTCTTATGATCAGTGTAAACCACACCGCTTAGCATAAAGATAATACCTCCATATCTTAAGAGCAAACACAACCGCGGCTAACTCAATATCATGTGTGGGTAGTTTTTCTCATGCACCGTCAAATGTCGAGATGCATAAGCTACCCCCTTCCCTATTGCATCAAAACACCTTTAAGACCAATATATGATGCATCACTATAAACCGTAAACTCTTTTCCCGGTTTTGGTTGAACCAAGATCGGAGCCTGAGTCAAAGCCCCCTTTAACTTCTCAAAAGCCTCTTGTCTCTTTTCCGTCCACTCCGGCTTAACATCTTTCTGCAACAACTTGGTTAGAGGTGTTGCAATCCTAGAAAAACCTCCCACAAAACTTCGATAGTATTCTACCAAACTTAGAAAACTACATACCTATGTCACAGACCTTGGTGGTTTCCAACTCACAACAACCCCAACTTTCTGCGGATCAACTCTAATACCCTCATACGAAACTACGTGACCCAGAAAAACAACCTCTTTTATCCAAAACTCACACTTACTTAACTTCTCATATAACTAGTTATCCAACAAAGTCTGTAAAACTACCCTTAAATGTTTATCATGACCCTCCTTGTTACGTGAATACACGAGAATATCATCAATAAACATCACTAAAAAACTGATCCAAAAACTCATGGAAAACCCGATTCGTCATATCCATGAAACCAGAAGGTGCATTTTTCAACCTAAAAGGCATAACCAAGAACTCATAATTGTCATACCGTGTCCTGAAAGCAATCTTAGGAACATCCTGATCCTTAACCCTCTACTGATAACACCCAGACCGAAGATCAATCTTAGAAAACATCGTAGCTCCTCTGAATTAATCAAACAAGTCATCTATCCTAGCAAGCTATACTTTTTCTTTACCGTCAACTTATTCAACTGTCGATAATCTATGCACATCCTCATGGTATCATCCTTCTTTTTCACAAACAAGACTGATGCACCCCATGGTGAAGTACTAGGTCGAATAAACCCATGATCCAACAACTTTTGCAACTGAAGTTTTAAATCTTTTAACTCTTTAGGTGTCATTCGATAAGGAGTAATAGAGATAGGTAAGGAACCTTCTATTAACTCAATACCGAATTCAACATCTCGGTTAGGTGGTAAACCCGATAACTTTTCAAGAAAAACTCCAGGAAAGTCATAAACATTTCTAGTATCACATGGCCTAACTTCCTTCACGTCAAGATTCATAACATAAGCCAAAAACGCCTCACAACCATTAACTAACATATTAGATAAAAACCTTACACTCTCACCAAACATAACTACTTCTGAGTAATCAACTAACCTTAAAGAAACCCTCTTAGACCTAAAGTCTATAACAACTCTATGTTCCACTAACCAGTCCATACCCAGGATAAGATCAAACCTTTAAAAAGGTAACTCCATAAGATCAGCAGCAAAAACATGTCCTTGAACAACTAAGGGACATCTCCTATAAGCCTTCTTGACTACCATTGTCTCTCCAAAAGAACTAGTAACACTCATACCAAAGTTTATGTTCTCTACAGGTATATCGAAAGCTATAACATGATCACTAAGGATATAAGAGTGAGTAGATCTAGAATCTAACAAAGCGAATAAGGATAAGGATTGCAAGGAAAAGGTACTTTCAACCACATCGGTGTCATTCTGGACCTCCCTGTGTGCATAAAATCTTGCCTGACCCTCGTCACAACGCTGTTGTCCTTGATTCTCACCACGATGCTGGAAATTGCCTCTCCCTCGGCCTCGGTCTCTGTTATGATCGCCTTCGCGACCTTGGCCATGGTGGCCTCCTGTCAACTGAGGACAGTCCCTCCTAGTGTGTCTAGATACACCACAATGCCAACATGTTCCATTAGTCTAACACTAACCTTAATGTTGTTTGCCACACTTGTTACACTTAGCACCATGAGACCGACCTTCTTGATAACTAAGGCCAGCTCCTCCTCCTCTATATTGATTTTGACCATACCGTTCTTCTCTCTACTTCTTGGACCTATCATTAATATTACTAACACATTAAAGTTCATACAATATGTGGCAAACATATATGTCTTAACCTCCTGCACCAAACCATAGCAGAACCTTTCACAACAAGTTTTCTCATTTGGTAACAACTCAGAAGCATACTGACTCAGCCAACAAATTGAATCTCATACTCAGAAACTGACAAACTTCCATAGACTAAAGCCATTAACTCCCGTTTTTTCATCCAAGTACCGAACACCTATATACTTATGCCTAAAGGCCTCACCAAAAAATCCCAAGTCACTTTAGCATCTTTCATGTCATACGTTGTGGTAGTCCACCACTTATAAGCATCACCTTAGAGCAAAGCAACTGTGCATCCAAGTTTCCTCTCATTAGAATAAACCATCTTATCTAAGATACGTTTTGTACTTTCTAACCAAGTTTTAGAATCCTCTAGTGACAAACCCTTAAAATAACCGCTCCTAAACTATGGAGTCTCTTTGAAGGTAAACTAGGATTCGATACCGGCAGAGCAACCTTGGCCTACATTCTAGGAAATATAGCCTGAAAAGCTCTCGCAATAGCCTGAACCAACTGTGATATGTCACTGACAGCCAGCACAGCCGGCATAGCAGGTGGAGTTGTTGGCGGTTCAACTAACGATGTAACAGGTGGTGGTAGAGGAGGTGGCAACTCTTCCTCCTCACGTTCATCTTTTCTATTAGTGATAGATTGAGTGTTCATTCTAAGCTCTCTACGGGGTCCCATAATAGTTCTACTAGACAAACAAAACGAAATGTAAAACCAAGTGAGCCATCCTGAAGCGAGGTGCCAACTAGTTCCATTTTAACAAAACCAACCTAAAAGTATTGGAGCAATAGAGACCTATGTATATAACATGCTTTAATATCATTTAGATGTAAACAATCACCGTGCATATACATATCAGCATATATAGCAATCATAGTGCAATATAACACATCAACATGCAAAGAAAACACCGTGTATCATATTATATCATGCTCATTTAACAACACATCCCAAGAATTTCATAAAAATAGGCTCTGATAACACTAAATGTAACCCCCTCAACCTGGTCTAGACTCCAACCGACTCGAACGAGCTACAAAGGGAATATCGAGGGAAATCCAAAGACTTGCCCCGATAAACGACCCAAAAAATTTCTTCCTTTATTTTCTTTAAATGCATTAATTATATCCAACATGTTCATGTAAGGATTGAGTTCATTCGCAACAGAAATTAATGGAAAATGAGTCCTAATTAAACCGAACAAGTTTTAGGGACCTAATTGTAAATTTCTAGAAATTTAAAGTCTAAAAGTGGATTTAAGATTATCGATATTTAATTAGGTATATTTCATGCTTTTACGTAAAATTTCAGTTTAAAATAATATCTACAAGTCATCTAATTGGTTCCTCAAAGTTTAATGACTAAAATGTAAGTTTTCAGAGTTATATTTTAGCCTTACAACATTACCTAAAAGGGGTTTCAAAACGTTTCTTTCCTGTATCGATATTGACGTAACGAAAAATGGGTATCGATATAGGTATTAAGTGTTTCGATACACCATCGATAACTCAGAAGATTGTCTACGCAACAAGCCCAAGTTTTGATATGCTTGAAGGACCATTCTGATATTATTTGCTACTGTAAAGGTCAGTATCGAAACCAAACTGATGCGTATGGATACGTCAGCTAAATTTCATACTATCATTTTGAAACCAGTTCATATGGTTTCGATACCTAGGCTTAATTTCAGAGAAAATTGTTATGTTTTTATCTAGGTATCGATACCCTATGAATAAGTATCGAAATCCTCTACCCCAGAAACAATAATTTACCCAGATTTCAAGCTTTAGACGTGATCAAAAGTATACTAGATGTATTTATTCACCTATAGGGCATAAAACACATGTATCAACAAGTTCTCTAGATGCAATTTATACTAACTAATACATTAATCAACCAACATGTGAATACATTCAAAATTCACCAAATCTCAACATAGAGAAACTTATAAGCATGTGAAGTTCAAAATTCACTAAGGTTCAATTGGAAATATCATACTTTAAAATAAAACGTATCAAAATGTAAAATATGGTACTCCTTGCTTCTTTGGACGAGAGCCTCACTTATTTCTCTACATTGCAAAGAGAGAAGAATGGTTAAGCAATTGTTTAGTGAGAGATGTATAAAAAAATTAAACAACTTGCAGTGCAACCCATAATATACTAAAATCATTTTAGAAGGAAAATTAGTTCATACTCTTAAAACTATTCACACGTGGCCAAAATGCCACCAAGTATAAAAATCTAGCAAGTGTTTTATCACGTGGAATAAATCCACAAAACTCAAGACTTACATGCTTCATTTGCAAGACTTATTAAAAAGTTTGAAAACAACTCAAACTCACGCAAACTTAATTTACAATTGAAATCAATATAAACTTAACACTTGCGTTTTCACTTGTTGGTATTAGTAATCCGATTAGTCTACTTCTAATCGTTGGGATAAACGGATACTCGCATGAAAACATAAATGTCGACTCATGCCACGTATGGGACTAAACCGTCACAACACCACATATGAGGGCTCTATCACCTACTTATACCATGCACGAGTCTATCTCATGCAAACAAATAGAATCAATTCCAATCATGTTTCCCTGTAACACCCTCGACCCGGTCAGATTCCACCCGACTCGAACGAGCTACACAGGGAATATCAAGGCTAATTCGAAGACTCCCCCCGATAAATAACCCTAAAAAATAAAATTTATCTTTTCTAAATGCATTAATTAGATCCTAAATATTCATGCAAGGTGTGAGTTCATTTGCAGCGGAAATTAATGAGAAACGAGTCCTAATTTAATCAAATAAGTTATAGGGACCTAATTGTAATTTTCTTGAAATTATTAGACCAATTATGATATTAAAGTTACCAATATTTAATTAAGTTCATTGCATGCTTGTATCTCAAATTTTAGCTTAAAATAATATCTACAAGTCATTTAATTGCATGTTCAAAGTTTAGGGACTATTTTTAGCCTTCAAAGGTTTCATGACATTCTCTCTATATAAATTCACCTAAAAACACTTTAAGCATATATCATGGTATATTAGCTAGATGCAATTCAACCTAGTTAGTAACAATCTATTCAACTCCTAAGAGTATGCTTCAACATTAACAATCTTATAAACATACGGAAGAACCACCTCAACATACTCAATATGTTTTCTATATGCATTCCAACCTAAATAACATCATCATAGATTCGACTCATAAATAGTCATGCTTCATTATCAACAATACTCAAATTCACACATAGGGATATCAAGAATCAAACTTCAAAATAACAATATTATAACTAAAGGAATATCAATGGACAATTCAACTCAAAGTCATAAAGTTAATATCATCATAGATAAACATCAAACATGTATAAGCATACGACTACTACAAGTCTCATTAATATAACAATATTCTTAACATGGTAACTCATCTCCATTGCTCTCTGTGACACCCTCGCCCCGGGTTAGGAGACAGGGGCGTCGACTGGACTTACAAACCCGAACTTGTATTCGAAAACGAGCTAATTCGTTCATTGTATAATATTACGAGTCAAATGCTAATAGCTCTCTTTATCAATTTTTGGACCAATTAAATTTTTTTCCCATTAATTGTATGAAAATTCAAATATAACTTATATATTACAAACCTCTAATCCATATTGCACATTTTAAAATTGGTCTAATTTAAAGTTTTTCCATATTCAATATATAAATTTTTCGATCTTATGTTTATCTTATTCTTCCAATAAAATATCACTTAATACATGATTTCATTCTTCAAGTCAACTTAATTCACATGGATGAGCTCAAGGTGTCAAGGGGTATCAGAACACCCTTATGGTGTATCGAAACAAGGGTATCGAACCCCAATTCGATACCTGGTCAACTATGTTTACCCATTGACTTGTTGACCAAAAGCTAGAGTGACCTGGTTCGATACTGGTATCGATGCAATTTCATTACTGGAAGCCCCAGTATCGAACCAGGTATCGAACTGGTCTTACTCGTTGACTCGTTGACTGAGGTTGGATAGAATATCGAACCAGGAAGCTCACTGCCAAGCTCGGTATCGAAACAGATATCGATGCCTTTTTGCTACTGGTAGTCCTGGCATCGAAACAGGTACCGGACCATATAGGCCTTAGACAAGGGGGTATCGATACCCATGGAAATGGTATCGATACCCCTGCTCGAATGGCAGGTTTAATACTTCTAAGGCATTTAAACACTAACCAAAGACCAACCATAGGGTCTCAAACCATCCCTAAACCTTAAGGGACAATTTCTAACTTGCTTAAGTAGCAACAACCACTTACCAATTCTAACATTTGGCCAAACCACTACTAAATTTTATTGTTCATGAGTCTTCAACATACCAAAGCTATAATTCTAACCAAATGGCCATTCACACCACCATAAGAAATATAACAATTTAGCTACCCTTATGACTTACATTTCACTTTGTGACTAACTTATAAATCTATAGTGTGGTTCTAAGGATTCACATGCAATCTTACCTAATTCCATATTCGCTTACCATGTCCATTACTTACATATTACATGCTTAATACAAGGCCTATATAAACATACCATAGATCAATCTCCAAGGATATAAGGCTAACCTATTATGATTACTTTGCCTTATGGCTTACATACCGAAATGTTCGAATGATCATATATATAAACTATGACCAAAATATCAAAATGCAAGAGCGATTCTAAGCATGCTCTCTATGCCACCGTAAGCTAGGAGTTACAAAAGTACAAAATACCATACTTGGGCTTGCTTGTTGTCCTTGCTCTCGGTCAAAGTCGATCTATCTCCTTAGTCCGATAACCTGTTGTTTGGGAAGGAGGAAACAAAGGTGGTAAGTACTTACAAAGTACTTAGTGAGGTAGCCCTAAGTCTAACAAAATTAGACATTAAATATGCATATCAAGGTTAACATGCTTCAGTTAAACAATAATTCAATTCATGGCCATTTTACAACAAATCATGCAAAGGATAGTAATTGTTGAATATCATGCTTGTCATGTTTCATATTACCATGTTACTAGCATGCAAACTAAATTCACATCTATATGATCATTAACAACTTATATTCATATGCACGATGGCAAATTATGATCAAATGCTCAATGGCAACATGTTATCAAATGCTCGATGGCAACATATAATCAAATGCTCAATGACAACATATAATCAAATGCTCGATGACAACATATAATCAAATGCTCGATGGCAACATATAATCGGATGCTCAATAGCAATATATAATCGGATGCTCAATAGCAATATCATTTCAATTTTAATCTTTCGAATTTGTTACAAATGATGCCTTGGTATAGTTAGACTAGGTAAGCGAGTCAACAGAAGTACCACAAAGGTACTGACAGAAGTACCACGAAGGCACTAACAAAAGATACCCACGGTATCTACAAATGGTGACTAACCACCAAACAAAGGTACCCATAGTACCAACAGAAGTACCGAAGTACTAAACAGAAGTACCGAAGTACTAAAACATGGCATCAAACAAGTTATTAACATTTAATCCTCCTTCCCGTATTACCAAATATTCCATTAGTTCGGTTACAATACAAATTAATCAAATAATACAAAGATGGTTAGGACCCTAGGTCCTAACCCCAAGGTTTGCCACACTCACAGTTGATTTTGAGCTATTCAAGGGTTATAGATCGCGATTCCTTTCCCTCTTTTCCTAGCTTGCTCGATCCTTTCCTCTTCTTCGATATTCTCTTCTCTTCTATTCTCTAACAAACCAAAATCATGTAGAAATTCATTAGGACATATCCAAATTACGTAATTCGAGCAATCACATGCTCAACAAATATAAATATTCTCATTTATTCTCTAAAGACAACTTTGCTACCCTTTCGTAATTTGATCGTATCTCCTAGCTCCCATGTCCGATTCGAGCTTATTATACCTCTTTGGAAAGCTAAGAGGATCCTATAAAAGTATAAATTAACCTCACATTTTAATTCATGGCCAATCAGTACCAGATTTCGTCCGAATCAGACACGTCCAGAATCGGGACTGTCCGGACAGACCCTACGGATAGACTTATAACTTTTTCTACCGAACTCGGATTGGGGTTCCGTAAATTTTCACTTAATCTAGTTATATAGGAGTATCATGATTTAAAATTTCAGCACCTAAATCATTAAATCACGGCCTAGGGAATTTTTGAAAGATAACTACCCAGAATGGCATTTTCTAGGCGATTTCGGCAAACCTTAATTCTATGGGTTCGAACCCAATCCGGACTTACTTTTATCAATTTTCCAGAACCTTAAACTTGAAACCATCATCTCAAAATTCAATTTACAGCAACTTATAATATCAAATAATACACATTTGGCATTCATTTCAATCCCCAAATTCAAGCTTCTTAATTTAATGTTCAAGCTTCAATAACTAAACCCAAGCCACATGATCCTTAAATTGGGTTTCTATCAACCTAATTTAACATAAGGTATCATGGAATATTCAAAATCCCCAAAGTTTGAACCTATAAAATTTTCGGTTATGAGAAAGGAAGCTTACCGGGACCTTAAATTTCAATTTTCTAGTGTGATTGACCAACCATGCAAAGCTTCCAAGCTTCCCCTCTTAAACTTCCATGGAGGATTTCTCTCCTCTCTCTTTTTTCGTGTTTCTCGTGTAAAATAGGGAAGAAGAGAAGAGTTTTGGCTGAATTTTTGTTTGATTCATTAATGAGGGAAAATGACCGTTTTGCCCTTTATGCCATAACTTGACTTAGTTTATTACTAGGGGTAGTTTAGGGAATCCTCACAATTACCATGCAACCTTCACATTTCTCATTTAATTCAATTTAGCCCCTTATTCTTAATCAAATTATCACATGATTCGGTTTAATCTACAATTGATTCGATTCGTTTTACTAACCCGGTTTTAGGGTGTTACACTCTCTCACTACTAATAATGTTATAAAGACATACTGAGCTTTCACTTGGCGGTTACCTGGATCATTGCTTCCCTTTGCTGCCTCAACATTATTTACTCTGCATTGCAAGGTAAATGAGAGGGTTAGCATAAGCTTAGTGAGTGAATAAAAACATATTTAAAAACACATTTGAAAACACATTGCAAATCAGCCTATATTAAACCAATTTCTTTAATTTAAAAACATTTCATGCTCTTTATGAAATAAAACAAACATGGCTAACAACGCCGCTTTTAAAACTCAGTAAGTTTCATCAAACCATGGTTAACAATGCCATTATTAAAATTTAGTAAAACCCTTTTTGAAATCACGTTCTTTAAAAGCTAAAACACAAGTTTTACATGCTACTCACATAGCAATGCTTACACTTGCATCTAAATGCACAAAGCTCAAGTCTTACATGCTAATAACATAGCAATGCTCAAATCACATGCATACCAATGCACAAAACTCAAGTCTTACATGCTAACAACATACCAATGCTCAAATCACATGCATACCAATGAACAAATCCTCGCATGCATAATACCATATGAAATCAATTAAAAACCATGACACTTACCTCTGAAAAGTAAAAACATATATTGATGCAAGTGATCCGATTTGTACTACTCCAAATCGTTAGGATAAACGGACAACCGCATGTTAATACTACTCCCAGAGCATGCGCATGTTGATACTACTCTCAACATGAATTATCTCACCTTGGTGCCCGGTGATAGTTCTACTTCTATCAACCCGGATGTGACATTACTACTCCTATCACACAGTATTAGACTAAAAGTCAAAATGCAATACACAAAGAATTTAAACACGTACGACTTTTGAATATTTAGAGTGCACTCTAGACCCTATTGATCGATAAACTTATCCTAATAAATACATCACTTAAATATCCAATATATTATCAAAAATCAATGCTCAAGTTTCAAGTTAAAAACAATTAAATAAACTCATGCATCCCGCCAATACATGCATCAAATGCATAAACCAGTAGAAACTATTTTTCTCATGTTTTGAAAACAAAATTGTAGGATCATCATATACATATAAAATCTTTTTATAAAAAAATTCTCATGAGCATTAAAACACATGCATAATCACATATGCACAACACAATAAGAGCATGACAAATAATATTGTAAAAACACGGCATAATATGAGAACCTTTAAGAAAACAATACTTAAAACTTACTTCCGAGTATAGGGAGGTTTTTCAAAACTTCCATACACCCTCAAACCTTTGAAAACACATTTAAAACAATGAGAAATTGGAAGCCCTCATAATCCACTCACTGATTTACCGTAACTTACTCGACAAGTCATAGAAAACGCGATTCAACTTTCCGATCTCCCTTAAACTTGTTCCTCTACCTCTTTACCTAATTCAAGCATCAAAACCAGAGGTTTTAGTGCATTATAACACACCAAAACATCCCTCAAGTCGGACCAATACATGACAGCCCCTAAAAACACCATAAAACCTAACCGAAACTCACCGAAAACCTCTTCAAACACCCCCTAAACCTTATGTCCTTGATTAGATACTTAAAAGACATATTAATTACATATAAATACTTCAAGATTCATGTATTTAGGAATCAAAAACATTCATGAAAAACCTTTGAACGAAAATCAAGAAAACAATAGAATTTTTATCAAGAAAACTGATTTTATTGTTTCAAGACATTAAAAATTGTTTCAATCAGCCAAGAACTTAGGAATTTCATTAAAGAACTTTAGGTTTCAGAGGTTTGAATGATTCTCACCTCCAAATTGATCCAACCTCCTTCCAAGGTTTAAAAACAAGTAAAACCGAAGAAAAACAAAGAGATTTTGAAGAATAAAATATAGGAAAAATAAACCAATGAAATTTTATTAAAAATAATGGATATTTAACTTGAAAATATGATGAAGAATATTTATTGGTAAGTAAGAAACCAAAATCTTGGAGAAGGGTTTAGAGCTTGATGCAAAAATAGAGTTTTTCAAGTAAAACCGAAGAAGAAAATTATAAAGAATTAACCAAACTATTTTTTATTGAAAATATTCATGTTTAAATTTGAAAATATTATTGAGAGGCTTCCAAGAAGATTAAAACTCGTAATTTTAAAAATAGGTTTAGGTTTATGACATAAAACTAGGTTTTTAGGATTAATATTAAGTGATTTGGGTTATTAATTAAAATTATGGGTTATTAAAATAGACCCTGGCTTAGATCAGCTAGGATAAGGATTGGATCAAATCCCCTTAAAGATTCAAAATTTTGGCTTAATTTATGAAATTGTCCTCAAGTTTTCAATTTTTACAAAATAGTCACTAATTTCAAAATCGTAAGAATTCAATGGTCAATTTTCAAAATTGAGTTTACCTAAGTAAAATATATACTAAATAATGATTTTAGGATATTTATCAATAATTTATTTTGATAAAAATCAATTTTTAAGTATTTAATCCCGAACTAGGCTAAACCGGCCCACTAACATCTAGGCCCATTTTTGGGGTGTTACATTCCTTGCTTAGTTTTCAGGATAAGCTACGCTTAAATGCAATACAACACATATATAATAATTCAAGCAATAACTCTAATGCATCACTAAGGAATTTACACAAGTATACGAATTTTCATAAATAATAAACAGTGCACTAACATCCTATCGATCGATCGACTTATCCCTATAAAATCATCTTAATATCCAAAACAAAAAAGTATGAATGCTAAAGTTTCCATATCAAAAACAGTAGGTAAAACATTAATATTCTACTTTCTCATGCTTACTCGCAAAATCGATAAAATCACTTTTTAACATATTTCAAAAACCAAAACGTAGAAGTATTTAAAATCAACATAAAAAAGTAACAAGAGCATTCTAACACGTACATAATCACATATGTGCCAATATAATACGAGCACGTCAAAAATATAGTAAAACAATCATATTACGGGAAAACCGATTTACAAGAGCAAACATAAAACTTACTCCGGAGTATATGGAGGTTTCTCCCACCTTCCCTACACTCCCATCACTTTGAAAACAAAGTTAAAACAGTGCCGAAGCAGCCCACTCTCAAATCCACTCACTGATAACCGAAACTTGTTCGACAAGTCACCGAAACTTCACTCGATCACCTCAAACGAGATCACCTACTTCTTGCCCTGTTTCAAGAATCAAAAACTATGGATTTAATGCTCCTAATCGCACTCAATAAATCCTAAGTCGGACAACCCCTTAAACCTATCAAAACCTTAACCGAAAACTTTTTGAAACCAACCAAACTTCTCCTAAACCTTTAGTATGGGATTAGGGATTTAAGAAAAACTTTATAAAAATCTCAAAACATTGAAAATCATCCTTTTAGGATCCAAAAACAGTGAATAAAAAAATTTGAACGAAAATTATGTATTTTTGACCCAAAAACCGATTTTTCAAAAACAAAGGATTAAAAACATTTTTACCAAGCCAAGAACTTGGGAATTTCAGTAAAGAAATTCAAATTTCTATAGGGTTGATAAAATATCACCTCCAAAATTGATCCAATTACTTTCCGGGTTTTAAAACGTGAAAACGATGAGAAAACTAGAATTTTAAAGAGGAAAAAGCTATATTAATTATTCAAAACGAAATTAGATGAAAAATAAAAGGTTTTTACCTTAAAATTTGGTTGATTGATTGCCTCCCACGAGGGAAAATGAAAATTATAAAAATAGGTTAGGTTTATAATGTTTAAATAGGTTTTTAGAGTTAAAAATCTAATTAATTAGTTATTTGAGTTAAAATATAATTTTTGGATTTAGTTAATTAAAAATTGTAAAGACTAGAACTGATAGGATAATAATTGGATTAAATTCTCTGAAATATTCAAATTTTTGGCTTATTATAAAATTATCCTCAAATTTTTAATTTTTACAAAATAGTCACTAATTTCAAAATCTTAGAGTTTCAAGGGTCAATTTTTGAAATTGAGTTGACCAAAGTAAAATATATATTAAATAATGATTTTAGGAAATTTTTTCATAATTTATTTCGACCAAAAATAATTTTTTAAGAATTTATTCTCAAACTAGGCTTAAATAGCTAAACCAACCCACTAACTTCTAGGCCCAAGTTTGGGGCGTTACATTGTTAGCAATAAAATAAACAATAATCAAACTGGGAAAGTAACTAGACATTCTCGACACTTAAGCTATACTCATAGATACTTCTAAGGCTTTCAAGGCTTTCAGATGAAAATTGACTTGTTCCTTGAATTTTTGGATAATCATGAAAAATTTGAAAATTTGAAAAATTGAAACTATTATGAAAAATTGCAATACATAAAAAATTAAAGGGATAATCATATAATTAGCTTATCTCCGAGCTTTCTAAAGCCCCAAAAATGGGCCGAGAAATTAGTGGGTCGGTTTAGTCGGTTACGCCTAGTTCGGGATTAAATTAAAAAATGATTTTTAATCAAAATAAATTATGGAAAAATATTCTAAAATACTTATTTAATATATACTTGACTTTGGTCAAGTCAATTTCGAAAATTTACCCTTGAATCCCTAAGATTTTGAAATTTTTAACTATTTTGTAAAAATTGACAACTTGAGGACAATTTTATAAACTAACTTTGAATCTTTAAGAGACTTTGATCCAATCCTAATTTTAATTGATTTAAACTTCCATGAGCTTATTTAATTAACCTTTACCCCAAAGTTTTAAAACACAAAACCCAAATAACTTATTTTATATCAAAACCTAAACCATTATTTTATTATTTTTGTTTTCTATCTTTGCAAGGCACAAAGCAATCTTCTTTTCAATGTAAAATCATTTTTTTCAGTTATTTTCATTTGGAATTAATTTTATATTTTTTCTTCATCAAAAAGTCTCATTTTTCACTAGGTTTCTTCATCAAAACCTAAATCATTTTTGACTAATCGAAGGCGTATCGAAATACTTGAGCACCGTTTTGATACCTGCTTTAATTTTTCAATGGTATCAAAATAGTGCCAAGGGGTTTCGATACCCCTAGTTGTGGTACAGGACTACCTTAAAATGCGATTGAGTTGCGTGCAAGTATACACATCAAACAAGTAATAAAGTGTGTGAGTGAGATCGTTCCCACGAGGATTGGGTAGGTTATTTCAAAAATAGTTAACTTACACAAAAGATAAAATAATCCTTTGTATGGACATATGCTAAAGCAATTATGCAATTGTCACCAAAATGCTTTAGCAAAATAAATTTGTCACTGATGATGCTGGAACAAAATAAAGATTGTCACGAAAATGCAGTAGCAATTAAAAACCTAATATAAATGCAAATGCACATGAAACGCAGCTAAATGCAATGAAATGAAATAAAAATGAACTTGAAATCAAACAAAACCTTAAGTAAAAGGGTATAAAATATACGTTTTTTAGAGCGTTAACACACCTCCAAACTTAAGATATTGCTTGTCCTCAAGTAATGACTTATAAAAATGTTATGGCATTACTTTCAATCCTTGACAACAGTTTAAGCAGAACATCAATCCTCAGAATATGAATGCTATAGCAATCTACATGATATCGAGAATTTCCATGAACTTGAACTAAGACAAGATGTCTTGCTTGTGTGTGCTGGATTGTATCTAACCTATGCTTTACAGTGTTAGAAAAAGTTCTAGTTTCCCTTGTTTACCATGCCCTAGTTCTTATAAATTTACTCCCTTGATTAGTTTTTTTTAACTGATTTGAAGGGTGTCAGCTCATCACAACTACCGTCCTTAACTATAGGTGAGTATGAAGCAAACATCTCACCCCCGTGACAACTTTCATTCTCCCTTATGCTATAGCATTATTTATTTATGTTCAATTTTTGCTCAAGCTAACATTGCATAGAGAAACATCCTTCTATAGTTTTATGCTAAAGCATTTATTCTCTCTTTTTCTTTTTTTATATATTTATTTATATACTATAGCAAAAAGTAGTTCTTTCTCTTTTCGAACTAACTAAGGCATAGATTCTAAGTTCTCTAGAAAGTTCTTACCACTCAAGCATAGGAAACATACAATCGTGTCAATTAAAAACCAAAACATCAAGTCCTAATTCAGTTCAATTTATTCTCAATATTTTCTATGATTCAGTTCAAAAGCATTAAAGCTCTCTTCATCGGAAATCATTTATTCTAACCTAAAGGCTGTCTCAAATTGAATCTAATGCTATAGCAAATTTATATGTATGCAAAATGAAATAAAAATGCTAAAGTGAAGAATTTTCTACCCCCAAACTTGAGGTTAGCATTGTCCTCAATGCTATGAGAATAAAACTATATGCAAAAATAAAAAGAAAAAGAAAAGATGCTTACTTGTTCGAAGGTCTGGTTTTCCTTGTTGCCATGCGCTTGATTCTTTTCGCAGGCTGCTCAGGTGGTGATGGGTCAGTTTGAGTGATCTCGGCTTCAGACTGGTCTTCTAGGTCCTCATCCTCGTGGACTGCGACAGCATCGTGGGCTCTCTCCTCCTCCACACCAAAGGAAGCGTGACGTCCTACTGATCGTTTCACCTTGCGGCGTGGGATGGGGGCATCGAAAGGATTAGCAGGAGGGATCTCTACTCTTGGTGAGTTAAGATCAAATTCCTCACTGCTTACTTGTATGGTGTCGGCCCCAGAGGTTCTCGACTCAGTGGCGGGTCCCTTGCCCTTGTCCTTAGTTGGTGCGAAAGGATCGGCAAGTACTTGGTGCGATGCTGTAGCAGATGCGGCAGAAGATTGCACTACTACTGGTTTAGTAGGGGTATGCTGCTGTGCTGGCTGGGTTGTGTTGTGCTCATGGACTGGCGAGGTCTGCTGCTGTTGTTGTTGCTGCGGTGGGCTGTTCTAAGGTGGAATTGGCTCGGGCTCATTTTGCTGGAAGATGTGAGCTGGGAAGTTAGGCAAGCGATAACCACCATCAGACATTAAATCGTGAAGGTTCAACTAGAGAACCAAATCCCTCTTCTGCACATAGGTCATGTACGTCATGAACTTGGTGTGTAGGTCGGCCAGTTGTATTTGCATCCCTTCAACAGTAGCAGGTAATGCACTGAGATTTGTTGTGACACTCTTTGGTTTAGCTGAAGGCTTGCCAGATGCTGGAGCATTTTCTTCCACTCCTATCAGCTTTGAGATTTTCTTCAAAGCTATGTCTTGTCGTCCCTTTAGCTTGTAGTCATCTTCGTTCTTAAACACTCGCTGCTTCCGGCAGAGCGCTGTAATCAGGTATGGGAAAACTTGGGGGCTTTGCTTCCTCTTCAATGCTGCTTCAGCTTCCTCAAGAATGATCTTGCCCACATTGATGGTTCGTTTCCTTAAGATCGAATGTAACCGAGCAAGGTTTATCGTGGTTGTGTGGCTTGTGGGCATCAAATTTTTTTTATAAAGTGCATCAAGATATTGCCCTCCGACTTTAGGGAAGTGCGATCAACAGTGGTATTCGCCTCATCCCACTCGGTGCCTTCAATGTAGAGGTCTTGAAGGAGAAAATCTGGGCTCTGCCCCAGCATAGAAGCGACAAACAGGGAGTGTTCGTCTTCTTCACCCACGTCGTAGAAATCATTGATGTGCTTGGCAGTGAAGGGGATGGCATTGCCTCGGACATACACAGTTTGTTGTCCCGGCCACATGAAGTGTGCGTAGAAATCTTGCACCAACGACACATTTATGCCTTTTTTATTTGCCTTTGTGTTGAAGTGGCGAGCAAAAGTTTGCCACTTGTGCTGTTTTGTCACTGCTGCGACTTGCTCCGGTAGCTTCTTGAAGGTTGTTGTTTCATAGACAAAGCCTTTCACTTGATGGATAGACCTTCCTTTGATCTTTTGAAAACGCTCCTTTGGCGCGTCATTCTCAAATTTCTTGATCTCAATAGGTCGGGCTTGAGCAACAACCCTTGAAGTTTCTACAGTGTTCTTGCAGTGTACCATGGTGGTGGATATTTTTTAGAGAGGGTGTTTGAGGTTTCTTTCAAAAAATATGGAGTTTTTGGAGAAGTTGGGGTGAATTTCCTTGTGAAGAAGATGAAGTTGTGGAGGAAAGGGACGGTTAACTTGCTTGGGAAGTAGAGAGGGTTAGAGTAATTATGAGGGTGTAAGAGGTGTAAGAGGAATTGACGGCTAGGGTTATGGGGAAGGTAAAAAGGAGTGATGGTGAGTTGAATTGATAGAGAGTGGGAGAGAGAAAAGGGTTTTATAATTAATGAAAAGGTAAAAAAGGGTTGTATTGTAACCGAACTCTCCTCATTCTCCTTGAAAACTAACCGGATGCGTTTTCATGGGCTCTTCATCTTCATCCTTTGTGGCCCAAATCAAATAACTCCAAAAGTCCTTCCCTCCAAAAGTGGTAGCCGTACAGTCCTTCCTTGCTCCCAGTCCGCTTTTTATGCAGGCTATGCACTGTGCACTGCACCTCTAGTGGTGCACAGCTCCTTGTGAGCACACAGTGTCTGAAAATGTACCTTCTGTTACCATGAAATTGCATTTTTCCCAATTGAGTACAAGGTCGGCTTCTTCACAGCGTTTCAAAACCTTAGCTAGGTTGCCTAGGCATTTTTCAAATGATTCTCTGGACACAGAAAAGTCGTTCATGAATACCTCCAAAAATTCTTCAACCATGTCTGAAAAAATTGCTAACATGCAACATTGAAAAGTTGCTGGAGCATTACATAAACCAAATGGCATTCTTCGAAAAGCATAAGTCCCATAAGGGCAGGTGAAGGTTGTCTTCTCCTGGTCCTCTGGTGCTGTAGCAATTTGGTTGTACCTAGAATAGCCATCGAAGAAGCAATAGTAAGCCTTTCCCGCCAATCGATCCAGCATTTGATCGATAAAAAGAAGGGGGAAATGGTCTTTCTTTGTTGCCTTGTTTAGCTTCCTATAGTCGACACAAATACGTCAGCCTGTGACTGTCCTTGTCGGGAGCAACTCGTTGTCCTCATTTGTGATCACTGTCGTGCCTCTCTTCTTTGGAACACAATGCACAGGGCTAAACCATGAACTGTCAGAAATTGAGTATATGATCCCTGCATCCAACCACTTGATAATCTCCATCATCACTACCTTCTTCATTGCTGGGTTTAGTCTTCTCTGGGGCTCAACAAAATTGTTGTGGCATTCTTCCAGCAGGATCTTGTGCATGCAGATCATAGGACAGATGCCCTTCAAATTGGCCATAGTCCATCCTAGAGCTTTCTTATATTGCGATAGCAAATTCACAAGGCTAAGCTCTTGGTTAGGATCTAAGCTAGAAGAAATAATCACTGGCAAAGTATTGTGAGATACCAAATAGACATATTTTAGATACGGTGGCAGTAGTTTTAGTTCTAGAGATGGTGCATGTAATAATGATGGTTTAGGGGGAATAAATTCAGAGAAATCAATTGATTCAAATTTCATACCTGGTCTTGGCTTGTAATAGCCAATTTGCTGTAGCTCTAGATGAGCTTCTTCTTCTTCTGGATCATGCTCCTCCAGTATTTTTGCAAAGTGTTTCATTTGTGGAAAATTGTCACAGCAAAAATCTACATCTTCTTCAGTTGCTGCGGCATTTATCCCATCTATACAATGATATTTTTCATTATCATCCATGTACTTGAGAGTGCTGAAGACATTAATAGTCATGGATTGATCTGCTACTCGCATTGTGAAGTCTCCCTTCTCACAGTCGATGAGAATCCGACCAGTAGCTAGAAATGGTCGTCCCAAGATGATGGGTGCTTTGTAGTCCAATTCACAATCCAATAGCAGAAAATCCACTAGAAACACGAACTTGCCCACTTTTACTATGACATCTTCCACCTTGCCTTCGGGTCTGACATGAGAATGGTCCGCCAATTGCAAGATGTAGGTCACGTACTCCCTATACCAAGCTTCTTGAGTATTGCCTTAGGCATCAGATTTACACTCAAACCGAGGTCGCAAAGTGCTTTGCCTACAAAATTGTCTCCTATCGAGCATGGAATGATGAAGCTGCCAGGATCTTGCCTCTTCATGGGAAGCTCAGTCCTCCCAGAATAAAACTCAGATACTATAGCAATTGTTTCAAAATTCTCAGCTTTTCTTTTCTTTGTAACAATATCTTTCAAAAATTTTACATATGAGGGCATTTGATCAATAGCATCTAAAAATGAAATATTTAGATGAAATTGGTCCAGAATACTTATAAACTTCTGAAATTGGAGATCCTCTTTGTGTTGCTTTAATCGCTGAGGGTGATAAGTGCTCAACTCACTATCACTTTTTACACCTTTTATGGGCATTAATCACTGAAATTACACCCACTCGGACCAATGCATGTACTTAATGTGATATATTTAGAAGTTGTGCTTATGAAGATAATATTTGTAGAAAAGGCAAGTTTTACTACATTTTTACATCTATGCAGGATAAACTATTGCCGCGGCAGCAACATGGCCGAGGCAGGACCTGATGCCGAGGCGGCAGCAGAAAGACAGGAAGCGATACTGTAGGCGATCGGAAGAGAAAAATCCAAGGGACGTTTTTGGACATGAAGCACATGGATCGGAGCTGGTTAGCACGAGGAAAAGCCCAAGACAAGGCCATGCGGGAAAGCTTCTTAGTTGGAATAAACTTGAAAATATTTTATTTATGTACATGACTTGTTCCCTACTCCAAGTTGTATTCTACTTAGGAAAGATTTGCCCTAGGCCAAGCCTATATAAGACATAGCCGTCCAAGGGAATAGAAGAGCCGATTCTTAGAGAATTTACCCTAAGACTCAATGTTTTCTTTCTCTCAAATTATGTTCTAAGCTTTCTTAGGGTTTAGGTGAAGGTTGTTAAGTATTTGTGAGAGGAGATTGTACTTTGTTCTTTGTTTCAATGCAACAAAACTATCAAGGTTTGCTTATCCTTTCCCATTCCTTGTTCTTGCATTCAAGCTCGGGAGAGAAGTTTGTGAGTAATCCATTTATCTAGACTCGGGAGAGTTAGATTCACGAAAGGGATAAGTACGGTGTTTCAATCGCGAAATACTAACTCAGCCTAGGGATAGGTTAAGAGTTTCAGCGGCTAAAAGAAGTGTGAGATTAGTTGGGGGGTATAATTGATTCACGCCGGGAGGTATCATCAAAGACTAGTCATCAACAGTACTTCGACTTAGGGATAAGCAGAATCATCTAAGGACACCTTGCCGAACTTTGGTAAAGTCCACCCACGAGCAAGGGATTACCGCGGCGGACAAGTATCGTTGCTGCCAAGGCAGTAATCTGCAGGACTATCGAGGCAATGATGTGCAATTGCATTGGACAGAGACAAGTCAATCAAATCCACAATACAACGCAACTGGATCCTGACCTCTCTCTATTAATCAAATCTCACTCTTTTACTTAGTTGTTTTATTTCAATTTATTTAGTTTCATCAAACCCAAATTACATGTGTTTTTATTTTATTCCTTTTTTACAGAACAAGAAGACGAAGGAAGCATATTAAGTATACCAATCCCTATGGAGACGATACACGATTATACTAATCACTTTATTACTTGTGATGTGTCCACTTGCACCAATTGCACACTTTTGACACGCAACAAGTTTTTGGCGCCGTTATCGGAGATTGGCAACTAAATTTTGTTTTCTTTTTTTATTTTTATTTTACTTTGGTTTTTCTAGGTGTATGACCAGGGCCAACCCAACCAACCCTTTGTACGAGTTAGACCCAGAGATCGAACGTACACGGTAAAGGTTGAGGAGACAAATCCAAGAAGCTATGGCAGATCACCCGGCAGGACAAAACTTGCCTGCCGGCAATGAAGGTCTTCCGCCGCCACCAGGGTCGCGGCAGCTTACTGTCAGAGACTTCCTGGAAGAGGATTTAAATGGGTTAAACACAGGAGTCATTACACCGGAGATAGAAGCAGCCCACTTTGAGCTAAAACCTGTTATGTTCAATATGCTCAACACTATTGGATAGTTTGGTGGGTCTGTAACTAAATATGCAAGGCAGCATCTCATGTCCTTCATGGAGATATGCAATTCCTTCAAAATCCAAGGAGTCCATGAAGATGTCTTGAGATTGAAATTATTCCCTATTCATTGAGGGATAGGGCAAAGACCTGGTTAAATAGCATTCCAGCAGGATCTATTGGATCTTGGAGTGAACTCTGCCGTGATTTTATTACAAACTTTAATCCTACAAATTTATATGATCGAATTCGTAATGAAATCACTTCTTTTCGACAGGCAGATGATAAACCTATGTACGAGGCATGGGAGCGCTACAGAGAGTTACTGCACAAGTTTCCTTTGCATGGATTTCCCCTATGGACACAAGTGACCATGTTCTATAATGCCACTAATGCCCCGACAAGGATAATGTTAGATGCCTCGGCGAACGGAACACTCCTGGACAAAGCACCTAGGAAGCTATTGAGATACAAAAGAAACTCGCAAAGAATGATTTTCAATTCCCTACATCTAGGCGAAGAGAAGTAAGACGCCAAGCCATGGTGAATGAGTTAGACACATCAAATACAATGGCAGCACAATTGGCCTCTCTTACCAAGATGGTGCAAAATTTGCAACTACAACAAAATACCCGTGAGGTTAAGGTGATTGATTCTTTTTGTGATTTATGTGTAGGTAACCACAATTCTTCTGAATGTATGAATCAAGAAACCGGTATGTATGTCGGAAACTACAATCAAACCAATGTGATGTCCAACACATACAACCCCTCATGGAAGAGGCATCCAAATCTGTCATGGAGCAATTCTAACAATGCCTTAAACCCAACCACCCAAATCCTAGGATTCCAACAACCAATGCAACATCTGCCGCCGCCGCAGGTCCAGCAGCCAATGTCGCCGCCGCAGATCCAGCAACAATCTGCAAGTTCTTTGGAAAATTCTTTGAAAGCATTCAGGATGAAAACTGAGTCGTACATGGCAGAGAATAGCAACTTCATCAAAAGAACATATGCGTTTATAAATAGGACTGAGATGAGGTTGCAGAACCAAGAGACAACAATTAAGGCATTGGAAACTCAGGTTGGGCAGTTTGCTCAAAATATAAACACTAGACCACAAGGAGGACTACTTAGCAATACTGAAGTTGCTAAGATAATGGGCCATGAACAGTGTAAAGCAATCAATATTAGGAGTGGTCTACAGCTGAAGGAAAAGACAGAAATTCCAGCAGGCCAAGTTCCATCATCAGACCCAGCAAAACAGCATGTTGAACAAACTGACCCTGATAACACTGTCCCAGTAGAGAACTTAGCATCTCCTGAACAGTCTGCCAAGACAACAACATCCCCAGTTGATAAGTGCTCAAACACACTATCACTTTTTACTCCTTTTATGGGTATTAATTACCAAATATACACCCACTCGGACCAATGCATGCACTCATTGTGATATATTTAGAAGTTATACTCATATAGATAATATTTACAAAAAAAGGCACGTTTTACTGCGTTTTCATATCTGTGCAAGAGAACCAATGCCACGGCAGAGACATGGCCGAGGCAGGACCTGATGCCGAGGCAGCAGCAGAAAGACAGGAAGCAAGATTATAGGCGATGGAAAGACAAAAATCCAAGGAACTTGTTTGGACTTGAAGCCTATGAATCGGAGCTGGCTAGCACAAGGAAAATCCCAAAGGAAGACCACGCGGGAAAGCCCCTTAGCCGAATATAAACTTGGAAATATATTATTATTATTATGTACTTGACTTGTTCCCTACTCCAAGTTGTATTCTACTTAGGAAAGGTTTGCCCTAGGTCTAGCCTATATAAAGACCTAGCCACCCAATGTACAAAACACGAAATACCTAGGGAGAGAGCCGACTTCTACTCTTGTTTCTTTCCTCTCCATCATGTTCTAAACCTTCTTAGGGATTAGGTGAAGGTTGTGGAGTATTTGTGAGAGGAGATTGTACTTTGTCTTTCATTCAATGCAATAAAGTTATCAAGGTTTGTTTATCCTTTGTTATTCTTTGTTTTCACAATTGAGCTCGGGAGAGGATATTGTGAATCATCCATTTATCTAAGCTCGGGAGAGTTAGATTCACGAAAGGGGTAAGTACGGTGTTTCAATCGCGAAATACTAACTCGGCCTAGGGAGGTTAAGAGTTTCAGCGGCTAAAAGAAGTGTGAGATTGGTTGGTGAGTATAATTGGTTCACGCCGGGAGGTATCATCAAGGACTAGTCATCAACAGTACTCTGACTTAGGGATAAGCGGAGTCATTCAAGGACACTTTGTCGAACTTTGGTAAAGTCTGACCACGAGCAAGGGATTGCGCGGCAGACAGTATTATCGCTGCCCAGACAGTAAACTGCAGTGTTGCCGAGGCAGAGATATACAATTGCATTGGATAGAGACAAGTCAATCAATTCCACAATACGATACAACTGGATCCTAGCCCATCTCTCTCTACTATTTCAATCCTTTACTTTTATTTAGTTATTTTAGTTTAGATAAATCAAATCAACTTATTTGTGTTTTTATCTTTCTACAGAACAAGGAGGTGAAGAAAGCATATTAAGTATACCGGTCCCTGAGGAGACGATAACTCGATAATATACTTATCACTTATTACTTGCGATGTGTCCACTTGCACTGAACGCGCACTTTTGACACGCGACAAGTTTTTGGCGCTGTTGCCGGGGATTGGCAACTAAATTTTGTTTTCTTTATTTTCTTGTTTATTTTTATTTTTATTTTTATTTTTATTTTACTTTTTTTGTGTGTGTGTATGACCAGGGCCAATCCAACCAACCCCTTGTACGAATTAGATCCAGAGATCGAAAGAACAAGGCAAAGGTTGAGGAGACAGATCCAAGGAGCCATGGCAGAACACCCGGCAGGACAAAACTTACCTACCGGCAATGGAGTACTTCCGCCGCCACCTAGGCCGCGACAGCTCACTGTCAGGGACTTCCTGGAAGAGGACTTAAACGGATTAAACCCAGGAGTCGTTACACCAGAGATTGAAGCAGCCCATTTTGAACTCAAATCCGTTATGTTCAATATGTTAAATACTATTGGACAATTTGGTGGGTCTGTAACTGAATACGCAAGGCAGCACCTCAAATCCTTCATGGAAATCTGCAACTCTTTTAAAATCCAAGGAGTCCATGAAGATGTCTTGCGATTAAAGTTATTCCCCTATTCACTGAGGGATAGGGCGAAAGCTTGGTTAAATAGCATTCCAGCAAGATCTATTGGATCCTGGAGTGAACTTTGTCGTGATTTCATTACTCGCTTTAATCCTACTAATCTATATGATAGAATCCGTAATGAAATTACTTCTTTTCGACAGGCTGAAGACGAACCAATGTACGAGGCATGGGAACGCTACAAAGAGATATTGCACAAGTGTCTGCTGCATGGATTTCCCTTATGGACACAAGTAACAATGTTTTCAATGCCACGAATGCCCCAACAAGGATGATGTTAGATGCCTCGGCAAACGGAACACTCCTGGACAAAGCACCTAAGGAAGCTATTGAAATATTAAACAAACTCGCAAAGAATGACTTTCAGTTTCCTACATCTAGGCGAGGAGGAGTAAGACGCCAAGCCACGGTAAATGAATTAGATTCATCAAGTTCAGTGGCAGCACAATTGGCCTCTCTTACCAAGATGGTGCAAAACCTACAGTTACAACACAATACCCGTGAGGTCAAGGTAATTGATTCATACTGTGACTTATGTGGAGGAAACTACAGTTCCGCTGACTGCATGAATCAAGAAACTGGTATGTATGTTGGGAACTACAACCGCAAAAATGTGATGTCCAACACATACAACCCCTCATGGAAGAGGCATCCAAACTTATCATGGAGCAACCCAAACAATGCCTTAAACCCAATCACCCAACCATCGGGATTTCAGCAGCCAATGCCGCCGCAGCAAGTCCAATAGCCGATGCCGCAGCAGCAGATGTAGCAGCAACCGGTAAGTTCATTGGAAAACACGCTAAAGGCCTTCATGATGAAAACTGAGTCATACATGGCGGAAAATAGTAATTTCATCAAGAGGACAGATGCATTCATGAATAGGACTGAGATGAGGCTGCAAAATCAAGAAACGGATATAAAAACACTGGAAACTCAGATTGGGCAGTTTGCTCAATGCATAAACACTAGACCACAAGGAGGCTTACCTAGCAATACTGAAGTTGTTAAGGTAATAAGCCATGAACAGTGTAAGGCAATCACTACTAGGAGTGGTCTACAGCTGAAAGAGAAGATCCCAGAGAGCCAAACTCAATCAGCAGATCAAACAAGAGAAGAGGCTGAGCAAACTGAAGCTGACAACACTGCCCTGGCAGAGAGCACTGCAGCTCCTGAGCAGCCTGCCGAGGCGGCAACAATTCCAGTGGTTCCAGGTATAAGACTTCAAACTAAAGAAACCCTGGAGGATATAAGACCACCACCACCTTTCCCGCAAAGGTTGAAAAAGCAAAAACAGGATCAGCAATTCAAGAAGTTCCTCGACATCTTGAAGCAAGTCCACATCAACATACCGTTCGTTGAAGCTATTGAACAAATGCCCAACTATGCCAAGTTCCTAAAGGACATGGTGTCAAAGAGAAAACGAATAGGTGAGTTTGAGACAGTGGCTGCTACCGAGGGATGCATGGCAATGCTGCATAACCGCATGCCACCAAAGTTAAAAGATCTTGGTTGCTTCACTATACCTTGTGCGATAGGAAAGAGTTATGAAGGAAAGACCCTATGCGACCTTGGAGCAAGCATAAACCTCATGCCTAGATCAGTCTTCCAAAAGCTTGGAATTGGAAGGCCGAAGCCTACAACAGTGATGCTCCAACTTGCGGATAGATCCCATGTGCAACCTGAAGGCAAAATCGAGGACATACTGGTAAGAGTTGACAAGTTGATTTTTCCTGCCGACTTCCTTGTCCTTGATTGTGAAGTAGATGACAATGCACCGATCATCCTTGGGAGACCCTTTTTAGCAACTGGACGCACATTAATTGACGTAGAAAAAGGAGAGTTGACTATGCGGGTCAATGACCAACAAGTCAAACTCAACGCATTCCACAACTTAAAAAAGTATGATGATCTAGAGGAATGCAAGGCCATCCACATAGTAGACAATAAGATATCCTGCCTGGGCAGTATGCTCGGCAGAATGTTCGGCAAGAAAATCAAGCCCAAGATGGATGGACAGACAGCAAAAAGGAGTGGCCCACAACCGATACATAATTTGGGCCTAAGGGAGAAAATAATTTTGGGAGATACATTTGCATGCTCTCCACCAATAACCTAACCTCTCCCCTTTTCTTTAAATATTATATTAGGATTAATAGTTTATTTTATTTTTCTAATTATTTTCGCTTTCAGTATTTTTTTTTTGTGTGTGTTTTATTTAGGAATAAAAAGCAAGAATAAGGGAAAAATAGTTCACAGCAGGAACTCTGCCGAGGCAATAAAACAGTGTCAGGGCCGCAGCAGTCCCAACGGGCAGAACAGTGTAACGGCTAGTCTGCCGAGATTCTTGCCGCGGTAAAAAAAGGAAACGGCAGAAAAGGAAATGGTTACAACGGCTAGTGGTCTCAATGGTCACAAGGCCGAGGCCTATATAAGAAACTCCTTCCTCTTGAACTATTCACTCTTACTTTCTTGTTTTCCTCAGTATTCATAACAATCTCTCTCTCAATTACTCTCTGCCTTCTAAAATCTCCAGATTCTGTTCAAGAAAAACCTCCAAGAACTCACATCTCTCTATCTTGATGGCAACATACAAAAGATTCGCCCCAGCCAACGTTGAAGATCGATTCAACCGATCTTTCATCGCTAGGCAACTTTGGGAAGAGCAAGGTTTCCAGCATGCGGACGAAGAGAACTACGGCATTGAACACTACCTCTATGATAGAATTAAGTACCAGAATTGGGAAATTTTCTGTTTGCAACCTGCCCAGGCGAACGCCACGATCGTGCGGGAGTTCTACGCTCATGGGCCCAGCAAAGACTCCCTATTCGTTCACTGTCGCGGCAGGCCAGTCCAGCTCGATGCCGAGACGATCAACAACTTCTACGGCCTCACTCCAAACAGTGATATCCATGTCGAATTCTTGGAAGATATCACTGCCGAGGACTATGAACTCATCAAAGACGATCTTTGTTACGGGAACACTCCATGGGAAACTGGTACCCATCGAGGATCCGTAACAAGACAAAGCTTGAAGCCGGAGGCCAAGATGTGGAACACCTTCGTCCAACGACGCCTCATCCCAACATCACACAATAGCACGGTGGATCGCAAGAGATTGGTGCTTATCCAATCCATCATCAACAAGAGGACCATCAACGTTGGAGAAATCATCCTACGGGAAATTCACGAGTGCGGTAAGAAAAATAGACGACCATTGTATTTCCCTTGCTTGATTATGGGTTTATGTGTTTCTGCAAGTGTACCCATTGAAGAAACGAACGAATACATGCCCCCACGACGGGGATGGACCAGGGACTTCTGCCACAAAGTCATGCAGATCACACAAGCAGAACCTGTCCAGGCAACGCCGCAGCAGTTCACTGCCGATACTGCTGCTGGGGCCCAGTACACGGCAGACATGCCTGGTACTACCCTCACCTCTGCCGCAGCAGACCCATACCAAGAAATCTTGCAGCGAATGGCCGCAATGGATCTTCGACAACAACGGTACATGGAGTACCAACGGGACTTCAATGGCACTCTAGCCCAAATGATGTTGCATGCCTTCCCGGACCAAGGCGTACAATTCCCGGAGTTCCCAAGCAACATGTTCGTCACCGCCGCACCATACACCGAGACTACACCAGCCCCGGGAGGACCACGACCGTTCTTCCATCCGGATCCTCAGCCTCAATACCAGGCTGCTGGCCCATCTAGGGCGGCAGATTCTGTCGCGGCCTCGTCTGTCAGCAGAAGGCCATCCAAGCGGAGGGTCGTCTTCAGCACTCCACCCAGATCGCCAATTATCATGGGCAGTCTATCCGCCGAGATAGATGCATATGTGCACCAAGGTTCCACTACCGCCGGCCCAAGCACACACCACACCGAAGGAGCAACTGCGATGGGAGGAGGAACGGACGTGATGATAACTGAAAAGATGGTGGATGTCGAAGAAGGAGAAGAAGTAGAAGCCCCGATGCAAAGGACCCCACCCACTCGAGTCCAGCCGCCGAGGCAAGCAAAGGCGCAACCATCGCCCTCCCCAAGGACAAAGCATTTGGCATCAAGGCCACGGAGGAAAATTGTTACAAGCAACTCTTCGGAGTCGCTTTAAATTTCTTTGTCCATTAATTCAATTGCTTTTACTGTTTTTACTTGTTGCGCATAAATCATATTCTATTTTGCCGTTTATTCCTTCAAAATATAAAGCATTGAGGACAATGCTTGGTTTGAGTTTGGGGGTGCAGATTCACTGCCAAGGCAGCAATCTACTGCTGCGGCCTTGCCAAAAACGGAGTATTCCAGTGATTTTTTTTTAAATTTTTTATGCTCACCGCCTTACTTGAATTAACTGCCTACACTCTTGCACTGCTCATCATAAGTATTGCCTTAGTTTATTCTTTAAGGCTATAGAAATCTTTCTCCTTACCATGTTTAGGTTCTGTTAAGAGGGCTTAACCTTAGGATGCTTAAGGATGAAAACTTAGAAGCTTACTATAGGTAGAACTTTAAACTTTAAACACTTTTGGGACTTGTTGGATTATAGGAATTCTTTTAATGAACTTAGGTGATAAAGACTTAGATTTTTGGAAAGTAACTAGATGTGCCTACCACCGGCTCTAGAAAATCTCTTCTTCATGCTAGAGGTGCCCGAAATTGGCTCTAGTATGTGTTAAGGAATATTAAAAAGAAAGAAGGAGTTTAGTGAAAAGAAAAACACAAGTCTTTGAAGTGCCCGAAACCGGCTCAAGATTTGGGGTTTGAAAAAGAAGAGAACACTTAACCAGTGTCTATTTGTCTTGAACTTAGAGTTTATCTAAGAAAGCCTTTAATCAACTTGTCCACAAAAACACACACACTCACAATTCCTATAGTTTGTTTCTAGGTTAACCCTTGGGTAACCAAATGGTTAAGGCTTAAAGATAGGCCTAGTTATGGTGGGGAGAATAGATGGACATGTAAGACCAAGAGAGAGTAAAGTTCGGCAAATTGATGGTTTGCATTGCTTGAGGACAAGTAATAGTTCGAGTTTGGGGGTGTGATAAGTGCTCAACACACTATCACTTTTTACTCCTTTTATGGGCATTAATTACCAAATATACACCTACTCGGACCAATGCATGCACTCATTGTGATATATTTAGAAGTTATACTCATATAGATAATATTTACAGAAAAAGGCAAGTTTTACTGCATTTTCATATCTGTGCAGGAGAACCAGTGCCGCGGCAAACACATGGCTGAGGTAGGACCTGATGCCGAGGCAGCAGCAGAAAGACAGGAAGCAAGATTATAGGCGATGGAAAGACAAAAATCCAAGGAACGTGTCTGGACTTGAAGCCCATGAATCGGAGCTGGCTAGCACAAGGAAAATCCCAAAGGAAGACAACGCGGGAAAGCCCTTTAGCCGAATATAAACTTGGAAATATATTATTATTATGTACTTGACTTGTTCCCTACTCCAAGTTGTATTCTACTTAGGAAAGGTTTGCCCTAGGTCTAGCCTATATAAAGACCTAGCCACCCAATGTACAAAACACGAAATACCTAGGGAGAGAGCCGACTTCTACTCTTGTTTCTTTCCTCTCCATCATGTTCTAAGCCTTCTTAGGGATTAGGTGAAGGTTGTGGAGTATTTGTGAGAGGAGATTGTACTTTGTCTTTCATTCAATGCGATAAAGTTATCAAGGTTTGCTTATCCTTTGTTATTCTTTGTTTTAAAAATTAAGCTCGGGAGAGGATATTGTGAATCATCCATTTATCTAAGCTCGGGAGAGTTAGATTCACGAAAGGGGTAAGTACGATGTTTCAATCGCGAAATACTAACTCGGCCTAGGGATAGGTTAAGAGTTTCAGCGGCTAAAAGAAGTGTGAGATTGGTTGGTGAGTATAATTGGTTCACTCCGGGAGGTATTATCAAGGACTAGTCATCAACAGCACTCTGACTTAGGGATAAGCGGAGTCATTCAAGGACACTTTGCCGAACTTTGGTAAAGTCTGACCACGAGCAAGGGATTGCCGCGGCAGACAGTATTATCGCTACCCAGGCAGTAAACTGCAGTGTTGCCGAGGCAGAGATATACAATTGCATTGGACAGAGACAAGTCAATCAATTCCACAATACGATACAACTGGATCCTAGCCCATCTCTCTCTACTATTTCAATTCTTTACTTTTATTTAGTTATTTTAGTTTAGATAAATCAAATCAACTTATTTGTGTTTTTATCTTTCTACAGAACAAGGAGGTGAAGAAAGCATATTAAGTATATCGGTCCCTGAGGAGACGATAACTCGATAATATACTTATTACTTATTACTTGCGATGTGTCCACTTGCACTGAACGCACACTTTTGACACGCGACACCAGTGGTGTCAGGTATTAAGTTCCAAAATAAAGAAACTCTGGATGAGATGAGACCACCACCACCCTTCCCACAAAGGTTGAAAAAGCAAAAACAAGACCATCAATTCAAGAAATTTCTTGATATTTTAAAGTAAGTCCACATCAACTTACCATTCGTAGAGGCAATTGAAAAAATGTCAAATTATGCTAAATTCTTGAAAAATATTGTGTCTAAGAGAAAAAGACTAGGTGAGTTCGAAATAGTGGCTGCTACCGAGGGATGCATGGCAATGCTACACAATCGCATGCCACCAAAATTGAAGGATCTTGGATGCTTTATCATACCTTGTGCGATAGGTAACAACTATGCAGGTAAGGCCCTATGCGACCTTGGAGCAAGCATCAATCTAATGCCCAAATCTATTTTTCAAAAGCTTAGAATAGGGAGGGCAAAACCTACAACAGTTATGCTCCAACTTGCGGATCGGTCATATGTGCAACCTGAAGGAAAAATCGAGGACATACTGGTAAGAGTTGATAAATTTATTTTTCCCGCTGATTTTCTTATCCTTGATTGTGAAGCAGATGATAATGCACCGATCATCTTGGGGAGACCTTTCCTTGCCACTGGACGAACACTAATTGATGTGGAAAAAGGAGAGTTGAAAATGAGGGTCAATGACCAACAAGTCAAACTAAATGCCTTCCACAATTTGAAACGGCATGATGATATAGAAGAGTGCAAAGTCCTTCACAGCACAGATACAGGCACAAAGACATTCTGTTTTAATACTCAAGGCCAGGTCAATATGCTCGGCAGGAAAATGGAAATATTTTATGGCAGAATATTTGGCAAGAAAAGCAAGGCAGATGTGGAGGAAACCAACAGGACAACACACTGTCCAGTTGTAAAGGGCGCGGTAAAGATCAGGAAAAACAAAGATGGACATAAAGCCAATAGCAAACACTTGAAGAGCCACTTTGGCCAACAAGAGAGAATCACCTTGGGAGATGCATTTGCATGCACTCCACCAGTAACATGATCTCTCACCTTTCTTCTTATTATATTAGGATTAGTTTAGTTTATATTTATTTTTTATAATTTTTGCTTTTATTATTTTTCTCGTTCGTGTTTAATTTTTATTTAGGATAATAAGCAAGAATAAAGGAGAAATAGTTCACAGCAGGAATTCTGCCGAGGCAGAAAACAATGTCAGAGCCGTAACAGTTTCAACGGGCAGAACAGTGTAACGGCTAGTCTGTCGAGATTCTCGCCGCGGCAGTAATTGCAAACTGCAGTAAAGACTAACGGCTAGTGGTTCAAACGGTCACAAGGCCGAGGCCTATATAAGCAATCTCTCCCTCTTGAACTATTCACTCTTGCATTCTTATTTTCTTTAGAATACTCGATAATCTTGCTCTCACAATACTCTCTGCCTAACCTTCTTGAATTTTTCAGAATTCCTCCAAGAAAATCTCCAAGAACTTAATCTCTCACAATCCTTATAGCCACCTACAAATGTTTTGCCCCATCCAAAGTTGAAGACCGCTTCAAAAGGTCTTTCATTGCCCGACAGTTGTGGGAGGAGCAAGGGTTCCAATATTCGGATGAAGAAAATTACGGCATCGAGCACTATCTGTTCGACAGGATCAAGTATCAAGAATGGAAAATCTTTTGCCTACAACTTGCCCAGGCAAATGCTACCATCGTGTGGGAATTCTATACGCACGGGCCAAGCAAAGACTCCCTCTTTGTCCACTACCGAGGCAGGCCTATCCAGCTTGATGCCGATACCATCAACCAATTCTACGGCCTCACACCTGACCATGATGTACACGCTGAATTCATGGAGGATATCACTGCCGAGGATTATGAATTGATTAAAGACGACCTCTACTACACGAACACTCCTTGGGAGACCGGTGCCCATAGAGGATCGGTAGCATGGCAAAGTCTAAAACCCGAGGCCAAGCTTTGGAACACCTTTGTCAAAAGACGCCTCATCCCCACTTCCCACAACAGTACAGTGGATCGGAGAAGATTGGTGCTCATCCAATCAATTATCAACAAAATGAGCATCAACGTTGGAGAAGTTATCCTACGCGAAATTTACAAATGCGGTAAGAAGGATAGAGGACCATTATATTTCCCTTGTTTGATCACTGGTTTGTGTGTTGCTACAGGTGTACTAGTAGAAGACACAGACGAATACACACCCCAAAGGCGTGGATGGACCAGAGACTTTTGCCATAAAATCATGCAGATCACACAGGCGGAACCAGTCCAGGCAACGCCCCAGCAGTTCACTGCTGATACTGCTGTCGGGGCCCAATACATGGCAGACATGGCAGACACTGCCCACACCACTGATGCAGCAAACTCGTACCAGGAGATACTTCAAAGGATGGCAACGATGGAGCTTAGGCAGCAAAGATACATGGAGTACCAGAGGGACTTCAACTGCACGTATGCCCAAATGATGCTCCATGCCTTTCCAGACAAAGGGGCGCAGTTTCCAGAATTTTCAAGCAACATGTTTGTCACAGTTGCACCCTATACAGAGACTACACCAGCTCTAGGAGGAACGAGACCGTTCTTCCATGCGGGCCCTCAACCACAATTCCATGTTGTCGGCCCATCTAGGGCAGCAGGTTCTACCGCAGCATCATCTGCCAAGAGAAGACCATCAAAGAGGAGGGCAGTATTCAGCACTCCACCACGATCCCCCATCATCATGGGCAGTCTATCAACAGAGATAGATGCCTATGTACACCAAAGCTCAACCGCTGCGGGACCTAGTACACACCATACCGGGTCAGCCGTAGAAAATGAAGGTGGAATGGACATCATGATCATCGAGGAGATTGTCGACGTGGAAGAAGGTGAAGAAGTGGATGCTCCAATGCAACGGACACCACCAACAAGAGTCCAACCGCCCCGGCAAGCAAAAACTAGCCATCGCCCTCACCAAAAACAAAGCAATCAGCAGCACGACCCCGAAGAAAAATTGTTACAAGCAGCTCTTCGGAGTCCCTTTAATTTTTTTTTTATATTCAATATTATTTGCAGTTTGTTTCTTTATATGTTTCTTCTTTCCTTTCATTTTTTTTTGCCCACTATTTCTTCTAATATAAAGCATTGAGGACAATGCTTGGTTCGAGTTTGGGGGTGTAGAGCCACTGCCGAGGCAATCTACTACCGAGGCCCTGCCAAGAAAAGGAAGTATTTAAATGAAATTTTTTAATTTGTTATGCTCTCCGCCTTACTTGAATAAATTGCTCATACTTTTGCACTGCTCATCATCAGTATTGCCTTAGTTTATTCTTTAAGGCTATAGAAATCTTTCTCCTTACCATGATTAGGTCCTATTAAGAAGGTTTAACCTTAGGATACTTAAGGATGAAAACTTAGAAGCTTACTATAAGATGAATTTTTAACACTTTTGGGACTTGTTGGATTATAGGAATTCTTTTAATGAACTTAGGTGATAAAGACTTAGATTTTTGGGCAAGTGACTAGAGGTGCCTATCACCGGCTTTAGGAATTACTCTTCTTCATGCTAGAGGTGCCCGAAATTGGCTCTAGTATACTATAAGGATTATCAAAAGAAAGAAGGAATTTGTGAAGAGAAAAACACAATCCTTGAGGTGCCCGAAATTGGCTCAAGAATTGGTGGTTTAGAAAAGAAGAGAACATTAAACCCAATTCTACTTGTCTTGAACTTAGAGTTTATCTAAGAAAGCCTTTAATCAAACTTGTCCACAAAAACGCACACACTCACTAAATCTTATAGTTTGTTTCTAGGTAAACTCTTGGGTAGCCGAAAGGTTAAGTCTAAAGAATAGGCATAGTTATGGTGGGGAGAATAGATGGAAACATAAGACCAAGAGAGAATAGAGTTTGACAAATTGATGGTTTGCATTGCTTGAGGACAAGCAATAGTTCGAGTTTGGGGGTGTGATAAATGCTCAACTCACTATCACTTTTTACACCTTTTATGGGCATTAATCACTGAAATTACACCCACTCGGACCAATACATGTACTTAATGTGATATATTTAGAAGTTGTGCTTATGAAGATAATATTTGCAGAAAAGGCAAGTTTTACTGCATTTTTACATCTGTGCAGGATAAACTATTGCCGCGACAGCAACATGGCCGAGGCAGGACCTGATGCCGAGGCAGCAGCAGAAAGACAAGAAGCGATACTGTAGGCGATCGGAAGAGAAAAATCCAAGGGACGTTTTTGGACATGAAGCACATGGATCGGAGTTGGTTAGCACGAGAAAAAGCCCAAGACAAGGCCACGCGGGAAAGCTTCTTAGTTGGAATAAACTTGGAAATATTTTATTTATGTACATGACTTGTTCCCTACTCCAAGTTGTATTCTACTTAGGAAAGGTTTGCCCTAGGCCAAGCCTATATAAGACATAGCCGTCCAAGGGAATAGAAGAGCCGATTCTTAGAGAATTTACCCTAAGACTCAATGTTTTCTTTCTCTCAAATTATGTTCTAAGCTTTCATAGGGTTTAGGTGAAGGTTGTTAAGTATTTGTGAGAGGAGATTGTACTTTGTTCTTTGTTTCAATGCAATAAAACTATCAAGGTTTGCTTATCCTTTGTCATTCCTTGTTCTTGCATTCAAGCTCGGGAGAGAAGTTTGTGAGTAATCCATTTATCTAGACTCGGAAGAGTTAGATTCACGAAAAGGATAAGTACGGTGTTTCAATCGCGAAATACTAACTCGGCCTAGGGATAGGTTAAGAGTTTCAGCGGCTAAAAGAAGTGTGAGATTAGTTGGGGGGTATAATTGATTCACGCCGGGAGGTATCATCAAAGACTAGTCATCAACAGTACTTCGACTTAGGGATAAGCGGAGTCATCCAAGGACACTTTGCCGAACTTTGGTAAAGTCCACCCACGAGCAAGGGATTGCCACGACGGACAAGTATCGTTGCTTCCAAGGCAGTAATCTGCAGGACTACCGAGGCAGTGATGTGCAATTGCATTGGACAGAGACAAGTCAATCAAATCCACAATACAACGCAACTGGATCCTAACCTCTCTCTTTTAATCAAATCCCACTCTTTTACTTAGTTGTTTTATTTCAATTTATTTAGTTTCATCAAACCCAAATTACATGTGTTTTTATTTTATTCCTTTTTACAGAACAAGAAGACTAAGGAAGCATATTAAGTATACCAATCCCTGTGGAGACGATACACGTTTATACTAATCATTTTATTACTTGTGATGTGTCCACTTGCACCAATTGCGCACTTTTGACACGCAACAGAGGGAATGGTGGTGGTGGTCTTACGTCCTCCACGGGTTGCGTTAGTGCTGCTTCTTTTGCTGCAGCATCTGCAAGCTTCTCACCAAATGCCTCAGTAATTAAGTTTTCTCCAGTTTCTTCTTGAGTTGATTTTTGTTCTTGCTTCTCAGCTTCTTTTTGCTCCTGAATGGGGGTTTCTTCTTTTTCTTTTCTTTTGAAATGCTCCCCCATGTTGATTTGTCTTCCAATCCTCAAGGTTAGTGCGTTGCATTGCTCTTTGCCATGGTTTTTAGTGATTTCAGTATCACTAGGCAGATTACCTCTTGGCCTTGCTTATAATGCTTGAGCAATTTGACCCACTTGAGTCTCCAGCGATCTTAGCGAAGAGTTGTGAATTTGCAGTAGTGCTCCTTGGTTCTGCAACAGATTGCCTTGATTAGGGATAGATGTGGAATGCTCCTGCAATAATGCCTTTGTTGATGTCATGAACACCTTGGTCGAAGTCATGAATTCTTGCAGCGAAGCTTCCAAAGAATTGTTGTGACTTTGGTGATGAAATGTTCCTTTGTTTTCATTTTGCCATGGCATATTTCCTTGAAAACCATGGATTCCTGGTTGTGTTTCCATTGGTTGCTGCCTACCCGAACTGCTAACTTGATTTTGTCCTTGATTAACCCACGAAAAATTAGGATGTTGTCTCCACCCTGGGTTGTACGTGTTGGAGTAGGGGTTGTTGGAATTTTTGTTAAAATTTCCAACGTAATGAGCAGACTCTAGATGAGTTGGGCAGTCTTTATCAAAATGGTTTCCACTACAGTGCAGACAACTTATGCCTTAGCATCTCGCACTTCACTGGGTTGTTGAAGATTCTTCAACATATTTGTGATAGCAAAAGTTGTGCTGAAACAGAATCATTCACGTCGAGCTCCATCTTTCCTTGACTTCTTCTTCCTGTTCCAAGTCTTATAGTTGGAAATTGATAATCATTGTTGGCTATTTTGTCCAAAATATCAAATGCTTCTTCTGGCGACTTGTCCAGCAGTGTCTCATTTGCTAAAGCATCTAACATCATCCTTGTGGGTGCGTTGACTCCATTGTAAAACATCACGATTTGAGTCTAGTCTTGAAAATCGTGATTTATACACCTTCTTAGCAAGCTTTTATATCGATCCCAACACTCATGCATTTACTCGTCATCCCCTTGTCTGAAGGATGCTATCTCATTTCTCAACTGGGTGTTCATGTTGGGTGGATTATACCTTGCCAAAAAGCTTTTGCACAAAGTTGTCCATGACTCCATAGAACCGGCTGGAATACCATTCAGCCACTCTCTAGCTCGGTCTCTCAAAGAGTATGGAAAGAGCTTGAGCTTCAACACATCCTCATGCACTCCTTGTTGGCGGAACGAATCGCAAACCTCCAAGAAAGCACGGATGTGTTGTCGAGCATCCTCATGAGATGATCCTCCAAACTGTCCGATCGAGTTGAGCATATTAAACATCACAAGTTTGAGCTCAAAGTGTGCTGCCTGTATATCAGGTGTCACTATCCCAGAATTAAGGTCATCCAAGATCGGTGTCAGGTGATCTCTAATTGCCCTTGATCTTGCTGCAGCTACAGCGTTTGCTGCAGCATCAGGATTTGCTACAGGAATTGCTCTAGCATTTTGATTCTGCGGATCCTGATACATGGTTCTTCTTCTTCTTTGCTCTCGCCTCCTTTGCCTAAAATACCTTTCGATTTCTGGGATAAATGGTTCGAGGGATTCTCGAGAGTTCACTCTAGGCATCTACTAACCAAAAACCTATAAAGAAAAATAAAGAAAACAAAGATTAAACCAAAAACAAAAGACTCAAAACACAAAACAAAAATAAAAAGATAGAAAGTATGAAAACTATGATTGAAATAGCCTATTGCCTCAATCCCCGGCAACGGCGCCAAAAACTTGTTGCGGTGCAGGACTACCTTAAAATGCGATTGAGTTGCGTGCAAGTATGCACATCGAACAAGTAATAAAGTGTGTGAGTGAGATCGTTCCCACGAGGATTGGGTAGGTTATTTCAAAAATAGTTAACATACACAAAAGATAAAATAATCCTTTGTATAGACATATGCTAAAGAAATTATGCAATTGTCACCAAAATGCTTTAGCAAAATAAAATTGTCACTAATGATGCTGGAGCAAAATAAAGATTGTCACGAAAATGCAGTAGCAATTACAACGGATAATGGAGAAATAGATAAAGTTACACAAACACAACATAGAGAAGATATTTAAGCTTAAGACAGGCTAGGCTTGCTATGGTATGACCTCACTATTCTACTAAATGCTACTGTTCACTGGTTTATTAGTGCTCGACAGAGTTTACTATAAATGCCTCCATTATCCCTATTCAGATGGCCTAACACTCAAAAATGCTAAGGCATTACCTCCTAGTCTCAACCCTAACACTCCTAATGTTGATGAAGTTCTACCCTTTTTAGTCGTTGAAACTCTACTTTATCCCTAAGGCAAGTTAGAATTCTGCTTTCGCAGCAACCCCATTGTTCAAGTTGGTCTAGCTTTGTCTATCCCTAGATCTAAGCTTCCCGAACCCCTTGAGCTATGGCTACCTCCCGGTGCTCTTACAAACCAAGGTTTAGATGAAAAAGGTGTTAGCTTTCTTGAACAAAACACTTAGGTAAACACACAAAACAGTAAACATTCATTAAAACAAAGCAAAAATCATCCAAAACAAGCCTTAGCCATACTAGTTTAGTTCATGGCTAGGTAAGAAAAACTATTCAACTTTCTTCCCTTGAAATACATTTTCAACAACTTAGAAAAGAGGTAAAACAAAGTGAAGAGGAAGGAAGTCTCAAACGCATATGTCGTGAAGCTTTTCCTAGCTTGCTGCTCTTCCCGAATTCGCGCAAATCCCTTGCTTGAAGCTCTCCCACAATGGTGGCTTGGCTAGAGGTTGAAGACGAAGCAAAGTGGTCGTCTTTCTTCTTTCTTCTCCCTCTTTCTTCCTTAAAATTTGCTCCTTTTGTGACTCTTTTAGATACTGATTTTTTTCTCTTCTCTCGCTCAGCATGGTTGTTGAAGGAGGCTCACCCTTGTATTTATAGAAGGCTTCTAGGGTTTGGTGCAAGGGAATATTCCCTAACATTCGCTGCAACATTTGGCAGAAAAATGCAGGTCTGCAGGGGTGGTGCGACGCCTGCCAACGAGAGGTGCAGCGTCTGCACATTTGCAGAGGAGGTGCAGCTGGCCTGGAAAACGCGTGAGGATAGTGGGCTGTGGGTGTGTCCTTTCTTCCGTTCTGTTTTGTCCGCCCATAATGTTGTAGCATCTTTGAAGTCCGATCTCACACTTTAAAAATATGCTACAGCATCTCTTCCGGTCTTTCAAATTTGCTTCAGTATCTGCACATCACCACCAAGAAAATACCTTTCCAAGCAGCATCTTTTAAAATAAAAGAGAAAAGAGAAAATAAAAATAAAAACCTAATCTAAATGCAAATGCACATGAAATGCAGCTAAATGCAATGAAATGCAATGCAAATGAACTTGAAATCAAACAAAACTTTAAGTAAAAGGGTATAAAATATACATTTTTTAGGGCATTAACACCGCTAATTGTTAATGTCGTTAAGAACTTAAATAAACTTTGAAACTTCATATTTTAGTCCCCAAACTTAAGGAATACAATTTGTTGACTTGTAGATATTAATTTAAGTTGAAAATTTACGTGCAAGAATAAAATATACTTAATTAAACATTGGTAACTTAAATTTCATAATTAGTCCTTAAATTATAGAAAATTACAATTAGGTCCTTAAAACTTGTTCAATCAAATTAGGACTCGTTTCTCTTTAGTTTCCGCTGCAAATTAAACTAAATCCTTGCATGAACACGTAGGATCTAATTAAAGTATTTAGATAATATAAAAAGAAGAAAAAAGAATAAGATCGTTTATCAGGGCGAGTCTCCGGATTAGCCTCAGTATTCCCCGTGTAGCTTGTTCAAGTCGGGTGGCATCTAGACCGGGTCTAGGGGGTTATAAGCTTAGTTACTTGTTACATGGAATATGAATATAAAAGTATTTCACCGGGTCGAGGGGGAATCTAGACCGCAACCTTGCCAAAAAGGGAGTATTCCAGTGATTTTTTTTAAAAAATTTTATGCTCCCCGCCTGACTTGAATTAACTGCCTGCACTTTTGCACTGCTCATCATCAGTATTGCCTCAGTTTATTCTTTAAGGCTATAGAAATCTTTCTCCTTACCATGTTTAGGTTCTGTTAAGAGGGCTTAACCTTAGGATACTTAAGGATGAAAACTTAGAAGCTTACTATAAGAAGAACTTTAAACACTTTTGGGACTTGTTGGATTATAGGAGTTCTTTTAATGAACTTAGGTGATAAAGACTTAGAATTTTGGAAAAGTAACTAGAGGTGCCTACCACCGGCTCTAGAAAGTCTCTTCTTCATGCTAGAGGTGCCCGAAATTGGCTCTAGTATGTTTTAAGGAATATTAAGAAGAAAGAAGGAATTTAGTGAAAAGAAAAACACAAGTCTTTGAGGTGCCCGAAATTGGCTCAAGATTTGGTGTTTGAAAAGAAGAGAACACTTAACCAAATTCTACTTGTCTTGAACTTAGAGTTTGTCTAAGAAAGCCTATAATCAAAATTGTCCACAAAAACACACACTCACAATTCTTATAGTTTGTTTCTAGATAAACCCTTGGGTAACCGAATGGTTAAGGCTTAAGAATAGGCCTAGTTATGGTGGGGAGAATAGATGGATATGTAAGACCAAGAGAGAGTAGAGTTCGGCAAATTGATGGTTTGCATTGATTGAGGACAAGCAATAGTTCGAGTTTGGGGGTGTGATAAGTGCTCAACACACTATCACTTTTTACTCCTTTTATGGGCATTAATCACCAAATATACACCCAATTGGACCAATGCATGAACTCAATGTGATATATTTAGAAGTTAAGCTCATAAAGATAATATTTACAGAAAAGGCACGTTTTACTGCATTTTCATATCTGTGCAAGAGAACCAGTGCCGCGGCAGCAACAAGGCCGAGGCAGGACCTGATGCCGAGGCAGCAGCAGAAAGACAGGAAGCAAGGTTGTAGGCGATGGAAAGATAAAAATCCAAGGAACATGTCTGGACTCAAAGCCCATGAATCGGAGCTAGCTAGCATGAGGAAAAGCCCAAGAAAAGACCACGCGGGAAAGCCCCCTTAGCCGAATCAAACTTGGAAATATTTTAATTATGTACTTGACTTGTTCCCTACTCCAAGTTGTATTCTACTTAGGAAAGGTTTGCCCTAGGTCTAGCCTATATAAAGACCTAGCCACCCAATGTACTAGACACGGAATACCTAGGGAGAGAGCCGATTTCTATACTTGTCTTCTTCCTCTCCATTATGTTCTAAACCTTCTTAGGGATTAGGTGAAGGTTCTCGAGTATATGTGAGAGGAGATTGTACTTTGTCTTTGATTCAATGCAATAAAATTATCAAGGTTTGCTTATCCTTTGTTATTCCTTGTTCTCGCATTTAAGCTCGGAAGAGGAGAGTGTGAGTCATCCATTTATCTAAGCTCGGGAGAGTTAGATTCACGAAAGGGATAAGTACGGTGTTTCAATCGCGAAATACTAACTCGGCCTAGGGATAGGTTAAGAGTTTCAGCGGCTAAAAGAAGTGTGAGATTGGTTGGTGAGTATAATTGGTTCACGCCGGGAGGTATCATCAAGGACTAGTCATCAACAGCACTCTAACTTAGGGATAAGCAGAGTCATTCAAGGACACTTTGCCGAACTTTGGTAAAGTCTACCCACGAGCAATGGAATGCCGCGGCAGACAGTATTGTCGCTGCCAAGGCAGTAAACTGCAGTGCTGCCGAGGCAGTGATATACGATTGCATTGAGCAGAGACAAATCAATCAAATCCACAATACAACGCAACTGGATACTGACCCATCTCTCTCTATTATTCCAACTCTTTATTATTATTTAGTTATTTTAGTTTAGATAAACCAACTCAAATCACTTGTGTTTTTACTTTTCTACAGAACAAGAAGGTGAAGGAAGCATATTAAGTCTACCGGTCCCTGAGGAGACGATAATCCGATAATACTTATCACTTATTACTTTCGATGTGTCCACTTGCACTAAACGCGCACTTTTGACACGCGATACTTATCAAATATACAATTTTAAAGCAATCATGGTGAAGAATCATCTGATCTATTGGAATTCTATAAGCAAAAGAATATGAGAATTGTCACTTGAGAGACTTAATAAGCTTCAAGAGTGTCGGTGAGTATAGTCAGAGTCTCTGGAATGGCTAGGTACCTTATTGCATTATTAACATTATTACAAGGTACCATTACATTGAAAATTCATAGAATGTATTATTAGTAAGCATCGATAAGTCTATTATATTGATATATTGCCTATCAAATTATTATATTATCATTGAAACATTGATTCATCGAATAATGTCATATTGATCATTAGACATTCTTATTGAATTATTGTTATTGTATTGTCATCGATATAATGATTGATATTGTTGTTGGTTTAACCTGGGAGTGCCAACGATCTCCAAATCCTATTTTGTCCAAAATAAATAGCAAAAAATCCCAAGAGACAGAATCATATGTTTTTAGAAAATCAGCTTTGAAGATAATTCTAGACAATCCCTTTCTACTCATATGATCAATTATGTCGTTTGATATTAGGTAGTAGTCAAAAATTTAATTGCCTGGACTAAATGTGAACTGTGAATCACCTATCCAACCGTTAACATGTTTGATTCTTAAGTCTAGAATTTTGGCTACCAATTTGTACAAACATCCTACTAGACTGATTAGTCTAAAATCTTCCAAAGACTCTGGATTATTTTTCTTAAGGATCAATACTATAAATGAATGATTCACTGAAGCATGTTGTCATTTTCCATTGTAGAACTCAGAGAAAATTTAAGAATTTCATCTTTTAAAAAATTTCAGAATTTTTTTATAAATCCTATGTTAAAGTTGTTTGGTCCTGGTGCTCTAGAACCTTCCATTGAAGCTAAATAAGCTCAAATGTCCTCTAACGAAAATAGTTTTTCCATCTCTTTTTCCTTTTCTTTACTCAAAGTTTGGATGTCATTATCCAACCAATCGATTGGTATGGTAGAAACATTGCGATAGATGTTTCTGAAGTGCTTTTCAACTGTCTTTTTGACTTGTACTACATTTAAAATAATCACATTGCCGACTTTGATGTTGTTGATAGAGTTACTCCTTTAAATTTAACAAATTTAATAGTTATTGTTTAAACCGCGACAGAATATTCAAAGCTTTAAATGTTAAAATTTATAAAAGATAAAATTAAAGTTCATATTGGTTAAATCCACAACTTATGTACTTTAAGAAAAACTAATAGAAAATTTTGACCTTGAAAAGAATGACACATCTCATACTTATATTAGGATGTAAAAACAGTTACTCGAATAGGTTTTAGGTTGGGTATTGTTAGGTTGGATAAAATCGGATATAGGACATTTCAGGTTGATTTGATGTTTTGACTTGATTTGGGTCGGATGCGAGTCCATTTCAGGTCGAGGCCTTTTCAGCTTGGGTCTATTTCAGGTCAGGTTCATTTCAGGTTAGGTTCATTTCAGGTCGGGTTAAAACGGTTTAGTTCCAAATCAGATAATTGACAGGTTCATTTCAGGTAAGGTAGATTTTAGGTCAGATTGATTTTAGCTCTGTTACATTTCAGGTCGGGTTCATTTCAAATCGGTTTTATTTTAGGTCGAATTACTTCGGATTTTAAATTCATATTAATTAAAATTATTAAGTTTGAGTTTGGTACAAGTAAGCAATTAAGTAAATAACCGATAGACTTTAAGTTGAATGGTTGATCATTCATTTCAAATTAATTATTTAATATCTAACATCTTTAACTAGCATGAATCTCATTACAAATAAATATTACGCATTAGACTAAACAAAAATATCATCAAATGATTCATATCATAAAAATTGAGCTAAATTAAAAACTAATAAGGAATAAACATTGGACTAGAAAGAATAAAGTTTTAAAATAAAAAGATAAAAATTAATAAAATAAAATATTATCTTATTAAAAACACTAAACCAAATTAAAAAAATAAAATAGTAGTCAAATTTTAGGCGCGACCCATATAAAAATATACAGAATTTTTTTATCTGGCCTAGTATAGTGTCAAATAAATATCTAAATATAATCTCCCTTTTATATTTTTAATTGATTATATTTAATCAAAGTTTATTATTTGATTATATGTTATAATAATAATAATAATAATCCAAAATTTACTATATATATTAATTCCCTCCAAAATTTTGTTTTTTTTCCTTTTTTTTATATAATAATCAAAACTTATTTCTAATTCCCTCCAGAATTTTAGGTAACTTATATCCCTCCAAAACTTTTACACTAAAAGTAAATTAATCTCAAACTTAAAAAAATAAGTTACTTATTGATCTTTCCATTGTCTTTTTTCTTTTTTATCAATTGTTTTGGTTTAATTTAATAAGAATACACATTTGATTTTAGAATTCTTTTAATTATTTTTTTAATTTATGTTTTTATATTTTAATTTATTTTAATTAATCTAACTTCAATAAATTAATTTAACTTAATTAAATATTAATTTAAAATTATAATTTTTAATGAAATTTTATTTTAAAATTATAATTAAAATTAAATACATTAAAACTAAATAAAATAGTAAATAAGTTAATTTAATTAAATATGTAATACTAAATTTAAATATTAATCCCTAAATTAATTTTAATGTCTAATTGTATTTTTTTAAGACTAATTATATTTACCAATATTTTAAATTCATCAAATTATAGATATACTTAATTATATGTCATGTAAATATTAAGTCTTGTTAATATTAGTTCAGGTCAATAACAGGTCGGGTTCAAAACAAGTCGGGTCATTTATCAGGTCAGGTTCAAAACAGGTTGGGTAAAATCAAGTCTCAAGATGATTCTGTCGGGTAATACCGTTTATCTGTCAGGTCAGACTAATTAAAATAAATTAAAATTGGGTTTATTTCAATCGGATGCAGGTCGGGTTTAGGGTCCATAGTAACAGGTTGAAATCGGGTTCAGGTCCATAGTAACAGGTTGAAATCGGGTTCGGATCATTCTCAGTCGGATATAGTTCGGGTTCGGTTACTACAGTAACAGGTCTAACTTGGGTTCGAGTCAACAACAGTCGAATACAGATCGGATTCGAATCATTACATCCCCGAGTCAAACCAATTTCTGACTTGAACAGATTTCAATCGAGTTTTCAAGTTAGGTCAGCTTTTTACATCCTTTCACCTATACTATTTTAGCGTTTATTAAGCTACCTCAAGGTCTAAACATTGTTTAGTTTTACTTGCTTACTTGGCAACAACCAATAAGTAGATGCCATGTGGATTCCCCTTCTATGGATGATGTGGACTATCACATGTCAAAATCTTATTTGTTCAAGGTATTTTCAAAGGCGGATAGTAAAGGATATGATAAACACAAAATTAAAATTTAATCTTTCAAAAATTACTATATTGATTACATAGTTGTAAAACTAAAGACATTATAGTTTTTGGGTAGTGTGATACATGAGGGATGGTAATAGGGACGTAAAAAAAATCTGATTCGATTGATTTGATTTTTTTATTCGTTGATTTGATTCAAAATTTTGAAAATTTAATTCGATTGATTTAATTCTTTTATTCGTTGATCCGATTCAAAATTTTGAAAATCGGATTCATCTATTACTTTTTGGACAATTAAGATGGGTTATACAAATATTTTGGATCGGATGTGGATAGTTATTTCATATTCGGATCAGATATTCAATTATGAGATATTCAAAAATTCAGTTTTTTTATAGATATAAATCTTGTTATATTCAATATTTGTACTTGTTATATATGAAAATTGAAATTTCTATGGATACAAATCTTATTTTTTAAAAAAAAGATACAAATGATGTTATATTAGATAATTTATTAATTGTTATATTCAAAAAAAACTAAAATTTTATGAATATGATTGTCAAATTTAAAAAATAATTAAATCAAGTCATAAATTTGGATAATCAAATATTTAAATATTTATTTTTTTCGGACTAAATATGAATCACTAGATAGTACAAGAATTAAATTAGATTTTTTTTTCTGTCCATATACCACCTTGCATATTCTGTTAAATTCAAGTACTAAATGTCAGCTTGACCCTTATATTATATTTTTCACATTCAAATTTTGTCAGCTTAATGCAAGGAATGGAAGACAAGGAGAGTAGCTGGATCTGATCATATAGGCTTCGGTATAACAAAATTAACACTTGAAATGTAAGAAATCATTAACTGTACGAAAAATTATTAGATAAGTCTAATTTATTATATTATTGATAATTTTACTTAATAATATTTTTTTATTTTATTTTTTAAGATAAACTTTTATTTTTTATATAATAAATTTTTATTTTTTTTACATATCATTAAATGAATGAATTTTTTAGATAAAATTATAAATGATGTAATAAATTACAACTATTAAATAATTTGTCAGTAAGTACATATTTTCATTTATTTTATGAATTTAATGAAGTAAAAACACAATGGACGGTGAAATTATGATTTCCCAATCCCAATTAATTCCATTTTGAGACCGAAGATCAACCGTGTAATTAAAATTAATTAAAAAAATCATCGGCATTTAATTCAAAAAAAAACTATAATGTTAATCACAAATATTGATAACCGTTAGGGGTGTAAACGAGCCGAGTCGAGCTCGAGTAGTGCTAAGCTCGGCTCGACCCGTTAAGAGTTCGAGTCGAGTTCGAGCTTGAGTAATTTTAAACGAGCCTGAAATATCTGAGCTCGGCTCGACTCGTTAAGAACTCGAGTCGAGTTCGAGCTTTTTTCGAGCCTAATCGAGCCAAGTATTGATTGATCTTTGATCATGTTAGACTCGAGTAACTCTTATTTCTTAGTCTCATTTAAAGCCTAATGAAGAAAAAACTTTAATACACAAGTTATATAAACTCAAGCTTGTTAATTTTAGGTTTTAATATGTTAATTTAGGGTTTAAGACTTATGTTTAAGATTAGATTTTAGGGTTTTAAGTTTAGAAATTTAGATTTTAAATTATAAAAAATTAAAAAAAATAGTATATTTATGTTTTTGAGTAGCTCGTAAGCTTTTCGAGTCGAGTATCATGTAGCTCGGCTCGGCTCGTCAAGAACTCGAGCCGAGTTCGAGCTCGAGTCGAGTCCAATCGAGTCGATTTTTGACCGAGCTTTGACCGAGTCGAGCTCGAATAACTCGCGATCTGTCTCGTCTCATTTACAACCCTAACCGATACATTAGTTTTTATTTATTTTAAGTTTCCAGATGTTTCTCATAGATAGATTTTAGTTTTTTTAAAAAATTTTCAGACACATTAAAATTACAGTAATTATTATTTTCATTTTTAAAAGCCAATAATAGGATGGTAATTTGATCAAAAATCGAGGAATTTTAACGTGATCTAATTTGATAGTAATACATTTTTTATTTAAAAAATTAGATTTAGGTCAAGTTGGGTAATTGAAAAAGAGAGTCGGGCAGAGGCGAAATTATGTTTGTTGTGGAGGGGAAATTCTCTCTCAAAATTTTTGATATAATTATATTTGAGGTCTCTCTTAAACAATAGTAAAATAAAATTTTTGCCCCTCCTAATTTTTAAATTTAAAAGCTTAATAGATCTTTGCCCTTCCTAATATTTGATCTTAGTTCCGTCTCTGAAGCCGGGTCATGTCGGGATCAAATTTAGGATAAAATTTCTCAACCCAATATATTTATTTATATATTTAAATATAATATATAATATATTTAATCAAATTTTTATTAAATTATCAAAATCAGATCAATATTGTGTTATAATTTTTATTATATCGGATCAAATCAGATTAAAATCAGATAAATATTTAGTTTTTGGATCGAATACTCAGACCCACCCAACCCTAACCAATTGTACCCAAAAATGAGGAGCTAGTATCTAATTTATCTACTTTCAAAATTAAAAGGACTTAAAATGTATTTAGATCCAAAAAAAATTAAAGGAGTTAAAGACTTAATTTTTCTACCATCAAAATTAGTAGAACCTAAAAGCAATTAAAACGTGGAACCAATTTAGACTTAAAATTTAATTTAAATTATTTGTTTTTTATTTTATTTTCTTGTTGTTGAATTCATCACAGTAACACCCAATGAAATCAATGGACCATAGGACATTGTACTTGTACTGTTTCTTTGCCTTGCCTTCCTCATGTTTTTGGTCATCAACATTGTTGATTTGACCTATCGTATAATTAGAGTCGAATCTTGTTATTATAATTTATGAAGTATAATTAAAAAAATATTTTGTAGAGATTTAATAAAAATTTTAAGGCATGTAATAAGATTTTTTTTAAAAATGAGGGTATATTAAAAATTTTAAAAATAATTAAAAGACTTAATAAAAAAATTAACAATTTTGAAGGAAATTAATTAAAAATGACTTGACACTAGATTTTTAAAAATTTGAAGAGACCTGATTAAAATTTTTAAAAAAATATTTAAGGGTGTAATTCAAATTTCCCTATTATTGAGGGCGTCAATGCTCCCTTAGCTTCTATATACGAGAACTTATATCATGTGTCATTTCTGTCACGTTATTTATGGGACAATTTTTACTTCTCACGAAAGATGTGACAGAAATGACTCATGATATAATTTGTTCCTATATATAAGGTTGTGCATTCGGTTCGGTTAATTTAGTTAACCGACCAAACCAAAATTATTTTGATTAATTCGGTCGGTTAATTTTTAGTAAATCCGGTTAATGGTTTTTTTTAAATTCGGTTATCGGTTAATTCGGTTCGAAATCAGTTAATTAACCAAATTAACCAAAATTATTATATATTAAATATTATATATATTTATTTTTATTCATTTAATTTTTAAAAATTATAAAATATTCGTTATTTTTTTATATTATAAAATGGTCGCTAAATTTTTTATTAAATTACCATAAAATAAAAGTTTAGTGACTAAAAAAATATTTTAGCATAATTTTGTGACCTATTATGTAATTTAACCAAAATTTATATTAAATTTCTGTTAATTCGTTTAGTTCGGCTAATTAACCGAAATAATTTCGGTTAAGTTAATTCGGTTAAGGGTAATTCGGTTCGGTTAACGGTTAAAATTTTAAAAATTTTAGTTAATTCGATTTTAGTTAATTCAGTTCGATCATCGATCGAATTAACCGAATATACACCCCTACCTATATACATATGCCTATGGGTATAACGATTGACATTGTTAGTTTACCGTACACAAATAGATATCTTTTAATTCGAATACCCCTAATATTTATGTTCATAGAGGTCTTATGTTCATAGCATACTCTTAATTTTTTTTAAAATGGATCACGTAATTTTAAAGATTATTTACTATATTTAAAGAGAAAAATACAGTTTTATCTTGAATATTATATAACATAAATACATTTTGTAAGGACATGAGAGAAGTAAACAAACTTGGGTGGTTGACATGCACTTATCAAGGGAATAAGCCCCTCTAACAGAACATTTATTATCCTTAGACACTATTTTAATTTTATTTTAAAATATTTTTATTTTATTTTATTTTATTTTATAAAATCAATATGAACAATTAGTTGCCACAATTTACTGATGCATAATAAAAATTATATCATGCGTCTGGCTCACTACGTTAGCTATAATCTCATTCAATTATAACTATCCATTTTACTATTATCTTTTAACTCATTTTATCAACCAATGAATCTTCACTCATTTTTTTCATGTCATTTTAAAAATATAATTTCTGAAAATTATATTAATGACATGACTAATTAGTGGTGGAATGAGTGGTTTTCATTGGTTAGGGACCACTGTTGATATGGCGAGTCGGGCCTATGATATAATCTCTCGATACATAGGGTGTTAGGTTTGCATTTCGCTTTTTGAAAATTTATTAAAAGAGTTTGACTGATCATATTATTTATAATCTTATTTAATAATATTCAGTTTTTTTTACATAAGGTGAATCTTTACATCTTTTTAGTGACGGAACTAAATGGGGGTAAGAAGGGTTAATCGTCCCCGTTCTTGGAAAAAAAAATTCACTTAGATCTTGCTATTTAAATTTTTTAAAATTTTGATTTATTTATAAATTTATAACTCAACTTTTAAATATTTATGTTTTGTCTTCCAACCCTAAATTTAAACTCCATCTCTGTCTCTTTTCTATATGTAAAAAATGGGTAATTATTGAAAAATATTCTAATATAGACAAATTTTATTTAACTGAAATTACAGATAACATGATGAGTAAAATCCATCTAATAATTTTTATTTTCTTAGACTAGAATTTGTATGATATCTTTTATGTCTAATAGCATGAAGTTCATAGTTTCTTGTAAAAAAAATTAAAAAGAAAAAACTTTGACCAATCTAAGCAAACCAACTGCATGCAAAAGCTTAAAGTATAATAAAATTTGCCACTTTTATGAGAAAAAAAATACCCAACCGAGTACAATGCAAGCATCTTCATACCCAAGCAAGGTATTATTGTTTTTTTTTCTATTTTGCCCTTTCCTAGAGGAGAGGAATTTGTTGGAAAAAGGGCAGTTTAGTAAAAACAAAATTGTGAAAGAGTTTTATTTGATATTACATTGAATTAATGATCCTTAGTGAAGGACCAAATCCAGTTGTAATAACACTTTCTTGTATTTGCAATGATATTTCATCCCCAAAATACCCATAGTTTTCTTCGTAATACCAGGGGATGCCACTGGGATTAAAGAACCAACCGTCGAACCGGTCCACGTACACGAACTCGCTCCCTGACTCGGATGATTCGTAGCTCGTCTCTAGACTCGGCAGCTCTACTATCTCGCCGAGCTCGTCTGGCGTCGACATGTCATCCACATTTGACGAAGACGATGACGACGGTGATGGTGACGTGGCGTCGGTGTTATTGTTGCTGCTATTATTATTATTATTACTCAAGAGCTCCATTGCAGCAGCCTTAGCGGCGGCGGCTTGGACGTCACGTGGTGAGTTCGAAACGGGTCGAGGCAGCGACTCGGCGAGTTCGGGGAAGTTGAGGATCGCTGAGTTGCCTTTGATACTCAAAGCCGCCACGTCATGGGCACGTGCCGCCATTTCGGGGGTGGAGAAAGTGCCTAACCAGATCCGATTCTTCTTCCTGGGCTCCCGGATTTCGGATACCCATTTCCCCCACGCCCGCATTCGTACCCCGTGGAAAACCGGGTGCTTGCTGCTATCCCTCGGCCGCTTCCCCCTCTTGGGGTGGAGTCCCAGTTCAGCACTCAATCTCTTTTCTCCTCCGTAAGGAGATGTTGAAGGTGAAGAAGACACAGTAGGCGACGAGTTGTTGCCGCTGCCAACCGTGTTGGACTCAGATTCTGAGTTGGCTGAGTCAGTCATTGGTGCTGTAAAGCGTGCAACTTTACAATGAGATGAAGGAGAAAGCTAAGGTCTCTGCCTAATGTTTAAGTGAAAAGAAAGATGGGTATTTAAGTGAATTTTTTTGTACTAAGATTTTTATTTGATAATTATCGATTATAAGTTAAAGGTTTAATTTAATAAATTATATAGAATTTTTAAAATTTTTGAATTATTTTTTTTATTTTTATAAAAATAATTTAGATATTTATTTTAAGAAAATATATATTTTAAGTATTTATTTTGATTAAAAATATTTTAAATATCTATTTTGATAAAAAATATATATATATCTTAAGTACTTAAATTAATGAAAAATATACTTTAAGTATTTATTTAAGGTTGACAATTTGATCCGTCTCCGTTGGGTTTTGATCCGACCCGATCCGATCGGGGTCGGATCGAGTTTTTTCAAAAATAAGGTTGGATCGAGTTTAGGGTAGAAAATCCCAACACGACCCGATATATTTATATATTTTTATTATATTTTTATATATAATATTTAATATTTTTATTAATTTTTTTTCGGGTCGAGCCGGGTTTAACTTGGTTTTTTATTATTTTATCGGATTCGGATCAGGGTCGGATTATGCATTTTATTATTTCGGGTTAAGTCAAGTAGGAAAAAATATATATTAAGGTCGAATCAGATCAAATTCTTAACAAATATTTATAATTTCGGGTCGGGATCAATACGATCAAAAACCCAACCCGACCTATTGTGATCCTTATATTTATTTTGACAAATATATTTTAAATACATACATATAGAAGTTAATATATTTAAGATACTTATTAATAATATAATCCTTTTTAAATATATATTTTTAATCTCGTCAAATAATTTGATATGACTTATTACTTTTAAAAGTAAATGATGATATAATATATACATTTTAGGCTTCATTTTGTAATACTTCTAAAAAAATACTTTTGAAAGTAAAAAATAATTTAGAACTTGGTTTTTATTTTGGTTTGAAAAATATTTGTCAAAAGCTGAAACTACTAGCTTTTAGTTTTTTCAAGAAATATTTTAAAATAAAATTATTTAATTATTTTTTTATATCATTAATTCATTTATATTTTTTTAAAAAAATGTCTAAAATAGATATTTTATTTATTTAAAAGTATATTTTGATAGCAATACCAAGCACTCATTTAAATCAAACAATCTAAAAGTATTTTCTCATTATATTTTTCAAAAATAATATTAAACTGGCCCTAATATTTTACATACACTTTGAAAAATATTATTTTAAAAAGTTATGATTTGAAAGAATTAATGAAAAAATGATTTTGGTAAATATATATATTTCAAAAGTATAAAGAAAAAAAATCCAACAAGTAGTTTTAGTGAAAAATAATATTTTTTTATCTTAAGAGATCTGATTTCAATCGTTATATTTATAAAATGTTTAAAACAAAATACTAAAAAAAATAAGGGATAAAATACTTTTTAGACACTAAGCTTAACAATTCTTCTCAATATAGTCCCTGATTTGTTTAGTTTTAGTTCTAAATCTAGTATTTTCTCATTATTTGTTTAGTTTTAACCACTCTCACTCTCAGTGTGTCATCTAAGCCCAAACACTAATGTGGACAAAAAAAAAAGGAAACGAATAGCACTAAAACACTTATGTAAGGACCTTTTATGTAATTTAACCTTTTTAGACCCCTCCTTGTCATTACCATCAGCATATAATCCTAGTGACGAAACTATCCCATTTACCAATATTCTTATTTTTATTAACGCAAATTACTAAGATTAAAATATATTTATTTTTAAATTTAATGTCTATTAGGGAAGTTACCTAGAATGTTAGGGCGTAGAAGGGTACAAAGGAAGACTCCTATATATTTTGTTATTTTTTAAATTTTATTTAATTTTATAAAAAAATTCAAAATCTTTAATTCCTCTAACACTTCTAAAATCAAACCCTAAATTCATCCCCTCCCACCATCGATTACTCTTATTCTCATCTGATTTTGCGATTGAAAATTTTATCATTTTATCAAAAGAAATCGATAAATAAACCGTCGATTGTTTTGTCAACGAACATCTAATAATAAAAAGAAGAGACCGATTGAGTTTCTCACCGATAAGTAGAGGAATGGGATGTTGAACGGAGAGGTACGCGATATTTGAGTCGTGAATGGTGAATCATCGATGTGTGAGGATATCAGACGATGAGGGAGATGTGATTTGAAGGTTTGAACAAAAGAAATTAAAACTCTAGATAATGCGTCGTGAACGAAGAAATGTGATTTGAGTTATGAAAATAAACGTTAGACATCAATTTGTCCTAAAACAAACGATAGACATCAAACTGAAAAGAAATATAATTTAGACATATTTATGATATTTAAACCAAACAAAAATAATAAAAATAGATTCCTCTATATTAAAAACACTTAAATATATTCAAATACATGTTTTATTTTCAAAATATTCTATAGAATCTAAAAGAACCTTAATATTGCGTCACTCTAATGTTGTCAATTTTTATTGTCATTTTTTTTTAATTTTGTCTTTCTATTTAATTTTTTTTAAATTAAATTTTTTATGAATTTATCCCCTCTACTTTTAAATATTTTTGTTTTGCTCCCCTCAATTTCAAATCTTAACTCCGTCTCTGCCTAAACTATTCTACTAATTTACCCCACATATAGCTTTTAGACTTTTCTCCTCTTTTCCTCATGCTTTGATACATTACAAAAATCATACTTATATTAAATATTGTACTACAATTATATATATATATATATAATTCTTATATTCTTTATATTTTTAAAATATTTATCTTAACTTAAATATTTTTCACAAATTCATTTTAAAGTCAAATTCTGTAATTATTTTTTATATTTTTATATATATACTTAAATTCTAACATTTAAGAAGTACAAAATGATGTATTAACGATATGAAAAATATATAACAACAAAAGGTCGTTGCGTATACCTTCGTTGTTAAGGTATGAGCTTTGACTTTATTGATAAAATTATTTAATTTTTGTTTGCCTAATCGATTTTTAAGACTTTGTTATGATTAATTTAGATCGATCAGTGTTATACATTAATTTTGATGAACGTGTCTTTTAATGAGAATTTTTTACATACAAAAGATCTCAAACTCAAAATCTATTTAAGCGATATAAAATTGTTTACCGCTTGGATCAACCAAGTTGGTAGAACTGACAAGTCTTTTTAATTATATATAACAATGGCTTTTACTCGTTATTAAATATTGTGTTTTATTTTGTAAAATACATGTTCATTTTATAGTTGATGTTCCAAATTCATGATTCTTTCTTCTAATAATATCATCTCTAAAATTTAAATTTACATTCTCTTTTAAAAAAATAATATATCTTGTCATGGCACAAAACTCTAATTAATTGTGATCTTTTAACATCTTATTTTATCGTTTCCAAATATTATAATTTTTTTACAACGATCAAATATATTTTATTAACCACTAAATTTGTTAAAAGAGTTTGATCTTATCTCTTTTAAATTATATTTCAATAAATCATTTTGATTAGTAAGATTTATTTTAATTTAAAGTGCAAATAAAATTCATTTTAAGAAATTTGTTCATATGTATTCTTAACTAACTGACAATGCATAATACCTTCTAGACAAAGCGATTAAAATCAAATCTCTTAAGATTAATATCATCTATTATTTTTTTTTATTAAAATCACTCGTCAGATTCGATTAATTCTTTTTAACTCTCTAATCCATTTCATTTTATGTTTTAACGAAGATGATGATCTCATCCTTTGCTACATATGACTTAATCATACTTTATACTTTATCCACTTAGTGTGCACTTAAACATTTATTGCACATTGTGTTTTAAATGGGAGAGAAACAAGAGTTGGTTCTTGAAGAATTTCTTTCTAATTTAGTTCATCCATATCTTTAGTGTAAACTAGAAAATCCTTGAAATAATAATACATTTGATACAGCATAGGTTACATAGTATTTCAAGAAAGTACTTATTATTACTATGGTCATTATTTTTAATCCTATAGGTATAAAAAAATTAAATGATATTTTTCTTCAACTTTCCATATATCTTATAGTGTTTTTATTTTCAAAAATTTATAGAAGTTTTTTACAACAACACTAATAATAAGATTCATTTATTGTATCTTAGTTCGGAGAAATTATTATATGATCCCGGTTTATCAATAAGATTCATTTATTTAATAATATATAGTCAGTTGAAATTCACCTTGGGAAAAAGGAAAAAGGTGGAGATTCACCTCGAAAAAATATGATGAAAAATTATTATTAAATTGAATCATAATTTATGCGGTGAACCAGACTCATTTAATAATTTTTCTTTAGTTCGGTTGCAGGATAGATTCAAGATTGGATTGTGAGAGGTAAAGTTGATTGATTTTGAGATGAATAAGGTCTTAAAAATAATTAAACAATAAAACTTAAGGGATTAAAATTTAATCTAACTAATTTTAAAATTAAAAGATCTTAAAAAATAATTAAACCCGAAAAATAAGGGGTCAAGACTTAATTTTATAATTTTAAGTGATAGGCTTCTAAAAATAATAAATAAAAAAATTTGAGAAATTATAATAATTTTAAAATTATTATCGATCTAAAATGCAAATAAACCATCTAATTTCGAAGTTACCCCTCTCACCATGTTTGATTGACACCATCTTAATTATCTACAATTTTACATTAATCTATTTAATAATCAAAGTTGTTATCATCAAGTTTTCATAAATTTTAATTGATTTTTCACTCATCTTTATATAATTAAATTCATAAAATTTATTATATCGATCGTGTTTGAATTTTATAAATTGTGAATAAAACCAAGTTAATACACGCTATTAATAAATACGGTCAGGGATAAAATCATGTACGAGTGAGGAGGGGTAATCACCTTTAACCCTCGAAGAATTTTTTTTCCTTTTATCTTTCTATTTAATTTTTTAAAAATAATTTATTTATAAATTTATCTCACTTTCAAACATTTATATTTTTTAGACCTTAAATCTTAATTTCATCTCTAAATATGATAAATACATTAAAAACCATTAAAACTAAATACATTATTATATTTTTAGCAAAATGATACGTAAAATATAACACCTTTATAATATATCCTCCTTTGTGATAATGACATGATCGGAAGGCATTACTTCATACCATTAGATTTTGCACTTTCATTCTTATTTGTTTCTCTTCACTCATATTATTCCATATTTACTAGTTTTTTTCTTATAAATATTTCAATGCACGATTTATAATCACTTTTATATTTTAAATCATTTAAAAAATATTTAAATTTAGAGAGTAATCAGCAGTGTCTCCCGTACGAAATAAAAAAATATAAAAAAATTGAAAGTTAATTTTTAAAAATTTTATGATCACTTTTAAATAAAATATTTATACAAATAGAAATTTTTGATTAATTTTTAAAAATTATTCATATTAATTTATAATTTTAGATTATTTATGTGGTACGTAAGATGTCTTATGCCTATTCCGGTGCAAGTGCACACCTTACCAAGTTATAGTGCAAATGATATCATCTCCTACAAGGACTGGTTTACCTACGCAATTTATTGGTCCTGCACGTAAAAAAAACTAAATTGTACAAGTAATTTGGATTGATTGTGATTAAACTAAAATTGACTAAAGCAATCAAGTAAATAATTAAAAGAATCAAGAGATGAAAAAAGGTCAGGTTAAATTGCTTCGTAGTGTGGATTTCAATTATAGATTATTCTCGTCTTATTAATATAAAAGTTGAAATTGTCGTCTCGGCGGGTCGTTGAAGGGTCGCCTTGGCTGCCTCGACGGGGTATTGCTTTGACGGCAAGTCAACAACTCATAGCTCGACAGAACGTCTTTTTATGACTCCTCCTTATCCCTAATTCGGAGTGCTATTGATGGTCACATCTTAATAATACCTCCCGACATGAATCAAGGATGAACAACAATAGATGATACGTTCTTTTTAGTCGTTGAAACTCGAACTTATCCCTAAGCTAGATTAGTCAATATACAAGAGTAAAGACCGTATTCACTCGTTTCGTGAGCCTAACTCTCAAAAGTCTAGACAAATAATTATTTTCTCGCAAACTTTTCCCCCCGAACTTGAATGCAAGAAATAGTATGAACTAAGAGTGAATAAACTATAAATCAAAAACTTGCATTAATAAGATTTAAATAAAATATAATTTTCTTCCACAACTACTACACAAAGTAACTTAGACCTAATGGAAGAATTCGATCATAGTGGTGGAGATGACGGATAGGGTAAAGAGGAAGAGAGCCTCTTGAATGCAATTTGGAATAAAATACTTTTAATTAGTAAATAAAAAACTTTATTTTATTTCCTAGTAGGGATGTAAAAAGTTGACACGAATTGAAAAATCCAACTCAAACCTGTTCGAGTTAGAACCTGGTTTGACTCGAGGATGTAATAACCCGAACATGATCTGTATGCGATTTTTGTTAATCCGAACCCGATTTGGACCTGTTACTATTGTAACCGAACCCGACTTGTATCCGACCGAGAATGACCCAAATTCGATTTGAACCTGTTACTATAAACTCAAAACCCAACCTTCATCCAACTGAAACAAACTCGAACCCAAGGCTGACCTGACAGATAACTGATATTACCCGACTGAATCGACTTGAGACTTGATTTTATCTGACTTGTTTTGAACCCGACCTGATAATTGTTCCAACTTATTTTGAACCCGACCTGTTATCGATATGAACTAATATTTACAAGACTTGATATTTATATGACATGTAATTAAGAATATCTATAATTTGATGAATTTAAAATATTGATAAATATAATTAGGTTTAAAAAAATTAAAATTAGATATGAACTTAGAGAATTAATTTAGGGATTAATATTTAAATTTAATATTATATATTTAATTTAATTTAATTATTTTAATTTATTTATTATTTTATTTAGTTTTAGTGTACTTAATTTTAATTATAATTTTAAATTAATATTTCATTAAAAATTAAAAATTAAAAATTTAAATTAATATTTAATTTAATATTTAAATTATTATAATTATAATAAAAATAATATTTAATTATAATATATTTAATTAAAATGTTAATGTCATAATGTGTATAATTACATGTTCACATTCATATCAAAATTTTGTTTATAATTATATTTTATCAAATTTTATTATATATTATAATATATTCAAATTGAATTATTTTATTAAATTTAGGATTTAATTAAGATAAATTAACAATTAAAAAAATAAACTATGAACATAATTAAAAGAATTTTAAAATTAAATATAGATTTTTATTAAATTAATCTAAATTATGACTCAATTGAATTAAACCAACACAATTGATAAAAAAGACAATTAATAAAGAAAAAGAGAAAAAAATTAAAAAAAAGATTATAATATATAATAAATTTTAAAAGAACATTATTATTATTATTATTATTATTATTAAAATATATTATTACTATATATAAAGTATATATTGGGGAATTTTAATATATTAAAGTATATACTTTAATGTATACATACTTAAGTATACATTAAAATATATACATATGCATTAATATATATTATATTTAAGTATATATATATATATATTAAAGAATGTATATGTACATATATACATTTATATGATTTATATATAATAAAGTATATATATATTAATACATTAATACATATATTAAAGTATATATATATATGCATACATATATGTATATTATACATACATACATACATATATATTCCATTCGTCTTATTTAATTTGTCAAATATTGTTTTTTTAGTCAAACTTTTTAAATTTTTTTTACAACAAACTTTTTAACTTTGACCCATTATAACTTTCAATCTATTATTGATAAAAATATATAAAAAAATATGTTTTAAAAAATCTTTAATCAAGTACTTTAAAAATATAATTTTATAAAAATTAATAAATTAAAATATTTAAAATCAATATGATCAAAGTTCTAAAATTTTGATTTTTAAAAAGTCAATACTAGACATAATAAGTGTGACGGGAGTAATATATTAAAGTATATTATATATGTATTAAAGTATATCATATAAAAATAAATTATACAAAAATATATTTTATATGTATTAAAGTATATTATACATACATACTAAAATTTAACTATATTTTTATTCATATTAATCAATAAAAGTTTAAATTTTCACCGAAATTTATCATTATTAATTTATAATTTTTTAATTTAGTTCAATATTTTAGATATGACCCATTTGATGATCTTTTTGTTCTTTCTAGTCCTTACAACTTTATTTTTATTCTAAATTGACTATTATTTATTTTTGTAACTTAGTCTAGTGTTTTTAATAAGATGATATTTTATTTTTATCATGTTTTTTTTAATTTTAAACGTAACTTCTTATTAATTTCTATTTTTTGTAATTTACTCCAATGTTTATTCTTTCTAGTCTCTAAAACTTTATTTTTAGTTAAAATTGAACACATTTTTTTTCTGTTCTTATTCCAAATTAACCCCTATTCATTTTTTGTAATTTAGTTTAGTGTTTTTAATGTCATGATATTTTTATTTATCTCTGAAGACTAAAATTTACCTTTATTAATTTCTAATTTTTTTAATTTAGTCTAATTTTTAAAATATGAATTATTTGATGATATTTTTGTTTAGTCTAGTGCGTAACATTTATTTTTAATGTGATTCATGGTAGTGAAAGACATTAGACGTTAAATAATTAATTCGAAACGAATGATCAACCCAAAGTCTATCGATTATTTATATTAAACTCAAACTTAATAATTAATATGAATTCAAAACCGTAATTTATCCGACCTGAAATAACACCGACTTGAAAAGAGACCGACCTGAAATAAACTTGCCAATTATCTGATTTTGACCCGAACTGTTTAAACATGACCTAAAATGGACCCAACCTGAAATGAACCGACCTGAAATGAACTCGTACTTGACCTGAATCGATTCAAAACATCAAATCAACCTTAAATGACTTATATCCGATTTTACGTGACCTGACAGTACCCGCTCTGAAACTCATCCGATTAATTGTTTTTACATCCATATTTCCTAGTTTATTCCTATTGGACTCTTAACCGTACTTATTTTCTACCAAATATTGTATAAAATCAGTAAATAATTGCATGGACGCTAAAATGTAAAAATGTACAAATTTGTCTATTATTACCATCTAATTCTATTAAATACAAGAAATAATTGAATTAAATAGGGTATAAAATATAGGACTTGTAACCCCCTAAACCGGCCTATGCGGGAAGCCCGGCTAGAGTGTCACATCGTTTTTGTTTACGAGACATATGGCATAAAAATTATTTAACTGAAGCAAATGAAAGTAAATACCACCTAACAATTTAAAATATGTATATGTCACTAAAAACAGGGTAGCTGAAAATAATATTCACAAATAATTTATATAACCCATAGCAAAAATAATACTTTTAAAATACCAGTGATATAGTATATATTGGCACATGTCACCTTAACGTAAACTGAGAAAAAAATTAAAGTATGTTACATCAATGTGTAACCAAATAGTATGTAGATCCTCCAATGCCAAGTCCGGGATGTCTATCTACGAGTATCTGAAAGAGGAAGAAAACAGGTATGAGCTATAAAGCCCAGTGTGTTCCAACAGTGCAACAAAATACAGATAATTTGATTAAACGGTAATACAGAAAATCAAATCATGTAAATGCATGACAAGCTACCCTCCAACCGAACTCCTGGATACAGTTCCCCCGAACAGTATCTGATACTGGCATTAACCTAAGCCCCTAAGGCAAAGGTACCGACCTAAGGGATTACCTTAGGGAACAGGCGGAATTACCTCGGCTAATGCACGAGAACCGATAATAGGCGGAATTACCCTAACTGGGGTTAGGAACCGTAAACAGGCGGAATTACCAGCTGGATCAAGGCTGAACCGGATATTAAATACTACTCATCACCTCAACACTAAGATGGCAGGCATATGGTAATAACAGGAATTATGGTGACAGTAACAGAAGTTAAACAGGCCACATGTATACATAAATCAGGACATATCAGATATACAGTAAATCGAATGTTATATCTTAAAATTCAAAGCAAGTATTTTCATAAACCCAGAAAATAGTTATGTGCACATACTTGATTTGTTTAAAACACAAAACGGTAAAATACAGTTATTTAGCACACAAGGAACACACCTCAATGGCAAAAATAGACAGGTGATCTACTGGGCGTTCGAGCCTCGCTTTGTAGCAGTACTGGACCCTAAAAATATCAGATAAAATTTTTATTAATACTGGAGCTAAAAATTGAATTGATTATTCTTGGGTATTAAAACATACGGGTCACGATCGGATCTCGGGATCGGTCAAAGCGGGAGGAACTGGGTTGGGTCGGTGCACGATCGGGAGAAATATGGGGTGCTACAAACAAACAGATATAAATTTTAGACTTTAAATAAAACTCTGGACTTAACTTAACTTGGAAGAAAAGTTTGACTCGAGACTTTAAAGTCCAATTTGGAGGCTTTCGGGTTCGAATTTTGAAAAACGGACTTCACGGATGGACTCAGGATGTCGAAAAACATAAAATAGGAGTTTTTGAAAAATTTGACTTTTTGGTCAAAGTCAACGCTGACGTCAGCAGTCAAAGTCAACGCTGACGTCATGCTGACGTCAGCAGTCAACGGTCAGCGCTGACGTCACGGTCAACGGTCAATGGGTCAACGGGTCGGTCAACGGTTGACTGGGTTGGACCGGTTCGGTTCGGTTGGATCGGCTCGGTTTGGGAGGGCCGGTTCAAGGCCGGTTTGGACCGGGTTTGGACCGGTTTGGACCGGTCAGTTCATGGTAACCGTCCCTGGTGACCGGAAACCGTTTCCGGCGGCGCGTGAAGGCCACGCACGGCCCTAAATGGCCGGGAAACACCCCCTGAGACCGGATCTTGTACAGATTTCACCAAATAAACATTAATTTCCAACCAACACGCAGGAAAAGGAAAACGAAAGGGGAAAACTTAGCTTAAAGCCGAGACAACTCCGACGAGGGTGTAGCCGGCGACGAACTGTCACGGAGCTAAGGGGGTTTCGACCGTCTGGACACAAGGAACTTGGGACGACCGGCGACGCGCCCAACCGGCGTTGACTGGTGGACGGATTCGACGAGAACAAAAAGGGTTTTAAACCCTAAACCGGCGAAACTTTCGCCTTTGATTTTGGCCGATTGGCGCGGCCGGCGAGCGCGTGAATAAGGGGGTTTTGACCGGGGCAAGGAGGCGAACCGGTTGGTGGCGGCGGTGAGCACCACGGACGGCCGGAGACGAAGATCGGCGGTGGCCGATTTGAGAGAATAAGGGGGTTTTATTTTTGGGTTTCAGAATCTAATATGGTTCTAAAATAATTTTTAATTAATTTTTTTTTATACTTATATATATATATTTTATTTTTATTTTATTTTATTTTTTTTATTTATTATTATTATTATTATTTTCATGAGTGTTACAAGACTGTTGTACACTTATCAATTTAATTCTTGATCATATATTATACCAATTAAATCAGATAATCTATTAACTAATTAATCAAAATATTTAATTTTAAAAATGATTTTTTACTTTGTTTATTACAATATCAAATACTTCCTCTGTCGCATTTAAGAAGTCCACTATTGATTTTTTAAAGTTAAAATTTTAAAACTTTGACCAAAATTATTTTAAATATTTTAATTTATTAAATTTTATAAAAAATATATTTTTAAACTACTTGATTAGAGGTTTCTAAAATATATATATTTTATATTTTTATCAATAATAGATTTAAAGTTATAATTAGTCAAATTTGAAAATTTTTGACAAAAAAAGTTAATACTGGACAAATAAAGTGGGACGAAGGGAGTATGATAATATAGTAAATCTAATAATTGTTCGATTGTGATAAAATGTAAAACAACTGAAAAGTCAAAAATTAAGAGTTTTACACCTATTAATCTTACCAAGAGCCAACACTTTTTTAAAAAAATTAAAAGGGTATCAAAATATTTAGACTATAAGATATTGTAATACATGAAAATTTAGAAATATTATATATAATAGGTAAGATCATTTAATCAAATTTACTTAAAATTGTGAACCGTAATTAAATAATTTATTTTAAAAATCTACTCTCGATTTTAATTACTCTTTTAAAAATATTTTGTTTAATTATTAATTTCATATTATTCAATTCTGGATCTTACTCATCAAAATAGGAGTGAAAAGAAAGTGTTTGAATTAAAAAGTTTTAAACATTAGTGACCAGAATAAGAGTGAAAATAAAGTTGAATACTGATTATTATAGTTTACCCATTTTTATTAAAAAGAAATAAACATTAACAACAACTTTTAACGGAACTTTTAACGGTAAGGACCATATCAATTATAAACTAAAAATTGAATAATTTTATCATGTTATGAATATCTTTATTTATGGTGGATATCCATATATTAACTTAAACTTTAATGAGCTTTATTATTAGAGTTTGTTACCCATTAGAATTAAGATTTCCATCTTATGCCTATAAATATAGACTTTTGGAGAAAGTATTGTACACAACCCTACTTTGAGAATATAATAAAAGTCTCTCTTTTCTCTCATCTTTGTTCTCCTATTTTATTCTTATTCTTTATTTTATTCACAACACGTTATCAACACGAGACTCTAACCAACGAAGGTATTTTTCGTTCAAATCTTAAAGAAGTTATTGAAAAGAATTTATTACTAGCATGAATCAAAGATAAGTTCTTTCCCCTTTATTGTATTTTAATTATTGATTATTTTCTCTCTTAATTTTTAACTTGATTTTTAATTTTTGAAAATCATTGATTATTTGGTGTTTGTGTAGCGATAAAGTGGATCAATTACCGTGGTTCTTGTCAACAATTCCCGAAAAAGATTTTAACAAGATATTGGTAACTAAATCTACCATATATTTAAATTAGTGGAAAGTCTGATATATTTTAATTATTTAATTTGAGATATTTTTTCGTCTTTATTCATAACCAATATTTATTTATTTTATGATGATGAAAGTTTATATTTTAATCATGTTCTAAGTATTACATGATATTAGAACAAATATTAAACCTTTAATTAATTAATATGTTCTTTGTTATATTGATTTAATTCGAGTATATTGGCTGGACATCCCGTTCTGCGAGGCTACTGGTCTCAAAGGGGTTCTTTTTAAAGGACCTTGACTGGTTTAACAACGTCGCGTATGAGGATTAATTTTTTTTGTTCATTGTATATATATTTGTTGATCAATTACTATTTAATGTATGAATATTATAAAGTTTATATTTGCTTGAAAACAATATTATTTTTTATGTCGAAAAAATTGACTATACACTTCTCCCAAGTTCAAGTTACGAAAATTGTCTTGATCCAAGAATTTTTATGGGAGACATTCCTTGAAGTGAATGCATGCATAATGCTTATTCCATACAATTATTGGATTTATGACATTCCTTAAAGTGAATGCAAACATGATGATTATTCCATGTGATTATTTGATTTATGTCATTCCCTGAAGTGAATACAAGTATGATGTTTATTCCATGCTATTATTGAATTTGTTTCATTCCTTGAAGTGAATGCAAACATGATAATTCACTATATGTTTAGTGAATAAAACTCAGTTATACGCCAGAGTATCATTGATGAGGATATGTTACAAAAACATATTCCACTTTTCACACATTAATTAAAGTTGTCCTGTAGACACAATATCGTGCAAAGGTTTTAAAGACCTATTGGCTTCGCTCCATTCCTTGAAGTGAATGTTATATTTTATAGCGTAAAGAATAAATGCCACATTAATAATTATGGTCATGATTGATATCATAAAATAAACATGAATAAGATGATTATTTTGAGAATGCTTATATCCACAAGAAGTGGAATTATAAAGATGACAAGAATGATAGAGATCATATCAAAATCTTTATGTTATCAATGTGATGGTACAAATCATTGATCTCGTACTTGTCAAACGCTGAAGTATTATGGACTTTATATGTAATCATGAATGATAAATGAAAGAAAATATAAACAGATATTCTTTATGGCGGAAATAATTATGACGTTGTTGATCCAACTCAATTGGATATTATTAATTTTCTCATAATCCTTCAAGAGAATAATTCGTCATTTATTTTATTTCCCTTATAACATCTAAAAGAAATAATTGATCTTTATTTATTTTTTTTATATTAATTTATTTTTATTTGCTATTTATTTATGTTAATTTATTTTATATATTATTTATTTACGTTTTAAGTTAATTTACTTTAAATGTTATTTATTTACGCTTTATATTAATTTACCCTTTGAAGAATATTATTATTTCCAGAATAAAATATACAATAAATTGTAGTTATTTATGTTTTGCAGACAGTACAAGTACTCATACTATTTAAGCATAAGCAATATTTTCCCATTTAACTACAAGGGAAAATGTGAGTACTATATCTCAAAGTACTGAAATGCTTCGGAAAAGTTCTTGAGAGTTTATCTTTGATAGATAACCGATTTGATTGATGTGTTATATTTAATATTTTTTTCCATTCCCCAAAGTGAATGATATAAAGCACATATTTTTCATTCCCCGAAGTGAATGAAATAAAGCACATGTTAAAAGGTGCACAATTATGCATATTTTCCCATTTTAAATGCAAGGGAACAATATGATTACTATATCCGGAAGTACTAATATCATAGAAAGCTCTGAATGAGCAAATATGTTATTGCCAAATGAGACTTAATCTCATATTTACAGTGCATTATGCTCGTTAAAGTCGCAAAGAGACTTATTGAATTTTAAAGATATTTGCAGAAATATATTGAGAATATTAGTCAAGGGGATGTTGACTATCTCAATATTACGAGTACAACTCAAGGCAATAAGGAAATCTTGGCAAAATTACATGCACTATTATCCATATTGTACTACATAAGAATTACTACAAATTGAAGCTCATGCTATTGTAAACTAGATGTCTACTGATAATTTTATTTGGCATGACCGGTTAGACCATCCTGGTTCAATTATGATGCGAAAATTTGCTGACACTTTCATGTGGTCATTTATTGAAGAAATAAGATTTTCTTCATGGTAATTTTTCATGTGATACTTGTTATGAAAGCAATTTGATTATTCAATCATCAACAGCTAAGATAGAGTGTAAATCTATTAATTTTCTAGAATGGATACAAGGTGATATATATGGGCCCATACACCTTTCTTAAAGACCATCTAGATATTTTACGATTTTTATCGATGCATAGGCTAGATGGTTATGTGTATCCTTGTTATTAACCCGCAAATTGGTGTTTGCGAGGCTACTTGCTCAATTGATAAAATTACGAGCATATTTTTCAGATTATCTTATAAAGACAATCGATCTTGATAATGTTGATGATATATAATTTTATATGTAGTATCACTAATTCGCATCAAGTCAACAAATTATTATAAGTTCTCCCCATTACAAATGGTTTTTGGTCAGGAACCAAATATTTCTCATCTTAGATCTTTTTGTGTGCGATATATGTTATAATTGCTCCACCATAACGCAAAAAGATGAGTTTTGTTGGAAATATGTATCAGATTTAAATATCTTGAGCTTCTGATAGGGAATTTATGTACAACCCGATTTATTGACTATCATTTTAATGAGTAAATTTACCCAACATTAGGGGGAGAAAATAAATAGCTGGGGAAAAAAATAAGTTGGAATGAATTATCATTTCCTCTTTTTGATCCACGTACTACACAATGTGAACTATAAGTTCAATGGATAATTCATTTAACAAATCAATTGCCAAATGATTTTGCTGACCCTAAAAGAGTGACTAAGTAACGTATGCCAGCTATGAAGGCTCCGATTAAATTTGATGTCCTGGAAGGACAAAATCTAGTTGCTAATGAGTCTAACTTACGCTTGAAGCATAGTAGACAAGTAAGGTCCAAAGATAAGAAATCATCGAAAAAGAAAAGGAGCTATATTTTATGATGGTTTGATCGAGAAATCAATGAATTATGAAAATCTCAAGAAAATATTAAAAGGTCTCCACCAGAGACATTGAAATGAATCAGGTACCTAATAATAAAGAGATCTCAATAGATTATGTCATGTCATGTAATAAGTGGAACTAAAATTAAATCGACGTCGATAATATATTTGCATGCAATATAGCACTAGAGATTTTATTTGATGATGTGGACCATGAATCATTGTCAATTGGGCAATGTAAACAAAGAAATGATTGGCCAACATGAAAGAGGCAATTGAGGCGAAACTAAAATCTCTTTCGAAAAGAGAAGTATTGGGGCCTATAGCCCGTACATTAAAATGTGTAAAGCTCATGGATATAAATGAGCCTTTGTCAGAAAAAGAAATTAAAAGGGGAAATCATGAGATATAAGCTCATTGGTTGCACAAGGACTCTCACAAATACATGAAATTGATTATGAGGAAAATATATTCCTCAGTGGTGGATGCAACTACTTTTAGATTTTGATCAATCTGGCAATAAATAAAATTAATCAGTTTCTGCCTAATGGATGTTGTTACATCCTATTTGAATGAGCCTCTTGATAGTAATATTTACATGAAACTTCCGAAAAGATTTAGATTACCATAAGCAGTTCATTCAAGTTCTCAAGAACATTATTCAATCATATTGAATATATCTTTTTATGGCTTGAAACAATTTAGGCATATTTTGTATAATCGTCTCATTGAATACTTATTAGCATAATGTTATATGAATTATTTCCCCGGACATTTTTATTAAGAGGTTTAACTCTGAACTTTTATTGTTGTGTATGTTGATGATTTGAATATCATTGAGACTCGTGAAGAGATCTCCTCAAAATCCTTGTGCATCAATCAACATATAGAAAAATATTTAAGAGACTTTACATGCATAACGCATATTCATTGATCACCCTTGTGGTTGTTATGTCTCTTAATGCAAACGGTCCATTCCATCCTCAAGAAAAGGGTAATGATATTTTTAGTCTAAAAGTACAATATATACATTATTTGATCTGGAAGCATTGTATCTTAGTTGATCCAGAAATATTATTTAAGTGCTACGAGATCCTTACCTTTAAATAATTGTTATGCATGAGGCAAAGCCGAAATATGTGTTTGGCTAAACATATTATGAAGATATGTGAATTGCTTTCACAAGATAAGATGCAAGCTATCTTGTGTAGAGATAATGCAAAATTTATATCTCAAGGTGGATATATCAAATGTGATAAAACAAAACATTTTTTTTAAGTTTCGTCCCATATGATCTTCAGAAGAATGGTATTCAATGAATCATTTCAAGTAATAATTTGGAATATTTATCCACTAGTACATAATCTACTTCAATATTTGAAGATTTTATTCAATATTGAATTATGAAGATTCAAAGATCTTATGTGATATTTTCATGAGGGAGAGTAAATACGCGTTGCACTCTTTTTCCCTTAACCGAGATTTTGTCCCAATGGGTTTTCCTGGTAAGGTTTTTAATGAGACAACATGTTATGCGTATCAAAGATGTATGTACTCTTTTTCCTTCACTAAGATTTTTTTCCACGGGGTTTTATCTTAGTAAGGTTTTAACGAGGCACATTATCTTCATGGATATCCTAGGGGAGTGTTATGAATATATTTATTTATGGTGGATATCCATATATTAAGTTCAACTTTAATGGGCTTTATTATTAGAGTTTATTACCCATTGGAACTAGGGTTTTCATCTTATGCGTATAAATATAGACTTTTGGAGAAAGTATTGTACACAACCCTACTTTGAGAATATAATAAAAGTCTCTCTCTTTTCTCTCATCTTTGTTCTCCTATTTTATGCTTATTCTTTATTTTATTTGCAGCATATTGTCACGTCCCTAGATTTTCACGCCCGTAGAACTCGGCAACTCTATCTAGAACGTGCGGCCTTAGGCTTTATAACTCTAGACAAACACCTAAGTAAGCCTTTTCACCCTTCACGGAAGATCAAACTTCCCAAGCACCGACAAACGCAAAACGTTCTATGCGGAAGCGAATCAAACGAGATGAGCTAGGAAGAACTCTTCAAGAACGCTCAAGAACGTTCAAGAACACTAAAGAACAAAGAAAGAAACACACTTGGAGATTTAGAGAAAATGCCTTTATTCCTTGGAAACTTGGAATACTCTGATACATCAAATGAGGTGGGGAAGGCCTCTATTTATAGTTGAACTCCCCTCGATCCTACGGTCTATACAATTTTACACCGACGGCTATGATACAACCTTATCCATTTACAAAGCATAATTCTAGGAATATTCCCACCTAACTATGGAAAGAATCTTCTGTGTTCACACAAAGTGTTCACACACCTTGGATGGATAAGTCTCTCCCTGGATCGGGCCAACGTTGGTGGTCTTCGCAAGCCCAGCATTGCTCTTGAAATTACTTGGGCAGGCCACATCACACCATGTGATGCCAATGTCTTGGACCCCAAACAACGGCCCGTGACATTCTCCCCCACCAAACTTGGCGACGCCCTCGTCGCGCCACTCGGACAACACTGAGTTCGATCCTGGGGCTTCTCGCGTACCTTGGCTTGCTTCTGTCTCGGAGTCTGGCTTGAATGTCCCCCCATAAGAACCGCTCTCCCCATAAAGAGCACCGGACTCTGATTCAGTTGTCCCCCATAAGGACTGCTCGCTTCGGCTCGCACCGTCTAGTAAAATCAACCGTACCAAGCATATCTTGATCACTATCCCCGTGTTCAAGAGGTACTTCACTCATTGACCCAGCATTTTCTCTCTCCGACAAGACTTCTTTCCTGAAGCTTGACGCCCCATTGCTCCGCGGCAATGCTACACCCATCGACACTTCGGTCCCCTTGAAGTTCGATGCATCGGCCATCTTGTCCACGGATGGCTCCTCGACGGCATCCACACCAACAGGCTCAGGCAACACATGCCTCACCAAGGAAATGTCCCCAACAGTCTCCTTTTCCACGATGACTCCTCGGCTTGGAGCATCCTCGACACGCTGAATAGCTGTCAACTTCTTGGTCCCTTGCCCGACGTCTCGTCGTACGGGTACAACACATCGTTGTCTCGGATCCAAGATACACACGACGTTGGCACACGGAATGATGATCGCTTCTACACGGTCAAGGAAGTTAAGTCCCAAAATAAAATCAAAGTCATCAATATCGATTACCTTGAAGTTTTCCTTCGACTTCCAATCACCAATTTGCAACTCAACTTTCCGCACAGTCCCTATCACAGGAGCTTCCTTGGCATTCACAGTCTTGATCTTGTCTGTTGAATCCACAACTTTCAGACCAAGCTCTACTGCAGCCTTCTTAGACATGAACAGATCACTTGCCTCGGTATCCACCAAAGCACTCTTTGATCGTCCCGCCACATTGATGTCGACAAACATCAACCCATTCTGCTTCTTGCCATTCTTCTTGGCAGAACTCAGAATCATCGAGCCAAGCTTCGCAGCCTCATCACTCTCGGGCTCGTCCACCTTGGACTGCTTAACTCGACCAGGGCACTTTCGCGCTCTATGCGGCCCCTTGCACCGGTAACACTTGTGTCCCGTTACCTTCGGCTTATCACCTTTGACACTGGCGATTGCACCAAGTGTACTCGCTGGTTCACCATCTGAGTCGTTGTCCTGACGGACTATGGCATCGAGGCGGCTCCTCTTGTTTGGACACTCCTTCACCATGTGAGGTCCTTTACAATGGTGGCACCTTATGGTTCCTCGATCCTTCCGCTCATTTGGCTTGTCGTACCGATTGGACTTGGGGGATGGCTTTCCCTCGACGCTCTTTTCTTTGGGTTCGTCCTCATCTTCCTTATCACTGCCCTTGCCATGGGGCCTGGAAGACTCGTTTTGTATCTCAAACTCCACAATCGATTTAGCAGCGGTCATCGCTTCTGAAAGATCCTTAACGCCCATTCTCTTCAGCTCTATTCTTGCCCAACGCTGAAGACCAGATTTGAAGAGATACAAACCCTCCGATTTACTCAAGTCTTTGATCTGCAACTTGATCTCGGTAAACCTTTTGACGTAATCCCGGATTGAGTCGTCATGCTTCAATTGATAAAGCCCATCTCGAGCTTCCTCGTTGGCATTCTTTGGATAAAAATGCTCCTTAAGCTCAGACTGGAAATCCTTCTATGTCCCGATTGGAATGTCCTCATCCGACTCAGAACATTTGTTTCGCCACCACAATAAGGCAACGTCAGTCAAATAGACTACAATAGTGTTTACCTTCTCGGTATCATCAGTGATACTCATTCCCCGGAAGTATTGCTCCATGCACCATATGAAGTTCTCGACATCTTTAGCCGACTTGGTTCCACTGAACTCTTTGGGTTTTGGGATGTCCTTCACTGGCTTAGGTGTCGTTGTCGAATTCAACACACCGTTCCGCATAGCAGCCTGATATACCAGTACTTCCGCCTTGAGTCCCAACATTTCCTCCCTCAATGCCTCAAACTTGGCTTCGAGAGCATCTCTCTTTTCCTCCAACTTATCACCTTGGTCATCCAGTTCCTCGAGGCGTGTGTCCACCACGTCGAGTCTCTCTACGGCATCCTTCACGGATCCTTCCATCCTGGTGACCTTGTCCTCAAGTGCAGACAACTTGTCCCTTGAGTTAGCTCGGCTTTCTTTGTTAGCCTGGGTTTCCACACCCTTCTGGCTTGCAGTAGCAACAGTCTCCCTCTTTGGTGCCATCTCAAAATCGATGCTTTCGTACCTCGAACGGCTAGAACGTTGCTCGAACAAGGCTCTGATACCACTTGTCACGTCCCTAGATTTTCACGCCCGTAGAACTCGGCAACTCTATCTAGAACGTGCGGCCTTAGGCTTTATAACTCTAGACAAACGCCTAAGTAAGCCTTTTCACCCTTCACGGAAGATCAAACTTCCCAAGCACCGACAAACGCAAAGCGTTCTATGCGGAAGCGAATCAAACGAGATGAGCTAGGAAGAACTCTTCAAGAACGCTCAAGAACGTTCAAGAACACTAAAGAACAAAGAAAGAAACACACTTGGAGATTTAGAGAAAATGCCTTTATTCCTTGGAAACTTGGAATACTCTGATACATCAAATGAGGTGGGGAAGGCCTCTATTTATAGTTGAACTCCCCTCGATCCTACGGTCTATACAATTTTACACCGACGGCTATGATACAACCTTATCCATTTACAAAGCATAATTCTGGGAATATTCCCACCTAACTATGGAAAGAATCTTCTGTGTTCACACAAAGTGTTCACACACCTTGGATGGATAAGTCTCTCCCTGGATCGGGCCAACGTTGGTGGTCTTCGCAAGCCCAGCATTGCTCTTGGAATTACTTGGGCAGGCCACATCACACCATGTGATGCCAATGTCTTGGACCCCAAACAACGGCCCGTGACAATATCATACATTTTAAAAATATAATAACTAAAATGAACCTATCCGCTAAAAAATTAGTTTACCCTAAAAAATATAATCAATTTGGATGATAGGTAAAGTCACCACTAAAAAATATATATGTTAATTATCGGAATTTATGATTTAATTTGATTTTTTTTTTAAATTTTTAATAAATTATTTTATTCTTATGATACGATTTTATTCTACTTTTTGATATTTTTTTTGTCTTTTGATATGTCTTTCTTTATTTTGTTTTTTATTAAGGTTGGATCTCACGACGATGATACGATTAATCAAGATGGTACTCTTTCTATTATGTTGGTGATCTCCTTATCTCGGACCCTTAAATTAGATTTGGATACGCGATTATATCTATGTTTCCTTATTCACAATTTAATTGTGGTAATGTCTTTGTTGTCAATGTACATTCATTGTAATATGTACTTTTTATGTTGTTTGTTGATGACTTTACCTATCATCATCGGTTTTTGTGATCTTTGTATTTTTTTTTTATTTCGAGTTTTTAGATTAAATTTTTACCTTTTTCTTGTATGATCTTATTATGATCTCATGAAGTTAATTTTATTTATTAAGCATATGATTTTAGATGTTTTGTTTATTAAATTGAGAATTTTCATTATAATTTTGAATATATTTTAGTTTAATAAAATTAATAGATGTCTATTATATTCATAAAAAAATAAATGTGATAAACATATGTAGAGATTATTTTGAGTCGCTATAAAATATAGTAAATTATATGTTTCTTTTTTATTCTTGAAAAATGAGGGGTTTAGGAGTAAAATAATAATTTAGATTTAGAAAGGGGATTTCTTTTCAAAAAGAATTGAGAAAAATCGAGTTTTGAAAATATTATAATTAATATCTTAAACGATATTTAATTATTGTAACAAAAATAGTTTCATGATTTTTAATATAAATATTTTTAATTTAATATTAATAATTTAATAATTAAAAATAAAATATTTATAAAGATAATTTGATAAAAATTGCTTTAAAGTAATTTTATATTCTTTTAATTAAAAATTGTCATCTTATATTTTTATCAAATAAATTAAATAAGGTAAAATATTATTTTTAATAATATGTCAAATAATATTATATTTTAAGAATCTAATTTTCAAAACTAATGACGGAGTCAAATAGATAATGGAAGGATACTCTTCTCACAATGGGTTGATAATCAGGAAAATAATTAAAAAAATTTTAAGGTCAAAATCAACTAGATAAAAAATAATTAAAATTTATTTATTTTTTTAAAAATATCCGCAAAACTCAAATGGTAATAGAAACAAAGATTGTTATATTTGTATTATAATTTTTTTTGAATAATATTGAATATTTATTTTAATATTTAATTTTTATTTATATTGAATATTTATTTTAATGTTTAAAGTTTAAATTTATTTTTAATGTAGGATATTTACAAAATTATTGTTTGATATTTTACAAATATAAAATATAATTTAATTGGGGACATTCATTTTAGACATTTTACAAAATTCGGCGAACTCAATTCATCATTTAGGACTTGTAAATTGAATGATTATATTTTTATTAATAAAGTAATAAATTTTGTTTTTTTAATGAAGAGTCATCGAAACTTTTAGAAGGGAATGAAGACGAAAAATACCTTAAACCCGACTCGAACCCGACCTAAACACAAATACCTTAAATCTTTTAAACTTTTTAAACCTTTTCAAATAGAGAAGCGCATGGGTCGGGTTAGGTCGAATTTTCGGTTCACTCGAACTCGACCCGAACACAAATACCCTAAACCCGACTCTGACTCGAATATTTTTTTAAAAAAATCCAACTCGAAAACAAATACCCTAAACTCGACTCTGACTCCGACCCAACTTATAAAAAAATAAATTTAGGGACTAAGTTATAAAAAATAATTTTTGGAGACTTAATTATAAAAAATATAATTTTAAGGACTAAATTATAAATAAAAAAAATAATTTTAAGACCTAATTATAAAAAAAAATATATAGATAGAAGACTATTATTATAAATGTCCCTAAATTTATGGAAAAATTACATATTTAATCTCAAGTCGGGTGGGTCGGATATTTTACACCCGAAACCGACCTGATCCTATGACACCTTAAAAAATCACCCGACATGACTCGATCCGAACCCCATTTTTTATTAAAAAATCCGATACGATCGGGCCAGATAAAATACCTATCCCTACTCTCAAACATAATAATAATAATAATAATAATAATAATAATAATAATAATAATAATAATAATAATAATAATAATAATAACAACTAAACTGAGAAATAATTACTGAACCGGACTTAATAAAATTGCACAAAATACTGCGATTTCAAACATTTTTGGATTTTAATTGAACCATTCCCTCTCTATTTTTGTCACAAGATTGTTCAAATAGCTAAAACCTGTTTTTCAGGCAGTACAATTGCTTTCCCATAACATTAGGAAGTGCAAAGCAAAGAATTAACTAAAGGAAAAACGGTCATGCATAGTATGGAATAATACTTTCAAGCTTCTGTTTTTTCTTCTTCCTTCCTCTCCCCAAGCTCTACAAGTAGAGTCAAAAGGGCCTCGCACATTTCGGTAGCATCGGGATCGTCACGATTTTTCTTCTTTGAAGAGTACACCATCCAGGCGTGGTCGAGTTTCTGCTCGGGTCTGACTATGACCGAACCCGGAACTTCGGCATCACGGCATGTCACTAGTCCATCACTCTTTTCCCCATATCTCAGCAGCAAGTGGAGAGCACATACAACCATGGCAGCGGAAGCCGGAATTAATATTGGGACCTGGTGTCCAGGTGCACTGACATTGTCAAACTCCGAATTCCCGAACTTCAGAAAGGGAATCCGAGGAAGCTCCGCATGAGCTATTTGTGTAAATGTAGCTAATACACCAGGAGTCACCTTTGCTTCCGAGCTAAACGAGATAAGAGGGATTCCCTCGGGTAGCTTGTGCTTCGTAACAAATTGTTTTCTCTTTTCGTATGTAAGATCTTCCAACGCTCGCATGTCACCCTGCAACACACACACATAATATTATGCTTATATTTCTTGCTTCACTCGGGTGTTGATTCATCGGAGGAGGAAACGATTACCTTAATCGTCTTGCATATCAAAAGTTCCATGATCCTTCGAGTTTCTTTGTCAGCTATCTGGCCTTCTCGAAGCGTATCAGAAGCTATGGGGCTACCACCATACGGACTCTGCACCAGTGCCAGTCCAGCAACTTTGTTCCCTAACTCAGACCAATAAATGGACAACGCCGCGGCAGAATCAACTCCACCCTTACTATGCCCGAGAAGCAGTACACGTTTACCAGACCCCCATTCAAGCTCCTCGATGTATTGCTTCAGCTCCCAGGCATTATGCTCCACCGATGCCTACATAGGACAACTTAGAAGAAATGCAATCCTGAATAATAGTTTTCTTATGCCGGAATCTAGATAATTTACGAGTAACTCTTACTTACCTCGCTGTGGATTTTTGCTATATGGCATGTTAGTCCCATTTTTGAAAAGAATCTCTTAGTGGCCCAAAATATAACGGACCATGGTTGCTAAAAAGGCCTGAGAAGATTAGAAATCTACATTATATTGAACGGAAGGCTATAGGAAATAAGAGAGATACCATTGTATTCTCATACCTGGAACTAATAGATATACAAATGAATCGGGCAATTTGTGTTCTCCGTTCCTGGATGTGAACATCTCGATTCAGCTAGCACGGAATAATATCTTATTATTCAGAAAGACCAAGGCAAAATTAAATTTGTTTGGTACCTTATAGATTCTAGCAGTTCCAGGAATCTTGCTGAACCGTCCTCGACAGGAGCCATTCCAGGAGTTCGTTGCAACCAGCCAATATCATCGGAAGAACCACGCAATGTTCTCTCCATCCGGGATACAATGCTGAAAATCACAAATGCTTACATTCATTATAAAAAAGCAGACCTACCAAAGTTACTGTGAAGTTAAAGATCTGAGATTTTGCAGCTGGAGTCGGATTTGAAAAAGAAAAGACAGAACATAGAAAGATTCAGTGTAAGAAAAACGACATACACCATAAACCGGATTCTCATTTTGTAATCTTATCCAGCAGTTTTACAAAATTAAAAGGAACCAACTTGTTTTACCTATAGACTTGTACCAGCGTACATTGCAGGTAGTAGAAAGCACATCTCCACGGGGCCACTACGAAATGCCAAGTAAGCCGTAAAGCAAACAACGGGAACATCAACCTACAACCCGGTAGAAGCAACTGCAAATAGGGTAAATGAAAGAAAACAGAATACAAATGCTTACTATGAACATTATCATTGAGAATGTCAGGGCACCTTCTGTATATAATTGATATTGAACTCGGAAATGGCATATTCCAACCCAAAATTTAAACGAATAGTATAAAATTCAACCATTTTGTTCGTATTTTCACTCCCATGTCTCATACTGTCAGTTTATGAAGATATTCTATAGTCAATATCATGCAAGTAAAGAAAATGGATACCCTTGAAAGATGAAATGGACATCTTGCCTTAGTTGCCTAAAGTGATTAGCTTTTATAATTCCAGAGTCTATATTTGCAAGAAATTCGCCCTCCGGTTCCGAGGAACTTCTTTGACAGATTCCGGAGTTCAAATTTTCTGTGCAATACATCGAAGATACGGTGATGAAACCCTCTCTGTATCTGTAGATATCTTGGAGAACAAGATTCTCTACAAACACATCTAAAATGTCTAAATATATATGTGTAATACACACATATAATCAAAAATGTCAAACACACTGATGAAATTGATGAATCTGCGACTTAGGTTAGCTGTCCATGTTAAAAGACAAGTGAAAATGTCATCCATTGATGTGGAAAATAAGAGGAAATCCAGAATATGTGATGTATTATTCACAACATCATGATGGACCTGATAACAAGATTTGCATTAGACTAAACCTGTCAATCGGACGAGTAGATTATGCGTCGGGTCATTCCGAGTTTGGACTATTCAGACTACTTGTCCGAACCATTTCAGATTCTGATTAGATGGGGACTAAGGTTCAAGGTATTTCGGTTTAGGCTTAGGCTGTAAATCAGATATTCGAATTCGGATCAGAATTGACAGAGAGCTTAAATGATGCAATGGAACAGAACATTATAAAGTAATCAAGACATAATCCACTTATGTTTTTATTTCCCTTTTCTTGAGGAAACTGTCTGAAATGGTTTCAACTTTCAATCAGTACTTACAGATAACTGGTTATCAGGTTCAGCAAATCCTCCATCGATGAGCAAATCTTCCATTAAAACCTTCCAGCACAGCCTGATGCATAGAGAAAAAATGGAAATTTAAGATAATCCAATGGCACATTTAACTACAAACATTCCCATTTTCTCAGTAACCAAACAAAAGGGATAGAAAAACAAAACAGATAAAAACAAAAACATGAAATGTCTAAAACAAACTGACTAAATTGATTCAAAGCTGGAATAACAAAAACCTCAAAGAGTAGCTTAGCTCTGCCAAAACCCAGAACTTGTTTTTAAAAATGAGAACTTTCAAAACCCAAATTTATAAAGGAAACGAAAGGGAAAGAAATTAAGATACAAAATTACATACCCAATTGCCAAGAAAGCTCAAAGATATTCAAGCAAAGAGCACTGCAAAAGTTCACTGAGAATTTCTTCTTTTTTCTTTTTAAAGAAAAAGTGAATGTATGACTTGGTCAGCCGAATGAAGATAATAACGTTATCTTCATCAATACTCAACTTTGATTCCAGTTTTGATCTTTTCTCATTAATTTGAATGAAAGCAAATATATATATACATTATTACAATCTTGATCATATATATTACAAGTACTAACTAGATAGACATGCTAGCTTGTCGAAAGTTTTCAAACTCTTAGATATTTGGTCTAATTGTGACTTTACTCCCTTTATTATTTTGAAGTCTAAGATTCACTCACTTTTTTGAATTTGACGTATAACATTGTTGTTGGTTACGTTGGATATACAGTTCTAGAAAGCGACACTTAATTTAAGGTTAAATGAAGGTTGTCCAGTTAATCGGGTTAAATATGTACAGAATTTCTTATAAAAATTATAAAAAAGCAATATATACATAAAATATTACAATGTAATAATTTGTGCATATATATAATTATCTACGCGAAAACATATTTTGTTACAAAAAATATAAAAATTTGTATACGTACACAAATTACGACAACATATACATATTTCCTTATAAAAGTTGTAAGAAAAAAAGGAATGTATTGAATTTCTTACACCAATTCACCCTAGACCAAATGGACTCAACTTAGTATAAGCATTGTGTACATAGATGAGTCTATCACGTGCGATAAACATTGTTAAACACACTAATATTAAACACCGTTGAACTTCAATACATTAATTAGTAAAGATTAAAATTTTTAAGGAATTAACATATAATTAATAATTAATTAATCATTTTAAAAAATTAAATTAAATTATTTTCTATGTATTAAATTTAAATGTAAACTAACTAATTTAGTACCTCACCTATAAATGTATTTTTTTATTTTGGTACTCAATTAATTTTTATTTATATTTTAGTACCCTTCGTTAAATTTCTATTAAAATTTAACAAAAATAACAATATGTCATGGTATAATAATATTTTTATTCCTAAAATTTATACATTTTAATAGTTAAGTCTTAATTCAAAAATAATTATCCTAATTTAATCACCATTTCAAAATTTTTGATCAAACTCCAAAATTTTCAATTTATCTTCTTCCCTAAACACCCAGTACCCAACCACCATCTATTCCTACCTCAAACCTATTTTCTTCTATCTGGAATCCGCAAATCGACTGCCTCCTTGTCGTCTCCTCCATCTTACATATCTCCTGCATAATTTTTTTTGATTTGGTTTTCCACACCGATGATAAATCCAAGGGTAAACTTTAATGTGGCCATGAATTTCAATTAAGTATTTTTCTTCTTTCTTAACTATTTTATTTTCACAAAGATAAAAATACTTGATGATTTTTGAGAATTTAGATAGTTTACTAATAATGATTTTTAGATGAAACAAACTCCATGCATGTGTTGCTTTACTTTGAATCATGTTTTGATGATTTACTGATAATGATTCATACTCTGAAATTGGATATTGTTGGAGTAGACGACAATGGATTTGAGGTACAAGTAGGCGTTAGATGGGTACTGGGTGTTAGGGGAAAACATGAGAAATTAAAAATTTTGGGCATGAGTATTAAATTAGGATAATTATTTTAAATTAGGACTTAATTGTTAAAATATATAAATTTTGGGAATAAAATATTATTATATCATGATATGTCATCTTTTATGTTAAATTTTAATGGGAATTTAATTGAAGGTACTAAAATAGTATTATTTTTTCAAAATAATTAGTTGGAGTATCAAAATGTAAACACATTTATATGAAGGTACAAAATAGATGGTTTATCCTTAAATTTAATATATATAAATAATTTAGTAAATTTTTTAAATAATTATTAATTATATGTTAAGTGTTTGAAATTGTTAATCTTTATTAATCAGTTTAATGGTGTACAACGGTGTTCAGCGTTAGTGGTGTTCAACAATATTCGACGTCCATTGTAGAATTTTCCTTGTGTACATACTTAATTTTTAACGAGATAATATAATATGATACAAGAAATATAGGAATTTGAGTATATATACAATTTACTATAAAGTATACACAATTTCTTACAAAAGTTGTAAGAAACATAGTATGTATCCAATTTCTTACGCCTACTCATCATGGCCCATAGGGGCTCAACGTAGTATAAGAATTTGTTTACATTTATAATTTTTTACGAGAAAACATAATTTGTGACAATAATTATAAGAATTTATGTATGTGTACAGATTAGTACAAAGTATACACAAATCCTTACATAATTTGTAAAGAAAAACGTATATACCGAATTTCTTACACCTAATCACTATGGCTTAAAGGGACTCAACTTAGTGTAAGGATTTATGTACATAAACAATTTTTTAATGAAGTTGTAATAAAAATGGTATGTACCGAATTTTTTACACCTACTCACCATAGACTAAAGGGGCTCAACTTAGTGTAATGATTTGTGTACATACTTAATTTTCAACGAAATAACATAATATGGTACAAGAAATGTAAGGATTTGAGTATGTACACAATTTACTATAAAGTATACATAATTCTTTACAAAAGTTGTAAGAAACAAATTATGTACTGAATTTCTTATACCTATTCATCATGACCATAGTGGTTCAACTTATTGTAAGGATTTGGATACATATATAATTTCCTACGAGAAAACATAATTTGAGAAAATAATTGTAAGATTCCGTGTATGTGCACAAATTAGTATAAAGTATACGCAAATCCTTACAATATCTGTAAGAAAAAAAACTTATGTACCGAATTTCTTACACCTAATCACTATGGCTTAAAGGGACTCAATTTAGTGTAAAAATTTGTGTACATACACAATTTCCTACGATAAAACATAATTTGGTACAAAAAATGTTAGGATTTCTGTATAAACACAAATTACTACAACGTATACATAATTCTTTATAAAAGTTGTAAGAAGCACGGTATGTACATAATTTTTTACACCTACTCATCATGGCCCAAAGGGACTCAACTTAGTGTAAAGATTTATGTACATACAAATTTCCAACGAGAACATAATTTGGTACACGAAATATAAAGATTTGAATTTAACTCAAATTACTATAAAATATACACAAGTCCTTACAAAAGTTGTAAGAAACACAGTTTGTACTGAATTTCTTTTGCCTACTCATCATGGCCATAGGTGCTCAACTTAGTGTAAGGATTTGTGTACATACTTAATTTTCTAAGATAAAACATAATTTGATACAATAAATATAAGGATTTGTGTATGTACACAAATTACTACAAAGTATACATAATTCCTTACGAATTATGTAAGAAAAACGATATATACTTAATTTCTACACCTAATCACTATGGCCCAAAGGGACTCATCTTAGCATACGGAATTGTGTTCATGCATAATTTCCATCGAGAAAACATAATTTGGCACACGAAATGTAAGGATTTGAATATGTACACAAATTACTATAAAACATACATAAGTCCTAGCAAAATTGTAAGAAACAAGATATATACTGAATTTCTTACGGAAGAAGTTCAAGGTTTCCTTACGAGAAAATATTAGGATTTGTGTATGTACATAAATTATTACAAAGTATATACAATTCCTTACAGAAGTTGTAATTAAAACGATATATACTGAATTTCTTTCTCTTACTCACCAAGACCCAAAATGACTTAACTTAATATAAGGATTTGTGTACATACATAATTTCTTACGAGAAAATATAATTTGGTAAAAAAATTAGGGTTTATGTATGTACATAAATTATTACAAAGTATGCACAATTTTTTACAGAAGTTGTAATAAAAATGATATGTACCGAATTTCTTACACTTACTCACCAAGACTCAAAATGGCTTAACTTAGTATAAGGATCTGTGTACATATATAATTTCCTACAAGCAAAATATAATTTTGTACAACAAATGTTAGAATTTGTGTATATACATAAATTATTATAAAATATACACAATCCCTTACAATATTTATAATAAAAAGGGATCAAATTGTGAGGGCAAATCAAAGTTAAAAGCGTCAATATCTTCTCATTGATAACAAGTAAAGGAGAATTGTTGTTTGTCTCTGTATATACCAATAAACAAAAAAATAACACAATTTATTAGGAAAAATGAAAAATTAAAAACTCTATTAAAAGTAAATGATTAATACAAGTTTAAAAAAACAAATCAATAAAAATAATAAAGATTGTTACTCTAGTGAATTATAACATGAGAACTAAAGCAACAGTAGAGTTAAAATTCACATATGACAACTTTTAAAAATTTTTAAAAGCACAAAACATTCGTAAAATGAAATAGATATTTTTCTTACAATAAAACAACAAAGAAACTAACCCAAGAAATGAGATCTTTAATCCCAAATTTAAATGAGAAAGAGAAACCTAAATCAGAAAAAAGAGAACCACAACTGCTAAATTTTAGATTCAAAATTTTAGATTTAAACCTTAAATTAATATCTTAAACTCTAAATTTAATAAATTTATGTAAATATGTAGTAGCTAATTTAAAAATGCGCTACGATAAAGTATCCTCATTTTTTTTTGAAAATTGAATTTGGTGTAGATTTATTTTAAAAACTCATTTTTCTTTTAAGATAAAAATTTAGAGTTGTCACCGATTATTTAGATAAAGTAGACTAAATACTACAAAATAAGAGATTCATTGAGTTTAGGAATTGATTACGTATTGGAAAGAATTAAACCCCATAACGCTCAAAATCGATACCAAATCACACATTTCTTTTGATCGATGGAATCTAACACCCTAAAATTAGAATTATAAAAAACTAATTTAGATAAAATCTCAAATAAAAAACCTAACCTGGAATTTTGGGATTAGTTATTGTAGGGACCAGTCTATAAAAAATTAAAAATTTCGGGGCTTGTGTGATGCATGCACTAAGGACCTTACATCTGATGGGTTTATGTTACCACATGGCCCGATGACAAGAACAAAGTCAAGGCAACTTAAAGACAAGATACAATCAGCAGTCCAAGATTTTGTAAATAAGGGTTCCCAAGACTTCTTGACGAATCAAACATCGAATGAAGAAATCTTATTTCCTCAAGTTTTGAGGCCCAAATGCCTAAAAACATATTTGAGGCCCAAAATAAACTATATATTAAATAAATAAAATCTGGAATGATCAACTCCATGTGCTGATTTTAGGAGTATTTTTTTATTCAACTTTCCATATGTTTTAATTCATATTTTCCTAAATAATTGTTGATCCCTTCTAATTAGCTATCTATGTGTTGAATTTTAGGGATTAAATAGCTATTTCTTAGGTTGTTTTGTTGTCTCTTTTAGGCTATAAAAGGAGGCAGCCTATTCTCTTGTAAATCACACAATTTGAATATTTCTTTTAGACAATAAATGTTATTGAGTATATTTTTGCAAGTATTGTTGCTTGTTCCTTCGAAGCTTGTCTTCAACACGATTTCCTTTTAATTTTCGTGGAAAAAGCCATCTTCACACTTTGGGTTGCCAAGATAATCAATTCTTGAAGGGTCGGTTAGAGCCTATCATAGAGTTTGCTTGATCAATTGCGATCAAGAGGGTTCCTAGGACATAAATCTATTCCACATTCCATCCTATTCGCAACAAGTCCACAATCCATTTTCAAATAAGCTTGCTACTATTTTAATCATCTTCTTTACACCATTGCCCATTTATTCTAATATTTTCTTTTGTTATTACATTCGATCTTTATTCCGCTGCCATATCCTATCATTTGGTATCAGATTTAGGGCGATTCTTGGTGTTTCCATAAAAAAAAAAGAGAAAAATAGAAAATCGCAACAAATCATTTGAAGGAATTTAAAGCCCAAAATTTCCAGATCAAATCTAAAACGTTTGACGAGTCACCACACGAAAATTCATAATTTTTGAATATTGGGAACCCTTTGAACCAAGTAGATCATTTTTCTGCTCAATTTTAGGCCTTTTCAGGGGGGCCTTTCTATTTTCTTTTATTCTTAGTTATTAGTTCTCCTTTTTTTTTTTACCTTTTATTGATTCTTATACATCATCTAACACTTTCTTGTCTCTTGTGTTAGTAGAAACATCAAGTTGCATACTTTTCTTCCTCCTTGCAACTACATTTATTTGGTGTCTTTCTTTTCTTGGATTCCTAGTGCTTTTGGATTCTTTGTTAGGGTTAAAATTCCACTAAATATTGGTTGTGAAATCGTGGCAGGACAGTTTTAAAGACGTAAAAGATCAGTTCACTTGTCTCTTTAACATTTACTTTTTTGGAGTTGTAAGTAAGGTTTCTTTTTTTTTCTCTCTTTTATTTTCTTGTCTACTTTAAATTTGCTTTGAGTATTGTGTTTTTAGGATGCCAAACAAAAACACAGATAAAGATATACCACAAACATCAGTGAATCTTGAAAACGTTGTATATAGTTTATCAAAACTGATTGCAAGAATAAATACGAGATTTGAACACAATGATTTGGTGTTACAAACTCTCACCTAAACCATAGCAAGCATGAATACTAATCGAGAGGCGCCAACCAATGGAAACTCCTCAACAGATAGTGATGGACATCAAACTAGGCGTGCACTACGACAAAACCTTCCTCTTCGATGCCTACATGTTCACAACCGTCGTTTTGATGCACCCAGACAAACCGCTCGTGAGGAACCTTCTTTGGCCAAACCAAAGTTCTTTGTTCCTCCATTCAGAGGTAAACATGACCCATATGCATATTGCGATTGGGAGAGCAAGGTTGAACTATTGTTTGTCTATTACAAATATCCCGAAGAAGAGAAAGTTCCTTTGATGATATTTGAGTTTTTTGATTATGCTTTGAATTGGTGGACTCAATTTGTTCGAACCCGACGATACAATGAAGAGCATGAGATTGATACATGGTATGAGCTTAAACAAATCATGAGAAATTGGTTTGTTCCTCAATACTACTATAGGGAATGCAAACAAAAGCTTCAACGGTTGAGACAAGAAAATAGATTCGTCGATGAGTACTTTCAAGAGATAGAGGCTCTACTACAAAGAGAAAACATCGAAGAGGGCGAAGAAGATACCTTAGCCAGATTTATTCTTGGTCTCAATGATAATATTTTAGAGGTGCTTGAACTTCAAACTTACTTAGATCTTGATGAAGCTCTCCAAAAGGCTATTGCTATTGAAAATCGACTACAAAGAAAAAAAAGGTTTCGACAAAGGGAATATTCTCACCACGATAAAGGTACATCTCAACCTTTACCATTTCAAAGTTCTAAGCCTTCATTTGAATCTTCCAGAATGAAACCAAAGGAAGAAGAGTTAAAACTGCTGGAAGCAAATACCAAACAGAGACCAAAATCGACCCGAACACCTATGGTGGATGAAAGTAATCAAAGAGCAAGTCGGGCTAGAGATGTTTAATGCTTCAAATATAGAGGACGTGGACATTATGCTCGTGATTGTACAAATTCGAGAATTATGTTTATAAGAGATAATGGTGATTTCTCATCTGATTCGGAGAAGGAACAAGATGATGTTTCTGAAGAAGAAATAATATCCTATCATTGTGTGTGACACGAGAAAAGTAGGGGCCCTTTTTTAGAAATTTTCTCTTTTTGGATTTTTATTCTGTTTTACAGAACCCTAAAGACCCATATTCCTTTTCTTGCTTAAGTAGTCGTTTTCCCACCCACCTTCCGCTTTTTCCCTCTTGCTTCTGGGTTATAACCCTCTGTTAGGGACCTTTTTATAAATATTTCTAAATTTAGTGTTTGATCACGTAATTATTTATTTTTAGGTTGTTGAAATGCCGCGTTTTGTTTACAAGGTTAAAAGAGTGTTTTTTTCCTTTCTTACGAGAATCTGAGAAATTTAATGAAATTCTTCTTTTTTATATTTCTTTTCTGCTTCCTTCATCTAAGCTTATGTTCTTCATCATCTTTCTCTGTTCAATTAATTCTGTAGATTAACAAAGGTATTAGGAGCCTAACGATTGTTGTTTTGGCCGACATTACAGTGCTTTAGGGAGTTGAAGCTATATTGAACGCAACTTTCGATAAGTTTATAAGTGACTTTAGAAACGATTTGAAGATATCCGAGAAAGGAGTAATGTTGGGGTTGATCAAAAGTGTTTTGAAGAATAAGATGAGTCTTCCTTGACAACTGATTTTGTAGAATCGGAGGAATTTAGTCTGTTAGAATCACCCCCCGTTCAAAGGGTAGCGTCGAAAGAATTGATCGAAACATAACAAGATTTTTTGTTGATAGGTTCTAAGGAACATAAGGTGTTCGAAGAATTGTTTATGATAGCAAATTTGGAGTTAATTGATTTTGATGACTCGATTGAAAGGTTGCTAGAACTGTGCCAAAACAAGACCTAAATTTCCAAGGGATGTGGGTACATGGCTAAGGGAACACTTTCAATTGTTACAGGATTTGTCCATTTGGTAAGTGATTCTCCAATTATCCAGTGTTTAGTTATATTTTCAAAGAAAGGATCGTTAATTCTTTAGAGGAGATAATATCACTGTCATTTATATATATGAATGAGTTGGTTCAAGCAAATGATCCTTATAGACTTCGACTTCTAATAATGGAGAGTAAGTTATTACAGGAAGAGAGAGATTCGAAGAGTGATTGGTATATTTTAATTTCTGAAATTGATAATCATGTTATTAGTTTCATTGCTTCTGATTTTGGAAATTTCATTAGTATTCTTGAAGAGTTAAAGCCTAAGGAGAGTATTGATGTTGAAATTAAGGATATTAAGGAGAAAGCTTTGATTATAACTCATATCAAGATTGATGATGCTGGACAACATGCTACTGTTGATGATTATCTCATTCATTTGCTTGATAATGGACTTAGTAGAATCTTTTACTATGACATGAAACCTTTAGATGATGAACATGACATTGTCAATGGGAGACAATAGAAGATTTGTTTATAGAAAATGGTCCACTTGATCATAAACCTGATGAGAGAATTGCTGAAAATGCAGTATTTCGTTGGCAGAATTACTTGGATGATCATCATACATTCATGGATCTTTTTGTATTGAAATTTGATCGTGTGTTACATATGAGTTCATGTGCTTACGTTCATAGATATGGTTTTGTGGTATTTGGCATTTTGCCATTGTTATTAAAAAAAGAGTAATTGTTGAAGAATACGGTGTCATGGGATTGAGATATGGATTAGAAAGGTTATCAAAATGAATTATGGTTATGTCATTCGCCATTAAAGATCAATTGCCAAAGAGTGCATGGCTCGTAAGCAAGTTGGGAGTGGGTAGTCTCTTGTGTCCATAATTTAATTTTGGCCTAGAACTTGCTAAAGGTTATCAGTTCATTGCATCATTCTATCAACATAATGGGGTCCAAAGAAGGGTGAAGAATACCTTTGAAGAAAGTCAAATAGTTAGAATAACGAATTACATTGACACTGAATTTGAATTAAAGACAAGGATGGATGAAATTGAAACACCAAACATCTCTGATTCCACATTTCAATTAGTTGCATCCTGGCAAGCCCTAAAAATTTATTGTTGAAGGGAAAGTTAGGACCTCTCAGCTCATCAGTAGCTTTGGCAGTGAAGTCATGGTGGAAACCTTCTTTTACTTTCAACATTTATGTATCTAGAGACCATGTTTCTAGAACTAGAGGGAAGTTTCTGAATCAAAAGGCGGACCATAGTAGCTCTATCACTATTGACGTTTCAAAAACGTTGCAATTTACTGAAGGTTGGAAGAAAACTAGAGGAGCACTTGCACATAAATATTTTCTGAAAATAGATGAAGAAAGAGTGCATGGTTTGATTGATCACGTTGAACTAAGACAATCGATTGTTGCAATGGAAAGTGAATCAGTTCAATTTTTTTCCTTTTATACTTCATTTTCGATCAAGACTAGAAGAGCATGTGGACACGTTTGGTCTAATCATTGGAAAAAGAGAAAGATCTTATTCAATCCTTGAGGTTAAGGATTAATTCGAGTAGGAAGATTTGTCAGGAACCTTCTTATAAATAATTCTAAATTTAGGGTTTGATCACGTAATTAGTTATTTTTAAGTTGTTGAAACGCTGCGTTTTGTTTACAAGGTTAAAAGAGTGTTTTTTTTTCTTTCTTACGAGAATCTGAGAAATTGAATGAAATTCTTCTCTTCTACATTTCTTTTATGCTTCATTTAAACCTCTTTTCTTCTTCATCTTTCTCTGTTCAATTAATTTTGTAGCTTTACACCCTCCTACCTTCGCGTATGGTGTACCGGTGAAGAGGTCTACCGAGTGTGTGTCTTTGATCTCTCTTTTAGTTTTTGATGCTTTCAACAAACCCCTGTCCTAGGTTCGTTAATTTGCTCAACATCTTCTCCACCGTTGTAACACCCCAATTTATTCTTAATTTTAAAAATTCTTAATTAGTTCAAATCCCTAAATTTAAAATCCTAGAATTTGAGAATTTAAATTAGGAACTTTGTTTTTGGTTAGTTGGTTTAATTGAAAAAATCCGAAGTTTGGGTTTAATTTAAAAATTTATGGTTTAATCTGTAAGTAAAAAAAAAACTAAATGCTTGTTTGTGATACATTAAGGCCTTATATTTATGTTTTACCCAATATTATGGGTATTTATTTGATTTGCTAGCACCCATCTTTCAAATTGAAAGCTTGACCGCCGTAAACCATTCTTTCAATCTCTCCCGAATAAATTATTCATCTCGCTTTTATTTTTCTCTCTCGATCAAGCTCCGATATAAGATGACTTTGATACTGAGGACGATATCGTATCATCGCCTCCACCACCTACTTAGAACGTTCCAGAAAATCCTCCACAAAATATACGATCCAATCTTGTTAGAGCTAGAGATAACTGGATCTAGAGAAACATCACCGTCAACATTAGAACTGTGCTTTCTTGAGGTGTGTTCCCTTATTTGGTTCTATATGTGTTGTTTTGAAATTATATGTATATATTTGCGACATACTGAAATTGTGTTTTGAGAAATATTGTGGTTCGATAGCATGTCTGATTTCTGTATTACGAATTTAATTGTGCATTGTATTACCATGCATACATGACATTGTGTTTTGAAAAAAATATAGAATTTTTGGATTTTTAATTTCAAACTTTTGTGAATATGGTTGTAACGCCCCAAAAATGAGCTTAGAAGTTATGAGCCGGTTTAGCCTAGTTTGGGATTAAATAAGTAAAACTTAGTTTTATATCAAAATAAATTGTGAAAAAATATCCTAAAATACTTATTTAATATATATTTGACTTTGGTCAAATTAATTTCGAAAATTTATCCTTGAATCCATAAAATTTTTAAAATAGTGACTATTTTGTAAAAATTGAAAACTTGAGGAAAATTTTATAAACTAACACTAGCTATAAGATGCTAGGAACCAAAACGATAATAAGATGAATGGACGAAGACTAAAAACTTAACTTGAAGCCGATAGAGTTCTCGTAAGAACAAAGCTGAAAGCAACATTTCAGAAGAGTTTTCTGATATCAAAAGTGGTGTCCTACAAATAAAGGAAAGGTTCATATTTATAGTATTCATAGGAACCATATGAAGAGTCTTAATTACAAAGTTTATAATATCTTAATCTTAATGCTAATAAAAAAAATCATGAATGCATTATTTCTTAACATCTCTCAAAATGGTTGAAAATTCCAAGAGTCTAGAATGAATTTTGACATTCTCTAGAGTGAATCTAGACTCATATACATCCAAAGTAGAAAACTCTTGCACTTCCATGGCTTGCTCACTCATGTATAATGGTCGAGGGATTGGTTCCTCGTTGGCTTAACTCCTTTGGTGCGGAGCGATGCATTCCCCAAATGTGCTGGTTGGCTAAGAGTATTGACGGGTTTTGCCTCTTGGTGTGCGGAAAATTTGGACTCAATGTAACGGTCCGTGACATTCTCCACCACTGGTTTTAGCTACTCCCTTATCGCTTGGCCAGAGTGATATCGGTTTACTTGGCTTTTAAACTGCCAAAGTTTCTCAGCTTGTTCCCAACTTCCTTTGCTATTTGGAACTTCTTCCCATTGGAAAAAGTATTCATGACTTGGTTTGTATCCTGGTCGCTGAATGAATCGTTCTGCTTGTATGTCCCAAGCTGTGTTCTCGTATGATATTTTCACTCCATTTGATGTTTGGTGTGATTTGACTTGATCATGATTTGATTTATTCTCGTGGAAGGGTTTCAGTAAACTCTCATAGAATATTAGATGAGCCTTAATCGTTGTGGGTAATTCCAGGTAATAAGTTTTGTTGCCCACTCGTTTTAATACTTTCAATGGGCCCTCGTATATCTGCACAAGTATCTTGTGTGTGGTTGAATTTGGTAAGATCCCTGTTAGCTTGGCAAGGACTAAGTTTCCATCTTGATAGCTGGTGTCGCTCTGTTTTGTTCTTTCCCATCTCTTAGTCTGCTTTCTAACCTTTTGTGTATGACTTTGGGTTGGGTGTTCTTTCCACTTTGTTGCGAACTTGTGGGTTACTTGCTTTGGTTCATCATGCGGGTTTGTATGTGCTTCAGGCGTGGATGGTTGTTCGGGAATTATCAGTTGTAACAATTCCTTGGAATCTTTCAATGAGATTTAAGTTTCAACTTTTGGTCATCTCCTTCTTTTTTTGAAGGAGTTTTGGGTAACTTGAGGGCTATCTCGTCTCGAAGTTCGATTAGGACTTGTCCCACTTTTATCGAGACTTTCTTTGGCTCGACTTGGTCATCATGTATCAGTGTCATGATATACGGTGGTACTTCTTCGTCTATCCCTTTGCTAAATCTGATGGTCGACATTACTTTTTCCCTAACCCCAAGTATTCTTTTCACTGGTACCACGCATGGGTGTTGAGGGTTAAGTATGTACAAACAACTTATAAACGGGATGGACACTGCCCTAATTCGATTAAGGAAATCACTTTCGATCACAAAGTCAAAATCATCGAGTGGTATTACATTTATTGATTCCTTGCCAAACCATTTGTTGATCTTGCGTTTAACTCCTTTTGCTAGTCCTGTGATTGGCGTGTCCTTGGAATTAATTGTTTTAATGAACCCACTTGCCTTTTGAACATGAAGGCCAAGCTCCTTGGTTGTTTGTTCTGACATAAACAAGTCGGATGCACCAATGTCCCCTAAGGCATTCAATCTTCTTCCTTCCATGACGGCATCTATGTACATCAAACCATTCTTGTAATTTTTCTTAATCTCCATAGAACTAAGGATGGAGTTCAGTTCTGCAAATTTTTCTTCGCATTCGTTTTCTTGAATGTCCGCAGCTTTTCCGAGTTGGGGACAATCTCTTTTCATGTGATTGCCTCCACAATTGTAATAACTAAAGTTGTTGTTCTTTTCCCACGGCTTATGGAGTTTAATATCTCCATTGGATTACGTCTTGGACTCTTCTTTGGTATGCATGTCTGGGCCCTTTTCGTCATTACCTTTATGTTTTGTCTTGTCTAAATTTTTGAGTTCAAATTCTGCAAGAGAGTCGGCTAAGTTCATTGCTTTGGAAAAATCTTGGACCCCCATTCGGTGCAATTTCATCTTTTCCGAACGTTGTAATTCATTTTTGAAAGTAAAGAGGGCATCTACTTCGCTCATGTTATGAATTTGAAGCCTAAGTTCAGTGAACTTGTTGACATATTCTCGGATTGACCCGTCGTGCTTCATTGATGAAGCTTTTCCTGGGCTTCTTCTTGTGCATTATTTGGATAAAAATACTCTTTGAATTAAAATTGAACTTCTTCCCAAGTTTTGACGGGAATTTGGTCGTCCTTTGATTGGAAACACCTATGCCGCCACCATAGGAGCACAGCGTCGTGTTTACATTTGTGTTCTCATCTTCGATGCCCGTGAGTCGGAAATACTGCTCCAAACCCCACACAAAGTTTTCCACTTCCTGAGCATCCCTTGCTCCTTTAAACTCCTTCGGTTTTGGCATATCGACCTTGGGCTTTGTCACTTTAGCTTCGCCCACCATGCCGGTAATTACGACATTTTTGTAGAGGGATAGCTCGACCTTGAGCTTTTTAATTTCCCTCAACAGTTCTCCCTTCATTGACTCTATTGCGACTTGAAGGGATTTGTCTTGTTGGTTCAATTTTTCGTATGTTTGGTTGAGGAAACCTTGAACTTCTTCGGTGATATCATCCTTGAGACGATCGATTTTGGCTTCTAGCTCCTCAAAGTGATCGTTGACAACGTCTAGAGAATCCACTGATTCCTTTGAAATGGATTCCAGTCGGTTTACCCTTTCCTAAGGACTTGTTAGTCGATTCTTTGAGGCAACAATCTTTTTATCCATTTTTTGGGTTTCCGTGGCCTTCATGGCCGTCCCCATCTCCTCTTTCCTGCTTATATCGAGCGAAGAATCTCGCTCTGATACCACTTGTCATGCTCCTAGAGTTCCAACCGGGACATGCGGCCTTAGATGCCCTTTTCTCAATGATCTGACATCTAATTAAGCCTTTCCGATCTAAGCCAAAGAGCTTGGATTCAGGAGGAAACGTGAAAATCAAGAGATAATAGATAAAGAAAGATAACGTGGGGAAACACGAGCAAAATCTTGATACTTTTTATTGAATGTTGAAAACGTCGGGAAAAATAAAGTCTAATGCTTGAGAGCAAAACTCAAGACTAAATAAATAATGAGGTGGCGATAAGCCTCCTTATATAGACCCCCTATGTTCCTAGTTCTAATCTAACTAGGATTCCTAGTCCTTCAGGGATTAAAACTCCTTAGTCCCTATTATGGCAGAACTCCTTCAAGGAGTCAAACTCTAAGGCTCCTTAGGTGCTATCTACTTGGGCCCTAAGGTGCGACAACCTTGCTCCTGATGTGCGACAGGACTGACCCCGATGGTGTTTTCGGATACAACCATCAGTTAAGGGCGGGCTTGGTTCCCTCGGTGCCTTTGCGCTTGGCAACCGTGGTATTGTTGTAATTGACCCTCTTGGTCCGGGTGTATCCGGCCTCTAGGGTGCGGATGGAGTCAGCACTCATGGAGCGAACAGGTTCGACACCTATGGTGTCGACGGAAACGACACCCATGGTGAAGGAGGACCCGACACCCATGGTGCGGGCAAGATCGACACTCATTGTAACACCCCAACCCGGGTGCCACATTTGGGCCACAAGCCCAAACCCGTATCCATAAAATTTCAAAGTCAAACTCAAGTCAAAACATGATATAAGACATAATTCAAACGACATTTAAAATCCAAAATGATTTAACAACTCAAAATAACATCGGAGCTTCAAAATACAAGTTTGATAAAACATTTGACCTTACAACTAAATAAATAGAGTTACAATTACAACATTGGTCCTACGAATACATAGCCCAAATAATCTAGTAATTGTACTCTACCTTGTCAATGTTGAAGTCTCGAAATGATGGTGCTCCGCCACATCCGTCCGAACATCCGTCTACTTACCTACGCATGGAAACAAATTCCAAAACGCTAAGCTACGAAAGCTCAGTGGGTACACAACCTATCGACTGTGCTTTCAAGTGAATCCGACATCGATACTGGTATCGATGCTATTATGCCACAGGAGGATCCGGTATCGAACCATGGTTCGATACCCTTAACCAAACGTTCACTTTCCTCTCAGGGGTACCGATACCGGTACCCCGTGTATCGATACCCCCTGCACGAAATGCAGGTTTTAAGCTTTAAAATTTTAAGAACCTTAATCCAAACTAGTCCAATCGATCCCAAATCATTCCAACTCATTTATGAATTAGTTTAAATGAGTTTCTAACCAATTTTACTCATTATCAACAACCATAAATCAAAACACCATTAAGCATGCTAAGGCTCTATCTTAGCCAAACCATCACACAATCAAACAAGCATGCTAAAATGATGATGCACATGAAATGCAAAAGATTTGGGAGTGTACCAACCTTAAAAACGAGCTGAAGAAGCTCCACGACCAGCCTTCAAACCTTCTACTTTCCCAAGCTCCTAGAAGGCTCTCCTTGCTCTCCAACTACAAAGAAGATAACCAAACGATTACTACATATTCTAGATGATTTAAAGAAGCTAAAACAACCTTAAAATCATCCTAACACCTGCCCAAAACTTACTCCCATTCTTCCACAAAAACCCTCACTAAAACCTTACCTCCACCATTTAAAACAACTCTTACCTTGAAAGATAGAAACTTTTGAGATGAACAAAAACCCCTCTTACCTTAAAATGAGATTTCACAAGCTTGACTATCAAAAACCAACCTTTGATGATGGTGCTTGGGGAAAGAAATGGGTGGAGAAAGGATGAAGGAGTTAAAGAGAAGGTGATATCATTCTCTGCAAAATGCAGAAAATTAAACACCTCTTTTCTCCTTTCCATCATCCAATTAGCCATTTACCAAACTACCCCCAAGCCATCCTTCAAACCTAAGCCCAACAAAAAGCCTTTGACCCAACAAGGCCCCAAAAGCCCAACAACGAGGCCCACACTCTCGGGTTAACCCGACTCCGAGTTTCGAAACTCGGTTCGTGACAAGTCTCCCCTCCTTAAAGAAAATTTCATTCTCGAAATTTACTTGGGGGAAACAAGTGCAGATAGAGCAACCTCATGTCCGCTTCGACCTCCCACGTAGCCTCCTCGACTCCGTGGTTTCTCTAAAGCATCTTAACCAAAGGGATACACTTGTTTTGAAGCTCTTTGACTCCCATGTCAAGCAATTTTACCGTTTCCTCTTCGTAGGTTAGATCCGTATTAACCTCAACATCCTCTGAAGATAACACATGCGAAGGGTCTGAATGGTAATGCCTCAACAACTCGGAATCAAGAGTGATGCCTACTGCCAGACCAACACTGGGGAACTCACTCGGCCTGGAATCTCACATCGGGATGCTCGGAATCTCACATCGAGCTAATATACTCGAAATCTCGCATCGAGTCTTCACTCGAAATCTCATTTCGAGTAGGGCTCGAAATCTCACATCGAGCTAGGTCATCACCCGGAATCTCACATCGGATGGTCTTCGTTGTGTTGCAACACTATCACTCACTGGGTATCTAGATTCCACCAAACAATGACTCAAACCACACAAGATGATCCACCTAGGATCTTACACCAAATACTTTTCAACCAAGCCAAAACCGAGCATGCAAGCATAATTCTCATATTAAGACTCTTATCACGACTTACTACTTAACATTTGAGGCAAACCCATCAACAGTGATTTACGACTCATTTCATTAATCTATGATTTATATTTACCTTTAATTATCCTTATCGAATCTCATCTACTACTTATCTTGACAAAAGTTCACAGGGGTATCGATACTCCTATATGAGGTATCAAAACACCCTACATCGATACCCACCCAAAGAAGGAATCGAAATATGGGTATCGATACCCTTTGACCATTTTCAAAGTCAACGAAAGAGGACCCTCCAGCATCGATACTGGTATCGGTGTTATTATGCCACTAGAGGATCCGGTATCGAACCATGATTCGATACCGTTAACCAAACTTTCACTTTCCTCTCAGGGGTAACGATACCGGTACCCCGTGTATCGATACCCCCTGCACGAAATACAGGTTTTAAGCTTTAAAATTTTAAGAACCTTAATCCAAACTAGTTCAATCGATCCCAAATCATTCCTACTCATTTATGAATTAGTTTCAGTGAGTTTCTAACCAATTTTACTCATTATCAACAACCATAAATCAAAACACCATTAAAGCATGCTAAGGCTCTATCCTAGCCAAACCATCACACAATCAAACAAGCATGCTATAATGATGATGCAGATGAAATGTAAAGGATTTGGGAGTGTACCAACCTCAAAAACGAGCTAATGAAGTTCCACAACCAGCCTTCAAACCTTCTTCTTTCCCAAGCTGCTTGAAGGCTCTCCTTGCTCTCCAACTACAGAGAAGATGACCAAATGATTACTACACATTCTAGATGATTTAAGGAAGCTAAAACAACCTTAAAATCATCCTAAGACCTGCCCAAAATTTATTCCCGTTCTTCCACAAAACCCCCACTAAAACCTTACCTTCACCATTTGAAACAACTCTTACCTTGAAAGATAAATCCTTTTGAGATGAACAAAAAACCCTCTTACCTTAAAACGGGATTTCACAAGCTTGACTTTCAAAAACCAACCTTTGATGATAGTGCTTGGGGAAAGAAATGGGTGGAGAAAGGATGAAGAAGGAGTTAAAGACTAGGTGATATCATTCTCTGCAAAATGCTGAAAATTAGACACCTGTTTTCTCCTTTCCATCATCCAATTAGCCATTTACCAAACTACCCCCAAGCCATCCTTCAAACCCAAGCCCAACAACAAGCCTTTGACCCAACAAGGACCTAAAAGCCCAACAACAAGGCCCACACTCTCGGGTTAACCCGACTCCGAGTTTCGAAACTCGGGTCGTGACAACTCTCCCCTCCTTAAAGAAAATTTCGTCCTCGAAATTTACCTAGGGGAAACAAGTGCAGATAGAGCAACCTCATTTCTGCTTCGACCTCCCACGTAGCCTCCTCGACTCTGTGGTTTCTCTAAAGCATCTTAACCAAAGGGATACACTTGTTTCGAACCTCTTTGACTCCCCTGTCAAGCACTTTACCGGTTCCTCTCCATAGGTTAGATCCGTATTAACCTCAACATCCTCTGAAGATAATACATGTGAAGGGTCTGAACGGTAACGCCTCAACAACTCTGGCCCTCCTAGGCATGATTCACTTCTGCACAATCAAACAAAAGGATTTCACCATAAAAAATCAGCTTTTCAAGTACTACTAAGACTCATGGGCACGTATCCGCTAGACACTTGTTAGAACTCCCGACTCTTATCCACGGGGACATCCTAAAACCGACTAAACCTAGGCTCTGATACCACTAAATATAACACCCCAACCCGGGTGCCACATTTGGGCCATAAGACCAAACCCGTATCCATAAAATTTCAAAGTCAAACTCAATTCAAAAATGATATAAGACATAATTCAAACGACATTTAAAATCCAAAATGATTTAACAACTCAAAATAACATCGAAGCTCCAAAATACAAGTTTGATAAAACATTTGACCTTACAACTAAATAAATAGAGTTACAATTACAACAATGGTCCTACGAATACATAGCCCAAATAATCTAGTAACTGTACTCTACCAACTAGTCAATGTTGAAGTCTCGAAATGATGGTGCTCCGCCACGTTCGCCCGAACATCCGTCTACTTACCTACGCATGGAAACAAATTCCAAAATGCTGAGCTACGAAAGCTCAGTGGGTACACAACCTATCGACTGTGCTTTCAAGTGAATCATAACTATAACATGCGAGATAAGATAACATGATGATATGACATGCCAATGCAACCAACGCATAAAGTAAACAAATCAAGAGTGAGGCCCACTGCCAACCCGACACTGGGGAACTCACCCGGCCCGGAATATCACATCGGGCTACTCGGAATCTCAAATCAAGCTAATATACTCGGAATCTCGCATCGAGTCTTCACTCGGAATCTCACATCGAGTGGGGCTTAGAATCTCACATCAAGCTAGGTTATCACCCGGAATCTCACATCGGATGGTCTTTGTTGTGTTGCAACAATATCACTCACTGGGTATCCGGATCCCACCAAATAATGACTCAAACCACACAAGATGATCCACCTAGGATCTTACACCAAATACAATTCAACCAAACCAAAACCGAGAATGCAGGCATAATTCTCATATTAAGACTCTTATCACGACTTACTACTTAACATTTGAGGCAAACCCATCAACAATGATTTACGACTCATTTCATTGATCTATGATTTATATTTACCTTTAATTATCCTTATCGAACCTCATCTACTACTTATCTTGACAAAAGTTCACAGGGGTATCGATACTCCTATATGAGGTATCGAAACACCCTACATCGCTACCCACCCAAAGAAGGAATCGAAATATGGGTATCGATGCCCTTTGACCATTTTCAAAGTCAACGAAAGAGGACCCTCCAGCATCGATACTGGTATCGGTGCTATTATGCCACTAGAGGATCCGGTATCGAACCATGGTTCGATACCCTTAACCAAACTTTCACTTTCCTCTCAGGGGTATCGATACCGTTAGACTGTGTATCGATACCCCCTGCACGAAATACAGGTTTTAAGCTTTAAAATTTTAAGAACCTTAATCCAAACTAGTCCAATCGATCCCAAATCATTCCTACTCATTTATGAATTAGTTTCAGTGAGTTTCTAACCAATTTTACTCATTATCAACAACCATAAATCAAAACACCATTAAAGCATGCTAAGGCTCTATCCTAGCCAAACCATCACACAATCAAACAAGCATGCTAAAATGATGATGCACATGAAATGTAAAGGATTTGGGAGTGTACCAACCTCAAAAACGAGCTGAAGAAGCTCCACAACCAGCCGTCAAACCTTCTCCTTTCCCAAGCTCCTTGAAGGCTCTCCTTGCTCTCCAACTACAAAGAAGATGACCAAACGATTACTACACATTCTAGATGATTTAAGGAAGCTAAAACAACCTTAAAATCATCCTAAGACCTGCCCAAAACTTACTCCCGTTCTTCCACAAAACCCCCCACTAAAGCCTTACCTCCACCATTTAAAACAACTCTTACCTTGAAAGATAAATCCTTTTGAGATGAACAAAACCCCCTCTTACCTTAAAACGGGATTTGACAAGCTTGACTATCAAAAATCAACCTTTGATGATGGTGCTTGGGGAAAGAAATGGGTGGAGAAAGGATGAAGGAGTTAAAGAGAAGGTGATATCATTCTCTGCAAAATGCTGAAAATTAAACACCTTTTTTCTCCTTTCCATCATCCAATTAGCCATTTACCAAACTACCCCCAAGCCATCCTTCAAACCCAAGCCCAACAACAAGCCTTTGACCCAACAAGGCCTCAAAAGTCCAACAACGAGGCCCACAGTCTCGGGTTAACCCGACTCCGAGTTCCGAAACTCGGGTCGTGACATTCATGGTACGGACGGACCTAACAACCAGGGTGTGGGCGGGACCCATGGTGCGAGCGGGATCGACACCTGCTGTGCAGACAACCTCGACCCCAATGGTGCCGAGGGACTTGGTGCGGACACCCTCGGTCCTGATGGTGTCGAGGGATTGGTTCCTCGTGGGCTTGACTCCTTTGTGTGGAGCAATACATTCCCCAAGTGTGCGGGTTGGCTAAGAGTATTGACTGGTTTTGTATCTTGGTGTGTAGAAAATTTGGACTCAAAGTAGAGTTCCGTGACATTAAGTGTATCTATAATTTGATGAATTTAAAATATTGATAAATATAATAAGGCATAAAAAATAGAATTAGATATGAAAATTAATTTAGGGGTTAATATTGAAATTTAGTATTACATATTTAATTAAATCAATTTATTTACTATTTTATTTAATTTATTTAATTTTAATTATAATTTTAAATTAATATTTCAATAAAATTTATAATTTTAAATTAATAATCAATTAAGTTAAATTAACTTATTGAACTTAGGATTAATTAAGCTAAATTAAAGTATAAAAATATAAATTACAAAAATAATTAAAAAAAATCTAAAATCTAATGTAGATTTTTATTAAATTAATCTAAATTATGACTCAATTAAATTAAACCAAAACAATTGATAAAAAAGATAATTGATAAAAAATGAGAGAAAAGACAAAATTTTAGAGGGAAATAAGCCATTCATTTTTTTAAGTTTGAGATTAATTTATTTTTAGAGTAAATTTTTTTAGGGATATATGTTATTCAAAATTTTGGAAGAAATTAAAAATAAATTATTAATGTATATTATAAGTATATTATATACATATATATAAATCTAGTATATGAATGTATGGGTAAACTACTTTAGTGGTTACCCAACTAATTGAATTGAGTATACCTATTTTTGTCACCCAGCTAAAGAACTCGTCAATCAGGTCACTCAACTTTTAAACCCTACCTATCTGTGTCACCGCCGTTAAAATTTAACAGAAAAAGAAATGGTGGTGACGTAGACAATAATTAAAATCTATAAAATCTGTGTCACTTTGCCGAACTTTGATAAAGTCCACCCAAGATCAAGGGATTGCCGCGGCGGACAAGTATCGTCGCTGCCAAGGCAGTAATTTGCAGTACTGCCGAGGTAGTGATGTACAATTGCATTGGACAGAGACAAGTCAATCAAATCCACAATACAACATAATTGGATCCTGCCCTCTTTCTTAATCAGATCTCATCCTTAAACTTAGTTTCTTTATTTCAAATTATTTAGTTTCATCAAAACCCAAATTACTTGTGTCTTTATTTTATTTCTTTTTACAGAGCAAGAAGACTAAGGAGGCATATTAAGTAGACCAATCCCTGTGGAGACGATACACGATTATACTGATCACTTTATTACTTGCGATGTGTCCACTTGCACCAATTGCGCACTTTTGACACGCAACAAGTTTTTGGCGCCGTTGTCGGGGATTAGCAACTAAATTTTGTTTTCTTTATTTTCTTGCTTTTTAATTTTTAATTTTTAATTTTTATTTTACTTTGTTGTTTTTCTTGGTGTATGACCAGGGTCAACCCAACCAACCCTCTATACGAGTTAGACCCAGAGATCGAACCCACACGGCAAAGGTTGAGGAGACAAATCCAAGAAGCTATGGCAGATCATCCGGCAGGATAAAACTTACCTGTAGGCAATGAATGTCTTCCGCCGCCACTAGGGCCGCGGCAGCTCACTGTCAGAGATTTCCTGGAAGAGGAATTAAATGGGTTAAATCCAAGAGTCGTTACACCGGAAATAGAAGCAACCCACTTTGAGCTAAAACCTGTCATGTTCAATATGCTCAACACTATTGGACAGTTTGGTGGGTCTATGACTGAAGATGCCAGGCAGCACCTCAAGTCATTCATGGAGATATGCAATTCCTTCAAAATCCAAGGAGTCTATGAAGATGTCTTGAGATTGAAATTATTCCCCTATTCACTGAGGGATAGGGCAAAAACTTGGTTAAATAGCATTCCAGCAGGATCAATAGGATCTTGGAGTGAATTATGCCGAGATTTCATTACACGCTTTAATCCTACAAATTTATATGATCGAATTCGTAATGAAATCACTTGTTTTCGACAGGCAGATGATGAACCTATGTACGAGGCATGGGAGCGCTACAGGGAGTTACTGCACAAGTGTCCTTTGCATGGATTTTCCCTATGGACACAAGTGACCATGTTCTATAATGCCACTAATGCCCCGAAAAGGATGATGTTAGATGCCCCGGCAAACGGAACACTCCTTGACAAAGCACCTGAGGAAGCTATTGAGATTCTAAACAAACTCGCAAAGAATGATTTTCAATTCCCTACATCTAGGCAAGGAGGAGTAAGACGCCAAGCCACAGTGAATGAGTTAGACACAATAAATTCAGTGGCAGCACAATTGGCCTCTCTTACCAAGATGGTGCAAAATTTGCAACTACAACAAAATACCCGTGAGGTTAAGGCCATTGATTCTTTTTGCGATTTATGTGGAGGTAACCACAATTCTTCCAACTGTATGAATCAAGAATCCAGCCTGTATGTTGGAAACTATAACCGAAACAATATGATGTCCAACACATACAACCCCTCATGGAAGAGGCATCCAAACTTATCATGGAGTAATCCTAACAATGCCTTAAATCCAACCACCCAACCCCCAGGATTCCAACAACCAATGCAACATCTGCCACAACAGCAGGTCCAACAACCAATGCCGCAACAGCAGATGCAGCAACAGCCTATAAGTTCCTTGGAAAATTCTCTGAAAGTATTCATGATGAAAACTGAGTCATACATGGCAGAGAACAGTAACTTCATCAAAAGAACAGATGCGTTTATAAATAGGACTGAGATGAGGTTGCAAAACCAAGAAGCAACAATAAAGGCATTGGAAACTCAGGTTGGGCAGTTTGCTCAAAACATAAACACTAGACCACAAGGAGGACTACCTAGCAATACTGAAGTTGCTAAGGTAATAGGCCATGAACAGTGTAAGGTAATCACTACTAGGAGTGGTCTACAGATGAAGGAAAAGATAGGAATCCCAGCAGGCCAAGTTCCATCAACAGAAACAAAAAAAGAGGATTTAGATGCTGAACAAACTGATCCTAATAACACTGCCCCAGCAGAGAGCTCAGTAGTTCTTGAACAATCTGCCGAGACAGCATCAACCCTAGTGGTGCCAGGTATTAAGTTCCCAACTAAAGAAACCCTAGACGCGATGAGACCACCACCACCCTTCCCACAAAGATTGAAGAAGCAAAAACAGGACAATCAATTCAAGAAATTTCTTGATATTTTAAAGTAAGTCCACATCAACTTACCCTTCATAGAGGCAATTGAAAAAAATGCCTAATTATGCTAAATTTTTGAAAGACATTGTGTCTAAAAGAAAAAGACTAGGTGAGTTCGAAACAGTGGCCGCTACTGAAGGATGCATGGCAATGCTACACAATCGCATGCCACCAAAATTGAAGGATCCTGGATGCTTTATCATACCCTGTGCGATAGGTAATAACTATGAAGGTATGCGACCTTGGAGCAAGCATCAACCTAATGCCCAAATCTGTTTTTCAAAAGCTTGGAATAGGGAGGGTAAAACCTACAACAGTGATGCTCCAACTTGCGGATCGATCATATGTGCAACCCGAAGGCAAAATCGAGGACATACTAGTAAGAGTTGACAAATTTATTTTTCCCGCTGATTTTGTTGTCCTTGATTGTGTAGCAGATGATAATGCACCGATCATCTTGGGGAGACCTTTCCTTGCCATTGGACGAACACTAATTGATGTGGAAAAAGGAGAGTTAACAATGAGGGTCAATGACCAACAAGTCAAACTCAATGCCTTTCACAATTTGAAAAGGCATGATGATGCAGAAGAGTGCAAAGTCCTTCACAGCACAGATGCAGGCACAAAGATATCCTGTTTTAACAGCCACTGCCTAGGCAGTATGCTCGACAGGAAAATGGAAATACTTTATGGCAGAATATTTGGTAGGAAAACTAAGGCAGATGTGGAGGAAACCAACAGGACAACACACTGTCTAGTCAAAAAGGGTGCGGTGAAGAACAAGAAAAACAAAGATGGACATAAAGCCAATAACCAACATTTGAAGAGTCACTTTAGCCAACAAGATAGAATCACCTTAGGAGATGCATTTGCATGCACTCCACCAGTGACATGACCTCTCACCTTTTTTTATTATATTAGGATTAGTTTAGTTTATATTTACTTTCTATAATTTTTGCTTTTGCTTTAATTATTTGTCTCGTTTTTGTTTAATTTTTATTTTAGGATAATAAGCAAGAATAAAGGAGAAATAGTTCACAGCAGGAATTCTGCCGAGGTAGAAAACAATGTCAGACCCGGAGCAGTTCCAACGAGTAGAATAGTGTAACGGCTAGTCTACTGAGATTCCCGCCGCGGCAGTAAAGGCAACGGTAGTAAAAGTGTAACGGTTATAAAACGGCTAGTGGTTCAAACGCCTACAAGGCCGAGGCCTATATAAGCAATCTCTCCCTCTTGAATTATTCACTCTTACATTCTTGTTTTCTTTAGGATATTTGCTAATCTTGCTCTCACAATACTCTCTGCCTACTCACAACCCTTCTTGAAATTTTCAGACTTCTTCAAGAAAATCTCCAAGAACCTCAACTCTCAAAATACTTACTCATGGCCACCTACAAACGTTTTACCCCAGCCAATATTGAAGACCGCTTCAACAGGTCTTTCATTGCTCGGCAGTTATGGGAGGAACAAGGGTTCCAACATTCCGATGAAGAAAATTACGGCATCGAGCACTATTTGTTCGATAGAATCAAGTATCAAGAATGGGAAATCTTTTGCCTACAACCTGCCTAGGAAAATGCTACCATCGTACGGGAATTCTATGCGCACGGGCCAAGCAAGGACTCTCTTTTTTTCCACTGCCGAGGCAGGCCTGTCCAGCTGGATGCCGAGACCATCAACCAATTCTACGGCCTCACACCTGACCATGATGCACATGCTGAATTCATGGAGGATATCACTGCTGAAGATTATGAATTGATAAAAGAAGACCTTTGCTACGAGAATACTCCTTGGGAAACCGGTGCCCATAGAGGATCGGTAGCAAGGCAAAGTCTGAACCCCGAGGCCAAGCTTTGGAACACCTTTGTCAAGAGACGCCTTATTCCAACCTCCCATAACAGTACGGTGGATCGGAAAAGATTAGTGTTCATCCAATCAATCATCAACAAAAGGAGCATCAACGTTGGAGAAATTATCCTATGAGAAATTTATGAATGCGGTAAGAAGGATAGAGGACCATTATATTTCCCTTGTTTGATTACTGGTATTTGCAATGCTGTAGGTGTCCCTACGGCTGAGACAAACGAATTTACAGCCTATAGGAGAGGGTGGACAAGAGAATTCTGCCATAAAATCATGCAGATCACACAGGTAGAACCCGTCCAGGCAACGCCCCAGCAGTTCACTGCTGATACTGCTGCTGGGGCCCAATACACAGCAGACATGCCTGACACTACCCACAACACTGCCGCAGCAGACCCATACCAGGAGATACTTCAAAGGATGGCAACTATGGATCTGAGGCAGCAAAGATACATGGAGTATCAAAGGGACTTCAACAGCACACTTGCCCAAATGATGCTCCATGCTTTTCCAGACCAAGGGGTGCAGTTTCCAGAATTCCCCACCAACATGTTTGTCACAGCTGCACCCTATATAGAAACTACACCAGCTCTAGGAGGACCGAGGCCATTTTTCCAAACTGGCCCTCAGTAACAATTCCATGCTGCTGGCCCATCTAGGGCAGCAGACTCTGCCGCGGCATCATCTGCTAGCAGAAGACCATCAAAGAGGAGGGCAGTCTTCAGCACTCCACCACGATCCCCCATCATCATGGACAGTCTATCAGCAGAGATAGATGCTTATGTACACCAAAGCTCAATTGCTGCCGGACCAAGTATTCACCATGCCAGGGGAGACGCAACCATTGAAGGTGGAACGAACATCATGATCACCGAGGAAATTGCCGACGAGGAAGAAGGAGAAGAAGTGGATGCTCCAATGCAACGGACACCACCAACGAGATTCCAACCACAAAGACAAGCAAAAACCCATCCATCTCCATCCTCGAAGATGAAGCAATCAGCAACACGACCTCGACGAAAAATTGTTACCAGCAGCACTTCGGAGTCCCTCTAATTTTTACTTTTCATTTTTATATATGCTGCTTGTTTCTTTTCATATTTTTGTTGCCCACTATTTTCTTCTAATATAAAGCATTGAGGACAATGCTTGGTTCGAGTTTGGGGGTGTAGAGCCATTACCGAGGCAATATACTGCCGAGGCCTTGCCATGAAAAGGGAGTATTTAAGTGATTTTTTTTCAAAAAAATTTTATGCTCACCGCTTTACTTGAATCAATTGCCCATACTTTTGCACTGCCTATCATCAGTATTGCCTTAGTTTATTCTTTAAGGCTATAGAAATATTTCTTCTTACCATGGTTAGGTCCTGTTAAGAAGGTTTAACCTTAGGATACTTAAGGATGAAAACTTAGAAGCTTACTATAAGATAAATTTTAAAAACACTTTTGGGACTTGTTGGATTATAGGAATTCTTTTAATGAACTTAGGTGATAAAAACTTAGATTTTTGGGCAAGTGACTAGACATGCCTATCACCGGCTCTAGGAATTACTCTTCTTCATGCTAGTGGTGCCCGAAATTGGCTCTAGTATGCTACAAAGAATATCAAAAGATAGAAGGAATTAGTGAAGAGAAAAACACAATCCTTAAGGTGCCCGAAATCGGCTCAAGAATTGGTTGTTTAGAAAAAAAAGAAAACACTCAACCCAAATCTATTTGTCTTGAACTTAGAGTTTATCTAAGAAAGCCTTTAATCAAACTTGTCCACAAAAACGCACACACTCACTAAATGTTATAGTTTGTTTCTAGGTAAACCCTTGGGTAGCCGAAAGGTTAAGTCTAAAGAATAGGCATAGTTATGGTGGGGAGAATAGATGGAAACATAAGACCAAGAGAGAATAAAGTTTGGCAAATTGATGGTTTGCATTGCTTGAGGACAAGCAATAGTTCGAGTTTGGGGGTGTGATAAGTGCTCAACTCGCTATCACTTTTTACACCTTTTATGGGCATTAATCATTAAATCTACACCCACTTGGACCAATGCATATACTTAATGTGATATATTTAGAGTTATGCTTAAAAAGATGATATTTACAAAAAAGGTAAGTTTTACTGCATTTTTATACCTGTGCAGGAAATACTATTGCCGCGGCAGCAACGTGACCGAGGCAAGACCTGATGCCGAGGCAGCAGCCGAAAGACAAGTAGCGATACTGTAGGCGATTGGAAGAGAAAAATACAATGGACGTTTTTGGACATGCAGCACATGGATCGGAGCTAGTTAGCACGAGGAAAAGCCCAAGCAAAGGCCACACGGGAAAGCTTCTTACTTGGAATAAACTTGGAAATATTTTATTTATGTACATGACTTGTTCCCTACTCCAAGTTGTATTCTACTTAGGAAAGGTTTGCCCTAGGCCAAGCCTATATAAGACCTAGCCATCTAAGGGAATAGAGGAGAGCGGATTCTTAGAGAGTTCACCCTAAGACTCATTGTTTTCTTTCTCTCAAATCATGTTCTAAGTTTTCTTAGGGTTTAGGTGAAGGTTGTCGAGTACTTGTGAGAGAAGATTATACTTTGTTCTTTGTTTCAATGCAATAAAATATCAAGGTTTGCTTATCCTTTGCCATTCTTTGTTCTTGCATTCAAGCTCGGGAGAGAAGTTTGTGAGTAATCTATTTATCTAGACTCGGAAGAGTTAGATTCACGAAAGGGATAAGTACGGTATTTCAATCGCGAAATACTAACTTGGCCTAGGGATAGGTTAAGAGTTTCAGCGGCTAAAAGAAGTGTGAGATTGGTTTATGATTATAATTGATTCATGCCAGGAGGTATCATCAAGGATTGATCACCAACAGTACTTCGACTTAGGGATAAGCGGAGTCATCTAAGGACACTTTACCGAAATTTGATAAAGTCCACCCAAGAGCAAGGGATTGTCGCGGCGGACAAGTATCGTTGCTGCCAAGGCAGTAATCTGCAGTACTACCGAGGCAGTGATGTACAATTGCATTGGACAGAAATAAGTCAATCAAATCCACAATACAACATAACTGGATCCTGCCCTCTCTCTTAATAAGATCTCATCCTTTTACTTAGTTTCTTTATTTCAAATTATTTAGTTTCATCAAAACCCAAATTACTTTGTCTTTATTTTATTTCTTTTTACAAAGCAAGAAGAAGAAGGAGGCATATTAAGTAGACCAATCCCTGTGGAGACGATACACGATTATACTGATCACTTTATTACTTGCGATATGTCCACTTGCACCAATTACGCACTTTTGTCACACAACATTTAGTTATTATTGCAATAACATAATCCAAGTCGGTTTTAATTATTTAAATGTTTTTGTCTACAAATATTGAGTTGGTGGATTAATCCATGAAACCAATATCAAAGATAGAACTTGGGTATTCTGTTTGAAAGTTTTGCTTCAAGGATAAAAACTTGAAAGATAAGTACCGACGTAAAATCCCGAAGTGAAAATCTTTTTCCAATGATCTATTAAAGCCGAGTCAAAGCGAGAGCCTAAGGCTAGTTTTTACTTTATTGAACTACTTTCTTTATTTCATCTTCAATTACTTAGTTTTTATTCGACAAAACCCTTTTTTTTTACTCAAGCACTATAAAATCTTCTTCTTAAATCATCAATCGAACAAGCATAATCAATTAGTTTTTAGTCCCTGTTGGATCGACCCTTACTTCTCACTTACTAAATTTAATTTTCTATTTATTATTTGAGAATAAGGAATTTTATTTTGACACTACACGACGCGTGTCAAATTGGCGCCGTTGTCGGGGACTACTGCAAAGTTACTGAATTATTTTGTTTGATTTTTTACCAGGAAAATTCATAATAGCAAGTTACAATGGGAGACGAAAATTGAACCATCCAACAACTCAATGCGGCACCTGATGATTAAAAGCCGATGTGCATAACATTACCAAGTGGTGATAAACCATTCACCCTTAAGACAAGATTAACTCATCTTCTACCAACCTATCATGGTTTGCCGAGCGAAAATCCTCAAAAACACCTCAAGGAGTTCCATATGGTTTGTCTAAGTACAAAACCATAGGGAGTTTCTGAAGATCAAATTAAACTTCATGCTTTTCCATTTTCTTTACCTGATATAGTAAAAGACTGGTTATTTGATTTACCTTCCAATTTTCTTATAACCTGGACTGATATGACTCGTTGATAAGTGTTCAACTCACTATCACTTTTTACACCTTTTATGGGCATTAATCACTAAATTTACACCCACTCGGACCAATGCATGTACTTAATGTGATATATTTAGAAGTTATGAGTATAAAGATGATATTTACAGAAAAGGCAAGTTTTACTACATTTTTATATTTGTGCAGGAGAAACTAGTGTCGCGGCAGCAACATGGCCGAGGCAGGACCTGATGTTGAGGCAGCAGCTGAAAGCCAAAAAGCAATATTGTAGGCGATCGGAAGAGAAAACTCCAAGGGACGTTTTTGGACATGAAGCACATGGATTGGAGTTGGTTAGCATGAGGACAAGCCCAAGACAAGGCCACGCGGGAAAGCCTCTTAGTTGAATTAAACTTGGAAATATTTTATTTATGTACATGACTTGTTCCCTACTCCATGTTATATTCTACTTAGGAAAGATTTACCCTAGGCCAAGCCTATATAAGACCTAGCCGTCCAATGTATGAGAGATATACCAAGAGAGCCGATTCTTAGAGAGTTTACCCTAAGATTCAATGTTTTCTTTCTCTCAAATTATGTTCTAAGCTTTCTTAGGGTTTAGGTGAAGGTTGTTAAGTATTTGTGAGAGGAGATTGTACTTTGTCTTTGTTTCAATGCAATAAAACTATCAAGGTTTGCTTATCCTTTGCCATTCTTTGTTCTTGCATTCAAGCTCGGGAGAGAAGTTTGTGAGTAATCCATTTATCTAGACTCAGGAGAGTTAGATTCACGAAAGGGGTAAGTACGGTGTTTCAATCGCGAAATACTAACTCGGCCTAGGGATAGGTTAAGAGTTTCAGCGGCTAAAAGAAGTGTGAGATTGGTTGGTGAGTATAATTGATTCACACCGGGAGGGATCATCAAGGACTAGTCATCAATAATACTTCGACTTAAGGATAGGCGGAGTCATCCAAGGAAACTTTGCCGAACTTTGGTAAAGTCCAACCACGAGCAAGGGATTGCCGCGGCGGATAGTATCGTCGCTGCCAAGGCAGTAATCTGCAGTGCTGTCGAGGCAGTGATATACAATTGCGTTGGACAGAGACAAGTCAATCAAATCCACAATACAACGCAACTGGATCCTGACCTCTCTCTATTAATCAGATTTAATCTTTATTCTTAGTTTGTTTTATTTCAATTTATTTAGTTCTATCAAAACCCAAATTACTTGTGTTTTTATTTTATTTCTTTTTACAGAACAAGAAGACGAAGAAGACATATTAAGTATACCAATCCCTATGGAGATGATACACGATAATACTTATCACTTTATTACTTGCGATGTGTCCACTTGCACCAACCGCACACTTTTGACATGCGACAAGTTTTTGGCGCCGTTGTCGGGGATTGGCAACTAAATTTTGTCTTCTTTATTTTCTTGTTTTTAGTTATTTTTACTAACATATTTTCTTTTTCTTTGTCTTTAAAAATTATAGGTGAGTTTCAAGTTGAAGGATTTTCAAGATGCTACGAGAAAGAAAGAAATCTATTCGGGAGTTGATGTTGGAAGATATGAATTGAGCCAATCAAGAATTTCCTAGATTAAATGATGATTTTCTATGCCAACCAAGAGCAACCCAACAAGTTTATGCCTGGGAAAATTTTTGTTTTAAATGTGGAGATGATCATTTGGTTAGCAATTGCCCGTATAGTAGTGGAACATATGGCCACATAGAGGACCATAGATGGAACCAACAACAAAATCCTTCAAGGTATGATCAAAACGCTCAAAATGTTTTTTACCAGGACAATTTTGTTGTTGTTACAGATATGTCATGGCAAAATAATTCTTCTCAAGAGTATCCAAATTCATTTGAGGAAACATTGAAAGCGTCAATGGCTAGAATTGAAGAATTAATAACAGAGAAATCAAGGTTATTGGATGCACATATAGCTAGATTGGATACACCCTTGAAGGATTCAGACAATCAATTGCAGAGATCCATATATGCCATGGATAACATGACCCAACAATCAATCCTTAGGGATACTGAAATCCCAACACTAGAGGACAAAGAGGGAATTCCGGAACCTCCGAGTCTAGAATATGTTGATGAGAAAGAATGTCAAACATTGGATGAGTCTACAAAAATAATTGTCACGGCAATGGAGAAGCCTGAATAGAGCAATGTCACGACACCATTCAATGAGGCTGATGAGAGTAATGCTATAGAAAATTCTGAGGAGTCTGATTCCCAGGATGTCACATCAGCACTGATGCTGAAGAAGGAATCTGAGGATTACTCTCACTCATAGTTACCTGGGCAATTACATGACGACACACTCGTTCAACAAGATGGCAATACCGTGATAATGGAATATGAGAAGGTAATGATTGAACCTTTTGAATTCTTTAAAAACTCATCTCTTTCATTGCAGGTATCTTTCGAGGAGTCAATGTTACAAGATTTGGAGTCATCACAAATAGGATATGATTATTTGGAAGATGATATTTTATTTGTGATAATTCCATCTAATAGTAGCTCTAAACCAAAATCTCTACTAATGGAGATTTCTGAGAACCATAAAGAACAATGTGGGTTGATTCTTGAAGACTTCAAGAAAGATGATTCTTCATTTGAAGTACACAGAATTTTGGCAAAGGATTGCCACGACAATTGGCTAGCACAGCAATTGCCTCAACAACAAAGGCTATATCTAACCATTCTGAAAGTCAACAAGAATGAGGTAATTAAATGGTTGGATATTGATGTAATTTTCTCTAACTTGATATTCATGCCTTCAGGAATAATATCAAGTTGGAGGATAGGCATGGACTACAAAAGAACACAAACGGAAGACACCTCCAACATGATAGCACAATTGGGAGTATCCGTAACCGCATTAACTCATATCTTTTTGAGTAGAATTGTGACTCGATGGAGGGTGCAGATGGACTATAAGAAATATCGGAAACGACCCTCCATAAGTTTTCTTTATATTCTTATATTAATTTTCTCTTTTATTTTATTTGGTATTTTCATGAATTCTCTTAATTATGGTGTTTAGGAATAATTATCTTCTCATTACTTGAATGTTTCTTTCTTTATTGATGTTTATCTTTTTATTTAGGATAATAAGCAAGAATAAAAGAGAAATAGTTCACAGCAGGAATTCTGCCGAAGCAGTAAACAGTGTCAAAGCCGCAGTAGTTCCAACGGGCAGAACAGTGTAACGGCTAGTCTGCCGAGATATCTGCCGCGGCAGAAAAGGAAACGACAGTAAAGACTAACGGCTACAAAACGGCTAGTGGTTCAAACAGTCATAAGGCCGAGGCCTATATAAGAAACCCCTCCCTCTTGAACTATTCACTCTTGTTTTCTTGTTTTCTTTAAAATACTCAACAATCTTGCTCTCACAATACTCTCTGCCTAACCTTGTTAAAATTCTCAGAATTCTTCCAAGAAAATATCCAAGAACTCAATCTCTCAAAATCTTTATGGCCACCTACAAGTGCTTTGCCCCAACCAATTTTGAAGACCGCTTCAACAGGTCTTTCATTGCCCGGCAGTTGTGGGAGGAACAAGGGTTCCAACACTCGGATGATGAAAATTATGGAATCGAGCACTATCTGTTCGAAGGGATCAAGTACCAAGATTGGGAAATCTTTTGCCTTCAATCTGCCCAGGCAAACGCTACCATCGTGCGGGAATTCTATGCGCACGGGCCCAGCAAAGACTCCCTCTTTGTCCACTGCCGAGGCAGGCCTGTCCAGCTTGATGCCGAGACCATCAACCAATTCTACGGCCTCACACCTGACCATGATGTACATGCTGAATTCATGGAGGATATCACTGCCGAGGATTACGAGTTGATCAAAGACGACCTTTGCTACACGAATACTCCATGGGAAACCGGTGCCCATAGAGGATCTGTAGCAAGGCAGAGCCTAAAGCTCGAGGTCAAGCTCTGGAACACCTTTGTCAAGAGACGCCTCATCCCCACATCCCACAACAGCACGGTGGACCGAAAGCGATTGGTGCTCATCCAATTAATCATCAACAAAAGGAGCATCAACGTTGGAGAGATCATCTTACGCAAAATTTATGAATGCGAAGACACGGACGAATACACTCCCCTAAGGCGTGGATGGACCAGAGACTTTTGCCACAAAGTTATGCAGATCACGCAAGCGGAACCAATCCAAGAAACGCCCCAGCTGTTCACTGTTGATACTGCTGACGGGGCTTAATACACGGCAGACATGCCAGACATTGCCCACACCTCTTCCGCAGCAGACCCATACCATGAGATATTGCAAAGGATGGCAGCGATGGATCTTAGGCAACAAAGATACATGGAGTATCAGAGGGACTTCAACAACACCCTTGCCCAAATGATGCTCCATGCCTTTCCAGACCAAGGGGCGCATTTTCTAGAATTTCCAAGCAACATGTTTGTCACAGCCGCCCCCTATACCGAGACTACACCAGCTCTAGGAGGACCGAGACCGTTCTTCCACGTGGGCCCTCAACCATAGTTTCATGCTGCCAGCCCATCTAGGGCAGCAAACTCTACCGCAGCAGCATCTGCCAACAGAAGACCATCAAAGCGGAGGGCAGTCTTCAGCACTCCACCACGATCCCCCATCATCATGGGCAGTCTATCAGCAGAGATAGATGCCTATGTACATTAGAGCTCAACCGCTGCCGGACCGAGTACACACCATACCGGAGCAGCCGCAGCAAATAAAGGTGGAACGAACATCATGATCATTGAGGAGATTGCCGATGTGGAAGAAGGGGAAGAAGTGGAGTCTCCAATGCAACGAACACCACCCAAAAGAGTCCAACCGCCCCGGCAAGCAAAAGCTCAGCCATCGCCCTCACCAAGAACGAAGCAATCAGCAGCACTACCCCGAAGAAAAATTGTTACAAGCAGCTCTTCGGAGTCTCTTTAAATTTTTCATATATTCAATTTTATTTGTTGTTTGTTTCTTGATATGCTGCTTATTTCTTTCATATTTTTGTTGCCCAATATTCTCTTCTAATATAAAGCATTGAGGACAATGCTTGGTTCGAGTTTGGGGGTGCAGAGCCATTACCGAGGCAACAATCTACTGTCGAGGCCATGCCAAGAAAAAGGTGTATTTAAGTGAATTTTTTTGATTTTTTCATGCTCCCCGCCTTACTTGAATCAATTACATATACTTTTGCACTGCTTATCATCAGTATTGCCTTAGTTTATTCTTTAAGGCTATAGAAATCTTTCTCCTTACCATGATTAGGTCCTGTTAAGAAGGTTTAACCTTAGGATACTCAAGGATGAAAACTTAGAAGCTTACTATAAGATGAAAATTTTCAAACACTTTTGGGACTTGTTGGATTATAGGAATTCTTTTAATGAACTTAGGAGATAAAGACTTAGATTTTTTTGGGAAAGTGACTAGAGGTTCCTATCACCAGCTCTAGGAAGTACTCTTATTCATGCTAGAGGTGCCCGGAATTGGCGTTAGTATGCTACAAGGAATATCAAAAAGAAAGAAGGAATTAGTGATGAGAAAAACACAATCCTTGAGGTGCCCGAAATTGGCTCAAGAATTGGTTGTTTAGAAAAGAAGAGAACACTTAACCAAAATCTACTTGTCTTGAACTTAGAGTTTATCTAAGAAAGACTTTAATCAAACTTGTCCACAAAACGCACACACTCACCAAATCTTATAGTTTGTTTCTAGGTAAACCCTTGGGTAACCAAAAGGTTAAGTCTAAAGAATAGGCATAGTTATGGTGGGGAGAATAGATGGAAACATAAGACCAAGAGAGAGTAGAGTTTGGCAAATTGATGGTTTGCATTGCTTGAGGACAAGCAATAGTTCGAGTTTGGGTGTGTGATAAGTGCTCAACTCACTATCACTTTTTACACCTTTTATGGGCATTAATCACTAAATTTACACCCACTCGGACCAATGCATGTACTTAATGTGATATATTTAGAAGTTATGAGTATAAAGATGATATTTACAGAAAAGGCAAGTTTTACTGCATTTTTATATCTGTGCAGGAAAACTAGTGCCGCGGCAGCAACATGGCTGAGGCAGGACCTGATGCCGAGGCAGCAGCTGAGAGCCAGAAAGCAATACTGTAGGCGATCGGAAGAGAAAAATCCAAGGGACGTTTTTGGACATGAAGCACATGGATCGGAGCTGGTTAGCATGAGGACAAGCCCAAGACAAGGCCACGCGGGAAATCCTTTTAGTTGAATTAAACTTGGAAATATTTTATTTATGTACATGACTTGTTCCCTACTCCAAGTTATATTCTACTTAGGAAAGGTTTGCCCTAGGCCAAGCCTATATAAGACCTAGCCGTCCAATGTATGAGAGATATACCTACAGAGCCGATTCTTAGAGAGTTTACCCTAAGATTCAATGTTTTCTTTCTCTCAAATTATGTTCTAAACTTTATTAGGGTTTAGGTGAAGGTTGTTAAGTATTTGTGAGAGGAGATTGTACTTTGTCTTTGTTTCAATGCAATAAAACTATCAAGGTTTGCTTATCCTTTGCCATTCTTTGTTCTTGCATTCAAGCTCGGGAGAGAAGTTTGTGAGTAATCCATTTATCTAGACTCGGGAGAGTTAGATTCACGAAAGGGGTAAGTACGGTGTTTCAATCGCGAAATACTAACTCGGCCTAGGGATAGGTTAAGAGTTTCAGCGGCTAAAAGAAGTGTGAGATTGGTTGGTGAGTATAATTGATTCACACCGGGAGGGATCATCAAGGACTAGTCATCAACAGTACTTCGACTTAAGGATAGGCGGAGTCATCCAAGGAAACTTTGCCGAACTTTGGTAAAGTCCAACCACGAGCAAGGGATTGTCGCGGAAGACAGTATCGTCGCTGCCAAGGCAGTAATCTGCAGTGCTGTCGAGGCAGTGATATACAATTTCATTGGACAGAGACAAGTCAATCAAATCCACAATACAACGCAACTAGATCCTGATCTCTCTCTATTAATCAGATTTCATCTTTATTCTTAGTTTGTTTTATTTCAATTTATTTAGTTCTATCAAAACCCAAATTACTTGTGTTTTTATTTTATTTCTTTTTACAGAACAAGAAGACGAAGAAGACATATTAAGTATACCAATCCCTGTGGAGACGATACACGATAATACTTATCACTTTATTACTTGCGATGTGTCCACTTGCACCAACCGCGCACTTTTGACATGCGACACTCGTCTTTTTCTTGATAGGTTTTTCCCAACAGCTAAAGCGAGCGAACTGAGGCGAAGTATCCTGAGTATCCGACAAAAGGATACCGAAACTTTGCATGATTACTGGGAGCGCTTTAAAAAGCTATGTGCTAATTTTCCACAGCACGACTTAATCGAACATACACTTCTTTAGTATTTTTATGAAGGTTTAACGCCTATGGATATGAAGGTAATTGATGCGGCAAGTAGAGGAGCACTTGTCAACATGAATCCAACCGTGGCTAGAACATTAATATCTACTATGGCTTCTAACTCCCATCGATTTAATTTTGCAAGTGAACTATCTCGACGGGTTCACGAGATAAGTACTGTTTCATTGGAAAATAAAATGATAAATTAGCTGACATTGTTCAATCTCTTGTTACAGATAAAAATAGCGCAACTGGACTTTATGAGATATGTACAAGTCCAAAATCATCATTAGAGTCCATTATTTAGCGACTAGCAATTTTCCGTGAGAAGTTTCAAAATTGTACTGAGACCCACCTACAGGAATTAGATAAACAAATCTCCCAGTTAGCTCAAATTGTAGGACAACTAGAATTACAAGGAAAACTCACCTCACAAATAGAGTTAAACCCTAGAGAAAATATTAGTGTAATTACCCTCCAAAGTGACACGATTGTTAATCCTGAAGTTTCAAAAGAGATTACCGAACAACCAAGAAAGGAGAAGGAAATGTCACAGTCAACTTTAGAATCTCAAGGTATACCTTCTTCACCTCCACCACCTTCCCCTACCTCAAGAGATCGCACCACCGTTTCCATCACAATTGACAAAACGTGACAAAAGGGTTAAAGAAAAGGAAATTATATATGTATTAAAAAAAGTGCAAGTCAACATACCTCTATTCGAAGTGATCCGAAAAGTGTCAATGTATGCTAAATTTTTAAAAGAATTATGCACTACAAAGAGGAAATTTACTGGTCACGAGAAGGTGAATTTGGGAGAAAATGTTTTCGCATTATTTCAGCGAAAGCTTTCACCAAAGATGAAGGATCAAGGTATGTTCGCTATACCCTGTAAAATTATGAATGTTTTAATTAATTGTGCAATGTGGGATTTAGGAGCTTCGGTTAATGTTATGCCTCTTTCTGTTTATAAAACGATTACTAGCGAGCCTTTGAAGGAAACAAGAGTGACTATACAATTGGTGGATCATTCTATCGTCTATCTAGAACGAACACTTATTCTAAAGTTCTTTTGAGACGACCATTCCTGAGCACCACACATACAAAGATTGATGTAAGAAGAGGTATTTTAACAATGAAATTTGATGGTAAGGTTGTAGAATTTGATGTTTACAAAGCAAAGTAATGAAATATCCTGAACAAGTTGAAAGAATCAATTCTATTGATATTGTTGATCCACTTATTGATACATTTATAGAAACCAATTTTTTCAATTTTTACAAGGATCGAGAACTTTGCGATGAAGAGGATAAAAGGAAGTTAGAAAATATTTTTTTTGTCGATTCCAGTTTATCTCTAAATTCTTCTAAATCTAAGCTTTTACCTTCAATTTTGCAGGCACCTAAAGCTGGACTTAAAGAATTACCGAATCATCTGAAATATGCATTTTGGGGAGAAGATAATTATTTATCGGTAATTATCTCAAGTAAGCTTACTAGGGATAAGGAAAATAGTTTGGTAAGTGTATTGCGCAAACAAAAACAAGCGATTGGTTGGACTATCACGGACATTAAAGGACTTATTCCTTTTACTTGTATGCATAAGATAAAAATTGAAGAATGAGCGAAACCATCTCGGGAAGGACAACATCGATTAAACCCACCAATGATGAAAGTTGTGAAAAACGAGATACAAAAACTTCTTGATGCCGAAATCATCTATCTGATATCAGAAAGTAATTGGGTAAGTCCGGTCCTTGTGGTCCAAAGAAAATAGGAGTAACAGTAATTAAAAATTTCAGAATGTGAGTTAGTTCCAACACGTGTACAAAATGGATGACGCCTATGCATCGATTATAGGAAGTTGAATTCATTAACTAGAAAAGATCATTTTCCACTTCCATTAATAGATCAAATGATAGAACGTTTAGCCGAAAAATCTCACTATTGTTGTCTTGATGGTTTTTCAGGTTTCTTTCCAATACCTGTGGCGCTTGAAGATCAAGAAAAGACTACCTTTACTTGTCCATTCGGCACATTCGCCTATCGACGGATGCCATTTAGTCTATGTAACGCCTCAACTACGTTTTAGAGATGTATGGTAAGCATATTCTCCAACTACGCCGAGAAAGGAATCGAGGTATTTATGGATGATTTTATAGTTTATGGTAATTCTTTTGACGAATTCTTATCGAATTTGAAAAGGTTTTAAAACGATGTCTTGAATTTAATCTTGTGTTAAATTATGAAAAGTGTCATTTCATAGTTGATAAAGGGTTAATATTAGGACATATTGTTTCATCTGATGGGATTGCTTTAAATAAAGCTAAAACCAATATTATTCATTCACTGCCTTACCCCAAAACTGTAAAGGATGTTCGTTCTTATTTAGGTCATTCAGGATTCTACCTTAGGTTCATCAAAGACTTTTCAAAAGTGGTGCAACTATTGTGCAATTTATTGTCGAAAGATCAAACGTTTGATTTTGATCAAAAATGCATAAATGCTTTTGATGAACTAAAGGAAAAACTTGTATCAACTCCAATCGTTCAACCACCGAATTGGAAGTATCCATTTGAACTCACGTGTGACGCGTCGGATACAAGTGTAGGGGTCGTACTTAGACAGATAATAAGAAAAAAACCTCATGTGATAGCATATGCATCTAGAACACTAGACATGGATCAACGAAATTATTCTACCACTGAAAATTAGCTTTTTGCTATTATTTTTGCTTTAGATAAATTTTGATCATATCTTCTTGGCACTAAAATTGTTGTTTATTCTGATCATGTAGCACTTAAGTACTTTCTAAATAAGAAAGAGGTGGTATGTGCTGTGTGTTGCTATAAATTATGCGAACATATGTGCAAGTATACACAGTCATGCAAGTAATAAAGGGTGAGTGAGTATCGTTCCCACGAGGATCGGGGTAAAGTGTAAGTCAACTTTGTCAAGGCAAAAAGGTGTCACTAAATAAAAGAAAAATAAAAACAGTGGTATAAACAGGTGAAAATGAATATGTACGGTGAAGGTGTAATGGTGAAATGCTAAGACAATTTCATAATGCAAGCAACTAAAATATGTCAAGGGAAAATGAAATGGATGGTGATGGCACGATAGATGTATGAATGTGTTGTGTGAAGAGTATGGTAGTGTGATTGCAAATAAAAAGAGAAAATAGAGGAAAACAGGGGAAACAGAGGAACACTTTGTAAATGCCAAGGCAAAAGCAAGATAAGAGAACACAGGTAAGCAATATGATGTAATGATCCTTGATTGATAAGCCTTACTGGGAATGATTGATGGGGATTCTCATGGACTTCTTAACCCCACTCCTACGAACAACTAGATACTATATGGTCTATTCACTCGATAGAGGTTTCTAAGGTGCTCCCGCTCTCTCAAGTCAAAGGAACCTGACAGTCTAAAATGCCACGACATCTCCTCTCGGTCTCAGTAGTGACATCTATCCTATCGATAAAGCACACTCTTTTTAGTCATTGAAACCTTCACTTAAGTCTCTCTCGAGCAACTAAGGTCAGATTATGCTCTATTTACAGTCTAGAACCCATTGCTCATGTAGATCCTCCCTTTGTTTCTCTTGAACACTAAGGATCTATGGCTAGGTTTCTCTCGAACACCTAGCGTGCATCTAAATAACGGAAACTCTCATGTCTCTTACAATGCTTAAATGATTAAACACAATGAGGAAAGCAAATAAAAAAACACATAATATGATAGAATATTCATAAAAAGATAAAGAGTTAATCATCTACAAAAACACCCACCAAAATAAAGTTAACACACGGTGGTTTGAAAATTTAAAGACAAACATCATCCACAAATATCCATAAACATCCATATAACCTCTAAAAATATGAAATAAAGCAAAGGGAAAGGTTGGAAGACACCCTCGGTGCATGCTAACGTAGGCTTCTTCAACCACCATTGGGAGGCCTTAGCGTGCTAGCCCCTCTCGGGTGCCTAGCACGCCACTGCCTTCGAGCTCTATCAATGGAGGGACCCTTTGGACAATGGTTGAGAAAGAAAGGTGAAAGCTTTCTCCGCCGCTTTTTGCTCTCCTTGTGCCTCAAAATCAGCCCCCAAAAGGTTATAAAGGTTCGCCTTTTTTTAGGTCACCATCCCTTATAAAGTGGGGGGTGAAAACCCTAGGGTTTAGGGAAATTCCCTATTTCACCCCCATTCACATGATGGCATTTCTGACATGGTAACAGTGGTCCCCCCCAATGTGATTACAGCCAACCTGTAGAGCACCACCTGACACTTCTTTGCAAAATATTTTTTTATCTTTTTATGCAGCACTAGAGGTCTCCATAATTGCCATGGCATTTTTCCTTCGCTTTCCTTCTACAAATGTCATGACAAATCTTCCTTGCTCCCAGCTTTTCTTTACCTGCACAACATTAGCCAAAAGTCGATCTTCCCCGTAAAATAACATCTATTTTCGTACTATAAATTCCAAAACATAATCAATCACCAAATGCAATGTTATGATCCTAAATTCATCTAAATGATCCTATATGTTCTTAAAGACAATAAATAACTTAAGTAAAAAGGCTTTAAATATAGCCTTTTTGCGGAGTTATCAAAAGGCGAAACCCCATTTAATATGATAGATTCTGCTCTTATAGGAGTTTAATCTCCAAATCAAAGATAAAAAGGTGTGTGAAAACTTAGTTGCGAATCATTTGAGTCAAATTCCAAGTCCTCAACATGGCGACCAATCGAAGAAAAATTTCCTGAGGAACATTTATTCCTTGCACAAACAATGGTTCTATGGTACGCAAACATGGTTAATTATTTGGCTTTAGGAGTACTTCCGCCTGATTTACCACATTCTAAGGTAAGCCGAATTAAGCGAGAATCTCGATTTTACATTTGGGACTATCCATACCTATGGAAACATTGTTCGGACCAGGTAATTCGACGTTGTGTTGCCGAAAGCGGGGTAAATTTAATCCATCAATTTTTTAATCATATTCTTGTGGAGGCCATTTTGGACCCAAACGAACTGCGCACAAAATACTTAAATATGGATTTTATTGGCCTAACATTTTTCGTGATGCATATTTATTCTATAAATGATGTAATAGATGCTAGCGTTCACTAATTTAAGTTGTAGAAATGAGATGCATCTTAATCCAATTCTTGTTTGTGAAATATTTGATGTATGAGGTATCGATTATATGGGTCCGTTTGTTTCATCTTTTGGTAACTATTACATAATTCTAGTTGTTGATTATGTTTTGAAATGGGTAGAAGCTAAAGCTATTCGTAATAATGATGCTAGAACTATTGCTGAATTTCTAAAAACTTGTATTTTTTCCAGGTTTGGCACTCTAAAGGCGATAATTAGTGACCAAGGGAATCCTTTTGTCAATCGCATTATTGAGGTGTTAATGAAAAAATATGGTGTCACTCAAAGAATCTCCACAGCCTACCACCCACAAACGAATGGACAAGCCGAAGTTTCAAATGGGAAAATTAAGTCCATCTTAGATAAAATTATGAAACCAAACATGAAAGATTGGAGCTTGAAGTTGAACGATGCCTTATGGGCATATCGAACTGCTTACAAAGGACCTATCGGCATGTCCCCATATCGCCTAGTTTTTGGTAAACCATATCACTTACCGATCGAATTGGAACATAAAGCCTACTGGGCGGTAAAAGAGTGTAATATGCAAATGGATGTTGTCGACGAACTAGGAAACTTGACATTCAAGAGCTTGAAGAAATTAGGCATAAAGCTTATTACAGTGATTAGATATATAAGGATAAAACTAAAGAATTTCATGATCACCATATTTCCTTTAAATCTTTTAGTATTGGTCAAAAAGTTTGACTTTTTAATTCCAAACTGAAAGTTTTTGCAAGCAGATTGTGATCAAAGTGGTCAGGGCCCTTGATTATGACTGAAGTATTTCCTCATGGTGCAATCGAAATTCAAGACGATTCAGGAGTTCGTTTCAAAATGAATGAAAAACGGTTGAAGTCGTATTATGAAAATGCCTTTGTTGGTCTAATTGATGAACTTGACTTGAACATGTCTGAAGTCTGAATCAGGTCGTCGAGCTAACGACATTAAATAAAAACGCTTAATGGGAGGCAAATCATTTTTATTTTATTTATTTATGTTCAGTAAATTTCATTTTATTTTATTTGTTTACTTAGGTTCAGAATAATTAAATAAACTTATTTACACAGCCATAATTTATTTTGGTTAAGTTTTGTTTTATCCATTCACATTTTAAAATAAATTTATTTCTTTATTTTATGTTTTAAATTATTCTTATCTTGATTCTAATTATTTTATTTATCTATTTTACAGGTTAGGATTTGAAATAAATTCAAACTCAAGAGATAAGTCTAAACAATTTTAGTGGAACATATTTTTCAAATAAGATTTGTGTGGACCTCACTTCCTATATTTTGGACAATCATCTTTATCCCACGGAGAATATCAATTCGATGAAATTCTCAACATCACATATTTCAATATTTTCGTAGGCCTCGTTACGTCATTAGATCGGGGAGTATTCTTTTTCCCTCTCTTTTAATTTTTCATTTATGTTTTGAGACAAAGCAATTTAATTGAGGGGGGAAGAATTGCATGCAAAATTTCACCTTACTTATTTAATTTTTGAAATCTTGTTATTTGATATTAATATACTTGAAATTTCTTATTGTCAATTATTTAATTTGTTTCATCTCTTAAATTTTTTTGATGGATTTTAATCTTGCTTTAATTGGAACCTAGGATGCATGATACTGTGTTGGCATGATTAGTGACTTTTGATTAAGATTCTTTGATGTTCCATTATTTGTTAATTCAAATGTTTCTAGCTTGATACATTTACCCTTTTTATGTGAGATCTTGAACCTAATGAGCATAATCTTTTCATTCTTGCTCTTTTCTTCATTTGTGTGTACCGAGTTGATTTTTAGCATTCTAGAACTTGTGATGTAATGCTTTTTGAGACTACATACATGAATATGATGTTTAGGTATGATAGAGGCACATCACTTCACTTTCTAAATAGCATACCTTTTAATTTTATCCCTTAGTGAACCATTTTGAGCCTATACTCATTTCTTGATTTACACCTTATTAATGCAGCCCAAAACCTTTATTTTTATATATTTCCATATTTTTTGCACCCTTACCAAGACATAAGATTACATTTGTTCCACGAAAAAAATAAAGTGGATTCGAAAAAAGAGATGATGAAAGTATATATGTTCAAAAAAAAAAAGAATTCGAAAGAATAAAAAAATAATAATAAGAGGTACCAATGTGTACTATTCAAAAAATAAGAAAAAATGAAGAAAAAGTTTCAAAATAATTTGAAAAGGAGAAAAGAAAAATGGTTGATTGATTCACTCTTTCTATCTCATTGCACTTCATTTATATCGTGGTTTGGTACTTATGTTTTAGATCTTTTATCTTGACATTTAACCTATTTCTTTTCGGTCTTTTTCCCTACCTTCACCTTACCCCCGTTAAACCTTGTTTAAAGACCTCTTAACTTTTGCATCATGTTCAATTTTTAGTAGTGGAGATTAAATTTATTTGCAGGCTTATGGTAATGCTTTTAATCAGATTTGGTTTGAGCGATTCTTTTGAACCTAAACATTTTAAGCGAAATGAGTGAATCTTGTGAGGGTATCAAGTTTTGCATCATTAAATTAGCTAAGAATAGGAATGTCTTGTTTCGTTTGAAATTGTTCATAGTCTGGCACTTGCTTGATTGTTTCTTAGTTATAATAATTACTTTCATAGTCAAAACATTGATTCGATTACTTGTGTGGGAGGAAAGATCGGTTATTGAAGCAAATCCGACTTCTTGGAAACACACTTAGCAAATTGATTGCTAAGAGAAAACTAAGATTGGATCAGTTATTATTGTAATAACATAATCCAAGTCGGCTTTAATGATTTAAACGTTTTTGTCTAAAAACATTGAGTTGGTGAATTAATCCATGAAACCAATATCAAAGATAGAACTTGGGTATTCGGATTTAAAGTTTTGCTTCAAGGATAGAACCTTGAAAGCTAAGTACCGAAGTAAAATCCCGAAGTGAAATTTTTTTTCCAATGATCTACTAAAGTCGAGTCAAAGCGAGAGCCTAATGTCACGGACTTAATTTCACTCAAACTAATCCGTGCGACACTAACACTTCCCGATCAATGTTAGCAAGCCTTTCTTACACGCACTCTGGTGGCTAAACAAAGAAAGACAAGAGAAGGCAAAAAAATTTAAAGGAAAACTTTTGTATTAAACTTTAAGAGAATGCTTACAAGTATGCTCAACTTCTCATGTTATGTACAAAATGAAGGGGGTGACCCTATTTATAGGCTCTCACCTCTCGAATGGACGGTTAGGATTTACTTGATCGGACGGCTCATATGTTGCCTTCTAAAATATCTACTAGGATCTATATTATTCTAGAGATTTCTACATTATCCTATACATGTATACAACTATCTACAATGTTTTAGAGAACTCTAGAGACTTCCAGAGTAGTCATGATCTTTCTAGGGTCTTCTAGGGTCTTCTAGAACATTCTTGATCCTTCTAGAATGTTCTAGATGCTTCCAACATCTTCTCCGTCCTTCTAGAATGTTCTAGAACCTTCGAGAATCATTTAGAATCTTCTAAGACCTTCTAGACGTGTCTAGATCTTGGTGGAACCTCCTGAAACATTCTAGAACATGATGGAATCCTTGAGATAGATGTAGGTCATTCTAGGTCATTCTGGAAGCTTCCTTGGTGCATGGATTCCTCAAGAATGCCCAAGGATGATTTATTAACCTCATTGTTGCTAGCGGGTCGTGACACTAAGGCTAATTTTTATTTTATTGAATTACTTTCTTTATTTCATCTTCAATTACTTAGTTTTTATTCGACAAAACCCCCCTTTTTTTACTCAAACACTATTAAATCTTCTTCTAGAATCATCAATCGAACAAGAACAATCAGAAAGTTTCTAGTCCCTATGGGATCGAATGATATTTTATTTTATTAATGTTTATCCTTTTTAATTTAAAACTTTATTCTTTCTAGTCTAATGTTTATTCCTTGTTAATTTTTATATTTTGTAATTTTATCCAATTTTCAAGATATGAATCATTTGATGATATTTTTGTTTAGTCTAGTGAGTAATATTTATTTTTAATGGGATTTATGCTAGTTAAAGATGTTAAATATTAAATAATTAATTTGAAATGAATGATCAATCATTCAACCCAAAATCTATTGGTTATTTACTTATTTGTACTAAACTCAAACTTAATAATTTTAATAAATATAAATTTAAAACCCAAATTAATTTGACCTGAAATAAAACCGACTTGAAATGAACCTGACCAGAAATGCAACCGAACTGTAATGAACCCGACCTGAAATGAACTTGTCAATTATCTGATTTTGACCCGAATCGTTTGAACCCAACCTAAAATGGGTCCGACCTGAAATAGACCCAACCTGAAATGGATTCGCACCCGACCCGAATCGAGTCAAAGCATCAAATCAACCTGAAATGACTTGTATCCAATTTTACCCGACCCGACAGTACTCAACCTAAAACTCATCCGAGTAACTGTTTTTACATCCCTACGGGGGGAGATTTGTCGTTTTAAAGCGGATGGGGGTTGGTACGTTTGGTAGGGTGAATTTTTTTTATTCAATTCATTTGATTTATTTATCTGTTGATTTAATTTGAAATTTTCTATATCTGATTTATTTTTTATTTTTTTGGATAAATTCAATTAGATATCTAAAAATTTTAGATCGAATACGACTAATTATTTTACGCTCGTATATATCTTATTCCATTTTTTATAGATGTAAATCAATAATATATTTATCTAAACACATCATATATCTAACAATTTGGATTGGATTAGAATGAATATCCTCGATGAACACCCCTAAATTGTTTGGATAGAAACACGTGACGTGATGGGAACAAACTCTTCTGTAAGCATGATGGACAAAATGCCGTCAAACAGTCCCTCCATGGAAATTTAATTAATAAACAAAAGAACCATAACTAAACACCAAATAATCTTAAAAAAGATAAATTTTAAAATTTATGAATTAATTTAAAATTTTAATAACAATATAATATTCGGACAAGTTTCGTATTGTACAGCAGAACTACACAAACACTCCCCACTCCTGTCTGTTTCTTACCTCGATCGTTTTCTGTGGTCTGAAATTTTTAGTTGAGTTCGTACAAGAAAACTGAACCCTGTATATGTCTGGTTGGCAAAATGTCCCAAATCAACACAAAATGATCCTAAGGACTGAATCGATATAAGTTCAAGTGATCTAAACTCAAGTGTCAAACTCGAAATAATCTAATCCACTCGAAAATGTCATAAGTTCATATGTACATATCTAAGAAAGAAACATAGCATATATAATGCAAAAGTATATTCACATTTTTACTCGGATTTGTCGGTTTCGATGACACTACTATCTTAGTTTTATCTGGTGGACTCGATTATACCAAATCGAATGAAGTGTCATGTGGAAGAGATCGTATTTCTCGGGCTTGGCATGCCAGAGGAAATGCCGTTGAACCTTTCGGACACCGAGTTGCAAGGCAAGATACCTCTCTTGCGGTATCGACCTAAGTATGTCTTTCAGGTTTGGAATGTCTTTCTCCGCAAGTATTAACGAGAATGCTCCCCAATCCAGAACTTCAAAAAATGGGGGAACAAAATTGTCGGAGATAATAACGGGAACACACTCGTAAAAGATGGATTCGACGACTCGTGGACTGTTGACCTCGTAGCCTTTGGGGCATATACAGTACTTGCTGCTCTTCATGTGCTGGATATAAGTCATTTTACTTGCAACACCAGGAGGCATTGGACCGAGGATTTTCATGTCGGGGTCTTTGTCTTTCCAGTGTTTCAATAAGATCGGACGCAGATACCCATGATTGCTTCCGGCATAGAAGGCAAGAATATGCCTCTGAGAAGGTGGTTTTCCTCCGAGATCTCTAAGAGGATTTCTTGCGGACCGGACATATGTTTCCGGAAGAGAAACATCCCTCCCGATTTTGAAACCTACAGTGACATCAGCATTGCAGAGTGCTTTGATACAATGCTCCATATGGTGCCTTGTTTCGTATGGAGCCTATAAAAATTCAGTTATCATGTTTCAATGACAACAGTATGCTCCAGGGAAGTTATAGGATAAAACCGAGAAACTAAAACAATACTTGAAATGAAGAACATACCCAATCGTGGCAAGCAACGAGGAAATGATCTGCTCCACCAGTTCGGTTAAAGTATGGATACTTCGCTGCAATGGTTTCTGTGTATTCCTTCATAAACTGGCGTAGGTTAGTCCGGTTATGAGAATTCCGTACATAAAGGGTGTATTCCAGCATTCGAGAACTAAAAGGCATATAAAACAGATGTGCTCTTCGAGGATCCTTCACGACAAAATGCTTATTCCCTTGCATCAATTTCATAAACCATCCCTCCGAGGCATATAATCCCTTAAGTATCGGTAGATGAAAAATGGGTTTTTTCCCATCTTTATAGACATAAACTCGGAGTGTGCGCTCCATGAGTTCATAGCTCCTGCAAGGTGAAAAAGCATCATTCAATATCAAAACAGTTATATCGAAGTCCGTCAAGCACTACATAAAGAGACAAATGCAGAAGCAGCGAGAGACTTAGGTCCTCGGTTTAACAACAATAGTAAAACCAGAGTCCCGAGATTGACTCTTTTGCTTTAACTATTTATTGAGCCAGTCTTCAAACTTTCTATAAATGTGGAAGGGTTTTTAAGACAGCTTACAGGTCGAAATCATTAATCTTAATTCAGAAATGTGACAGCTTACAAGTCAAAATCATTAATCTTAACTCAGAAACATCAATAAAAGACACCAGTGGTTTTATTCATCCGAGATGGATATCGTATATTACTCCAATATACTATCTTTCATTCCAAACAAAAATGAAAATCGTAGGCTGATATATCAATAATAGATGCAGAAATTCCGAGCAATGTCATAATAGGAAAGAACTGGTTTAGCGCACATCAATAAATAGTTGAGGTCATCATCCAGAGTTATGTTTAAAGTAGGCATACCTTTTAAAAGATGAAACGCATACCTTTTAAAAGATGAAACATTCCTAAAAAGAGGAGAGTAAAGATCTTGATCATTCAATATGACAGGAGCATTCTCGATCTGCGATCTTGCGGAAAAGATTTCTTGGTCACGTACAGAAGAACGACGAGGCCTCTGCAATCACACAATAGTTATTTTTCTTATTCCACATTCAATAAATAAAGCAGTAAGCATAATATTTAACTATTCACTGAATTCTGAAATATAGATTACCGCCGCACGTGATGACCTACGGTGTCTTAGAAATATTTGGTTCATCTCGGCTATTGTAGTCACTGATTTCGGTGGCATTTCACATCTCATCTTTTTCTTCCCTGGTTTAGCAAACATCGAAGAATTATTTTCTGATGCAGCCTGATCCCTTTGTAGGGACGTGGATCGAAATGATGAGCCAGCATTTGATGTCTGGTTTGCCAGTGAAGACGTTACAGGCGAGGCCAATGTAGGAGACCGTGAAGTTGTACCTACAGCCCCAAGTTCTTTAGCCACCTCACCCGTCTTATCCTCCCAAAGTTTTCCGGTAGACACTTTCTGACCGTGTTTCGCAACCTGCTCTATCTTAAAACCATTTCCATCTACATTTGTCGAGTCTGTTGTTGATGAAGATACCGTATGTGACATAGTATTTACATAATCATCTTGATCTCGAATGACATCCTCCAACACAACGATCTCATTTAGATCTTCACCGTTCTCAAATTCGTCATCATCATTATCATCAACGACATTCCTATCAACAACAATTCTATCCATGCCCTCTGAGGCAAAACCATTCTCAATTTCTCTACGATCTTCGATTATACGAGCACCATTTCCAGCATCACCACCACCAACATTCGAATTCAAACTATTACCATCCTTCTGCTGCACCACATTGTTAAACACAACATCCCTAGTACTCATATCAGATGAGTTTATGGTAAGTGGATTACGGACCACAGCCGATTTCACAGTCGATTTTACTCGAATTATAGGATTCCCATAACCCTCTATTGAATCCTCATGATCAGGCAATAAAGACCTAAGAGCATTCCCATATGGAAGCAACAAGGACTGAAACAGCAAATGTGTAATAGCAACTAACATAACTAAAAAAACCCATCTTTTATATTCACTACGAAATAGATTTCTAAACCCATTAACTAACTCCATAACCGAAATAAGCATCAACAAACTAAAACCCAGATACGTTTTACACAATAGATTTGATTTATTACAGTTGAAAACATAAGCAACGATTAATTAACTGCAAAAACAATAAAATGAGAAATTTAGGACAGGAGAAACAGCAAACCTCAAGATCCCCGGAGTTTTGTCGGTGAGAAAAAAAAATCGTGTGAGGTTTGACTCAATGATGGAAGAGTGAGAAAACGGAAATGAAATCAGAGCAAATTTATCTTTCCTTTCTCATTTTGCTAAAAGGGGAAACTAAAACTACAGTCACCTAACGTTTAGGTCTCTTACGATCTGGTCACTAAGAATGAAAAACTTTCATTTTAATCATTCTGGTGTCAGTGTGCTGCTCCATGTCCATGTATCGTTTGCTCAGGGATCGCTTGTATCAATTTTAAATAATTTTTTATTTGACATATAATTTATAAATTCGATAATTTTTTAAATAAAATTTGAATTATAAAATAAAAATTTGAATAATTCAAAAATTTTAATAATCATTTGATCAGTTTTTATGTACGAGTTAAGTCTTTCAATTCTGCATGATATATTATATATATGTCATGTGAAAATATATAAAAAAAAAACATGTATATTTTATATGCATTTAGAAAATCGTTAAAATTAGAACATGTATTATAATATTATCAATATTTCTATTTAAATTTATAAAAAAAAACTCGACTTAACTTAAATTTTAAAAATTTAATTCAATTAAAAAAATAAATAAAATTTAAATTATTAAATAAAATTTATAAACTCGAATAACTTAAAAAAACTATTCGATTCAATTTTATAATCGTCCAGTACTATCGACATTCACTTTATTATTCAATATATAAAATTAATATTCTCATACAAGGGTTGTTGTCCACTTTTGTTTAATATTATTTCGTGTTTTAATTGTTAATTCATTTAATATCTTTATTCTATTTTTATTTTAAATTATATAAAATATTAAAATATTTTTCATCCATTCAAAATTAAAATACAGTTTAACGTGTGATTCTTAAAAAAATAGTGAAATAAAAAAACTAGTGTCTTTAAATACTCATTTTAATTTACGAATATTTATAATTTTTTATATGTTGATATGATTTTAAATTTATTTGATGTCATATTCGTCTTTTTATCTATCTCTATATTTATATGGCTTAACTCAGTAATAAATGCCTAAAGTATACACTTTTTTTGAAATAAGTGCTTAATGTTTTTTTTGTTGAAATAAGTGCTTAAATTATATATTTTTTCTGAAATAAGTGCCTAATGTATTTCTTGGCTGAAATAGGTGCCTAAAGTTTTACTCCCTTAATATTTTAAGGTAACACTGTTAAAAGAAAATTGTTTAATTTATAAATGAGTACCTAAACTATATATATATTTTAAAATAGGTTCCTAATGTAATTTTTATTGAAATAAATACCTAATTTTTTTATTATAAGTAATTTATATTTCTTATAAGATGTAAAATTATTTATATATCATCGTTTTAATCTATTAAATTATTTATTATAATTGATTAATAATTTATTTAAATTTGATTAGTAGCTAAAATTATGAGAAAAAAATATTTTTTAACAACACTAAAATAAAAATAATTAAATTTATATAATTTTATATTAATATTTCCAATTCTTTTTCGATACAATTATAAATGTAATAGGAATATAAGAATTCTTGTATATATTCCCCATGTGAACCGGCGGCATGTCCTTGCAAGTGAATCGATTTGTCCCATTGATGATTGTTGTGGAAAATATAAAAATATTAATATAAAATTATATAAATTTTAATTTTTTTTTTTATTTTAGTGTTGTTAAAAAATAATTTTTTCTCATAATTTAAAAAGTTAAATGATTAATTTAAGATATAACTAATTTTATATCTTATAAGAAATATAAATTACTTATAAGAAAAAAAATTAGGTATTTATTTTAATAAAAATTACATTAGGCACCTATTTTTTAAAAAATATATAGTTTAGGTACTTATTTATAAATTAAACAATTTTTTTTTAACATTGTTACCTTAAAACACTAAGGGAATAAAACTTTAGGCACCTATTTCAGCCAAAAAATACATTAGACACCTATCTCAGAAAAATATATAGTTTAGGCACTTATTTCAGAAAAAATGTATACTTTGAGCACTTATTATTGAGTTAAGCCTATTTATATTAATAGAACATAGATAAAATCTTTTTATTTTGATTATTATTAAGGATAATTTTAATTTTATCACTCCACCGTTAACATGTAAGTTGAAATGCGTATATCATTTTTCTCGATAAATAAAGTGATATTTTTCATCACAGAATAAAAAATAGATGTTGAACCAGGTACCTTCAACAGAACCACTATGTTTAGAAATTTCTTATTAAACTTTAAATATTTTTAATTAAATTTTCTTTTATAAATTTTTAAAATTTTCATTAAATCACTCAAAATTATTAAATATTTTAGATAGACAATTATTATTTTTAAAAATAGTTTAAGAATTTAAATTCTTTAAAATTTTAAGTTGACCTTCTTAAACTATTTCATCAAGCTTTGTCACTAAACACAATTTGTTATAGAATAATCGTGTAACCAGAAAAAAATTGAATAAAAAGCTATTGAGATAGTATAGGCTTAACTCAGAAATAAGTGCCTAAACTATACACTTTTTCTAAAATAGGTGCCTAATGTTTTTTTTGGCTGAAATAAGTGCCTAAACTATATTTTTTTTTTCTGAAATAGGTGCTTAATGTTTTTTTTTGCCGAAATAGGTACCTAAAGTTTTATTCTGTTAGTATTTTAAAGTAACACCGTTAAGAAAAATTGTTTAAATTTATAAATAGGTACCAAAACTATAACTTTTTTTAGATAAGTACCTAATGTTTTTTTTCTTCTAACTTGATCATTTAATTCTTATTTCTAAATAATTCAATTAAAACCTACAACAAATACTCACTCTTCTCGTTACACTCACCTCACAAACATCGAATCTTTCGCTTCAAATTGATGAAGACATGTTCGTTAACTTAATCGGAATCTTCGGAGTTGGCTGAATCCTTCTCAATTTTCTTTCCCCTACTGTGTTTATCTGCAAACTTCTTGCCTTCATGTTCGGCAACAGCCGAGATGTCCAAGTGGACACCAGGGCCGTTGGTGTTGTAGCTGCTCCCGAGCATGATTGAGTTGTTAACGGCTTGAAAATTTCTGTTCACATAGGTACTCAATGTGTCAGTGTCACCAAATGAAATCCAATGAGGGTTGTTGGATTTCTCATCTAACTCACTTCACATTGTTGCCCCGGCATTACTTCCTGCAAGTGCGATAATTCTCACACCATGGTCATCACCATCATCATCTTTGCCCTGACTCGATCCTGGTTTATGAATACCGCTCACACCTTAAGTTATGGTGGAGACCATATCTTTGATAAGTAATCTCTGCTTATCTCCTTCACCAAATGACTGGTCAGGCTTGCTTGATTCCAGAGGCATTATTTAGCAACACAAAAAAAGAAAGTTATGTTTGAGAAGGAAGAAATATGCAATGCAGGCGGCCAATGCAGATTTCGGGTTGAAGTCGAAACTAAAAAATATTTACATAAGAACAACCATAAGTCCAAAGGTGCAGTGTTTCGGTATGAAATAAAGTAGTGCCTTCCATGGCGATTCAAGGATTTTAATTTATTCCCAGATTAAAGCAGAAGGATTACTTGGTTAACCTCCTGCAGATATATAAATATACTTTTGTCAGTCTCAAGCTCTTTAAGCTTTTAATTTTCATTCGAGAGATTTAAATGGGAAAAATTAGTTTGATAACTCGATAACATAAGATAAAACATTATGTACTTATTTAAAAAAATTATAATTTAGGTACTTATTTATAAATTTAAACAATTTTTTTAACGGTGTTACTTTAAAATACTAACGAAATGAATCTTTAGGCACCTATTTCAGCCAAAAAAACATTAGGCACCTATTTTAGAAAAAAAAAATATGGTTTAGGCACTTATTTCAGCCAAAAAAAACATTAGGCACCTATTTCAGAAAAAGTGTATAGTTTAGGCACTTATTTCTGAGTTAAGCCGATAGAATAAGAGATTTTTTAGAGTTTTTTCATGAGCTTTACAAATGGTAAATGATAATATTTATAAGTTAGTGTCCTTTAGAACAAGACAAAATCTGTTAAGGCTCTCGACATTCTTTTCTCCCGCCTTCTTTTATGTTCTCCGACTGATGCAACATTCTTTAGTAGTTCATAATCTTCCATTCCGTTAGAGCTGATGTGGACATTATCCTTAGCTTGTTCATTCGTAACAACACTCCCTCCAAGAAAAGGAACTTTGTCCTCAAGGTTTGGCATTGTAGGAATTGGTGTTGGAAATGTTGGATCGACTAATAATAAAAGGAGAGTAATTTGTTGAAGGGGTTGACCACGACATGATTTCAATTGGGAAACATGAAAAACAATGATGGATGTATGTTGAGTCAGGCAACTCCAATTTGTAAGCATCAACGTCGACTTCGTGAAGGACACGATAAGGCCAAAGAAGTGAGGGAAGACCTTGTGTTGCTTTTAGAGACGTAATGGGAGTTGTATGTGTGGTCGTAAATGAAGAAAGATCCAATCTCCTACTTAAAATTCCAACTTGCAACGATGACGATCAGCTAGGAGTTTTATTCGGTTTTGCGCATGGGCTAGGTTTGCTTTCAACTACTTTAAGAGAAGATTATGATCTTTCAAATCATGGTCAAGTTGGGTGTTAGAAGTCCTACCATCCATATAATATCTTAAATGGTGTCATGTCAGTTGAGGCTTGATAGGCTGTGTTGTACTAATACTCGGCCCAAGCAAGATAACCTTCCTATTTTTTTGAATTGATGCCTACCATGCAACGTAGATATATCTTCAAACATCGATTGAGAGCCTCTGTTTGTCCATCAGTTTATGGGTAGTATGCCGAGCTCATACATAATTTTGTACCTTGCCATCGCGTTAGCTCTATCCATAAGTCTCACAAAAATTCGATTACAATTACTGACAATAGAGCAGCGAACCCCATGAAGCTTCACAACACCTTGGATCATTATCTAGCAACCAATTTGCTATCAAAGTGATTGGGCAAAGAAAAAATGATCATACTTAGTGAGACGATCAACAATCGAAAGGACGATTTCCTTGCCATTAGAACTTTCCTATCTACACGGGAATGAGGAGAGTAGAAATCAACTTATCCATTCGAGCATAAGGAGAATAGAACCTATATATCCATTCATGTATTAGGAAAATGAAATCCTTTTTTGAACCTACTTATCTATTTGATTATAAGGAGAATAAAACACGCTTATCCATTCGAGCATGAGGAGGATAAATTCTTTTTTCAGAACACGTCTATCTACTCGGGCATGAGAAGAGTAGAACCAACTTATCTATTTGAGCATGAGGAGAATAGAACCTACATATCCATTCGTGCATTGGGAGAATGGAACCTTTCTTGACCTACTTATTTATTCAAACATGATGAGAATAGAACACGTTTATCCATCCGAGCATGAGGAGAATAGAACAGACTTATCAATTAGAACATGAGGAGTGTAATAACCATTTTTGTCCGGGGTTCGAACTAAACATTAAACCAAAACCCCAAATCCTAAACTGAAAACCCTAAACTGTAAATAAACCATAAATTAAATTTCAAAAAATATTATACCTATAATAATTACATACATTGACCCAATTACACCCATAACCCAATACAAACATATATCCATTACAAACCAAATCCCACTTACACCAAATATGCCAACCAGATAACTCAAATTAATTCTAATACCCAAACCCACAAAACTCATTACAAACTTAACCCTTCACCATTACATTATCAACCCATATCCATTACCCAACCAAATATCCAACCTGAGCACCAAATCGGTAACCCGTTGACCCGAATGCTAAACCCATAACTCGAAGCCTGTTCGTATGCCCCAACGCCTCTTGGCTTTCTGGAAATTCCAGAGTCATCTGGAAGAATGGCCTTCTATCTCCTCTTGAACCGTTCGTCTTCCCGGTGACCGATCATCTTCGCTGGAAAACCAACATCAACTGAGATCAGTTCCAGCCATGACCTCTTAATTCCCAGTCACGTCAGTGCCATCTGGACGCCACGCAGCAACCATCAACCACGTTAGAGTCCCCTCTTCTGCAGATCAGTCCAAAACAAAGAAGGAAGCAATGGTCCCCCTTTCTCCTCTCGTACGAATACATCAACAAATGCCTGCAAATACAAGCAAACAAAATCAGGACCAATCCAGCAACATTTTCATTTATTTTAAATCATGTAAATCGGGTATAAAACCCAGTGAAATCATATGTAAACCCTAGACGGGATTTCTCCAAAGAAATGAAAACAAAGAATTTCAGAGCATTTCATTTTTTATTTTGAATAAAAATAAGAGTTTAGGGGGTTTTACCGTCTGATTCGTCGGTTTCCCGTCGTTGGCCGTCTTCGCTATTCATTTCGCCGAGTGCCTGAGCCATTTCAAGTCAATGAAAGTGGTTTAGGGCTCTTGTTTTTAAGGTTTCGAAGTGGAAAAAAGGGGACATTTTTAGATATGATTTTCGAATTAAAAAGAGATTTAGAGGTTTCGATTTTGTGTTTTTTTAAGTGAAAAAAGAGTTTGTTTTCTTAATCTAAGTTTAGATCTGGGTTTAAAAAAAAAGTTTTTTTTAAAGCTTTCATCCTTGCCGACCACCATCGGCGGCGGCCAAACTCCACCGATTTCTAGGAATAAAGGGTTCGGGTTTCTTATTTTCAGAGAGTTTGAACTCTCTTTTTTTTATGGTTCAAACAAGAACTGAAGAAGAATGAAGGATGATGGTCTGTTTTGGCCTTCTATTTTTTATTTTTATTACAAAAGCAAACTATGCCGTTTTACGGTGACATTAACCAGCGAGGTGACCTGGATCCGGGAAGGATCCGCGGATTTTGGATAATGGGTTAATGACCCATCTTGTCCCTCAAGATCTATGGCGTTTGGTTTTCGACTATGGTTTAATCATTTTTTTTAGTCTTGAAACTTGTTTCGCTGTTTCAATTTCATCATTTTTTTATTTTGTTTATATTTTAAATTGATTATTTATTTCCTTTTTTAAATATTTTACCCCTAAAATTTATTTCCTTTTTCGTTTTTAATTATTTAATTTAAATATTTGTTAAATTTTATTTACCTTAATTATTATGTAAATAATTATAGTTAATTCCCTAAAAAAGTGATATTTTTACATTTCTAATTTTATTTCATTCATTTATTTGATTTTATTTATAATTTAATGCCATATATTCTTTTATTTACTTTGGTAATATTTTAATTTTATATTTATTTTTATTCCCTTTTCCTTATTGATCCTTTTTCCCTTAGAAAAACATGCCTCTTTTTAATATTTTTTTACCATAATTTACTAATTTACGTGTCAACTATAATTTCCATTTGTTTTCCTTCTGATTTAAAAATCCCCATTTAATTCTTTTTTCATTAATTCATTTTTATTTTGTTTTAATAGCATTTAATTTATTTGTTTTTTTCTTAATGTCAATGCCATGTTATTGGCTATTTTTTTATTCTTCTTTTTACTTTTTCTAAATCATTTAATATCATAATCTCTTCTCTTTATATACCATAAGTATCTCTTATTTTTAATAATATCTTTTACCTTTCCACATTCCTTGTATATTACTTAGGTATATAATATAAGATATTATATTTCCACGTTATAGGTTACGATTATATAATATGTTACATTTATATTTTGTTATATTTTTATGTTATGTATAATAAATATCAATTCTACATGTAATAAAGTATATACTATATAATTCAGAAAAAAATAAAGTATGTACTATATTTAATATATTTATTATATGTAACGTGTATTGTATATTTATATATCCTTTAGTTCCTCCTTATATTATATAGTATTAGTATATGTGTTATGATACCTATATTTATATTATTATTTATTTACTTATTTATTTATTTGTTCGATCAGCTTTATGGTGACCCGTAACGGGGAATGATCCGTATTATTTATAGCCCGTTTAGTGTAAACAACTAACATCTAATTTTTAATTTATTGCATTTAATTTCTTGTATTTAATTTTTCGCATTTTATTTTCTTGCAATTTAATTTTCTCGCAACTAACATCTAACCTTTTTTTCGTATTTATTTTCCCGCATCTTAATTTATCGCTTTTACTTTCTCGTATTTACTTTTTTTGCAATTTACTTTTACGCAATTTAATTTCTCGCAATTTATTTTGTTGTAATTTATCTTTACGCATATTTAATTTTCTTATAAATATTTGTACATATTTGTTTATTATCACATGCAATATTTAATCTAATCTAAATAATAAAAAATGTGGTATCTCAATATTCGGTCGTAACGGGCCTGACACCAAGCGTAGTGGTGACGGTGTATACGTTTACTTTCGGATATCGAGGTCTTTAAAATTTGTTTGCATTCTTAAACAGATAATAAATTAATAAAGATTTAAGCTTGCAAATTTCCAATTCGGGCATTTATATTCGATTAGGTACCAATTTTTGGGCGGTGTGGGGTATTTTTATATCCCATTCGTAACCGAATCCCGAAACCATTTTTAGAATCTCTGGTTCTACGGTGTCCGGCCTACCAAAGTGGTCGGTGACGACTCTAGTCTTTTTAAAATAAATCTCATTCTTTTTCCAAAATTAATTTTCTTAAACCTAAATTATTTATTTTCAAACCCTAATTTTTAATAAAATCCTCAATTTTCCGTTTTAACCTAATTTGAAACCCTAATTTTTAAATTTACCTCAAAATACTCAATTTTTTAAGCAAATCCCTAATTCACCAATTTTAAACCCTAAGTTCTAATTTTATCTCAAATCCCCAATTTTTTAATCCATAATTTTAAAAAAAAGTTTTTTTAACGATCCCGACATATTTTTAATTTTAAATATTTTTTTGGTCGCTATAGTTGGCGACTCCTCTAGGGATAAATTTTGTTTTTATATAAAAGAGAGTCAGGCCTTAGAAAGAATATCTTTGCCTATTTGGAAATTGTAAGTTCATTTTTGAATTAATTTAATATCTTTTTAGGAATGAGAATTTATTTTAACGCATTTTAAAAATTGACATATAAACCCATTCTTTTATGTGGGGGAAAACGCTAAGTGCTTTCGTAAGGATATTGTTCCTTCCTACGGGCCTAGTAAGTACCTTTGGGGCTCGACTACCCTATGCTTTCGTAAGGATATTGTTCCTTCGTAGGACATAGTGAAAGGGTCCCCTAAATTGAACTCGAACGAGATGAGCCTATAATGGGTGATGATCGGGGTTCTTGCTACTCTTAGATGAGGACAGCGAGGACAATTTGGGTACCTCTTAGTACCCTATTAGAGTCATGCGGTTAACCTAGGTTCTTTTAGACAAGATAAATAAGGTTGCTTTGCTTTGTTTCATTAGCTCATTTATTTCGCACTAACCTTTTCGTGTGTGTTTTTTTATGTGCATAAACATTTCATAGTTAAAGTTGTTGATCTAAGTGGTTTATCCAATTAGAGGTTTTCATTCTAATTAGAATAAAAAATAGAAAATAAGAGAAAAAAGGAAAATTAGAAAATTATAAAGAAAAAGAATAATAGAAATTTGAGAGATGAAGAAAAGAGAAAAAGAGAGAAGAATTGAAAATAGAAAAAAATAAAAAAAATAAAAAGAAAGAAGATAAAAAATAAAAATTGAGAGATTAAAAAAGAGAGAGAAGAGAAAATAAGAGAAATAGAAAGAAAAAGAAAACAATGAGATAGAAAAAATAAAACTAAGAAAAAGAAAAAAGTTGAAAGAAAAAGAAAATTGAAAAGAGAAAAAAAAAGAAAATAGATTAGAAGAAAAAGAAAAAAGAAAAAGAAAAAATGAAAATAAAAATAAAAATGAAAGAAAAAAGAAAAATCGAAAGAAGAGAGAAAGAAGAGAAAAAGAAAATAAATAGAGAAAAAAGAAAATAAAAGAAGAAAGAAAAGAGAGAAAAAGAAAATAGAAAAGGGGCATTAAGATCTCTTAATCGATGAAAGTTGCTCAAAGGGCGATCACCAATAGAATTGACACCTTTGCTTGCATTCAATCATTCTCATGCATTTTCAAGTGTATATCATGCATTAAGTGGTTATACAATAAAATTAATTGGGAGAATATCATGACACCTATAAGAGGTTCAGCAACAAAAGCCAGAATGGGTGAAAACTTTGCTAGACGTGAAGTTATCTCAAGAGAAATGCTCCCATTTCAAGCCAGTAAATACAAGGGTTAATTTCAAGAGAGTACAACTTCAAGAACATGAATGACCTTGTGGTAAGGGTGAGCGAACTTGAGGAACTTCATGAGCTAGTAATCAAGATTTAGAATGAGATGTTGTCGGGCATGAAATGTTTTCAAGATAAAACCTATGCACAATTTCGTGAGTTAAGGGGCACGAGGGCTACCATAATCAAGGGAAAATGTCAAATAAAAGGCTTTTTCTTACAAGATGGCAAGAACCAAGACTACAAAGAAAAGATCCTTTTCGATAAAGTCCAAGCTATCATTCACTAGTATGAAGTAGCTTGCATTACCTCTATTTGTCCCATTGAATTAGCGTTGAAGCCTTTCTTTTGAAAATTTTATCCTCTTCGACAGATGAGAGTCTCCAAGGGTGTATAAAGAGGCAAGAACATGAGATGAACTATGAAAGCCCCCACCCAACTCTTGAGAACCTCAGGAGTCTCCCATCGCAAAGCCTAATAGAAAATCTGTTGCGTGTAAAAGTACTTCGCAATTGCGTGCAAGTGTACACGTTCAAGTTATAGTATAAAAGTATCGAATCCACAGGGATTGATGCGCCTTATAGAATTTGATCTCTTGCACTGTAATAAGAAAAACACAATTTGTTTAGAAGGTTTTGTAAAATAAACTTAATTGATAAATGAGCAAATAAACTAGTTGAGATAATGATAGAGAAATGAGGTCGGGTTATTCCGAATTATAAATTACTGTCGAATGATTCCTTATTCGTGAATGGGTGCTCGCATTAAACAACTTTCCCCGGCAATTGAGCTCAATCGATTGCTTATGGCATTTCTCCGAGTATCTTCAAATTCATGCTTCAAAGTTTAAATTCCAACCTCAGAACCGGAGCACAAAGTATGATTACCTTAAAATTTCTCGAAAAATAAGGAAATTTCCAGAATCAAATTATGATACTTGTGATGAAGTATGTGTGTGGTTGTGAACAAATTGATTTTCAAGATTCTATGTGACAAAAGGTTTTAACAAAAATTGCCTGGGCATTAATCTTACTAGAGCTTGTTTCGGGCACCTTTAGTGATTCTTTTAATGCACACAAACTAGAGCTTGTTTCGGGCACCTCTAGAATGATATTACTTTTTTTTTATTTTTTATTTTTTTAATATATGTCCAAAATTCTAGCAACCTAAAATCACAGAGTTTCTATCAATCAACCAATCACAACCGTGTAACTAAAAATTTCAGCATCATAATGAGATTCTAAATTCTTCCTATGCAATTCTAAAACCAAAGGTAAATTCAATTAAGTGCAATGACAAAAATCTCATCACTGGTTATCCATAAAATTTAAAGCAAGTAAATCAGATTGAAATTCTTGACAATTAATATATGCAAACTATATGCAACATGAAGAATGATGAATGCAACTAAAATGACTGACTAAAGGTAAATACCCCCCAAACTCGAGATGAGCATTATCCCCAATGCATGCAAAAAAAAATAAAAATATGCAAAAGACTTAAATGTCACCTTTAGGAGTTAATATCCTTGTTGCCATCAATTTGGCTTTCTTTCCCCTTCGTGGTGGTTGAGTACGGCCGGTTGAAGGTGCTGGTTGAACCTTCTCCCGTTGCTCATCATTGCTAGAGGGACTCTCCTCGTCGGTCTCGACAATTATATGGGCTTTTCGTTTTGATTTCTTTGGTTCCGTCGTTGGAGATATTATTGGTTCGGAAATCGTATCATCCGAATCCCTTGAACTTTGTAACGAATCATTGTGGCTTGGTTCCTCCAGTGGTTTCTTCCCTTTGTCCAAAATATCAGTTTCCTTGGTAACAACAATTGCTGGCGCAGGGGAACTTGCTTTGGCAGTTTCAGTTGCATTGGAAGGAGTGTTCGCCGTGGCAAGAGTGGTTGCCTTGGCAACCAAATTTGCTGGAAATACGGGAAACGACACAGAGCAGTCTGGAAATTTGTCTAAGATCACCCGATGCATGGCATGCGTGTGCTCCTTCATGAACGTCATAAAGTTAAGCTGTTGATCTTCAATTTGTGCCAATTGTGCCTTAATGGGGCGTAAGAGTTTATCTACTTGCTCCCTAATACCATATAGGACTGCCTCTCCAATTACAGGAGCATCAGGACCTGCCGAGGTAATTTTCGATTCCTGGGCAATCGCAGATGGCATACCTTTCTTCGAAATTTGGCTTTCCTCATTAGCCTCATCCTCTCCCATGATTTTTAAGCAACGTTTTTTGTTCCATCCTTGACGAGAAGATAATATCTCATCATTCGGCTCTCTCGACACATTTTCCGCCGCACATAATTGAGTGATTAAGCTAGGAAAGAATAATGCACCAACATCCTTTTATCGGCAAGCATAAATCTCATCACAAATGATTTGACCCACATTAATGGAACGTCTTTGCAAAATAGAATGAATGAGCAATAGACGAGAATACGATACTGTTGTGTTGTGCGTTGTTGGCATTAAACAAGTTTGGATAAACTTGTTCCACAGTTTTGCTTCAGGCTTGAGCAGAATCCGATTGACTATTCCTTTGAGAGATCCTGTGTTCCACTAGCTGCCTTCAATAGTGAGATCACGCAATACCTCTTCTGCCTTGTCCCCCATCATCTTGTCGAAAAAAATCTGATGTTCATCAGTCTCAATATGCATGCCAAAGAAGCTGTTGATTGTCGCGACATCTAAGAAAATTGCCTTTCCATGAACATAAACGTGTGGGTTATCTTGATTTGTAACATGTGCATAAAATTCCCTGACCCACGTGATGTTCGGTGGTTCTTGCTGCTGGCAAAAGATTTGCCACTTATGATCCTTGATAATCTCATAGATGCCGGAACCGAGCCCATAGTCCTTGCATGATATATCATATTCGAAACCTTGTTCTTCCTATACTTTCCGATTAGCAAACTTCTTGTTAAATCTGTCCTCAACGCTTTTCGTTGCAAATCTTCGGTAGGGGGGTTCGGTTGAAGAACTGGGATGTGCAACCTTCTTGATCTTCATTGCCATGTAGAGAAGTGTTGAGATTTTTAGGAAAATAGATCTTGGAAGTATGAAAGAAAAAAAAAGATGAAGAAGAAGGCTTGTTTGTGTCGATGGGTTGAAGGTAAAGAAAAGATTTGTGATGGTTTGTGTATGGAACCAATAAAGGAAAATAATGATGGAAAGGATGGTGATTGGGTATGGGTGGCGGCAAGGTTAATGAGGGAAAGACAAAAAAGTTTTGTTTTAGGTTTTAAAAAGGAAGGAGGGAAATTTTAGTGGGGGAATTGAAAGGTTTGGGGAAAACTTTTGGAGTTAAATATAGCAACTTCTTCAAGTTTGACCCTCCCTAAAATCTTTCCAAATCTCAATCAAATCTTCCTTGATCAATATTTTCCTAAAATTCAAAAAAAAATCAAAACAAGAATTATTTAAATAATGAGAGGATAATTATTCATAAAAGGAAATAAATAAAAATAAAAACTAAATTATTAAAAATACTAAAAATAAAAATGTCCAAATAAAATGCAATAAAATTAAAAATTACTAAAGAAGAGCATAATTATGCTTCTTCTAAAGTAACCCCATTTTTTCCTCTTCGACATTGGCATTGGTGCAGTGCTTCAATCTTTGCCCATTGACTTTAAACTCACTGCCATCAATTGTGGACTTGATTATCACTGCACCATGTGAAAACGACTTAACAACTTCAAATGGTCCGGACCATCTTGACTTAAGCTTTCCCGGAAAAAGCTTCAATCGTGAATTGAAAAGAAGAACTAGATGCCCAGGCATAAAATGTCGTGGCATCAGTTTCTTATCATGCCAACGCTTAGTTTTCTCCTTGTAAATCTTGGCATTGTCATAAGCCATGACACGAAATTCCTCAATTTCATTCAGTTCTAGCAACCGTTTTTGACCAACACTTTCCCAATCCATGTTCGTTGTTTTAATTGTCCAATATGCCTTATGCTCGATTTCAACCGGAAGATGACATGATTTTCCATAGACAAGTCGATAAGGTGACATGCCCAATGGAGTCTTAAATGCTGTGCGATATGCCCAAAGTGCATCATCAATTCTAAGAGACCAATCCTTCCTAGAAGGATTTACCACTTTCTCAAGGATGTTCTTTAATTCTTTGTTAGAAATTTTTGCTTGCCCATTGGTTTGGGGATGATATGCTGTGGCAATTCGGTGTGTAACTCCAAGGTTCTGCAACATTTTGGCAATCAATTTATTATTAAAATGTTTACCACCATCACTAATTATTGCTCTTGGCATTCCAAACTGTGTAAAAATATTTTTCTAAAGAAATTTCCGAATAGTCTTGGCATCGTCTTTATGATAAGCTGCAACTTCAACCCATTTAGAAACGTAATCTACAGCAAGTAAAATATAAACATTACCAAAAGAAGATGGGAAAGGTCCCATGAAATCTATACCCCACACATCGAACAGTTCGACTTCTAAGATATTTTGAAGTGGCATCTCATGTCTTTTGGAAATATTTCCCGTCCTTTGACAGCGATCACATTGCGTGTAGAATTCATGAGCATCTTTATAAAGAGAGGACCAATATAAAATGGATTGTAACACTTTAGCAGCTGTTCGTGTTCCACCAAAATGTCCTCCATATGGCGAAGAATGACATTGCCGAAGCATATTTTGTTGTTCTTCCTCTGGAACACATCTTCGAATAACCTGATCTGCATATTGCTTAAATAAAAGAGGCTCGTCCCAATAATAATGCTTAACATTATGTAGGAACCGCTTCTTTCCATGATAAGAAAGATCATAAGGTATAATACCGCTTACTAAAAAGTTCACAAAATCGGCATACCATGGTGTTGCCGTGGCAATCATTAATTTTTCATCCGAAAATGCATCATCAATCTCCCATGTATTGTCTTTGCCGTTTCCTTCTTCCAACCTTGATAAATGATCAGCCACTTGATTTTCTGTTCCTTTCCTTCCTTAATCTCAATGTCAAATTCTTGCAAAAGCAAAATCCAACGAATTAGACGAGGTTTGGCATCTTTCTTAGCAATCAAGTATTTAATTGCCGAATGATCAGTATGGACAATTACTTTTGTACCAATTAAATAGGAGCGAAATTTATCAAATGCAAATACTACTGCCAGTAATTCCTTTTCCATGGTTGTGTAATTTAATTAGGCGTTATTGAGGGTTTTACTGGCGTAGTAAATCACATGAAAGATATTACCTTTTCTTTGGCCCAACCCATTTTTATTATCATATCGAAATAATATTCATAATAGAATATAGGAATCATATAAATATATATATATATGATATGTGCATGAACCATTTAGCCTCATCGGTTAAAAGAACAATTATTGTTCCTATAAGTCATGGGTTTGAGCACCAGTAATACCAGCACAGTGATTGAATGATCAATATGATAAATCTAGATATGATCCTAGATGTATATTTTCTATTTTATATTGGTTGACACATGTATATAATTCATGTTATATTGTTTAATAACATGCCTTCAATTATCTATTTCTAGGTAATTTGTGTGCTTGGGAGTCTCCGATGATTAAACAAAAAAAAATATTACCATGACTGCAATTTTAGAGAGACATGAAAGCGAAAGCCTATGAGTTTACTTCTCTCAAGTATTGTTTTTATGAACAAAGTAGGGTCAACATGACATCGTTTACAACCATTATTAATGATTTCCTTGGTAAATCTTTTAAACTAGGCTCTTGGAGTTTGTTTAAGATCATATAAAGATTTTTTCATCTTGCATGCCTTGTTGTCAGCTGTTTTTTATTTTCCATTCCTAGAGGGACTTGCATATAAACCTCTTCCTCTAGCTTCCCATTCAAAAAGGCATTTTTATGTTGAACTGATGTAGTTTTCAACCTTTATTAACTGTTAAGGATACCAACACCCCTATTGAGTTCAACTTGGCTACTAGTGCAAATGATTCCTGGTAGTCTATGCCATAGGATTGTATAAATCCTTTAGCTACTAACATTGCCTTAAATCTCTCCATACTTCCATTAGAGGTATCTTACAATGAACAACCCATTTGCAACTCATTGATTTTTTTTTGTGTGGTAATTCAACTATGGTCCAAGTCTTGTTGCTTTGCACTGTATTGATTTCCTCCTTGACAACTTTTCTCCACTCAAGATATGTCATAGCCTCTCCTCTACTGTTTTTGAAATGAAAACACTGTCCACCTTTGTTTCGGAGAATATAAGGATATGTTAGACCAACTTAGGTTTTGTGAAAAAGACACCAAAATCAGTAAAACGATGCTTAAGTTTTGTGAAGACAAGATTCAAAGAATGGGATCACTTGTTCCTGGCTTATTACCAGCAGATTCTTTTTTGTTTGAAGGGAATAAAACACTGTCCGAAGAGATTCAGATAATTCAGGCTAAAGTTGATAAAAATCTTGAAGTGACTCATTTGCCGTTGAGGAATATAAGGATGACGTTAGACCAACTTAGAAGGAGAGAAAGAGATACTATTAGAGCTACTACCTGAAGTTCTTTATCATGGCACAAATTACTTCCTTTCCATAGAGATGTATCAAGACAAGAACCATTTCTTTCCTCTGGTTGTTGCATTCTAGAGGAAGAAACGTCAGATACATGCTGTAACAGAACTAACAAGAATTAAGATTAAGAGAAGAATATAGAATTTGATTGATTGAGAGAAGAAGAAGAATTCTGAGAAAGAGAATTCCAGTCATACAATCGATAACCCAGCTGATCAGGCCCCTTCCTCTTTTAAAACCTAAGCTCAATAAACGATTCCGTTTTATTTAATTACAATTTCTCCCTTAAACGCACCGTTTCACTTAAAGCATAAAACAAAAGAAGAAAATAGAATGACAGCAAGACAACAAAAATTTAAAACTTCCCTGCAACGGCTTGTAACGGTAATTTTCCAGTTGGCCTGTTACAATATTCCTCCCTTCAAGCATCCTTGTCCTCAAGGATCGAAGCTGGGAAATGAATTGGACCACTCCACCAATACCTCAGTAACAAACTGATTTTCTTTCTTTACCATTCTTCTCTCCAAAATCTTAACATGTTCCTTGCTAATCCCACCATCTGGTCCTATGATGGGCAGTTGTGGCTGAACAAGTTCAAACCCTATCCTCTTCTTCAATTGAGATACATGGAATACTGGATGCACCCTTGAATCTGCTGGTAGTTGTAGCTTGTATGCCACCCTTCCTATCCTTTTAAGTACCAAGAAAGGACCAAACCATTTGGGGGCCAATTTTTGGCAATTCCTCAAGATAATGGATTGCTGTCTGTATGGTTGTAGTTTTAGGAATACCCAATCACCAACTTGCAGTTCACATTCTCTTCTTTCCTTGTCAGCTTGCACTTTCATTCTATTTTGAGCTCTCTGCATATAGAATTTTAGCATTTTAATGACTACTTTCCTCATCTGCAAATCCCTTTCCACAGCAGCTACTAAGGATTCACCAGCAATATATGGCAAATGCACTGGAGGAACTTGCCCATATAAAGCTTAGAATGGTGTCAATTGTATGGCAGAATGAAAAGTAGTGTTGTACCACCACTCAGCTAGGTGTAACCAGTCACCCCACTCTTTTGGTCTTTCACCAGTCATACATCTTAAGTATGTTTTCAAACATTGGTTTAATCTTTCGGTCTGACCATCAGTTTTTGGGTGATAAGCAGTGGATGCCAACACTGTCACCCCTAGCTTCCCAAATAATTCTTTCCAAAAATGGCTCATGAAAATCCTATCCCTATCACAAACAATATTACTTGGCAGACCATGTAGTTTAAAAATATTTTCTAAGAAGATAACAACATCCCTTGCTGTGAATGGATGGCTCATTGCAAGGAAATGACCATATTTGGTCAACTTATCCACCACAACCAGTATACAATTTTTCTTCCTAGAGAGAAAGACCTTCAATAAAATCCATACTGATGGATGTCCATATGGTTTCAGGAATAGATAATGGTTGTAAGAGACCCCTTGGTGGTTGTAAATCCCCTTTATTTCTTTGACAAGTCATGCATTCTCAAACTATGTTTTTAATATCTCTTCTCATGCCCTTCCAATAGAAAACAATATTAATTCTTTGAATGGTTGCATGAGCACCAGAATGACCTCCTAAAACACCTTCATAAAAGTATTGCATCAATTCCAATCTTACTGCTTCATCACTCCCCACAACCAGTTTCTCCTTTCTTTTCAACAATCTCCTATCCCAGCTGTACTTCTTGTATTTTTTTGTCCCTTCCTCCAGTGCTTTGATTATTTTCTGAAGTCTTTCATCATTCTGCCAAGTACCCTTGACCTTGTCTAAAAGCTCTGTAGTGACATGGCTCACTTTGATAACTGAGCAACTAGCATCATTAAACTTCCTTGATAGAACATCAAAAACTACATTAACACTACCCTTTTTATACTGGACTTCATAATCATAACCCATCATTTTAGCCTATTTCTGCTGGAAAAGAGTCACAACTCTGTTTTCAGCCAAGAATTTTAGGCTTTGGTGGTCTATCTAGATAATGGAATGCCTCCTTGTAAGATAAATTGACCGTTTCTTCACAACCATAAAAACAAATACCATCTCATTCTCATAAACAAAAATCCCCTTATACCTTGGTCCTAACCCCTTGCTAAAGAAAGCCAAAGGCTTTCCTTGCTGAACCAAGAAAGCTCTCACCCCTCACCCCCCCTCTGATGCATCAGTCTCAACTATGAAAGTTTGTTCATAGTTGGGAAGTGCCAAAACTGGAGCAGTTGTAACAGCTTCTTTAAGTTTTGCAAAGGCTAGTTCTTCTTCATTGCCCCATTTTCAGCCTCCCTTCTTAAGCAATTCAGTCAGAGGTTTTTCAATGAGTCCATAACCTTGTACAAATCTTCTGTAGTATCCTGAGAGTCCAAGGAAGCCTTTTAATTCTGCGACTAAATTAGGAATTGCCCATTCTTGAATGCACTTCACTTTTGAACTATCCATGGATATTTCACCCTTAGCAATTATATATCCTAGATAGCTTACTTCTTGAGCTCCAAAGCTACATTTAGATCTTTTTGAAAATAGTTGCTTCTTCTTCAATATGTTCAATACTCTAGATAAATGCTCCAGGTGTGACCTCCAATCTTCTGAGTAAATCAGAATGTCATCAAAGAAAACTAACACAAATTTTCTCAACTGCTCCTTAAAAATCTTGTTCATCAGCCCTTGGAAAGTGGCTGAGGCATTAGTCAACCCAAAAGGCATGACCAAAAATTCATAATGCCCTTCATGAGTTTTAAAGGTAGTCTTTGGAATATCCCCCTCTCTCATCCTGATCTGGTGATATCTAGACCTTAAGGTCCAGTTTTGAAAAATAGGCAGCAACTCCAAGTTCATCTAATAGCTCTTCAATTATGGGCATGGGAAAACTATCCTTGATAGTAACTTGATTTAACCTCCTATAATCAACACACATCCTCCATGTGTCATCCTTTTTTTAACCATCACTATTGGAAAAGCAAAGGCACTGTTGCTGTTTCTAATTATGCCACTGGATAGCATTTATCCAATCATCTTTTCAATCACATCCTTCTGATGATTAGGATGTCTATATGGCCTCACCTTAATTACAATTTTCTCATCTACCAGATCAATTTTGTGGTCATGATCTCTGTCTAGGGGTAACCCTTGTGGCTCAGCAAAGACCTCCTCAAATTTGGACAGAACTGTTTGTAGGTCTTCTGTCAATCTCAATTCTTCCTTTCCCATTTCAAGTTGAGCTCCCATCAGCCATAATGAGGCTGTCTATGGGCTATTATTACCCCTCAACATCTTATTGCATACCTTGGAATCCACTAATTGAGATATTTGATTTTGAGCCCCTCGAACCATGATGTCTTGCCATGATGTTTGAACCTCATGGTTAGATGAGTAAAATCCCAGTGAATGGCTCCCAAATCTTTTAGCCATTGAATTCCCAGAACGACCTCACAATTTTTCATGGGAATTACCAAAAAGTCAGAACTAAAATAATGTCCTTGAGCCTTCCATTTCAACCCTGTACATTCACCCACAGTCTTTATAAAGTTACCATCAGCAACTGTGACCCTTAATTGATCCTTCCTGGTCATTCCCAAATTCAATTTCTTCACCAAGTCTAAACTCAAGAAATCATGTGTGCTTCCTGAGTCTACTAAAGCCAAAAACTCCTGAACCTCAATTTCCAGTCACAGCTTCATTGTCTCCCAGTGAGTGGATCCCCACATGGCATGAAGAGAAATAATTGGTTCTTCACTCTTACTCAATTCCTGAACTCCCATCTCTCCTTGTTCCTCACAGTCTAAGAAAACTTCAGGTTCCACTTCCTCATCAGCTCCTTCCACCACAATATGGAACATTTGGGTCTTAGCACACCTATGACCTGGTATGTATTTGGCAGCACACCAAAAACAAAGACCTTTTCTCCTTCTATCCTCTATTTCACTAGCTGTTAATCTCCTCCCTTCAGGTTTGTGAACACCAGAACTGGTTCCTTTTACAGTTGGACTTAATATAGGAGTGACAGACTTAGTTGGAGGCTGTCCAGAGTTGCTTACTTGGTTGTAGTTTCCCTTTCCCATGCTAACATTGCTTCTGGCAGGAATTGCTAGAGCCAAAGGAGTCATTAAAGTTGATCTTACAGGGGTATTGTTCTAAGATTTTCTCTGAGCTGAACAATACATGGATTCTACATGTTTACCTAAGTGATAAGCATTCAATAATGATTGGGGATGTAATAATTTCACCAATTGACTAATTTCAATTTTCAAATGATTTTTAAACATGCTGAGAACATACTCATCAGGTAGCTGAACTTGGTTTAACAAATGAATGAACTCTTCATAAAATTGCTTTACTGTCATTGTATCTTCCTGATGTAGAGCAACTAAATCCAAGAAGGGATCATCGAATCCCTAAGAAGCAAATCGATCCCTCATCTATCCTAAATACTTTCTCCATGTGACAGTATTCCAACTGCTATGAGTTTTGGCTAAAAATTGATGCCACTAAAGGGCTCGACCCTCCAAGTGTAGCATGACCACCCTCACCTTACCATGCTCAGGGATCCCTTCTGCCTCAAAGTATTGTTCTACTTTGTATAACCAATCCCGAAACTCAGTTCCATCAAATCTAGGACAAACCAATCTATATGCAAGGTTAACAGAAAGTAATATTTCCATACTAGATCCCCTCTAAGTATCAGTATCTACCAGATTGATCACTGATGCACTAGGTCGTCCTTCACTGCTTTCTGGTGCCTTCCCCTTTTCAGTAGCTTTATCTATCGGCTCCCCACTTGACCATCTGTTGGCGTAAGTAAAATTCCAGGTTAACTCAACAATGGATTCACATCTAACTTTTTCCCCATCGCGAGCTCCAACAACTTCTGCATGTCAGTGAGCATGGTGTTCTGCATTCTCTAAAACTTGTCATCCATCGAGCCTTCCAGTTTAGAAATCTCTAATTGTAACCTGTCTGTCTCATGCCTCTATTCCGGAATCTGGTCTTCTTCATATTGATCTCCCGAAGTTAGCATCGCTGCTTGACGTCGTGTTTCCACCATTTTTGAAGCTTAACGAGGCCTCTGATACCTTTGTAACAGAACTAACAAGAATTAATATTAAGAGAAGAAGATATAATTGGATTGATTGAGAGAAGAAGAAGAATTCTGAGAAAGAGAATTCCAGTCATACAATCGATAACCCAACTGATCAGGCCCCCTCCTCTTTTAAAACCTAAGCTCAATAAACGACGTTGTTTTATCTAATTACAATTCCTCCCTTAAACGCACCGTTTCATTTAAAGCATAAAACAAAATAAGAAAACAGAATGACAACAAGACAACAAAAATTTAAAACTTCCCTACAAAGGCCTATAACGGTCATTTTCCAGCTGGCCTGTTACACATGCATGATTTTCATAGATTTGAGTAATTTATAAAACTAAATATTTGATTGGATAATGAGGGAATCTTGGAGATAGAAGCCAAGTAATTAGCCATATTTTTAAAATTTGGGATTCGGTCACCTGGTCCAGATAGATTAGTTGATGAAACATTACTGACGCCTAGGGATGTAAAAACAGTTACTCGGATGGGTTTCAGGTCGGGTACTGTTAGGTCAGATAAAATTGGATACAGGTCATTTCAGGTTGATTTGATGTTTTGACTCGATTCGGGTCGGGTGCGGGTCTATTTTAGGTCGGGTCCATTTCAGGTTGGGTCAGTTTTAGGTCGGGTCCGTTTCAGGTCGGATCCATTTCAGGTCAGGTTCAAACGGTTAAGGTCCAAATCGGATAATTGACAGTTTCATTTCAGGTCGGGTCCATTTCAGGTTGGTTGCATTTCAGGTCGGGTTCATTTCAAGTCATTTTGTTTCAAGTCGAATTAATTTTGATTTTATATTCATAGTAATTTAAATTATTAATTTTGATTTTGTATAAATACGTAAAAAACGAATAAATATTATATCATAAAGTTAAAGATTAAATTTTGAAATTTAAAAAAATCAACATTAACTTGTAAGGACTCAATTACAAAAATTAAAAATTAAAAAAATCAACATTAACTTGTAAATAAAATAATATTATATATGAATTAATAATATATAAGAAATAATACTATTTTTGGAAGTAAAATAATACTAGAATAAGGAATAATACTATTTATGGCATAATACCATTTATTGAATAATACTATTTTTACAAATGAAATAATACTATAAATGAATTAATACTATATATATATGGAAAATAAAATTATAATATATATTAAAATATGGTATACATTACACTATATATATAATACATTAATAATTTAATAACTAATATACATATTTATATAATATATTGATAATTAGATGTCTAGTAATTAGACATGTTATATGTATAATATATGTGTAATATATTTATAATGTATACAATTATTAATTATACATAATACATAACTACATAAGTACATTCTAACATTCATATATATAATATTTGTATCAATGTATGTTATATGTATACATAGTGATAGTAGATTAGTATTTAATAGTAGTAATAGTATTATACATAGTACATTAATATATATATATATATATTAATATATATATCAATAATTCAATATATCATATATGTATATGTATATGTATACATAATAATTAGTAAATGTATATTATATACTATGTATATATAACATATGTATATGTATAATTGTATATAGTAATTAGTATATAGTACATGTATATATTAATATATATATATATGTATCATGTATGCTATAATCTATATGTATATGTATTATATGTATGTTATATGTATATATACAATATATCATACATGTTAACATATATATTAATAGTTTAATATATGTATTATATATATGTATGATAATAACTTAATATGTCACATGTGTTAGTATATATTAGTACATTATACATATATATACATATGTATGTTAATAATATAAATATGTAATGTTATATATATTATATGTATATGTATTATATATATTAATATATATGTATGTTATATGTATATATATTATACATATATATATTATTTTTAATGCATATATATGTATCATATTATACATATATATATATAATATATACATATATAACATATATTACATATATATATATAAATACATATATATTATATAACATATTATATATATAAATATATATATATGTATGCTTATAGTATATAATATAATATGTATTATAATATAGTATAAAGTATATATATTATAAAATCCCCTCAAATCCCCCCCTAAAATCAAAAGTCCCCCGCCTAAAAGCTCAAATCAAAAAATTTTCCCCCATCATCCACCCGGTTAAATAAAAAAATCCCCCCTCCCCCCAAATCAAAAATCCCACCTTGCCCGCAACGTTAAAAATAAAAAATCCCCCCTAAAATCAAAAAATTTTCCTCAAAAGTCAAATCAATTTGACTTGAAGTACCTAATAAAAATATATGTATATTTATTTTTTATATATATGTATATATACTAGATGTATATATTAATATATGTATATAATATAATTTAATACATATATAATATACTTTAATATATATGATATACGTGTATATATATATTATATTTTATGTATTAATGTATTATATGTAATATATAATATATTTATAATATATATAATATACTTTAATATACAATATATATTATATATACCTAAATGTATACTAATATATATATTTAGTTTGTTTATCAGTTAATATATGTATATTACTAATATAATGTATGTATTTAATTTAAAATTATAATTAAAATTAAATACATTAAAACTAAATAAAATAGTAAATAAATTAATTTAATTAAATATGTAATACTATATTTAAATATTAATCCTAAATTAATTCTCATGTCTAATTCTATTTTTTAAGCCTAATTATATTTACCAATATTTTAAATTCATCAAATTATAGTATATTTAATTATATGTCATATAAATATTAAGTTTTGTTAATATTAGTGCAAGTCAATAACAGGTCGGGTACAAAACAAGTCGGGTCATTTATCAGGTTGAGTTCAAAACAGGTCGGGTAAAATCAGGTCTCGGGTCGATTCAGTCGGGTAATATCGGTTATTTGTCAGGTCAGACTCGGATTCGGGTTCGTTTCATTCGGATACAAGTCGGGTTTCAGGTCTACAGTAATAGGTTGAAATCGGGTTCAGATCATTCTCGGTCGGGTACAGTTCGGGTTCGGTTACTACAGTAACAGGTCCAACTCGGGTTCGGGTCAACAAAAGTCAGATACAGATCAGGTTCGGGTCATTACATCCCCAGATCAAACAAAGTTCTGACTCGAATAGGTTTCAAACAGGTTTCCAGGTCGGGTCAGCTTTTTACGTCCCTACTAACGCCTGCCCAATGAGACTTCAGACTTTCTCGCGTCACTAAAATTTCTAAACTTTAAACCTTAAATTAAAAAAGTTTATTTAAATTAAAGTTTGTACTAACTTGTGTGTATATATATATATATATATAAAGAGAGAAAGTACAATACTGAAGTGACACATATTATACTTCAAGAAAAGTTTGAACAACCTTCTACAAGGTACTTGTACCCAAAATTGACACAAATGGGTAGATAGAGAATAACAAATATATATAACCATTAACCCTTTAACTTCGAGAGAAGTGGGTCGCGGTGAAGAAGTCCGAGTGACTGTTTACCAAAGATAAATAATTATTATTTACACAAGTGCATATTGACGAACGCCTTAATTTTAGACTTTTAAGCTTTTTGTTTAAGGGTTTAAGTGTATGAGTTTTGAATTTAGGAAGTGTAGTTAGAATTTAAGTTTTTTGGTTAAAATTTAGGGTTATACTATAAAACTTAAATTCATAGTCATTACCCTGAACCTAAATCAAAACTCTAAATTCTAACTCTAAACCTTAAACCTTAAATTCTAAACTCGTGCACTTAGACCATTAAATCCCAAACAACCCTAAATCTAAGGTGTTTGTGAAAAAATCTCATTTCCATGGTAATTATTCCATGCACAAATGGCAGAAACTAAAGTTTCTATAAGAGCCTTAGTCATGTTTAGATATTATATTTGGGGTTTAAGATTTATGGTTTAGGGGTTTAAGTACACGAGTTTTAAATTTAGGGTATATAGTTAGAATTTAAGTTTTAGTACTAAAATTTAGGGTTTATAGATTAAAACTTAAATCTCTAAATAAATTACCTAAAATTTTAACCATAAACCATAAATCCTAATTACGAACCCAAAATTCTATATCCCTAGACCTTAATAGTCCCTAATCATACACTTAATCTCTAATTACCAAAGATTTATATAATTATTATATACACAAGTGCATGTTGACGAACACCTTAATTTTAGATTTTAACCTTTTGGTTTAGGGGTTTAAGTATATGAGTTTTGAATTTAGGAAGTGCGGTTAGAATTCAAGTTTTTTTGGTTAAAATTTAGGGTTATACAGTAAAACAGAAATTCATAACCATTACCCTAAACTTAAATCGAAACTCTAATTTCTAACTCTAAACTTCAAACCTTAAATTCTAAACTCATACATTTAAACCACTAAATCCCAAACAACCCTAAAACTAAGGTGTTTGTAAAAAAATTTCATTTTCATGGTAATTCCATGGACAAATGGTAGAAACTAAAGTTCCTATATAAGAGCCTTAGTCTTATGTTTTAGAGATTATATTTGGGGTTTAGGGTTTATGATTTAAAGGTTTAAGTACACAAGTTTTGAATTTAGGGTATATATAGTTAGAATTTAAGTTTTAGTGCGAAAATTTAGGGTTTATAAGTTAAACTTAAATCTCTAAATAAATTACCCTGAATTCTAACCATAAGCCATAAATCCTATTTATGAACCCTCAATTCTAAATCCCTAAACCTTAATCTCTAACTTGAGTCCTTAAACCCTAAAATTAAGAGTAACTGAGAAAAAATTTCGTTTCACCGCTAGTGTGTGTGGGTTAGAACGCACTTACGCATAATGTAAAATTATGAATTTTACACGTTTTAAGGATCGTTGAATAAGGATGATTGAGTTTAACTCATTAATTTTCAAGTGATAATCTTAACATATCTTATCGTTAATATCAGTCTTTCAATTCGTACTCATCCCATAACTCAAAAATCATACAAAACTCAGAAACTTCTTTAATACATAAACATATCTTTTTTCTATATATATATATATAAATTGTATAAAAAACTTACACATTTTTTCTTTAAGATATAAAATACACTTCTTAAATTTTAAAGTCTAGACTAGACTACTACCCCAAACTTTGATAACTTTGATTTCCGTGTCAACGTTTAAGAACAATCATTTGCTTCTATCAAAACACTAAAAACACACATTATTATATAGCATTCAATACCAATCATTTACTTCTAAAACACTAACAAAGATTCAACATTTTAATAACATTTTAAATTATTTAAGGTTAAAATGGTGAGTTTTTAAAAATTTTATATTTTTAATAACATTTTAAGTTATATTTTCGTCAAATTTTAAAATTTATCGAAAACATAAACTAAAAATATTATTAAAATATAATATTTTAAATAATTTTTTTAATTTTAAATTAATATGTTATACCATAGACTCATTTTCTTCTCGATTCTTAAATCTCCGATTTCTAGATTTAATAAAAACACAAGTTATATGTATCAATCATTAAAACATCATCTAGGCTAGTTTATTCCATGTTTTTCTATTTGTTAAATCATTTGACCAATTGTGTTTTTTTATTACATCTTTCATCATGTAAGAAGGAAAAGATTTGATCATGGATTTTTGAGTCTTTGGTCTGGCAAAGTTCAGCTGATGAGCTCAAAGAAAATAAACCTAACCTAATCCAAAGGTAGACTAGATGCAACCCCTTAGACTTTTAATTGATATCTTAATGGAAGTAACATTCACATTTGACTTTTATAATTAATCCAAACTTGAAATTTCGACTCAATCGGTTTAAAAACGTGTTTGATTAGATAAAAATAAATAATATTAACCCATCCAAGTTAAATTTTAATCTCTAATTCGTGATAAAGTCAAAAAGTCTTCTTATAGAGGTCAAAAGAAAATTACAAAATTTTTAAAGGTTCGAGTATATTTTGATTTAAACATTATTAAAACATATAATAATTTTGTTAATTTTGTTTGTCTCTTCCTAGAACATGTTTTTTTTTTCTTCTAATTGAACCAAATGATGAAAAATATATTTACATGTTTGAGAGGCAAAAATGTTATTAGGACATTTAAAATGATTAGAATTGAAATTTTATTATTTAAAAGATAAAAATACAATTTCACTACTATCATAATAAAATTTATCATAATTTAACCTAAATCGATTAGAACATAAAATAATTTAATTAAAAAAGTTCAGACCAAAAACTACATGAACTAAAAAAACAATTAAAAAGGAATTTAAAACCAAAATGGATCAACCTATGAGTTGTTGAAAACATGACAGAAGCAATCAGTTACGTCTAAAGAAAAGTTTAGTAGATGTATAAAAAAACATGATTTTTAAAACCCACAAATAGTTGGTCTCTCCTTAGTCATTATCTTCAATGCAATCTCTCCAATTGGAAACCCATTAATTTAATTTGATAGGTGGCACCACAAAAAGTCAACTTTTGTATATTAAATTAGAAATATATTATGAATTATATATATTAGGTAAAAAATTGTGGGGAATTATGTTATACGAAGGTGGCAGAAATAAAAAGTTTTTACAGGTGTTTTATTTTTAATGTTTAACGGTTAGAGTTAGAATTGATAGGTTGTGATTAGAATTTAAGGTATATAGGTTAAAACCTTAATCTTTAACTATATTACCCTAAATTCTAATTAAAATGAAAATCATAATTTCAGATAAAATTGAAATATTCAAAGGTTAATATATAAATAATATTTTCACATACACATTCGGTGGAATATTTTATTTTTACATGTGGCTTAATTGTAGGGTTTAGAGTTTATAAGTTTTAATGTAACAATTTAGAATTTAGGATTTAGGGTTAAAATTTTGGTGTTTATGGGTATGGTTTAGATTTTAACCTATAAACCATAAATTTAAATTCTAAACACAAAGGCTTATCAACGACATTTAAATTTAAAATCACTACACTTAAACCCATAAACTGTAAATTTTAAATAAAATCTTTAAACCTTAAGTTTATAAATTTTAACCTACAAAATTTTTACACACGCTTATGCATGAAATAATTATCTTATATATCATGCACTCACAATAAAAAAATACTCTATCCCCGAAAATTCAAATTCAAATTTATAATCTTAAAACCCTAAAACCTAAACTTTATTCATATATTTTAAAACATAAATTTTAACAATAAATCCTAAATTTTACCGAAGTTAACTCCTCAACCAACCTAAAGGTTTGAACTTGCTGGTGGATTTTCTTTTTCAATGCCAATGCTCGAAATTTTTTCCATATATATATATGCAAGAATCAGCATAAAGAAAAAGCAAAGAAACTGACCAACTTGAAAGGTACCCTTTCGGGGTAATTATGTATGCAAATATTAAACTACTCCATTTGTACTATTTAAAAGTCCATCTTTTGCTATAGCTGAAATGCATACAGGAATGCAATAGATCTCTGGGGATTCTGAAATACAGAGATCGTTCGATGAATCGAATAACGGTGTTGATTAGTATAGTTCTTTCCATACCAATTCTCGTCGTCGTCGATGCACAGTCTCCTGATTCAGGAGACGACGTCTCGAATTTCCGACCGAGCCTAGCAGTTGTCATAGGTATCCTCTGTGTCATGTTTGCCTTGACATTTTTCCTGCTCATCTATGCCAGGCTTTGTAACAGAGCAGCAAGTACGGTCCATGGTGATCATCGCCCCGGATTACTCCGGCGGACTAGGTCTCGGTTCTCCGGGATCGACAAGAAAGTCATTGAATCACTTCCGTTCTTTCGATTCTCATCACTTAGAGGATTGAAACAAGGGCTCGAATGTGCTGTTTGTTTATCAAAATTCCAGGATATCGAAATCCTAAGGTTGTTACCAAAGTGCAAGCATGGCTTCCACATTGATTGCATTGATAAATGGCTTGAAAAGCATTCAAGTTGTCCTCTTTGTAGACAAAAAGTCAACGCCGAGGACTTAACAATGTTTGCATACTCAAATAGCATGAGGTTCTCGAGGAATCAATCTTTAAGACAGGATTCAGACATAGAGCTTTATGTCGAAAGAGAGCACGACGACGAAAACAACCACGGCTCGTCGAGATTTAGTATCGGAAGTAGTTTCCGGAAAACCGAAGACTGGGATATCGAAAATCAAGTTCTAATTCGAGATGAAGAATCCGATAACGGTGAGGAAAACGGGGGGAAGATCTTCCACAAGTTCTATCACAAAATCATTGTATCCGATGTAGTAATGAAGAACAGATGGAGCAGTGTGAGTTCATCAGACCTCATGTTCTTGAATGCCGAGATGCTTAATGATATGTCGAGCAACAGGTTTTCCTCCATTGAAACCGATGAATACGGACAAATTCCGTCACCGAAACCGATCGGAAACAACGAGATTTTGAAGATCAAGGAAGAGTTGGAGATTAAAAGATTGTTTGAGAACAAAGTCAACAAAAGCAATCCGAGTTCTGAAGCAAGTACAAGTACTCATACAAACACAACATCAAGGGTTGTTGGTGTTGTTAATCATGGTGAGAAAAGATCCATGTCTGAAATCACAGCTCTGTCGAGGTTTCGAGATGTCATTAGTACGAGGAACAGAACCGGTACGAGCTCATTGTCTGAAAACTATACAAAGGAGGAAAGAACAAGGAGGCTTTGGTTGCCAATTGCCAGAAGAACAGTTCAATGGTTTGCCAATAAAGAGAAAAGAAGATCCCAACAATCTCAGGACACAACACAGCATTTAGATGTCTGAACATGTTGATTGGATGAAGAGAATTTCATGTAGATAATAGCAATTTGTGCATAATTTCATTATAGGCAGTCTTAGAAAATTTCTTTTCCCTCATTTTAGACACAAAAAAATATCATATTGTGTAGCGAATAGGGTAGCTCACGAGCTAGCTCACTACGCTTTTTCTTTAGTTAATCCTTTTTACTTTTCTTTTCATGTTCCATGTTGTATTGAACATTTGTTGTTGGAAGATGCCATTTATAGCTAAATAATATTTGCTATTACCTCAAAAAAAAAATATGTTTCTGTAAAAAAAATCATCCCATAACACATTGTATAGAAATGATAGGTATATGTATGCTCAAATTTTCGTATCTTAACCCTAATTTTTATATCCTAAATCTTAAAAATACAACATATCCTTAATTTCTTAAGCCTTATAACCCATAAACTTGATTGTTGAACTCTAAACCCTAAACAAAAATTATAGGACAAAATAGGTGCAATGAAGGACCAAACAGTTTGCACCTAAAAATGATAGGTATAATTATGCATTAATTTATTATTATTATTATTATTGTTATTATTAGGCTTAATAGATTATTTAACCCTAAAATAAGCCCAAATTTTCATTTTGTCTTTTAAATTTTCAGCCTACTAAAGAGATTAAAATCAGAATTAGACATTTTTTAAATAATAAACAATAACAAGCAAGAAGCCAACTTTAAATCAATCTCCTGCATGTTTATATCTCATCATCAATTATTGGACTATTACAATAATCCCATGCATGAAAAAGACAAAAATAATGAGATAAAGATGTAATTAAACAAAGTTTAAGCTAAATTTTAAACAATATATATATATATATATTATGTAAGCTTTTCCATATTGTCAAATTGCATGTTGCAATGTATATTAGCATTTCTTTATTATTTGTTCTGTTGTATCATTAACGTAAGAGATGAGTCCATATTTCTTGTATTTGCTTTGTGAGGAATCTATTAGTAATATAATATGAATTATTGAGATATTTGATTTTGACGTAACTTAAATGAAAAATAATTTTTAAATTTAAATTAATTTATAAAAATATTTCAAAAGTTCATTAATTTGAAAAAATATATTTGAAAGATTTTTAAAATGTTTTTCACTTGAACAAGTGCTTTCAAAACAATCTAAGTGTCAAAAACAGACTTTAAGTATCAATATTCTTTCTTCGGTATTATACCCAAACAACTATAAGAGTACTCGTTTTCTCCGTACAGATACGCTATTTGATTCTGCAAGTTCTGACAAATTTCAGTAGCCAAATATTATAACGGTACAAGATTGGTCGTAGTGATATTCAATGTTAAAATGGCCAACAACACTTTCTATTTTGAGGCAGGTACTGGTATTAAAGTTTGTGTACCAATACCGAAATGCCTAGAAGTGCATTTAGTACTGAAATTAAACTCCTTAGAAGGTTTAAAAGCAAGTTTCAAGCTTGTGAGTTTAAAATATCCAGAAACATTATTGCCAACATTCAATGAAAAAATTACTCCAATGCTTAAATATATCATTTTTCTTTGTAGAATGCGCTTGTGAGTTTAGCTTAATTGTTATATTTTCTGAAGTGTTAGTGTTTTGAGTGAGAGCTAAATTGTACTAACACTTTACCTTATGATTTTATTGTGTGTTTATAATTTTAAACAGATTTGAGTCAAATAAAAGAAGCCTTGGCGCTGTAGGTGGGCATGCATGCATGCCTGACTAGCGCATGCAAGTCGCCACCTACAAGTGACGTTGGTCAGGCATGCATGCCACCCTGCAGTCTGTCGTTGACCATGTTATTTTTTTAAATATATTATTTATTATATAGTTGTATATATATCTATATCTATATCTATAGATATATATAGATATAGGTAAGAATGGTGAGGAAAAGTTAGAAATCAGTAGTAAGAAGAGTTTAGTGTGGGGGAAAAAATTAAGAGAGAAGATTAAATTGAGGTAATTTTGAAGTTGATTTTTTTTTTAAATTATTATTTTAATTTGTTATGTTAGATATGTATTATTAGTAATTTTAGTTATTGTTAATCCGTTTTTGATTTTTTTTACTCTAATATAAAGTTAGATACGTAATAGGTTGGATTTTGTTGTTATGTTTATGATTTGTGATTTCAATGTATTGTTGTTCTTGTCGTAATTTGTTTTGAATTTTTTATTTTAATTGAATTTTTTATTGTAATATATATTTAATTATTGATAATTTTTTTATTAATTTTATTTATATATTTTAATATAAAGTTAGATATATTTGTTGAAATATTATTATTTCTTTTGTTATATTTTTTAGTTATTATTTAAGTATTGGTATGAGAAATATATTTGATTGCTTTGTTATTTTTTAGTAATTTCTTATATATTTTGAATATATAGTAATTTTAATTTTTTTATTTTTTTTATTTTCTATATCAATATATGATATATTTCAATATAAGTTATAATGAGCTAGTCAATCTATTCGGACACCAAGAATCTAGTTGGTAAATGGGAAGAATCGCGTGATGATTTTAGTGAGGATGACAAAAATATTATTCCTTTAACTGGAGATGATGACGTAAACTTACTCGATGAAGATGATGTTCAAGCTTTATTACAAGATGTAAATGGAGGACAACATGTGGATGTTGAAGATGATGTTTGGGAAGCTGTTGTTGCTAGACTTGGTATGAAAAATGATTCACAAATTTGGGGTTATGTTGAACCAAAGCCCGAGCAAGTGCAACCTATTTACTTAGGTTATGAACCACCATCTCGTATTCTTGAGGTGGACTATATTGCTATCTGAGATTTGGAACATGAAGTACATGTATTTGGTTTTTCATCATCTTCCCACTATGGGGAACTAATATTAAAGGCTCAATTCGAAAAGATGCACAACTAGCAGTTAAGGAGTATTGCATCAAAAGACATGCGAGATTTTGTGTTGTTGAATCGAATACGCAAACGTATTGCGTACGTTGTATCAATTGGAGTCAGATGTGAGAGGTTACACGGTTAAACGAACAACATACTTATTCAAATATATCCTTATCAGAAGAACACATCAGTCTAGACTCCGATCTAATTTGTACATACACCAGACTATTGGTGAAAAAAGAACCAAGAATTTCAATTGCAGTGTTAGTAGCTTCCATCCGGAATCAACTTGGATATATTCCCTCTTACTACAAGGCATGGCTATCGAAGCAGAAGGCAATGATACAAATTTATGGAGATTGAGATAAATCGTATAATGAGTTGTCTGCTCTTATACGAGCAATGAGAATCTTTATTCCGGGAACTATTATAGAGTATGAGACCATTCTTGCATGCAACGTACGAGGTGTACAATTGGATGAAAAAATATATTTAGTAAGTTATTTTGGGCATTTAATGCCTGCAATGAAAGGTTCCTATTCTGCAAGCGCATGATTCAAGTGGATGGTACATGGTTATATGGGAAGTACAATCATATATTACTTGTGGTTGTTGCATAAGATGGAGATAAGAATATATTCTCAATTACCTTCGCCATAGTTGAGAAGAAAGATGCTAATGGATGAAAAAAAATTCTAATACATTTACGCAATCATGTAGTTAAAAAAGATGCAGTATGTATGATTTTCGATTGAGGTACTGTGTTCTTATCAGTAATTGATGGACCTGAAAGTGTTTGGTCTCCCCCACATGCATATCCAACATATTGTATCCGGCATATTGCTTTGAATGCGAGAAAGAGATTCGGTAACAATGAGATACAGAAGGAAATTTTAGGTGTAGGTAATTTCTTAATTTATTACAAATCAATAATTTCTTTATTTAACGTTTTAGATTATATTTGATAACATCTTATTTTTTTGTAGGGTATGAACTAATTCAACGTAAATTTGATGTGAGAATAAGAAGGTTGAGACGATACGATGTACTTGTAAAAGGACACTGAATACAAATTAATCTAATAAACATAATATACTGATTTATCGAATATTAATTAAGTTGATATGATTAGTATTATAATATTTATAAAAATAACGTGGTTAAATGCGATAAAATATTATTATTTTAATTTAAAAAATTATAAGTATTTTAAAAATTATAATTTTCACCTTAAAATTTAATAAAAAAATTCTGTTGAAATTATCATCCTAAATAATAATTGAATGACACACATACTATAATAAAGATCTATACAGTAGTACGAAATTGACCCATCCATAGTTAATAACCAATTAATATTCTCTTTCATTCTCCATTAAAATCTAAGGTCCCGTACAGCCCATTGCCAAAAAGCAATAGATATTTGGATAAATTATAAAGATAGTCACCATATTATATAGATCTAATATTAAAATGGTCATCATATTTTAAAAAGCATCAAAACTATCAGTCAGTTATTAAAATGATATCAATATAATCATCTGTCGTTAAAAACTAACAGCTTAATGACGTGACAGTTAAAAATAAAATGAAATAATTATACATTTTTAATTTAGTCTTAATTTTATTATAATAAAATAATATAATTATTTAATGACATTATTTATATATTTTTAATTTATTAAATTTATTTTTTTTCTCCGATCAAGTAATAATGACATGTATCACCACCTAACTAAAGAAGAAAAATAACATGGCATAACAATTGCCTTGTGAGTATTTGAACTTAGGTATCTAAAAAAGAACAATATACAAACCACTAAATCAAATGATTTTAGATGATATAAAACACCAACATTAATATTTATCCATTATTATCGTCTATATTTTTTTCTTTATGTTTTACATATAAGCATAGATTTATTTTTTAATTTAATTAAAATATTAATTGAATTATTTTATATATAATAAATTAAAATATTAAAACCCTCAAACCCTAAACCCTAAAATTTAAACCCTCAACCGTAAATCTTAAATAACTTTTTATTATAATTTTAAAATTTATAATTTATTTAGAGAATTCTAAACCCTAAAATTCAAACCCTAAAACCTAAAAGCTAAAACATTTAGTGAATCCTAAACCCTAAAATTCTAAAAATCAAAATCCAAATTTAAAAGTCTAACTCATTTTTTAAGTAACAACTCAAACAAGTATATTTAAATGAAAAAAAATATTTTTCATAAAAAATATACTTAAATTTATAGAACAAACAAATCTCAATAAATATTATAATCAAATATAAAACAAATTAAAGTAACAACTCAAACTGCAATTAGAAAACTCAACAATAAATAAATTATTCCTACATAAACTACTATTGTCTTATTAGTCTACTAATATATCTATTTTCTATATCATAATTATAAAAAGTCTAATAAATATTACAATCTAAAAAAAACAAATTAAAAATATAATCAAAATGTAGCATTTGACGTAGAGAAAAGTTTCTAACTGTCAAGTTTTCATTGTTTCACTAAAACTCAACAAAAACCTATAAAATAAGAGGAATCATAAATAAAATTATAAAAGATATTAAACATCTAAAATATTAATCGTATATAAACTTAATTAGGATTTTAATATACATATCTATATTTTTAAATCTAAAAATTTTGAATATTTTTATTTGGATTTATATGTGGATAGGATTCATATCGGATATATATTCAGATTGAATTTGGATCAAATTATGCAATATCCATATCCGATCCACCTCTTTTTAAGACTCAAGCCTTTTTTTTATTCAGACCCGAACCTTTTTAAAATCAGATTCACCTCCTTTTAAGATTTGAATTATATTTTCAGCTCTAGAGAGAAGCTGGGAATAGAAAAAAGATAAGTATCGATTTTTATCCTACTTTTTTATGTGACGGTTCGAAGCTACAAGTTCTTTCTATATAAAGCTATTTACTCTTCTTTCTTCTAAAATCTTAAACGTAAAAATTTTTCTTATATAAAATTTTTAACTCGTCCTTAATAAAATCTTCAGATTATAAATTTTTTCTATATAAAATTTTTCTATATAAGCTGCAAGTTCTTCCTTTTTAAAATTTTATTCTTTTTTTTTTATAAATTTTTTTAACTACAAGTTTTTATTTTATATAAAATTTTGGATAAACTATATAAATAGTCATCATACTATGAGGTTGATACTAAAATGGTCATCATACTTTAAAAAACGTCAAATCTACCAGTCAACTATTAAAATGGTATCAATATAGTTACCGACCGTTAAAAAATAATGAACTGATGACGTGACAATTTAAAATAAAATGAAATAATTACACATTTACTCCATGTATTTCATATTTTTTTTATTTAATTCTAATTTTATTATAATAAAATAATATACTTATCCAATTAGATAATAACACGTGTCATCCCTTAATGGATGACATTATACATATATATATCGTCAACGCCTAACTAAAAAAGAAAAATAACATGACATTTTATAAATCCTCACATGAGTATCCAAGGAAGATAACAAATGTGCAAACCACTAAACGAAAATAATTTTGATGATATAAAACCCCAATATTAATATTTATTCATTATTATTGTGTATATTTTTTCTTTACATTTTACTTATAAGTATACATTTATTTTTTAATTTAATTAAAATACTAATTAACTTATTTCATATAATAAATTAAAATATTGAGGCCTTAAGTAATAAATCCTAAATAAATTATAGATTAGAGTTTAGGATTTAAGATTCATTAAAATTTAAAGTTTAGGGTTTGATGTTTAGAGTTTAGGGTTTATCGAAAAAAGATTTTGATTCCTATTTTTTGTTTCACAAAAAATAACAAAAATAAATAGTTGTAATTACCTATTTTTATCCGTATTTTAGTATTATATGATATTATTACTATTATTATTCAATTATTATTACTATTTTTATTAGTATTATAGTAAACAAAATATGAACATGGATCCGACAAAATCTAAATTTGGTCAGCATTTCTAACACTGACCATAAAATCATAGACTGACTTTAAAACATTTTTAAACATAAACCCGTCTATTATTATTTTTTTTAACAAGCTAACAGTGATTACAAGTAGTATCTGTTCTAGAATATAATCTTCATCATTTGACATTGATCGCTCAATCACTCTGTTGGAATCGCTGGTGCTCGAAAAACATGTAATCGGATTGGTTCAAATCAGATACAGGTTATTTTAAGTCGATTTGATTTTTTGACTCGATTTGGGTCGGATGTGAATTCAGTTCAGGTCGAGTCAAAACGGTTCAGGTTTGAAACAATTAATTGACATGTTAATTTAGGTTCAGGTAAACTTCAAGTCAGTTTCATTTCAGGTCAAGTTAATTCGAGTTTCAAATTCGAATTAAATTTAATTTTGTACAAATAATTGATTTGTTTTGAGTTCGATCATTTTCAATGAATTATTTAATGTCTTTCAATAACACAAAATCACATTTAAAATAAATATTAGATATTATAATGATTAAAAATATCATTATTATTTAAAATATTAACTTAAATTATAAAATTTATAAATAAAAAAGGTTTCTATTCGGTAAAAGGAAAAATTTGGGGATAATCCAATCCCTAGACCTAGCAAACTTGATCCGAGAACCGAAAACCGAATCGATTTACCCGAACCGAGAATCGATTGAATCAGAACAAGATGATCCTAACATGATCCAAAACCCGAACCAAAATTGAAACTGATCCAAATTCTAGAAGAATCGATATAGATCCGTAACCGATTTGACCCGAACCGATTTTCACCCGAATCAATTCTCACCCGAACCGAAAGTAACCCGAAATTAACTTGCTCAAAATCGATAACCGAACATCAATTCGATTTTAACCCGGTAATTGATTCAAAGTGAATGAACAATTTATTTTTACTATTGTTTATTTTTAACAATATGATAAATAATAAAATAATATATGTTTTATTATCTTTTTGTATTATGATAATACTAGTTAATCACTACATCTGATAATAATTTAATATTTAATATCACATTTCCTTCTTTAAAAATCAATATATTTTTTGTTAATCAATCTCCATCAGAGTTAGCGTGATTCGTGAAAGAGAGAAAAAAGATGTCAATAAAAGGGGGGAATTAATATAAGTCTTAGGGATTTAAGTTTAAAAATAAAAGTATTCTAATTTATAAAAAATAAAGAAAAAGTGAGAGGAAAAAAAGTAAAATATTATTATTATTATTTAATTTCAATCCAAGTGAGAGGGAAAGAAGAATCGAAAAGGAAGATCAACCGCCAACTCAAAATAACAGCGGTCGGTCATTGCAAAAATAAAAGATGGATTAAAAGTTAAAATAGAAATGACAGAGATTTTTTCAATATGATCATCATATATGAAATTATGGTTTAAGGTTTGACTTTATGCCCATAAAATTCTCTTTTTTACGTGTATTTTAAAATATAAAAAATTCTATTGTATTAAAACCATCATCGAATATGAAATTAAAAATATAGTTATAAAATTGCTCGTAATTCATTAAATTCGGGTTAAATGATTAATATCAATTATGGTTGATTTCTAAATATTAAACTATTGGAATTAAACTTAAATGATAATATTATCAAATAAAAAGACATAGTCGATGATGGTTTTTACAAATAAAAAAAACATGTTTTTTTACTAAAAAAAACAAATAAAAAGACATATTTTTACAAGAATATATTATTAATTCTATATATAATATACACGATTAGATTCATAGTTAAGTCCAACTCAAACCAAATTAACCCAAAAATTCAAAGATTGACCTGATCCGAACTACCAAATATGGACTCGACTCGAAAATATCTGATCCGATATTGACCTGAACAAAAAATAACCGATCTAATATTGACACGAATCACCAATCCGATAACTGAATTGACCCAAATTATCATATAACCGAATTAAAACACGAACCAGACCCAAACTGAACCAAACCGAATTATCTAAACTGAATGTAAACAAACCCGAAATGAACAAAATCGAAACAATCTTAATCAAAACCGAACCAAACGACCCGTTTGCCACCACTACCTATCTCTCTTTTTAATTAGGTTAATAAGGATCACTAAACTTTATTTGGGGATCTAGGTCAATTGCTACAAGAGTGGAGAGACAGACGCCACCTGTTGCTGGCGATGAAGAGGAAGCACCACCTACTGTTGGCGTTGATGAAGATTTCTCAATTGGCTCTTACGCGGCTCAGCGAGATCAGAAGAAATCTAGGACAACGGTTTGACTCAACGAGATCAGAGGGAAGCCAGGACAACGGGAAACTTAGCTTTAGCAGGTTGAACAGATCGTCATGAGGAGATGGTGCTATCAGTGCTTGCATGGGACATGTAGGCAGGCAAAAATTCACGTGGCTTAGCCAATTTTTTTTTTTTTTATTTTATCCTATAATATATATAAGATTTGTTTTGTTTTTTCAAAACATCATAAACCGATTCCAAGGTACAAATTCTAAATTAAAGTTTATTTGTTCTCAATTTCCGCAAGGGAAAAATCTAATAAGCGAGTCAATGTTCAAATCTAAAGAAGAAATATAAGTGGGAGAAATCTAGTAGGATTGATTATGTTTATTTATTTAAATTTATTTTTTATTTATTATTTATTTGGTGGTTTGTAGTTTTTGAGTTCTGCTTATTTTTTGTTAAAGTTTTGTTGGCTTTTTATTTTTGTAATTTAAAAGTGTATTGTTTTTCATTTTTATGCTATTTTTATGGATAATGTTTGTTAAATTTTTGAATATGCAGTTATAATGAGCTCCACAAATTGACACCGAGAATCTTTGTAACCCCTAAATTCGACCCAAAAGAAATAGGTCGAATTTAAAAAGTCACATTTGAAAACTTTACCCTCAATAAAACCAATTTTAAAAATTATACTTTAATTTAAAATAAAACCATAATGATAATATAAATATCCCAAATGTCTCCAAGTTTTCAAAATAATAAATAATAACCTGAATATCTAAAATTAGTTTCGTTTTGATAATAAAATAACTAAATAAAATCTGAGATCCTCCAAGTACCGCATCGTCTAAAGTTTAAAGATCTATAAGGGAAAACTAAAAGGGAGTAAGCTAAAGAGCTTAATGTGTCTCTAAGGTGTAGATAAAAACAACAAAACACAGTTTATAAAAATTATTTTTCAAGATTAATATTTCAAAAAAAAATATATAGTTCACATAAATAATTTTTTGAAGAGTAAGTTTTTGGAAAAATGCAAATCATAATGTATGGATGATATTATACGCACAACACAAATCCCAACTACAACGTCACCAGTCCGAGTAGAGGAGTTCCTCATAACCCTCACCTACAACGTCACCAAAATCCGAGAGTGGTCTTAGGCTTCCGGAAAGCTTCCACGACTTCCTCCGTACACAATCTCACCCCAAGCACAATATGATGTAACATGATTTGAAAACCCGAAAACAATCACAATTCAATCCGAAATCTCAATTTGTCCGAAAACACAAATTCACAGGATATAAAAATCATATTTACTCTCAAAAGTGTGAAATCTCAAATCTAAAATTTTTAATATTTCTCAAATCACAATGACATGTACAATCAAAGTCACAGTACAAAAAATAGACATGCTAGCAAAACACGAGTATTTTTCAAAACACAATATTAATATTAAGCATGTCACACACAAATTATATTTTTCGGAAAAACATATATAGCACCAGTAAGAGAACACACCTTAGCCAAAGCGGCTCAATCTACTGCATAATGTGGTTTTGAACTCGAACAGAAATAAAGAATGAAAACATAGGCTTTAGAGATCTTGATAAAACAAAATAATATAGGGTTTTCTCTTAGACCAAAATATGTATATATAGAGAAAAATAATTGATTCCAACTTGAATTAGAATTCTATTAAACCATAAAAAGTTAATAAAATAATAATAAAAAATATTATAGAATCTTAAAAGTATTTTCCTTCTTCGAAAGTAACTTCCTATAATATATATTATAATAATAAATAGAGTTTTGATAAAAAAATAATTAAAATAAAATAATATTTTTAATAAAATAAATATTATAGCACGTTGAAACAAAAAAAAATTAAAAAAAAATGTAAATTGCATATTTAGCCATTGATCTCCTTGAGATTTTCAAAACATCACTTTAACTTTTAAACTTCAAATTCAAACTTTAAACTTTTAAAAATTTATAATAATATCCCAAAATCTTACCCTTAAATTTAGAAAATCAATTTAAAAACCTCAAAAAAATAAGGTTTGAAAAATTAGGAATATGAAAATTAGGGATTTTAATTAGGGATTTCAAAATTAGGAATAATTTTTGGGGTGTTACAACCTTATTGGTCGTTGGGGAGAATTGCTTGATGATTTTAGCAAGGATTAAGAAAATATTGTACCTCTAACGGAAGATGATGACGTAAATTTACTCGATCCAGATGATGTCCAAATTGTTTTGTCAAATGTAAATGAAGGGCAACTCGTGGCTGTTGAAGATGATGTTTGGGAAACCACTGTCTCTAAACTTGGAATGAAAAATGATCCACCTGTTTGTGGTTGTGTTGACTCAGAGTTCGATTCATTGGAACCTATTTTTTTCTTCCTCATCTTCCCACTATGGGGAATTGATATTAAAGACTCAATTTGATACCAAGAAAGATACACAACTAGCTGTTAAGGAGTATTTCATCATATGAGATACGAGATTGTGTTACTGAGTCGAATACCCAAACCTATTGCGTATGTTGTATTAATTGGAAGAACAAGTGTCCTTGGTGGATACGAATTTCATTCTGACAGAGGAGTCAGATGTGGGAGGTTACTCGATTCAATGAGCAACATACATATTCAAATATATCTTTATCACAAGACCATATTAATTTAGACTCCGATCTAATTTGTGAATACATCAAACTATTGGTGGAAAAAGAACCAAGGATTTCAATTGCAGTGTTAATAGAATCCATCAGGAATCAACTTAGATATATTCCCTCTTACTACAAGGCATGGCTAGCAAAGCAAAAGGTAATGATATAAGTTTATACAGACTGAGATAAGTCGTATAATGAGCTGCCAACTCTTATACGAGCAATGAAAATCTTCATCTTGGGAACTATTATAGAGTATGAGATCATACTGTCATACAACGTACGAGGTGAGCAATTATTAGGTAGAAGGATTTTTAGTAAGTTATTTTGGGCCTTCAATGCCTACATTGAAGGCTTCCCATTTTGTAAGCGCATGATTCAAGTGGATATTACATGGTTATATGAGAAGTATGGTCATATATTACTTGTTGTTATTGTATAAGACAGAGATAATAATATATTCCCAATTTCCTTTTCCATAGTTGAAAAGGAAGACGCTGATGGATGAGAATTTTTCTGAAGCATTTACGCAATCATGTAGTTAAAGAAGATGGAGTATGCATGATTTCTGATCGAGGTACCGTGCTCTTATCAGTAATTCATAGACCCCCAAAGTTTATGGTCTCCCCCGCATGCATATCCAACATATTGTATTCGACATATTGCGTCCAATGTGAAAAATAAGTTTGAGAACAATGAGATCCGAAAAGAGATTTTAGGGGCAAGTATTGTTTTAATAATTTATTATGAAGATGAAAATTAATTTATTTACGATTTATTCATATTTCATTATTGAGAATATTTTATTGCTTTGTGAAGGGTATGAACTAGTTCAACCTAAATTCGATGTGAGAATTAGAAGGTTGAGACGACATGGTGGACTTGTATTTAAGTTTGCAAATGACATCCTCAAAGAAAGATGGTTACAAGCGTACGATGAAGTTAGACTTACGAAAATATGATAACCAACTTTACCGAAGAAATAAATTCTATGCTAAAGGGAATACGACATCGCCCCATTGCAAGTATTGTATGGGAGACATACTTTCGATTGGGTAAGGTGTAAGCCGATAAAGGGCAAGAAGTTAATGCTCAAATAAATAGTTGATAGAATTGGAGTGAAACCCTACAAGATCGAATGACTTTACTTCAAGTGGATGCAAGCTCTATGGGAGTAAGAACTTTCGAACCAAGCGGTGCAGAATTTACCATCGAAGCTGTGGTCCGAGGTGAGTCACGAATGTTTGTAGTTAACAAAAATTATGAATTTTCCAACAAAATTAAGAAATAATTAGTAACAAAAATTATTGCAATACCTGATTTTTCCAATAGTTTGAATTTTTATTCTTATATCTCGTACATTTACAACACCAACATTACTCAACTTATGTCTCCATCTGTAAATATAAAAAAAAATAAGTATAAATATTAAATAAAGATAAAAGTTATATGACCACTTTAATTACAACATTACCTTCCAGCCAACGGGAATTACATAGGTATGAGAGCTTCAATAATTGGAGTTAGATAAGGCATCCTATACCATGCCCAAGATTGTAATAGGATTTGGCATCCTCCCATATATGAATTATTCTTCTCACCAATCATTATTATGGTCTTGCACATTTCATAGTATAAGAACAACAATATTACAGATCTTCAACTGTAGTTAGCAACTGTGTTCAAATCAGTCAACATTGGTAGATATTGTGTGTGAACCAAATTTTTAGATGTATCTGGCTATAAAATCTCACCAATAATTTGCAGTATATATGATCAAGATGCAAACACAATTTCTTCGCGACTAGAGCTCTCAATTATAATAAATTCATTCTATAACCATGAAATTCTCAAACGAAGACCGTTTACATATTCATCTAGAGTAATTTTGCGAGATATTGCATACAAATCTCAGATACTCGATAATTGTTTTGTCCCACTAATGGATTCTCATTTATTGGGACATCGAGCTGTACAACTACATCTTCAAGAGTTATTGTACACTCACCAAATTCAAAATGAAAAATGTGTGTCTCGGGTCTCCAACGTTCAAGCAAACCAGTAATCAACCCGGGCACAATTTTAAAACCACGAAGGAAGGAAGAATTATAAAAACCAGAAAATTGTAAATAATAAATTATTGCAGCCGGAGGTTCTTTGATCTTCACTCCTTTAAGATGAATAGTATGCTCCAAACCCTATAAAGAATTGAGTATAATACATTATTTAACATATTAAAGATGACCAAATAGCATATAATAAAATTTGTAAATAATTTAATTACTTGTTTATCATGAATATGAGATGAAATATGCTAATGGTCACAATACAATAAAACTCCTTTAGACGTTATTTTCAAATAATCAACAAAAAATAGAAGACAAAAAATAGAAAAAATTATATTTGAAGATAAAAAATTATATTCGAATTAAACTCAAAATTAAACCATAAAATTTAATTAAAATAAAAGAACAATACATTAAATAAGTAATAAAAAATTAAAACAACTAAAAACGATCCTTAAAATCTAACAACTATTACCTTAAAATTAAAACATAAATTAAATATGGCATAAAGATAATTTTCACCCTTAACGTTTATAATTTTTATCATTTTGGCCCTCATTCTTTTTTTGGGATAAATTTAGCCCTTAACTTATGTCTTTTTAACAAATAACTCATTTTTTAACTATTATGATAACTGAATCGTTAAAAATTTAATAATGATAACATGTCATATAAATGTAATAATATATTTTAAATGACTTAACATCTAGTATATCAAATACATACACGCGGAATATAGCTTTATTCCAATCTAAAAATATAAAACAATTAAAATTCAAATAAAATATTAAAAATTAATTAAATCTAAAACAAAAGGCTACTAAACATTCTCAACCTTAACTATAGTAAAATCAAAATTTTATCTAAAAGGTATGAACATAATCTAAAATGAAAGGGTTTTATATAGTTTGTTACCGGTGAATCAAAGATAAAGGATTTTGATAATAATCAATTGGATTTTTATTATTTTAGTTTAGAATTTAGGTATTTTAGTTTTAATCTAAATTGGAGTTTTAGGGTTTTATAAAGATATTTTAGTTTAGTTAGGGTTGAGAATATTTAGTAAATTTTTGTTTTGGATTTAATCAATTTTTAATATTTTATTTAAATTTGAATTGTTTTATATTTTATACTGAAATAAAATTATATTCTATATATATGTATATATTTAATGGGTTAGATTCTATGTCATTTAAAATATATTATCACATATATATAACATGTTATTATTAAATTTTTAACGGTTCAGTTATCATGGTAGTTAAAAAATGAGTTATTTGTTAAAAAGACATAGGTCAAGGGCTAAATTTATCCCAAAAAAAAATAAGGGCCAAAATGACAAAAATTATAAACGTTAAGGGTGAAAATTATCTTTATGCCATTAAATATCAATCCCCAAAAAACAATACCTTCTTTTACAAAAAAATCACGTACAAAATTTTTTCTCTCAAATTTCTCTCGTCTAAATCACCCTCTTATACTCAACATTCAAACACCCATAAATATTACCTCTATATACAAGTATATACCATATTAAATATTAAAAAAGTTCACGTCCGTTATATTGCAGACTGCATGCATGTAGCCTACCAGCGCCAAGAGCATGTGGCAACCTAGCAAGGCTGATTATGGAAGCATGCATGCATGAATCTTGCATGGAAGCAATGAATCAAATGGGATTACAAAAAGCCACCAGGAGGTGGCGACCTGGCTTTGACAGATTAATTACATGCATACAGGCCTTAGCTTCCCTCTGATCTCGTTGAGCCGGGTAAGAGCCAATTGAGAAATCTTCATCAACGTCAACAACAGGTGGCGCTTCCCCTTCATCGCCAGCAACAGGTGGCGTCTGTCTATCCAATCCTGTAGCAATTAGCCTAGATCCCCAAATAAAGTTTGGGAATCCTTATTAACCTAATTAAAAAGAGGGATATGATTATCCTCAAATTTTGCCTCGGTAAAAGAAAATTTTTAGGGACTAACATGAAACAAAATATTATTATATTAAAAATATTGTAATAAATTAAAAAAAATATAAAATCACTAGAAATTAAATTTTATTAAAAATAAAATTTTAGAACTCAATTGAAATATCTAATTAAAATAAAAGTATAAATTACACACTTAATTAAATAAAAAAACATCTAAAGTAGGAAGGGCTAAAAAATAATTCCTCAACCTAAAAATTTGTGTGAATTGTTTTTCGCCATTTTTTCCATTCATTTTAATTAAAAATAATTATTATTTTAAAAAAAAGGGAAATGTCAAAATTATGGAGGAAATAATTTAATTTAATTATAAGTATCCTTAGTTTGAACTTTAGATATAACAATTTTTCCCCATAATATTATTTAGTCCTTAAAATTTTCTTTTATATAAAATTGAAATTGTTATAAATATATTTATTTATGGTGGATATCCATATATTAAATAATACTTTAATGTACTTTATTATTAGGCTTTAATTATCATTGGAATTAGGACTTTCATCTTATGCCTATAAATATAGAATTTTAGAGAAGCATTGTAACACCCGACCCGGATGTCACATTGGGCCTCCGGCCCAAAACATGTATTCCAAAATTCCCTTTCAAGGGCCCAACAATTAAATCAAACTTATGTCCAAATACGATTCATAAATCCATTAAATTAAAACGAAAGCCCAAAATAAGTTAAAGAAACCGGAGCTCCAACATATTACAAACCGTTTAAAACATTCGACCCAAATTAAAATAAACAGAGTTACAATACATAGGGTTCGACATAGTACAAGCCCACTAAATCTAATACATGTACTCTGACAACACGGTCGATGCTGAAATCCGAACCTTGATGGTGCTCCACGAACCGGCTTCACCTAACCTACGCACGAAAACATATTTCGAACGTTGAGCTACGAAAGCTCAGTGGGTACGCCGAACTCGGCCAACATTATACATATCATAAGCAGTAAAACATAACATATAAAATATCGTGCATGATATGATGATCTAACATGCTTGCCTACCACATGGCATAAACAATGTATAATGACGCACACAACATATACATATCATATCACAAAATAACACACAAGAGTGAGGCCCGCGTCCACACAGCATCGGGATCCTACACTCAGGATTGAGGCCGCCCTCAAATCCTATGCCCGGAATGTTACATCGGACATCTTCGAACGAGGCCGCCCAACGTTCGGAAAGGGGTGGAGGCCGCCCAACCAACCCCATGCTCGGAATGTTACATCGAACATCTTCGAGTGAGGCCGCCCAACACTCAGAATAAAAGTCTTCAAACATCATCCGGCATGTTACATCGGATGGCCTTCGACGTGTTGCAACACTTATGGATATCCGGATTTCCATAAATCAAGGACTCAACACACATAAATGATCCACCTAGGATCCTCACATCAAAACATGTCAAGACTTAACATAATTTAGTCATTCAGGGTTTAATACGTCAATCTTGTGTTAACCATTCATTTTATTAATTATAAGATTCATTATGACCTTTAATTCCATTACTGAACCTCAAACAATGCCTATCTTGTCAAGTTTTCGCAGGGGTATCGATACCCTTATGTGGGGTATCGAACCACCTGCCTCGATACCTACCCAAAGAAGGCATCGAACCATGGGTATCGATACTGGTATCGATACCATTTGACCATTTTCAAAGTCAACAAAAGGGGACCCTCCAGCATCGATGCTTGCATCGATGCCATTATGCCATTGGAGGTCCCGATATCGAACCATGGTTCGATACCCCTATCCATAGAGCTAAATTTCACTCATGGGTATCGATACCGGTAGCCCGAGTATCGATATCCCCTGCACGAAATGCAGGTCTGCACTTAGAAAATTCCTAGGATTCATTCCTAAACTCGATCCAATCAGTACTAAAGTATTCCTACACATTATTTAGAGTGTTTAGGATAATTTAGCATCATTTTCAAGCCACTTAACACATAAATCCGAATTTTACCATTAAGGACCTCTTCAAGCAAACCAAGCCAAAACAAGCATACATACATGGATTCTATATGCTATGTGTTCTATCATGAAATGCATAAAGATTAGAAAAGTTGGGAGTACCAACCTCTTGCAGGCAACACAAAAACGACCCTCTTCTTCCCCTTTAAGCTTTCCCTCTTCCCAAGCTTGATGATGACCCTCCAACCTCTTTCTCTACAAGAAAAGGATTAAGCCAACCCTTAGACACTTCCATGGGTGTTTTTAACTCTTTAAAACATCAAGAAAGCATAAAACAACCCCCAAAACTTCATTCTCGGATTGCTCCTTAAACCCCCACTTAAACCTTCATCCTTACCAAAACAACACTTTCTTACCTCTTTTTATAGATCTAGAACAACTCTACAACTTATCCTTCTAACCCAAAACGTGATTCTTCAACAAAAACTACAAGATTCAACCTTTACATACCTTCTTTTCTTGCCAAAAGATGAAGGAGATGGGGTAAAAGAAAGGAAAGAAAGATGAGATCACCTCTGTCAACAAACACCCCATAAACCCTTCCCTATTCATCCATTTAGACAATTACCAAATTGTTCTCCACTTAAAACTCCTAAAGCCCTAAACCACTCAAGCCCAACAAAACTAAGCCCAAACCACACTAACTCGGGCCCAAAACCGAAGCCCAACGCCACGGGTTAACCCGACCCTCGGATCCGAATCCGGGTCGTTACAAGCATTATACACAATCCTACTTTGAGAATATAATACAAGTCTCTTTCTTTTGTCTCTCATCTTTGTTCATCTATTTTGTTATTGTTCTTTACTTTATTCACAACACATTATCAGCACGAGACTCTAACCAATGGAGGTGTTTATCGTTCGAATCTTAAAGGAGTTATTGAAAAGAATTTGTTACTAGCATGAATCAAAGATAAGTTCTTCTCCCTCTATTATATTTTAATTATTGATTATTTCTCTCTCTTGATCTTTAACTTGATTTTTAATTTTTGAAAACTCATTGGTTATTTGGTTTTTGTGTAGCCATAAAGTTGCTCAATTACCATGGTTCTTATTAATAATTCCCGAAAAAGATTTTAACAAGATATTGATGACTAAATCTACCATATATTCAAATTAGCTTGGAAAGTTCAGGATGATTGTTCAAATCGAGGAACTAACATCTATTTAAAACACAATGGATCATAGGTGAAGTGTTTTTGCACCTATTTAATTTGAGGTAAAGTTTGTGTTTTTAATTATGTTTTGTATTGTTTTAATCCGCGTATGAGGATTAAATTTTTTTCTTTGTATATATTGGTTGATCAATTACTATTTAATAGTATGAATTTTATAAAGTCTATATTTACTTGAAAGCAATATTTTTTGTGTCCAAAAATTCGACTATAGACTTCTTCCAAGTTCAAGTTACAAAAATTGTTTCAATCCAAGAATTTTTATGGGAGACATTCTTTGAAGTGAATGCATGCATGATTCTTATTCCATGCAATTATTGGATTTATGTCATTCCTTGAAGTGAATGCAAGCATGATGTTTAAATTTATTTCATTCCTTAAAGTAAATGCAAACATGATAATTCACTATATAATTAGTGAATTGAACTTTGTTATGTGCTAGAGTATCACTAATGAGGATATGTTAGAAAAACATACTCAAATTTTCACACATTAATGTTGTTCTATAGACACAATATCGTTAAAAGGTTTTAAAGACCTATTGGCTCCGCTCTATTCCCTGAAGTGAATGTGACATTTTATAGCATAAAGAGTAAATACCACATTAGTAATTGTGGTCAAGATTGAGGTCATAAAATAGGCATGGATAAGATGATTCTTTTGAAAATGCTTATATCCACTAGAAGTGAGATTATAAGAATGACAAGAATGATAGAGATCATATCAAAATCTTTATGTTATCAATGCAACGGTAAAAACCATTGGTCTCGTACTTGTCAAACGCCGAAGTATTATGGACTTTATCCGTAATCATGAATGATAAATGAAAGAAAATATAAACATATTTTCTTTGTGGCGAAAATAATTATGGCGTTATTGGTCCAACTTAATTGAAAATTGTTAATTTTCTCATAACCCCCGAAAGGAATAATTCGCCATTTATTTTATTTTCTTTATCTTTTATTTATTTTGTTTTATGTTAATTTATTTTTATTTATATTAATTTAATTTATGTTAATTTATTTTTCATATTATTTATTTATGCTTTATGTTAATTTTCCTTCAAAGAATATGATTACTTCTAGAATAAAATATGCAATAAATTATGTCTATTTATGCCAAACAAACAATGCAAGTACTCATATTATACTAAAACATAAGAAATATTTTCCCATTTAGATACAAGGGAAAATATGAGTACTATATCTCAAAGTACCGAAATATCAATGCTTCGGAAGAGCTCTTGAGAGTTTATGTTTGATAGATAACTGATTTGATATGATGTGTTATATTTAATATTTTTCCATTCCCCGAAGTGAATGGTACAAAGCATATATTTTTTATTCTCCAAAGTGAATGAAATAACACACATTTTAAAAGGTGTATAATTATGCATATTTTCCCATTTTAAATGCAAGGGAACAATGTGATTACTATATCCAAAAGTACTAATATCATAGAAGGCTCTGACTGAGCAAATATGTATTGTCAAATGGAACTTTATTCCATATTTAAAGTGCATAACCAAGGGATACAACTCAACGTTCAAAACTACAGAAGCTTGATACCCAGGGATACACATCCCTACCATAACCCGAATGTTTCCAGTATGTACGATTCACTTTACACACAAGCGTTCTGAAATCTCAAAGGCATTCTTAGAGACGTAGTTACCTACTAATTAGCACAACAGACTCTAAGAGTAAACTGATTAAAACCACTTTAGACTCAAACACGATCGATGACTCAGTTGACTCAAGATCGAATATCACAACAACACAGCATTAACCTATTTACACTTTTTATCTCCACAACTCCTCTATAACCAAGTTTTTAGCTTTCTTTTCGGTCTCATATCAAGCACAATAAAGTAGAAAACAATTTTAACATGTACAAACATTTTGAAAAACTGTGAGGCCAGCACGAAGTACGTTCCAAGTAGCTCAAGTAAAATATAAAACAATTTCCTAGTAGTATTTAGAGCAATGAGTACCCAAAAATAAACCCCAATAATATATACTCAATAATCACATAACACAATCATCAACTATGATTAACATATATAACCATGTAACAATTGAATTTTCCACAACATGCATTAAAGATCATATAAAAGCATCCCAAAACCTCATGCACTAACTAATACAAAATCAAACTAGTTTTCCTATTCTACATGGCATATCAAGAACCAATCTCATGAGACGTTCATCTTATAAATCATTTTAAAACCAATTGGCATCAATGCATACAACATTAAAAACCTAATCATATTTCCTGTTATAAATTTTATATTCAAGACAACCTTAAAACATGGTCAAAATATCTCCATATAAATAATGTCATAACGATGCAATAAGATTCCATCATGCTTACAAACAACAATTCATATGGAAATATCTAAGCACATCAAAATTTAATCATGCTTGCAATCAACGTGGTTGTCATACAATGCCCTAACTTACTAAGTCACAACACAAATCAATCACATATAACAAACACCGTGCATCTCATATAATAACATAGAATTTTTTAAACAATCACCGTGCATAAGCAACATTTAAAAAAATATAACTCTACAACATGCTAAAAAAAACTTCCCAAAAGGTTTCGTAAACCTAAGCTTTGATACCAACAAATATAACCCCCTCGACCCGGTCTAGACTCCACTTGACTAGAACGAGTTACACAGGAAATACTGAGGCTAATCCGGAGACTCGCCCCGATAAACAACCCTAAATTTTATTTATCTTTTATCTTCTCTAAATGCATAAATTAGATCTTATATTTTCATGCATAAATTATATTTGAATGCAGCGAAAACAAATAAGGAACGAGTCCTAAAACGTACAAATATGGTTTAGGGACTAAAATGTAATTTTCCAAAAACTAAAAGACTAATTATGAAATTAGTGTTACCAATCTTTAATTAGGTTCATTACATGCTTGCATCTTAAATTTTAATCCTCCAAAGGTTTCAAGACATTTTCTATATGCAATTTCACCTAAAAACACTTTAAGCACATATCATGGCATATTAGCTATGTTCATTCCTACCTAAATAACAAAATCAAAGATTCAACTCATAAATAGTCATGCTTCATTATCAACAACACTAAAATTGACACATATGGATAACAAGAATCAAATTCCAATATAACTTCATTATAACCACATATATACTAATAGGTAATTCAAATCCAAGTCACAAAACTAACATAAACTTTAATATTCATCAAATATGTATAAACATATAAATATTTCAAGTATAATTAGCATGAACAATATTCACAATATAATAACTCATCCCCATTGCTCTCTCACTACTACTAATATTATAAAGACATACTTGAGCTTTCACTTGGTAGTTACTTGGATCCTTGTTTCTCTTTGCTGCCTCCATGCTAAATACTCTACATTGCAAGGTAAATGAGAGGGTAAGCATAAGCTTAATGAGTGAATAAAAACATATTTAAATAAAACACCTTGCAATGTAGCCCATAGTATACCAAAATCAAGTTTAAAAAACCAAGTCATGCTCTAAGTAAAAACAATATTCATGGCCGTCAACGCCACTATTTGAAAAAAAAAACCCGCAAGTATACCATGACATCAGCCATAAAACCTTTTTCAAATACTTTTGAAAAACACATGCTCATTAAAAATCACTCAAGTCTTACATGCCTATAGCAAAGCTTCATTGAAAACATTATTCAATTAAGAAAACATACTTGCTTATAACATTGTATTGGTATTAGTGAACCGTTTGATTACCACTAAACGTTAGGATAAACGAAACACACATGATTAACATACTAGGCATATGAAAAAATTGCCAAAATGCCACGTATGAGAGACAATCGCCACTCATACCACGTGTGAGGGCTAATCACCTACTCACAGCCATGATGGATTAACTCCAATCATGAAATCTCACCTTAGCATCCGGGATAAGCAACACTTACATGTAATACAACACATATATCACAATATAAGTATTAACTCTAATGCATCATCAATGCATTTTATACATGTACGCATTTTAATTATAGTGCACTCATATCCTATTGATCGATCAACTTATCCAAGTTTCATCATCTTTAGTACCAATACTAAATATAAAATCAATGCTCAAGTTTTGAGTTAAAAATAGTAAAATAAATTCATGCATCCCACCAATACATGCATTAAATGCATAAACTAGTAAAAACTATTTTTTTCATGTTTTCAAAAAAAAATCGTGGGATCATCATATACTTATAAAAACTTTTGTAAAAATAGTCTCATAAGCATTAAAACACATGCATAATCACATATGCAAAACACAATAAGAGCATGACAAATAACGTTGCAAAAACAAGGCATAATATGGGAACCTTTAAGAAAGCAATACTTAAAACTTACTTCCGAGTATAGGGAGGTTTTTCAAACCTTCTATATACCCCTAACCTTTGAAAACACATTTAAAACCATGCCAAATTGGCAACCCTCATAATCCACTCACCGATTTACCAAAACGTGCTCGACAAGTCACCCAAAAACACGATTCGACTTTCCAATCTCCTTCAAACATGTTCCTCTACCACTTGAACTAATTCAAGCATCAAAACCAGAGGGTTTAGTGCATTATAACATAACCAAACATACCTCAAGTTGGACCAATACATGGCAGCCCCAAAAAATACCATAAAACTTAATTGAAAGTTACTGAAAACCTCTCCAAACACAACCTAAACCTTAGGTACGAGATTAGAGACTTAAAATCCATCTTAATTACATATAAACACTTTAAGATTCATGTATTTAGGCATCAAAAACATCCATATTTCGTTCAAGAAAATAATGGAATTTTTATCAAGAAAACTGATTTTATTGATTCAAGACTTTAAAGATTGTTTCAATCAGCGAAGAACTTAGGAATTTCATTAAAGAACTTTAAGTTTCAGAGGTTTGAATGATTCTCACCTCCAAAATTGATCCAACCTATTCTGAGGTTTAAAAACATGTAAAACCAAAGAAAAACGAAGAGATTTTGAAGAAGAAAAATATAAAGAATTATCCTAACGGAATATGATTTTTAACATGAATTTTGGTTTTTGGATAAAATTAGGGAATTATGGTTAACTAGGTTAATTAAGGTGATTAAAAGAGATTTAAATAGGCCCTTTGGAAGGTTAGATCAACTGAGATTAGGATTGGATCAAAGCCCCTTAAAGATTCAAATTTTTGTCCCAATTACAATTTAGCCACTAAAACAGTCCGATTTTTAATTTTTACAAAATAGTTACTAGTTTTAAAATCTCAAATACCTAAGGGTCAATTTCAAAATTTGATTTGAGAAAAGTCAAATATATTTTAAATAAGAATTTTAGAATATTTTTCCATAATTTATTTTCATCTAAAAACCAATTTTTAAGAATTTAATCTCGAACTAGGCTAGACGACTAATATGGTTCATCAAACCTCTAAACCGGTCATCAAAACATCTAGTCCCATTTTTGGGCATTATAGGTGACAAATCCAATGTATTTTAAAAATGTGTTCCTTTTAAAGAAATTCCCAAAATCAATTTTTAAGAAAAGTGGAAACACTTCGATTTTCACTTTTTAATATTTTTTTTTGTCACAATACTAAAAAATAAACTCTGCCATCTGATCATAATTTTTAAATAATAAAACTTAAATTTTGAAAAATAAACTCTACTTATTACACCATAAACATTAATCTTAAAACTTAAAATTTATTTTTTAAAAGTACGTCTTACTTTAATAAGGTCCGCGCCTTGTGCCTTTAGATCCCGATCGTGCCTTGTGCCCTTAGACCCCGACCGCCTAGCCCTTTTTAACACCAGCTGGCACAATTATCCTTGAGGTCGGTTATGAAATTTAGTGTTGGAAAAATGGTATAGGACATGGAGATTTTGGAGCTTAAATTTGAGTGGGTTCCACTAGTCAATTTAATTGGGACTAAGTGGATTATTAATTTACTACAAGAGACAAGAATAGATGAAATTTGTATATTTACATGCTCAAAATGTTCAATGGGTGAATGAGAAATTGTTGCTCAATGTAACACCCATGATGTTGAAAAAAATGAAAAGTAGAATATCCCAAATTTGTTCGGAACATAGATATAGAAAGCTTTATATATAGAAGCTCTTCATGTTATTGTTGGAATAAAAGACAAAGGCTTGGACTAGACACCATGGGTGTTCCTAGCCATGCTAGGCACTTTTCTGACTTATTTTTCAACAGCTATTACAGAATTAAACCACCTTTTTTGGAGTTGCAGACCCTTCAGCTGGTTGTAACCTCCAATTTATTTGGATTAATTCAGTGATAAATACCATTTTGATTTTTGAAACTTGTAACTCTTTAGGAATTGTTAATTACAGATTAATTATGTAATTAAACATGTCCCCTGCCTGAACACTATAAAAGGAGACCTTTGTTACTATCTCAACACACTGAAAACACAAATATCCTCTAGCTAGATAGTGTTCTGCTTCTGTAAAGTTCATCGTTGCAGTAAGGTAGCATTGCTCTTCTTATTGTATTCTACCATTGTATCCTAGGAGACAGACGTTCCATAGTAACTCCATCACCGGGAGGGGACAAATCTGTTTTAAGGACACTGTGATAGCACAGGCCTCGGTCAAGTCTACATAATCGTTTATTAGTTCCTTTGTTTTCTGTGATCTTTATATTTCCCATTTTTATATGTTTATTTCTATTTCATTTACAGAAATTGTTTAACGTTTCATTAACTTACTTCGTTTGTTTTGGAATTACATTTAGACAACGCCTTTACATTTCAGTTGCATGGAAATACATGTATTCCGGTCACCAAATAGAATCCAACAACTTCTAGACTTTTGGAACCATAAGCTCTCCTCACGAGAGAGAACTTGTTCAAGCTCAGCTCGGATCTACTTGTCTAAAATACAAAGAAAAAAATAATGCCCTCGCTATAAAATTTTGATCATTAAAATAAAAGTTGGAAGGAAACTAGAGTTTAGGGATGAAAAAAACTTTATTATCAGGACCCAGTTAGACTTAATAAATTTTTACTCATAATTAACTTTGGTGAGACCGAAACTGGATCCTAGAATTGATCAGTTACCAGGACACTTTGTGATACAAGGGGTGCAAGATGCTCATTGGAATCCATCAGGTTATCACCAGAATCATCACCATGGACAGGACTGTCAGGATCATGAAGGCGGTCACCGCTAGGGGTTCCGAGAGTAGGGCCAGGGTTTTCCATTTTCTTAGAACCTCTACGGTGAAGTTTGGCAAATTCTCATAAATATTGAGAAAAAAATTCATTTCCAAAAATATTGAACCCTCAAAAATATTTCCCAAAGTATTGAAGTTTTTATAGTAAATTTAAATTCGGATTCAAGAGAATCCGACTATGAACATTGTTTTTAAAAATAATATAAAAAAACAAAAAAAAAGGAAAACGGGTGCAGCAACATCCGACTATGAACAATACCATACACTGTTTTCCTTTTTTTATATTATTTTTTGTTTTTTATATTATTTTTAAAAGCACTGTTCATAGTCGGATTCTTTTGAATCCGACTTTAAATTTAGTGTAGAAACTTCAATACTTTAGAAAATATTTTTGAGGGTTCAATATTTTTGAAAATAATTTTTTTCAATATTTATGAGAATTTCCGTTGAAGTTTCGTTTATCCTCAACAATTAAAAAAATAATTCTAAATGATATAAATTTAAATAAATAATAAAATTAAAAGGAATTTTTTATAAAATTAATCTATACATTATTTTGTTTGTTCAAATAACCAAACAATTATTAGTTAATTTAACCAAACACCTTATTCAATCAGTTAATGCAATCCGTTAGTCAAATTAACAAGAAGGTAATGGATGCAACTCTGGTAGTCCATGCCAAATTCTAGGTGCCCGGTACATAAAGATCTATTTGAACTGACTAACAAGCCTAAGAAAGTAAAGTCATCGGCCAAACTATTGAACTTTGAAATTGCTTGATAGGAGGCCCTTTCAATGATAATCTTCTTAAAGCCATGTTAGTAGGAATGTTTAAGAGCTTCAATGCCATAGTGTCCTGACAAGCCAGTTCCTGCAGGCACAAGCTGTAAAGATTTGGCAGCAACGTTACTTGTTTCTTTTCTCAATTTCTGAGTAATATAACATGATTTCAGTGATTTAAATTTCATTGATTTGGTGTTAGGCAACAGTAAAAAGAGTGGAAAATTTATCTCTATCAATGTACCAATGGCTCCTTAGCTAGCTTTCCATCTGCTTAGTTTGAGTAGTACTAGTTAGGGTTGACAAGTTTGAAATAGGCTTCCTAGCATGTTATGTCTAGTTTCTCAAGAATGCAAAGTACAATCCGAGTTTCAGTGTAAGAAGAACCGTGTAAATTTGTTTTACTTGTCATCTTCCATGTATCATACGTCTGATGGGCTTGGTTTCCAGGCAAAGATACTCATGGAAAACCTAGATTCTGATGGTGTTAATGATAACCTGCCGGTTGAACAAAACATGGGATATCAGGAAAATGTAACTCCAACAGTAAATATTGTAAACTTACTGATTACAGAATAATTTCTTTGGCCAAGATCGAAAATCCAATCGGTTTAGAAACCTACCTAACCATGCTTCATTTTATATCTCACCCTAAAAAATACTTAAAAATTAAATTCTAAACTCTAACTCGAATTTTCACATCTTAAACCCTAAAAATTACACCATACCCCAAATTTCCTAAACCCTAAACCCTAACCACAATCTTTAACCTTAAACCCTAAATTCAATATTTTAAAAATAAAGTGTCAAAAAAATTACAATCAGAAGTAGACAATGAAGACTCTAAATCAAATAGAGTTTGAATGAAATTGTCCAAGAATAAAAATTGCCCACAAAATAAAATTACCCGCAGAATGAAATTGCTCGGGCAATTGACAAATACAACACTATTTCAAAATACTTTTCTTTTATTCCTCAGAAAATTTTCTGTCTTCTTTCTCTCACACCACCACACTCACTTATTTTCTCACATTCTCATTCACTATAGCCACCACTCTTTGGCTCTCACTCACTACCACATTCACTCACACTCTTGCACACCACTACTTTTGGTTCTCTCTATTTTCTCACAAACTCTTAACTCTCACATTCACTACTCACTCACACAATTTCTCACTCATACATTACAAAGCAATAGACAATGCCTTTATATAGACACTAGGCATTATTACATAATAAAACCTAATAAATATCGTAACTCTTGTAACTCCAATATTAAACTCTATAAAGACTAGTAACTCTCATGTTAACTTTTTAAGATTTCAAATTTGTAACTCCCCATTAACTTCTATTTTTATGACTCACTAAATATTCCATTTAAGTTTATTTCAACAGACAATTTCCATTCCAGTTACTAGAGCTATTGCAATGGAGCTACTGAATGACAAGTATTTCGACTAAGAACCACTTCCGTTTCCTATCTACTATGTCTAAATCTAAGATGTAGTCTTCGGATTTTAATTTGATTGTTTTTAGAATAATTTTAAATAGTTCAAACTTAAAATGACTATTTTATTCGAAAAGTTAGTGTATAACTCAAATTTAAAATAATATAAACTCAATCAATCAAAATCTAGAATGTTTTGAGAATTGTTCGAACTCAAAATATTATATTTTGAAACTAGAGATATTCATAATAGAATCAACTAGTTTGGGGTTGGATTTATGCACATAATATTAACATGTTTATTCTTATTTTCACGTTTTGACTCGAATATATTTTATCTAAATACAACAATATTTGTAAATTATTAATTTAAGCTCATTTTTTTATAAGTTGTGAATTGTATTATCCAAGAAAAATAAGAAAAAAAAACTATACAATACAAACTATAACGTGCTCTTAGAATGTCATCCTTTAAGGAATTCCCCAAGCAACACAAAGTACACTATTTACAGTATCCATTTGAATGTTTATGCTACTAGCTTTAATACTCACTATATCCTTTATACAATCAATCAAGCTAGACCAGTCCCTATGAGTATTTCTATATTTTCTTTTGTTTCATTCTTCCCATACAAGATACACATAGGTGTTTCATGCCAATTTAAGAATGAAAACAAACAAAGATTTACCTTTAAATCGAGAGTAAATCCACTCTAGTTTACCTTCCCAATCTAATATGCTTTTGTTGATTCCACAGAGTGCAAAAACTGATTTCCAGATTTGATTTGAGTAGAGACAGACTGCGAATAAGTGGTTCCTTGTCTCTTTTACATTAATACAGAACAAGAAACAACTGACAATACTGATTCCCATATGTTGTAAACCGATCAGAGTAGGCAAACCTATCAAGGATAGTCATCCATGTGATGATAGAGTGCTTTAGTATCCACATCCCAAAACATACAATTTTGTTCCATGGTACACCATGGCTTATATTTATTATTCAATTCAAAATATTATTCACATTTTTAAATCCCCAAAATAAGGCTTAGAAGTTAGTGAACCGGTTTTGTCGGTTTAGTTTAGTTTGGGATTAAATACTTTAAAATTGGTTTTAAATGAAAATAAATTATGAAAAAATATCCTAAAATTCTTATTTGATATATATTTGAATAAGGTCAAATCAATTTCAAAAATTGACCCTTGAATCCCTACGATTATGAAATTAATGACAATTTTGTAAAAATTGAAAACTTGAGGACAATTTCATAAATTAAGCCAAAACTTTGAATCTTTAAGGGGATTTGATACAATCATAATTCTAATTGATTTAAAGCTTCAATGGACTTATTAATTAACTCTTAACCCAAGTATTAAAACACAAAACCTAAATTACTTGATTTAATTCCTAAAAACCTATTTTATATCAAAACATAAACCATTTTCACATATTTTCCTTTTTCCTGTTCCCAAGGCAGATAACCATCAGATTATATAAGGTAAATATTAATATTTTCAATAACTTTTGTTTGGTTTAATCCCTACAACTTTTCTTCTTCAAAAAGTCTTGTTTTTCAAATAGTTTTATTCTCCAAAACCATGGAAGTAGGTTGGGTCAGAATTTAAGGCAAGAAACATTCAAACCTCAGATTTTTGAAGGTTTTTTATCGAAATTCCTAAGTTTTTGGTTTGTTATAATCGTTTTTAATCTTTTGGTTTAAAAAATTGGTTGTTGTTCAAAATTCATAATTTTCTTTCAAGGGTTTTAACTCACTGTTTTGGGGTCCTAATTACATGGTTTTTAATGTATTAGGATGTTTAGAGAATTTATTTAAAATATATAATCCTGTAATTAAGGCTTAGGTGAAGTTTGGGGAGTTTCGAAAAGTTTTCGGTTAAGGTGTTGATAGGTTTTAAGGGCCACTATGTAGGGATCCGAATTAAGGGTTATTAGTGTGCGTTAAGAGTTACTAAACCCTCTGATTTTGATTCTTGAAACCAATCTAGAAGTAAAGGATCAAGTTTGAAAGTGATCGAGTGAAGTTTCTGTGACTTGTCGTGCAAGTAACGATTATTGAAGAGTGGATTTGAGAGTGGGCTGCTAAGAAAGTGTCTTACTTTGTTTTTCAAGGGTTTGGGAGTGTAGGGAAGGTGTGAGAAACCTCCCTATACTCCGAAGTAAGTTTTACGTATCGCTCTCGAAAAGGGTTGTCTCATATTATGCTTGTTTTACTATGTTAATTTTCATACTCGTATGATATTTTGTATAATTGTTATGTATGTATTTTAAATGCTCAGGGGACATTTTTTACATGTGTTTAATTCTCACACAGTTTGTTTTCTAAAACATGATATATGTTGTTTTACCGGTTTATGTAATTAAAGCATGAGTTAGTGGGATGAGAGTAAATTACTTACTTTTTTTACTGAGAAACTTGAGCATTGATACAATTTTGTGTTGGTTATTGAGATGATGGTAATAGGGATAAGTTGATCGATCAATAGGATGTGAGTGCACTGAATTATAAAATGTGTACGTGTTTTAAATGCCTTAGTGATGCATTAGAGTTGATGCTTATAGTGTGTTATATGTGTTGTATTATATTTAAGCATGATAAGTGCTCAACTCACTATCACTTTTTACATCTTTTCTGGGCATTAAGCATCTAAATTTACACCCACTCGGACCAATGCATATACTTAATATGATATATTTAGAAGTTATGCTTATAAAGATGATATTTACAGAAAAGGCAAGTTTTACTACATTTTTACATCTATGCAGGATAAACTATTGTCGTGGCAGGACCTGATGCCGAGGCAGCAGCAGAAAGACAGGAAGCGATACTGTAGGCGATTGGAAGAGAAAAATACAAGGGACGTTTCTGGACATGCAGCACATGGATCGGAGCTGGTTAACACGAGGAAAAGCCCAAGACAAGGCCACGCGGGAAAGCTTCTTAATTGAAATAAACTTGGAAATATTTTATTTATGTACATGACTTGTTCCCTACTCCAAGTTATATTCTACTTAGGAAAGGTTTGCCCTAGGCCAAGCCTATATAAGACCTAGCCATCTAAGGGACTAGGAGAGCCGATTCTTAGAGAGTTCACCCTAAGACTCATTGCTTTCTTTCTCTCAAATTATGTTCTAAGTTTTCTTAGGGTTTAGGTGAAGGTTGTCGAGTACTTGTGAGAGGAGATTGTACTTTGTTCTTTGTTTCAATGCAATAAAACTATCAAGGTTTGCTTATCCTTTTCCATTCTTTGTTCTTGCATTCAAGCTCAGGAGAGAAGTTTGTAAGTAATCTATTTATCTAGACTCAGGAGAGTTAGATTCACGAAAAGAATAAGTACGGTGTTTCAATCGCGAAATATTAACTCGGCCTAGGGATAGGTTAAGAGTTTCAGCGGCTAAAAGAAGTGTGAGATTGGTTGGTGAGTATAATTGATTCACGCCGGGAGGTATCATCAAGGACTAGTCATCAACAGTACTTCGACTTAGGGATAAGCGGAGTCATCCAAGGACATTTTGCCGAACCTTGATAAAGTCCACCCAAGAGCAAGGGATTGTCGCGGCGGACAAGTATCGTTGCTGCCAAGGCAGTAATCTGCAGTACTGCTGAGGTAGTGATATACAATTGCATTGGACAGAGACAAGTCAATCAAATCCACAATACAACGCAACTGGATCCTGCCCTCTCTCTTAATCAGATCTCATCTTCTTTATTCTTAGTTTTCTTTATTTCAATTTATTTAGTTTCATCAAAACCAAAATTACCTGTGTCTTTATTTTAGTTTTTTTACAGAGCAAGAAGACAAAGAAGGCATATTAAGTATATCAATCCCTGTGGAGACGATACACGATTATACTTATCACTTTATTACTTGCGATGTGTTCACTTGCACTAATTGCACACTTTTGACACGCAACAAAACATTTCTTATTTCAGATGCTAAGGTGAGATTTTATGATTGAAGATAATCCATCATGGGTATGAGTAGGCAGTTTAGCGTCATATGTGGTATGAGTAGCGATTTGGCTCTCATACGTCGCATGTTGGCGTTTGGCCTCATGCCTGGCATGTCTTAGAATGTATGTCTGCATGTGTAGTTTTGTTTATCCAAACACTTAGAGGTAGACTAATCGGATCACCAATACCAACACGAGATAATGCAAGTCTTATGTTTTTACGTTTTCTTATTGCAAATAGAATTTACAAGTGTTTGATTTGATTTCAAACGTTTATAAGCCTTGCTATGTGAAGCATATAAGCCTTGAGTTTTGGTGGATTAGTTCCACGAGTTGATACACTTGTTGAATTTTACCATTGGTGGTATTTTTAGCCACGAGTGTTTGTTTATAGAGCATGAATTGTTTTTCAATTGTAAATATCTTCAGTATACTATTGGCTGCATTACATGTAGTTTAAAATGTTTTATGTTCCCTCACTAAGCAATTGCTTAACCCCTCTCTTTTCCTTTCAAAGCAAAGAAATATGTGAGACGCTCATCTAAAGAAGCATGGGAAGCCATATATATTGTGCTTTAAATCATATTTAGCTCAAAGTATGTTATTTTTAAGTTTGAACCTTAGGTAGTCGAGAGCAACTGAGTTAGATACTTTATTTTATATCTGTTTTTCTAGTGAGCAATCAAATTGTGAGATATTTGATATGTTATTGATTCCATGTTTTCTGAGTTTAGTATATTAACCTGCATATTTGTTGCTTTTGAGGTTAATAAAGTATTTGTTTTTTAATTCAAGTGTCTCTATGTTTATCTATAATGTTACTTGACATTAATGTTACTTGACATTATTTGAATGTGCTTACATGTTGAGTGATTCTTACGCATAGGGGTGAGCATTCGGTTAATTCGGTCGGTGGCTGAACCGAATTAACCAAAACCGAATTAACTGAAATTTTTAAAATCTTAACAGTTAACCGAACCGAATTTTATTTAACGGAATTAACCGAACCGAAATTATTTCGGTTAATTAGCCGAATTAACCGAATTAACCGAATGATATTATAAATTTTGGTTAAATTACATAATAGAACACTAAATTAAGTTAAAATAATTTTTTAGTCACTAAACTTTTATTTTATACTAATTTAATACAAAATTTAGTAACCATTTTATAATATAAAAAAATTAATGAACATTTTATAATATTTTAAAAGTTAAATGACCAAAAATAAATACATATAATATATATAATATTTAATATATATAATTTCGTTTAATTTGGTTAATTAACCGACTTCGAACTGAATTAACTGATAACCGAATTATCAAAAAAAACTAACCGTTAACCGAATTTTCCAAAAATTAACTGACCGAATTAACTAAAATAATTTCAGTTTGGTCAGTTAACCGAATTAACCGAACCGAATGCACACCCCTACTTATGTTATCTAAGATGAATTACATCTAGAGAACATATTGTGGTATGTGGTTTATGGCCCTTTAGGTGAATTTATACATCTAGAGTATGTTGACTACGTTCTAGGCTTGAAATCAGAAACCGTGTAGCTTTCTAGGTATGTGGTATCAAAACGGTACCTTAAGGTTTCGATACTCGGTCAAACTAACAAGGGAAAAGCTGGAAAATAAGCTTGGGTATCGGAATGGTAAGAAATCTTTTCGATACCGTATGATGAAAACAAGCAGTCCTATCGATATGCATGACTCAAGTTCCGAAACCCATTTTTACAAAATCAAATCGTATCGGAACGATGACCAAGCTGTATCAAAATGCGGGCTTGCTACGTAGGGCATCGAGTGAGTTATCGAATGCGTACCGATACTCTAGGCTAGTGTTTCGATATCGTTATTTACTGTGATAACTGATATCGAAATAGGACATATGGGTATCGATACCTCTGATCGTTAAAGTTGTTGTAGGCTAAAGTATAGTTTTGAATCTTTACGTTTTAGTCAGTAAACCTTGTACATATAATTAAATGACTTGTAGACCTTTATTTAAGCTGAAATTTGACGTGCATACATGTAATGAACTTTATTAAATATTGGTAATATTAATTACACAAATAGACTTTAAATTTTTGGAAAATTATAATTAGATCCCTAAAACTTGTTCGGTTAAATTAAGGCTCGTTTCATATCAGTTTCCACTGCAATTGAATCAGTCCCTGCATAAACATATATGATATAATTAAAGCATCTAGATAAGATAAAAAGAAATTTTTTTAGGATTGTTTATCGGGGTGAGTCTCCGAAATAGCCTCTATATTCCTCGTGTAGTTCGTTGAAGTCGGGTGGCATCTAGAATGGGTCGAAGGGGTTACATTTGTTGGTATCAGATCCAGGTTTACGAAACCCTTGGTGTATGTTGTTGATTGAGCATGTTATGTTGTGATGCGCGATGTTTGCCTTATATGTTGATGTGTTATGTTGCACGATGTTTGCTTTATATGTTGATATGTACATAAACGGTGATTATTTGTATATTGATAGTGTTAAATCATGTTATACATAGGTATTCATTGCTCCACTGCTTTTAGGTTTTGTTTTGTTAAACTTGAGCTAGTTGGCAATTTTTTTCGGGAGGACTCACTTTGTTTTAAACTTTATTTTCTTTGCATAGTAAAACTATTATGGGATCCCGTGGAGAGCTTAGGATGAATACTCGATCCATTAATAATGAAATGAAAGTGCGTTAGGAGGAAAAGTTACCACCTACGCCACCACCATCGGTTATGCCACCGACAGATCCGCCAGTAGTTCCACCTACTGTGCCGGTTACCGATGATATGACCTCGTTAATCCAGGAGATAGCGGTTAGGCTATATTTCCTAGAATGCATGCTACATTTGCTCCACCGATAGCGAATTCTAGGTTACCTTGGAGAGACTTCGTAGTTTGGAAGGTATTGAGTTTAAGGGGCTATCCCCGAAAGACTCTGAGGTTTGGTTAGAAAGCACTAACTGTATCTTAGATCAGATGAGTTATTCTGCTGAAAAGAAACTGGGATGCGTTGTTGCTTTTCTTCAAGGTGATGCTTATAAGTGGTGGACTACCACGACCTATGGCATGGAAACTGCTAAGGTTACTTGTGAGTTCTTTGGTGAGGCTTTAGGCATAAATATTTGGGTATTCGGTACTTGGATGAAAATAAACGGGAACACATGGCTTTGGTTCAGGGCAGTATGTTAGTATCTGAGTATGAGATTTAGTTTGTCAGGCTAAGTCAGTATGCTCTAGAGTTGTTACCTAATGAGAGAGCTCACTGTGAGCGGTTTCATTTTGGTTTGGTCATAGAAGTCAAGATGTATATGTTGGCTCTAGATTATATGGATTTTAATGTGATAGTGTACCGTTCAAAAGATATTGAGTAGAGTTTGGGTATGAAATTATCTAGTTCGGGTTAGAGGACAACGGATAATGGGAATAACAGAGATAGGTCCAAGAGGCAGAGAGATGGGCGTTATGGTCTAAAACAATATTATAACCCCTAAAATTTACCTAATTTCTTAGAATAAAAGTTAGGGTTTTACGTTACTGAAACTTGATTTGCAAGTTAGGGTTTTATAAATTAAAATAATATTATTCGGATAAATTATTAAAATAATTAATAATTTAAATACTAAAAAAACTTTGATATAAATTAATTCAATGTTAAACCCAAATTTAAGATAAACAATCCAAATCCGAGTAATTATTCAAAGTCCGGTACAGAAATTATTAACTGAAATTAAATACAAGTCTGAAATATTAAAACATACGATATAACAGAATTCAGATTCAAAAGTCCTCAAAGTACCGAGACCTATGACCGGTATCTGAAACAGAAACTGAAAGGGTGTAAGCTAGGGAGCCTAGTGTGTAGATAAACAGAAACAGAGAACAGTATAACAGATGATGGCATGTATGCATGATATGCACCCAACTCCGAATACCAATTAGAATAGTAGGTTCCCCCTGAACCACTCTAACTCCATCACACTAAACAGAAGTGGAAACTCGACCCACAGGTGGATCCACTGAACAGAAGTGGTATATCACAGAACTACTGAAAAGAAATGAATTTATCACTAACTTCCTCCGTACAAATAATCCAACCAGATGCAATGTTATATGCAGATACAGGATCAAAGTGTCTGCCTAATATGCTATCAGGATGCATGCATGGTAATTTCAGGATCGGAATGTAATTTCAGAATGATGCATGATCATACAGAATTTAACAAGAATTGCACACACAGAATAACAAAATTAACAAAAGAGAACACACCTGAAGCAGAAGAATCAACGAAGATACTGACGTTGACTGGACTCGGCTCTACCACTAGAATGTGCAGGTGTAGAACCTACGAATAACAATTAACATTAGACACCCTACTATGCCACTATACCGAAAAATACACTAAACAGAATTAAAACGATACTCACGTGCGGGTCCCGAATGCTGATGAACGGGAGGTCGTCCAGGAGGAAGAGGTGGCAAATGCTCGGTATCAGAATCCACGTCACCTGAACTAAACAAAAACTGATTCAGAACCCAAAACAGATAGCTTCCAGATAAGGCATTCGAACATAAAAGCCCTAAAAATGACACTTCGAGTTCGAATTTCGAAAAACGGACTGCGCCATTGAACTCAGGATGTCGAAAAACATAAAGTGGGACCAGGTTAGAAAAAGTCAACGCTGACGTCAGCAGATGATGTCATCAGGTCAACGTTGACGTCAGCAGATGACGTCGGCAGATGACGTCAGTAGATGACATCACGAGTCGGGTCATGGGTCGGGTCGGGTCACGAGTCGGTTCGATCTTGGGTCAGGCTGGTTCGGTCGAGCGGTTCGGGTTTCCCAAAAAATTCCCTAGAAAATCTGGGAAATCCTAGATTTTTCCCAGGTCCCAAACAGAAATTTCAGACATTTAACCCCCCTAAAACGACTCTTAACCTTTTTAACACACATACAAACTGGAACGAATCAAACAAAAAGAACCAAAAACTCAAACCACGATAAATTTCAACCGAATCATTAACAAATGTGATATTATACCAAAAAGATGAAAGAAAAGAATACTTACCGAACCCACAAAAACTAGATCGAACGGAAACGAGAGAACAAGAAGAAAAGTGATTAGAATCTCGGTTTGGTTCAGAGTTAAACAAAGGAATAAAAATCGGATTTAATCGGGAAATTAAAGAAAAAAAAATTAAACTCTCATAATGACCAAAACGGTTTTGAAGAAGGAAAAACAATTACCATATTCAATGGTACAATTACACAAAGAGGGTCAAGGTTTTTTAGGATTTAAAAGTAAACCCTAAAGTTTTCAAGAATTACAATTTAATCCCCGGAAAATCCCCAATACTTAGGGTTTCAAAATTAGGGATTTAGAAAAACAAATTGGGGAAGAATTGGGGTGTGACAACTCTCCCCTCCTTACAGAAATTTCATCCTCGAAATTTACCTGGATCAAAGAGATGAGGATACTAGGCTTTGATAATAGACTTGGGCTCCCAGGTAGCCTCATCATAACCTCGATTACGCCAGAGAACCTTAACCATCTTAATGGTTTTCCTTCGTAGAACCTTCTGATCTTGAGCAATGATCTAAACAGGTTCCTCCTCATAGCACAGATCTAGACGGATGTCAAAATTTTCAACTGACAGATCATGATACGGATCAGCTCGATAGCGTCTCAGTACAGAAACATGGAACACATCATGGATACGCTTAAGCTCAGGTGGTAACTCAAGCTGATAAGCTACATGTCCAACTCGTCTGATAATACGATAAGGCCCAATATAACGGGGACTGAGTTTGCCCTTACGGCCAAAACGGAGTACCTTCCTCCATGGAGATACTTTCAGGAAAACCTCATCACCAATCTCAAACTCGAGATCCTTACGCCTCAAATCCGCGTAAAATTTATGTCTATCAAAAGCGGCCTTAAGCCGACCCCGAATCAACTTGATAGTCTCCTCAGCCTCATGCACAAGATCTGGACCCAATAACCGGTGCCCATTAAGCTCAGTCCATCCAATAGGTATGCGACACTTATTCCCATACAGAGACTCATAACGTGTCATCTTAATACTGGCCTAGTAACTGTTATTATAAGCGAACTCTGTGAGCGGTAAGAAATCCTCCCAACTGCCCCAGAAATCCAGAATACATCCTCTCAACATATCTTCAAGGATCTGAATCACACGCTAAGATTGACCATCGGTCTGAGGGTGATAAGCAGTACTGAAATTCAACCGAGTACCCATAGCAGAATGCAAAGAACCCCAGAACTTAGATGTAAACCTCGGATCCCGGTCAGATATAATAAACAGAGGCACTCCATGTAACCGGACAATCTCAGAGATGTACAACCGGACTAGCTTACTCAAAGGGTAAGTAGTCTTAACCGGAATGAAGTGTGCAGACTTAGTCAATCAATCAACGATGACCCATACAGAATCCTTCTTTGACGGGGTCAAAGGTAAACCACTGAAAAAATCCATGGTCACACGCTCCTATTTCCACTAAGGAATCTCAATGTGTTGAAGAAGCCCAGATAGACGTTGATGCTCTACTTTGACTTTCTGACAAGTCAAGCACTTAGAAACAAAACTGACAACGTCACGCTTAAGACCTTTCCACCAATACTTTTCCCGGAGATTCTTATACATCTTATCACCACCAGGATGCATAGAATAAGGGCTTTCATGGGCCTCTAGAAGAATGACCTGTTTCAGATCAGAGTTCCTTGGAACACAGTATCGACCCCCAAAACACAATACCCCATCCTGATCAATAGAAAAGTCCTGAGAAGTTCCCTCATTAACCTTTGGAATACGATGGACAAAGAAAGGATCACTGGGCTGCTCAGCCTGAACATCAGATATCAAGGTAGGTACCACACGGAGTTCAGCCAACAGACTACCATCCTCAAACAAACTCAGTCGAGCAAGCAAAGCTCTCAGATCAGAAATGGCGTTGCGACTCAAAGCATCCGCAATGAAATTAGCCTTGCCTGGATGATAATCGATCTCACAGTCATAATCTTTCAGAAGTTCCAACCAACGTCGTTGCCTCAGATTAAGCTCCTTCTGAGTGAGAAGGTACTTAAGACTCTTATGATCTATGAAAATGTAACACTTCTCCATAGAGATAGTGTCTCCAGATTTTCAGAGCAAAGATCACCGCTGCTAACTCCAAATCGTGGGTCGGATAGTTACACTCATGCGGTTTCAACTGACGAGAAGCATAAGCTACTACCTTCCCGTCGAATAAAACATCGATCCATAAGTTCATGTAACTGAACCTTAAGCTCTTTAAGCTCTTTCGGAGCCATCTGATATGGTTCCATAGATACTGGAGTCGTCCCCAGAAGTAACTCAATATAAAACTCCACCTCCTCCCGCTTAGGGGGTACACCTGATAATTCTTCTGGAAAAACATTTGGAAAGTCATATACAACTCGGATTTTTTCCATCCCAGAATCAGATTGCCTTGGGTCAAGAATGTAGGCAAGATAGACCACAGATCCTTTCCTGATCATCTTTTCAGCTTTTAGAGCAGAAACAATATTGGACAGAAACCCTTTACGCTCACCGATAAGGGTTACCTCACGGTCATCAGAAGTCCTTAAAGTGGCCCTTTTTCGCTCATAATCCAGAGTAACTCGGTGAGCAGACAGCCAATCCATCCCCAGAATCAAATCAAACTCCTTAAACGGCAACTCCATCAGATTAGCTGGAAAGATTTCCCCTTGGACCTCAAGAGGACAATCTTTATACACTTTGGTAACCTCCACAGGGTTACCTGTAGGACTATAGACAAAAACAGAACTACCGGTGTCCTCTACAAGAATCTCCAAATAACCAGATACAGAACTAGATACAAAGGAATGAGTAGACCCAATATCAAGTAGTGCGGAAAAAAATAGCATGAACAGAAAAAGTACCAGCAATGACGTCTGGCTCATCCTGGTCCTCATGTCTCCTTGTAGCATAAACTAACCCGGGCTGAGATCCCCCTGATCGAGCTGCTCCCCTAAACTGACTAGGTCTGCCCCTACTATCGGTACCAGATGCAGCAGGTCTACCCTGACCTTTTCCCCCAACTGGGGTATGAGCTGATGCCTGAGATTGTCCCGAAGTATACCCAGACTATGGTGACACTAGACAGTCCCTGAGACGGTGATCATAAGAACCACAACGAAAGCAGGCTCCACTCTTCATACAACATTCTCCTGAGTGCCACTTCTTACAGAAAGAACAATAAGGTAAAGCTCGAGTACTAGTGGATCCAGCTCCACTAGCGGCAAGGACAACCAAAGCAGTTGGTCTAGCCCATGTAGAACTTTGTGGCTCAAACTCATCACGTCCCCTCTTCCGGGACTCGAAACCCTAACTGTGCTGTGCAGGTCCTGCAGGCTTTCGTCTACCTCTATCCTGAACTTGGGACTCCAACTGAACCCTCAAGTTCTCGTTACGCTCGGCTATCCTAGCACGCTAAGTGATCATCTTATATTCCGTGTCGTGGTGGGTGGCTACAACAATCTTCAATGGTACCCGGAGTCCTTTCAAAAATTGATCACACTTTTGTTTCTCGGTAGTAACAATCCCAAAAGCATACTGGAGCAGTCGTAGAAACTCTATCTCACAATCGTTAACAGACATGTTGTTCTGCTGCAGATTCAAAAAATCCTCTCGGCACTTAGCCAAATACTCGGGACCCACATACCGATCCTTAAATGCCTGCCTGAAAAACTCCCAATCAATCTTATCCAAAGTAGTCACTCTCTCCTCTGCCTCCCACCAGTTCAGGGCTTCACCCTGAAGTAAAGATATAGCAACCCTCAGTTTCCTATCTGAAGGGTATTCCATCACAACGAACAGACGCTGAAGCTTCTTCAGCCAATACTCTGCATCTGCTAGGTCAGTACCAGTCTTACCATCGAACATAGTCATCCCAGCAGCTAGAAACTCGGTAGAAATGGGTTTCCTTGTACCCTCATTCTGTCTAAGATAACGGAGTAGCTCCCTTTGCATTGTCATAGAATCCAAACAAACAGTCCCGCTGTCCCCAGAAACAAACGGTCCCTCACTCTGGACCGGCTGATCAACCTCGGCTTGCTGAGCCTCGGTTTGAACCTCAGGTAAATCCTCCCCTCCTATGTCATGAGCCAAACTCTGATCCTGTGGCGGGTTCACAGGATGCGGGACATCACTAGCCGATACAGTAGAACAACCTCAGCCACGGCCTCGGCCACGACCTCTCCCAGTCGCTAATCGTGTACTCCTATGGGGTGGCATAGTAGAGTATCTACAGAAGACAGACAGAACTCTATTTAGAACCGGTGCTTGGAGAATTTATTCAAAATATTTCAGAAAATTCAAAATACGAGTCATAATAAAAATCCGAATTTTTAGATAAAATTGACAAAATCATTTTCAGATCAAAAATCATTTTGGACCTCACAGTCCGAGGGTTGAACTTGGCTCTGATACCATTAAATGTAACCCCTAAAATTTACCAAATTTCTTAGAATAAAAGTTAGGGTTTTACGTTACTGAAACTTGATTTGCAAGTCAGGGTTTTATAAATTAAAATAATATTATTCTGATAAATTATTAAAATAATTAATAATTTAAATACTAAAAATACTTTGATATAAAACAATTCAATGTTCAACCCAAATTTAAAATAAACAATCCAAATCCGAGTAATTATTCAAAGTCCGGTACAAAAATTATTAACTGAAATTAAATACAAGTCTGAAATATTAAAACATACGATATAACAGAATTCAGATTCAAAAGTCCTCAAAGTACCGAGACCTATGACCGGTATCTGAAACAGAAACTGAAAGGGTGTAAGCTAGGGAGCCTAGTGTGTAGATAAACAGAAACAGAGAACAGTATAACAGATGATGATATGTATGCATGATATGCACCCAACTCCGAACACCAATCAGAAGAGTAGGTTCCCCCTGAACCATTCTAACTCCATCACACCAAACAGAAGTGGAAACTCGACCCGAAGGTGGAGCCACTGAACAGAAGTGGTATATCACAGAACCATTGAATAGAAGTGAATTTATCACTAACTTCCTCCGTACAAATAATCCAAGCAGATGCAATGTTATATGCAAATACAGGATCAAAGTGCATGCCTAATATGCTATCAGGAGGCATGCATGGTAATTTCAGAATCGGAATATAATTTCAGAATGATGCATGATCATACAAAATTTAACAGGAATTGCATACACGGAATAACAGAATTAACAGAAGAGAACACACCTTAAGCAGAAGAATCAACGACGATACTGGCGTCGACTAGACTCAGCTCTACCACTAGAATGTGCAGGTGTAGAACCTACGAATAACAATTAACATTAGACACCCTACTATGTGTCGCGTGTCAAAAGTGCGCGTTCAGTGCAAGCGGATACATCGCAAGTAATAAGTGGTAAGTATGTTATCGAGTTATCGTCTCCTCAGGGACTGGTATACTTAATATGCTTCCTTCATCTTCTTGCTCTGTAGAAAGATAAAAACACAAGTGAGTTGATGTGATTTATTTAAACTAAAATAATTGAATAAAAATAAAGAGTCGAAATATTAGAGAGAGAGATGGGCCAGGAGCCAGTTGTATTGTATTGTGGACTTGATTGACTTGTCTTTATCCAATGCAATCGTATATCTCTGCCTCGGCAGCACTGCAGTTTACTGCCTGGGCAGCGATAACGCTGTCTGCCGCGGCAATCCCTTGCTCGTGGGTAGACTTTACCAAAGTTCGGCAAAGTGTCCTTGAATGACTCCGCTTATCCCTAAGTCAGAGTGTTGTTGATGATTAGTCCTTGATGATACCTCCCGGCGTGAACCAATTATACTCACCAACCAATCTCACACTTCTTTTAGCCGCTGAAACTCTTAACCTATCCCTAGGCCGAGTTAGTATTTCGCGATTGAAACACCGTACTTACCCCTTTCGTGAATTTAACTCTCCCGAGCTTAGATAAATGGATTACTCACAAACTTCCCTCTCGGGCTTGAATGCGAGAACAAGGAATAACAAAGGATAAGCAAACCTTGATAATCTTTATTGCATTGAATAAAAGACAAATTACATTCTCCTCTCACAAATACTCCACAACCTTCACCTAAACCCTATGAAGGTTTTAGAACATGATGGAGAGGAAGGAAACAAGAGTAGAAGTCGGCTCTCCGTAGGTATTTCGATTCATCTCATACATTGTGTGGCTAGGTCTTTATATAGGCTAGACCTAGGGCAAACCTTTCCTAAGTAGAATACAACTTGGAGTAGGGAACAAGTCAAGTACATAATAATATTATATTTCTAAGTTTGAATTCGGCTAAGGGGGCTTTCCCGCGTGGTCTTCCTTTGGGCTTTTCCTTGTGCTAGCCAGCTCCGATTCTTGGGCTTCAAGTCCAAACACGTTCCTTAGATTTTTGTCTTTCCATCGCCTATCACTTTGCTTCCTGTCTTCCTACTGCTGCCTCGGCATCAGGTCCTGCCTCAGCCTTGTCGCTGCCGCGGCAATGGTTTTCCTGCACAGATATGAAAATGCAGTAAAACGTGCCTTTTTCTATAAATATTATCTATTTAAGTATAACTTCTAAATATATCACATTAAGCACATGCATTGGTTCAAGTGGGTGAATATTTGGTGATAAATGCCGATAAAAGGAGTAAAAAGTGATAGTGTGTTGAGCACTTATCACACCCCCAAACTCGAACTATTGCTTGTCCTCAAGCAATGCAAACCATCAATTTGCCGAACTTTACTCTCTCTTGGTCTTACATGTCCATCTATTCTCCCTACCATAGCTAGGCCTATCTTTAAGCCTTAACCATTCGGCTACCTAAGAATTTACCTAGAAACAAACTATAAGAATTGTGTGTGTGTGCGTTTTTGGGGACAAGTTGATTAAAGGCTTTCTTAGATAAACTCTAAGTTCAAGACAAATAGACATTAGTTAAGTCTTCTCTTCTTTTCCAAACCCTAAATCTTGAGCCGGTTTCGGGCACCTCAAAGACTTGTGTTTTTATTTTCACTAAAAACCTTTTTTTCTTTTCTTTTTAATATTCCTTAATACATTCTAGAGCCAATTTCGGGCACTTATAGCATGAAGAAGAGATTTTCTAGAGCCGGTGGTAGGCACCTCTAGTTACTTTTCCGAAAATCTAAGTCTTTATCACCCAAGTTCATTAAAAGAATTCCTATAATCCAACTAGTCCCAAAAGTGTTTAAAGTTCTTCCTATAGTAAGCTTCTAAGTTTTCATCCTTAAGCATCCTAAGGTTAAGCCCTCTTAACAGAACCTAAACAAGGTAAGGAGAAAGATTTCTATAGCCTTAAAGAATAAACTAAGGCAATACTGATGATGAGCAGTGCAAGAGTGTAGGCAGTTAATTCAAGTAAGGCGGGGAGCATAAAAATAAAAAAAAATCTCTAGAATACTCCCTTTTTTGGCAAGGCCGCGGCAGTAGATTGTTGCCTTGGCAGTGAATCTGCAACCCCAAACTCAAACCAAGCATTGTCCTCAATGCTTTATATTTGGAAGGAATAAACGGCAAAACAGAATATGAATTATATGCAGCAAGGAAAAATAGTAAAAGCAGTGAATATTGAATAAAGGACAAAGAATTTTAGAGCGACTCCGAAGAGCTGCTCGTAACAATTTTCCTCTGTTGCCTAGATGCCAAGTGCTTTGTCCTTGGGGAGGGTGATGGTTGCGCCTTTGCTTGCCTCGGCGGCTGGACTCGAGTGGGTGGGGTTCTATGCATCGGGGCCTCTACTTCTTCTCCTTCTTCTACTAAAAACAAAAGAAAACAACCAGTAGATATTAAATGTCCTAAACTAAAATTATTCCTATAAATTGCAGAAAATACAAGATCAGAAGTTGCGGCATTAATTCGTTAAAGGAGGGCGTGCTAGGGCATCTTCCAAAGTCATGGTCTCTATGGTTTTTATGTCCTGTGGTCCAGAATAATGCTTCAAGCGTTGGCCATTTACTTTGAATTCATGGTCATCTGTTAGTGATTTGATCGTTACAGCTCCATGGGGAAAAACTCGAACAACTTCATATGGTCCTGACCATCTAGATTTGAGTTTTCCTAGAAACAGTTTAAGTCTGGAGTTGAAAAGGAGAACGTGCTGCCCCGGCAGGAACTGCCTCGGCAGTAACCTTCTGTCATGCCATTTCTTTGTTTTCTCTTTGTATATTTTGCCATTCTCATAGGCTGTTGTCCGAAACTCTTCTATCTCATTGAGATCTAGTAGTTTTTTCTGTTCGGCTTTTTCCCAATCCATATTTAAATTTTTGACTGCCCAGTATGCTTTGTGCTCGATTTCGACAGGCAAATGACAGGCTTTCCCAAACACAAGCTTATATGGTGATGTTCCTAATGGAGTTTTGAATGTTGTCCTGTAAGCCCATAAAGCATCATCGAGACGATAGGACCAATCCTTTCTAGATGGATTTACCACCTTCTCAAGGATCTGTCTTAGTTCCTTATTGGATATCTCGGTTTGCCCATTTGTCTGTGGATGATATGCCGTCGCGAGCTTGTGGGTGATGCCTAGTTTCTTTAAGGCCGCGGCAATCAGTCTGTTATCGAAGTGTTTCCCTTCGTCACTTATGATTGCTCTAGGGATTCCAAACCTTGTAAAAATGTTTTTCTTGAGAAATCTTTGAACTGTTTTAGAATCATTGTGCGGTGTGGCGATTGCTTCGACCCACTTTGATACGTAATCTACGGGCACTAAGATATAAAGGTTTCCTTGAGAAGATGGAAAAGGTCCCATGAAATCTATTCCCCAAACATCGAACAGTTCTACTTCCAGTATGGGTCGTAAAGGCATCTCATGTCGTCTTGAAATGTTGCTTGTGCATTGGCAGCGATCACAGTTCTTGTAGTAGTCATGGGCATCTTTATAAAGTGTGGGCCAGTATAGGCCGAATTGCAGTACCTTTGTTGCTGTCCTATTTCCTCCAAAATGCCCACCGCAAGGTGAGTCATGGCAGTGCTGGAGTACTGCTTTTTGTTCTTCTTCTGTCACACATCTTCTTATAACCTGATCTGCACAATGCTTAAACAAAAGAGGGTCATCCCAGTAATAATGTTTTGCATTGTGCTGAAATCTCTTCTTTTCGTTATGATTGAGGTTACAAGGAATAATACCACTAATCTAGAAAGATGATCCCAGTAATAATTAACAATATCAACATACCAGGGGGTGGATGTTACGGCGGCAAGGTCTTCTGTTAATGTTGCAGATATGTATTCAGTCAATACCGCGGCAGCGCGGTTGTATACTGCGATGGCCTCTGTCTCGGCAGTATCTTTTGCAGTAGTAACAATTTGCAGTATTTGTTCATCTGGAAATTCAACTTGTATATCTTCAAGTGAGTGAGTATTGTCTTTGTTCTCTAATCTAGAAAGATGATCGACCACTTGGTTTTCTGTACCCTTGCGATCTTTGATTTCAATGTCGAATTCTTGTAAAAGAAGGATCCATCTAATCAGTCTGGGCTTGGCATCCTTCTTTGAGAAAAGGTACTTAATTGCTGAATGATCCGTGTGGACAGTGACCCTTGCTCCGATGAGATATGATCGAAACTTATCAAAGGCAAACACTATTGCCAGTAATTCTTTTTCAGTTGTGGTGTAGTTAATCTGGGCATCATTGAGCGTTTTGCTGGCATAGTAGATCACATGAAACAGATTATTCTTCCTCTGCCCGAGTGCTGCCCCGACAGCATGGTCACTAGCATCACACATTAATTCAAATGGTAACAACCAATCCGGTGGGATAACTATTGGTGCAGTGATTAGCTTCTCCTTGAGAGTCTCGAATGCGTTAGTGCATTCTTTATTGAACTCGAATTTCCTATCTTGTTCAAGCAAGTTGCAAAGAGGTTTAGAAATTTTGGAAAAATTAGAAATAAACCGTCTATAGAACCCTGCATGTCCCAAGAAGCTTCGAACTCCTTTCACAGAATTTGGTGGAGGTAAATTCTTTATCACGTCTATCTTGGCCTTATCCACTTCTATTCCTTTTGATGATATTTTGTGACCTAACACAATGCCTTCATTCACCATAAAATGGCATTTTTCCCAGTTTAAGACTAGGTTGGATTCCTCACATCTTTGCAGCACTTTTTCCAGATTGCCGAGGCAGTGATCAAAGCTGTCTCCAAAGACTGAAAAATCATCCACAAATATCTCTAAAAAGTCCTCGACCATGTCAGAAAAAATTGCCATCATACATCTCTAGAATGTTGCCATGGCATTGCAAAGGCCGAACGGCACCCTTCGAAATGCATAAGTGTCGTATGGACAAGTGAACGTAGTTTTTGCCTGATCTTCTGGATCAATGGCAATCTGATTATATCCTGAATACCTATCAAGAAAACAGTAATAAGGTTTACCAGCAAGTCTATCCAGCATTTCATCAATGAAAGGTAAGGGGAAGTGATCCTTCTTTGTTGTTTTATTAAACTTGCGATAATCCATACAAACTCTCCAACCGGTCACAGTCCTGGTTGGTATTAGTTCGTTGTTCTCGTTGGTTATAACAGTCATACCACCTTTCTTAGGTACACATTGCACCGGGCTTACCCATGCACTGTCAGAGATGGGATAAATAATTCCTGCATCAAGCCATTTGATAATTTCCTTACGTACTACCTCCTTCATAGCCTGGTTAAACCTCCTTTGAGCTTCTACAGTGGGCTTATGGTCTTCTTCTAGGAGGATTTTGTGCATGCACACTGCTGGACTTATTCCCTTCAAATCATCAATTGACCATCCGATTGCCTTTTTGTGCTGCCGCAGCATTGCTATTAAGGTTTGTTCCTGTTCTGGCAACAACTTAGAAGAAATGATTACCGGCATCGTATGGTTATCTCCCAGATAAGCATATTTTAGTTTTTCTGGTAAGGGTTTTAGTTCTGGGACAAATGGTTCTTTATTACCAGATTGTTCATTTTTCTCTTTATACTCTAATGGTTCAAAGTACTTACCTGGAAGATGTGCTGTCCAGTTTGCTTTCTCCTTCTCAGTTGTCTCAGCACTGTTTAAAGAACGGCTGTAACAATCATCCAAATTACTGTCGAGGCAACCCTGGGGTATGTCATGAAGATCACTGCCGAGGCAATTGTTGCTTAAACAAGGGATTGTGTAATTATCATCTGGGTCATTCAGTAGTTGACATTCTTCCTCTAATCCGTCGTGTCTTTTCATCAATTGACACACATTTAATTTGATTTCCTGATCATTGATTCTCATGGTTAATTCTCTCTTTTCCACATCAATTAACGTGCGTCCAGTTGCTAGGAAGGGTCTCCCAAGGATGATTGGTGCGTTGTCATCTGCTTCACAATCAAGGACAAGGAAGTCGGTAGGAAAAATAAACTTGTCAACTCTTACCAGTATGTCCTCGATTTTGCCTTCAGGTTGCACATAGGATCTATCCGCGAGTTGGATCATTACTGTTGTAGGCTTTGGCCTTCCAATTCCAAGCTTTTGGAAGACTGATTTAGGCATGAGGTTTATACTTGCTCCAAGGTCGCATAGGGCCTTTCCTTCATAACTCTTTCCTATCGCACAAGGTATAGTGAAGCAACCAGGATCTTTTAACTTTGGTGGCATGCGGTTATGCAGCATTGCCATGTATCCCTTGGTGGCAACCACTGTCTCAAACTCACCTATTCGTTTTCTCTTTGATACCATATCTTTTAAGAACTTGGCATAGTTGGGCATTTGTTCAATGGCCTCAACGAATGGTATGTTGATGTGGACTTGCTTCAAGATATCGAGGAACTTCTTGAACTGTTGATCCTGTTTTTGTTTTTTCAACCTTTGCGGGAAAGGTGTTGGTGGTCTCATCTCTTCCAGGGTTTCTTTAGTTTGGAATCGTATACCTGGCACCACTGGAATTTTTGCTGCCTCGGCAGACTATTCAAGCGCTGCAGTGCTTGCTGCCGGGGCAGTGTTGTCAGTCTCGGTTTGCTCACCCTCTTCTCTTGGTTGATCCGTCGGTTGGGTTCGGTTCTCTGGGATCTTCTCTTTCAACTGTAGACCACTCCTGGTAGTGATTGCCTTACACTGTTCATGGCTTAGTACCTTAGCAACCTCAGTATTGCTAGGTAGGCCTCCTTGTGGTCTAGTGTTTATACATTGAGCAAACTGCCCAACCTGAGTTTCTAGAGTTTTTATGGACGCTTCTTGATTTTGTAGCCTTATCTCAGTCCTATTTATGAAGGCGTCGGTCCTCTTGATGAAATTACTATTTTCCGCCATGTATGACTCGGTTTTTATCATGAAGGCCTTTAGCATGTTTTCCAATGAATTGACCGGTTGCTGCTGCATCTGCTGCGGCGGCATCGGTTGTTGGACTTGCTGTTGCGGCATTGGCTGCTGAAATCCCGGTTGTTGGGTGATTGGGTTTAAGGCATTATTTGGGTTGCTCCATGATAAGTTTGGATGCCTCTTCCATGAGGGGTTGTACGTGTTGGACATCACATTGTTACGGTTGTAGTTCCCAACATACATACTGGTTTCTTGATTCATGCAATCAACAGAACTGTGGCTACCTCCACATAAATCACAACATGAATCAATTACCTTGACCTCACGAGTATTGTTTTGTAATTGTAGGTTTTGCACCATCTTGGTAAGAGAGGCCAATTGTGCTGCCACTAAACTTGATGAATCTAATTCGTTTACCGTGGCTTGGCGTCTTACTCCTCCTCGCCTAGATGTGGGAAACTGGAAGTCATTCCTTGCGAGTTTATTCAAAATTTCAATAGCTTCCTCGGGTGCCTTGTCCAGGAGTGTGCCGTTTGCCGAGGCATCTAACATCATCCTTGTCGGGGCATTCGTGGCGTTGTAAAACATTGTCACTTGTGTCCATAAGGGAAATCCATGTAGCGGACACTTGTGCAATAGCTCTCTGTAGCGTTCCCATGCGTCGTACATTGGTTCGTCTTCAGCTTGTCGGAAAGAAGTAATTTCATTACGAATTCTATCATATAGATTAGTAGGATTAAAGCGAGTAATGAAATCACGGCAAAGTTCACTCCAGGATCCAATAGATCCCGCTGGAATGCTATTCAACCAAGCTTTCGCCCTATCCCTCAGTGAATAGGGGAATAGCTTTAACCGCAAGACATCTTCATGGACTCCTTGGATTTTGAAAGAGTTGCAGATTTCCATGAAAGATTTGAGATGCTGCTTTGCGTCTTCAGTTGCAGACCCACCAAATTGTCCAATTGTATTTAACATGTTGAACATAACAGGTTTAAGTTCAAAATGGGCTGCTTCAATCTCGGGTGTAACGACTCCTGGGTTTAGTCCATTTAAGTCCTCCTCCAAGAAATCTCTGACAGTCAGCTGCCGCGGCCCAGGTGGCGGCGGAAGACCTTCATTGCCGGCAGGTACGTTTTGTCCTGCCTGAACCTCTGCCATGACTCCTCGGATTTGTCTCCTCAACCTTAACCCTGTTCTTTCAATCTGAAGATCTAACTCGTATAAGGGGTTGGTTGGATTGGCCCTGGTCATACACCAAGAAAAACAAAAGTAAAATAAAAATAAAAATAAAAAGAAACAAGAAAACAAGGGAAACAAAATTTAGTTGCCAGTCCCCAGCAACGGCGCCAAAAACTTGTCGCGTGTCAAAAGTGCGCGTTCAGTGCAAGCGGACACATCGCAAGTAATAAGTGATAAGTATGTTATCGAGTTATCGTCTCCTCAGGGACTGGTATACTTAATATGCTTCCTTCATCTTCTTGCTCTGTAGAAAGATAAAAACACAAGTGAGTTGATGTGATTTATTTAAACTAAAATAATTGAATAAAAATAAAGAGTCGAAATATTAGAGAGAGAGAGATGGGCCAGGATCCAGTTGTATTGTATTATGGACTTGATTGACTTGTCTTTATCCAATGCAATCGTATATCTCTGCCTCGGCAGCACTGTAGTTTACTACCTGGGCAGCGATAACGCTGTCTGCCGCGGCAATCCCTTGCTCGTGGGCAGACTTTACCAAAGTTCGGCAAAGTGTCCTTGAATGACTCCGCTTATCCCTAAGTCAGAGTGTTGTTGATGACTAGTCCTTGATGATACCTCCCGGGTGAACCAATTATACTCACCTACCAATTTCACACTTCTTTTAGCCGCTGAAACTCTTAACCTATCCCTAGGCCGAGTTAGCATTTCGCGATTGAAACACCGTACTTACCCCTTTCGTGAATCTAACTCTCCCGAGCTTAAATAAATGGATTACTCACAAACTTCCCTCTCGGGCTTGAATGCGAGAACAAGGAATAACAAAGGATAAGCAAACCTTGATAATCTTTATTGCATTGAATAAAAGACAAATTACAATCTCCTCTCACAAATACTCCACAACCTTCACCTAAACCCTATGAAGGTTTTAGAACATGATGGAGAGGAAGGAAACAAGAGTAGAAGTCGGCTCTCCATAGGTATTTCGATTCATCTCATACATTGGGTGGCTAGGTCTTTATATAGGCTAGACCTAGGGCAAACCTTTCCTAAGTAGAATACAACTTGGAGTAGGGAACAAGTCAAGTACATAATAATATTATATTTCCAAGTTTGAATTCGGCTAAGGGGGCTTTCCCGCGTGGTCTTCCTTTGGGCTTTTCCTTGTGCTAGCCAGCTCCGATTCTTGGGCTTCAAGTCCAAACACGTTCCTTAGATTTTTGTCTTTCCATCGCCTATCACTTTGCTTCCTGTCTTCCTGCTGCTGCCTCGGCATCAGGTCCTGTCGCGGCAATGGTTTTCCTGCACAGATATGAAAACGCAGTAAAACGTGCCTTTTTCTATAAATATTATCTATTTAAGTATAACTTCTAAATATATCACATTAAGCACATGCATTGGTTCAAGTGGGTGAAGATTTGGTGATAAATACCGATAAAAGGAGTAAAAAGTGATAGTGTGTTGACCACTTATCACTATGCCACTATACCGAAAAATACACTAAACAGAATTAAACCGATACTCACGTATGGGTCCCGAATGTTGATGAATGGGAGGTCGTCCAGGAGGAGGAGGAGGCAAATGCTCGGTATCAGAATCTACATCACCTGAAACAAACAAAAGCTAATTCATAACCCAAAACAGATAACTTCCAGATAAGGCATTCGAACATAAAACCCCTAAAATGACACTTCGAGTTCGAATTTCGAAAAACGGATTGTGCCATTGTAATCAGGATGTCGAAAAACATAAAGTGGGACTAGGTCAAAAAAGTCAATGTTGACGTCAGCATGGTCAACGCTGATGTCAATAGATGACGTCATCAGGTCAACGCTGACGTCAGCATGACATCAGTATGACGTCAGCATGACGTTAGCGGGTCACAAGTCAGGTCGGTCGGGTCGGGTCATTGGTCAGGTCGGTCGGGTCACGGGTCGGGTCATGGGTCGGTTCGATCTTGGGTCAGGCCGGTTCAGTCTTGGGTCAGGCCGGTTCGGTCGAGCGGTTTGGGTTTCCCAGAAAATTCCCGAGTAAATCTGGGAAATCCCAGATTTTTCCCAGGTCCTAAACTGAAATTTCAGACATTTAACCCCCCTAAAACTACTCTAAACCTCTTTAACACACATACGAACCGGAACGAATCAAACAACAAGAACCAAAAACTCAAACCACGATAAACTTCAACCGAATCATTAACAAATATGAGATTATACCCAAAAGATGAAAGAAAAGAATACTTACCGAACCCACCAAAACTGGATCGAACGGAAACGAGAGAACAAGAAGAAAAGTGATTAGAATCTCGGTTTGGTTCAGAGTTAACAAAGGAATAAAAATCGGATTTAATCGGGAAATTAAAGGAAAAAAAATTAAACTCTCATAATGACCGAATCGGTTTTGAAGAAGGAAAAACAATTACCATATTCAATGGTTCAATTACACAAAGAGGGTCAGGGTTTTTTTAGGATTTAAAAGTAAACCCTACAGTTTTCAAGAATTACAATTTAATCCCCGGAAAATTCCCAATACTTAGGGTTTCAAAATTAGGGATTTAGAAAAACAAATTGGGGAAGAATTGGGGTGTGAAAATTATAGAGGAGGAGTTGTCAATGGTTATCAGGAAGGACAAAATCAAAATGTTGAGTGTAACAAGTGCGGAAGACGTTATGCAGGTTCATGCTGGAACGAAAAAGGGTGTTGGCATTGTGGTGTTTTAAGGCACACCAAGAGAGATTGTCCTCAGTTGATAGATGGACGTCAAGGCCAAGTTCGCGAAGGTGATCAGAGTAGAGGTCGGGGCTAAGGAAGAGGCAATTTTTAGTGTCGTGATGAGAATCAGGGACAACAACGCCGTGATGAGGGTCAAGCGAGAGTTTATGCCCACATAGAGGTCTAGAACAAAACTGATGTGGTTACAGGTATCTTTTCCTTGCAATCTTTATCCTTGTTCGCTTTGTTAGATTCTAGATCCACCCATTCTTAAATCCTTAGTGAGCAAGCTAGAGCTTTAGATATACCTATAGAGAACCTGAACATAGGTATGAGTGTTACTAGTTTCTTTGGTGAGACTTTAGTGGTAAGAAAGGTTTATAGATATATCCCTTGATTGTGCAAGGTCATGTTTTTGTTGCTCTTATGGAATTTTCATTCCAAGGTTTGGATCTTATTTTGGGTATGGACTGGTTAGTTGAACAAAGAGCTGTGGTGGACTTTAGGACTAAGAGAGTTTTCTTGAGGTTAACTGATGAATCTGAGATAGTTATGGTTGGTGAAAACATAAAGTTCTTATCCAATGTTATGTCGGATTTGAAAGTTCAGAGGTTTTTGGTTAGGGACTGTGATGAGTATTAGGCTTTGGTTATTAATCTTGACGTGAAAAAGGTTAGGTCATGTGACATACGCACTGTTTATGATTTTTCTGGAGTATTTCCTGAAGAGTTACCTAGTTTACCACCTAACTGAGAGGTTGAGTTCGGTATTGATTTGATCGAAGGATCCTTACTTGTTTCCATCACTCCTTACCGAATGAAACCTGATAAGTGCTCAACACACTATCACTTTTTACTCCTTTTATGGGCATTAATTACCAAATATACACCCACTTGGACCAATGCATGCACTCAATGTGATATATTTAGAAGTATGCTCATATAGATAATATTTCCAGAAAAAGGCACGTTTTACTGCGTTTTCATATCTGTGCAGGAGAACCAGTGCCGCGACAGTGACAAGGCCGAGGCAGGACCTGATGTCGAGGCAGCAGCAGAAAGACAAGAAGCAAGATTATAGGCGATGGAAAGACAAAAATCCAAGGAACGTGTCTGGACTTGAAGCCCATGAATCGGAGCTGGCTAGCACAAGGAAAAGCCCAAGGGAAGACCACGCGGGAAAGCCCCTTAGCCGAATATAAACTTGGAAGTATATTATTATTATGTACTTGACTTGTTCCCTACTCCAAGTTGTATTCTACTTAGGAAAGGTTTGCCCTAGGTCTAGCCTATATAAGGACCTAGCCACCCAATGTACTACATAACGAAATACCTAGGGAGAAAGCCGACTTCTACTCTTGTTTCTTTCCTCTCCATCATGTTCTAAACCTTCTTAGGGATTAGGTGAAGGTTGTAGAGTATTTGTGAGAGGAGATTGTACTTTGTCTTTCATTCAATGCAATAAAGATTATCAAGGTTTGCTTATCCTTTGTTATTCCTTGTTTCACAATTGAGCTCGGGAGAGGATATTGTGATCATCCATTTATCTAAGCTCGGGAGAGTTAGATTCACGAAAGGGGTAAGTACGGTGTTTCAATCGCGAAATACTAACTCGGCCTAGGGATAGGTTAAGAGTTTCAGCGGCTAAAAGAAGTGTGAGATTGGTTGGTGAGTATAATTGGTTCACGCCGGGAGGTATTATCAAGGACAAGTCATCAACAGCACTCTGACTTAGGGATAAGCGGAGTCATCCAAGGACACTTTGCCGAACTTTGGTAAAGTCTGCCCACGAGCAAGGGATTGCCGCGACAGACAGTGTTATCGCTGCCCAGGCAGTAAAACTGCAGTGCTGCCGAGGCAGTGATATACGATTGCATTGGACGGAGACAAGTCAATCAATTCCACAATACAACGCAACTGGATCCTAGCCCATCTCTCTCTACTATCTCAATCCTTTACTTTTATTTTAGTTATTTTAGTTTAGATAAATCAAATCAACTTACTTGTGTTTTTATCTTTTTACAGAACAAGGAGGTGAAGAAGACATATTAAGTATACCGGTCCCTGAGGAGACGATAACTCGATAAAATACTTATCACTTATTACTTTCGATATGTCCACTTGCACTAAACGCGCACTTTTGACACACGACAAAACCGAAAGAGTTGAAGGTTTAGTTGCAAGAGTTATTGGATCATGGTTTTATCCAACCAAGTACGTCACCGTGGGGTACACCGATTTTTTTTGTGAAAATGAGAAAGATGGAACCATATGAATGTGTATCAACTATTGTTAGTTGAATAAGTTAACGGTAAAGAACAAGTATCTCCTGCCTAGGATTGATGACTTGTTTGATCAATTTAGAGGAGCGATAGTGTTTTCCAGGATTGATCTTCGGTCTGGTTACAATCAGTTGAGATTTAAGGATCAATATGTTCCTAAGATTGCTTTTAGGACTCTATATGGCCATTATGAGTTTTTGGTTATCCTTTTGGGTTGACTAATGCACCAACTCCTTTCATGGTTTTAATAAACCGAGTATTCCATGAGTTTTTGGATCAATTTGTTGTGGTGTTTATCGATGATATTCTCGTATACTCTCGCACCGAGGAAGATCACGATAAGCATTTGCGGATTGTTTTACAGACTTTGTTGGATAATTAGTTGTATGCGAAGTTGAGCAAGTATGAGCTTTGAATCAAAGAAGTTGTTTTTCTTGGACATGTAGTTTCGACTGAAGGCATAAAGGGTTGATCCACAGAAGGTTGAGGATTTTGTGAGTTGGAAACTGTTTAAATTTGTGATAGAGTTACGTAATTTTCTGGGTTTACCAAGATACTAACGTCGCTTTGTTGAAGGTGTTTCTTGGATAGCAACACCTTTAACCAAGTTGTTGTAAAAATATGTTAAGTTTGAGTGGAAAGAAAAGAGGCAAGAAGCTTTTGAGAAATGAAAGGAGACGTTAACTTAGGTTCCGATGTTAGTTCAACCATAACCCGGAAATGAGTTTACGATTTATAGTGATGCAACATATGTTGGGCTTGGTTGTGTTTTGATGTAAGAGGGAAGAATGGTGGCTTATGCATCTCGTCAGTTGAAGGTGCATGAGAAAAACTACCCTACTCAAGATATTTAATTAGCCGCAGTTGTGCTTGCCCTAAAGATTTGGAGGCATTATCTTTATGGTGAACATTGTTTGGTTTATACAGATTACAAAATTTCGAGGTATTTGATATCCCAGAAAGAGCTTAATCTTAGGAAACGTCGATGGCTCGAGTTGCTTAAGTATTATGATCTAACTATTGAATAACACACAAGTAAGGTTAATGTAGTTGCTGATGCTTTGAGCAGGAAGGTGGTTATTGAGTTCTGGGCTATGTTTGCTAAGTTAAGTTTATTTGAATATGGAGTTTTACAGGTTAAGCCATGTTTGGTTGAGTGGATCAAGGAGAAACAGTTGTCGGGTAATGCTTTGGTACCTATTGTTCAGGATATAGCTGATGGTGTACCGACGAAGTATGGTTTTCGAGGAGATTGTGTCTTATGTTTCTAAGATCGTGTGGTCTTGCCAAATGATGCTAAGATGTGATAAGTGCTCAATTCACTGTCACTTTTTACACCTTTCATGGACAATAACACTAAATCTACACCTACTTGGACCAATGCATGTGCTTAATGTGAGATAATTAGATATTCTGCTTTTGAAGCATATAAAGATGATATTTATAGAAAAGGCGAGTTTTACTGTACTTTTGTGTCTGTGCAGGAAAAACTATTGCCGCGGAAGCGACCGAGACCGAGACAGGACCTGATGTCGAGGCAGCAGCTGAAGGACAAGTAACGATATTGTAGGCGACTTGAAGAGAAAAATGAGCTGGACGTTTCTGGACAAGCAACGCATGAATCGGAGCTGGGTAGCACATGGAAAGCCCAAGTCAAAGGCCACGCGGAAAAGAATCCTAGTTGTAGTAAACTTGGAAATATTTTATTTTTGGACTCGACTTGTGTCCTACTCCAAGTTATACTCCTACTTAGGAAAGGTTTGCCCTAGACCAAGCCTATATAATCCCTAGCCGTCCAAGAGGAGAAGGAAGAGGAGAGTTTTCGGCACAAAGCACTTAGCATCATATAGAGAGCCGACTCCACCTTAGATTTTAGATTTCTCTTTTACTATTTATTATGTTCTAAGTTTCTTTAGGCTTAGGTGAAGGTTGTAGAGTATTAGTGAGAAGAGATTGACTTTTGTTTCTTGTTTTAATGCAATAAAATATCAAGGTTTGCTTATTCTTTGTCATTCTTTGTTCTTGCATCCAAGCTCGAGAGAGAAGTTTGCAAGTAATCCATTTATCTAATATCGAGAGAGTTAGATTCACGAAAGGAATAAGTACGGTGTTTCAATCGGGAAACACTAACTCGGCCTAAAGATAGGTTAAGAGTTCCAGTGGCTAAGAGAAGTGTGAGATTGGTTGGTGATTACAATTGATTCACGCCGAGAGGTACATGATAAGTGCCAAACCAACCAACCCTTTGTACGAACTAGATCCAGAGATCGAGCGTACACGGCAAAGGTTGAGGAGACATGATAAGTGCTCAACTCACTATCACTTTTTACACCTTTTATGGGCATTAATCACTAAATTTACACCCACTCGGACCAATGCATATACTTAATGTGATATATTTAGAAGATATGCTTATAAAGATGATATTTACAGAAAAGGCAAGTTTTACTGCATTTTTACATCTATGCAGGATAAACTATTGTCGCGGAAGCAACATGGCCGAGGCAGGACCTGATGCCGAGGCAGCAGTAGAAAGACAGGAAGCAATACTGTAGGCGATTGGAAGAGAAAAATCCAATGGACGTTTCTGGACACACAACACATGGATCGGAGCTGGTTAACACGAGGAAAAGCCCAAGACAAGGCCACGAGGGAAAGCTTCTTAGTTGAAATAAACTTGGAAATATTTTATTTATGTACATGACTTGTTCCCTACTCCAAGTTATATTCTACTTAGGAAAGGTTTGCCCTAGGCCAAGCCTATATAAGACCTAGCCGTCTAAGGGAATAAGGGAGCCGATTCTTAGAGAGTTCACCCTAAGATTTATTGTTTTCTTTCTCTCAAATTATGTTCTATGTTTTCTTAGGGTTTAGGTGAAGGTTGTTAAGTATTTGTGAGAGGAGATTGTACTTTGTTCTTTGTTTCAATGCAATAAAACTATTAAGGTTTGCTTATCCTTTCCCATTCTTTGTTCTTGCATTCTAGCTCGGGAGAGAAGTTTGTGAGTAATCTATTTATCTAGACTCGGGAGAGTTAGATTCACGAAATACGGTGTTTCAATCGCGAAATACTAACTCGGCCTAGGGATAGGTTAAGAGTTTCAGCGGCTAAAAGAAGTGTGAGATTGGTTGGTGGGTATAATTGATTCACGCCGGGAGGTATCATCAAGGACTAGTCATCAACAGTACTTCGACTTAGGGATAAGCGGAGTCATCCAAGGACACTTTGCCGAACTTTGATAAAGTTCACCCAAGAGCAAGGGATTGCCGCGGCGGAGAAGTATCGTCGCTGCCAAGGCAGTAATCTGCAGTACTGCCGAGGCAGTGATATACAATTGCATTGGACAGAGACAAGTCAATCAAATCCATAATACAACGCAACTAGATCCTGCCCTCTCTCTTAATCAGATCTCATCTTCTTTATTCTTAGTTTGTTTATTTCAATTTATTTAGTTTCATCAAAACCAAATTTACCTGTGTCTTTATTTCTTTTTACAGAGCAGGAAGACAAAGGAGGCATATTAAGTATACCAATCCATATGGAGACGATACTCGATTATACTAATCACTTTATTACTTGCGATGTGTCCACTTGCACCAATGCGCACTTTTGAAACGCAACAAGTTTTTAGCGCCGTTGTCGGGTATTGGCAACTAAATTTTGTCTTCTTTATTTTCTTGCTTTTTAATTTTTGATTTTTATTTTACTTTGTTGTTTTTCTTGGTGTATGACTAGGGCCAACCCAACCAACCCTTTGTACGAGTTAGACCCAGAGATCGAACGTACACGGCAAAGGTTGAGGAGACAAATCCAAGAAGCTATGACAGATCATCCGGCAGGACAAAACTTACCTGCCGACAATGGAGGTCTTCCTCCGCCACCAGGGCCGCGGCAGCTCACTGTCATATACTTCCTAGAAGAGGACTTAAATGGGTTAAACCCAGGAGTCGTTACACCGGAGATAGAAGCAGCCCACTTTGAGCTAAAACCTTTCATGTTCAATATGCTTAACACTATTGGACAATTTGGTGGGTCTGTGACTGAAGATGCCAGGCAGCACCTCAAGTCATTCATGGAGATATGCAATTCCTTAAAAATCCAAGGAGTCCATGAAGATGTCTTGAGATTGAAATTATTCCCCTATTCACTGAGGGATAGGGCGAAAGCCTGGTTAAATAGCATTCCAACGGGATCTATTGGATCTTGGAGTGAATTATGCCGAGATTTCATTACACGTTTTAGTTCTAAAAATTTATATGATCGAATTCGTAATGAAATCACTTCTTTTCGACAGGCAGATGACGAACCTATGTACGAGGCATGGGAGCGCTACAGGGACTTACTGCACAAGTGTCCTTTGCATGGATTTCCCCTATGGACACAAGTCACCATGTTCTATACTGCTACGAATGCCCCGACAAGGATGATGTTAGATGCCTCGGCAAACGGAACACTCCTTGACAAAGCACCTGAGAAAGCTATTGAGATATTGAACAAACTCGCGAAAAATGATTTTCAATTCCCTACATCTAGGCGAGGAGGAGTAAGACGCCAAGCCACGGTAAATGAGTTAGACACATCAAATTCAGTGGCAGCACAATTGGCCTCTCTTATCAAGATGGTGCAAAATTTGCAACTACAACAAAATACCCGTGAGGTTAAGGAGATTGATTCTCATTGTGATTTATGTGGAGGTAACCACAATTCTTCTGACTGTATGAATCAAGAAGCCGGCATGTATGTTGGAAACTATAACCGAACCAATGTGATGTCCAACACATACAATCCTCATGGAAGAGGCATCCAAACTTATCATGGAGCAATCCTAACAATGCTTTAAACCCAACCACCCAACCCTCAGGATTCCAACAACCAATGCAACATCTGCCGCCGCCGCAGGTCCAACAGCCAATGCCGCAGTAGCAGATGCAGCGGCAATCTGTAAGTTCCTTGGAAAATTCTCTAAAAGCATTCATGATGAAAAATGAGTCATACATGGCAGAGAATAGCAACTTCATAAAAAGAACATATGCGTTTATAAATAAGACTGAGATGAAGTTGCAGAACCAAGAGGCAGCAATTAAGGAATTGGAAACTCAGGTTGGACAGTTTGCTCAAAATATAAACACTAGACCACAAGGAGGACTACCTGGCAATACTGAAGTTGCTAAGGTAATAGGCCATGAACAGTGTAAAGCAATCACTACTAGGAGTGGTCTACAGCTGAAGGAAAAGATCTCAGTAGGCCAAGTTCCATCAACAGAACCAGCAAAAGAGGATTTGGATACTGAATAAACTGATCATGATAACACTGCCCCAGCAGAGAACGCAGCAGCTCATGAACAATCTGCCGAGAAAGCAATAACCCCAATGGTGCCAGGTATTAAGTTCCAAACTAAAGAAACCCTGAATGAAATGAGACCACCACCACCTTTCCCACAAAGGTTGAAAAAGCAAAAACAGGATCATCAATTCAAGAAATTTCTGGATATTTTAAAGCAAGTCCACATCAACTTACCATTCGTAGAGGCAATTAAACAAATGCCTAATTATGCTAAATTATTGAAAGACATTGTGTCTAAGAGAAAAAGACTAGGTGAGTTCGAAACAGTGGCTGCTACTGAAGGATGCATGGCAATGCTACACAATCGCATGCCACCAAAATTGAAGGATCCTGGATGCTTTATCATACCTTGTGCAATAGGTAATAACTATGAAGGTAAGGCCCTATGCGACCTTGGAGCAAGCATCAATCTAATGCCCAAATCTGTCTTTCAAAAGCTTGGAATAGGAAGGGCAAAACCTACAAAAGTTATGCTCCAACTTGTGGATCGATCTTATGTGCAACCCGAAGGAAAAATTGAGGACATACTGGTAAGAGTTGATAAATTTATTTTTCCCGCTGACTTTCTTGTCCTTGATTGTGAAGCAGATGATAATGCACCGATCATCTTGGGGAGACTTTTCCTTTCCAATGGACGAACACTAATTGATGTAGAAAAAGGAGAGTTGACAATGAGAGTCAATGACCAACAAGTCAAACTCAATGCCTTCCACAATTTGAAACGGCATGATGATACAGAAGAGTGCAAAGTCCTTCACAGCACAGATACAGGCACAAAGACATTCTGTTTTAACAGTCACTGCCTAGGCAGTATGCTCGGCAGGAAAATGAAAATACTTTATGGCAGAATATTTGGCAGGAAAAGTAAGGCAGATGTGAAGGAAACCAACAGGACAACATATTGTCCAGTTATAAAGGGCGCAGTACAGATCAGGAAAAACAAAGATGGACATAAAGCCAATAGCCAACAATTGAAGAATCACTTTGGCCGGAAAGAGAGAATCATCTTGGGAGATGCATTTGCATGCATTCTACCAGTAACATGATCTCTCGCCTATCTTTTTATTATTATATTAGGATTAGTTTAGTTTATATTTTATTTTCTATAATTATTGTTTCTGCTTTAATTATTTTTCTTGTTTTTGTTTAATTTCTATTTAGGATAATAAGCAAGAATAAAGGAGAAATAGTTCATAGCAGGAATTCTGCCGAGACAGAAAACAGTGTCAGAGCCGCAGCAATTTCAACGGGCAGAACAGTGTAACGGCTAGTTTGCCGAGATTCCTACCGCGACAGAAAAGGAAACGACAGTAAAGACTAACGGCTAAAAACGGCTAGTGGTTCAAACGGTCACAAGGCCGAGGCCTATATAAGCAACCTCTCCCTCTTGAACTATTCACTCTTGCATTCTTGTTTTCTTTAGAATATTTGATAATCTTGCTCTCACAATACTCTCTGCCTACTCTCAAACCTTCTTGATACTTTCAGAATTTCTTCAAGAAAATCTCCAAGAATCTTAAAACATTCATCCATGGCCACCTACAACCGCTTTGCCCTTGCCGCTGTCGAAGACCGTTTCAATAGGTCTTTCATTGCTCGGCAGTTGTGGGAGGAGCAAGGGTTCCAACACTCCGATGAGGAAAACTTCGGCATCGAGCACTACTTGTTTGAGAGGATCAAATACCAAGCATGGCAAATCTTTTGCTTACAACCCACTCAGGCCAACGCCACCATCGTGCGGGAATTCTATGCACATGGGCCGAGCAGTGACTCTTTATACGTCCACTGCCGAGGCAGGCCTGTCTGCCTTGATGCCGAGACAATCAACCAATTCTATGGCTTAGCACCTGAACGAGATGTCCACTCAGAGTTCTTCGACGACATCACCAATGAAGATTACGAGTTGATTAAAGATGACCTTTGCTACAACAATACTCCATGGGAAACCGGTACCCATAGAGGATCTGTAGCAAGGCAAAACCTAAAGCCAGAGGCCAAGCTATGGAACACCTTTTTCAAAAGACGCCTCATCCCCACCTCCCACAACAGCACGGTGGATCGAAAGAGATTGGTGCTCATCCAGTCAATCATCAACAAAAAGAGCATCAACGTTGGAGAAATAATTTTAAGGGAGATACACGAATGCGGTAAGAAGGAACAAGGACCTTTATATTTCCCTTGTTTGATCATTGGTTTGTGTATTGCTGCAGGTGTCCCTACGGCCGAGACAGATGAATATACAGCCTATAGGAGAGGGTGGACAAGAGAATTCTGCCACAAAATCATGCAGATCACTCAGGAAGAACCAGTCCAGGCAACGCCCCAGCAGTTCACTGTCGATACTGCTGTCGGGGCCCAATACACAGCAGACATGCCAGACATTGCCCACACCACGGCCGCAACAAACCCGTACCAGGAGATACTGCAAAGGATGGCAGCGATGGATCTTAGGCAATAGAGATACATGGAGTATCAAAGAGACTTTAACGGCACACTTGCCCAAATGATGCTCCATGCCTTTCCAGACCAAGGGGTGCAGTTTCCAGAATTTCCAAGCAACATGTTTGTCACAGCTTCACCCTATACAGAGACTACACCAGCTCTAGGAGGACTGAGACCGTTCTTCCACGCTGGCCCTCAACCACAATTTCATGCTGCCGGCCCATCTAGGGCAGCAGACTCTACCGCGGCATCATCTGCCAGTAGAAGACCATCAAAGAGGAGGGCAGTATTTAGCACTCCACCACGATCCCCCATCATCATGGGTAGTCTATCAGCAGAGATAGATGTCTATGTTCACCAAAGCTCAACCAATGTCGGACCTAGTACACACCATGCCGAGGCAGCTGTAGCAAATGAAGGTGGAACGGACATCATGATCACCGAGGAGATTGCCGACGAGGAAGAAGGTGAAGAAGTGGATGCTCCAATGCAACGGACACCACCAACAAGAGTCCAACCGCCCCGACAAGCAAAAACTCAGCCACCGCCCTCAACTAGAACAAAGCAATCAGCAGCACGACCCCGAAGAAAAATTGTTACAAGCAGCTCTTCGGAGTCCCTTTAAATTTTTTATATTCAATATTATTTGTTGTTTGTTTCCTTATATGTTTTTTCTTTCCTTTCATATTATTGTTGCCCACTATTTTCTTCTAATATAAAGCATTGAGGACAATGCTTGGTTCGAGTTTGGCGGTATAGAGCCACTGCCGAGGCAATCTACTGCCGAGGCCCTGCCAAGAAAAGGGAGTATTTAAGTGAATTTTTTTAAATTTTTATGCTCTCCGCCTTATTTGAATCAATTGCCTATACTTTTTCACTGCCTATCATCAGTATTGCCTTAGTTTATTCTTTAAGGCTATAGAAATCTTTCTCCTTACCATGGTTAGGTCCTGTTAAGAAGGTTTAACCTTAGGATACTCAAGGAAGAAAACTTAGAAGCTTACTATAAGATAAATTTTAAACACTTTTGGGACTTGTTAGATTATAGGAATTCTTTTAATGAACTTAGGTGATAAAAACTTAGATTTTTGGGCAAGTGACTAGAGGTGCCTATCACCGGCTTTAGGAATTACTCTTCTTCATGCTAGAGGTGCCCGAAATTGGCTCTAATATGCTACAAGTAATATCAAAAGAAAAAAAAAGGAAGAAATTAGTGATGAGAAAAACACAATCCTTGAGGTGCCCGAAATTGGCTCAAGAATTGGTGGTTTAGAAAAGAAGAGAACACTTAACCAAAATCTACTTGTCTTGAACTTAGAGTTTATCTAAGAAAGCCTTTAATCAAACTTGTCTACAAAAACGCACACACTCACCAAATCTTATAGTTTGTTTCTAGGTAAACCCTTGGGTAGCCGAAAGGTTAAGTCTAAGGAATAGGCATAGTTATGGTGGGGAGAATAGATGGAAACATAAGACCAAGAGAGAATAGAGTTTTGCAAATTGATGGTTTGCATTGCTTGAGGACAAGCAATAGTTCGAGTTTGGGGGTGTGATAAGTGCTCAACTCACTATCATTTTTTACACCTTTTATGGGCATTAATCACTAAATTTACACCCACTCGGACCAATTCATATACTTAATGTGATATATTTAGAAGATATGCTTATAAAGATGATATTTACAGAAAAGGCAAGTTTTACTGCATTTTTACATCTTTGCAAGATAAACTATTGCCGCGGCAGCAACATGGTCGAGGCAGGACCTGATGCCGAGGCAGCAGAAGAAAGACAAGAAGCAATACTGTAGGCGATTGGAAGAGAAAAATCCAATGGACGTTTCTGGACACACAGCACATGGATCGGAGCTGGTTAGCACGAGGAAAAGCCCAAGACAAGGCCACGAGGGAAAGCTTCTTAGTTGAAATAAACTTGGAAATATTTTATTTATGTACATGACTTGTTCCCTACTCCAAGTTATATTCTACTTAGGAAAGGTTTGCCCTAGGCCAAGCCTATATAAGACCTAGCCGTCTAAGGGAATAAGGGAGCCGATTCTTAGAGAGTTCACCCTAAGATTTATTGTTTTCTTTCTCTCAAATTATGTTCTATGTTTTCTTAGGGTTTAGGTGAAGGTTGTTAAGTATTTGTGAGAGGAGATTGTACTTTGTTCTTTGTTTCAATGCAATAAAACTATCAAGGTTTGCTTATCCTTTGCCATTCTTTGTTCTTGCATTCAAGCTCGGGAGAGAAGTTTGTGAGTAATCTATTTATCTAGACTCGGGAGAGTTAGATTCAAAAAATGGATAAGTACGGTGTTTCAATCGCGAAATAATAACTCGGCCTAGGGATAGGTTAAGAGTTTCAGCGGCTAAAAGAAGTGTGAGATTGGTTGGTGGGTATAATTGATTCACGCCGGGAGGTACCATCAAGGACTAGTCATCAACAGTACTTCGACTTAGGGATAAGCGGAGTCATCCAAGGACACTTTGCCGAACTTTGATAAAGTCCACCCAAGAGCAAGAGATTGCCACGACGGAAAAGTATCGTCGCTGCCAAGGCAGTAATCTGCAGTACTGCTGAGGCAGTGATATACAATTGCATTGGACAGAGACAAGTCAATCAAATCCACAATACAACGCAACTGGATCCTGCCCTCTCTCTTAATCAGATCTCATCTTCTTTATTCTTAGTTTTTTTGTTTCAATTTATTTAGTTTCATCAAAACCAAATTTACCTGTGTCTTTATTTCTTTTTACAGAGCAGGAAGACAAAGGAGGCATATTAAGTATACTAATCCCTGTGGAGACGATACTCGATTATATTAATCACTTTATTACTTGCGATGTGTCCACTTGAACTAATTGCGCACTTTTGACACGCAACAAGACAAATCCAAGGAGCTATGGCAGATCATCTGCTAGGAAAAAACTTACCTGCCGGCAATGGAGGTCTTCCGCCGCCACCAGGGCCGCGACAGCTTACTGTTCGAGACTTCTTGGAAGAGGATTTGAATGGGTTAAATCTAGGAGTCGTTACACCAGAGATCGAAGCAGCCCACTTTGAGCTAAAACCTGTCATGTTCAATATGCTCAACGCTATTGGACAGTTTGGTGGGTCTATGACTGAAGATGCCAGGCAGCACCTCAAGTCATTCATGGAGATATGCAATTCATTCAAAATCCAAGGAGTCCATGAAGATGTTTTGAGACTGAAACTATTGCCCTATTCAATGAGGGATAAGGCAAAAGCTTGGTTAAATAGCATTCCAGAAGGATCTATTGGATCTTGGAGTGAACTCTGTCGTGATTTCATTATGCGTTTCAATCCTACTAATTTATATGATCGTATACGTAATGAAATTACTTCTTTTCGACAGGCAGATGATGAACCAATGTATGAGGCATGGGAGCGTTATAGGGAGCTACTGCACAAGTGTCCTTTAAATGGATTTCCCTTGTGGACACAAGTAACCATGTTTTATAATGCAACCAATGCCCCAACCAGGATGATGTTAGACGCATCTGCCAATGGAACACTTCTTGATAAAGCACCTGATGAAGCTATTGAAATCTTGAACAAACTTGCCAAGAAAGATTTTCAATTTCCTACATCAAGGCGAGGAGGAGTAAGACGCCAAGCCACAGTGAATGAGTTAGAAACATCAAATTCAGTGGCAGCACAATTGGCCTCTCTTACCAAGATGGTGCAAAACATGCAGCTATAGCAAAATACCCATGAAGTTAAGGCCATTGATTCTTTTTGCAATTTATGTGGAGGTAACCACAATTCTTCTGAATGTATTCAGACTCAAGAATCCAGCCTGTATGTTGGAAACTATAACCGGAACAATATGATGTCCAACACATACAACCCCTCATGGAAAAGGCATCCAAATTTTTCATGGAGTAATCCTAACAATTACTTGAATCCAATTACTCAACCCCCAGGTTTCCAACAACCAATGCAACATCTGCTGCAGCAGCCGGTCCAGCAACCATTGCCGCAGCAGTAGATGAATCAGCAGCAGCCTGTAAATTCACTGGAACATTCTCTAAAGGCCTTTATGATGAAAACTGAATCATACATGGAAGAGAATAGCAACTTCATCAAAAGAACAAATGCATTCATAAATAGAACTGAGATGAGGTTGCAGAACCAAGAGGCAGCAATTAAGGCACTGGAAACTCAGGTTGGGCAGTTTGCCCAGAACCTAAATACTAGACCACAAGGAGGATTACTTAGCAATACTGAAGTTGCTAAGATAATGGACCATGAACAGTGCAAAGCAATCACTACTAGGAGTGGTCTACAACTAAAGGAGAAAGTAAGAAACCCAGCAGACAAAGTCCCACCAGAAGAACAAGAAAAAGAGGACTTGGGTGCTGAACAAACAGATCATGTCACAATAGAAAGCACTGCCCCAGCAAAGAACTCGGTAGTACCTCGACCAGCTGCCGAGACAGATAAAAACCTAATGGTGCCAGGTATTAAATTCAAAACTAATGAAACCCTGGAAGAGATGAGGCCACCACCATCTTTCCCACAAAGGTTGAAAAAGCAAAAACAGGATCATCAATTTAAAAAATTCTTAGATATTTTAAAGCAGGTCCACATCAACTTGCCATTGGTAGAGGCAATTGAAAAAATGCCCAACTATGTTAAGTTCTTGAAAGACATTGTGTCTAAAAGAAAGAGGATTGGTGAGTTCGAAACAGTGGCTGCTACTGAAGGATGCATGGCAATACTGCACAATTGTATGCCACCCAAACTGAAGGATCCTAGATGTTTTACCATACCTTGTGCGATAGGTAATAACTATGAAGGAAAGGCCTTATGCGACCTTGGAGCAAGCATAAACCTAATGCCCAAATCTGTCTTCCAAAAGCTTAGAATAGGAAGGGCAAAAACCCAGAACAGTGATGCTCCAACTTGCGGATAGATCATATGTGCAACCTGAAGGAAAGATCGAGGATATACTGGTAAGAGTTGATAAATTTATTTTTCCCGCTGACTTCCTTATCCTTGATTGTGAAGCAGATGACAATGCACCGATCATCTTGGGGAGACATTTCCTTGCCACTGGACGCACCCTCATTGATGTGGAAAAAGGAGAGTTGACAATGCGGGTTAATGACCAACAAGTCAAACTCAATGTCTTCCACAATTTGAAAAGATATGATGATGAAGAAGAATGCAAAGTCCTCCACACCATAGATGCAGGTACCAAGATATCCTGTTTCAGCAGCAACTGCCTCGGCAGCATGCTCGGCAAAATATTGGGCAAGAAGATTAAGCCAGAAGTGGAGGAAACCAACAAGACAGCATACTGTCCAGACATACGGGATGCAATAAAGATCAAAACGAAAGGGGATGGACATGAAGTCAAAAAGAATGGCCAACTTCTGAAACATCATTCTGGCAATCAAGAGATAATCACCTTAGGAGATGCATTTGCATGCACTCCACCAGTGACATAATCTCTTTCCTTTAATTTTTATATTATTAGGATTAGTTTAGAGTTAAAATTTTTATTATATTTTATCTTTAATTACTTTTGTTTATGTTTAATTTTTAGGACAATAAGCAAGAATAAAGGACAAATAGTTCACAGCAGGAAAAGTGTTGCCGGGGCAGAAAACAGTGTCAAAAGCCGCCGCAGTCCCAACGGGCAGAACAGTGTAACGGCTAGTCTACTGAAATTCCTGCCGCGACAGTAAAGGCAAACGGCAGTAAAGGCTAACGGCTACAAAACGGCTAGTGGTTCAAACGGCTACAAGGCCGAGGCCTATATAAGCATTTCCTTCCTCTTGAATTATTCACTCTTGCATTCTTGATTTTTTTTCTTTAGATTTACTTGTTAATCTCTTTCTCATAATACTCTCTGTCTATCTCCAAGATTTTTTAGAATTTTCAGAACCTTTCCAAGAAACTCTCCAAGATCCTTAAATCTTCACCATTCATACATGGCTTCATACAACATATTCGCCCTCGCCGCTGTTGAAGAACGCTTCAACAGATCTTTCATTGCTCGGTAGCTATGGGAAGAGCAAGGGTTCCAACACTCTGATGAGGAGAATTACGGCATTGAGCATTATTTGTTCGACAAGATCAAGTATCAAGATTGGGAGATCTTTTGCCTACAACCTGCTTAGGCCAATGCCATCATCGTACGGGAATTTTATGCGCACAGGCCGAGCAAGGACTCTCTTTATGTCCACTGCCGAGGTAGGCCTGTCAAACTTGATGCCGAGACAATCAACCTATTCTACGGCCTTACACCTGAACGTGATGATCATGCTGAATTCATGGAGGACATCACCAACGAAGATTATGAGCTGATAAAAGACGACCTTTGCTACGAGAATACTCATTGGGAAACCGGTGCCCATAGAGGATCGGTAGCAAGGCAACATCTTAAGTCCGAGGCCAAGCTTTGGAACACCTTTATCAAAAGACGCCTCATCCCAACCTCCCACAATAGCACGGTAGATCGAAGGAGATTGGTGCTCATTCAATCAATCATCAACAAACGGAACATCAATGTTGGAGAAATAATTTTAAAGGAGATATACGAATGCGATAAGCAAGATAAAGGACCTTTATATTTCCCTTGTTTAATCACTGGTATTTGTACTGCTGAAGGTGTACCAATGGAAGAAATGGATGAATTCACAACCCATAGACGAGGGTGGACTAGAGACTTCTGCCACAAAATCATGCAGATCACACAAGTAGAGCCAGTCCAGGCAACCCCTCAGCAGTTCACTGCTGACACAGTTGCTGGGGCCTAGTACACGGCAGACATGCCTGATACTACCCACACCACTGCCGCAGCAGACCCATACCAGGAGATACTTCAAAGGATGACAGCTATGGATCTTAGGCAGCAACGATACATGGAGTATCAAAGGGACTTTAACAGCACAGTTGCCCAAATGATGCTCCATAACTTTCCCGGCCAAAGGGTGCAGTTTTCCGAGGTTCCTCCAAACATGTTTGTCATAGCTGCACCCTACACCGAGACGGCTCCAGGACCACGACCATTTTTCCCCACTGGCCTTCAGCAACAATTTCATGCTGCTAGCCCATCTAGGGCAGCAGACTCTGTCGCAGCAGCATCTGCCAGCAGACGACCTTCAAAAAGGAGGGCAGTCTTCAGCACTCCACCAAGATCCCCCATCATTATGGGCAGTCTATCAGCAAAGATAGATGCCTATGTACATCAAAGTTCAACCGCTGCCGGGCCAAGCATTCACCATGCTAGGGCACACGCAACAAATGAAGGCAGAACAGACATCATGGTCACCGAGGAAATTGCCGACGAGGAAGAAGGAGAAGAAGTGGATGCTCCAATGCAACGGACACCACCAACAAGATTCCAACCACCAGGACAAGCCAAAACTCAACTATCTCCATTATCAAAAGTTAAACAGTCAGCGGCACGGCCACGAAAAATAATTGTTCCCAGCTGCTCTTCCAAATCTCTTTAAAATTTACATATTCATGATGCCTTAATATATTTTTACTTGTCTTGTTTTCTTATTTTATATCCTGCTATGTGATATTTATAAGCATTGAGGACAATGCTTGGTTCGAGTTTGGGGGTGTAGATCCACACTGCCAAGGCAATCTACTGCTGCGGCCTTGCCATGAAAGAAAGTATTTAAGTGTTTCTTCAAAAAAAAAATTATGTCCACCACCTTACTTGAATTGTTATCTATACTTTTGCACTGCTTTTCATCAGTATTGCCTTAGTTTATTCTTTTAAGGCTATAGAAATCTTTCTCCTTACCATGGTTAGGACCTGTTAAGAAGGTTTAACCTTAGGATACTTAAGGAAGAAAGCTTAGAAGCTTACTATAAGATGGATCCTAAAAACACTTTTGGGACTTATTGGATTATAGGAATTCTTTTAATGAACTTAGGTGATAAAGACTTAGATTTTTTTGGGAAAGTGACTAGAGGTGCCTATCACCGGCTCTAGGAATTATTCTTCTTCATGTTAGAGGTGCCCGAAATTGGCTCTAGTATGCTAAAAAAGAATATCAAAAGAAGGAAAGAATTAGTGATGAGAAAACACAATCCTTGAGGTGCCCGAAATTGGCTCAAGAAATTGTTGTTTTAAGAAGAGAACACTAAACCCAAATCTACTTGTCTTGAACTTAGATTTTGTCTAAGAAAGCCTTTAATCAAACTTCTCCACAAAAACGCACACACTCACTAAATCTTATAGTTTGTTTCTAGGTAAACCCTTGGATAGACGAAAGGTTAAGGCTTAAGAATAGGCATAGTTATGGTGGGGAGAATAGAGGAAAGCATAAGACCAAGAGAGAGTAAGGTTTGGCAAATTGATGGTTTTCATTGCTTGAGGACAAGCAATAGTTCGAGTTTGAGGGTGTGATAAGTGCTCAACTCACTATCACTTTTTACACCTTTCATGGACAATAATCACTAAATCTACACCTACTTGGACCAATGCATGTGCTTAACGTGAGATAATTAGATATTCTGCTTTTGAAGCATATAAAGATGATATTTATAGAAAATGAGAGTTTTACTGTACTTTTGTGTCTGTGCAGGAAAAACTATTGCCGCGGAAGCGACCGAGACCGAGACAGGACCTGATGTCGAGGCAGCAGTTGAAGGACAAGTAACGATATTGTAGGCGACATAAAGAGAAAAATGAGTTGGACGTTTCTGGACAAGCATCGCATGAATCCGAGCTGGGTAGCACATGGAAAGCCCAAGTCAAAGGTCACGCGAAAAAGAATCCTAGTTGGAGTAAACTTGGAAATATTTTATTTATGGACTTGACTTGTGTCCTACTCCAAGTTATACTCCTACTTAGGAAAGGTTTGCCCTAGACCAAGCCTATATAATCCCTAGTCGTCCAAGAGGAGAAGGAAGAGGAGAGTTTTCGGCACAAAGCACTTAGCATCATAGAGAGAGATGACTCCATCTTAGATTTTAGATTTCTCTTTTAATTTTTATTATGTTCTAAGTTTCTTTAGGCTTAGGTGAAGGTTGTAGAGTATTAGTGAGAAGAGATTGACTTTTGTTTCTTGTTTTAATGCAATAAAATATCAAGGTTTGCTTATTCTTTGCCATTCTTTGTTCTTGCATCCAAGCTCGAGAGAAAAGTTTGCAAGTAATCCATTTATCTAATATCGAGAGAGTTAGATTTACGAAAGGAATAAGTACGGTGTTTCAATCGGGAAACACTAACTCGACCTAGAGATAGGTTAAGAGTTTCAGCGGCTAAGAGAAGTGTGGGATTGGTTGGTGATTACAATTGATTCACGCCGAGAGGTATCATCAAGGACTGGTCATCAACAATACTTCGACTTAGGGATAAGAGGAGTCATCAAAGGACACTTTGCCGAACTTTGATAAAGTCTACCTAAGAGCAAGAGATTGCCGCGGCGGACAAGCATCATCGCTGTCGAGGCAGTAATCTGCAGTACTGCCGAGGCAGTGTTGTGCGATTGCATTGGACAGAAACAAGTCAATTGAATCCACTATACAACACAACTGGATCCTGACCACTTCTTTAATCTGTTTATTCTCTTTTTATTTAGTTTTTTTTATTTAGTATTCATCAACCCCAATTTTACTTGTGTTTTTATTTTATTCCTTTTTAGAGCAAGAAGACAAAATAAGGCATATTAAGTAGACCAATCCCTGTGGAGACGATATCTAATATACTTATCACTTTATTACTTGCGACGTGTTCACTTGCACAATTTGCGCACTTTTGACACACAACAAGATGAAACGTATTATCCTTGTGTATGAGCATAGTAGTCCTTTCTCTATGCATCCAAGTAGTACCAAGATGCACCAGGATTTCAAAAGTGGGTATTTTTTGGTTGGTTTGAAAAAGGATGTGGCTAAGTTCATGAGTAAGTGCTTAGTGTGTCAGCAGGTTAAGGCTGAGCACCAGGTTGCCTCAGGTTTGTTACAACCTTTGAAAGTTCCAAAGTGGAAAGTGGGAAAGAGTTACTATGGACTTTGTGACAGGTTTGCCTTTGACACCGTCCAAGAAGGATTCAATATGGGTTATCGTTGATAGGTTTATGAAGTGTGCACATTTTGTTCCAGTGCATACTAAGTATTCCTTGGATAAGTTAGCCGAATTTTATGTTTTTGGTATTGTGAGGCTGCATGGAGTGCCAAAATCTATATTATCTAACAGATATTTGAGGTTCACATCAAGGTTTTGGAAGTATTTGCAAAGAGCCCTTGGTACTAGGTTGAGTTTCAATACGTCCTATGATCCACAAACGAATGAAAAGTATGAGCGGGTTATCCAGGTTTTGGAAGATATGTTGAGATATTGTGTGATAGATTTCTAGGGTTCTTGGGAGAAGCACTTGCCTTTGGTGGAGTTTGCGTATAATAACAGTTACCAGGCGAGTATCAAGATGACACCGTTTAAGGCTCTTTATGGTAGGAGATGTCGTACTCTGTTGTGTTGGGTCGAGATAGGTGAGAAGTTTATGACTTTACCTTGTGTTCTTGAGGATACTAATGAGAATTTAAACTCATTATTGGTAGACTTAAGGCTACATCAGATCGTCAAAAATCTTATGCTGATTTGAAGAGGAAAGATCTAGAGTATGTTGTGGGCGAAAAGGTTTTCCTTAAAGTATCTCCGTGGAAGAAGGTGATGCATTTTGGTAAGAAAGGAAAGTTGAGCCTGAAGTTCATCAGACTGTTTAAGGTGTTAAAGAGGATTGGACTAGTGGCTTAACGTCTAAGGTTACCGTCCAAGCTTGAAATGATCCATGATGTATTTCATGTATCGATGATTCAGAGATACAGATCGGATCCATCGAATTTTTTACCGGGGGGAGAGGTCAAGCTTAATCTAGATCTTTCCTACGATGAGGAGCTAACCTAAATTCTAGAATCAGATACTAAGGTTCTACATGGTAAAACCATCGAGTTAGTCAAAGTGCTTTGGAGACAACGAGGTGTCGAGGAAGCAACGTACAAACAAAAGTCGAACATGGAAGAACAATTCCCTTATCTGTTTCCACCAGGTAATTTCGAGGAAAAAATTTCTTAAGCGGAAATAGATAAGGAATGAGTCTTAAAACATACAAACATGCTTTAGGGACCAAAATATAATTTTCCAAAAATTTAGGTATTAATTGTGAAATTAAAGTTACCAACCTTTAATTAAGTTTATTACATGCTTGTATATCAAATTTTAGCTTAAATTAGTATCTACAACTCATTTAATTCCATGCACAAGTATCAAAACATTTTCTAGATGCATATACACCCAAGTAAACATCATCAACATATCATTTATAACATATTAGATGCATTGCAAACTAAATAACCACATCATAAATTCAACTCAAATTAGTCATATGCTTCAATATCAACAATACTCAAATTCACATATAGGGATAACAAGAATCAAATTTAAGTATAACTTTTATTATAACTAAAGGAATACCAATAGGCAATTTCAAAGTCAAAAGCTAACATCAACAATGATAATCATAATAGCCATTGAAAGAATAATTACCATACACATCATTCTCAATATAATATCTAATCGCATTTCTCTCTCACTACTACAAATATTATAAAGACATACTTGAGCTTTCACTTGGCGGTTACCTGGATCACTACTCCCCTTTGCTGCCTCCACATTAAATACACTCATTGAAAAGTAAATGAGAGGGTAAGCATAAGCTTAGTGAGTGAATAAAAACATATTTAAAAACACCTTGCAATGCACCCCCTAATATACCAAAATCAAGTTTTAAAAAATCAAGTAAAAACAAATTTGAAAACTAAGTCATGCTCTTTGTAAGAAAAAAAATTCATTGCTATCAATGCCACCATATATAAAATCAGCAAGTTCCATGGCTCACACGCCAAAAAACATTTTCAAAAGCCTTTTTGAAAACATATACTTATCAAGCATAATCCAAGTCTTGCATGCTACCTATAGCAAATCTCAAACAAAACCCTTATGCACAACACATAAGCTCATGCAATTCCCTTTGCAAAGCAATAATTAAAAATATTTGCATTTTAAGCCATATTGGTACTTGTGATCTGATTACTATTATCTCTAAATCGTTGGGATAAATAGACTCTTGTTCGGTTCCTTGAACGAGATTACATGGAGGTCTATTCCACCATGCCAAACTCACCTTAGTTTCCGGGTTAGTTAGCAAACCTGAATGCGATAAAGTCCCTTATATCGTGCAGCATTATCTCCCCTTAATGCATCACTAAGGAATTTCACATGTACTCATTTTATATATTTAGTGGACTATCATCATATTGATCGATCAACTTATCCCTATTAACCATCACATAATAATCCAATAAAAAACAAAACCAATACTCAAGATTTAAGTTAAAAACATTTAAAACCCTGCCGAATTGGCAGCCCTCATAATTCACTCACCGATTTCCTTAAACTTGCTCGACAAGTCACCCAAAAATGCGATTCGGGTTTTCAATCTCTTTAAAACTTTTTAGTCTACCACTTGACCTGATTCAAGCATCAAAAACAGAGGGTTTAGTGCATTAAAACGCACACAAACATCCCACAAGTCGGACCTATACCAAAAAATCCCTAAAAACACCATAACACTTAACCGAAACTCACATAAAACTTGTCCAAACACCACCTAAACCTTAGGTCGGGGATTAGATACTTAAAATACATCCTAATTACATATAAACACTTCAATATTCATGTATTTAGGCATCAGAAACAACCATGTAAAACCCTTAAACGAAAATAACGGATTTTTTATCAAGAAAACCGAATTATTGATTCAAGACTTTAAAGATTGTTGCAATCAGCCAAGAACTTAGGAATTTCATTAAAGAAATTTAGATTTCACAGGTTTGATTGATTCTCACCTCCAAAATTGATCCAACCTCCTTCCAAGGTTTAAAAACAAGAAAACCCATAAAAAACGAAGAGATTTTGAAGAAGAAAATTATAACAAATTAAACCAACGAATTTTTATTAAAAAGAATGAATATTTAACTTGAAAATATGGTGAATAGACTACCTTGGAGAAGAAGGAACTGAAATTTAAAGAAGGATTATTTTTAAAAATGAATTTTTTGTTTTGGATCAAAATTAGGGAATTTTTATTACTTAGGTTAAAACAAGGGATTAAAGGTTGTTTATATAGGCTCTTGGAAGGTTTGTAATAAACCTCCTTTTAAAAAATATAAAATTAAAGGTATAAAGTAGGGGTGTCATTAAAAATATCTTTGTTTATTTGTGAAAATTTGGGATTAAATTTAAAGAATTAGGAATTTAGGTTAAAATTGGGGAATTTGATTTCAAAAATGGTGAATTAGGGATTTGTTTAAAAAATTGAGTATTTTGAGGTAGATTTAAAAATTAGGGTTTCTAATTAAGTTAAAATGAAAATTTGGGAATTTTAAGAAAAATGAGTTTAATTTAAAAATTAGATTTAAAAGATTAAAGAATGAAGATTTATTTAAAATTAAGGTTTGAAATTTATAAAATTAGGGGTTTAAAAAAGGGATTAATTTTGAATAAAGAATGGAGTCGTCACTAGTCACTTTGGTAGACCGGAAATCGTTGAAACCAAAGATTCTAAAAAATGGGTTCGGGAGTCGATTATGGATGGGATATAAAAATACCCCACACCGCCCAAAAATTGGTACCTAAGCGAATATAATTGCCCGAATTGGAAATTTGCAAGTTCACATTTTTATTAATTTATTATCCATTTAAGAATGCTAACAAATTTTAAAAACCTCGATATTCGAAGGTAAACGCATACACCGCCACCATTATGCCTAGTGTCGGGACCGTTACGACCGAATACTGAGATATCGCATTTTTTATTAATTAAATTAAATGTTATATGTGATGAGCAAATATGTACAAACATGAATACAAAAATATAATTTACAAGGAAAGAATAAAGCAAGAAATTAAATCGCATAATTTAAATACGGGAAATAAATGTGGTAAAATAAATTGTAATAAAGTAAATACGGAAAAGTAAACGCGATAAATAGATGCGATAAATTAAAGGCTAGGTGTTAGATATTTACACTAAACGGGCTATAAATGATACGGATCATTCTCTGTTACGGGTCACCGTAAAGCCGATCGAATAAGCGATGAAATAAATAAATAAATAAATAAATAAATAAATAAATAGATGAATAAATAACTAAGCAAATAATTAAATAAAGAATAAAACAATACATATAGACATGAATAAAACAAAGATAGATAAGTAAAATATATAATATAATATAATTAATGTAAATAATAACGTAATATAAAGTTATAATATATATATATATATGAAAGAAAACAGATTACATTAAAAATGACATTAAAAAAATTAATTAAACTTGTAATAAAATTAAATATACGTATACATACAGGGAATGAAAGACGGGACTAAAATTAAAAGAAATGACAGTAAAAAGATTAATTCGAAATAAAAATGGAATAAAAAGGTGAAATTGTGATTTGGAAATTGATTTGAGGGACTAGAAATGTGATTAAACCACAATAAAAATTGAAGCAGTGTATGAATTGAGTGATCGAACGTGTAAATAACCCTTCGACCATAAACACGCGGATCCTTTCCCGGGTTGGATCACCACGTGGGTCGTGCTGCCAAAACGGCAACGTTTTGGTCTCTGGATATATGACAACAAAACCTCATTTGTGCCCTGCACACACAGGTCCACCAAACAACGAATGGGAACTTACCTCAGAATATCTTAACCATGAAATGTCTCACCTACAATTTATCACTAGACCAACAATCTTGAATAAACTTAACCAAGCCATCACTGTTTTCAACCACACAAAACTCTTAACTTACTCTACTAAACCAACATCTGTTAAAATATAACCCTTAAGCAATCACACCATAACCTAAACGTTTCCAACACATTTGATTCATCTTTCACACAAAACACTTTGAAACTCCCAAAGGTAATCCCAGTGATGTAGTCTCTTACTATTCACCAACAAAACAGATTTTGAGACTAAACTGATTCAAAACCACTTTACACAAAAACACGATCGAGGACCCAGTCGACTCAAGATCGGATATCACAATACCACAACACAAATCCTTCTAAACTTTTTGATCTCCATAATTCCTTTATTACCAAGTTTTATCTTTCTTTTTGGTCCCATATCAAGCACAATAAAAATAGTAAAAGCAATTTTAACATGCAAAAACATTTTGCAAAACTGTGAGGCCAGCGTGAAGCAAGTTCCTAGTAGCTCAAGTACATTATAAAATAATTTCCTAGTAGTAGTTAGAGAAATGAGTACCCAAAATAAACCCCAATATTTCATACTCAAACATCACATAGCACAATCATCAACTATGATTAGCATCAAGAATATATAATCATATAGCAAGTGCATTTTTCACAAGTATACACAACACTTTTTTTCAGATGTTGTCCACACATGCATTAGCATCAAATAAAACCATCCCAAAAACTTATGTACTAACTAATGCAATTTAATCTAGTTTACAATGCTACATGGTATATCAAAACTACAAATCTCATGGGATGTTCAAGTCAAAAATCATTTTCAAACGAACTAACAACAATGCATGCAACATTTAAAATCTAATCATATTTTCTTTTTTATGCATAAATTTCATGTGTAAGACAACATTATGATCATGTCTAAATATTAGTCCATGTTACATAAAAATCAATTTCATAACAATGCAACAAGATTCAATCATGCTTGAAAACAACAATTCGTATAGCAACATCAAAGCACGGTGTTTAAGTAAAAACTAAGCGTTAGTAAAAACAATAGCATAACAATAAAAAAAAACATAGCAATTAAATAAAACATCACCAAGGTTTCGTAAACTTAAACTCTGATACCAATAAATATAACCCCCTTGACCTAGTCTAGACAAAACCCGACTTGAACGAGCTACACGGGGAATACCGAAGATAATCCGAAGACTCGCCCTGATAAATAACCCTAAAAATTTCCTTTTTATCTTATCTAGATGGCTTATTTTGATCATACATGGTCATGCATAGATTATACTCATTTGCATCGAAAACGGATAAGAAATGAGTCTTAAAACGTACAAACATGCTTTAGGGACCAAAATGTAATTTTCCAAAAATTTAGGGATTAATTGTGAAATTAAAGTTATCAACCTTTAATTAGGTTCATTACATGCTTGTATGTCAAATTTCAGCTTAAATTAGCATCTACAACTAATTTAATTCCATGCACAAGTATCAAAACATTTTGTAGATGCATATACACCTAAGTAAACATCATCCACATATCATTTATAACTTACTAGATGCATTAAAACCTAAATAACCACATCATAGATGCAACTCAAATTAGTCATGCTTCAATATCAACAATACTCAAATTCATACATGAGAATAATAAGAATCAAATTACAATATAACTTGTATTATAACTAAAGGAATACCAATACGCAATTTCAAAGTCAAAAACTAACATCAACAATGATAATCATCATAGACATTGAAAGAATAATTAGCATACACATCACTCTCAATATAATATGTCATCCATATTGCTCTCTCACTACTACTAATGTTATAAAGACATACTTGAGCTTTCACTTGGCGGTTACTTGGATCCTTGTTTCCCTTTATTGCCTCCACGTTAAATACTCTCATTGCAAGATAAATGAGAGGGTAAGCATAAGCTTAGTGAGTGAATAAAAACATATTTAAAAACACCTTGCAATGCAGCCCATAATATACCAAAATCAAGTTTAAAAAAACCAAGTAAACACCAATTCGAAAACCAAGTCATGCTCTTTGTAAGAAAAAAAAATTCATGGCTATCAATGCCACCATATATAAAATCAGCAAGTGTCCATGGCTCACACGCCAAAAAAACATTTTCAAAAGCCTTTTTGAAAGCATATGCTTATCAAGCATAATCCAAGTCTTACACGCTACCTATAGCAAATCTCAAACAAAACCCTTATGCACAACACATAAGCTCATGTAATTCCTCTTGCAAAGCAATAATTAAAAACACTTGCCTTTTAAGCCATATTGATATTTGTGATCCGATTAGTATTATCTCTAATCGTTAGGATAAACGGACTCTATTGCGGTCCCTTGAACGAGGTTACATGGAGGTCTATTCCACCATGCCAAACTCACATTAGTTTTCGGGTTAGTTAGCAAACCTGAATGCGATAAAGTCCCTTGTACCATGCAACATTTGCTCCCTTAATGCATCACTAAGGAATTTCACACGTACGCATTTTATATATTTAGTGCACTATCATCCTATTGATCAATCAAATTATCCCTATTAACCATCACATAATAATTCAATACAAAAAAAAAAAACTAATGCTCAAGGTTTAAGTTAAAAACAGTGAATTAAACTCATGCATCTCACTAACACGTGTATCAAATGATAAACTGGTAAAAATCATTTTTCTCATGTTTTCAAAACAAAAACATGGGAGCATCATATGCATATAAAACCCTTGTAAAAATAGTCTCATGAGCATTGAAAACACATGCATATTCACATATTCACAAGTATAACACAAGCATGACTAAACATAGTAAAAATAAGGCATAATATGAGAACCTTTAAGAAAGCAATACTTTAAACTTACTTCCGAGTATAAAGAGGTTTTTCACGCCATCCCTACACCCTCAAACCTTTGAAAAAATTTTCAATACCCTACTTAATTGGCAGCCCTCATAATTCGCTCATCGATTTACCGAAACTTGCTCGATAAGTCACTGGAAAACGCGATTCGACTTTCCAATCTCCTTAAAAATAATTCCTTTACCTCTTGACCTGATTCAAGCATCAAAACCAGAGGATTTAGTGCATTAAAACACACCCAAACATCCCTCAAGTTGGATCTATACCAAACAATCCCTAAAAACACCATAAAACTTAATCGAAACTCACTGAAAACCTCTCCAAACACCACCTAAACCTTAGGTCCGGGATTAAATACTTAAAATCCATCTTAATTACATATAAACACTTCAAGATTCATGTATTTAGGCATAAAAAATAGCCATGTAAAACCCTTGAACGAAAATCAAGAAAATAATGGAATTTTTATCAAGAAAATCGGTTTTATTGATTCAAGACTTTAAAAATTGTTGCAATTAGCCAAGAACTTAGTAATTTCATTAAATAACTTTATATGTCATAGGTTTGAATGATTCTCACCTCCAAAATTGATCCAACCTCCTTCCAAGGTTTAAAAACAAAAAAAACCGTAGAAAAACGAAGAGATTTTGAAGAAGAAAATTATAGTAAATTAAACCAATTAATTTTTATTAAAAAGAATGGATATTTACCTTGAAAATATGGTAAGGAGTATGCCTTGGAGAATAAGAAACCGAAATTTAAAGAATGTTTATTTTTAAAAAGTAAATTTTTGGGTTTTGGGTCAAAATTAGGGAATTTTGATTACTTAGGTTAAAACAAGGGATTAAAGATTTTTTTACATAGGCTCTTTGAAGCTTTAGATCATATAGGATTGGATCAAATTACCTTAAAGATTCAAAGTTTTGACTTAGTTTATAAAATTATCTTCAAGTTTTTAATTTTTTATAAAATGCTCACTAATTTCAAAATCTTAGGGATTCAAGGGTCAATTTTTAAAATTGTTTTGAACAAATTCAAATATATTTAAAATAAGAATTTTAGAATATTTTTCCATATTTTAATTTTATCAAAAACTAATTTTTAAGAATTTAATCTCGAACTAGTCTAAACCGACGACAATGGTTTACTAAACTTCTAGGCCCAATTTTGGGGTGTTACACTAAACTTCTAGAACCATCAGATTTTCAAAGGTAAATCTTAATCTTTTCAATAATTTTCGTTTGGTTTAATCTCTACAACTTTTATTCTTCAAAAAGTCTTATTTTTCAAATAGTTTTTTTTCTCAAAAACCATGGAAGTAGGTTGGGTTATAATTGGAGGCAAGAAACATTCAAAAATATGATTTTTAAAGGTTCTTTATCAAAATTCCCAAGTTATTGGTTTGGTATAATCGTTTTTAATCTTTTGGTTTAAGAAAAAATGGTTTTTGGTCAAAATTCATAATTTTCGATCAAGGGTTTTAAATCATTGTTTTTAGGTCCTAATTACATGGTTTTTGATGTGATAGGATGTTTAGAGAATTTATTTACAACATGTAATCCTTTACTTAAGGTTTAGGTGAAGTTTGGGAGTTTCGAAAAGTTTTTGGTTATAGGTTTTGATAGGTTTTAAGGGCCGTTGTGTAGGGATCTGACTTAAGGGTTATTAGTGTGCATTAAGAGGTAGTAAACCATCTGGTTTTGATGCTTGAAACAGGTCGAGAAGTAGAGGATCAAGTTTGAAAGTGATCGAGTGAAGTTTCGGTGACTTGTCGTGCAAGTAACGGTTATTGGTGAGTGAATTTGAGAGTGGGTTGCTAAGATAGTGTCTTACTTTGTTTTTCAAGGGTTTGGGAGTGGAGGGAAGGTGTGAGAAACCTCCCCATACTCCGAAGTAAGTTTTACGTATCGCTCTCGAAAAGGATTTTCCCATATTATGCTTGTTTTACTATGTTAATTTTCATGCTCGTATGATATTTTGCATAATTGTTATGTATGTATTTTAAATGCTCAGGGGATAGTTTTTATATGTGTTTAATTCTCACATGGTTTGTTTTCTAAAACATGATATATGTTGTTTTATCGGTATATGTAATTAAAGCATGAGTTAGTGGGATGAGAGTGAATTACTTACTTTTTTTACTGAGAAACTTGAGCATTGATACGGTTTTGTGTTAGTTATTGAGATGATGGTAATAGGGATAAGTTGATAGATCAATAGGATGTGAGTGCACTAAAATTATAAAATGCGTACGTGTATTAAATGCCTTAGTGATGCATTAGAGTTGATGCTTAGTGTGTGTTATATGTGTTGTATTATATTTAAGCATTGCTTATTTCGGATGCTAAGGTGAGATTTCATGATTGAAGTAATCCATCATGGGTATGAGTAGGCGGTTTAGCCCTCATACGTTGTATGAATAGCAATTTGGCTCTCATACGTGGCATGTTGGCGTTTCATGCCTGACATGTATTGGCATGTATGTCTGAATGTGTAGTTCCGTTTATTCCAACGGTTTGAGGTAGATTAATCGGATCACCAACACTAACACGAGAAAATGAAAGCGTTATGTTTTTACGGTTTTTCATTACAAATAGAATTTATAAGTGTTTGACTTGATTTCAAACGTTTATAAGCTTTGCTATGTGAAGCATATAAGCCTTGAGTTTTGGTGGATTAGTTCCACGAGTTGATACACTTGCTGAATTTTACTATTGGTGGTATTGTTAGCCACGAGTGGTTATTTATAGAGCATGAACTGTTTTTCTATTGCAAATGTCTTCAGTATACTATGCGCTACATTGCAAGTAGTTTAAAATATTTTATGTTCCCTCACTAAGCAATTGTTTAACTCCTCTTTTTTCCTAGTAATGTAGAGAAATAAGTGAGACGCTCGTCCGAATAAGTAAGGGAAACCATATATATTGCGTTTTGAATCATATTTAGCTCAAAGTATGTTACTTTAAGTTTAAACCTTAGGTAGTTGAGAGCAATGGAGTTAGAGACTTTATTTTATTTAAGTTTTGCCGGTGAACAATGGAATTGTGAGATATTTGATATGTTATTGATTCCATGTTTTCTGAGTTTAGTATATGAACTTGCATATTATTGCTTATGGGGTTAATAAAGTATTTGTATTTTACTTCAAGTGTCTCTATGTTTATCTATGATTTTACTTGATATTATTTGAATGTGCTTACATGTTGAGTGATTCTTATGCTATCTAGGATGAATTTATGCATCTAGAGTATGCTGACTATGTTCTAGGCTTGAAATCAGAAATCCTACAACTTTCTGAGCAGGTGGTACCGAAACGGTACCTTAAGGTTTCGATACTTGGACAAAATAACAAGTGAAAAGCTAGAAAATAAGCCTGGTTATCGGAATGGTAAGAAATCATTTCGATATTATGTGATGAACACAAGCATTTGTATCGATACGCATGACTCAGTTTCGAAACCCATTTTTATAGAATCAAATCGTATCGGAACGGTGACCAAGTTGTATCAAAATGCGGACTTGCTACGTAGCGCATCGAGCGAGTTATCAAAGGCAATTCGATACGCTAGGCCAGCGTTTCGATATCGTTCTTTACTGTGACAAACGTTTTCGAAACGAGATATAGGGGTATCGATACCCCTGACCGTTAAAGATGTTGGAGGCTAAAGTATAGTTTCGAATCTTTACGTTTTGGTCACTAAACCTTGTGCATATAATTAAATGACTTGTAGACCTTCTTTTAAGCTAAAATTTGACGTGTATGCATGTAATGAACTTAATTAAATATTGGTAACCTTAATTACATAAATAGACTTTAAATTTATAGAAAATTATAATTAGATCCCTAAAACTTGTTTGGTTAAATTAGGAATCGTTTCATATCAATTTCCGATGCAATTGAACTCAGTCCTTGCATGAACATGTATGATCTAATTAAAGCATCTAGATAAGATAAAAAGAAATTCTTTTAGTATTGTTTATCGGGACGAGTCTCTAGATTAACCTTGATATTCCCCGTGTAGCTCGTTTAAATTGGGTGACGTCTAGACCGGGCCGAGTACATTACAACCTTTGTGATAGGGTTAATAGAGAGTGCTTAAAGAGCATGTATAAGCTTCAACATCTTCCTTAGACTCAAGATAAAGTGTTGTTTGTATTTCACATTCCAGAGATCCTGACCTTTAAAAACATAAATTTGAATCCATGTCACTTAGAGAGAACCTTCTGTAGAGGGTTAGTCTTTGAATAAATGAATTAAGCAAGCTCTATTCGAAGTACTAAGGTCTTTCACCCCTAATTCACCTTCATTCTTAGGGATACATATGGGTTTTCATCCAATTCTAACACCTAAAGTAGGCTCATCCTTACCCCTTCAGAAGAAACGCATGCAAAGTTGCTCAATTTTAGTTATCACACACTTGGGGAGCACAACCTATCGACACCAATAATTCACAACACTAAAATGACAACATTGATCAATTGTAGCCTGTCAGAGTGAGAATCCTATTAGACCATTACCTCAACATGGCTTGTACTTTCTCAATTGAAACAACACAGTCTTTCCCAATAAGGTTCCTAATGAGCAAGGGGATGCATAAATATCTTACAAGGTTCTTATTTTGAATTCAGTGAAAGACCCAAAATTATGTTGGATATCGGAAGGAACACTAGCAGTAAACGATTTAGATTTAGCCACATTTAGTTTTAGACCAGACAAACAATGAAAGACACCAAGACAAATTGCACCCAAAGAGAGAATTCAGATTACTTTTACAGAAGATAAGTAAGTCATCCTTAAAGCAAAGATGGGTAAGCATCACCCTCTTACACTTGGGATGGAAGTGAAAGAGGTCAGGTCAGGTTTAGAGGGTAAAATATTCGATCCGACCTGAGACTAATCATTTAATTTTTTTATAATTTTTTTAAAGATATTTATAATAATATTCTTCTTTCTATTTTTTTATAATTATTTCCTTGAAATTAATTTTTTAAATACAATTTAGTCATTATATCATAATTTTTTATAATTAAATCCCTTAAAATTATTTTTTACAATTAAATCTCTAAAATTATTTTTTATAAATTGAATCAGATTTAAAATATTTATTTTTAAATCCCATTGATTTTTTAAAAAATATATTTATATCAATATCAAATTTAAAATATTTATATTCAAAGAAATAACCAAACCCGTGCCCATTCAACACACGACATTGCTCTTGTGGAAAAACAGAAAGTTCAATTTAACCAGATCCAACGTTCAGCAACACTTTATACATACACCTATGAATTTAAACCGTTAGATTAATCTTTTCAACATGAACCTTTGGATACGAATCCCGAACAAATCTCCACCATCCAATTGACCCAAAAAGAAAAAAAATGAAATTGAAATTTCAAAATCTCAGCCAGAGAGAGGGAGGAAAAACTAAGGAAGAAGAGAAGCAGCAGCAGACACTTTTGCTTCTCTTTTTCCCGTTCTGTAGAAATCACTGCTTTACAAACCCTAACTCTTATTATTGCTCTCTGCACTGCACTTTAGTTTCTATCTCTCTCTTTATGCATCGATCGGGTTCTAAATCTTCACGAGTTTTTTTGGATGTTCATGCTGGAAATCTCGAGCTTCAGGGGAATCGCGTTTATTTTAGTAATTTGAGGTTTTTGAGATTGTAGATTGGGATTTGGACCTAAAGTGTATGAATTTGAGCTGATTTAAGGTGGTTGTTTGGTGGATTTTTGAGCTGTGATTGCGTGGTGACTATTTTTTGAAATTTAGGGGGGTGGGGGTGGAATTGGATGGGGGAAGAAGAAGGAGGTGAAACCCCTCCAAAACATGTGCAATCGGATGCGGTGGATTTTCCTGCGAAGAAGCTAGCAAGGCAGCTCGATTTCACGGCCGGTTTTGGCGGGGTTTCTTCTGGGGGAGTTAATTTGCCGAAACACCCGCAATCCACCCAAATATTAGGTGTGTCTTCGTCTTCCGCTGCAGTTACTGTGCAACATCAACACCAGCAGCAAAATATAAAGTCGCCAGTGGTAGCGACCACCCCTATTGTCGCTGCGCAACCTCCTCCTCTTACTACTGCCTCGACAAGAGTTGTGTAAGCTTTTCCGATAAAAGAAATTGTTTTTTGTTCTTTTAGTTTTCGTAATTATTATTACTTTTTTGGTGTTAGCCATTTGGTTTAGTTCGTGTTTCTTTTTCCTGATTGACATTTACTAACTCTATTGACTCTGTTATGTTTTCATCAAATTCTTTTTTCTTTCCCTTTGTAGGAAATACGATTTTGGGAAAGTAATTAATTTTTTCTTTAACAGAATAGTGGAGTTTCTTTTGGGAATCTATCATTTGGAGGTTAATTGGTGCTTTTGTATCCGTTCCTCCTTTAAATTGGCTCGGGAAGATAAAAAGTTAATATTTTAGAGAGTAGGTTGCATTCCAAAAGGGAAGAAATAAGGTTAGGAAGGAGGCTTCTTAATAATCTCCACTTCAGAGGCATTCCCAGAAAATCCCAATGGTGAAGTAAACCCAAAAATCCTGCCACTGATAGGGTTAGCTCCACTGCTCTTTCTGTTGTAGTTATGTACCACACTACAATTTTATTTTTTTTTTATGTTGGCTACGCTACTAGGGAATGAAATGTTGCAGTATTGGAAGACTGGAGTTCTAGAGCATTGCTTTGCAGCACTGATGCAGCAAACTCTTGGTGCACTAGGGCCCTGGAGTATTAGAGCAGTGAAGTGCTGAAACACTGAAGTGCTGGAGGAGTGAAGTGTTGGAGTTAAAATATTGGAATGTTGGACCTCCGGAGTGCTGGAGTACTGGATTGCTGCCATTCGTGAGCTGCTAGTAAATGTGTTGTCGTGAGGGAGTGTTGCTACCCATTCCTTCTGTCTAACCAATTTTTTCTGCATGAGTCATGACATGTTAACAACCTAAAATAAGTATCAACAACTTCTTAATCTGATTGTTTCCCATGATTTCTGGCTAGAATCTAATGTAGTGCTAGGAAGTGAACGTTGTGTTTCTTGGACATTACCATATTGGTTATTCTCCCCTTTCTTACCTTTTAATTGCAATTAAACTTGTTTTATTCTCTTCCATATATTTTTTTTGTTCTTTTACCCTTATCAGTAATGTGTTTGACATTTATGGACGATAATTTATGAAAACTTAAACGGTTTAAACAACTGCCGGAGTTAACGGTTCAGTAAACCGCAGGATTACTTTTAAAATATATCAGTTTTTTTTTTTTAATTATATTGAAGTTAGTTACCTGTCCTCTAGCTTTATTCTTTTTCTTTATTTCTTGCTCACTTCAGGAAAGCAGAATCCCCAAAGGCAAAAACAAGATCAAATGAACTAAAAGATGCTACTCCAAAGAAACAGAAGCAGTGTAACTGTAAACATTCTCGGTGTCTGAAATTGTAAGTACATTGACTTTTATGCTTTTTTGGCATAACAAATTCCTCCATGATTCATTGCTGCTCAACTCTTGATGTCTTATTAACAGCTGTTTTTATTATTTTCCTTTTTGGCTGGTAGCAAATTTCTTACAAACTTGTCTGCATAATACATGATACATTTGTGTTTCTTGTTCAAGATATGAAGCTGATTTTCTTCCTTACATGCAACTTTATGTAAGCCATTTTTTCCTGGGTATTTTAGATAGTAGTTGGTACTGTAGCACTATTTGTTTTCCCTTATTCTTTCTTGTGTAATGATTTTTTCTGTGAGTCATTTTTGTATTTGAAAACTGTAATCAATTTGTTTGATGGCATAAATATAGAAAATTAATTGTACAATGCGTCGCGTGACCAGGTACTGTGAGTGTTTTGCATCTGGCATATATTGTGATGGGTGCAACTGTGTTAATTGTTATAACAATGTTGAGAATGCAACTTCAAGACGAGAAGCTATTGAAGCAACTTTGGAGCGCAATCCAAATGCATTCAGACCAAAAATTGCAAGCAGCCCACATGGCACACGGGATAGCAGGGTATAGAGCCAGACTTTTTTTTTCTCATTTTAGTTCACATTTTACATTGCTGATTTCGCACAATATTGATTCAGCAAAAAAACATAATTTTTTCATTTTCATTCACATTTTACATTGCCTTTACTCATTGATGGGCTTTTGGAATATACAGAACCTTTTAAAATGATATTCTTCTATTTAATTGTATGCTACAGTTGATATCCTTTTTTCCTGAACTCTATCTGGTTAGATTCTTGCATAGGAAAAGATCCAAGGGTGAGTAATACACTTTCAAATTCCAACTAAATCTAAGCTTAATATTTATTCTATTCATTTTTCCTTTTTAATTAACATCATTTACTTTCGTTAATTTAAAATCATTATAGTTTCTACAGCAGATTTAGTTGGAAGTGTATTACTCAGTGGTGATCTGGGGAGGGTCCTTTCCCTCTTGAAAAGTTATATTATCAAAATATAAAATTCAAAGTTTAGCACAAATGTTGTTATTTGATAGAACTTGCTGCAATTGCATTCTCATAGTAATTAGCATTGAATTAATTTTAGGAAGAGGCTGGGGAAGTTTTAATTTTGGGAAAGCACAATAAAGGATGCCATTGTAAGAAATCCGGGTGCCTTAAAAAGTATTGTGAGTGTTTCCAAGCCAACATTCTTTGCTCCGAAAACTGTAAATGCCTGGACTGCAAAAATTTTGATGGAAGTGAAGAGAGACAGGCCCTATTTCATGGTGATCATGCCAACAATATGGCATATATTCAGCAGGCAGCAAATGCTGCCATAACTGGAGCTATTGGGTCCTCTGGTTATGCATCCACTCCAGTGTCTAAAAAGAGAAAAGGTCAGGATTTGTTCTTTGGGTCAACTGCCAAGGATCCATCTGTTCTGAGGATTGGAAGCTTTCCTCAGGTAAAACGTTTTATCCATGAATATTTATTGACAATTGTCTTGACAGAATCTTCATATATGTTGTTTCATTTACACTTTACTGTGTCAACTAGTTCTTCTATTATTTCAGTATTCTTGCTTCGCTTGTTACTGTAAAAGCTTTCACACAATTTCTACTTTTTTATATGTTAATCAGCCACATCATATCACAGCTTCTGCACCCTCCTCTTCCCTGTCTTCTCCACCAGTTTCTCGTGCTAGTACAACTGCTGCAGTAGGCCCTTCAAAATTTACATATAGGTAAATGGAGAGACTATGAAAAGATATTTGTTGTCTGATTGTTCAGGAAACTAACTTATGCATTTTGGTGGAAGGTCTCTGTTAGCCGACATTATTCAAAAGCAGGACTTGAAGGAGCTTTGCTCTGTTTTGGTAGTTCTATCAGGAGAAACTGCCAAGACACTATCAGGTAAATGAGAAACCTTTCAAATAACTGGTCTGAACTTGTAAGTGTCTAATCCTGTGACAGTTTAGTGTTTAAACAGTGAGCATTATCATGTATGATGATCAACTTAAACTTGCTTTGCCATGGTGTTCATCCCTAGAAGTTCATAGAAACAAATTTTATATTGTGGTGTTTACTGAAACCTTCTGCTCTTACTTGTTAAAGAAAAATTGATGGTTTGGATAAAGTAATGTTACGGCTTTCTTTCGTACAAATGAATACGTAGCATCGGTGCTTAAGGTTAGAGTTTAGTCTTATTGTGTCAATGAATAATGTATTATAGCTGTTTTAAATATTGACATTGATTCCGTTTCCATATACTTTTGTATGTTAAACCACTCTTGCCCGTACTTATAAGCAGTAATAGTTGGACACTTGATGCCGCTAAATGAGTTTCTTGTGTGTCAGTTTTGAATTAGTTTTTAGCAATTAACTTTTGAGTGTGTCAGAATAGGTTAATGGATTTGCCACTAATATATTTTATGGTCTTTGTTCAATTTCTGTGTACATTCAGATCCGAGAATTTTAACTGAAAAACGGACAGAAGATCATGCTGAAACTTCCATTGCATCATCCACTCAAGACAGGCTGCAAAGCCAGAAGGATTCTGATGCCGAGAAAACCATGGCTGATGATTGTTCAAGTGCAAACCAAGCCGATAAAGCCGGCCCTGAAGTTTCCAGCTTGGATGGTGCTGATATGCCAAAGGGAAGGCCTATGTCTCCGGGAACTTTGGCATTGATGTGTGATGAACAAGATACAATGTTCATGGCCACTGCATCTCCTAATAGGAGTACGGGACATGGCTGCAGCACATCTTCACAATTGCCTTATGGACAGGGCATGACTGAGATTTATGCCGAACAGGAAAGAATTGTTTTGGCAAAGTTCCGAGATTGTCTCAATAGGCTTATCACTTTCGGAGAGATAAAGGGCAAGTTTCCATTTTCCTTTTCCGAAAATTTGATTCATAACTGATTATATTCTGAATATCAAAAGAGACTCAAATGATGAAACTACCACTGACTTCAATTTTATATGCTATCTATTTTATGGTGTATCATCGTTTCTATAATGCATAAACTATTGGGAATTGACAATGCTGCTCTATTTTGATCATAGAAAGGCAATGTTCGTCATTAGCAAGAACAGAGATAGGTAGTCAAAGAGGTCCCCCAAGCTATGTAACCGAAATGGCCAGAACCGTGACGGGGAATCAACAAGGATCCATCACCAATGGAGCTGCAAAAAATGTCAGTACGCCCACAGTCAAGACATCTCAGATGGCTGCTACGGTGCTCACCACTGGCAATAATGATCTCACTAGAGGTCCATCCCGTCCTGAAAATGGGGATGCTAAATCAAAAACCGAAAAACAAATGTAAAGACCCTAAATGCTGACGATCACTCCAAGGTATGATACCACATTTCTCTGCACCATTGCAACCACATTCGGCTTTGATGCAATATCAAACTTATTGTGGACATCATTCTTGACATTAACCAGTGCTCGAATTAATTTCTACCATGTTTTATTATTTATCGTTTTTCTGCCTCAATGGCTTGAGCTTATACCATGCCCTCTTATTAATCCATTCTTACATCGAGGAATTTTATGATTCTTGATGTAGTTTGTAGCTTAGAGTTGTATCCAACAGAAAACGCCGACTACGTACTAATCGGCGAGTCATGGTATTTTAGTATTCATGACATTTTCCTCAACCATTGTTGTTCTTGATGTTTATGTGTATATTATTTCTTCATTGAAATGAAAATCTTTTATGCTTCCTTATAATACTATGGCTGCAGGTGCATTCTTCCAAACCATCGGTCTGTTGTTTAGTTCTTTAGAATTCTTTTCTACTATCATTTAAATATCTTTTTTGAGAAAATTTGTTCTATATGGGGGAGGTCCACCTATACTAACTAAGGTTAATATTTTAACCATTCAACGGTTGAATTTTATTAACAATAGTCTATTTCACTCGTCTAGTGACTCAAAAAACATGTAAAACTCATAGTTTTATGTAGGGGTGTACAAAACCGAGTTAGGTTAACCATTAGTAAATTATTTCGGTTAACCGATAAATTTGGATTATCAAATTCTCGACTCTAAATTGTATTCACTCAACCTGTTAACCGTTTAGTCGGTTAACCAAAAAATTCGGTTCGATTCGGGTAACGATTTTTTATTTACTTTGTTCATAAATTTAAACATGTTAAAAAAATTACTTACTTTTAGAACAATATTTCAAATACTTTACTATAAAACATCATTCAATAAAATATTATAAACAACACCAACACATAATCTTTTGAAAGTTGAAACATGTCAAAATTATGAAAGCATATGTGCAATGTTTACACTTTAATTTGCAGGTGCTAGTGTTGCAAATGTTAAGAGAGAACTAAATATATAATATTGTAATTTATGCATAAACATCATCCAATAAAAATCAAAAGTCCATAATAATAATCTTAATAAAATAAATATTGTTAGCCATTATAAAAATATAACCATAATAAAACATAAAATTATCCATTTACAACTTACAAACCTAACAAATATTCAAGAGAGAATTAAATATATAATATTAGTAGGTAGCCAAACGCAGTCATAACAAAATGATAATCAAAATTAGAGAAAGAATTAAACGATCGAAACTAAAATTCATTACTTGAAGAAAATCCAACAACAAGCTTAATCATCGTACATATTGAGAATTTTTATATCTTTTATGATTGTAACATCTATTAAATCTAAAAAAAGTTAAAAAACAAAAACAAAATATTAATCAGTTAAGTAAAATATAATAAAAAAACAGATGAAGAAAAGAAAAGATAAAGTATATTTTGAAAGAATTTTAAAGATAAATACTATGGTTTTTGTAATTTAAAGTCGATAATTTCGATGTATATTCTGGTATTGATGATTAACGGTGATTACAGATCAAAATTAAAGGTAAAATTCCTTTTCCCTCCGCTCTTTGTTAAATGTAGAAATTAAAGGGTCAATTTAAAATTTGTGAAAAAGTTAAAGGGTCAAACTAATCATTTGACCATTATCTAAATTAAATTTAATTTAAAGTCATTAAATTAATTTAATTAAAAAAGGGTAAAAGTGAGTAGTTTTAAAAAACACAACTCACGCTATTTTGATACCAGAGAAAACTTTTTTCTTCTGGTTCTTCTTACTTTCACGACAGAAAGGAAAATTCAATTGATCAAGTCTTATATTATCAAGGACGAATTATAGCGCAGTAGAGAATGAAGGAAATAACATCCAACTAAAATGACTATGAAAAATAGTAAGTATTTATTCCTTTCTTTTCTGTTTAACATTAAATTTTTGTTCAACGTGATTACCCATAAATCTATTAATGTTATATTGTTTTTCGCATTATAGTATATTCATGATTATAGTTTATGAAAATCTATCAATTGGTATCGAGCCAGGTTTATGAGTTTCACGTTACTTACTGAAAGTTGTGATTTTTTTAAAAGAAGACTGTTAGTCACTAAAGTGGCCTCACTTGTAGGATTAAATCGCATTTTATAGTAACATAATTGTTCATAAATAAAGGTGATAAAAATTGTAACTAAAATTTTTATACAAGAATAATATTCGAGAAGTCATAAACTTGGAGTAGTGAAATTTACTTCCCTTCGGTAAATCCTATCCACGTGCCTTTGAAAGTTGCTTGCACTGCCAATAAGATCGCTAGTCTCTGCCTTGGGCATCTTCGAATTGTTTGCTCATATATTCACTCATATATGCATGCGAATGTAATTTTTTTATATATTTTATTATCATTTTATTTTATGAAAATCTGATTTCAAATTGACAGTGAAAGGAATGAACAATTATGATCATAAATAGTCAGTTCAATGAGGTAACCCAAAGATAGTATTGCTATATATGAAAATCATAATGACAGACTAACTATTTTAGTTACTGTATAAGAATATCTAAAGATATCTTGTATACTTGTTTTAAACTAATTTAATAGTTTGTTGCATGTGAATTATTTTTGATGCAATGGATATGATTATTTATGTTTAGGAATCATTCAAAGATGAACTTAAATATAATGTACAATTTATGTTTGAGTCTATTAATTTTACTCAAAGTTTTGATGAGTGAACCAATTAAAATTGTAACAGAAGTAAAAATTGCAGGTGGTGTTAAGGTAATCAGGTTTAACGGACTCAACTATGGTGAATGGTATGAATATATCAATTTTCATGCTAACATTTATGGACATCGAGAAGCATTGGTTAATGACAAACCATCATAGTTGATAGAGGGCAGCTCTCAAGCTGATAAGGATTGTTATGCAGCTTGGAATGATGCGAACAGTACTCTATTGAGCTTCATGAAGATGACTATGGATTCTACCATATGACCATCAATGCCCACCACCAATGTGGCGAAAGATTTCGTGCAATAACTTAAGGAATGTGTTAGCACTGAAGGTGCAAGTAAGGCTATGACTAGCACATTGATGGCAGAGCTAATAACCAAGAAATTTGATTGGAGTAAGTCAATGCATGACCATATCACTAACATGGTCAATTTATCAGCAAAATTAAAGAATCTAAAAGTGGAGGTCAATGAGGAATGGATGGTAGAAATGATCATCAACTCGTTTCCAACTGATTTTGGATCTTCTGTGGTTAGTTACAACAACCTCGAAAAGAAATGGACTTTTCCTGAATTAAAGGCTAAAGTTATTCAGGAAGAAACGAGATTAAAGAAATATGAAAAAGCCAACATTGCTCATGTTACGGTTCACTCCTCTCAAGCTACAAGCAGTAAGGTTAAGCCGAATAAGAAGAAAAAGGGTCCTCTGAAAGTGATAGAAAGGTCAATCCAGAAGGTGCATAAATATTTCTTTTGCAATAAAGTTGGACACTTAAAGAGGGTCTGTCTCAAGAGGAAGGTCTGGTTCGAAAAGATAGATATGTATTATATTTTTGTACATTTCATATCAAATTTACTTGAGGTATCTAAAAATACTTGGTGTCTTGATAGTGGTGCTACAACTCATGGTTCTTGTATTTCTTAGGGATTTAGTATGATCCAGCCCATAACAAGAAATGAAAACTTTCTTTATATGGGAAATAAATCAAAGTTGCATATTGAGAGCATTGACAATTACAGATTAGTCCTGGATAACGAAAATCAGTTGGATTTAGAAGGTTGCCTTTATGTTCCTGAGTGTGCGAGGAATTTAGTTTTAGTTTCTACGTTGGATTGTTTAGGATTTGAATTTAAGATTGGACATAAAAACTTTTCTTTGTTTAAACATAAGTACTTTTATGGTATTGGTACTTTGTGTGTTAATTTATATTGTTTTAATCTTAATGAAAAGTTCTATGACTCCCTATTTTATGTTAAATGCAATTATGACATGAAACATAGTATTGTAAGTGAACATTCTACATCTCTATGGTATAATAGGTTAGGTCATATATCCAAGGAAAGAATAATGAGGCTAGTAAAGAATAAAATTTTGCCTCAATTAGATTTTACTGACTAGAATGATTTATGTTTATATTGCATTAAAGGTAAACAAACTAAACATATAGTCAAGAAGATTGCCACTAGAGCTACAAAACTGCTTGAATTAATACACACCGACATTTGTGGCTCATTTGATGTTGCATCCTGAAGTGGTGAAAGGTATTTCATCACTTTTATAGATGACTATTCTAGGTACTGTTACTTATATCTATTGTCTAAAAAGTCTCAAAGAGTGAATGTTTTGGAAATTTTTGTCACTAAAGTTGAAAGACAAATAGATCGAAAGGTTAAGGTAATATAATCTGATAGAGGTGGTGAATATTATGGCAAGACCACTGAAGGTGGACAATGTCCTGGTCCATTTGCGAGATTCCTTGAAAGTAAAGGCATATGTGCACAATACACAATGCCTGGTATACCACAACAAAATGGTGTAGCTGAAAGACAGAATCGTACTCTCATGGATATGGTTAGAAGTATATTGTGTAACAGCTCTGTGCCTATCTCTTTATGGATGTATGCATTACAAACAGCTGCATATTTACTCAATAGGGTTCCAAGTAAGTCGGTTCTTTAGACTCCTTATGAACTATGAACAGAAAGAAAACCTAGATTGAGGCACTTACTCGTTTGAGGATATCCAGCAAAAGTGAGAGTGTATAATCTACATAAAAGAAAATTGGATTCTAAAACTATTAGTGGATTCTTCTTAAGATATCCATAAAAATCAAAGTGGTACAAATTCTATTGTCCTAACCATAGCATGAAAATAATTGAGTCTGGAAATGCTCGTTTCATTGAGAATGAAGGAGTCAATGGGAGTGATGAAACACAAAAAGTAGATATTAGAGAGACTGTGGTAGAACAGACAATACCAAAGTTTACGACTGCTGTTTTAATTCCTACCATAATATTACAGCGTAAAAACAGACGAGAAAAACAACAACAAGAAATAAGAGATTCACTCCCACTTGATATTGACGTTAACAATGAAATAACAACTAATGAACAAACTCATGATGTTCAAGTGAATTCAGAGCAAGTTACATTGAGAAGGTCTATAAGAGAACGTAGATCTGCAATTTCTAATGATTATATGATTTATTCACTTGAACATGAATATGACTTGAGTATTGATAAAGATCCAATCTCTTTTTAGGAAGCCATGGATAGTAAAAATTCAAATAAATGATTCTATACCATGAAAGATGAATTAGAATCGATGGATAAGAATCAAGTCTAGAAACTTGTAGATTTACCTACAGGATATAAAAAGGTCGACTATAATTGGGTCTTCAAGACCAAGCGTGACTCAAAAGGTAATATCGAAAGGTATACGACCAAACTTGTAGCCAAAGGTTTTACTCAGAAGGATGACATTGATTATAAAGAGATGTTCTCTCTAGTATCAAAGAAGGATTCTTTGAGAATTGTTTTGGCTTTAGTGGCTCATTATGGTTTGGAGCTTCACCAAATGGATGTTAAAACCTCTTTTCTAAATGGGCAACTTGAAGAGGAAGTATATATGGCTCAACCTAAGGGTTTTGAGGCCATAGGAAAGGAAAACATGGTGTGTAAGTTGAGGAAGTCAATTTATGGATTAAAACAAGCTTCTAGACAGTGATACTTAAAGTTCAATGATACTATTCTGTCATATGGATTTGTAGAGAACACTGTTGATAAGTGTATCTACATGAAGGTTAGTGGGAGCAAGTTTGCAATTCTAGTTCTTTATGTTGACGATATCTTGCTAGCCACAAATGATCTTGGTTTGTTGCACGATATAAAGAGTTTTCTTTCTAGGAACTTTGAAATGAAATATATGGGAGAAACATCCTATGTGATAGGAATAGAAATATTCCATGATAGATCATAAGGAGTTTTGGGACTTTCTTAGAAAAATTATATCAGAAAAGTTCTAGAAAGATTCAGAATGGAAAACAACCATCCTAGTCCAATTCCAATTCATAAAGGAGAAAAGTTCAACAACTCACAGTGTCCTAAAAATGTATTGGAACGTAAGGAGATGGACAAAATTCCTTATGCTTTAGTGGTTGAGAGCTTAATGTATGCCATGACATGTACTTGACCAGATATCAGTTATGTTGTTGGTATGCTTGGTCGATATCAGTCGAATCCTAGTATAAATCATTGGAAAGATGCAAAGAAGATATTAAGGTATTTGCAAGGAACCCGAAACCTTATGCTCACGTTCAGGAAAATGAGTAACCTAGAGGTTATAGGTTATTCAAACTCAAATTATGTCGGATGTGTTGATATGAAAAAATCTACTTTCGGCTATGTGTTCCTGTTGGCTGGAGGAGCAGTATCATAGAAGTGTAGTAAGCAATCTATTACTGCTACTTCTACTATGGAGTCTAAATTTGTGGCATGCTTTGAGTCCATAATTCAAGGATTGTGGTTGCAGAATTATATCTTAGGGTTAAGAATTGTCGACAGTATATCTAGATCGTTGAGAATTTACTGAGGCAGCAGTGTTCTTCTAAAAAATGACAGATATAGCAAGGGAGCCAAACATATGGATTTAAAGTATTTATCAGTAAAGGAGGAGGTGCAGAAACAGACAATGTCGATTGAGCATATACGGACCGATGAAATGATAGCAGATTCATTAACGAAAGCTATACCAATACAAGTTTTTAAAGGACATGTATACAATATGGGTTTGGTAGAGAACACCTTGTAGTATGGTTTTATGGTAAGGTATATACATTATGGTTTGTATGCTCATTACTCTTATGATCCTATTGGATATCAGTTATATTTGTTTCTTGTACATTTATCATTGTTATCTAGTTAAGGATGCATGATTATTTGTTTGGTAATAAAGTGAGATCTTGAAACAAGATTTCATATATTAAGAATTAAAGTATTTCTTAATAATTAAAGAATGATTTAAAGAACTATTGGATTAAATTAATTGTGATACATGGAAGGAATTAGATTGACTTATTTGTCTGTGACCGTCGTGATTCGATTAACTTGATTCATGTATGTATGATGTGTTACGTAGAAAATGAATTAAAGTGTACAATTAAAAGTTCTATTACACTACAAACCAAGTGAGAGAATGATAGAATTTTAAAGATAAATATTATGATTTATGTAACTTAAATTCGATAATTTCGATGTATATTCTCGTAGTAATGATTAATAGTGATTAAAGATCGAAATTAAAGGTAAAATTCTTTTTCCCTCCACTATTTGTTAAATGTAGAAATTAAAGGGTTAATTTAAAATTTGTGAAAAAGTGAAATGATCAAACTAATCATTTGACCATTACTTAAATTAAATTTAATTTAAAGGTCATTAAATTAATTTAATTATAAAAGATAAAAGTGAGTAGTTTTCAAAAACACAACTCATGCTATTTTGATAACTAGAGAAAACTGTTTTCTTCTGGTTCTTCTTCCTTTTCACGACAGAAAGGAAAATTCGATTGATCAAGTCCTATATCATCAAGGACGAATTATAACGCAATGGAGAAGGAGGAAAATAGCATCCAAGTGAAACGACTATAGAAAATAGTAAGTATTTATTCCTTTCTTTTCTGTTTAACTTTAAATTTTTGGTCAACTTGATTACCTATAAATCTATTAACGTTAGATTGTTTAACATCTATCATATTTTACATGATTTAAGTTTTTCAAGATCTTTAAGTGTCTCCTCTACAAAAAGTGAAGAATGTGAAGTCCTCAACCAATCTTAAGCACGAATTAATGCCTCTACTGTTCTAGGAGTTAATGACTCCTAAATGGATAAGAACTCGATCACTGGTACTAAATGCTGATTCAGATGCAATTGTAGAGATAGGCATAGCTAGCACATCTTTAACCATTCGAGAAACAATAGAAAATCTTGCAATATGCTTTTTTCGTCAATCTAATATGTCAAAAACTTTACTAGAATTTTTCTTACAATCTTCAGTTAGATACTAATCTAATTCTATCTTTTTTCTAAACCACCATAACCAAATTCTACCTCAAACTGATGCTCTAACATAGTTTGAAAATCATCCATATCATTAATATCAATAGTATTTACCTCTGAATTCGTGGGAGTAACACTAGAGTTTAACCCCTTATCATTTGTATCAAACATAATAATATATGAAACAAACATAGAAGATAATGCATAATTAATTCTTTCACGTAATTCCAATGCAATATCCTCATCAAATGATTTCTCAATCACCTAATTAACATATTTCTATTTACACCTTAGATTAAGAAGCATAGCAATAAATAACATCAAATTGATATTATTAATATCCCCCAATATTTTTTCTACTTCTTCACGCTCAATGTCATTTTTTAAGTTTAAGATCTGATGTACTATCATATTTCATTGATGTCAAAATATCAATTTTATTTTTTTTGAAAATACATATTTTCAGTGACATAAAGCGAACTGGACAACCTTATTATAGTTTCATAAAAATTCCTTTAAAAAAATTAAGTTACGAATGACTTAAATGCAAAGAAATCTAAGGAGAAGAAACCAACGAAAGTTGATGCTAAGGGAAATGTCATAGTAGATGAAATCAAGGCAGCACCACAAATCTGATTTCAATATTTTAAAAAGATTAAAGATTTGAGGTTGCCACCACCATTGCCATAAAGGTTAAAACAACAAAAGTAGGAGTACCATTTAAAGAAATTTTTGGACATCTTAAAACAATTACATATTAATATACCTTTAATTGAGGCTATCAAACAGATACCCAATTATGTCAAGTTCCTTAAAGATATTATCTCACAGAGGACTAGGATTGGTGAGTTTGAAACTGTTGCCTCAACAAAGGGATATGTGGCAATGTTGCATAACGAAGAAAAAAGATCCTAGAAGATTTATGATACTGTTACATAGGGGATCAATACATCAGTAAGGCATTATGAGATTTAGGTGCAAGTATAAACTTGATGCAATGCCTAAGTCAGTATTCTAGAAGCTGAGCATTGGACAAGAAAAACCAACAACAATAATATTGTAATTGGCAGACCACTCTTACGTATAACCCGAAAGAAAAATTGAAGATATCCTTGCAAGAGCAGATAAATTTATATTTCCTGCTGACATTCGCATCTTAGATTATGAAGCAGATGACAATGCCCTAATCATACTGGAAATTTCATTCTTAGCAACGAGAAGAACATTGAACGATTGCGAAAAAGGAGAATTGGTTATTCGAGTCAATGACCAACAAGCTAAGATCAATGTGTTTAGAGCACTAAGACTTCTAGAGGAACCAGGTGAATGCCATTAAATTCGGGCTAAATCTGAATTTAATTTTTTTTGCTAAAACAAAGTGCTTAGATAAGGTCTGCCTAGGCATCCCCTGCCACAGTAGCACATACCCTGCATCAAAAGATCAATCCAAGTGGGATAATGTTGTCCAAAGACAAATGAGAAAGAAACCACCAGATTTGGATACATCAAATAAATCATCAACAACTCATCCAAACAAAAAAGGAAAGATGGTTACTTAAGGAGAAGCAATTAATTACACTCCTCTAGTAACCTAATTATGTAATTTTTAATATTTTATTTCTCTATTTTAAGACTTAAATTTATTTTTCTACATTTATTTTTCAGTTAATTTGTTTTCTTATTTATTAGTATAACTTGCGTTATTGAATTTTTATTTTTAGAAAAAATAAGGAAGGCTTATAGAGAATAAAAATCGGCCCACACGGAAGCTCATTATCCGCCCCAGCAACGCGACAACAAAATTTTAGACGACAAATTTTCTGCTCAAAATTAAATCCCGCCTGGATTATAACGTTAATGCCTGCCAATTGAGGAAACGTCTCATGCACGCTATAAGCGGCAATAATTACGTCGTTCTCTCAAGAGTCGTTCACATTCATGTCTTTAAATAAGAATCCTAGAACCGGTTTTTTATTTTAATTTTTCTTCGATTCTCTTTATCTTTTTAGCTATTCATCTTAGATTTTCTTCTTCCTCTTAAAAAATCCATAACAAAACCATGTCGAATCAAAGACGAAAACGCCATTTTATTGTGGCTGAACCAACAACCGAGCTCAAAAGATTTGCGACAAACGCAGTCTAGAAGGATTATCAACACAACTTCAAAGCTCGACAAGTATGGGAGGAGCAAGGCTTTTTCTACACTAATTTCGATGATCTAGGTATCGAAGCATTCATCTTATCAAAAATCTCTTTCCAACACTAACAGAAATCTGCAAGACAGTCAGAACCGGCCAATATAGACTAGGTAAGAGAGTTTTATGCTCACCGACCCCAACCAAACAATTCATACATCTATCTAAGGGATCAGGTGATCCCAATAGCAGATGTTACGATAAACGATGTTACTATTATTGACTTCGAGATGATGAAGACAAAATTCTGCATACCAAGCGCCGAATGGAACACCGACAAGTAACGAGGATCTATCAGCCGTCGTGACCTCCGAACAAAAGCCAAACTGTGGAACACCTTTATAAAAAGGTGTTTGCTGTCAACTTCCCATAACCAAACGGTTGATCAGTCAGACTAGCACTCATAAACTCCATCATCCACAACAGACGAATCAACGTTGGCCGCATCTTAAGCAAGCTTATCTTCGAATGCGCGGACAAGCAATCCTAGAACCTGGAAATTAGAATAAAAATCTAAGTCGGGAGTCTTGAGCTAGAAAAAAGGTTAGAACTTAGAAAATCAACTTCGTTATAGCTATGCAAACACTCACAAAAGACACATAGTCCAGTTTCGAAGAAATCCTAGAACCTGAAAGAGGTCGAGCCAAGGTGGAAGCTATGTCGCAAGAGACAAGAAGGCATGTTACTATGAAAGTTCTAACTTAGATTATAATTGTATTGCTTGAGGACAAGCAATAGTTCGAGTTTGAGGGTGGTAATAATTGCGTAAAATTCTTATATTTTATACCATTTTCCACTCAATTATTACTTGTAATTATTAGACTTTGATGGCAATATTAGATAATTATGCATATTTTCTACATTTCAGCATCCAAGTATTTAAATACTATTTTTATACAATATTTGGTAGAAAATAGTTATGGTTATGGTTTTCTTTATTAGACAATGAATATACCTCCTAATGATACCAGATATCATCAATAGATGTTGAATGAAGAAGGATACAGATCAGATACAGTGGAACACCCGTTAGGGCAACAATATGGATGTCGTGATAGAAAAACAAAGAAGACATGTGGTGTGCGATAGATAGAAAATAAAGAGCCAAAATTGTTGGACCAAATTAGAGAAAAAACATAGAAAAGGAAAGCAAGTCAAGCCCATGTCAAATCTACGAGAATTCAAGAGTTCAAAAGGAGTAAAATTAGGAAATAAAATAAAAATCTTATTTTTAATATAAAGTTGTATTATTATTCTAATTAGTACTCCCACCACTTGTGAGACGTTTTGAACTAGGCTTGGCCTATATATATCGACCCTTAGATATAGGAGAAGGCACCACTAAACTCACTTCCATCGATTAGAATCCTAGTCGCCACCACCATTATTATATTCTAAATTCTTCCATAGGCTTATGTTTTTTTTGGAGTAGTTATGGAAGAAGATTGTACTTTATTTGAGTTTTATTAATGCAAATTCAGAATTCATAGTTTATTCACTCTAAGTATTTACTCTTTCTTGCATACGAGTTTGGAAAAGTTTGCAAGGAAAACCTATTTGTTTAGACTAAGGATAGTTAGGCTCACAAAAAGAGTGAATACGGTCTTTAGTCTTAGGAATTGGCTAATTCGACTTAGAGATAAGGCAATAGGATTTCAACAACTAAAAGGAAGTATATCATCGATTGTTGTTTACCCTTGATTCACGTCGGGAGGTATCATCAAGATATAACCCTCATTAGTACTCTGAATTAGGGATAAGGAGGAGGCAAATAAGGATGCTCTTTTAAACTATGAGTTGCTGATTTATCGACAAAGCATAACCCGCTGAGGCATCTAAGGAGATCTTTCAGCGACTCACCGAGGTAACATTTCAACCTTTCACATTAATAAGACGAGAATATTGTGCAATTGGATTTCACACTACGAAGCAATCTAACCTAGCCTTTCCATCATATCTTGAATTCTAATCATTTGTTTTAGTTACTTAATTATTTTAGTTAATCATAATTCAATCAATTATTTGTGTTTTTAATTTTTTTTAAGTGCAGGAACGATAAGCTGCGTAGGTATACAGTCTCTGTGGGATCAATATCTAAAATACGTATAACTTGGCAAAGGTGTGCGTTTGCACCATAACGGTGTAGGTCTTATTACGCGCAACATGTACTATTACTTGCACTCAAGCTCGTGAGATAAGTTTATAAGGAAAAATCTATTTGTCTAGAATTGGAAGAGTTAGACTCACGACACGAGTAAATACAATCTTTACTCATGGGTTTACACTAATCCGACTTAGATATAAGTTTGGGTTTTAGCGACTGAAAGGGACGTAATATTAGTTGATGTTCATCCTTAATTCACGCTGTGAGGTATCATCAAGACGTGACCATCAATAACACTCCGAATTAGGGATAAGGAGGAGTCATCAAAGGATATTCTGTCGAGCTATGAGTTGTCAATTTGCCGTCGAAGCATAACCCGCTGAGGCAGATAAGGCGACCCTTCAGCAACCCACCAAGGCGACAATCTTGACTTTGCATTATAAAGATGAAGATAATTTACATTCGAAATCCACACTAAGAAACAATATAACCTGTCGAGGCAGCTAAGGCGACCCTTCAGCGACCTGCCAAGGTGACAATCTTGACTTTGCATTATAAAGATGGAGATAATTTACATTCTAAATCCACACTACGAAACAATATAACCTGACCTACTCCTTAATTCTTAATTTTTTCGATTAATTTGCGTTATTGCTTTAATTAGTCATTCGTTAGTTTTAAATCAAAATAAAATTAGTTGTGTCTTTTTCATTTCCTATTGTGAAGGAAGAATAGATTGCGTAGGTAAGTCCAGTTCTCATAAGATCTGACAACCTTATATACTATTACTTGACGAATGTGAACTTGCACCATAAATATGTAAGCCTTCCTACACAATTGAAGATTTATCATTAGATTGATGTTGCTGCATTTTGTGTTGTATATAAGGGAAACAAATTATTCATTCTTGTCCTGACCGACGTAAATGTGCTTACTCTTTTGTTTAGTGTCTAGTGCTTATTTTAAGCTATTTTGGTTTCGCAATTCAAATAAAGTTTTCTCGTAACGAGAATTAAAAAATACCGTCATCCAATTATAATATGATACGTGGTATGGTTTATTTATTTATTTATTTTTTAACTTTTTTAAAAGTATAAATTTCTTTAAAAATCTAAAATATTTGATTTCTTTTAATCGAACTCAAATCACATCTCTCTCACCGTCTAACATCTTCACACATTGATGGTTTATTGTTCACTATCCAAACGTTGCGTATCTTACCATTCAACGTCCTTATTCACTAATTGTCCATTAGAAACTCAATCGATCATTTTGTTATTTTTAGATATTCGTCGACTAAGCAATCGATAATTCATTCGTTGATTTTCGACAATAGGATGATAGAGTTTTCAGTAGTATGGGTTTAATGAAGGCAACGGTGGTTGATGATGATTTAATCAGTGGTGGGGAAGAATTTAAGGATTTAAGATTTAGGTTTAGGATTTTTAGAGAAATTAAATATTGAGTTTTTTTGTATAAAGTTAAAATTTTCTAATTTAAAAAATAATTAAAAAATACCAACAATATCCACTATAATATTTTTATTGAATAACAAGAAAAATTAACGTCTGTTACACAAAATTATGATTTGAGTTACGAAAAAAAATTATATGCCTTATGATTAAGGCAAACTTCTTTGATGATAGCCTTTTTAAAGGTAGTTTTTCGAAAGGACAAGTTTCATTGTGCATTGAATTCAAAAATTTACATAACTTTCAGAACAAATACTTGACAAGGCACACAGCAGAGATTAAACCAGACAGGAAGCAGTTCCCAAATACATACAACCTTAAACCAGTCACACCACTTCCATGTTCAAATTCGGAAAGAAGAACAGTGAAAAGCTATAGACATTAGTTACATAAGGTAAGATCTCTTTCTAAATAAGTATAAACACACGTATGTATAGATAGATAGATATCAATCACGAGCATTTGGACTTCTTATGCCACAACTTTCAAGCTTCTCTAGATACTGATATTTTTTTGAGGCTGGCTTGGAAAGTTTCTTGTCATTTTCAATCTCACCCTTATAGTAGATTTCTAGATCAGTTGAGTTTCTTCTTCTGGAAGCAATACCCCAACCCATGAAATCCGAGAGTGTCGGCGTGTCGGTAGCACTCGTCGTGACCGCATCTTCATCGATGGAGCTAGAGGACACCTCCGATCTTGCCGGTGATGACATTTGAGTAAGGCAATCGGCATGAAGGACATCTTCGATTCTCGACATGATATTGAATGCCAAACTCTCTAGAGTCCTTGAGTAGCTCTCAAGAATAGCATGTCCAACATCCTGCGAAATCGAGTACCTAGTTAGTTCATCAACCTTGAATGAAAAGGAAACTGCAATTCTTTGCTTGCTTTACCCTGTTATATTGGATCTTAGATATATCAAGTGTAGATTGTGGAATTCCCGGAAACTGTTGCTTTAACAAGATTAACATAGTTTCGGCCCTCTCTTCGAAGATTTCCCTCTTCTCCAAGCTCACACTCGAACCCCAAGATGATCTTCCATCTTTATGGTGCAACTTCCTCTTCCAAATGATAATGGAGGCCTCAATCCTATTCTTAAGGTCTAAGACTTTGTGTTCTGTTGACAAGTCCATGGTTGCAAGGAACTGCGACGGATCAAAGTACTCGACAGTGATGCTTTTATAGATTGAATCGCCGAGGCTCGATCTTCCGTTCTACATAGACATGATGGAGAAGATCAATCAAGGTAACTAAAAACACAACTAAAATAGTTTAATCAGTTGATGTGAAGTTTTTTTATTTCTTTACCTTAGGGAGGGATTCGATGTAGCTTTCGGGGACCTCCATTTCGGATAGGACTTCGGCATTGATGGCCATAGCTGCTTTTAGAACCTGATTCACAGAATCCTTTTGACTCTGCAGAAACTTCCGGCCTGTTTCGGACAGCCCATTTGCAGGCACCTTAACGGTTGGATGCCACCATTTTTCATCCCGGTGGCAGTTTTTGTTATCTTGATCGTCATTTTTGGACACATACCAAAACTCTTGTTCTTGCCCAAAGCTGTCCATAACCTCCTGTTTTTTATTATAAATTTGATCAATCTCTACTTTCATTATGAAATGATCTTTTCAGGTTAAAAACTAAAAGGATCAAGTTACTTACAATAAGCATGGCGTCGAGTTTGCGTAGGCCGGGTATGTTCACGAGCAGATCGTTCCTTTGTCTAGTGACCATAATCTATTGCGTGAGGAACAAGTTAATATGGTAAAATGGTAGTAATAGTTAAAACAATTATGATCATTTTTCTGAGAGATATATGTTACCTCCATGCTTGTTCCGTTCTTCGTTTTCTGTTGCGAAGGAACGAACTCGACAATGTGATCAGTCACCGATAGAAACCAATCCATTTCTCTTCTCCATCTTGCCTTCGTTTCCAGAGCCATAGGTCCTAATTTTACTTGTTCTCCAAAAACGGATGCTGCAGTATCAATGACAAACGGGCTCAAAACTTTTCAAGGTTTTTTCATCATGGAAAGTTGGAAAAAGAAAGGAAAAGCGAGGAGATCGAGCCTAAAATTTACGGATTTCGGCGGTTTTCCCTCGATTTTATATATCTGAATTAAAACTTCTGCATAGGATAATTTGATTTTAGATTGGAATATTGTACCTGCTAGATTTGTCACTGCATTTGACAGAGCCAAAGCTGAAGAAACACCTTTTCCTCCTCCTGACATATCTTCACCCAAAAGCAACTTAGCAAACTTTTCCTTCATCAGATCCATATCTGTATCGAACCCGAGAAAACATATGTATTAGAAAAAAAATCAACAACAAGAAAATGGATCTCGAGTCTGTTTGGTAGGAGAGAAAATTATGAAAACATGAATTGCACCTGATGGTGGCCTCTCTGGGGTATTTCCTGGCAAACTATCTCCTATTCGTTGGTGACCTATTGATTTTTCCTGCAGGTTAGCATCAACATCATCCGCTTGATCATTACCACTCGGGACTGGATTTTGCTGCTGCTGCAGGTGCCTCCCTGGACTCTCAATCATTCTCATAATGCGGAAAGACCCCGAATTGTGAGTGCTGTACCGACGAGTCAATGTCCGAACCATTGTGCAATCTTCAAGTTAGCTTCTTCTTCTCCGTGTTCTTTCTTTGTTTTCTTTTTTCGTCACAACGAAAGATTGAAGAAGAATCAAATCCGAAATCGAATATAAAATAGAAAAACGAAACTACCTTGTTCAATTTGTTAGTGTAGGGGAAACTACTCCATTAAAATGAGAGGCCAGCAATTGAAACCAAAAGGATTTATCAGTTTTCTTCTGTACTGAAGAGTGGTTAACATTGTTTTCTGTTTTTGCAGTAAACATGAATCATTGGTGAACATGTTTTTGGGACATGAATTTGAGGTTCGGCTAGCAAATATTAAACTATAAACAAACAAAACACTAAAAATGGCGGTTTGTTAAGACAGGACAAATCTTTGCCCCATATATCCGGGAAGAACTTACAAGCCATAAGGTTTAACTATATTCTCTCCCTTTTTTTTTTTCTCTTACAGCAGCCCCATTGTAGTTGGAGTTTTGTTCAGTTAACCGCTATGCCTATGGTTCTTTAGCAGGGGATATTTTGGAGAACACTTTATTCGCAAATTGGTCCCTAGATTATCATTTTTTCTAGTTTACCCCAAGAGGTTATCGGTGTTTCGAAAACGAGCAGCAATGTCAGCCGGAAACTATGCGTCACGTTGCCAACTGTGTTCTTTGGGTATAAATTGAGTAAAAAATGATAGTTTGAGTACTTAAATGGGAATGAGAGTATTGTCTAGGGGCCAATTTGTTAATAAAACTTTAGAGATTTATACTGATAATAAGACTAGTCTTCTAATCTTTATGTTCCACAAATTTGTCTTAATTTAAGGTTTGTATTTCCATCCTAGGTAGATTCATAAACTTGTGCGATTAGGAGAAAACAAGGCCTAAAAATCATACAACCAGATATTTTCAACAACTATACGTATGTGTACATGCATGTATTTCATTGAATAGTGCCTGCGAACATCTATAGTAACATGTCGAGGACCCATGGTATACTAACGTATACTTTGGGTGAACGATAATAACCCACTCCTGCAAACCTCAGAAACAAACAAATAGAAGAAACTTGTGATGGATAAGTCATCTGCGAACGTTTCTAGACGGACGATGTTTGACAATCACATATCAATATTGAGTAAATTTAGGACGTTAATTCATAATCAACCTAATCACAATTGTAATCATTGGAGTTCGTCCGGGGAGTCGCCACCAATTATTTTTTACGGTACGATTAGAATATTAAAATCGAGTCTGCGAAACCAGAGCGGATCCGGGAGTCTATTACGCGTGGGGAAGGGTGAATACCCCCACAACACCCAAAATTGACACCTGTCGATTACGAAATATTTTATACGAACAAAAATATAAATTCGATTTTAAATTTAAAGTAGTGATCCCATTTCATTAAAAAGTTATTAGGAACCTTATTATATATTTTATAAGCAAATAATAATACCGGTGATAACTCAAAACGATAGTAATGAATATATAATAATTAAAATAATAATTAGATATGTTAGTAAAAAATTATGTATAGTTAACAGTGAACGTAAAAATGAAAAAAATACATATTATTGTTAAATAATAATAATATAATAATAATAAACAAAATATTAATAATTATAATAGTAACAAACTAATAATAGTTGATTCTAATAACAAAGCCATAATAAAAATAACAGTGACAAGGGTTAAAACGGATAAAAATAAAGATCATTGAGCAAAATTAGCAAAATTAAGGACTAAAACATAAGGAAAATAAAACTGGAAGATGGAATCATAAGGATACTGGAAATAAAGGATTGGAACGGTGATTTTCCCACTTAACCGGGTTAAGACGCGGGTCGGGCTTGGAACGGGTCTGGATGCGAGTATCCATGGTTGAAACTACGTCGTTTTGGTTTTGGTATAAATCCCCATCTCTAATAAAATTTGGTCTTATTCCTCATTTTATTACACTCAAAAGAATTAGAACTATCAGAAGCTCTCTGGTTCTCCGGAATTCGGCTACAGGCAGCTCTCTCCAGCCACCGCATGCGGTTGCCGGCCACCGTCGAAGGTCTTCGGAACTCAAAAGGTTTGTGTTTTTTCGAAGCTTCTCGACACGGGGAATAAGGATCCGAAGCCGGTTTTGCGAAAAGAACAACACCCGAGAGTAGATCTGAACCTTTCTTTCGAATACAATTTCATTCTTTTCTTTTTGTTCCGATTTGGATCTAGTATTTGGTAATGTTTGTGGATTTTTTGCTTCGAATTTCTTGTGCTTTTTTCATTCGATTCTTTGTAGTAACCAGTTACAGAACATGGATCCGGGGTTTATAACCCCGGTTCTACAATATAATATTACATATTTTTGCTTCAGATCTGAAAACCTAAGAACCTAACTTTGATTTTCTTTTAATATTGCAGATCGGTGGTGCAGAAGGGCGGTGGAGCACATGAATAAAGTGGTGGCCGGCATATTGGACCAATGGGTGAGCGCGTGGCTGTCACGCGACAACCAAACCGTCATGTGTGGCGGCCACGTGCAGAGACTGTCAGCACCATGGGCTGCGGCGGCTGATGGTTTGGTTGTTAGGGTTTGGTTAGGATATTAGGGTTTAGTTAGGGTTATTGGATCATGGGTGTTGTAATGGGTTTGGGGTATATTTGGGCTGTAGGTTTTATTGGATTAGTGGGTTGTGTTAAATTGTTTATTGGATAAGGAGAAATGGGTTATTACAACAACGTCATGATAAAACATTTGTTTGGGTAATACAAAAAGATGCATGCGACAAGAAAAATCTATAACTTCCGCTTTAAAAGAACCGAAACCATATTGAGGGGACTGCACTCGAGCCCAAATGAACGATGACCATGAGGACAACTAACGAGCTGTTGTCTTCGATATTTGTTGATTGGTAAAGTGAACATTGATCGAACACATGATCTTCGGATTCTTGGAAAGGAGAGTACAAAAGATCTTAATCATTAACCCCAACAACCATGCAACGATTACAATAGTTTGTAGAATTTTCAATTGTAGATTTGGGATAAACCTCCTTCGTGGCTTATGACGATAGGACTGGACACACAACAAACTAGGGGGAATCACCATCAGAAGAGAGCAATCATCGATTCTTGTACATGCAAGAAAGGTTGACGAGCATGGAGGAGTCCTTATCGCTCTCAAAAAAGTAGTATGAGCAACAATAAAATTTCATACAAGATCAGGCTCAATAGCATAATCTTGCTGAAGAAACGAATGAAAGGTTAAAACGAGAATTATCTATGAAGAGTGAGGAAAAAACGGTTGGAGATGAACAAGTAGCAGCACAGGGCATTCCTCAACAAGATTTTCATGGACATCAGTCAGAATACTTTGAAGAAGATTTCGAAAGTGATGATACAGATGATCACCCTATGAAAGATGATAAGCAGCAAGCATTAAAAGCCAAGATGGAACAATTAAAGGAGAATTTTCAGAACTTACAGTAGAAAGATTTTTTGGGGATCTCAAAAGGTACTAGAATGAGTCTTTATCTGAGAAAATTTGGAGTACTATATGTCTATATCTTTCAAGTTCTTAAAGTTACTGTATAACAGGAAGGATGACCCCTAGGATCATTTGTACCATTTTTTTAACCACATGGATTTGTTCAGAGCTTTAGATTATGTTAAGTGCAGAGTGTTTTTATGACTTTGAATGACCTCACTTAGGCTTGGTATCTTCAACTCCTGGTACATTCAATCTCTAGTTTTGATCATCTTGCGAACTTATTTATGAGTTGTTCGTTAGCAAATAAGGTATTAAAAAATCTTCAACATGCTTGATGTTTATATTTTAGAGACCAAATAAGCCTTTACGAGACTTTATACAAAGATTTGATAATGTGATCATACAAATAAAAGAAGTATCCAATGAGTTTGTTATCCGTGACTTTATCGCAACAGAACTTCAAGTACAATTTGTTAGATAGAATGTCATCAATGTTGTTGGAGTTGTATGAAAAGTTTTCAAGCACAGAGCCCACAACCTACGAACGAGAATTTGTAAGATAATCGCAATTCTAGGAGAGGAAATGGCAAGAAGAATCAACACTACCTTGGCAGACAAGTACAATTAACATAGTGGTAAGTTTTAACAATATTAGCAAGACGAAAACATCGAGAAACAATCATAGAAAAGTTGTTCGTATTCCGAACATACCACAAATTAGCAGAGTCTCCTTCAAAAATCCTGAATCGAATAAAACATACTAAAAATTTGAACTTGCCGCATCCAATGAGGCAAAATGACCAGAGGAAATGTTCTAGGAGGAGATGAAAATTCCACCAAGATTAGGGTCATTAGACTATCGGTTGTTCATATTTGAGAAACACATTTGAGCTCGCGAACAAGAAGGGTTTCTATTGGGACCGTCGGCACACCTCATGGCGCAACGGAAAAAAATTACGACGGTCTTTCCAGTGATCCATGTACGTTTAATCCGAAATCGGGAGGAAGAGATGCGATAACTTACATTGGGTTCCTTGATAAGCAGCAAAAATAGCAACTTGAATCTTTAGCCTCCGCGAATATCATCTCGGCCTCTACTTAGTTCATCCGGTTGAGAGCAAATCTTGAAAAACTATTTTTCGTGATTTTAGTTTTGGGAATACGAGATTCTCTGTTCTTGCTGCTAGACCCAAAGATCCTTTATATATATGTGAAACCTTAGGTATAAGAGTTTTATTACGAAATTGTTTAGGAAATAATTACTTTTATTATTTCCTTAAATATCGGAATCTATATTTAATTCGAATTTTGAAAAGGGATATAATTACTTTAATTATATCCTTTGTTTAAAATTCGGGATTAAATATAATCTACTTATACACATATATATTTTTTTCCTTTTCAACCATTGGGTGTGACCCTATAGGCTCATTGTAACGTTAGTAATAATATTAGAACAATTCTAATATTACAAACAATGAGTGACATCTAGCAATATATCATTTTCATCTAAGTTACAAGAGATCATGATTCGATGTATCATGTCTGTGACCAACTCTTTTAATGTATTATATCCTTTTGTCCTTTTATATCTTTAATAGGCACAAATCTTGGAATAGTCATACTTGTATAGCCTATTTTAATGTTTCTTGGTATCTAGAGTGAACTACTTTTAATGAATAATTTGTGATATCTCATATCAACGTATTCAAGCATGGCCATGCATTTCTAGTCTCACTCAATCAAGTGGCCTTTGATATATTTTCCTATTATGTAGGAAGGACAAATCCTATCTTGATTATTCACATCTCACTACATACATTGTAATATATTCAATGTCAGTTTTTATAGTGTAACTAATTACGAGACACGTTTAACTACATCAAAACATAAAACAACATATGTTGAGATAGTAATAATCTCAAGTCTAAGGATTATACATATAATTGTCACTATGAGCAATATCGTGACCGTCACATAATAATCCAAGATATATGCTCATAGTGGTTCAATCCAATATATTATTCTCTACTAATATATTTATGTATTAATTCTGACATCTCTATGTCAATGACAACTCATTGTCATCAATGAATCACATGTTAGTCTTAAGCGTATTATTATTGTCCATACCCATAATAATACTTGACTAAGGATCTTTTAATTACAATACAAATATTATTATATGGACCTTATTGTTTCTCAGTTTATGTTATACATTGACACATATATCTGAAAACAACAATGGCAATGCCTTTATTCAATAAAATTGATAAATAAAAGTATCCTTACAATCATCATATGATTGGTCTTTGGGCATACTCTAACAGATTCATGGAGAGATTTCTATTTTCCTACAATAGATAGACTGAGGATGACATGGGTCAGAGCAACCGAGAGCGCAAGATGAGAGGACGATTAATCAAGACCATAGGGGTACTACTCATATGATCATCGGGGCAAATGAAGAATGGTCTTTAGGGATGTAAAAACAGTTACTCGGATGAGTTTCAGTTCGGGTATTATTAGGTCGGATAAAATCAGATACAAGTCATTTTAGGTTGATTTGATGTTTTAAATCGGTTCGGGTCGGGTACGAGTCCATTTCAGGTCGAATCCTTTTCAGGTCGGGTTCAAACGGTTCGAGTCCAAATCAGATAATTGACAGGTTCATTTTAGGTCAGGTGCATTTTAGTTCGGTTGTATTTCAAGTCGAGTTTATTTCAAGTCGGTTTTACTTCAGGTCAAATTAATCTGGGTTTTAAATTCATATTAATTAAAATTATTAAGTTTGAGTTTGGTACAAATAAATAATTAAGTAAATAACCGATAGACTTTGGGTTGAATAGTTGATCATTAATTTCGAATTAATTATATAATATTTAACATCTTTAACTAGCATGAATCCCATTAAAAATAAATATTACGACTAGACTAAATAAAAATATCATCAAATGATTCATATCTTAAAAATAAGGATAAATTACAAAATTTAAAATTAATAAGGAATAAACAATGGACTAGAAAGAATAAAGTTTTCACCTAAAAAGGATAAACATTAATAAAATAAAATATCATCTTATTAAAAACACTAAATTAAATTAGTAAAATAAATAGTAGTCAATTTAAAATAAAATAAAGTTATAAGGACTAAATTGCAAAAATCATAAATTAATAATAGTTAAATTCGGTGAAAATTTTAATTTACTTTAATACATTATAATTTATACCTATACAATATAGTTTAATACATCTAAAAATGTAAATATGAAATTTTTACTATATATGGAATATATTCTATATATGAATTTTATACTAAATATAAAATATATTCTATATATGAAATTTATACTATAGATGGTATGATACTATATATGAAAATATGAAATATATAATATTATATATAAATATATAATAATAATAATAATAATAATAATAATAATAATAACAATCTTCCAAAATTTACTATTTATATTCATTCCCTCCAAAATTTAATATATATATATATATATATTAATTCTCTCTAAAACTTTGTTTTCCCTATTTTTTATATAATAATCAAAATTTATTTCTAATTTTTTCCGCCAAAACTTTTCCTCTTTTTTTATATCTCTCGAAAATTTTACACTAAAAGTAAATTAATCTCAAACTTAAAATAAGTAGCTTATTTCCCTTCAAAATTTGATCTTTTCACTTTTTTTATCAATTGTATTTTTCTTTTTTATCATTTGTTTTGATTTAATTTAATTGAGTCATAATTTAGATTAATTTAATAAAAATTTATATTTTATTTTAGAATTCTTTTAATTATGTTTTTAATTTATGTTTTTATATTTTAATTCAATTTAATTAATCTAAGTTTAATAAATTAATTTAACTTAATTAAATATTAATTTAAAATTATAATTTTTAATAGAATATTAATTTAAAATTATAATTTTTAATGAAATATTATTTTAAAATTATAATTAAAATTCAATATATTAAAACTAAATAAAATATTAAATAAATTAATTTAATTAATATACGAAATACTAAATTTAAATATTAATCCCTAAATTAATTCTTATGTCTAATTCTATTTTTTAAGACTAATTATATTTACCAATATTTTAAATTCATAAATTATAAATATAATTAATTATATGTCATGTAAATATTAATTCTTGTTAATATTAGTTCAGGTCAATAACAGGTCGGATAAAATCAGGTCTCAGGTCAATTTAGTCTGGTAATATCGGTTATCTACCAGGTCAGACTTGGGTTCGGGTTTGTTTCAGTAGGATGAAGGTCGAGTTTCAGGTTCACAGTAACATGTTGAAATCGGGTCGTGTCATTCTCGGTCGAATACAGTTCGGGTTCGGTTACTACAGTAACAGGTCCAACTCGGGTTTGGATCAACAACAGTCGGATACATATCGAGTTCGAATCATTACATCCCCGGGTCAAAACAAGTTCTTACTCAAACAGGTTTCAGTTGGGTTTTTAGGTAGGGTCAGCTTTTTACATCCCTAATGGTCTTAGTCAAGTTCCAAGCATAAGACACATATGCATAGTGTGATGTTGATCTCAGCAATATCAGGAAAAAGAATGAAGTATAGGGAACCTTGGTGAATCTCTTTTTAGTAAAAAAATATAGGAAGGAGGATAAGGTCATGAATAAAGAGAGTAATATACATAAAATTAGGTACAGAAAACTTGATTTATTGCATAAATCTTAAGCAATAAAACTATAGAATATATCTAAAGATTTAAATAATTTATTTAATTAGAGAATTAACCACAACAACTTTAATTAAATAAAATTATAGTAAGGATCTCATAAGTACTAGACATAAAACATTGTTTAGTGAACAAACACACTTTGAATAAAGTTTAGGGTTAATATCTAGCTAAGTGATTTTCATAATTTTATTTAGTTAAAGACTAGCCACAACATATTTAGTTAAATAAAATTACTAAGGTTATAAATCACATACATAAAGCTTAGATATTAAATCTCATAACATTAAGGTAAAAATTATTAGATGAATTTTTATAATTACTCACAAGAGTTATAAAAATAAATTTAATAATTTTTATATAAGGGATAGAAAATATTATATTAAAATGAATCTAATCGAATTAAAAATTTAGCCTACAGACAATTTTTATGTCACTAGATTTATTATTTTTATAATTTGTATTGATAAATTATAGTCTATGTTTATCTCAAATTTATATGAAGCATGTATGTCAATTTATTTTGCAGTATTATTACTTGTGAGTATGTCTGATAATAGAGCATATATCCCTGAATTAACTAGTGAGAACTTTAAGTTCTGTAAGGAATGTATTCTTCTTCAATTAGGGTGTATGGATATTAACTATGCTATAAGAAAATTTGAGCCATATATCAATGAGATCAACAATTAGTTTGATCTTGCTCTATATGAAAAGTGAAAGTAATCCAATAGCTTAAGTATTATGTTCATTATGAGAAACGTTCCTAGTGCTGTTCGTGGCTCAATTGAGCGTTATGAGAATGTACAAGAGCTTCTAACATCTATAGGGAAACAATTTTAGACTTCTCAAATGTCTTTAGCTAACACCTTAATTATGAAGTTCACATATCTAAAGTTCACTAAGGTAGAAGGTGTGCGTGATCACATCAATAAGATGCAAGATTTGACAACTCGTCTTAAGGCACTTGAGGTTGAGATGTCTTAATCTTTATTGGGTGTACTATATATTGAACACTTTTCCTCCTCAATATGGGTCATTTACGATCTCTTATAAAACACATAAAAATAAATGGTCTATTGATGAACTTTTAACCATGTGTGATCAAGAAGATGGTAAGGTTGTATTGGACAAGGGAGAGAGTGCACTGATAGTTACTCAAGGAAAGAAATCAGTCCAAGCCAAGCAAAAGGGGAAGGCTAAAATGTAACCCCAAGCTGACATCAAGAAAAAGTTCACATATTTTTTTTTAAAAAGAAGGGACACATGAAGAAGAACTATGTCAAGTAGAAAGGTTGGATTGAAAAGAATGGTAAATCAATCTCAATTATTTTCTTTGAGTCAAATATGATTGATGTTAATTATAACACATGGTGGATTGATTCTGGTTCTATAATCCATATTTCAATTTCCTTACACGGTTTAAAAAACCTGAGAGAACCGGTAGAACCTGAGCGATACATCTATTTAGGGAAAAAGATGCAATCGCATGTGGAAGCTATTGGTATCTGCGAATTAGTGCTTAGTAGTGGATTTGTTTTAATTTTAGCAAAGACTTTTTATATTTCTAGTTTTTTTAAAATTTAATTTTCGTTTCAAGACTTGTGCCCTTAGGGTATTGTTTTAATTTCTCAAATGTTGGTTTTAATTTATTTTATAAATCTGAAATTGTTGGAAATAAAATTTTATGTGATGGTGTTTACTCTATTGATTTACAAGATAATGTCACTCATAATGTTATGCACATTCAAACGGGTACTAAGCGTTGTGTTATAAATGAAGATTTCTCTACTTTGTGGTATCGAAGATTAAGACTTATCTCCATTGAAAGGATTAAAAAAGTTAGTTAATGATGGGGTACTCAATACCTTAGATTTTACTGATTTTGATACTTTTGTAGATTGCATTAAGGGTAAGAAAACTAACAAGTCAAAGAAATGTTCCAAGAGGAGTTCGACCATATTGGAAATCATCCATTCTGATATTTGTTGCCCAGATATGGATGTGCAAAGTTAGAAATAATTCATCACTTTCATAGACGATTACTCATGATACATGTATCTCTACATGATCATCATAAAAGTGAAGCGCTAGAAGCCTTAAAGGTTTTCAAGGCTGAAGTGGAGAAACAATGCAACAAGCAAATAAAGATTGTGAGAATAGATAGAGGTGGTGAGTATTATGGTAGATACACTAAAGATGGACAAGAACATGGTCTATTTGTAAAGTTTCTTCAAGATAACGATATAGTTGCCCAATACACCTAAGTATTTATGGGTTGAAACTCTTAAGACGGCTATATATATATATATATATGGGAAACCGAGTTTGCGACATATACGTGTATGGGGATACCCGTATTAAGTGAGAATTTATAACCCACAAAAAAAGAAATTGAACCCAAGGACTATTAGAGGATATTTCATTGGATATGCCGAAAAGTCCAAAGATTAGATTCTATTATCCATCTAATAGCACTAGAATTGTGGAAGCAAGAAATGTAAAATTTCTTGAGAATGACTCAACCAGTGGTAGTGATCTGTCTCGGGATTTAATACCCATAGATCGGTCATCCACTTCAAATGAGAGATTGATTATCATATATTACACCCCTCAAGCTCAATTGGGTGTTGAACAACCAATCAATGAAGTTCCACAAGTTGTTGAAAACACTCCAATAGGTCAAATTGTTCAAGAAAATCTTGAAATTATTGAACTACCAGTTGAACAACATGATCCACAAGAAAATGTTGGTTCAACATTGAGAAGATCTATTAGAGAAAGAAAATAAAAAATTTCTAGTTATTATTTTATTTATTTACAAGAATCTAACTATAATGTTGGAGCTGAAAATGACCCTGATTCATTTTCAAGTGCCACGAGCTACGATGAATCAAAATTATGGTATGATGCTAAGAAGGATGAGATGAATTCTATGAAAAATAATGAAGTTTGAGATCTTGTATTGTTGTCTGATGGTGTAAAATTCATTGGTTGTAAATGAGTCTTCAAAACAAAAAGAGGCTCAAAAGGCAATATAGAAAGATATAAAGCAAGACTCGTTGCTAAAGGATTCACTCAACGAAAAGGAATCGATTACACTGAGACATTTAGTTCAGTATCTAAGAAAGATTCCTTACGTATTGTGTTAACATTAGTAGCTCAATTTGACCTTGAGTTATAATAGATGGATGTGAAAATTTCATTTCTTAATGGTGACCTAAAGGAAAAGGTTTGCATGAAACAACCTGAAGGATTTTTCTCTAATGATGATGAACATTTTGTTTGCAAGTTAAAGAAATCTAAATATAGATTGAAACAAGCCTCCCAATACTGATATTTAAAATTCCATGAAGTTATCTCTTCATTTGGTTTTGTTGAGAATATCATGGATCAGTGTACAAACCAGAAGGTCAGTGGGAGTAAAACTTGTTTCCTTATTCTATATGTGAGTGACATTTTACTTGCAACAAATGATAGGTGTATGCTACATGAGGTGAAACAATTTATTTCTAAATTTTTTTATATGAAAGATATAAGTGATTTATCTTATGTCATTGGTATTAAGATTCATCGTTATAGACATAAAGGTATCTTAGGTCTATCTCAAGAAACCTATATCAACAAAGTTTTAGAAGGATTTTAGATGAAAGATTGTTCACTTAGTGTTGCTTCTATCATGAAGGGTGATAAGTTCAATCTGAACCAATGCTCTAAGAAAGAATTTGAGAGGGAGAAAATGAAAAACAATCCATATGCTTTTGTTGTTGGAAGCCTGATGTATGCTCAAGTCTATACAGGACCTGACATTGCATTTTCTGTTGGGATATTGGGAAGATATCAGAGTAATCTGGGTATAGACCACTAGAAAGTTGCAAAGAAGGTTTTGAGATACCTTAAAGGGACAAGAGAATACATGCTTACATATAGACGATCTGACCATTTAAAGGTGATTGGTTACTCCGATTCAGAATTTTTTGGTTGTATTGATTCACACAAATCAACATCAAGTTACATATTATGTTTGTCAATGAAGCTATTTCTTTGAGAAGCATTTAGATCGAGCTGTGTAAGTAGTTCTAAAGACTTATTTCTATTAGAATTAGAATTACTCGAAATGAAGAAAAAAAACAAAAAGAAATAAGGAAAGAAGTTGCTGGAATTTCTAGACATATTTGACTAAGGAAGAAGATGAATGCTTCAAACTTCATCCATGTCTTCCTTGAATGCTCAAAAATTGTAGAAACTTTGTTAGAGAAATTCTGGAAACTTGAACAACGATGAACTCTAACGAACCTGCACAATAACGTATGCAAACCCGAATCGAATATGTTCAACGTCAACGGACTTGGACCCTCTAGATAGTAATCTAGGAACCCTAAGTATCACAATAAGTTTGATTCAACAAAACTAATCTGAAATGTCAAAGAAAGTTCTAAAAGAACCAAAATGAGAGAAATTTCTCACAATAATAATTTTCATTCAAAGTGTCTTAACTTGTTATTTACAAAATGTGAAAATATATAGAAGAGAATAAGGTTGGACAAAATTGTACTTGTGGATACAATTAAATTAAAAAAATAAATTTAAAACTTAAATTATAACCATCAATAATTACTTTAGTAGACATGCATTCTAAGACACAAGTTTGAACAAAATAAACACATTAAACATATGTTTATTTGTTTGAATTTCAAACATATAACCCCTTGAGTGTTTTTTAAAAGAGGGTTGTGTTTCGCCAGTCTCATACATGCACACACATGTGCACAAGGTTACCATGTGTGACTTACATGCATGACACACGACTAGGACACCTTCCCTATGTGTAGGATAGATTTCAGCTACTGTAGGTCACCTTCCCCATGTGTAAGGTTTCAGCTAATGTAGGTCACTTCAGCTGGAGTTGAGCTAGTAGAACTGAAGTTGATCTAGCTAGAGTTGTGTTGAGCTGAAACGAGCTAGCTGAGAGTGTTAGGAGCTAAATTGAGCTGGGAGCTAAGCCTCTGAGCTACCTCGATCTAAGGTGAGCTGCGTACACTCCTTTGAGCTTTATCTGAGCTCAATATAACTCTCTTGAGTTGTTTCCCTTTATTGTTCCTATATGAAAACAAAGGTAACACTTTCACAAGCATTGCAAATGTCGCGTGTCAAAAGTGCGCGTTTAGTGCAAGTGGACACATCGAAAGTAATAAGTGATAAGTATTTTATCGAGTTATCGTCTCCTTAGGGACCAATATACTTAATATGCTTTCTTCACCTTCTTGTTCTGTAGAAAAGTAAAGAACACAAGTGAGTTGATTTGATTTGATTTATCTAAACTAAAATAACTAAGTAAAAATAAAGAGTTGAAATAATAGAGAGAGATGGGCTAGGATCTAGTTACGTCGTATTATGGATTTGATTGACTTGTCTCTGTCCAATGCAATCGTATATCACTGCCTCGGCAGCACTGCAGTTTACTGCCTTGGCAGCGACAATACTGTCTGCCGCGGCAATCCCTTGCTCGTGGGTAGACTTTACCAAAGTTCGGCAAAGTGTCCTTGGATGACTCCGCTTATCCCTAAGTCAGAGTGCTGTTGATGACTAGTCCTTGATGATACCTCCCGGCGTGAATCAATTATACTCACCAACCAACCTCACACTTCTTTTAGCCGCTGAAACTCTTAACCTATCCCTAGGCCGAGTTAGTGTTTCGCGATTGAAACACCGTACTTACCCCTTTCGTGAATCTAACTCTCCCGAGCTTAGATAAATGGATGATTCACAATATCCTCTCCCGAGCTCAATTGTGAAAACAAGGAATAACAAAGGATAAGCAAACCTTGATAACTTTATTGCATTGAATCAAAGACAAAGTACAATCTCCTCTCACAAATACTCGACAACCTTCACCTAATCCCTAAGAAGGTTTAGAACATAATGGAGGAGAAGATAACAAGAATAGAAATCGGCTCTCTCCCTAGGTATTTCGTGTATTGTAAATTGGGTGGCTAGGTCCTTATATAGGCTAGACCTAGGGCAAACCTTTACTAAGTAGCATACAACTTGGAGTAGGGAACAAGTCAAGTACATAATAATAAAAATATTTCCAAGTTTGCTTTGGCTAAGGGGTTTTCCCGCGTTGTCTTCCTTTGGGCTTTTCCTTGTGCTAGCCAGCTCCGATCCATGGGCTTCAAGTCCAGACACGTTCCTTGGATTTTTATCTTTCCATCGCCTATAGTCTTGCTTCCTGTCTTTCTGCTGCTGCCTCGGCATCAGGTCCTGCCTCGGCCTTGTCGCTGCCGCGACACTGGTTCTCCTGCACAGATATGAAAACGCAGTAAAACGTGCCTTTTTCTATAAATATTATCTATATGAGTATAACTTCTAAATATATCACATTAAGCACATGCATTGGTCCGAGTGGGTGTATATTTGGTGATTAATGCCCATAAAAGGAGTAAAAAGTGATAGTGTGTTAAGCACTTATCACACCACCAAACTCGAACTATTGCTTGTCCTCAAGCAATGCAAACCATCAATTTGCCGAACTGTACTCTCTCTTGGTCTTACATGTCCATCTATTCTCCCCACCATAACTAGGCCTATTCTTAAGCCTTAACCATTCGGTTACCCAAGGGTTTACCTAGAAACAAACTATAAGAATTGTGAGTGTGTGCATTTTTGTGGACAAGTTGATTAAAGGCTTTCTTAGATAAACTCTAAGTTCAAGACAAATAGACATTGGTTAAGTGTTTTCTTCTTTTCAAACACTAAATCTTGAGCCAATTTCGGGCACCTCAAAGACTTGTGTTTTTCTTTTCACTAAATTCCTTCTTTCTTTTTAATATTCCTTAAAACATATTAGAGCCAATTTCTGGCACCTCTAGCATGAAGAAGAGATTTTCTAGAGCCGGTGGTAGGCACCTCTAGTTACTTTCCAAAAGTCTAAGTCTTTATCACCTAAGTTCATTAAAAGAATTCCTATAATCCAACAAGTCCCAAGAGTGTTTAAAGTTCTTCCTATAGTAAGCTTCTAAGTTTTCATCCTTAAGCATCCTAAGGTTAAGCCCTCTTAACAGAACCTAAACATGGTAAGGAGAAAGATTTCTATAGCCTTAAAGAATATCTAAGGCAATACTGATGATAAGCAGTGCAAAAGTGTAAGCAGTTAATTCAAGTAAGGCGGGGAGCATAAAAATTTTAAAAAAATCACTAGAATACTCCCTTTTTGGCAAGGCCGCGGCAGTAGATTGCTGCCTTGGCAGTGAATCTGCACCCCCAAACTCAAACCAAGCATTGTCCTCAATGCTTTATATTTGAAGAAGTAAGCGGCAAAACAAAATATAATAAACAGCAAATAGAAACAGTAAAAGCAATTAATATTGAATTAAGGACAAAGAAATTTAAAGCGACTCCGAAGAGCTGCTTGTAACAATTTTCCTCCTCGGTTTTGCTGCCGAATGCTTTGTCCTTGGTGAAGGCGATGGCTATGCCTTTGCTTGCCGGGGCGGTTGGACTCGAGTGGGTGGTGTCCGTTGCCTTGGTCTTCTACCTTGTCTTTGTCCTAAGAAAAACAAAAGAAAAACAACAAGTATATATTAAATGTCCTAAAATAAAGTTAAAAGAAATTATTCCTATAGGTTGCGGAAAAGAAAGGATAGGAGGTCGCGGCATTAATTCTTCATATGAGGGCGTGCTAGGGCATCTTCTAAGGTGATGGTCTCCATAGTTTTTATGTCCTGTGGCCCAGAATAGTGCTTCAAGCGTTGGCCATTCACTTTGAATTCATGGCCATCTTTTAGTGATTTGATCGTTACAGCTCCATGGGGGAAAAATCGAACGACCTCGAATGGGCCTGACCATCTGGATTTGAGTTTTCCTGGGAACAGTCTAAGCCTGGAGTTAAAAAGGAGAACGTGCTGCCGCGGCAGGAACTTTCGGTCGTGCCATTTCTTTGTTTTCTCTTTGTAGATCTTGGCATTCTCATAGGCCGCTGTTCGGAATTCTTCTATCTCATTGAGATCTAGTAGTCTTTTCTGTCCGGCTTTTTACCAATCCATATTTAAGTTCTTTACTGCCCAATATGCTTTATGCTCAATTTCTACAGGCAAATGACAGGCTTTCTCGAACACAAGCTTATATGGAGATGTTCCTAATAGGGTTTTGAATGCTGTCCTATAGGCCCATAAAGCATCATCAAGACGATAAGACCAATCCTTTCTAGATGGATTTACCACCTTTTCAAGGATCTGTTTTAATTCCTTGTTGGATATTTCAGCTTGCCCATTTGTCTGTGGATGATATGCCGTAGCGAGCTTGTGGGTGATGCCGAGTTTCTTTAGCGCCGCGGCAATAAGTCTGCTATCAAAGTGTTTTCCTTCGTCACTTATTATTGCTCTAGGGATTCCAAACCTTGTAAAAATATTTTTCTTGAGAAATCTTTGAACTGTCTTGGAATCATTGTGAGGTGTGGCGATTGCTTCGACCCACTTTGATACGTAATCCACTGCCACTAAGATATAAAGGTTTCCTTGAGATGATGGAAAAGGCCCCATGAACTCTATGCCCCAAACATTGAACAACTCTACTTCCAGTATGGGTTGTAAGGGCATCTCATGTCGTCTTGAAATATTGCCCATGCGTTGGCAGCGGTCACAGTTCTTGTAATAGTCGTGGGCATCTTTGTAGAGTGTGGGCCAGTAAAGGCCAGATTGTAGTACCTTTGCTGTTGTTCTATTTCCTCCAAAATGCCCACCGCAAGGTGAGTCATGGCAGTGCTGGAGTACTGCTTTCTGTTCCTCCTCAGGCACACATCTTCTTATAACCTGATTTGCACAATGCTTAAACAGAAGAGGGTCATCCCAGAAATAATGTTTTGCATTATTCTGAAACCTCTTCTTTTCGTTATGGTTAAGGTTATAAGGGATAATACCACTAACTACATAATTAACAAGATCAGCATACCAAGGGGTGGTTGTTATTGTGGCAATGTCTTCTGTCAATGTTGCAGAGATGTATTCAGACAATGTTGCGGCAGCGCGGTTGTATACTATTGCGGCCTCTATCTCGGCAGTATCCCTTGCAGTTGTAACAATTTGCAGTATTTGTTCATCTGGAAATTCATCTTGTATTTCTTCAAGTGAGTGGGTATTGTCCTTGTTCTTTAGTCTAGAAAGATGATCGCCACTCGGTTTTCCGTACCCTTGCGGTATTTGATTTCAACATCAAATTCTTGTAAAAGAAGGATCCATCTAATCAGTCTAGGCTTGGCATCCTTCTTTGAGAAGAGGTATTTAATTGTCGAATGATCAGTGTGGACAGTGACCCTTGTTCCGATGAGATATGATCGAAACTTGTCAAAGGCAAATACCACTGCTAGTAATTCTTTTTCTGTTGTGGTGTAGTTGATTTGTGCATCATTGAGCGTTTTACTGGCATAATAGATCACACGGAACAGATTATTCTTCCTCTGCCCGAGTGCTGCCCCGACAGCATGATCACTAGCATCACACATTAATTCAAATGGCAACGACCAATCCGGTGGGATTATTATTGGTGCAGTGATTAATTTCTCCTTGAGAGTCTCGAATGCTTCAGTGCATTCCTCATTAAATTCGAATTTCCTGTCTTGTTCAAGCAAGTTGCAAAGAGGTTTAGAAATTTTGGAGAAATTAGAAATAAACCGTCTATAGAAACCTGCATGACCCAAGAAGCTTCGAACCCCGTTCACAGAAATTGGTGGAGGTAAATTCTTTATCACATCTATCTTGGCTTTATCCACTTCTATTCCTTTTGATGATATTTTGTGGCCCAGTACAATACCTTCATTTACCATAAAATGGCATTTTTCCCAGTTTAGGACTAGATTGGATTCCTCACATCTCTGCAGCACTTTTTCGAGATTGCCAAGGCAGTGATCAAAGCTGTCTCCAAAGACTGAGAAATCATCCATGAATATCTCCAAGAAGTCCTCTATCATGTCAGAAAAAATTGTCATCATGCATCTCTGGAAAGTTGTCGGGGCATTGCAAAGGCCGAACGACATCCTTCTAAATGCATAAGTACCGTATGGGCAACTGAAAGTGGTTTTTGCTTGGTCTTCTGGATCAATGGAAATTTGATTGTATCTTGAATAACCATCAAGAAAACAATAATAAGATTTACCAGCAAGTCTATCAAGCATTTCATCAATAAAGGGTAAAGGGAAGCGATCCTTCTTTGTTGCCTTATTCAACTTGCGATAATCCATACAAACCCTCCAACCGGTCACAGTCCTGGTTGGTATCAGTTCGTTGTGCTCGTTGGTTATGACAGTCATACCACCTTTCTTAGGTACACATTGCACCGGGCTTACCCATGCACTGTTAGAGATAGGATAAATAATTCCTGCATCAAGCCACTTGATTATTTCCTTACGTACTACCTCCTTCATAGCGTGGTTAAGTCTCCTTTGAGCTTCAATAGTGGGCTTATGGTCTTCTTCTAGGAGGATTTTATGCATACATACCGCTGGACTTATTCCTTTCAAATCATCAATTGACCATCCAATTGCCTTTTTGTGCTGCCGCAGCATTGCTATTAAGGTCTGTTCCTGTTCTGGCAACAACTTAGAAGAAATAATTACCGGCATCGTGTGGTTTTCTCCCAAATAAACATATTTTAGTTTTTCTGGTAAGGGTTTTAATTCTATGACCAACGGTTCTTTATTTACAGTTTGTTCATTCTTCCCTTTATACTCTAATTGTTCAAAGTACTTACCTGGAAGATGTGCTGTCCAATTAGCTTCCTCCTTCTCGGTTGTCTCAGTACTGTTCAAAGAACTACTGTAACAGTCATCCATATCACTGCCGAGACATACCTGGGGTATGTCATGGAGATCACTGCCGAGGCAGTTGTTGCTAAGACAAGGTATTGCGTGATCTTCATTTGTGTCATCCAGCATCTGACATTCTTCTTCTAGTTCGTCATGTCTCTTCACCAATTGGCACACATTTAATTTGATTTCTTGATCATTGATTCTCATTGTTAGTTCTCCTTTTTCCACGTCAATTAGGGTGCGTCCAGTTGCAAGGAAAGGTCTCCTAAGGATGATCGGTGCATTGTCATCTGCTTCACAATCAAGGACAAGGAAGTCAGCAGGAAAAATAAACTTATCTACTCTTACCAGTATGTCCTCGATTTTGCCTTCAGGTTGCACATAGGATCGATCCGATAGTTGGAGTATCACTGTTGTAGGTTTCGCCCTTCCAATTCCAAGCTTTTGAAAGACTGATTTGGGCATGAGATTTACGCTTGCTCCAAGGTCGCATAGGGCCTTACCTTCATAATTCTTACCTATCGCACAAGGTATAGTAAAGCAGCCAGGATCTTTTAACTTTGGTGGCATGCGGTTATGCAGCATTGCCATGCATCCCTCGGTAGCAGCCACTGTCTCAAACTCACCTATTCGTTTCCTCTTTGACATCATGTCCTTTAGGAACTTGGCATAGTTCGGCATTTGTTCAATAGCTTCAACGAAAGGTATGTTGATGTGGACTTGCTTCAAGATGTCGAGGAACTTCTTGAATTGTTGGTCTTGTTCTTGCTTTTTCAACCATTGTGGGAAAGGTGGTGGTGGTCTCATCTCATCCAGGGTTTCTTTAGTTTGAAATTTAATACCTGGCACCACTGGAGTTGTTGCTGCCTCGGCGGGCTGCTCAGGAGCTACAGTGCTTTCTGCCGGGGCAATGTTGTCAGTTTCAGTTTGCTCGGCCTTTTCTTTTGCTAGATCAGTTGATTGATTTTGGCTTTCTGGGATCTTCTCCTTCAACTGTAGACCACTCCTAGTAGTGATTGCTTTGCACTGTTCATGGCTCATTACCTTAGCAACTTCAGTATTGCTAGGTAGTCCTCCTTGTGGTCTAGTGTTTATGCATTGAGCAAACTGTCCAACCTGAGTTTCTAGCGTTTTAATGGTCGCTTCTTGATTTTGCAACCTCATCTCAGTTCTATTCATGAAGGCATCTGTCCTCTTGATGAAATTGCTATTCTCTGCCATGTATGACTCAGTTTTCATCATGAAAGCCTTTAGTGTGTTCTCCAATGAACTTACCGGTTGCTGCTGCATCTGCTGCTGTGGCATTGACTGCTGGGCTTGCTGCTGCGGCATCGGTTGCTGAAATCTCGAAGGTTGTGTGATTGGGTTTAAGGCATTGTTTGGGTTGCTCCATGATAGGTTTCTTCCATGAGGGGTTGTATGTGTTGGACATCACATTGTTGCGATTGTAGTTCCCAACATACATACCGGTTTCTTGATTCATGCAATCAGAGGAACTATGGTTACCTCCACATAAGTCACAATAGGAATCAATTACCTTGACCTCACGGGTATTTTGTTGTAACTGTAGGTTTTGCACCATCTTGGTAAGAGAGGCCAATTGTGCTGCCACTGAACTTGATGTGTCTAATTCATTTACCGTGGCTTGGCGTCTTACTCCTCCTCGCCTAGATGTAGGAAACTGAAAGTCATTCTTTGCGAGTTTATTCAATATTTCAATAGCTTCCTCAGGTGCTTTATCCAGGAGTGTTCCGTTTGTCGAGGAATCTAACATCATCCTTGTCGGGGCATTCGTGGCATTGTAAAACATTGTAACTTGTGTCCGTAGGGGAAATCCATGCAAAGGACACTTGTGCAATAGCTCCCTATAGCGTTCCCATGCCTCGTACATTGGTTCGTCTTCTGCCTGTCGAAAAGAAGTAATTTCATTACGGATTCTATCATATAAATTAGTGGGATTAAAACGAGTAATGAAATCACGGCAAAGTTCACTCCAAGATCCAGTAGATCCTGCTGGAATGCTATTTAACCACGCTTTCGCCCTATCCCTCAGTGAATAGGGGAATACCTTCATTCGCAAGACATCTTCATGGACTCCTTGGATTTTGAAAGAGCTGCAGATTTCCATGAAGGACTTGAGGTGCTGCCTTGCGTCTTCAGTTGCAGACCCACCAAATTGTCCAATTGTATTTAACATATTGAACATAACAGGTTTTAGTTCAAAATGGGCTGCTTCAATCTCTAGTGTAACGACTCCTGGGTTTAATCCATTTAAGTCCTCCTCCAGGAAGTCTCTGACAGTGAGCTGCCGCGGCCCAGGTGGCGGCGGAAGTCCTCCATTGCCGGCAGGTAAGTTTTGTCCTGCCGGGTGTTTTGCCATGGCTCCTTGGATTTGTCTCCTCAACCTTTGCCTTGTTCTTTTGATCTCTGGATCTAACTCGTACAAGGGGTTGGTTGGATTGGCCCTGGTCATACACCACGAAAAACAAAAGTAAAATAAAAATAAAAATAAATAAGAAAATAAAGAAAACAAAATTTAGTTGCCAGTCCCCGGCAACGGCGCCAAAAACTTGTCGCGTGTCAAAAGTGCGCGTTTAGTGCAAGTGAACACATCGAAAGTAATAAGTGATAAGTATTTTATCGAGTTATTGTCTCCTCAGGGACCGATATACTTAATATGCTTTCTTCACCTTCTTGTTCTGTAGAAAAGTAAAGACCACAAGTGAGTTGATTTGATTTATCTAAACTAAAATAACTAAGTAAAAATAAAGAGTTGAAATAATAGAGAGAGATGGGCTAGGATCCAGTTGCGTCGTATTGTGGATTTGATTGACTTGTCTCTGTCGAATGCAATCGTATATCACTGCCTCTGCAGCACTACAGTTTACTGCCTTGGCAGCGACAATACTGTCTGCCGCGGTAATCCCTTGCTCGTGGGTAGACTTTACCAAAGTTCGGCAAAGTGTCCTTGGATGACTCCGCTTATCCCTAAATCAGAGTGTTGTTGATGACTAGTCCTTGATGATACCTCCCGGCGTGAACCAATTATACTCACCAACCAATCTCACACTTCTTTTAGCCGCTGAAACTCTTAACCTATCCCTAGGCCGAGTTAATGTTTCGCGATTGAAACACTGTACTTACCCCTTTCGTGAATCTAACTCTCCCGAGCTTAGGTAAATGGATGATTCACAATATCCTCTCCCGAGCTCAATTGTGAAAACAAGGAATAACAAAGGATAAGCAAACCTTGATAACTTTATTGCATTGAATCAAAGAAAAAGTACAATCTCCTCTCACAAATACTCGACAACCTTCACCTAATCCCTAAGAAGGTTTAGAACATAATGGAGGAGAAGATAACAAGAATAGAAATTGGCTCTCTTCCTAGGTATTCCATGTATTGTACATTGGGTGGCTAGGTCCTTATATAGGCTAGACCTAGGGCAAACCTTTCCTAAGTAGAATACAACTTGGAGTAGGGAACAAGTCAAGTACATAATGATAAAAATATTTCCAAGTTTGCTTCGGCTAAGGGGTTTTCCCGCGTGGTCTTCCTTTGGGCTTTTCCTTGTGCTAGCCAGCTCCGATCCATGGGCTTCAAGTCCAGACACGTTCCTTGATTTTTATCTTTCCATCGCCTATAGTCTTTCTTCCTGTCTTTCTGCTGCTGTCTCGGCTTCAGGTCCTGCCTCGGCCTTGCCGCTGCCGCGGTACTGGTTCTCCTGCATAGATATGAAAACGCAGTAAAACGTGCCTTTTTCTATAAATATTATCTATATGAGTATAACTTCTAAATATATCACATTAAGCACATGCATTGGTCCGAGTGGGTGTATATTTGGTGATTAATGCCCATAAAAGGAGTAAAAAGTGATAGTGTGTTAAGCACTTATCAGCAAACTTATTGAAAATAATCAAATAAGCTAAAAACATAATGTATTCTTTTTTAACACACAACAAACTATAAATAACATGTTAACACACTTATAAATAAACCAACATTATCAAACCAATCCAAATCATACTTAACATAATATATACATAGCAAACACACGTATATAAGTAATATAGTATAATGACGTTACATTTTAACATGTAACATGTTGTAAACTTTATTTTCTAAGACACAAGTTATATTAAATGATTCTAAAACTTTATAACAAGGGAAAGAACTTCACTGAATTGCTTTGCCTTAGAACGAGTAATGGGTCATGTTGTAAGAACTTCCGGATCAACTTCCTTTGGTGGCATGGATGTTCTCACATCATATTGGTACTTTGATTATGGTGTTTCCAATCATATGAAAAACACTTCTAAATTATGTTTAAAAAATATAAAATGGGTCTTTACATTCATATTTCCAATAGAAATTCATTACCTATAATAATTTTTTTGATATTTCAACCTCTTTAAATAATATTTTTGTGTCTCCTAAGTTATCCATTAATCTTACATCTATTGGCCAATTAGTTGAAAATAATTACACTGTTAAATTTTTAAATTTTGGTTATCTAGTGTAAGACCAATCCTTATAGAAAAACTTTCAAACCGAATACCCAAGTGCTATCTTTGATATTGATTTTATGGATTAATCCACCAACACAATGTTTGTAGATAAAAACATTTAAATTATCAAGACTGACTCGGATTATGTTGTTACAATAATAACTAAACCGATATCAGTTTTCTCTTAGCAAACAATTTGCTAAGCGTGTTCCTAGGAAGTCGGATTTGCTTCAATAGCCTATCTTTCCTCCCACACAAATAATCAAAACAACATCTTGACCAAAGTCAATCTTTAGTTTTTGAAATTATTTTGATTTTAGAAATAAGTTCAGAAAATCGAAAGAAGTAAAATCGAAGTTGTTGATGCGCTTTTCAATCCTCACGTTTAGATCAATTCATTGCTTAAGCCCTTGGCTATATAGAACTTAGTCGAGCATAATCATGAAAAGAATTATCTCGACATAATAAAAATAAAGTAAAATAAAAAAAATAAGAACAAGAAAAGAAAGCTTTTATAAAACTTTAAAAACTAGAAAAAAGAGATGAAAGATATGAGATATGTTCTAGGCTAACCCAAGGTGGATATTTATAGCCTTCTACAAACCCAAAATAAAAAAGAAATAAGTCTTAAATAAATCTAAATTATTTAAATTTAAATAAAAAAGATAATTCACAAATTTAAAATCTAAATCACGTTTGATAAGTTATCTGAAATAGTTGATAAGCTATGAAGCGTTGTTGACATAATCTTCTAGAAGTTGTTGACCGAATGTCACATCAGTTTTCATGCCCAAAGTCATACCCACTAATCCAAACTCGATCTAAAAAATAAAAAATTAAAACTTAGACATTTAAGTACACTTTCTAGCATTCACAGTCCTGCATAAAAACACATGAAAACGCCAAGATCAGTAAAATAAATCATCGAATCAAGGAATAATTAAAGACAAAATATTAACTATTATGAGCACTTATCAAATTCCCCCTCACTTATTCATTGCTTGTCCTTAAGCATTCCTCAACTAAAATACCAAAATCACAAGTTATCATCTCTCAATCTCCTCAATGAAAGAAAATCAAAGCAATTATTGTAACTAAGAAATAATCAAACAAGTGGCAAGACTAGGAACAAGTTGAAGAAAAAATAAGACATTCCAATTCTTAGCTAATTTAATGAAGAAAAACTTGATACCCTCACAAAGATTCACTCATTTCGCTCAAAGTGTTTAAGGTAAAAAAAAATCGCTCAAGTCAAATCTGATTAAATCATTACTATAAGCTTGTAAATAAATCTAATCTTTAATACTAAAGATTGAACATGATGCAAAAGTCAAGAGGTCTTTAAGTAGGGTTGTAACTGGGGTAACCTGATGGTAGGGAAAAGACCGAAAAGAAATGGGTTAAGTGCCAAGACAAAAGATGTAAAACGTAAGAAATAAACCACGATATAAATCAAGTACAATGAGATAGAAAGAGTAAATCAATCAACCATTTTCTTGTTTCTCCTTTTCGAAAGTTTTGGTACTTTTGTTTTCTTTTCTTTTCGAACAATACGTACTTGTACCTTTTTTATTCTTTTTTATTTTTCGAAATCTTTCTTTCGTTTTCTATTCGAATCTATTCTTTCTTTCTTATCTCATTTTTTTGGGAATAAATGTGATCTTATGTCTTGGCAAGGGTGCGGAAAGATGGAAATATAGAAAAATAAAGGTTTTGGGTTGCATTAACAAGGTGAAAAATCAAGAAATGGGTGCAAGATCAAAATGGTTCATTAAGGGATAAAAATAAAACTTAGGCCATTTAGTAAGTGAAATGGTTAAACCTAAGTGCCTCTATCATACGAAAGCATCATATTCATATATGTAGTCTCAAAAAGTACTACATCATAGGTTTTAGAATGCTAAAAATCAGTTTGGTAAAAACAAATGAAACAAAGAGCAAGGACGAGAATATTATACTCATTAGGCTCAAAACTCTCAAAAAGGGTAAATGTATCAAGTTAGCGACACTTCAACTAACCAATCATGGAACATCAAAGGATTTTAATCAAAAATTCACTAATGATGCCAACAAACTATCATTCATGCTAAGTTCCAACAAAAGCAAGATCAAAATTCATCGAGAAAATTTAAGAGATATAACAAATTAAATAAAAGGCAACCAACAATTTCAAGTATATTAATATCAAAATAACTCAACTTAAACATTAAATAAGCAAGGTGAAATTTGACATGCAATCTTTCCCCCTCACTTAAACTATTTTGCCCTAAAATGTAAATGAAATCCTCAATCTAATGACGACCGCGTCCGCTGCCACGTCCACGTCGTAAGGTACCCGAACATAGGTAAGAAAGAACTTTCGTAAGGTTTGTCTCAATAGAGTTGAGTCGATCATGAACCTCGTGTAATTTCTCACGCACATTAGGTTGAGGATCCACGTCTAGTGTCGATGGTGGTGGTGGCCTCCGTAGATACACTCGCTTATTTCGTGGTGTAATAATTTCGGGAGGAACCATGTATAGAGTGTCGGGAGTTCTTAAAAGTAATCCCATCGAATCAAGACAGTGAGCCATCTAAAGCATCCATAGCAAAAGCATAAGTAAATTGATTAACATTAAAGGTTAATGGAAATAAGCGAGATGCAAGATGAGTAATATATGGTCCAAGTATAAGTGGGCGATTGGATCGTACTACTTTCTCAAAATCACGAGCAAACCAAAAGCCTAAATTTACCTTGATGTCGGTTTGCATACACCACAAAAAGAATAACTCAACCTTACTTAAGCATGATGTGGTGTCATTACGACCCGAATAATTGTAGGCAAGGAATCAGTGGATGTAACAGAGTGCGGGATCGTGAATATTTCATCCTTTAGTTGTGCGAGCATTGAAATTTTCTCTTGCTAATCTGGTAAGTCCTTCGTATGCAGGATCGGTGTCAAAGTCCTGTGGAATCTCTAGCAAAAAGGTGAAATACCTAGGATATGAGACATCAGTCATGAGTCCCATAGAAAAACTAAAATCCAAAATACTCATATGGAAATACTGTCCAAGCAATCAGAAAGAAACAACATTAGGCGAATGGATGGTAATTACATTATTTTGCCGAAAAATAAATGTAGCATAAAACTCAAAAACTAATTCATAATATGTACTACACTTAATTTCCGAAAATAAAGTCTGACTAATGGCATCAAAGTATGCATAACAGATTCACGTAAGTTTAAGGTCTCTAAAGCATGTATGGGAATAAATTTGCAAACTTGAAACTTACGATGTCGGATGTTATTAAACCTTATCGATTCTTCAACATTAAATTGTAGATAGCCTTGCAACACTTCTTTGATTAGTAAGGAATAGATCCAACCTCGTTGATCACGTTCTAAAAATTCAGGCATGTTCTGAAAATGGATCATTTGCTTGAAAATTCCCAGAGGTGCCTGCAAAATCAAGAATAGGATGGAAGATTAATAACGGTGCAACTGAAATTGGTTTAGAGTTTACCTCAACTTCGGCTTATCCCGAAGTTGCCGAAAATGTTGAGAAACTAGAGATTATGTTGAAGAAAAAGTAGGTATTGGATAAAAGAATGATGAATGATGAAGAAGTTTTCGTTCATGATGAAGGTCGACGGACAGTTTGTGATGGAATATACTCCACTAGGTTGTAACAACCCGGTTTTTTTCCAGGTCAACATCGGGCGTTGACTTGGGCCATGGATCATCAATTCGGGTATCGTGTGGAGCTCGTGGGATCGTTTTGGATCGTGTTAGGCCTTGGTTTTTCTTGTTGGGCCTTTTGGGTTTGTCGTGGGCTTGCTTGTTGGGCTTGGCTTGGAGTTGTTTGGACAAGGTTGAAGGTAAAAGGGTATAATTGTGTAATTAACCCCTTAGAAGACATAAAAGGCTGACATCTCTTTTAATTCTTCTGATAAAAAGGGTAAAAGAAGAGGATATGGGAAAAAGGGGGTCATATTCTTCTTTCTTCCTCTCCTAAGAAAGTAAAAGGTGAAATCTTGTTAGTGAGGAGTGGAAATCTCGTTTTGGGCATCAAGGAAAGGTTGATCAGCAGCTCAAGATCTTGTTATCAAGGTGTTTATCTCTTGGTTCGGTGTTAGAAGGGCTTTGAAGCTCAAGAACAAGGTTTGAAGGTGGGAAAAGCTAGGGAGAAGCTTTAATCCGAGTTTGTGCTTAAGGTCAGTACATTTCTGACTCTTACGCTTCATATGGATCATGGAATATTTGTCTTGCTTGATGGTTTTGTTAAAAATGCTTAGATGGGGTTTTGGGATCTTAGAACCCTAGAAATGGTAGAATTCGTATTAGGTGTTAAATGGGTGTAAAAAGGGTAGGAAATCATCTCGTACACTTTATTAAACTTGTAGAATTAATTTGGTAATCAATTATTAAGGTTTATGGATGTTTCTTAGAGATTTACAGCCTTAGACATGCAAGTTCGTGCAGGTGTATCGATACGCGGGATAGGTGTATTGATACCCTATAGGCAAAACGTAGGCGAGAAAGGCAGATGTATCGATACACCCTGTCTGCGTTTCGATGCAGAGTTGTCCAGTGGCATTTCTGGTTCGATACCTGTATCGAAGCAGGTAGGTCTTCCTTAGTTGACTTTGAAGTTGGTCAAAGCATATCGATACTGGTATCGATACAACGTGTTTCGATACCCCCTTGAAGAGGGTATCGATACAGGGTGTTTCGATACCCCAAGTAGGAGTATCGATACCCTTGAGTAAATTACACGAGTTCTTAAGGGAAAAGTTGGAAGGTCTCATAATGTCACCTTAGGAGTTCTATGGGTCGCTTAAACTATAAAAGGAACTATGAAATACATGAAACAAGGTTGATGTCCCGACGCGAGATCTTATAACGAATAACTTAATAAAAGATAGATGACTTAATCATTATTATGTTTCCTAAGAATCCGGGTGGATCGGAAGATAACGCGTGATGGGTAGGGTACTTGTCGTGTGTTGATAGGACACCAATATATTTTAGAGGACTATGGTTAATTAAATAATCTAAAGAGGATTGTGTGAGTAACCTAGTAGTTTGGGTATTTAATCTTAATTATGAGAGATGACTTGGAATATTAGAAGCATGCCTCGAGCTTTATGAATGGTTTGGCTTGTACCCGTTACATGTGTATTTGTGTGTGGATGCTGAGGTAACATGTTTTATTTATGTCTTGTTATTGTAATCTGGATATCCAATTAGTGTTGCAACACAAAGAAGGCCATCCGATGTAACATGCCGGGTGATGTATTGAAGACTTATTCCGAGTGTTGGGCCGCCTCACTCGAAGATGTAGGATGTAACATTCCGAACATGGGATTGGTTGGGCGGCCTCCATCCCATTTTATTCCGAGTGTTGGGCGGCCTCACTCGAAGTGTTCGATGTAACATTCCGAACATGGGATTAGGAGGACGGCCTCCATCCCGGTTACTATATTCCGAGTGTTGGGCGGCCTCACTCAAAGATGTTCGATGTAATATTCCGAACATGGGATTGGTTGGGCGGCCTCCATCCCGTTTTATTCCGAACGTTGGGCGGCCTCGTTCGAAGATGTACGATGTAGCATTCCGGGCATAGGATTTGAGGGCAACCTCAATCCTGAGTGTAGGATCCCGATGTTGTATGAACACGGACCTCACTATATTATGTTTATATCTTGAGATAGTTAACTTGATAACTCTAGCTAAGTTAGAATAGGAGACAAACCTTAGTTAGAAGCCTTTCTATGCACTCTTGATTATACTATCTTGCTTGCTCATTTTATTTTTCTTATGAATTGTTAGAGTTGAGATGTACCAATGAGCTTGTTAGCTCAGCGTGCAGAATTGTGGTTTTCCGTGCATAGGTGAAAGGTAGCTTTGGAGGGACACATCGAGGAAGGACTTCCCAGCAACAAATCTGTTTTAAGATTACAATAATTGATCTTTAGTAGGACTTAATGTATTCATAGGACCTTACCACGTATCGAGTTTGTATCTTTACTTTGGATTTTATTTTGAGTCGAATAATGTATTTTGAAAGGAGCTCCTATTTTGTAAACACTTTAATATATTTTATTTTGACTTACGTGGAATTATGAAACGTGATATTTTAAGTATTTGGACACGTGCTTTTAAAAGATTTTTGATGAGTCGGGTTTTGGGCGACCCGAATGTGGCACTTCGGATAGGGTTCAAGATCGGGGTGTTACATAGGTACTCAACACTGTTAGAAGAGTCAGGGGCAACGATCGAAGGTGAGAAATGATGTGGTCTTCTTCCACGATGACAATTGGTCGTCGAAGAGTTTTCTCTTTGCTGTCGGACGGTATGTGAGGAGAAAACAGAGTTGGTCTGTTCGCCGGAAGGGACCATGGGTGGTGGATTCAGAGGCGAATCAAATGTTGGTCTCCCTCTTTTGGAACGCCGAGGAGTGGCTGACGGAGGAGGATTCTAAGGCTATCGAGAAACAGCTTGATCACGGTCTTTGATTGGATTTTTTAGTTCGAATGGAAGTGTGGCAGTGGGCTCCCTTGTGTTTGGCTGAAATTATTCTAGCGATGGGTTGCCTCCCCCATTATTCACAGTCAATAGGGCTCTTTATCTGTTGTGTGGAGTCACTCAAAACGACCATGAAATTTGGCGGCACAAACCGACGTCGGGCATCATTGAGGACCGGTTATTGAGGGAGACGACGAGCTTGATCTCGAGTTCTCACAATGGTGTAAATCGATGAGATTCAAGAGTTTGGGAACTGGCTCTGATGCTTTTCTCGAAGAGTTAGGGAGGGGTTCGGTTATTTGCAAAATAAAGAAGTTTCGGTTGTTGAGGGAGAATAGGTGAGGGAAAGGGGTCTAGGTTACCTACCGAACTGATGGTCAAGGGTGGGGTCCACGGGTTTTAAAAAATTTTAAAAAATATTTGTTGTTTCCTTTGGGTTTGGCCAAAATGCACCAAAAGTATGGATTTTGCTACAATCAATGCTCCATCAGTTGTTTTCACTTTAGCTTAGTTTAATTCGGCTGAAAAACATTACAACTTCCTTGGGAGTTCGATTTAAAAGTTTTAGGTACCTAAAAACAAAGAAATAAAATTAGAATTAAATTGCAAGATAAAATAAAATTAAATATAAATAAATAAAATTAACATAAAATGAAACAAAACAAAATTAAATGGATTGCCTCACATTAAGAGCTTTTTTGTAACGTCGTTAGCCCGATGATCTGAGTCAGACTTCAGGCGTGTTCAAGTTGATTTTCTCAATTAAATCAGCTGATGCATTTTCATAATACAAATTCAACCGTTATCCATTTACTTTGAAACGAGTACTTGAATCGTCTTAAATTTCGAAAACACCATGAAGAAATACTTCAGTCATGACGAAGGGTCTGTAACACTTTGATCGCAATTTTTCTACAAAAATTTTCAGTCTATAATTAAATTATAAAACTTTTTGACCAATACTAAAGGATTTAAAGGAAATATGGCAATCATGAAATTCTTTAGTTTTATCTTGATATATTTTAGGATTGTCGTATGCATTACTTCGAATTTCTTCAAGCTCTTAAATGTGAAGCATTCGGGTTTCACCGAATGCATCCATTTCCATATTACATTCTTTTACCGCCCAATAAACTTTATGTTCGAACTCGACCGGTAAATGACTTGGTTTACCAAAGACTAGTCGATATGGGGACATGCCGATATGACCTTTGTAAGCAGTACGATATGCCCATAAGGCATCATTTAATTTAAAACTTCAATCTTTCCTATCCGGCTTCACAATTTTTTCTAAAATTAACTTAATTTCCTGATTTGAAACTTTGACTTGTCCATTCGTTTGTGGGTGGTAAGCTGTGGCGATTCTTTGGCTGACACCATATTTCTTCATTAATGCCTCAACGGTGCGGTTAACAAAATGAGTTCCTTGGTAACTAATTATCGCCTTTGGAGTGCCAAACTTGGAAAATATACATATTTTTAAAAATTCAGTAGTAGTTCTAGCATCATATTACGAGTAGCGTTAGATTTTATCCATTTTTAAACTTAATCAACAGCTAGAATTATGTAACAGTTACCAAAAGATGAAACAAACGGACCCATATAATAGATACCACATACATCACATATTTCGTAAACATGAATTAGATTAAGAGGCATCTCATTTCTATAGCTTAAATTACCGGCACGTTGGCATTTATCACATGATTTAATGAATAAATATGCATCATGAAAAATGTTTGGCCAATAAAATTTGTATTCAAGTATTTTGTGTATAGTTCGTTTGGGTCCAAAATGACCTCCGCAAGAATAAGAATGACAAAATTAAAGGATTGAATTTACCTCACTTTCGACAACACAACGTCGAATTAACTGATCCGAGCAATGTTTCCAAAGGTATGGATCATCCCAAATATACAATAGGGATTCTCGCTTAATTCGGCTTACCTCATAACGTGGTAGATCAGGCGGAAGTACCTATGTGGCTAAGTAATTAACCATGTCAACGTACCATGGAATCATTATTTGCGCAAGTAATAAATGTTCATCGGGTAACTTTTCTTCAATTGGTTCACCATGTTAAGGAACGAGAAGTCGACTTAAGTGGTCCATAACCAGATTTTCACAACCCTTCTTGTTCTTGATTTGAAGATTAAACTCCTGTAAGAGTAAAATCCACCAAATCAGACGTGGTTTTGCTTCTTTTTGTTCAACAAGTATTTTAGTGTTGCATGTTCAGAATAAACAACAACAATAGTGCCAATAAGATATGAACGAAATTTATCTAAGGCAAAAATAATAGCAAAAAGCTCCTATAGTTGAATAATTTTTTTGAGTCGTATCTAGTGTTCTAGACACATATGTTGTCACATGAGGTTCCTTTCCGATTTTCTATCCTAGTAAGACTTCTACGCTTGTATCTGACGCATCAAACATGATCTCGAATGGGTATTTCCAAATTGGAGGTTGAATGATTGGAGCTGATACAAGTTTTTCCTTTAGCTCATCAAAAGCTTTTATACATTTTTGATCAATATCGAATGTTTGATCCTTATGCAATAAATTACACAACGATTGCGCCAATTTTGAGAAATATTTGATGAATCTACAGTAGAATCCTACATGACCTAAAAAAGAATGAATATCCTTCATAGTTTTGGGGTAAGGAAGTGAACGAATAATATCAGTTTTAGCTTTATCTACAACAATCTCATCAGATGAAACAATATGTCATAATATTAAACCTTTATCAACCATGAAATGACATTTTTCATAATTTAACACAAGATTAAAATCAAGACAGTGTTTCAAAACCTTTGTCAAATTTGATAAAAATTCGTCAAAAGAATTACAATAAACTATAAAGTCATCCATAAATACCTTGATTTCTTTCTCGATGTAGTCAAAAAAATATGCTTACCACACATCTTTGGAACGTAGTTGGGGAGTTATATAGTCTAAACGGCATTTTTCGACAGGCAAACGTGATGAACGGACAAGTAAATGTAGTATTTTCTTGATCTTCAAGCGCCACAAGGTTTTGAAAGAGAAATGAAAAACCATCAAGACAACAGTAGTGAGATTTTCTAGCTAAATGTTCTATCATTTGATCTATAAATGGAAGTCGAAAATGATCTTTTTTAGTTAACGAATTCAACTACCTATAATCGATGCATACTCACCATCTATTTTTTACTCGTGCTGGAACTGACTCACCTTCCAAATTTTTTATTATCGTTACTTTGGTTTTCTTTGGGACCATATGGACGGACTTACCCAATTACTATCTGATACCGGGTAGTTGATGTAGGCATCAAGAAGTTTTTGTATCTCATTTTTCACAACTTCCATCATTTGTTGATTTAACCGGCGTTGGCCTCCCCGATATGGTTTTGCTCCAATTTTTTATCTTGGGAATGCAAGTCGAAGGACTATGTCCTTTTAATATCTGCGATATTCCACCCAATTGCTTCTTTATGTTCACGCAACACACTTAAAAAATTGTTTTCCTCAGCCTTTGAAAGTTTACTCAAGATAATTACCGGTAAAGTATTATTGTAACCCCCTTAGACTGGCCTAGGCGAAACTGACTCTAATGGATTACACGGGGAATATCGAACCAAACCCGCGAAGGCCCGATCCGATAAATAACCCTGGAAACGTTATATTTTTTTCTTTTCTTATATAGAGGCATAATTAAGTTTCTATATGTGTTAATTTCACGCAGAACAAGAACGGAAGCAATGCAACCACAATCGAGCACTCGGTTAAACGCATGAGTAAATTAAGGACTAAAACGTGAATATTTTAAATTCTAATGGCAAGGTAGTAATTCATTCCATATAATTTCAATTAAACATACAAAGAGCACTCATGATGAATTTCAAACCAAACGGAGCATTCTAACATCACCAATTACATGTTCCACTAATTAGGGACCAAAATATAAAACTTTTAATTTCTAGGTACTACATCCAATTTAAGTTAGCCAACTTGAAATTAAGTCAACTTTATACATCAAGGTGAAATTTCAACTCAAAATAACATTCTTCGCTACCACAATTGAACATAGAAAGTTATCCGGGACTAAAATGCAATTTCGACAACTATCAAATGAGAACCAGCCAAAGGTTTCGAAACCTTCATTGAAGTTTCGAAACTTTATGGAAAAGGTTTCGAAACTTTTCCTTGAAAGTTTCGAAACTTTCATTCCAGTAAGGTTTCAGTATCGCAATGAACCTCAATGTTTCGAAACCTACCTTGAAGTTTCAATACCTCTGTGCCCAGAAACATAAAATCAGTCCTTTTAAGTAGATTTAACCCACTCAAGACACAACCATTGACCTCCATCAACTATATGCATAATTCCTAGGCACCGAGAGCAACTTAGACATCCAATTATTACCATCATAGACCCCGTAACTCCTATAGGCATACTTTCAACCATTTGGCATCCAAATTAAATGCATCACAACCTAATTTTAACATAAACTTTCTTTAAATGTTTCTACTTACAAAACAACAACATTGCTCACCATCCAATACATACTCAATTTCATATAACCAAAGTGACTCATGTCAACCAAAAACCAGCTTTTACAACAATGAAACCATACCCCTATTGCTCTCTTACTACTACTAATCTTTAGAACACATACTTGAGCTTTTCATCGACACGCACTTGGAATCTTGCTTCTCTTGGCTGCTTCAGTTAATATCTCTGCATTGCAAGGTAAAAGAGAGGGTAAGCATAAGCTTAGTGAGGGGTAAAACATAGAAATACCACCCTTGCAATGCAGCCCATAAGTCCATTAATAAAACAACTTAAATCATGTCATATCATGCTCAATATAAGTGTTCAAACATTGTTTACAAAACCGAAACAATTTCCTTATCAAGTGTCATTTATCTCATGCAATTCAAAACTATAATTCTCAAGACTTTCATGCTTTTAAAACAATAACAAAATTTATGCCCTTTTTAATACATATGCATCTCTATGCACCATCTCAAGTCTTACATGCTATTCACCTAGCAAAGCTTAAACCATATACACTTTAATATGCACATCACAAGTCTTATATTCTAAACACATAGCAACGCTTAGGAAATTCTCTCGTGCTCATATCCTTGCACAAAATTTAGTCAAAAACACATGCTTGTGAAATTCATGACCTTAAAAATTTCATTTTCTAAATGATTTTATATCAACATGTGCTACAATCTCATGCTCTTCAGTGCACAAAAGTCTCAAATCATAAACAATGCATATTGACAACTAAGTGACTAGTTTTGTTCAAACTTTATACCCATCGAATACTCGGATTTCTTATTCCTTATCTAGAGACACTTGATCTCAACATGCATCGGTTGGACACGAAGTCACCCTTGTAAACATGTTACCCCCACTACGTACGATCGGACACAAAGTCACCCTTGTCTACGTATGGGTCAATTATATTCACGGTCGGACACAAAGTCACCCTTGTTTACATATAGGCAAGCTCTACACGCACGGTCGGACACAAAGTCACCCTTGTTTACATGTAGTCAACACAACATATTAACTCAATATTATTTGTGGTCTTAAAATAGTGTCACTAAGCCAATATCATTCTCATTATGCATGGAAGCTTGTTGTTTTACAATGCACTCAACATATGTTCATCAAAGTGAACTCAAATTATGCTCAACGGCTTTATTCGGGGGAAAGGTAATAACCATACTTTAATCCAAATCATTCTGATGCTTTAAAAGTCATGGAAACCATCATAAACCATGCATATACAACAACTAACACATGCATGCATCATTTTCAAATTCCATTCATGAATTGGAAACCTTTTCTTCATAAGCATCTTTCACAAAACTAATGCAACATTACCAAATCATTGGATATGTTATCAAATCATAGAAATTAATAAAACTCATGGAATGTTAAATTGCTAAAACATATCCGATACCAATAAAAAATAATGAAAACATCATTTAGACAAAGCACTTATCATTTCTCACTCATAAATCACATGCAAAAACTACATTAAGAGCATGACCAAAACATGGCAAATATGGAGCGATATGAAAACCATTAAGAGATCAAAACCATTTAACTTACTTACGAGCTTAGGGAGGTTTTTCACATCATCCTTATACCCCAAATCTTTGATAAAACAAGTAAAACCTTGCCAACACGGCAGCCCACTCACCACTTGTCCGAAACTCGCTTGCCGAAACCGATCGACACTCTCGCCTTTTCCGAAACACTTCCAAAAATTAGCTCAACACCTTACCCTGTTTTAACAAAACAAAAAAAAGGGATTAATGCATATTAATGCATTCAATCAACCTCCAAAACATCCCAAACAAATAGCCCCAAAAACTACACTTAAGAAAACCGAAAACTTATCTGAAACTCATCCGAACGACATCCAGCCCTTAGACAACGAAAATTACCACTTCTCAACATAAAAATACATCCAAGAACCATGATCTAACCATCCTAAACCAGCAGCAAACATTCAGCCACCCAAACAAGCCATAAACCGAAGATCTAAGCCAATTAACATCACCAAAACTTAAGATCCGGGTTTACCCATCCAAGAAACTTTAATTTCATTCTAAAACACATCAAAATTCATTGATTTAACCATTGAAAACCATAATTTATCACCTTGTTACGGGATTGCATCAATTCAATCAAAATTAATCGATAAAAATCGAAAATCATCAATTAAAACCTTTAAACAAATCAAGAACTTAATGTAATGGATCAAACACTTGGGAATTTCAATAAAGAACTCAAATTTCAGAGGTTTGAATGGTTTCTTACCTCCAAACATGATCCAACTTCCTTCCGATTGTAAAACCCATGAAAAACAAGTTGTAAAGTATAAGAAAAATGAAGAAATCAAGAGGAAATTGATGTGAACGAAATTGAATCAAAAATAAATGACTTAAATTGATTAAATTGAAGATAAATCTTATTGGAAACCAAGAAAAATGGGAGAAGTTGAGAGAAAATGGGAAGTTACGTGAAATTGTGATTTTGGTGAAAAATGGGAAATATATCTCAATTAAATCTTAATGGTGATTAAAAGAAGTTTATAAAAGTAAATTTTGAAAGGTTAGATCAGATTAGAAATATTGGATAAATAGCCCCTTAAAGATTCTAAGTTTTGACCCAATTACATTTTAGTCACTAAAATAGTCTAGTTTTACAATTTTTACAAAATAGTCACTAGTTTCCAAAATGTCAAGGTTCCAAGTATAATTTTCCAAAATTGATTTGACCAAAGTCAAATAGAGTCCAAATAATAATTTTAGAGTATTTTTACACATTTTATTTCCCTTAAAAACCATTTATAAAAATTAAATCCCGAATCTAGGCTAATTGGCTTGATCGGTTCAACTGAACCCTTGATCCGACCATAATAACATTTAGGCCCATTTTTGGGATGTTACAATTATTTTCTCTCAAAAAGGTATATTTTAGATGATCTGGTAACTCTTTAAGTTCAACTTCAGGTGCTTGCAAAATTGAAGGTAAAACCTTAGATTTAGAGGGAGCTAAAGATAAATTAGAATTAATAAAGAGAACATTTTCTAACTCTCTTTATTCCTCTTCATGGCTAAGTTCTTGATCCCTGTAAAAATTGAAAAAATAGTTTCAATAAATGTATCAATAAGTAGATCAATAATATCAACAAAATTTATTCTTTCAACTTGATTTGGGTATTTCATTGCTTTATAAATGTCAAGTTCTACAACCTCACCGTCAAATTCCATTGTTAACATACCGCTTCTTACATCAATCTTTGTATGTGCGGTACTCAGGAATTGTCGACCCAAAAGAACTTCAGAACAAGTGTTCGTTCTATTATTTTCCATGTCGATGACATAGAAGTCAGTTGGAAAAATAAGAACTCGACCTTTACCAGAACATTTTCGAGCACTCCTTCCGGATAAATGATAGAATGATCTGCCAACTACATAATCACTCTTGTTTCCTTCAAAGACTCGTTAGTAATCGTTTTATAAACAGAAAATGACATTACATTTATCGAAGCTCGTAACTAGCACATTGCACGTTTAATTAAAACATTCCCTATTTTACAAGGTATAGCGAACATATCTTGGTCCTTCATCTTTGGTGGAAGTTTTCGCTGAAATACTGCATACACTTTTTCTCCCAAATTTACTTTCTAAATGAGGTATGTTGACTTGCACTTTTTAGAAGACCTCAATTATTTCTTTTTCTTCAAATCTTTTGTCATGTTTCATCAATCTTGATAGAAATGGTGGTGCAATCTCTTGAGGAATGGTAGGTGGTGATGAAGGAGTTGTACCTTGAGATTTGAAAGTTGGTGTTTCCTTCTTCTTCTTTGGTTATGTAGTAGTTTCTTTTGGAACTTCAAGATTAACAATTGTTCCAATTCGGAGGGTGATAACACTAACATTTTCTCTTGGGTTTAGCTCTGTTTGAGAGGATGTTTTCCTTGCGATTCTAGTCTTCCTACGGTTTGAGCTAACTGAGAGATTTGTTTATCTATTTCCTGTAGGTAAGTCTCAATTCGGTTTTGAAACTCTTTTTGGGAAATTTCTAGTCGCTCAATAATGGATTCCAATGATAACTTCGGTTTTTGATTTTGTTGTCTTTGCTGATATGGTTGATTCTGTCCAAATTTTGATCCATATCTTAGGTTTGGATGGTCCCTCCACCCGGGATTATAGGTATTGGCGTTAGGGTTATAAGGTCTCTGGGAGGTTCAGGAAAATTTCCTAAGGCATTCACTTGGGCATTATCTCTTCATTTATAATCGAAAAAATATTTGTTAGATGCTCTGGACTTGTACATATCCCTCAAAGCCTTGTTGCACTCTTTTTATCTGAAACAAGGTATTGAACAATGTCAGCTAATTTATCAATTTTATTTTCCAATGAAATTGTACTTACCTCGTTAACCCGTAGATATGGTTCACTTGCAGAGTGAAATTGTTGCGAGTTGACGGCCATAGTTGATATTAATGTTCTAGCCGCAGTTGGAGTCATGTTGACAAGTACTCCTCCACTTATCGCATCAATTACCTTCATATCCATAGGCGTTAAACCTTCGTAAAAATATTGGAGGAGTCTTTGTTCGGTTAAGCCGTGTTGTGGATAGTTCGCACATAGCTTTTTAAAACGCTCCCAGTAATCATATAAAGTTTTGGTATCCTTTTGTCGAATACTCAAGATACTTCGCCTCAGTTCGTTTGCCTTAGCTGATGGGAAAAACCTGTCCAGAAAAAGGCAAGCCATATTATTCCAAGTTGTAACAGAATTGGAAGGCAAATCAAATAACCAGTTTTTTGCTATATCAACTAGAGAAAAAGGAAAGATGCAAAGTTTAATTTGGTCTTCAGAAACTCCCTGAGGTTTTGTACTCAAACAGACCATGTGAAATTCCTTAAGATGTTTATGTGGATTTTTGCTCAGCAAACCGTGATAGATTGGAAGGAGGTGTATCGTGCTTGTTTTTAGAGCGAATGGTGTCTCTCCATTCAGAAATTTAATGCACATCGGCTAGTTATCATCAACAGCCGCAATAAGTTTTCGAATAGTTTAGTTGTTATCTCCCATCGGAATTGGCTCTTTAGTTATGTGGTCAAAATGTAATTCTGTTTTAGATGCTAATTCTAAATCACGTTCTAACTGTTGTTGTCACAATCTTAATTTCTTTTCCCAAAGTGTTTGTGCGTGTAGTCTTCGCGCGTATGTTTAAATTTTCGGGATGTAATCTCCTTGTTCTCCTGAGTTCTTCCTCGTCATAAATTAAACAAAACAATTTAGTAACTTTGTCGTAGTTCCCGGTAACGGCGCCAATATGACACGGGTCCTGTAGTGTCAAAATAAAATGTCTTATTCTCAAATGATAAATAATTTAAATGTAATAAAGGAGAAGTAAAGGTCGATCCCACAAGGACTAAGAAACTTCATGATTATAGTTGTTCGATCGGTGATCCAAGAAGAAAATTAAATGATTTTTAAATAAAAAGGGGGTTTGTCGAATAAAACTAATTAATTGAAAATAAAATAAAGAAAGTGATTAAATAAGATAAAAACTATCCTTGGTCTCTCGCTTTAACTCAATTTTACCGGATCATCGGAAAAAGATTTTTCACTTCAGGATTTTACATCGATACTTAGCCTTCAAGGTTCAATCCTTGTAGAAAAACTTTTAAACCGAATATCCAAGTGCTATCTTTGATACAAGGTTCAATCTTTGTAGCCTTCGGGATTTTACGTCGATACTTAGCAAAACTTTCAAACCGAAATAAGTTCAGAAAACTAAAAGAAGTAAAATCGAAGTTGTTGATGTGCTTTTCAATTCTCACCTTTGGATCGAGTCATTGCTTAAGCCTTGACTATAGAGAACTTAGTCAAGTATAATTATGGAAAGAATTATGCTCGACATAATAAAAATAAAGTAAGAAAAAATAAGAAAAAGAAAATAAAGAAAGAAAGTTTATATAAAACTTTAAAAAAAATAGAACAAAGAAATGGGAAATATGAGATATATTCTAGACTTACCCAAGGTGGGTATTTATAACCTTCTACAAACCCTAAAATAACAAGAAATAAATCCTAAGTAAATCTAAATTATTTAAATTTAAATACAAAAGATAATTCTCAAATTTGAAATATAAATCCCATTTGATAAGTTATTTGAAACAACTGATAAACTATCAAGCGCTGCTGACGTCCTCTTCTAGAAGCTGTTGACCGAATGCCACGTCAGCTTTCATGCCCAAAGTCATGTCCACTAAGACTCGATCCAGAAAATAAAAAAAACTACAAAACTCAACCATTTAAGTACATTTTCCAGCATTCACAGTCCTGCATAAAAACACACGAAAACACAAAGATCAGTAACATAAATCCTCGAATCAAGGAGTAATTAAAGATAAAATATTAACTATTTTGAGCACTTATCGCATATGATTTTATTCTACGCATTTTTAATGATTCACCTCCTCTTCGGAGAAGTTTTAGAACTCACAAACCTCCTGAACGTTATGATTTTTCAATCCATGTGGCTAAATCAACTACTTTGTCTTCTATTTCTATTCCCACTTGTTATAAACATGCTAGGTAACTTAGGTGTTGGCAACAAGCAATGAGGGTTGAACTTCAAGCACTTGAGGAAAACTATATTTGGGATATTTTTTCTTGACCTTCAAATGTTAAAGCAATTGATAGTAAGTGGGCCTATACTATGAAACTCAAGTCTAATATCTTTAGATAGATACAAATATTGATTGGTCGCTCTAAGCAATAAACATGAATATGGAATTGACTATGACAAAACATTCGCATCAGTTCCTAAAATGACCATGATAAGAATCATTCTAGCTATTGCATCCTTTTAATCTTGGTCTTGCATCAAATGGATGTCAAAAATGTTTTCTTTAATAAGAACCTTAAGAGAATGATTTACATAAAACTTTTGTCGAGTATGTCCATGACTGCTTCTCAGGAAGTTTTCAAGCTAAGACGTTCTTTGTATGGGTTGAAACATGATCCTAGAGTTTGGTTTGAGAAATTTTACAATACTGTTATTAGCTTCTCTTTTACACAAAATCAATATGATTCATCTATCTTTCTTCATAATACAACAATTGGTATGATCTTTCCCTTAGTCTATGTGATGATATTATCATTACTGATAAGGACAAGGAACTGATCAATAAGCTTTAAAATAAATTGCATAGTACATTTTAAATGAAAAATCATGGGCATCTAACATATTTTTGGGTTAGAAGTTCACACTCACGATTATGATTTATTCTTAAACCATCATAAATATATTTAAGATCTTATTAAATTAGTTGGTTTACATGATGTTATTGTTGTTAATATGCTAATTGAAGTGAATGTGAAATGCTGAAAAGATAAAGGCAAACTTTTGCATGATCATTTTCTATATAAGCAACTTGTTGGTAGTCTTTTTTACTTAATAATTATAAGGCATGATATCTTATATGTTGTCCATAAAGTTAGTAGATTTATGCAATCGCCTAAACATCTTCATCTTACTCCAATTCATCACAATATTTGATATTTAATTGGAACGCCAACATGTGGGTTATTTTTTTCTATAAGACTTGCTCTTTATTTGACAATATATAGTGATGCAGATTGGGTTGGATGCTCGAATACTAAGTAGTCTACAACATGTTAGTGCATTTTTCTGGATGTTGTTTTGATTTCTTAAAAGTATAAGAAACAAGATTGTCTTTAAATCTTTCACGAAAGTTGAATATAGAGTCATGTCAGCAGCTTGTTCGGAAGTTGTATGATTATATGGTTTTCTTTCTAAACTAGAATTTCCTCAACCTGGTTCTACTCTGCTTTATGATGATACATTAGTGCCCATTCAAATAGTTATAAATTCAGTACATCATGAACGCACGAATCACATGGAGATGGATTTTCATTACATTAGGAAAACTTTTACTAGTAGTGTATAATTCTTTCTTATCTTACAATTTATCTTCACATCTATGATGTTTTCACCAAAGTTTTAATACACAATCGATACAAGTTTTTTAGTAGCGAATTGATATTGATGGACTTATTTGTACCAATTTGAGGGTAAATATCAATATATTCTTTTCTTCTTTAGTTTCTTTATAGTCTCTTATCTGTAAATTTTTCTTTATTATTGTATATATGTTATTACTGTAGTTACATATTTTTTTCTTCCTTTAATTAGCCTATGATTAAGAGCTCTGGTTATGCTTACTATATTAGATCTTAAGATTAAAAAATTTGCTCATTCTTAATGTTTCTATACATTGTAATTTTAAATGTAAAAAAAGTATCAAATTGTCACGACCCGAGTTTCGGAACTCGAAGTCGGGTTAACCCTAGGTTGTGGGCCTTGTTGTTGGGCTTCTTGAGTCTTGTGGGGCTTAATGGTTTAGAGAAGGGTTTGGTTTTGGATGGTGGCCCAAGGGTATTTTGGTAATTAGACTTTTGGGAGGAAAAGGGAAGGGAGAGAGAGGCATTTCTCTGCATTGTGCAGAGAGTGATTTCATCACATCCTTTATTGTCTTCTTCATCTCCTTCTCTCATCTTTCTCTCTCAAATCCATCAACCAAGGTAGAGTTTTTATGTGTTAGCTGAGAGAATCACCTTTTGCTCATAGAGGGAAGTTTGTTTAGCTTGGGGGGTATTTCTTTCAAGGTAAGTAGGGTTAAAAATGGTGGAGGTAAGGTTTTAGTGGGGGGTTTGAGGTAAGAACGAGAATAGGTATTGTGAAGGTTTTAGAATGATTTTAAGGTTGTTTTAGCTTCCTTAAATCATCTAGATAGTGTGGTAATCATTTGTTCATCTTCCTTGTAGTTGGAGAGCAAGGAGAGCCATCAAGGTGCTTGGGCAAGGAGAAAGTTTGAGGGCTAGTGGTGAAGCTTCTTCAGATCGTTTTGGAGGTTGGTACACTTCCAAATCCTTTGTATTTTCATGTGCATCATCATTTTAGCATGCTTGATTGTGTGATGGTTTGGCTGGGATAGAGCCTTTGCATGCTTTAATGGTGTTTTGAATTTTGGTTGATGAAAATGAGTAAAATTGATTAGAAACTCACTTAAACAACTTCAATAGTGAGCAGGAACAATTTGGGATCGAATGAATCAAGTTTGGCTAGAGTCCTAAATGTTTGAATAAGCAAAACTGCACTTTTCGTGAAGGGGTATCGAAACATGGGTAGGGCATTTCGATACCAAGTCGTCCAGTGACCTTCCCGATTCAATACCAGTATCGAATCGGGTAGGCCCTCTTTTTGTTAAATTTGAAATTGGTCAAAGGGTTTGATACTCGTATCGATACCTCCTTGGTGAGGGTATCGATACCAGGCATTTCGATACCTCCTTGGTGAGGGTATCGATACCAGGCATTTCGATACTCCAAGTAAGGGTATCGATACACAAGGGTTTTTCGCCCAAAACTTCATGAGATGATTTAGGAGGTTCTATAATTAATCTTATGAACTCACACAGGTCGTTCATGACATAAAATGATAAAAGTAACTCGAAATGGGTAAAATGGGTTATATTATGAGAAATTATACTTGCATGCTCGGTCTTGATTTGGTTGAGTATTGTTTGGTGTAAGATCCTAGGTGGATCACCTTGTTTGGTATGAGTCATTATTTGATGGGATCCGGATACCCAGTGAGTGATAGTGTTGCAACATAACGAAGACCATCCGATGTGAGATTTCGGGTGATGTATCGAAGACCATCCGATGTGAGATTTCGGGTGATGACTTTGCTCAATGTGAGATTCCGAGCCCCACTCAATGTGAGATTCCGAGTGAAGACTCGATGCGAGATTCTGAGTATATTAACTCGATGTGAGATTCCGAGCAGCCCGATGTGAGATTTCGGGCCGGGTGAGTCCCCTAGTTTCGGGTTGGCAGTGAGCCTCACTTTTGATTTGTTTACTTTATGCTTTGGTTGCATTTGGCATGTCATATCATCATATTATCTTATCTCGCATGTTATAGTTATGATTCACTTGAAAGCACAGTCGATAGGTTGTGTACCCACTGAGCTTTCGTAGCTCAGCGTTTTGGAATTTGTTTCCATGCGTAGGTAAGTAGGCGGACGTTCGGGAGGACGTGGCGAAGCACCATCATTTCGAGACTTCAGCATTGACTGGTTGGTAGAGTATAGTTACTAGATTATTTGGGCTATGTATTCGTAGGACCATTGTTGTAATTGTAACTCTATTTTATTTAATTGTTAAGGTCAAATGTTTTTATCAAACTTGTATTTGGAGCTCCGATGATATTTTGGGTTGTGAAACTACTTTGGATTTTAAATATTGTTTTAAATTAAGTCTTATTTAATAGTTTGACTTAAGTTTGATTTTGAAACTTTATGGATACGGGTTGGGCTTATGGCCCAAATGTGGCACCCGGGTTCAGGGTGTTACACAAACATTCTTCAAGAGTTTTTCTTTTATTTGTCAGAGATCCCTTTAAAAGAATAAGAAGATTTTCAATCAACTGAAGCACATATTCAAAATTAGTATACAAAAAAATATATCAGAAGAGTAGGATAATTTGTTACCAACGAATCTTTATCGTAACTCCAACTCTAGTTGTAGACCGAAAATTATAGTTTGCTACCAATTATCAGAAAAAGATTCTGTTGTAAACGTATTTTGTTTGGGTATTAATACATATAGTAAGACCATAATAAATAGTTGATAAAAATAATTAGTTTCGGAAATAACTCTCTTATTTGTAGGAAATCTACATTATATACAATCGTTCGTTTTAGTGTAGGAAACAAATCACACATTGATAGGAAATATACATACATATAATCACTCATTTTAGTGTAAAAAATAAATATCATATCGGTAGGAAACCACGCCTTTCCCTCCTCAAATGACTATAAAAGGGAGGGATGTATGCTTAAAAAAAGGAAAGGAACCTAGAAAAAAAAGAATGGTGGGAGCCTTAGAACAAATCAAAGGGGATTATGCTTAGCTCTACAATGTTCAGCTTTATAAATCCATCACTTTCTCTTTTTTTCTTATAATATTTGTTTAGTTTTTATTTTATTTAAGTATTAAAATTTATAATTAGAATATTCTAGTTTCTCAGTACTTGTATTTGAGCTTTTAGTTTGATAGAATTCAATTTGGTTCTATATACTTTGTTTTATGCCTTAATTATTTAATTTATTTATATGCATTAATTGTATTGTTTGATTTAAAACTCATGTAGCATACTTGTCAAGGGAGACCTAATTCATTTAATTAAATAAGATTAGGGTTAATCACTTTAATTTAATAATTTAATAGGGAGAAAATTATAACAAATAAATGAGTATTAAATAAATACCTCGATATACTAAGTTGGTTGGTTTCTCATTGTACTGAGACGTTAACCAATGGTATATTTTGGTGCTATATTTAATATATCATTCTCACTTAGAAAATGATAAATAATATAGGAATATTAGTATAAAATAAAATGAATAAGGTAAATAATTAGAAGAACAATCAACAATATTATTAATTTTTCTAAAGGCTTAGATGGTAGTGCCCAATTGTTTGGGTGTGACCATATACCCTTTCGAAAATTAATAATAATTTAGGGTCTTAATTATTTAATTAATGGAGTAAAATTAGGTCGAACTTAAAATTGATCAGATAATAATTTTTCATGCATTTAATCCTTCTGAAGCGGAAAATATATTTTTTCAAAATACGAGTTAAAATTTCCTAAAGTAACTGGACGTTTTAATCAAACTCGTATTTACAAAAAATGTATTTTCTTACCTAAAAGGATATCCTTATTAGAACGAAATTCATTTGACAATGACAAGTTAAATTGAGATTATCGTTTGAAATGTCAAAATGCCATGTTTAATTAATAAGGCACAAATTCCGAGCGCTCGTAAGAGTCGTCCTTACGCATAACCGACTCCCGAACCTAAATTTCAAAAATAAAATCTCTGGTTTGTTTTATGATGTCTGACCTATCAAAGTGGTTGGTGACGATTCCCAATTGTTTTCTAACCGAATAAAAAGGGTAAAATTGAGATTTTCTTAAATAATTAATTTGAGTTTTAAAATTAACATTTTTTTCGTAATTAATTAAAATGAGACTTGTTTTAACCAAAAGACCATAATTTCCAAAATGAATAATTTAAAAATGGTAAAAACTCAATTTTCCAAAATTTAATGAATAAACTATTTTTACACCCAATTTTAAAATGGTCGCATAGATTCTCATGAAAAATGAGAAAACAGTTAGCAAGGCTACAACTGCTAAAGTAACTAGGGATGTAAAAACAGTTACTCGGATGGGTTTCAGGTCGGGTAATGTCAGGTCGGGTAAAATCGGATATAGGTCATTTTAGGTTGATTTGATGTTTTGACTCGATTCGGGTTGGGTGCGGGTCCATTTCAGGTCGGGTCCATTTCAGCTCAGGTCCGTTTCAGGTCGGATTCATTTCAAGTCGGGTTTAAACAGTTCGGGTCCAAATCGGATAATTGACAGTTTCATTTCAGGTCGGGTCCATTTCAATTCGGTTACATTTTAGGTCGGGTTCATTTCAAGTCAGTTTTGTTTCAGTTTGAATTAATTTTGATTTTATATTCATAATAATTTAAAATATTAATTTTAATTTTGTATAAATACGCAAAAAAACCGAATAAATATTAAACTATAAAGTGAAAGATTAAATTTTGAAATTTTAAAAAATCAACATTAACTTGTAAGGACTCGATTACAAAAATTAAAAATTAAAAATATTAAAGTAAATTAGAAAAATCAGTAATAATCAATTCAAATAAATTAACTTGTAAGTTATAAGGACAAAATTACAAAAATTATAAATTTATAATAATTAAAAGTATTAAAAATCTAACTTTAATACATTATAAAATAATTATACTATAGTTTAATATATTTTAAAAATAAAAAAAATTAGACAATATATAGAATTTATACTATAAATGGAATAATAGTTATATAAAATGAATACTATATAAGAAATTTATACTATATGTAGAAAATATACTATATATGAAGTAATACTATAAATGAAGTAATACTATTTTTGAAAATAGAATAATATTATATATGGATTAATAATATATATATATATAGAATAATACTATTTTTGGAAGTAAAATAATACTAGAATACGGAATAATACTATTTATGACATAATACTATCTACGGAATAATACTATTTTTGCAAATGGAATAATATCATAAATGAATTAATACTATATATGAAAAATAAAATTATAATATATATTAAAATATGGTATACATAACACTATAGTCTATATATAATACATTAATAATTTAATAACTAATATAAGTATTTATATAATATATATTGATAATTAGATGTCTAATAATTATATATGTATAATGCATGTATAATATATTTATAATGTATACAATTATTAATTATGCATAGTACATAACTACATAACATAAGTATATTCTAATCATATATATATGTATCAATGTATGTTATATGTATACATAGTGAATTAGTGATAGTAGTAGTATTCTACATAGTACATTAATATATAAATTATATATATATATATATATCAATATATCATATACATGTATGTTAATATTATATGTTATAATAATTAGTAATATATTATGTATATTATATACTATGTATATATAACATATGTATATGTATAATTGTATATAGTAATTAGTATATAGTACATGTATATATGTATATATATCATATATGTATGTTATATCAATATGTAATTATGTATCATGTATGCTATAATCTATATGTATATGTATTATATATGTATGTATGTTATATGTATATAGTTTAGTACATGTATTATATATATGTATGTTAATATGTCACATGTGTTAGTATGTATTAGTACATATATCATATTATATTATCATATTATATATATGTATGTTAATATAGTACATGTATATATGTATAATTTTTAATGTATATTATATATATATATCATATTATATTATTATACATATATATATAATAATATAATATATACATACTATATAATATATATAATAACAAAAATCAATTTTTCCTGCCAATTTTGATCCCTAAAATCAAAAAAGTTTTCTTTAAATTTAGATTTCATTCCCCCCCCCACATGGCTAAAATAAAAAATTTCCCTCCCCTCATCCAAGAAATTTACTTCAAATTTCTAATTTTAGATTTACTTCAAAAGTCAAATCATTTACTATTTTTTTTGACTTGGAGTACTTAATAAAAATATATGTATATTTATTATGATATTTATATGTATATATTATATATATATTAATATATGTATATAATATAATTTAATATATATGATATACTTATATATATATTATATTTTATGTATTAATGTATTATATATTAATAATATACTTTAATATATATATATATTATACTTAAATGTATACTGATATATATATTTAATTTGTTTATGAGTTAATGAATGTATTTAATTTAAAATTATAATTTTTAATGAAATATTATTTTAAAATTATAATTAAAATTAAATTTAATTAAATATGTAATACTAAATTTAAATATTAATCCCTAAATTAATTATTAAGTCTAATTTTATATTTTAATTACCAATATTTTAACTTCATCAAATTATAGATATACTTAATTATATGTCATGTAAATATTAAATCTTGTTAATATTAGTTCAGGTCAATAACATGTTTGGTTCAAAACAAGTCGGGTTATTTATTAGGTCGGGTTCGGGTCATTCTCAGTCGGATACAGCTCGGGTTCGGTTACTACAGTAACAGGTTCAACTCGGGTTTGGGTCAATATCATTCGGATATAGATCGGGTTCGGTTCATTACATCCCTAAGAGTAACTGTGAGTACTTCTAAGCTTAAATGCCTCTGCTAGTTAAATGCAGTTCTTGTTACGGGGTCATTACCCTCTTCCTAAAAGACATGTTTTATAAGATATGCAGCGTCACCGTTTATATATCTCAAGACCTCCCTTTTCTTTTCCGATGTGGAATTAATGCTCTTTGCCTATTTTCAGGTGTGACATTCTCCCCTACTCAATCTCGTGACGCCCTCGTCACGAGATCCCGCTCTCGTGATTGGCATCTTATTACGGTTGTTCACCCTGCCTACCCCTCTCATATGCGCTCGGTGTGAAATCGGGCAATCAAAGTGACACTCTGATACTACTTGTCGTGTCTTTACAGATTGAGAAATTAGAATACAGAAGAGATGGCATTGTTTCAGATAGGAAGAAGATTGATGTTATATCTGGAAATTATACGGTTTTGGAAAGAAAGATCATTGATATAGCATCGTAAAACGATAATGTTTCGAAAGAATATATAGCACTGAAACGGCATATCAGATCAGATTTCTACAATGGAAGGAACAGAGCAAACTTATAGTCTAATTCCAGGTAACAAAGGATAGAAATTTCAGTAAAGCACTTTGATGCATGAGACATTAGTTAGCCACCATATCCGTACATTAAATCCGTAAATGCATTTACGGATTTAGTGTGTGTAGAATACATGCCATGAAAAAAAATATGTTTAGAGGTTGAACTGCTAAACTGCCTTTTAGCTAACCATGCAATGGAATTGAATAACAATAAACTAATATTTAGAGAATTGTGTGCAGAAATGTTGCTGCCTACCTTTTCATATACTATATATTTCATGAATAATTCCTTGGAATAGATATATGATATGGTATCTCTTACGCATTTCTGCTGGAACCATTAATCAATGGCTGTCCTAGTAGTCCGGCTGCGATTTCGCCTACTCTTGGATTCGTGTTATCTTTGTGATGATACAAAGAAGATGCTGCCTTGAAGATAAGGAAATTGAGGGTCCCCAGAGCAAAGTAAACAAAAGTCTGTTTTGTATGAGTGAAGAAGCACCCAAAGTTTGAACCCACCACACATTGCCATCCACCTCCATATTTCTTGTCAAATTCCTGCAAAAACATGTCTGAAAACCATGTGCTTAAAAAGGGTATGTTTAATGAAAAAGGAGAAAGAAAATAACCTTCTTGATGTAGGAAGCAATGGAGATGCAGTCAGAAACATCATAGAGATCAAGTGCTTGAGAAGCATAAGCCATGGCTTGACTTTGCATGTTCTCTGTCATGTCTGTTTCTTTTATCATGCCTTTGCCTTCCAACATCTCCTTAATCTCTGCTACTGTTTTAAGATACAAAAGATTCAGTTCCTTAACTTTTGGTGTTCTGCCTTGAGCAGCCTATAATGAAAACAAAGCTGAAACCAGAAGAGAAAGTTAGAATGATGATGTATTGCATATGAATCAGAGAAACTTTTTATGATTTCCGGCATGTAATTCCAACCCTTTTTTCTATTCTTTTTATCAGCTTCTTCACCGCTTTTGTTAGGTCAATACGGTTTTTGGTCAAATTATTCTATTTGTCCCTACTCATGCATAAACTAACAATTTAACCCTGTTCTCTAATTTAGTATTTTTTTAATAGGACCTATAACCTAAGGGAGGGAAATGGGAAAATGCTTATTGAACACAAGACTTAAAAAAGGGAAAGAAATTTCAACGTAAGACTAAACCATTTCTTTCGATAGTAGTTGATTAATTTGTTTATTTTTAATCTTTATACTACTTAAATTTAGGTCTTGGCTCAAACGGTAACGACTAAATAAATTAAATTTTGATATTAATTAATGTATTATATATGAGTTATGAATTTATTTATTTATCAAATTAATATTATTAATGTCTATAAATTAATTATATTGTTCATATAGTCTATTTTTGAGTTAAAATTTTTAAATTTTAAAAATATAAAGATTAAGATTATGCTTAGAATTGTTTTAGAAGAAGTATTTTAGGGTTAAAAAAAACAAGGTTAAAAATGTAACTTTCGGAGAAAAAATGTGTTTAAAAAATATTTTTAAATGATATTTTATAAATTATATTATAATATAATATCATATCTAAAATGATCTTTTTAAAAACGTTTTTTATTCAAATCAAACATTTTAAAAGCACTCCTCAAAAGTATTTTTCAAAAATATTTTTTTAATATATATTTTAAAAAATAATGCTAAAATATAATTAACATTGACTAAATTAGAATGTATGGGCTAAATTTGTAATAAATTCATAGTACATACACTAATGATGAAATTTAACCTATATATTACTTTTCCATATTTTAAACGTTATTTTTTCATAAAATCAGCTATGCACTTCAAGTCAATTACGTTTCTCGTGTGTTTGCGTGTATAATATTTTTTATAATATCGTTTGTGTTCAATTGTCTCTTTTTAAGTTTTTTAGTTATTTTTTTATTTTTAATTTATAATTATTTAAAATTTATTAATAATAAAAATATGAAAAAGTATATTTAAAACTCCTAATCAAGTATTTTTTAAATATATATTTTATAAAATTAAATTATTTTAATTATTTAATACACTCAAAGTTTAAAATCTTTGACTTCTAAAAATTCAAAAAGGGACAATCTTCATAGAACAAATGGATAGTTTATTTTATGATAAAATAAACGAAAATTTTTTATAAACATATTAATTTTAGGATGTAAAGAATCTATTTAAGAATTACATATTTAGAATTTAAGATTTAATATTAAAATTTGAGTTTAGATGTTAGAGTTTAATTTTAAGGTAATATGATTGAGGGTTTATATTTAAACCTATAAACTCTAAACACTAAAATCTAATCACACCCCTTAAATTCAAAACTCATCCAGTAAAACCCCTAAATATCCTAATAAAATCCTTAAAGACTAAGACTAAGATACCTATAGAAATAGTTTTCACAAGTACTTATGCATGAAATAATTATCTTTATTTTATTTTTAATATATGAACTAATTTTTGGATTATTATCTCATACACAGGTAATGAAAAACTTTTTGTATCTCCAAACGTCTTAATTTTAGATTTAGGGTTTAGATTTTTAATGTGAGGTAAAAATTTAAGATCCGGTTATAATTTAAGTTTTAGGGTAATATGGTTAGAGATTTAGGTTGAAACCTATAAACCCTAAACCTAAAATTTTATTAAAAGGACTTAAATTCAAAACCTACACTTAAATCACTAAACCTTAAACAGAGTTTACAAATACATTTATATAAATAAATTTTTCACAAATAAAATAATTACTCTCAATTTAGAGTAAAAATTACCATAATTTAATTACATTTTATAAACTATTTACATTATTTTATTTTTGCTTTACATTATAAGACTTGTTTAGTCAGACGCTGATATCATCTCTATGATACGTTTTAGATACAAATTTGTTACGTTAAATATAATCTAATACCTATGAGTTAAGTCTTTATTTAATCCATAATTAAGTTTTAATTAATCTGAAATGCAGTCCAACGCGATGACCCGACCCGGCTCCTAATATTTTATAAAAAATAATTTAAAAACTAAATGGTAAACATTACCATTGATCATTGCATTATTCATATTTTCTTGTTTTAACCATCAAACTATTTCTTTTTAAAAAATAGTCACTAATATTACATTTTTTCTTATTGTTATTTTGGTCATCATTCATCATTAAAAACTCATGAAAAAAAAAATAAGAAAGCGAAAATGATTTAGTGACTAAAACAGAAAAAGTAACATTATAGTGATTAAAATAATTAAAAAAAGTAATGTTAATGATGATATTGCACAAAATAATAGTTTGCTAGGCAAAATAGAAACGCGTAGATAGTTTAGTGACCAATAATGATGTTTATCCAAAACTAAACTGAGAAGAAATGTCAGATTGACTAAGAAAATTCAAAGGAGTCGTCTCTCATCTCAAATTGCCAAAATTGAATTTTCTGTTAGTTTTGAATTTCTTCTGTGTTTCTTCTTCTTGAGTGGTAATCACTGAGTTGAGAGAAAGGTCAAAGCGAGTTAAGTATTTTTGAGATTCTTGATAAGGTTATTGGTAGTGCGTTCTTTGGTGATGGCAGATGAAAAATCGACGGTCCAGATGCCGAGTAGAGATCGAGAACTTCTAATTCCGGTTGATGACTCCATACGCGATGATTCCTCCAAAGCTTCGTCATCGTCATCTTCTTCGCAACACGCCGGCCGTGAGGTAACCTTTGTCTAACTCCTTCTTTTTAACTTATTTTTGTAAAAGATTTTTGGTTGTTAAATTAGATTTACGAATGCGTTTGAATTAGATTTGACTTGGTTTGCAGTTTTTTTCTGGTTGCTGTTTGTAAGATAGGATTTGAAGTTTATAAAATTAATTGTCATGTAATAGAGCTTTATGGGGTTTTCTGTGACCGAATTGGTTGTTAATAGAGAGAAATTAGATGTTTCAAATTCATTTTTAAGCTGGAAGTTGTTGTTATTAGATGAGGTCTGCAAATTGAACTGTTTTTAATTGTGTTTGACTTGGTATTGTGGTGCAGAATGTTGCATAATTTACAGGAGGAAATGGTTTTTGTTTTATAATTAGAAAATGAGAGCTGTGAGACCATTTGGGATATAACTGGACTAACTTGATAGGGTTACATACTACATTTTTAATATAAAGGGTCATGTTTTCGATTTAGAGGATTTCAATGTGTCTATGGTTTAATTTTCCAGCTTAAAATGATGTGTGAAGAATGTTAATGTTCTCAAACAAATATGGGGTATTAGAACTATAGGCTTGAATTTGAAGTCATCCCAATGTTATGACATTATCATTTTCTGGTTGATGGAGTGGGTTAGCAATGAAATCTTTCAAAACAAATGATGACAAGCTTCGTTTTATGCAGACCTTTTACAAAATTGTCCAGAGCTGGGCTTCAAAGAAGTTCATGACAGGATGGTATGTGGTATTCTTTCTTCTCTTATCTTTAGCTTTATGGGCTCATGATGGACGTTCCTACAATTTTCATCTGCATGATAATGATTTGGATAGTGCTATTATTATCTTCTTACAGAGAAAAAGCGAACGGACATGCCTCCAGTTCAGCTTCTTCTCTTATATCCTTGATCTTGAGTGAAAATGCTTTGCCTAATGTATTGATCCTAATTTTTTTTTCGTAGATTTTACCTTTTATGTATAATTACAGTAAATTTTAGAACTTTATAGACTATTAATTCTTGGAATGAGAAATAAATCTAAATACCTTGAATGTTTCACAATTATAAACTATTTCATAAAAAAAGTGCTTGGTGGAAACCAAGTGTTTCACTCGTATAGCTGCGATGATGAATTTGCTGCACCTCATATTTATTCAGACATTACTCATTATAACAATTATCTTCATTCATAATGCTTTATTGGGAGAGTTATGTTGGAATCTTAGTATGAGAATTGAAATGGATGTAACACAATTAATTATGTTGGTATCTTCTAAAAAAATTGTTTCCGCTTTTTTCTTTCCATAAGCTTCTCATAAAATGAATGTCTTGCAATGCCTCTACTTCTTTATCATACAACAAAATATGTATTCTTGCTCCCATGGATTTCTGCCAACTTTTATATGATGAACTCAAAAGCTTAGTAGCTTCGGTTTCTAGATTAAATATTTCTATGGAATTTAAAAGAATTTATGTTGTCATTCATGATGTCGTTATAGCAGGTGCTGAATCCTATATTTATTTTGCAGTGTCATTCTGTTTCCCATAGCAATCACTTTCTACATAACATGGTGGTTTATTCACTTTGTCGATGGCTTTTTCTCTCCGATTTATGCTCAACTTGGAATTAATATATTTGGTGAGCATCTCAATCAGATAGAATCTTACCCCCCCCCCCCCCCCTAATGAAGTCCGGTGAACCTATTTCGTAGTTGTTAAATCTTTAAGGTTTTTCACCCTTTAATTGAATCTTGGAGTTTGAAAATGTGTTTTCTTTTCTTTTCTTAAGGTTTATGAATGAATAGGATTTTGTACCTTCGAATTTCACAAGATTGTGTTTTTTCGAGAATGATAATTATAAGTGTGTGGGTGATATATTCTTCAAGACTGGAGGAATCTTTATTTGTGGTTCTTCATGTTTGCAAAACTTTCTCATTTGCCTATAGCTTACTTAATAGTTAATTCTTATTAGCATTCTTTATATGAAGTTTTCATAGAATCAGACTTTAATAGCATGGAAATAAATACATGTATATGTTTAGTACCTTTTAACTTGGGAAAAACTTTAGTTAGATTTTAGTTTTATGTATTCACATGATATGTTCTAAAAAAAATGCTAAATTGCTTTGCAGGCATGACCTTTGCAAATTATTTACCCGTTTCACATAAATATTTTATCTTTAACATTTTTATCAAGAATCTCTTCTTTAAGAATGTGTGCCATCTGGTTAACATAGCAGGTTTATACAATGTTTTGACCTCCTTTTGCTTCATGAATAGGTCTTGGATTTGTAACTTCTATTACATTCATCTTCTTGGTCGGGGTATTCATGTCATCTTGGTTGGGAGCATCTGTCCTGGGCCTTGGTGAGTGGTTTATCAAGCGGATGCCTTTTGTTCGTCACATCTACAATGCTTCCAAGCAGATTAGTTCTGCTATATCACCAGGTATGCAATTGTGTTGGTTTTCTTCCACGTGAAGGAAATTAATTTGTCCAGTCATATTAAAAATTGGTTCAGGTAATGACAATCTCTATGGTACATCTGTTTTTAATTTTGTTTACATCTTCACTGTATTTCAGATCAGAACACACAGGCCTTCAAGGAAGTAGCCATTATAAGGCATCCACGAGTCGGTGAATATGCATTTGGATTCATCACGTCATCTGTTTCTTTGCAGGTAGGCAAATGAACTTTGTCTTCCTAAATTATCATTTTGGCTTGCATTCCCTGTTTTTGTCATTTCCATGCTTCATATGATCTTATTGGCATGCATGTCTGGATGAATTTTTATTTCAATGAAATTCTTGAGACTGCGCGTTGCCGAGTAGTTGGGTTCTTGTCATCTACTTTTCTGTACTATAAACATTTAACATCTCAATGAGGTTATAATCTTTTTTAAATATTTTGTAGAAAAATAAGATTTAAAATCAAGGATGCCATTTTGTTTTCAAATGCAGAGCCACTCAGGTGAAGAAGAGCTCTGCTGTGTCTTTGTTCCGACAAATCATCTTTACATTGGTGATATATTCCTCGTCAATACCAAGGATGTCTTCCGACTTAATCTATCAGTTCGTGAAGGAATTGGTAAGGCATTCAAATTTTTCTGTGCTGTTATGTACAAACGAAACGGAAAAAGGTGGGGCTGGGTTGAGCTTGAGTCGAGTTTTGAAACAATGAGTTTCAAATCGAGCTCGGTCTTGGGTCTGCTCAATTACAACCTTAATACTAAGTTGTAGCACTCCCGATTGCTGTGTTTATAATGTATATTGTTTCCAGTTTTAACATATATCGTACTCATTCTTCCACGGCAGAAATCGTTATATCTGGGGGAATGTCCATGCCTCAGATCCTGTCAACACTTGATACTCATATGGAAAGAAGTAGACCTGGGGGAAGCTGAGACAGAAGGTAACAGTTCTGGAGTGTTTGTTGTTCATTATTCATTGCATTGTCGATTAGCTTCGGATTTTGATCACCCGATCGGCCACGCAATCTTTGTTAGTATTACATATTCGAATTTCGAATATGAAAATTTGATGTTAGTGTCTGGTTTTAGTGTCATCTGTAACTTTGAGAATCCATAGAATGTAAAACTCTCTGCTTTCACGTGTAGAATGGTCTCAACAGTTCACCCTAAAACAAATCTGAAGCTTATGTTTTGGCCCTTGCTTATCAGTATAAATATACGGATTATTAATTCATACAAAACTTCAAAAGCAACAATAAAAGCTTAAGGGTCTAAAAATTCTTAGATTCTTTTAAAAAATTAATGAAACTTTTAGTTTTCTTACAAAATTAAATTTTTAAACAAAAAAATTTAATCAATTAATTCATTGAATAAAAAAATATTAATCAATTAAATTCTTTGACTAATTTTAATTATTAAATTTTTATTTTTTATTGATCTTAATGACATATGATACATTATAATTCTATCATATTCTATTTATAATTATTCTAAAATATTTTTTATAATTTTTTTTGAATTTTTAGAAATTTAATATATATATATATATATATATATATATATATCAAGTGAAAACATGAATAAATTATTTACCTTCATTTAGTTTTTTTATTTACACATTAAAAATTATGTTCAGGGTTATTATTTAAAAAATTTAGAGTAAAATGTAGTCCCTTATTGACTTTTTTTGGTCAAACTTTTCAAACTTTGACTAATGATTATTTAAAATTTATTATTGATAAAAATATGAAAAAATATATTTTAGAAACCTCTAATAGAGTAGATTTCAAATATATATTTTATAAAATCTAATTATTTAAAATATTTAATATAATTATAGTCAAAGTTTAAAAATTTTGACTTTTAAAATTTCAATAAGGGACATTATTTGTGGGACGGAGGGATAATTTTTAACGAGTAAGATGTTAGGTTTCGGATTTAAGCTTAGAACTTAAAAATTAAAATTTTAATGTTTTTTTAATGTTAAAGCATAGAAAAGACTAATGAGAAAAGATAGATTTTTTTATAAATACATTATGGAGAATTTATAATAATATTGTTGTAGGAATTTTTAATTTCAAATATATTGTTTGTATCACTTTATTTCTTAAAATATTGCAATGTACTGTTCTAAATTGAAAACCGGATGCTTCCAATCCGTCTTTAAACAATAAATAAATAAATAAGATAATAGTTTTGTTCAAAGACGGGTAGACGGGTTGCTTACAATCCATCTTTTGAATAGTAATATTCTTTTTTTTTTTAAAGCTGCAGGTTAAAGACATGTGGTGCTGAATGGGGAAGGTGACTACTTTAAAGATGAACTGTCTTTCCCGTCTTTTAACAGGCATGGTACAGTCTGTCCAACGCAGTGGACAATAGTTTTGGCAATGTGTGATAAAAAAAATTACTTGTTATATTAGCGTAAATGTTGTATAAGGATAGTATATATTTTTTTTGTGAATATTAAATTTTGTGTAGGGGTAATGAAATAAAAATAATATAATTATTTTATTTTAAATTTGTTATATTGATGTTTAAGGTTATTTGTTAAAAAAATTATGTAATGATTGAGTAAAAAGGGGAAAAAGAAATTTTTGGTGAAAATATTGTAAGTCAATCAAAAAATTTAATTTTCCGTTATAAGTTTGATGTTTTTTAAAATTTATTTGTTATGGTATGTATGATTTTCAATAATATTTATTTAATATTTTTTTTATTTTTAGAATAAATGATGTACGTGTTAATGTTTTGGAAATTAATATTGTTTTAGAAAGTCATCTACATTATATATTCGAAATAATTTTATGGTTTAGTTGTATTTTAGTTTAGGAATTCATTTTTATTATTATTTTAAAATTTGGTGTAGTTGCATTTTAGTTATTCATTTTTATTTATATTATTATTGAAACTTTTTTATGTTAAAAATATAGATAAAATGAGCAACAATATCGTCGTGGCGAATATTCATTATAATGGAAAAATAGTAAAAATCGATGTCGGTATTGTATTCGAATGTAAAATTCTTACGAGGATGCGATTTAAAAAAGATATCACACTTCGAGTTTTGAAGGAGAAGATATCGTAGAAAATTGGATCTCCTATTCATAGTTTGCGATATCGGTGGCTATATGACAATACGGTCAACTATTCTGCAATAGCTCTCGAAGATAATACAAATGTTGAAATTATGATCGCAAAACACGACTAAATAAAAATTCAGAATGTTGATTTGTTTGCTGATATTCGTGATATTTCTGTCCCATTCAGAAACGTTGTTGGGAAAACCCGTCAAATGAGTTTTGGTAACGAAATTAATATATCCGAAGATAATTTTGTTGCAATGCTGAAAAATGGTGAGAATTTGCATTGCCTTTAAGGAGAATCACTTGAAGATTCAAGCAAAAATAAAGATATTGAGGATCATGATTTGTTCCCCGATAACATTGGTGAAGCACCTAATTTCGGTGTCGAAGAATTTGTTTTTACATAGGAAGACATTACATTTTATGATCCACTATCTCATATGAATTCGATGGGTTTTGATACGATGAAGGCCCTATAATTTCAAGATATTCCCCATTTAACTTCAAGTCAGCGGGGTGAACTATTTGTTGGTCTTTGATTTTATGAAAAGAATGAAGCTTCTTTGAAAATTAAAGAGTATAGTATCATGCAACATGTAGACTACGTCATTACGAAATCCACCCCACATACTTTCTTTGCGAAATGTGTGAACTATGAACAAGGGTGCAATTGAAAGATACGAGTGTCTTATGTTAAGAAGATTGATCGTTAAGAGGTAACTAAGTACAATGACAATCACATGTGTTTGAGAACGTCCATCGATAAGGATTACATTAAATTAGACTCAAATGTCATAAGCCATCACGTGATAAAGTTGGTTGAAGTAAATCCAAGGGTTCTCGTTTTCTCAATTCAGGCAACTATTGCACAACATTTTAAGTATCAAATAAAATACGATAAAGGGTGGCTTGCAAGGGAGAAGACATTATATATGATGTATGGTGATTACAATAAGTCGTACAATGAGCTACTAGTTTTATTGTTAGCAATAACCTATTTTTTTCTAGGTACCATCGCAGATATGAAATAAAGGATGCATAGACCGATAAGACCAATTGATTGAAGATACAAAAAAAAATTTCATCGATTATTTTAGGCATTCAAGTCATGCATTGAAGGTTTTTCATATTGTAAACGAATGATCCAAGTCGATGGCACGTGATTGTACATGAGGTACTCTCACGTACTATTGATTGTAGTTGCACAAGATGATGAGAATAATATTATTCCGATTGCATTCGCAATTGTGGAAGGAGAGACGGGGGAAGTTTGAAATTTTTTTCTGACTAATTTATGTGAACATGTTGTCCTACAAGATGATGTTTGGATCATATATGATTGAGGGACCTGTATCATTACAACAATTAATCTAGTTAGAAGTCGTTAGACACCTCCGCATGCATACCCGACACTTTGTTTTCGTCATATCAGTAAGAATAACTTTGAGAGGTTCAAAAATTCATACCTTCGTAGTGATATTATAAGTATGAGTAAGTTTTCTTTCTTGAAATATTTTTAAAAAAAATACATATAGACCATTTAATAGATGCTAACAACTAGGGGTGAGCAAAACTCGACTCGACTCGAAAAATTGAATTTTTCGACTCGAATCGAGGTGAAAAAACTCGACTCGTTTTAACTCGATTCGAAATTTCATAAACTCGAATCGAATCGAAAAAATTTCAAATTAAGTTCAATTTATAAAAATATAACTCGAATAACTCAAAATTTTTAATAATTATAAAGGTTAATTACACATTTAACCCATGTAATTTTATTTTTAGTCCTTTCTCTTTTTTTTTTACATTTTAATTTTCTTTTTTTATAATCTAGTTACGTTCTAGATTCGTTTTTTATTTTATTTAATAAAATTTTTATTTGTATCTTTTATATTATGTTATTTGTTTTTTAATTTTTGTATTTAATTTATCATTATTTTTTGTCTAGTCTTAGTCTTACCTAGATAAGAAGGAAGTTATTAATAAAGCCTGTAATTTAATAAAATGACATATTCATACCTAAGATATTTGATTGATGATAATAATAATTTAAGTTTTTTACACATATAAAAAATAATATGAAGAAATATGTATGTAAATTTAAAGAGAAAAATCGAATCGACTCGAACTCGACTCGAGCTCGTTAAAATCGACTCGAATCGAAAAAATTTCAAAAAGAGTTCAAATTAGAAAAATTGATGACTCAACTCGAATAACTCGAAATTTTTTGACTCGAATCGACTCGACTCGCTCGAATGCTCACCCCTACTAACAACATATATTTTATTTCAAGACATCAACTTGTACGGTCAGAATTTGAGAGAAAGAGAATTTAAAGAAATACAACTAGCATGTTTGGAGTTGGGCCAACAATATCGACAAAGGTAGATGAGCACAATTGTATGATAAAGGTGGTAGACGGTATGAGCAAATAACAACCAACCTTAACGAAAAAGAAATATGCTTGTAACTCGTCTTTGAACAAAAACTATTATTTTATTCATTTACTGTTTAATTGAAAGCATTCATTCTTTAATTTGGAATAATAAATTATAATACTTAAAATAAATAAAGTGATGCAAATAATATATTTGAAATTAAAAATTCCTATATCAATATTACTGTAAATTCTTCATACACTATAACATGACATGCTAATATATCGAAAAATGCCAAGATTTAAGTCAAAATAAGTTAAAAACTTAATTAATTTAATTTCTTAATTAAAAATTCTAATCGATTAAATTTTCTTGATTTAAAAAAAAAATTAACTTACTCCCCCCCCCCCAAAAAAAAAAAAAAAGTTTAGAGGTTTCTTACGCCATTAAGCCAACAATAAAACTAGTTGAATTCATAGTTCATTCGAAAAGGTGATTGTATCTTTACAAAATATGAGAACACTTTATATTTTGGTAAATTTTGGGATTGTTTATGTATTTAAATACTCACACTTCAAAATCAAAAAAATTAGCCCGATACTCGCACTGTGCTTAGGAATGTGATCTTTACAAAGAAGATAAGATATACCACGGTCAAGAGGTTGAGTTTCCACTATAATTTTGGCTGTTCTTCATCCTTCCGGTCTTCGTTTCCCGGCTGGTTTGGCCTTCATTGCTCGAGCCGGAAGGGTATAAACCGTATTCGCTGGTCGGCTCACTGTACTCATTACTAGCACCATATTCCTGTGAGCCTAATGCCTTCCTGAAACTTTTCATGTCTTCATTGTACTGGTTTGCATCAAAGTCCGAGCTCCCGTATGAGCTGTACACATTGCTCTGTCCGGGTCTCATTCCTTCATTGAGATCCGACAACAATGATCCTCCTTCTAAAGCACGGACTATCTGCTCGGTTCCGAATATAGGACCATGATCAAATCACATGTGGAAGAGAGAAAGTAACTCATGAACCATCAGGTAAAACAGCTTAACAATTACCTGGCTCATCCGTGGTCGACGTCGTGCTGAATGTCGCACAGAAGCAGCAGCACAAGCAACCATGCGAGCCATCTCGTTTTGGTTAAATTCCTCTTGTAAATTCAGATCGACCAAACTGTCAAAGTTGCCATCCTCCAGTGCTCTTGCGAGCAAAGGCCTAGCCTACAATACCGAATCAGATTTACTAAATAAAAAGATTCAAGCAGCCTGCAACAAGTCCCAGACCATTATAAACGAAAGAAATAACTAACCCATTCGACCAAACTGTCCTCCGCATAAGAAGAGCCAACCGGTTTGTGTCCACTAATCAACTCCAGAAGCATCACTCCGAATGAGAAAACGTCTGATTTTTCCGTGAGTTTTCCACTCGAAGCATACTCGGGAGCCAAATACCTTAGAGAATGAGATTCATGTGAATAAAAGTAACTAACAAATACTTCTAATTACTTATCCTACGGACCGAGCAACACGAAAGCATAAAGCCTTCTTACCCAAAAGTACCCATCACTCGGGTGGAGACATGAGTGTTGACATCAGAAAAGAATTTTGCAAGTCCGAAATCAGCAACCTGAAAACAGAATTTTATGAATATCTCAATGACAACGCAGCATGAAAAAAAATACTTATATGTTCAGCAACCAAATGAAGCAAGACAATAACATTTCATAGATTCGATGTTTAGCAATGTCAAGAAATCAAAATGAAACCAATACCTTCGCCTCGAACTTGAAATCTAAAAGAATATTAGCCGCCTTAATATCACGATGGATGATCTTAGGATTGCCTGAAAACAATGAAATTGGTTATCGAAAGTAAGAAATTGAGATCCTACATCTAGACCGAATATGCATGGAAGAGAGGCAGAGAGCATACAATCCTCATGAAGATAAGCCAGTCCTTTTGCGGATCCTAAAGCAATTCTCATCCTGGTTGGCCAGTCCAATGTAGGTTGCCCTTTTCCTGCAATCAGCATTCGATATTCAGATCAGTTTACCATAATAAGAATCAAACATCAATTAGCATCCACGATTCAGCGAAGACAATCTTATTCTTACCATGCAAGTGAAACTTCAAAGTGTTGTTCGGAACAAACTCGTAAACAAGCATCCGTGTAGTCCCAGAGACACAGTATCCAACCAATGAAACAAGGTGTTTGTGATGAACACGGCTGATAATCTCGACTTCGGCTTGAAATTCTCTCTCCCCCTGCCCACTTCCAGTCTTTAGTTGCTTGACTGCCACTTCCTTCCCATTCTGAAGAACACCTTTGTGTACATACCCAAAACCACCTTGCCCAAGAAGGTTTTCATCAGAGAAGACACCCGTTGCCCTTGCTAATTCCTCATAAGTAAATTTGCTCTTCGAGAAACCAAATGAAATACCAGGAGACGGTGAAAGAAGAGCGTTTTCAGAGCCAGAACCTCCACTGCTGCTCATGAAAGGTGGAGGAGGCGTAGAAGAGCTTTCCGCTGATGTAGGTCCCCATGCTGTAATCGGTGGATGATTTGGATTTGGCAGAACAGCACCGTATCGATCACCCGGAGGAGGATTTTGCTGCCACCGGTACTGCTGGCCACCATGAGGATTTTCTGGAAGGAAAAATCAACAAGCTCTATGATCAAACCATAACCAATGCTCTGTACTTTACGGAAAACACCAAATCTATGATTGAAACATATAATATTTACTTCATTCCGAGCAGGGATCAAACTGGAAAACTGAATTTTTGTTTCAGAAAAATCATGGAACCAAAAGGAAACAAAAAAACCATTTTTTCTGCACCAAAAAATTAATGATATCAATAAAATATATGTATAAATAAATCCATTTTCTGACCTTTAGGAGGAGCAGGAGGTGGTGGCGGCGCGTAGTAACTTTCGTCGTCTCTTCTTCTTCTCCTCTTCTTTTGAAGACATATAAACAGCAAACTCAAGACCAATAATATCGCCACTCCCCCTATTGCTACCCCCACTACCAGCCCGGTTGAAATCCCACTGCTCGAATCGGAAGAAGACGGTGGCGTCGGAGAAGATGGAGTTCCTGAATTCGTAGGAGATGGTGGCGATGGAGTCGCTGGCCTTCTCGGGGTAGGTGGCGATGGAGTTGTTGTAGAAGGAGGTGGAATAGAAGGATCGGACGATGATGGGGGAGGAGTTGAAGCTTCTGTTGGCGGAGGGGAGGTGGATGATGTTGGCGGAGGTGATGAAGTAGAAGGAGGACGGGACGGAGTGGTGCTTGAAGGTGGAGGAGCTGATGGAGTGGCTGGAGGTGTAGATGGGGTAGCGGGTGGTGGGGAGAGAGTAGTATTGGTTGGCGGCGGAGCTGATGCTGTTGGTGGTGGTGTGGAAGGAGTGGTGGTTGGCGGCGGAGTTGCTGCTGTTGGTGGTGGTGTGGTGGAGGGAGTTGTCGTTGGAGGAGGAGTTTCTGGGGATGGAGGACTAATTGGCGGCGGAGCTGAGGAGGTTGAAGGAGGTGGGGATGTAACGTTGGTGGATGGTGGTGGCGATGATGGAGCCGGCGTAGTCCCCGGTGAAGGCGATGAGGACATCCTTTTTCTGTGTTCGATTCAAAAGAAGGAATGTCTGATTAAAATATTTATTGAAATTGGGTTGACTTTTACAGAAAAATAATATAATTAAAATGATATAAATATCATGGGTAAGTTTATCACGTTATTTATGAGACCAACCAATAAAAATCATACATGTTATCTTTTTTTTTTCATATCATATTGAAAAATATATGACATGGAAAAAAATGACATGAATAATTTTTATTGATTGATCCCATAAACACGTGGTGGAACTACTCATTATATAATTTTTTTTATTTTTGTACATAAATAAAATAAAAATAAAATATTCCATTTTTTCGTAAATTATTTCCTTTTGAACTTGGCAACGTGATTTCAGCAGGAGAAGCTTCTTCTAAACATTGTTGAAAAGGTCTTTTATTGGACCAATTACACACGGCTAAAATATTGATTAAATTTTTTTAAATAAAATTTGAGTTGTAAACTTAAAATTTAAATAATTTGATATTTTTATTAATTAATAGATTAATTTTAAAGTTTGAATAAGTTTTTTAATTATTTTTATATTATTAATATAAAAATATAAAATAATATATGAAACATATAAAAAATATATATGTATATTTTATAAGATTCAAGAAATTCGTTTAAATTAAAATTAAATTTAACTATAATATAATAAATAATTATAATTAAATTTATATAAAATCTCAAAAACTTGAACTGATTTGAACTTCATTCGTATTTTATAAACTCAATTTGAATAAAATATTAAATAAAATTTGAATGATAAAATATGACATATTAATTTGAATAATTTAATTTTTTTTTTAACTCAATTCAGTTTAATTTAATTTGATCGTAATGATCATTTATGTTTTATTTTTTATATTTGGTCACACGGTGTTAATTATTGTTAGACACTGACGGTGTACTGACTTGACACCGTAAAAAGAAAGATAAATTACCTAGATAATCTTTAAATTGTCGTTTCACTCTTATTTTAATCATAGAAATAAAAATAGTTGGGTAATCCTTAATAATATTGTAATCTTCAGGTTACAGGAAGATTGTAATAATTTTGGTGAAAATTAAACTTTTCAACAATCAGTTCTTTGAATTGGGAATCAATGTCACGACCCGGATTTGGATCCGAGAGTCGAGTTAACCTGAAATGTTGGGCTTTGATGTTTGACCCTCGGGTTTAAGTCTTGGGTCTTGTTAGGACTTGGGCTTTGGTTGTTTTGAGCCTTGGGAGATTGTTTTTGGGTGCATATGGGTAATTTAGGATTTGAAAGAAGAGGGGGAAGAAGTTTTTAATTTTCTCTGCATAAAAGTTGAGGTGAGATAAGCCTTTTTCTTTCTTCCCACTCTCTTCCTTCACATCCTTCATCACCCACTAGAGAAGTTAAAAAAGTAATCTTGAGAGTTTCTGCTGTGAATCACGTTTGTGTGTTGAAGGAGAAATTGTAGCACTTGGAGAGATCTATCCATCAAGGTAAAGATGTGCTTTGTTGGTGGGAAAGAAGAGTTTTAGAGTGTGTTTGAGGAAAGAACGAGAAAGAAGTTTTGAGAGACTAAACCTTACTTTTCTAGTGTTCTTAATGTTATGAGAACCTTCCCAAATGGTGCCTAATGGTCGGTTTGTCTTCCTCTTGTAGAGAAACAAGTTGGAGAGTCATCTACAAGCTTAGGGAAAGAGAAAGCTTAAAGGGAAGGAGGATGTGGTTGTTGTTGTTTGCTTAAGGTTGGTGTTCCTCCAACTCCTTAGCATCATGCATTTCATGTTTTTAAGCTTAGTTGCATGTTTGTTGATTTGTTGGTATGCTTGGTAGCTTAATATGCCCTCTAATTGTAGACTATTGATTGGTTGATGAAACTTTGTGTTTAAGGTGTAAATATGCTTAGAATCATCCCCTAGAGTGTATGAATAGTGGGAAAGTCATTAGAATCGGTTTGGGTAGAGTTCTAAGTGATTGAAGGTTCAAAACCACATATTTCGTGCAGGGGTATCGATACCCTCGATAGGCATATCGATAACCTAGAGAGTAAACTAAGGCATGAAAGGCAGGCATTTAAGAACACCTAGCCCGTGTTTCAATATCAAAAATTCAAGAGGCAAATCGTTTCGATATTGCCTTAGGGGAGTATCAAAACAGGGTAGTGTATCGATACACCACATAGGTGTATTGATACGAGTAGGCTCCTTGGTCTTAGGTCAACAACTTGGCATATCGATACGTATATGAAGTGTATTGATACTGGGGGCGTTTCGATACCACCTTTATAGGGTTTTGATACCTCTAGACAATCTGCCCAAGTTTTTAAGGGTTTGGTTTGAGGGTTCCATAATTTATGTTGTGGGTCCCTAATGGTTAAATAACCCTATAAAATGAATATTAAAATTGAGAAATTAACCTTTTAGTTGTGTCTAAGTAGGAGTTGGCTAAAAACATGGAAAATGGTACAAACTTAATATGGGATGGAAAACCAATGGTATTTGATGATATAAATATATATGATATGGTAATCTAGGGACCTTGCTTAGTGTTGATGGGTCACCTAGAGTTATATATTATTATGTGGTAGGTCCGGAAACCCCTTATTATATACATGATTAAAGTGTTGCAACACTCGAAGACTTTCCGAACGTAGGTTCCCGATGCTTAGTGGACGCGGGACAGTTCAAAGATGCTTAATGAACCATTCTAAGCATGGATGTAGCATCCCGATGCTTAGTGGACGCAGGCCTCATCCTAGAGTATGAGATCTCGATTATTAGTGGACGCAGGCCCTACTCGTAGTGTATGATCTCGATGCTTAGTGGTCACGGGTCGTACTACTTACATATAATATATATATATATATATATGTGCGTGTGTGAGAGAGAGAGAGAGGTAAATATATGAGATATGTGGACTTAAGATATATGGAATTCTCTTGTGATGCATATGCCATGGGTCAATATTATACATGCATAATATCTTGTGTTTAAGCGAATATGGTAGCGTCATCGTATTCATGCCTTGTCATTCTATCATGCCTCATATGCTTAATTATGATATGTTTGATGTGAACCGGTTGGTAGAGTACCCACTGATTTTTTGTAGCTCAGTGTTTCGAAATATGTTTTCATGCGTAGATTAGGAAGAGCTTGTAGCTAAGGAGCATCATCATGGTGGTTTCAACATTGATAATTGTTTTCAGAGTACTGTTATTACATGTAATAGGCTATGTACGTGTAGGACCCTATATATAATTATAATTCTATTTTATTATTTGAGTCAAATATTTTAAACATGTTTGTAATATTTTGGATCTCTAACAACTTTAAATTATTCAAAATTTATGTTTTAACTTGAATTGTATTTTATAAATTGACGTTGGACTTGAAATTTAATTTATTTTGTTGGGTTTTTGAAAGAAATTTTGAAATACTGATTTTGGGCCTTCAACCCAACATGACACCGGGTTGAGGGTGTTATATTTAATGGTATTAGAGCCTAGGTTAAGTCGGTTCTAGGAAGTCCCCGGGAAAGTCTAGTGTGATATATATGTGTTAGATAAGTACATGCTCATGAGTCAAAGTCATACTTGTTTAAATGCTGAAAATTCAATGGTGTGACCTTGTTTGTTTATTTAAGAATAGAAGTATGTTGAGAAGGAGTATATGAGTGAGACCCACATCAGCACCTTGAGGGATCGGTTCACTTATCTTGTGTAAGGGAACCTATCGATTTTCGGTATGTGCAAGTTTTCGACACAATCCCAAGAATGGATTGGCTATTCGAACACAATGCGAGTCTTGGGTGTAGGTCAAAGAGTTTGAAGCTCCGTGTTGCGGACGATTCTAAGCTTATTGTGAGGGTGAGAGAAACTCTTGTTTACCGAATGTTGTGTCGGTGTTTTCAGCTCAACGGTTGATCTAACAAGGTTGTGAGGCTTTCTTAGCTCACTTAGTGGATGTGAGGGTAGAGAAACCGGAGTTGGAGAGTTTGAGGAAATTGTATGAGTTTGTGGATGTGTTTCTAGAGGAGTTGCTCGGTTTACCTCCTAATCGTGAGTTAGAGTTCCGTATAGAGGTGATGCTTGGTACGACACCGATGTCCATAGCACCTTACTGTATGGCACCTGTGAAGATGAAAGAGTTGAAACAATAGATAGAAGAGTTGCTTGAGAGATATTTTATCAGATCGAGTGTGTTACCGTGGGGAGTACGAGTTTTGTTTGTTAAAAAGAAGGACAGATCAATGCGGATGTGCATTGACTACCGTCAGCTCAATAAGGTCATGACAAAGAATCGTTACCCTTTGCCTAGGATCGATGACCTATTTGATCAGTTGAGAGGTGCCCGTGTGTTTCTAAGATCGATCTGAGATTGGGGTACTATCAGTTGATGGTGGTGGAAGAGGATCTCCAAAAGACCGCTTTTAGGACGCGATACGGGCATTATGAGTTCCTAGTGATGTCTTTTGGGTTTACGAATGCACCTGAAGCTTTTATTGACTTGATGAAACGAATCTTTCAATCGTACTTGGATCAGTTTGTGGTTGTTTTCATCGACGACATCTTGGTGTACTTACGCTTGGAGGAGGAGCATGACTATCACCTGAGAGTAGTTCTCCAGGTTTTGAGGGATAGGCGTCTCTATGCTAAGTTTAGTAGGTGTGAGTTCTGGATGTCAGAAATGGCATTTTTGGGCCACATTATTGCAGTGGATGTCATCCGTGTGGATCTTCAGAAAATCCAAGTTGTGGTGGAATGATAACCACCATGGAATGTATCAGAGGTACGTAACTTTCTTGGACTTATCGAATACTATAAGAGGTTTGTCAAGGGCTTCTTAATCATAGCAGCACTGTTGACAAACTTGCTTCAGAAAGGGGTTCCGTTTGTGTGGAATGAGAGGAGACAACAAAGTTTTGAGCAACTTAAGGCTTATATTACGGATGCAACGATCTTAATACAACCGGAACCGGGTGAAAATTATGTGGTGCTTAGTGATGCTTCCTTGAGTGGGTTAGGTTGTGTGCTTATGCAAGAGGGTAATGTGGCTGCTTATTCCTCGAGACAGTTGAAACCCCATGAAAGGAATTATCTTACACATGATCTAAAGTTAGCGACAATTATCTTTGCGTTGAAGATATGGAGGCATTATATCTATGGGGAGAAATGTTATGTATACATCGACCATAAGAGTTTAAAGTATCTATTCACCCAAAAAGAGTTAAATCTGAGACAACGATGGTGGATAGAGTTGCTAAAAGACTATGAATGTGTTATAAAGTATCACCCCTACAAGGCAAATATGGTCGTTAATGCCTTGAGTAAGAAATCCATGCCGAACTTGAGAGCCATGTTTGCTCGGTTGAGAATGACCGAGGATGGAGGTCTGTTGGCAGTTAGTTTAGGAGATAAAGAAGGCCCAAGAATTGGATGAGGAGTTAGTAGCTCAGTTAGAGGCTTGTTAGAGAAGTGAGGTGTCAGAATTTGAGGTACAAGAGGGTGGATTCCTTTACTTCAAGGGTCATTTATGTGTCCCAACTTTGGAGTATTTGAGAGACCGTATCATAAGGGAAGCTCGTCGTAGTCCGTTTTCTCTTCATCCGGGAAGTAACAAGATGTAACAAGATCTTTATACTTTCTTTTGGTGGCCTTGAATGAAAAGAGATGTTTTTGAGTTTGTAACGAGGTGTTTGGCTTGTTAGCTTATGAAAGTGGAACATTAGGTTCCTCCAGGTTTGCTTCAGCCTATATAGATTCCATAGTGGAAGTGGGGTCGAGTGACCATGGACTTTGTCACCGGGTTACCAATGACGTTGAGGAAGCATGATTTTGTGTGGTTCAATGTTGATCTGTTGACTAAGTCGGCTCACTTCTTGCCGGTGAGGATGAACTTCAGTTTGGAAAAGTTGGAACAATTGTACATAAAAGAGATCGTAAGGTTGCATGGGTACCTTCATCGATCATACCGGATAGAGATTCGAGGTTCACGATGAGGTTGTGGAAGTCTATCCATAAGGCTTTGGATACCAAGTTACACTTCAGTACAACTTTTCATCCTCAGACCGATAGACAGTCTAAGCGAGTCATCCAAATCTTGGAGGATATGCTTAGATGTTGCGTAGTGGACTTTGCTCGAAGTTGGGAAGATCAATTACCGCTTGTGAAGTTTGCTTACAATAACAATTATCAGTCAAGTATCAAGATGACTTCTTTTGAGACCTTTTACGGGTGTAGGTGTATGACACCCTTGTGTTGGACTGATATTAATGAAAGAAGGATAGTAGGTTTTGAGCTCATTAAAGAGACTGAAGAAAAAGTTTAGATCATCAAGAAAAGGTTGCAAGCAACATTTGACCGACAAAAAGCTTACTTGGATCGTAGGCGTAAGCACGTTGAGTATGAGGTGGGTTAAAAGGTGTTTCTTAAGGTATCACTATGGAAAGGTATCATCAAGTTTGGGTGGAAAGAAAAGTTGATTCCAGGGTACGTGGAACCATATGAAGTTCTTGAGAGAGTGGGACCCGTGGCTTACTGACTAGCCTTACCTCAAGAGTTAGCTCGTATCCAAGATGTGTTTCACGTGTCTATGTTGATACGTTATCGTTCGGATCCTTCGCACGTTGTACAACTTGAGGAAATCAAAGTCAATAAGGATTTGACTTACGAGAAGAGGCCAATCGGAATCCTTGATAGAGGAGTAAAAGAGCTTCGGAACAAGAGCATACCTTTAGTAAAAGTGTTGTGGAGGAATCATGGTGTCGAAGAAGCAACATGGGAAGTTGAAAAGGATATGAGAGCTCAGTATACGTATCTCTTTCTGTCAAGTAAATTTCGAGGATGAATTTTTCTTTAAGGAGGGGAGAGTTGTCACGACCCGAATTCGGATCCGAGAGTCGGGTTAACCCGAAGTGTTGGGCTTCGATGTTTGAGGCTTAGTTGGGCCTTGTTCTTTGGTTTTTTTGATCATTTGGAGTTTGTTTTTAGGGCATATGGGTAATTTAGGATTTGAAAGAAGAGGGGAAAGATGGTTTTAATTTTCTCTGCAGAAATTTTGAGGTGAGTTTACCCTTGTCCTTACTTCTCACTCTCTTCCTTCACATCCTTCATCACCCACTAGAGAAGTTAAAAAAGTAATCTTGAGAGTTTCTGTTGTGAATCACGTTTGTGTGTTGAATGAGAATTTGTTGTGCTTGGAGAGATCTATTCATCAAGGTAAAGATGTGCTTTGTTGGTGGGAAATAAGAGTTTTAGAGTGTGTTTGAGGGAAGAACGAGAAAGAAGTTTTGAGAGACTAAACCTCAATTTTCTAGTGTTCTTAATGTTTTGAGAACCTTCCCAAATGGTGCCTAATGGTTGGTTTGTCTTCCTCTTGTAGAGAAACATGTTGGAGAGACATCTATAAGTTTAAGGAAAGAGAAAGCTTAAAGGAAAGAAGGAGGAGGTGGTTGTTGTTGTTTGCTTAAGGTTGGTGTTCCTCCAACTCCTTAGCATCATACATTTCATGGTTTTAAGCTTAGTTGCATTTTTGTTGATTTGTTGGTATGCTTGGTAGCTTAATATTCCCTCAAATGGTAGATTATTGATTGGTTGATGAACCTTTGTGTTTAAGGTGTAAACATGCTTAGTATTATCCCCTAAAGTGTATGAATAGTGGGAAAGTCATTGGAATCGATTTGGGTAGAGTTCTAAGTGACTGAAGGGTCAAAACTGCATATTTCGTGCAGGGGTATCGATACCCTCGATAAGCATATCGATGCCCTAGAGAGTAAACTAAGGCATGAAAGGAAGGCATTTCGGAACACCTAACCCGTGTTTCGATACCAAAAATTCTAGTGGCAAATCGTTTTGATACTTCCTTAGGGGGCATATCAAAACAGGGTAGTGTATCGATACACCAAATACGTGTATCGATACGGGTAGGCTCCTTGATCTTGGGTCAACGACTTAGCGTATCGATACGTGTGGGAAGTGTATCGATATTGAGGGAGTTTCGATACCTTTAGGCAATCTGCCCAAGTTTTTAAGGGCTGAGTTTGAGGGTTCCATAATTTATGTTGTGGATCCCTAAGGGTTAAATAAGCTATAAAATAAATATTAAAACCGAGAAATTAACCTTTTAGTTGTGTCTAAGTAGGAGCTTGCTAAAAACATGGAAAATTGTACGAATTTGATATAGGATGGGAAACCAATGGTATTTGATGATATAAATATATATGATATGGTAATCTAGGGACCTTGCTTAGTGTTGATGGGTCGTCTAGAGTTATATATTATTATGTGATGGATCCGAAACCCCTTATTATATACATGATTAAAGTGTTGCAACACTCGAAGACTTTCCGAACGTAGGATCCCGATGCTTAGTGGACACGAGCCAGTTCGAAGATGCTTGATGAACCATTCCAAGCATGGATGTATGATCCCGATGCTTAGTGGACGAGGACCCTGCTCGTAGTGTATGATCTCGATGCTTAGTGGTTACGGGTCGCACTAATAATATATATGATATATATATATATATATGAGATATGTGGATTTCTTTTGTGATGCATATGCCATGAGCCTATATTGTACATGCATAATATCATGTGTTTAGGAGTTAGGAGGATATGGTAGCACCATCGTATTCATGCCATGTCATTATATCATGCCTCATATGCTTAATTATAATATGTTTGATGTGAACCGACTAGTAGAGTACCCAATGAGCTTTTGTAGCTCAATGTTTCGAAATATGTTTTCGTGCGTAGGTTAGGAAGAGCTTTTAGCAGAGGAGCATCATCGTGGTGGGTTCAACATCGTTAATCATTGTCAGAGTATTGTTACTAGATTTAGTGGTCTATGTACTTGTAGGACCCTATATGTAATTGTAACATTGTTTTATTATTTGAGTTGAATGCTTTAAACTGGTTTGTAATATTTTGAAGCTCCAACTACTTTAAGTTATTTAGAATTTATGTTTTAACTTGAATTGGATTTTATGAATTGACGTTGGACTTGAAATTTGATTTATTTTGTTGGGCTTTTAAAAGAAATTTTTAAAATACGAGTTTTGGGTCGGAGGCCCAATATAACATCAGGTCGAGGGTGTTACAATTAATATAGTAAAAAAATTAAGGATTGAGGTAGACGAAAAAAATATAAAAGATGGTGGAAGAGAAAAAAAAATATAAATATAATGAATTAAATATTAAATTATATATATTTTTTTGTTTCTGTGGTAAAAATAAAAGTGATGTAATAATTTAGGGACTATCTAATTAATTTATCATTCTTTATTGTACCAAATCAGCACGTCGTCAATATCTTACGATAATTAACACTGGAATGGTCAAATGTTTAAAAATTGAAAACATAAGTAACCATAACATTCAACTTTTGAAACTGATGAAAAAAGTGTACACTTACTAAACATAAGTGACCATTTCAATATTTTATCCTTGTATTAATTATTTAATTTAAGGTTATTTAGAATTTTTTTATAATTTTCAAGGACAAAAGAGTCTTTACAACTCCTATATTCAATATTTTTTTTGAATAAAAAGAGTAATATTAAACTTAAAATTTAGCTATGGCTAGCTTTACAACAAGGAGGGACATTAACATCTCTAGAAAGCATATTAGTAATTTAGTGCGGCGGTTGCTCATAATGAGTCTACTCAACTTAGGAATATGAGATATGTTTAGTCAAAGAATCAGCATGTCTATTTGTTTCTCTTGGAATCCAAAAGAATTCAAGGAACCAAGCTTGTCGACGAAGATTGGCAATCGCACAGACCAGTGCAAGAGCACTATTTTTTGCCTTCGGGTCGTTGATATACGAAATCGCCTGAGAACAATCTGATTGAACTTGTAGTGATACATAGTCATTTAACCAGGAAAGTCTTAGACCATCATAGATGGCCCATAGTTCAGCAGTGAGAGCATCCGCAATACCAATGCTTCAACCGAATCCTAATATCCAATGACCATTATGGTCTCGAAAAAGTCCAGCACTGGCACCATGACCAGAATCAGAGATAACTGCACCATCTGTATTGAGATAAATCCAATTTCGGGCGGGCATTTCCATTAGTGAAAATGATTAATAACTGGTGAAGGGGAGTTAATCAATGACTGGTGAATTATGAAATTCTTATCCCAAGCAAAACTTCGTGCTAGAGAGGCATCCGGAGAATGAAGCAAGCCATTAAAAACGTGATCATTATGCATCTTCCAGATTTGTCAAATGCAAGAGATGAAGAGGAAGTTCCATGGTATATCCTGAACAATGGAGCTAATAAACAATTGGATGTTAGAAAGAATCCACACAATAATACCATCATCATAAAAATTACCATGATTGGAAGATTGTAGAACACGTCCCCAAATAGATCTAGTAGGAGGGCAGTCGCGTAGGACATGCAATATGGATTCGACAGATTTGCCACAAATATTGCAATAGCGGCAGGCCGAGATGGATCTTCTTGTTCTCTCAAGATTGGTCATGAGCTTTTGGTTTAGAATAAGACAAACAAATAAACGTAATCTTTGAGGAACCTTGAGATTCCAAACCACCTTCCAATAGGGATGAAAAGAGTTCCAGCGATTAGACATCATCAACTCATAAGCTGCAGCAACAAAAAATTGTTTATCCCAATGCCAACAACACTTATTGTAACCCCTAACATTAACCTAATTTCTTAGATTGAATGTTAGGGTTTACGCAACTAAAACTTGTTTTGCAAGTTAGGGTTTTTATAAATTAAATATAAAAATCTGATAAACTATTAAATAATTAATAATTTAAAATATTGAAATATCAACATTAAATAAACTAGCTCAACCGATAAGTTTAATAAACATTAATTGTCATGAAATCCGATGTAAAAGTCCGAAGTTCAAAGTTCATTAAAGAAAAATAAAATATCTGGAATTAAACATAATTATACTGAAATCTGAATTACATACGTCATAATTCTGAAAATCAGGATCCTCCAAGTACCGTAGCCTAGGTCTGAGAATCTGAAACAACAACTGAGAGGGTGTAAGCTAGGGAGCCTAGTGTGTCTCTAGTGTGCAGATAAACAGGATAACATAACTGAATAATGCAGATGATGTAGTGTATGCATGATATGCACCCAACTCCGAACGCCAACAGAAGAGTAGGTTCCCCTGAACCACTCTAACTCCGTCACACCAACAGAAGTGGAAACTCGACCCGTAGGTGGAGCCACTGATCAGAAGTGGTATCTCAACCCGTAGGTGGAGCCATTGAACAGAAGTGAATACATCACTAATCTTCCCCGTACAGAAAATCCAACCAGATGCAATGTTATGAGCATACACAGAATTAGGATGCGTGCCTTAATAACTAACAGGATGCATGCATGATATTGTCGGAATCAAATATGCATATAAATGACAGAGCAGAACATTATGCTAAATTTTCAGAAAAGACAGGATCAATGAAATCAACATGATTTTCAGAAAAACAGAATTTGTACACAACGGAAAACAGAAAATAGTAGGAGAGACACACCTGAAGCAAGCTGCTCAACGTCGATACTGACGTCAACTGGACTTAGCTCTACCACTAGAATGAGAAGGTGTAGAACGTGCGTGTCCCGATGTCTGAGGAACAGGAGGTCGTCCAGGAGGAGGAGAAGGTAACTACTCGGGGTCGGAATCCACGTCACCGAGATACCACACTAGCATAAACGAAGGAACAACAAGGAAAGGGAAATTTTGTTTTTGACAGATCGGTTGAAACCAAAAGTTATTACAAAGGAGGAAATAACCCTCCTAAAATAAAACTGAAGCGGAAAGAAAGGAATGGGTTGTGGTTACCATATATAACTGGTTTAATTACCAGATAAGGGTCTACAAGTTTTAAAACTCAACAGAAGAACCTTAAAAATTTCAGATATTTACAATTAAGACACTAGAAATCCCTAATTTCTAGGGATTTTAGAATTAGGGATTTAAAATTTTAAATTAGGGTGTGACACTTATCATTAGTATCGTCATGTTGGGGACATCTTGCTGAGTTGATCGATATTGATAATAGGGCAAGAGGGGGTGAATTGGCTATTCAAAATTTTGTGGAAGATTTTCGATAAAAAATGGAAAATAAAGAACAAGAAATTTATAGTGGTTCAAGCTTCGGAACAAGCTCTACATCCACTACCTTAGCTCCCACTAAGGATTTTGAAATCAATTCACTAAGAGAATTTGACCTTTTTCTCGGTTCAAGGGATAACCGTTATAATTCGAATCAATTCTTCTACCCAAGAATTGATTCAACCTCACAAGATAAAAGATGAAAGAAAGGCAAATTGAAATCTCTCACAAGATGGATAATTGCCCCAAATACAAACAAACTCTCCCCAAACTCAATTACAAAGAATAAAATTGAAGTACAAGAGATGGAGTTAAGATATTCAATGAGAGTACTTGGGAGTTGAATTTAATTGCTTGGATGTTAATGGTATCGATACTCTCGTATCAAAACACTTAGAAAATTTATTTCAAAGTTCTTGGTTTGACCTGAAATCAAAAATTTGACTTAGGGACTTAAAAATTTATTACAAAATAATCCTTATACATAATTGTTATATCAAAATCAATTTTGGTTTTACACATCTAATACTAAGAATATGATACACCACATCAGCAAGAAACAATTGGAAAATTAGCGGAATGTTCCAACCACCCAAAGTATCCATTAAATCCATGAAATTAGGGAACAAAGTAGGGGTATTTGGATCGATCACTCGTTCACGAAGAGGGCCACTAGCCGAGAGTCATGTATCATCCCATGGCGAGATCGTTTGTCCATCACTGATCGACCAAGCAATATTTGGTCGTAGATCATCTCATATAGTGACTAGTGAGCGCCATAAGGGAGAGCATTGAGTGTGTTTAATAGAGACTGAGAGAACATCCCAAACTTTATACTTTTGACGAAGCAAAATAACCCATAAAGCATCAAGTTTATTGACCAAGACAAACCCAATCTTCATTATAAAAGCTTTATTATGTTCAAAAGAATTATGTAATCCAAGACCACCTCTATCCAGTGGTTGAAAAACCTTGTCCCATTTTACAAGAGAAATTTTATGGGATATAGGTGACGAGCCCCAAAGAAATGCGCGATTGATTTTGTCAATTTCAGAACAAACACTATAGGGAAAAAGCGAGGATTGCATGAAATAAACAAGGATAAATGCAATAATAGATTTATCCAGAGTGATACGCCCCACTAAAGAAAGTGATTGAGATGTCCATCCGTTCAGATGACTTCTAATCTTATCAAGAATAAAATCATAGTTGGATACCTTGACTCTTTGATGACCAACAGGAACACCAAGATAATTCCCCAAAGACTCCACAATCTGAAACCCCAGGCTACAACCAATTATCCCTTGCACATCACAAGGGGTATCGGGCGAAAAGAAGAGTCGTGTTTTCCTTTTGTTAACCTTATGTCCAGAGAAAATACCAACTTGAGTCAAAGTGTTGGCAATTACCGTAGCCGTATGGATGTCAGCTTTCCCATAAAGTATAAGATCATCCGCAAAGAATAGGTGCAAAAGGGGTGAACCATTTCTCTTAAACCGGAAAGGAGTCTAGTCCCCAGAGTTCGCTGCATTACAAATACTATGACCCAGACGTTCCATGGCAAGCACAAAGAGATATGGCGAAAGAGGATCGCCTTGCCTTATTCCACGTTCTGGTTTGAAAGCTTCCGAGCAGCTACCATTCCATTGGACATGAAAAGTAGAGGTAATGATGCAAGACATAATGATGCGAATTAGACCTTGCGGGAAGCCTGCATCCACTAGTGTGTCATGTATAAAATCCCACCTAATTCTATTAAACGCCTTTTCAAGATCAACTTTTATTGCCATGAAGCCTGGCTTCAATTTAGATGTTTGCATGGAATGAATTACTTCCTGATTAATAATAATATTCTTAGTGATTGAACGATCCGAGATGAAACTGGTTTGTTTAGGTGCAATAAGCAAAGGCATCAAACTCCTCAGACGACGAACAATGATCTTTGTCAAGAGTTTGTAAACAACTGAGCATAGGCTTATGGGTCTGAACTCAGAAAATGTTTCAGGTTTCAGGTGCCTTAACTTTAGGTATGATGACCAAAAAATTCTTTTTCAGATTAATATCCAATTCTCCACCTTTAAAGACATTCCGTATTGTTGCACAGATAGAATGACCGACAATGTCTCAGTTTTTTTGAAAAAACTCAGCGTGTAGACCATCCATCCCTGGGGCCTTTAGGGTGCTATTTCCATGAGGATAGCATAGATTTCATCATTTTCTGGTGGAACTTCAAGAGATCGAAGAGTGAAGGAATCAATGGTCGGTCAATAACTGGATATCGAAAATTTACCTGCAGGAAGATTATCATTAGAGAACAAAGTAGTGTAGTAGTTTACAGCTACAACCTTGAGCATAGAGTCCTCATTGCACCAGTCATTCCCATCAATTTTAAGAGTCGTAATTCTATTCCGTTGTTTTCTGAGTATGGCTTTACGATGAAAATAGGAGGTGTTGCGATCACCAAGATTTATCCAGTTTTAACATGATTTTTGCATCCAAAGTATTTCCTCCTGGTCACGAATCCATTGCAGCTCAAGAAGGAGATCTTCTTCAAGTTTTGTAAGAAAAGATGAACGTCTAGAACAAAGAGCACGTTAAACACCTATCAAACAGGCCATTGTTTAACGTTTCCTCGAGCCAAGAAACCGTAAACAAAAGAATTCCATACACTGGCACATTTTGTGAAATTTACGATAGTTTCGTGGAGACTCTAAGCAGGTAACCAAGAATCACGAACCATCTGTTTAAAGCCACCATGAAATTGCTATCTAGATAAGTATTTAAAAGGTGGGTGCCGACTCGCATGCCAGTTGACACCAATTTACAATAACACAGGTCTATAATCAAATCAGATACGTAGTAAATGTTGAACTGGTGACACAGGAAAGATTTCATCCCAATAAGAGTTACAAACAAATATGTCAAGACGGACTTGTGCATTACCACGAGACCAAGTGAATTCAGGACCAGCGAAACCCATATCCCTTAGAGCATAATCATTGAGAAACTGGCGGAAAGAAACGCAAGCTCTAGAAGTTGAGCATTGATAACTCCGCAAAAAGGCTATATTTTAAGCCTTTTTACTTAAGTTATTTATTGTCCTTAAGTTCATATAGGCTCATTTAGATACATTTAGGCTCATATCATTGCATTGGTTTCGTAGTTATGCCTTGGCATTTTTGTGTGGTAATAGGTGTTATTTCACGAGAAAGGTAGTTCTTTTGTGTTGTGTTGTGCAGGTAAAGCAAAAATGGAAGTTGAGGATATTTGCCATGGCATTCGCAGAAGGATAGCGATGGAAAAATGCAGTGGCAAATCTGGAGGACTCCTGTGCTGAGATAAACGACAAAAAGATATTTTGATAAGAGTGTTAGTTGATGCCATTACAGCCAGCCAGGGCCATTACAGTCTGGCCACAACCACCATAGTAGGGGACCACAGCCAATATCGCAGGACCACGAGCCATCTCAGTAGGGGACCACTGTCACCACTTCCATTTCTACAGAAATTCTATCACGTGAAAGGGGGCAGAGATGGAATTTTCACTATCTTTTAGGGTTTTCACCCCTTTTTTAAGGCATAGGGACCTACAAGAAAAGGGAGGCACCTTTGAGGAGTAAGAACACAAAAAAAGAGGTACCTTTGGAGAGGTTTGCGGCGGAGGAAAGCTCCCACCTTTATCCTTCAAACTCCGGCTGAAGTGTCCTCCATTGATAGAGCTCGAAGAGAGTGGCGTGCTAGGCACCCGAGAGGGGCTAGCATGCCAAGGCGTCTCGTGGTGGTTGAAGAGTCGGCGGCCTGTGCACACCGAGGGTGTCTTCTATCTTCCTTATCTTGCTTTACTTTTCATACATTTTAAGAGGATGATGTTGAATGTTTAAGGTTGTATAAGGATGATACTTTCTTTTACATTTCGCACCACCATGTGTTTCTTTGTTTAGGTGGTTGCTAATATGGATGATTATCTTTTGCTTCTTATTAATATATAGTCTTCTATGTGTTTGTGTATTTGTTTTGCTCATAGTTGTTAATCATTTAAGCATTGTAATAGGCATGAGAGTGTCTCGTGTTTAGGTGCATGCTAGAGTATTCGAGAGAAACCTAACTATAGATCCTTAGATAATCCGAGAGGAGCTAAGGGAGGATCTACGTGAGCAATGGATTTAGATAGTAACCAAAACCTAATCTGATCTTAGAGTACTCGAGAGAGACGTAAGTGAGGGTTTTAACGACTAAAAGGAGTGTTTTGTCGATAGGCTAGTGTTGAGGCTGAGACCGAGAGGAGATGTCGTGACATTTTAGTTTGTCAGGTTCCTATAACTCAAGAGAGCGGGAACACTTTAGAAACCTTTGTCGATTAGATATACACCATAGCAGCTATATGTTAGTAGGAGTAAGGTTAAGAAGTCCATAGGATCTTTCTCCAATCATTCCCGAGAAAGCTAATCAATAGAGGGTTAATACAATATATTGTTTAAACGTGTTCTTGTATTCCATTTTTGCCTCAGCATTTACAAACTGCTTTTACTATTTTACTTGTCCCTCTGCAATCATATCATCATACTTTCCACACACCACTTCCATACTTCTATTGTGACATCACCATCCATTCTAGTTTGCCTTGGCATATTTTAGTTGCTTGCATTCTGAAATTGCCATAGCATTTCACCATTACACCTTCACCGTACATATTCATTTTCACCTGTCTTTATCATTATTTTCTTTTTTAGTTAGTGACATATTTTTGCCTTGACAATATTGACTTACTGGTTACCTCGATCCTCGTGGGAACGAGATTCACTCACCCTTTTATTACTTGTACGATTATGTATACTTGCACATACGTGTTCGCATAATTTATAGCTCTACACAGGCACACCAAGCATCCTTTACGCTCACTAGTAGACAATGTTGAATTAAAGTCACCAAAAATAACCCAAGGGCATTGAACAGTAGTCGCAATCCGAGATAGGTGAGGCCACAACATTTTCCTTTTAACTGAGTTCGGACTAGCATACACAAGCGTTGCCTCGAACTTAGAATTATCAGATTTCTAACATATCTGACAATGAATGAATTGAAAATGAGTAGTAATGATCTCAATTTCAACCGAGTCATACCAACATAACCATATACCCCCTGCAAATCCTACCGCTTCTACTTGGAAAGAATTTGGGAAACCGAGAGCAGCAATGACATCCGTAGCTCTTGGACCACTAATCCTAGGTTCTAGAAAACCCACAACATCCGGCTTGGAGTCACTAAGTAATTGCCTAGCCGCATTCAAAAACTTAGGATTACCACATCCTTGAACATTCCAAATGAAAATCTTTAACATTAGAAAATCAAAAATATAGAGAGGAAACTGACAACAATTAGTCAGACATAACTGTAACCTCAGAGCGTGCTGGAACACCATACACTCCTGCACCATGAGCAACTCATGATTCTGTTGATTAGAGTTCTTTATATTAAGAGACACCCTATTAACAGGGTTAGGAGGGTCACTCGGCGGAGGTAAGTGTGCATCTGTCGAGGCAGGAGTCTAGGCGACTCGAGCCGTAACTATATTAGGATCATCATTCTCAGATAAGAGCACTGCAGAATGCTTGAGTTTTTCCAGATTAGACAATATAATATGGCTACGTGGCATATGACGAGAACTACTGGCCGCGAGTGCTGATTTGAATTTGCTGGAGCCATGTGAAACAATAAGAGGTTTACGTATTGATACTGATGTTTTTAATTTTGGTAGCTGCTTTCAGATGAAATTTCGGGGGTGGTTTTGGTGACGAAGTAGTTGGAGCAGGACTATGTACAGCAAAAGTAGAAACAAACGCCACATTTAAACTAGGATCATTCTGGATAGTGTCCACATCCTCAATAATGGGATTAAAACGAGAAGCCGAAACTGGAATGTCTGTCGAAACTGCGGATGGGTTTTTTGGTTTCCTAGTGTTATGTCTCTAACGACGTTCAATTATCATCCAAGGTCCAAAAGAAGTGTCCATAGCAGGGTGCGATTGGATATCTGGCGTTGGATTAGCATTCATTACATGGTCATCTTTAGGTTCACGATTGGGACAATTGTCATTAACGTGACCATACTTGCCACATGAGAAACAGATTGTTGGCAAAGACTCTCATATTCGATAATCTGGAGGCGACCGTTAATAACCAATTTAGAGATGAGAGACTTATTCATATCTATGCAAAAAACCATACGGGCGAATCTTCCTCTTCGGCCACCCTCAGTTTGAAAGTCAATCTTGATCATTGGCCCTAAACATTCACCTATTTTCGCAATAAGATTACGCTTGTAAAGTGTTACAGGAAGAACAGGGAGGTGAATCCAAGCCACAATTTTCTTCGGGAATGGTTGAGAGATACAGAAATCCGTGGTCCAAGGTTCGATCACAAGATAACTACCAAAGATCATCCATGGCCCATCTGCAAGTACCTTAATGAGATCAGAACGAGATCTGAAAGAGACTAAGAAATAAGCATTCTCGATATCCATTAAACGGAAAGGATGAGATGGCTTCCAAATTTCATAGAGTTTGTTCTGCAGCGTGTTATAGCCGTTGTTACAGTCATATATTTACTAAATATTTGAATTTATAGATTTAATTGATCAAATCTTTAAAAATAATTTAAACTTTTACTTTTTACTTAAAATCGTTTACCAAACACAAACATGACCATTATCTTATTCAGGGACGAAGCCATGCGGAGGTTAGAAGAAGCAATCGTCTTCCACCCCGAAATTTTTTTTATTTTAATTTTTTAAAAATTTGGTTTATTAATGAATTTGCCTCCACTTTTAATCATTTATTTTGTCCCTTAATTTTAAATTTCGACTTTATTCTTGATCTTATAATAACAATTTTTATTTAATAGAGAAAATTTACTCTTAATAGAGATTAAACCTATAATAAAAAATCAATTAAAATTTTTTGTTCACTTATTTTAGAGATGGTTAATTTGTTTATTCACAAGGGTATGTAAGTGGTTGGAGATTTCTTAAGAATAATGAAAAAAATATTTCTCAAAATAGTGAACTTTGAAAATTATTTCTTAAGATATTACTCTTTGAATATTAATTTAAAGTTGGACTCATTAGAATTCGATTATTAACAATGATCGATTTAAAAAAATAAAAATTATTATTCAAAGTCGGAATCATTTGTCACCGACTTTAGTGTATTTTTTAGAAGTTTTACTATTCAAAGTTGGAGTCTCCGCTCCCAACTTTAATTTTTTAATGTAAAAAAATTAAATCACTATGTAAAATCATATTCTAATGAGTTCAACTTTAAAATTACTATTTAAAGTATAATATTTTAAAAAATAATTTTCAAACTTACTATTTTGGAAAATAAAAAATTGCATTATTTTTAAGAAATTTCCGTAGTAGCTTTAAGAAATGGGTTTCATAATATCAACTTTGAAAAATATTACTAGATTCCCCTTTGTGATGTTACCCTAAATTCTTTTATCCCATTTATTTCAAACCCACCTTTCTTTGTCCAGAATCAAAATGGGAGAAACAGACAATTTTGCAAATCAAGTATTATCATATGTCTAAATGGAATATATGCCAATAGTATGTTGGTCTACGAACATGTTTAATAATAATTTTCTGATTCAAAATAAAGGTTTGAAGTATTTTTAAGAGTTGATTGGTCAAATTTATTAATTTAGATGTTTTGTAGATAAAAGATTATAATAGTTGTTTGGGATAAAACTTTTCATTACGAAAAAATATTCTTTTTTAAGTTATAAGTTTGGATAATTATAAAAAAAAATCATTAAATAAAATAAATTAGAATTAACTAATAAAATTAAAAAATAATTTTATAAGTAAAAATTTAATATATACATATAATATAATAATTTAATATATACATATAAATTTAATAATTAATATATCATATTAAAAATATAATTCTATAAATAAAAAATTAATATATATATATATATATCATGAGATTATTACTCTCTTCTTAAAAGACATGTTTGATAAGATATGCAGTGTCATCGTATTATATATCCCAAGATCTCCCATTTTCTTTTCGATGTGGGATTAATGCTCTTTGCTTCTTTTTAGGCTTGATATTCTCCCTCGGCCAACTTTGTGACGCCCTGGTCACGAGCCTCCGCTCTCGTGATTGACCTATTGTTACGTTTGTTCACCCTGCTTACCCCTCTCAAGGGCGCTCGGGGTGAAATCGGTTAGTCAAAGGGTCACTCCGATACCACTTGTCACGGGGCCATTACCCTCTTCCTAAAAGACGGGTTATACATCTTATCATACATATCTTTTTGGAAGAAGGTAATGACCCCGTGACATATACATCTAACAATTATATTAAAAATATAATTTTATAAATAAAAAATAATATATTCATCCTTCATATATATATATATTTAGTAATGATATTAAAAAATAATTTCTATAATCTAATTAATATTAATAGACTTAAATTATTAATAACTAATAGTTTATTTAAACAAGTATTAAATATAATCATGTTCTTATATGTCATATTGCTTGTTCAAATAATCAAACAACTATCAGTTATCAATTAATTTTATCAAATAATTTTATACAATTTTCTAATCAAATCAACTATCAACAAATATAATTTGTTATCCGTTAATTGTCAAACAAAACATATATTTTTTAAGTAAAGTTAAATATTTAAATTTGTGAATTCAACAAATTAGATTGAGAATATCACCTATAATTAATGTCTATAATATCGATCTAGATTAATTAATATATGATCTAATATAAATCATTATAAAAAAATAGAATATATATACTATATATTAATATTTTTTTAACTTTGAAGTCTATTTGAGTAGGGATGTAAAAACAATTAATCGGATGGGTTTCAGGTCGGGTACTGTCAGGTCGGGTAAAATCGGTTATAGGTCATTTTAGGCTGATTTGATGTTTTAACTCGATTCGGGTCGGGTACAGGTCTATTTCAGATCGGGTCCGTTTCAAGTCGGGTCCATTTCAGTTCGGGTTCATTTCAAGTCGAATTCATTTCAAGTCAGGTTCAAACGGTTCGGGTCAAAATCATATAATTGACAGATTTATTTCAGGTCGAATTCATTTCAGGTCGGTTGCATTTTAGGTAGGATGCATTTCAGGTCGGGTTCATTTTAAGTCGATTTTATCTCATGTTGGGTTAATTTGGGTTTTGAATTCAAAATGAGTTAGTACTAAGTATATTGAATTATTTATCATAATTTAATACTTAGTAGTATGAAATGAAAATCTAAATACAATATTTCTTTTATATATATATATATTAATTATATATGTATAGATAAAACAATTATTTAATATTTTAAATTGATTTTAAAAAAATTAATAGTTAAATTTATCAACATTTAATACTTTACATTTATCAATAATTTAAATTAATCAAATCATAGACTTCCTAAATTAAAAAAAAAATCAATAATAGTCAATTTGAAATAAAAGTAAAGTTATAAGGATTAAATTGTAAAAATTATAAACTAATAATAGTTAAATCCCTTGAAAATTTTAATTTTAATGTACTTTAAAATAAATTATAATTTATACCTATACAATATAGTTTAATATATTTCAAAAATAGAAATATGAAATTTATACTATATATGAAATATATTCTTTATATGGAATTTATACAATATATAGAATATATTCTATATATGAAATTTATATTATATATAGAAATATGAAATGTATACTATATATGAAAATATAAAATGTGTAATACTATATATAAATATATAATACGTATGTATGTGTATGTATATGTATATGTATATGTATATGTATATGTATATGTATATGTATATGTATATGTATATGTATATGTATATGTATATGTATATGTATATGTATATGTATATGTATATGTATATGTATATGTATATGTATATGTATATGTATATGTATATGTATATGTATATAATATATAAGTATTAGGGGTGTTCAAAAATACCCAACTCGATTGACCCGACCCGATTACCTGACTACCCAAACATAAATAATCGAGTATTTACCCAAAAAAAATTTAGGTTCGGGTCAGTTACTCGGTCCGTCATTTCCCGGGTTGGGCTCGGGTCACAATATTAAAAAATTTTGGGTACCCGATTCCTATTTTTTTATTTTTTTAATATTTTAATTATAATTATTATTTAAATAAAATACCTTTATATTCACTATATTCTTAAATCAAACAACTTAATTCATAAATTTCAATCCCTCAAACTTTATTTTCAAAAAAGAATTAGAGAATCATTGTAAAAAAAATTAAGATTTATCGTAAAATAATAAATTTATTTGTTCAAGTTGATAAAATTCGAACTTTACTCGTTTATATATACGTTATTTTTGCATGTGTATTAACCAAGATGAAAATCAACTAAATATTCTTTACTATTTAAATTATTAGTTTTTGTACATTAAAATAAATTAAACTAATTAAAATATTAAAAAACTTTTCTTACTGCTTATGTTTTGTTTCAAATTAGATTATGTAATTTATGTCTTAAATTTTATGTTTAAATTATTTAACTATGATTTTAAAATTTTATATTAAAATGTTAGATTATGTAATTCAAACTTTTACATTTGTATATATATTTTTTAGGATTAAATTTAAAATTTATATAAAAAAATTGAAATGCGGGTACCCGGATATTTGGGTACCCGGAAAATCCGGGTCGGGACATGGGCCGTTTTTTTTAACTACCCAGACTTCCGGGTACCCGGATTTGAACACCCTTAATAAGTATGTATGTAAGTATATGTATACTTATATACTATATAGTATACATTAATATATGTATACTTAGTATTATATGTAAATGCATACATATTAGATGTATCTATTAATATATGTATACTTATATATATATATATTAAATGTATACATTAATATATGTATATTTATTACTTATATATTTATATACTAGATGTATATATTAATATATGTATATAATATACATTAGTATATGTATACATTAGTATATAATATAGTTTAATACATATAATATAATTTAATATATAAAATATATTTATATATTATACTTTATGTATTAATGTTTTATATGTAATATATAATATACTTATAATATATATATTATATAATATATTTTAATATATATATATATATATATACAATATATATACTTAAATGTATATTAATATATGTATTTAATTTGTTTATGAATTAATGTATTTATATGTATTCAATTAGGAAAATTCTACAACGAGCATCGAACACTGATGAACACCACTAATGTTAAACATTGTTGAACACCATTAAATTAATTAATAAAAATTTAAAATCTCAAGGAATTAATATGTAATTAATAAAAGAGTGATAAACTCAACATACAAATTAATAATTGTATGATTAGTCCTTTAGATTTTTATTCTTTATAAATTAATTTAATAATGTTCAACGATGTTCAACATTAATGATGTTTAGAGGTGTTCGACGCCCGTTGTAGACTCATCCATTTAATTAATGTATGCATATTATTAATTCTTTAAGTCCTACACTAATCCCTTAAGCCTAAATCTCTAAACTAGTTCTCTAAGACCAATTCTCCAATCACTAAAATTTAAATAAGGACCAAATCAAATAAAAATAAAATTTAATTTTCGAGTGATCACAACAAAATTGAAATAATTATAAAATAATGTGTAGAGCGACGCGAGATTTGATTTTTTAGGCGCAACCTATATAAAAATATACATAATTTTTTACCCGACTAAGAGTAGTGTCAAATGAATATCTAAATCTAATATCTTTTTCATATTTTTAATTTATTATTTGATTATATGTAATAATAATAATAATAATAATAATCCAAAATTTACTATATATATTAATTCCCTACAAAATTTTTGTTTCCCTTTTTTTATATAATAATCAAAATTTATTTCTAATTCACTCCAAAATTTTATGTAACTTATATCCCTCTAGAATTTTTACATTAAAAGTAAATTTATCTCAAACTTAAAAAATAAATGGCTTATTTTTCTCTAAAATTTTGTCTTTTCACTCTTTTTTTATCAATTGTTTTTTTTTATCAATTATTTTGATTTAATTTAATTGAATCATAATTTAAATTAATTTAATAAAAATCTACATTTGATGTTAGAATTCTTTCAATTATGTTTTTATATTTTAATTCAGCTTAATTAATCTTAAGTTAAATAAGTTAATTTAACTTAATTAAATATTAATTTTAAATTATAATTTTTAATGAAATATTAATTTTAAATTATAATTAAAATTATATACATTAAAACTAAATAAAATAGTAAATAAATTAATTTAATTAAATACGTAATACTAATTTTAAATATTAATCCTAAATTAAATCTCATGTCTAATTCTATTTTTTAAGCCTAATTATATTTACCAATATTTTAAATTCATCAAATTATAGATATACTTAATTATATGTCATGTAAATATTAAGTCTTGTTAATATTAGTTCAAGTCAATAACATTTCGGGTTCAAAACAAGTCGGGTCATTTATCAGGTTGGATTTAAAACAGGTCGGGTAAAATCAAGTCTCGGGTTGATTCAGTCAGATTATCGATTATCTGTCAGGTCGGACTCGGATTCAGATTAGTTTCAGTTAGATGCAGGTCGGGTTTCAGGTCCACAGTAACAGGTAGAAATCGGGTTTGGGTTATTCTCGGTTGGATACAATTCCGGTTTGGTTACTACAGTAACAGGTCCAACTCGGGTTCGGGTCAACAATAGTCGGATACAGATCAAGTTTAGGTTATTACATCCCCTGGTTAAACCAAATTCTAATTCGAACAAGTTTTAGTCAGATTTTCAAAGTAATTTACATTTCAAATCACTGAACTTAACATCCACTTTCATATACATCACAACCCTTCAATTTAATCAAATTACATCATTCAACTTTTATTATTAGTAAACTAAATCATTTATGCTAACACAATTAAATAAATTTAACAAAAAAACATAAATTAATACTATTATTTAATATATTTTTCACATATCACTATTAAATAATGTTTAATTGACAATTTTAATAATTTTATGTGGAAATTTTTTATTTCATTTAAATAAGTTTAAAAGAAAAATAACAAAATTTCTTATAATTTTTTTAAAAAAAATTAAATTACTAATTAAATATCATTTATCGATAATATATAAAAAATATATTAAATAAAAATTTCAATTTCAATTTTTTTCATTATAGATATTTAATGATACCAATATAAGTGACTTAATTTATAAATAATGAAAGTTGAATGATATAATTTGATTAAATTAAAGGTTTATGATATAAATAAAAATGAATGTTAAGTTTAATGATATAAAATGTAAATTACTCCAGATTTTCATGTCGGATCAACATTTTACATCCCTATATTTAAGGTTGTTAGTTGTATCTGCAACTCCAAGTAAAGGCACTCCCAGCTTTGCATCCAACGCTCATCTGCAACGATAAGAGAGGGACGTTTTTCTTAAAAAATAAAATAATCTTTATTTATTTATAATTATATTTAAATAGAACTTTTTTATTATTAAATAAAAACCAAAATTCAATCCAGTTTGATCTTTCAAAGATTCAAACGAAATTTTAATTAAATAATTTATATGTCATAATTTCGGGGAGGAGGAAGGAAGAAGCAAGCCGCCGTCAACTTATCTCTAAGTGGCAAGTGGGGCGACGGAGAAGGATGTTTTCAAACATGCATGTGATTGTGAAGCTTTCATTCTTAAAATTAAGACATTTGAATTAATTAGTATAATTGTTTGGCTTGATAATCTTAGATTAATCTTACTCAAGTTATTAACGAATGAATTCATCAAATAATCTAAAAAAATAACGCTCATCTTAAGATATTTAAATTTAGATAATTTTATCTAGATATTTTATTCAGAAAATAATGTTGGAATAAAAAGTTTATAATTTGGAATGTATTTATTTTTATTTCGTGAAGTAGAGATGATTTGAAAATACGACGATTTTATTATACTTTTTATTCATTTTTTTCATGTTTACTCTTTACCATTAAAATCATTTTATTTAAAAATTGTAAATATTTTTTTGGCGTCTTCCTCTAAAATTACTTACACTTTCTGATAATTTTTAATTTTATTATAAAATTTTTTCTATTTCACAAAATAATCATAAAACATTACTATTTCATAAAATAAAAAAATACAAAGGATTCTTTTTAAAAAAAATTAATCCGTAAATATATTAAAAAAATCACTATTTCACTACTTATCTATCTCAAATTTTATCCGTAAAATGTCCTCAAGCTAATAATATTAAATAATAACGTAACTGGGATACGTGATACTCTCTTACGATGCCACGTAATTCTTTTATATAAAAAATACTCAAAATAAAAACTTTCAAATAATTTAATATTTTTCAAAGAGAAAAGTAAAATCTTAAAAAAAGTGAAGGGTGTAGAAAAAAATTAATTTTTTTTTATTTTTTATTTCTTTTTCTCTATCTTTTTCTTTCCTTTTTTTTATAAGAACATTATATACCATTTTTTTTACCTTATTATCGTCGTTATCGTCAACTGTCACACACTCTTTGATTTTTTGTTCGACATCTTTAATAATAAAAAAATTAAATTGTTCCTATGCACTTCACTTTTTGTATGATTTATTTTTTTGCTATTAAAAGGAAAATGTTAAATTGTTTGAAAGCCCTTTCATTTTAAGGGATCATTTTGTCAAAAAGGAAAAAAAGTTAGTAATCGGGCCTGTGTAGTTGTGTTAGCAGAGTTTGATCCATTGGGTGTAGCTTTATGGGCCTTCTGCGCTGTTCTACTAAGCTTAGAGTGTCATTGGGCTGTCGTGGTATGGATTAGAGATGAGTAAAACTTGATTCGATTATTAAAAAAATTGAACATTGGGCGAGCACCTTTCCTGTCAACTAAGTTGCACCGATACGGGTATGGGTACGGGGACAGGGACGGATAAAGGGATAGAAAACGATAATTTCTAAAATTATAGGGTACGAGAACGGCTAGGGCACGTCAAATATAAAATATATTGTATAAAATTATTAAAATTTATAATATAATAAGAACTAAAATTATAATTGTATAAAACAATAATTATAATTATAGTAATTTAAATTCACTTCTATTGGTTTTTAAATCATTTTTAAATTATTTTTCTAATGATTTTTAATTATTTTCTAACACTTACATTAAAAGATTATTAAAATTAAATGGTTAAATTGAACAAAAATTTAAAATTATTTTCTAAGTCATATTTTACAATTCAGACCTTATTTGAGTTTTTTTAAAATTAAGTCGAGTTTATAAAATTTGAGTCGAGTTTTTTAAGTTTATGTACAAATTTAATTTTATATATATATATATATATATATGCATGCATATACATAGGGCAAAACGGTGCACATATTGATTCTACTTTTAACGATATTCTATATGCATATATGATATACATATATTTTTTTTTCTTATATACATATTATATCATGCAAAATTGACAGACTCAACTCCAATATGAAAATTGGTAAGCAAGTTACTAAAATTTTGAGTTATTTGAATTTTCATTCCATAACTCAAACTTTATTTAATTTTTTTAGTCGAATTAAATCAAAATGGGTCAATTTTTTACTCGAGTCGAGTCGAATAATTTAATAAACGTAAAAAAAAAACATGGGGACTCAATTGTAGATGAAGAAAACATTTACAGGCTGAGCACAACAATTTCCCCTAAATAAATGAATGATATTCAAATTTAGGGACCATATTGCAAGGGAAATGGAAATCGGATTTGGTCTGTTTAAAAAACATGCGAAAACCCCTTTATTGTAGATATTTTGGACGGAGGGGTTAAAGTTGAAATAACTCAAAAATAAAAACAAAATCTTTATAAAGACATATGTCTAGTCGAAGTTTGGCTTTCTTTCTTTTAAAAATTTTTAAACATTTTAGAAAACACTCCATAGTTCAAAAAAACATCTCTAATGAGAAACATCCTAAAAATAATACCCATAAATTCCCTTGTTTCCCAGATTTCAACCATCGTTCGTGATATGATTCTGGTTGAGAAATTTTGAATCATATATGTGTTGTCCGATTGTGGTTCGAGTAAGAAAATTTTGCCTTCAAAATTGGGGATATAAAGTTGTTGAGACAGCTGATTTTAGGATATGAATAGATAATATTAGAAATTATGGTAGCAGAAAATATGGATGCGAAAGATAGTAGTGGTGGCGTGTGTTTTGTAGGTTTGACAAGGATGATGGATTGTGACCCGTTAGCTATATAGAGCCAAGAACCAATAATATAAGTTGATGGAATCGAAGTGATAGAAGATGGAACGTGACCCACTAACTATAGAGAAATAGAAACCAACGTTATAAACAAATAAAATGGATAGAATGTCACAAGATTTCACTTGAAGTCAATAAAGTTCTTATAGAAAAAGAAAAAGTGAACAATCTCAAAGTTTTATATATGATCGAAGTTATGCCTTTACAATGGAATAAACAACCTATTTATAGTAACCATAGGCTAGATATGAAGAGTCTTACAAAGGAGATAATTTCTTAATCTCAATGCTAATAAAAACTCATGAATGCATTATTTCACACATTTCTTCATAATGGTTGAAAATGCCAAGAGTTTTGTATGATTTGACATTTTCTAGAATGAATCTAGACTCATATACATCTAATGGAGAAGAATCTTGCACTTTTATGGCTTCCTCATGTAGAATGGATGAAGACAACATAGGATGTATGTGGACATCCTATATGTCTAAAGGAAAATGTCTCTTACAATTTCAAGCTCATCTCCATGTAATTATCCTACTTGAACTGACTTGATGAAGAAAATAAAGTAGATATTCATTGCATATCTCCTTGTAGAATATGAAAAGCCTCTCTAAATGATGATAATGATGGACATTATTTGTCTGTCTCCCATGCATCATTTTCCCGTAATAAAATTACAACCTGCACTATCTTAGATAAATCGATCATATCTTAAGCTCTCGATACCAGATTGAGGTGATTCAAAATGCGTTGGAAAGCTAAGACATGGAGGAATAAATTTCAAGAAGACTTCAAGACTCAAATCAGCCCGTATCCAGTTTAAAAATAATGATCAAGATGTCTCATACTCTAATTTGATGTTATTGTTCATCTCCTTCCATGCACTTTAATGAAGAACATGTTTATTGAATGCAATGTAATTTTATGCAAACTTTAATTTCTCATGCAAATTCATGCATAAATAAAAGATGGAATAAGGAAGAACTCCCTTAAAAATATCCTTAAAGATCTTCATGATGGTGGAGGTTCCTCCTTTGGGTTGAAATACACCTCCATAAATATGATCTTTGTTTGAACATTCCATATTAAAAAAAAAATAAGCTTCTTGAATGTAAATAATGTGCTTTGATCAAACGGTCTCAGTAAGGTTGTAGAAAATAATGTAAGGAACGTAGTCGTGCTCACATCAGTTCGCTTGTGCAAATCATGGATCATCGAAGGCCTTAGTATCAGGTGGGGGGGGATCTAGCCAAGGGACTTACCTCACTAAAGGAAAAACCTTTTTCCCAAAAGCAAAACCCAACAGAACCCCAAAACAAAAAAATAAAATAAACATTCTTTTTTAGAACCGAGAAAGAAAAAATTCCCTCGATTTCCCTTTTTCGTGACGGCTCATCCCTAGATTGGGTTTATCGTCGGTGATTATTGGTGCACTAGACATGGAAGTTGTTTTCTTTCACTCTTTGGTGCACTAAACATTCATGATGGTGGAGGTTCCTCCTTTGGGTTGAAATACACCTCCATAAATATGATCTTTGTTTGAACATTCCATATTAAAAAAAAATAAGCTTCTTGAATGTAAACAACTTGCTTTGATCAAACGGTCTCAGTAAGGTTGTAGAAAATAATGTAAGGAACGTAGTCGTGCTCACATCAGTTCGCTTGTGCGAATCATGGATCATCGAAGGCCTTAGTCTCAGGTGGGGATCTAGCCAAGAGACTTACCTCACTAAAGGAAAAACCTTTTTCCCAAAAGCAAAACCCAACAGAACCCCAAAACAAAAAATAAAATAAACATTCTTTTTTAGAACCGAAAAAGAAAAAAAATTCTCTCGATTTCCCTTTTTCATGACGGCTCATCCCTAGATTGGGTTTATCGTCGGTTATTATTGGTGCACTAGACATGGAAGTTGTTTTCTTTCGCTCTTTGTTTTTTCTTATTATTATTCTTTTGTTTATGGAGCATGCATGTAAAAATCGAAGAGAGGAAAGAAGAATTTATGTTTCATTATACCAGAGAGATCTATAAAATTTATTGATGATGTTTTTTTTTCACTAACCGATAATCTTTTTGTGATTACAATGTTGATATATCTTTTTCGTTTACAAACATTATTCTAGAATTTTGTCACAATTTCAATTTTTTTTCATTCAAACAGTTTCTTTTTGAGATTACACACAGTGACGGAGCTGTGTGGGGGTGGGGAGGGGCAATCGCCCCCCACCCCCGAAGAATTTTTTCACTTTATCCTCCTATTTAAATTCTTTTAAAAGTTGGTTTTTTATGAATTTGCCCTCTACTTCTAAATATTTATGTTTTGCCCCTTCAACCCCAAATCCTGGCTTCATCCCTGATTACACATGATGGATAATATATACATAGTAACATGCGTAACAAAAAAAAACATGGATGCTATAATTCATATAATAATAACACATAATAAAACATAAAATCATGACACACATAATAACATATACCACACATATATACAATATAACATACGTCCATATTAATATACATGCACAACACGCAACAAACAATAATATATTATACACATGCATATTTTCTAGACACATATAAGCACAAATTTATAATAACATAGGTCTTTATTTAAAATGTACGGACAATAATTTAAATTACGATTAAAAATAGATGATGACAGAACTATAAGAATCTCATAAACAATATGATAAAAAAGGACTAAAGTCTAAAAGAGAACGTTTTTTCTTCTCGTAGATTTCATAATTTACTTCCTCAACTATGGATCCAACATCTCATATACCAAATGAAGACATAACTTATCAATATCACATACTATAAGCATGTCATAGAATTATTTTATCCCATCAATCATCACTCACATATTTCTCCTTCATAAAGTTTGTTTTTCTCATGTCATCCTTTTTATAAGAATTCCATTAATCACTTATGATCATTGCTTGAAGTCTATGCTTGATGAGCTTAAACCTCTTAAGCATCACAATGATCAATGTAAAACGAGTATCAGTAATTGAAAATAACTTAAGAAGACTAAATCTTTGGAAGATTACCAATTTCATGCTGTGGTTCATGATGAAATTCTTGATTTGTATGACATCCCCATAAATTTCAGTAATCTAATGGAACAAGTCATATGTTTTCTCATTTGCCTTGATATTTTTTACCGAACAAATGTTTTTCAAGACAAGATTAAGTATAATACAACACATGATATCCAATAATATGAGGGTACATGCTCTCAATAATCTCTCTAATCCCCTTGTAATTAGCTATATTGTCAGTAATAATTTGCACCATATTTTGATGACTCATCTTATTAATCTCTTCTTTCATCAAATTGACAATGAAAAAATTATCTTTGACTTTACTAAAGCAATTCCAAAAACATAGGCGCATTTCTAGATAGCTTTAAGAAACATAAGCCCATTTTTAGAAGTAGCCATGAAATTAATGAGAGTCTTCATTGTTGGATCACTCCAACCATCGTACATAATACTCAACCCCTTTTCTTGTCATGTTGTTTTAATCGATTGCAAAAGCTTCTCAACATTATTTTTTCTTTTTGAAGTAATATGGTTCACAATTTATTATAGCCAAGAGAAACATAACCAAATATATTGTAAGTTGCAAAAAAGTGAAAGCCCTATGATAATGAGGATTTCTAGTAAGATTAAAAGATAAACCATCAGTATAAAATATTCTTGTAATTTCTTTATCTAACTAGACTCTAGTATTCATGTCGAATGATCTAGAAAGAGGTGACAAACTAGATTTTCTTTTCTTAGAAGAAGATTAAATTTTAACTCAAGTTTGAGATTGACAGGGCAAAAAAAACTTCTCTAGTTACTCATTCTTTCTTTTTTTTCTCCTACTCCTCTACCAACCTTACTATTTCAAGTTTTTAACTTTTAGTTATTTTTCTTGCAAATTGTAATTCTTCATTGAAATTTTGAAGCAAATGTATATTTTTTTTTCTAGTATAGCTTCCACTACGAGTTTCACCACAAACATTACATCAAAAATTCCAAGTTCCTCCAACAGTCCCCCATTTTTTATCTTTGTTATATAATCCCACAATGGAGATAGATTCTTATTTTGGGATGATGAAATTAATCCATTCTCTCCAGCACTTTCAATTACACTATTACTTTGAGATGAAAAACTAGATTTTCTTTTTTAGAAGAAGATTCAGTTTCAACTCCAGTTTGAGATTGATAGGGCAAAGAAATTTCTCTAGTTACTCATTCTTTCTTTTTCTTCTCTCACTCCTCTACCAACCTTACCATTTCAAGTTTTTAACTTTTAGTTATTTTTCTTGCAAATTGCACTTTCTTCATTGGAAATTTAAAGCAAATGTATATTTTTTTTCTAGTATAGCTTCCACTACGAGTTTCACCACAAACATTACATCAAAAATTCCAAGTTCCTCCAACAGTCCCCCATTTTTTATCTTTGTTATATAATCCCACAATGGAGATAGATTCTTATTTTGGGATGATGAAATTAATCCATTCTCTCCAGCACTTTCAATTACACTATTACTTTGAGATGAAAAACTAGATTTTCTTTTTTAGAAGAAGATTCAGTTTCAACTCCAGTTTGAGATTGATAAGACAAAGAAATTTCTCTAGTTACTCATTCTTTCTTTTTCTTCTCTCACTCCTCTACCAACCTTACCATTTCAAGTTTTTAACTTTTAGTTATTTTTCTTGCAAATTGCACTTTCTTCATTGGAAATTTGAAGCAAATGTATATTTTTTCTAGTATAGCTTATACTACGAGTTTCACCACAAATGTTACATCAAAAATTTCAAGTTCATCCAACAGTCTTTCATTTTTTATCTTTGTTATATAATCCCACAATAAAGATAGATTCTCATTTTGGGATGATGAAGTTGATCTATTCCCACTAACAATTTCAATCACACTATTACTTTGAGATGTTATATATAAACTAAATTGATTTGTTTACATTAAGCAAAAAACAAATCAGTTGAATTCAAAGATCATGCATCAATCGAATGAAATTAAAAAATTTATAAAACCTTATTTCAATGATAAAACTAAAACATTCAACTTAATAGAAATATCATTTATCTCAATTCAAAGATGAAATCTAACCTTTAATCGTATTTTCAATTCAAAATTAAAATATAAAGCAAGTTGAGAAAAAGAAACAATTTGCAATTCTTGGTTACTTTAAATAAACATTTTTAACCAAACCATCACTAAAGATAAAAAGAGAATGAAAATGAAAATCTCTACACTAACAAGTCGAGGTAAAGATAAAGAAAAATGAACATAAAAATCTACAATTTTTATGTTCGAAATCTGTAGTTTTTGTCGCCGGCGTCGACCTTTGTCCTTGGTTGCGTTGGTGACAAACAAGTCTGTCTGCTTCTCTCGATTCGTTAAAATGAAAAGTAAGGATTGAGCAGATACATTAGAATTAGTTCTAATTTTGAAAAAATTTAAATTTTTAAATCAAAACGTCAAAAATAACCATGGGGATAACACGTGCAGGTTACATGCATCCTCGAAATGTCCCTAAAAAGTCAACAAACGTCCCTAATAAATTTCTTTCGTACCCCTTAATCGTCGTTTGACCTCGGGACATTCCCGATTGTCCTCATACCGAGGACTTATCAAGTAATTGAAACATGAATTCCTTGTCGTTCCCTTGCTTCTTAAGTATTTGGGGAAGGGAACTTAGTTGAAGATATATTTTAACCTTTTACTGTAATTTTTTATTTATAAATGTCGCTAACTATTGTACTGTTTGATTTAGCGACACACTTACTAATGTTGAAAGGATTTTTATTTACGCTTAAAAACATCGTTATAGAACTAAAAAACATCACTAAAAACAAATTTTACTGTAGTAACTGATGATATAAATAATGAACCCAAATTTTAATAGTTTGAACTGTCAATTATCCGTTTTGGACCTGAACCGTTTGAACCCAACCTGCAATGGACCTGCACCAGACCCGAATCGAGTCAGAACACTAAATCAACTTGAAATGACCTGTATCCGATTTTACCCGACCTGACAATACCCGATGTGAAGCACATCCAATTAACTGTTTTTACTTCCCTATATGAAATATGGTCATGATATACATTGACTTGCCTTGTCATCGGTCATGAACCAATTTTGTTAGACTTTACTCTATAAGAAGAAAGTTTGGAAGCGAATTGAAGCTTGTGTTTGCAGTTTCTTTGTTGATTCAGCTCCTAGGTATGTCTTATTTTTTCTTCTTTTCATTGTGTTCTTTGTTTCTGCATGCTAAGCTGACTAACGTTTGCTTTAAATATGATCCATATGTTCTAATATAATACTAACAATTAAAGATTTCTCAATTTGCATGGGCAGTTTTCAGTAGGGGAAACAAAGTAGGAGTTGCCTATGGAAAGGACGCTAATAATCTTTCATCACCTGATAGAGTCGTACAACTGGTGCAAAGCAACAACATTTAACACCTCAGGATCTACGATATTGATCCTCAAGTGTTGAACACCTTTAAAAACTCTGACATTGAATTTACGGTGGGCGTTCATAATTCAGATTTACCTGGAAAAGGAACCAATCCAAATGGAAAAAGATGGTGCGTTGCTTCAAGTCAGGATTCGATATCGGATTTACAAAAGGCGTTAGATTGGGTTTGCGGTCCGGGAAAAGCAGATTGTTCCCCCAACCAACATGGCCACGAATGTTTTGAACAAGATAATATAGTTTCTCATGCCTCTTTTGCCTTCAACAATTACTGTCAGAAAAATGGTGCCAAGGCCGAAGCATGCATTTTCGGAGGAACTAGGAATATAATTTCTTTGGACCCTAGTAAATCAATTTTACTTTATGCAGAACACACGGGCACCCCTCAACTGGTCAAACAAGTCATCTATCTCAGACAAAGGATAACATTTTTTATCGTGACCTTATTGAGCTGACGATAGTCAATGTACATCCGTATCAATATGTCCTTATATTAACAATCAACACTGGTGCTTCCCACAATGACTCACTAGGTCGGATAAAACCTCTTTCAAGCAACTTTTGGATCTGTTGTTTTAACTCTTTCATCTCCGCTGGTTCCATATTATACAATGCTATATACATTGGTGTCGTACCCAACATCACATCTATACGGAACTCCAACTCACGGTCGAGAGGTAAATCGGGTAACTCTTCAGGGAAAACATCAAAATAATCATAAACTATCCCCAAACTCTCCAAAATTGGGCTCTCAACCCTAAAATCCGCCATTTGAGATAAGAAAGCTTCAAAACCTTGTTGGACTAACCATTGAGCTAACAAGGCCGACAACATATTCGGTAAACACGGTTTCCTCTCTCCTCTCATAACAAGCTTAGATCCATCCGCGACACGGAGCTTTAAACTCTTAGATCTATACCCAAACTCGTATCATGTTCGAATAGTCAATCTATCCCTAGGATTTCATCAAACTTTTGAAATAGTAGGACTATAAGATCTACCGAAAAGTTTGATCCTTGCACCTCTATTGGAAATCTCTGATACACCTTATCCACTAACACATCCTAACCTAAGGGACTTGGCACTAACGGTCAACTTTGAAAACAGCTTAGGTGGAGTAGCAACAAGGTAAGTCTGGATTTCATTTCTTAGACCTTCCAATAACCTCTTGCATATCAACTTCTCTATAGCAACCAAATCAAGATCATAACGGATCAAAAGTAAAGACTCTTGCTCGCAAGCAAAGGTCGAAAGATTCCCTTACAAACACCTACATACTTCTCGAATTCTTCGAGGAAGTCATCCTATGCAAGACGGTTGGGATACTATCCAAGATCTACGGGTTTCCACTATTTTCTAGCATTACCCTTCAAAAGTGACAACACGCATGATAGCTTATCCTTTGACCTTAACCCCATCTATCTCATTATCCATCAGGTATCATGCAACCACTGATCAGCTTGCACGGGATTGTCTTGTACCTTCCCATGGAAGTCTGTGGCTCTTTGCCTACGTAACCTCTCAGCTGGTGCCTCTCAAGGTATAGCAGACGGCCTCAGTATAGCTCTTACAATTCGATGTAAGGCCCAGTTCAACTATGAGAAGTAGTTGGCCCCTTGACCAATTGCATCTTCTGACAGTACATCCACTTCGAGCACGTACTCATCAACATAATTCCCCTCTTGGGAACCCGAACTCTCCTCAAGATCTATTTCTCCTCTTGGCAAGGCTCAACTTTTTCACAACATCAAACAAGGTTACACCATTGAATTTTCATCTTAAAGCAAGTATGATATCGAATCATGAGGATGTACTCGTCTAACACCTATATACCACACTAGACTCTCCCGGGACTTCCTAAAATCTACTAAACCTAAGCTCTGATACCACTAAATATAACACCCTCAAACCGGATGTCACATTGAGGCCAAAACTCATATTTCAAAATGTCGCTTTAAAAACCCATTAAACGCATTTAAATCCAATAAGAGTCCATCAATTTCAAAATATATAAAATCCAACATAATTTAAAAGATTAAGGAGCTCCAAATAAATACAACCATTAAAAAGTATTTGACATGATTAAAATATCAAATAGAGTTATAAAATTATAATACACCATCTAACAAGTATTAGACCATTACATCAATTAACTTTATATTCTGACACCAAGTCAATGTTGAGAATCCAACCACAATGGTGCTCCTCTGATCTACGTCTTCACCTAACCTATGCACGAAAATATATTCCAAAACACTGAGCTACAGAAGCTCAGTGGGTACACCGTCATTCGACCACAGTCGCACATATCATTAATAAAGCAATGTAACACATGTGATATCATTCATGGGATTATGGAGCTACCATAATAGCCTAAACATATGGCATAATGAATATATACTATCGCACACAATATATACATATCAAACAAAAACTATAAAGTAGTGAGGCCTACATCCACACAGCATCGGGATCCTCCACTATGAGTGAGGTCTGCATCCACACAACATTGGGATCTTACACTCAGGGATTGAGGCCCTCGTTCATATAGCATCGGGATTTTTCAAATCTCATGCTCGAAATATTACATCGAGCATCTTCGAATGAGACTTGTGTCCACACAACATCATGATCCTCCATTCGGAAAAGTCTTCAATACATCACCCAGAATGTTATAGCGGATGACCTTCATTGTATTGCAACACTATTCTTGGGTATCTAGATTCTCATCATTTAAGGGTTTTTCCTAAGCAAGCAACCTATCATCACACAACAAGGTTCTAGCTATCATACAACACCAAAATCACGAAGGATCCCTATGGTTTCTACCAATCATTTAAAACAACCAAGGCTTACCAACTCTTTAGTCCAATTATTCATATTTGAGGTTAATTTATCAATTTCTCGGTTTTAGTATTTGTTTTGCACCATAAGAGACCCTTAGAACCCATTATCACAAATTATAGATCCCCTGAACCTAAACACTAATTTTTGAACAAATTACCCAGTGAGTACTAATATGTCTAGGTGGAGTATCAATATGATGCCCTGTATCGATACACCCCAAAGGTATACTGATACGTTGATGTTCTCGAAGAGCCTAAGCTGTCCACCGTACTGATATAGACAAACCCCGTATCGGTAACGATTCGTATCGATATTGATACACCTATATGATGTACTGATACGCCTGCCTATAAGAAACTAATTCAATAATGGTATCGATACACCCTTGCGTACTTGATAAGTGCTTAACTTACTATCACTTTTTACACCTTTTATGGGCATTAATCACCGAATTTACACCCACTCGGACCAATGCATTTACTTAATGTAATATATTTAGAAGTTATGCTTATAGAGATAATATTTACAGAAAAGACATGTTTTACTGCATCTTTATATCTGTGTAGGAGAACTAGTGCCGCGACAGCGACAAGGCCGAGGTAGGACCTGATACCGAGGCAACAGCTGAGAGCCAGGAAGCAAAACTGTAGGCGATTGGAAGATAAAAATCCAAGAGACGAGTCTGGACATAAAGCACATGGATCGGAGCTGACTAGCATGAGGAAAAGCCCAAAGACAAGGCCACGCGGGAAAGCCTCCTTAGCTGAATTAAACTTGGAAATATTTTAATTATGTACATGACTTGTTCCCTACTCCAAGTTGTATTCTACTTAGGAAAGGTTTGCCCTAGGTCTAGCCTATATAAAGACCTAGCCATCCAATGTATTACACGGATACCTAGAGAGAGAGAGCCGATTCATAAACTTGTTTTCTTTCTCTCAATTATGTTCTAAGCTTTCTTAAGGTTTAGGTGAAGGTTGTTAGTATTTGTGAGAGGAGATTGTACCTTGTCTTTGTTTCAATGCAATAAAACTATCAAGGTTTGCTTATCCTTTGTTATTCCTTGTTCTTACATTCAAGCTCGGGAGAGAAGTTTGTAAGTAATCCATTTATCTAGACTTGGGAGAGTTAGATTCACGAAAGGGGTAAGTATGGTGTTTCAATCGCGAAATACTAACTCGGCCTAGGGATAGGTTAAGAGTTTCAGCGGCTAAAAGAAGTGTGAGATTGGTTGGTGAGTATAATTGGTTCACGCCGGGAGGTATCATCAAGGACTAGTCATCAACAGTACTTCGACTTAGGGATAAGCGGAGTCATCCAAGGACACTTTGCCGAACTTTGGTAAATCCACCCACGAGAAAGGGATTGCCGCGGCGGACAGTATCGTCGCTGCCAAGGCAGTAATCTGCAGTGCTGCCGAGGCAGTGATATACGATTGCATTGGGCAGAGACAAGTCAATCAAATCCACAATACAGCGTAACTGGATCCTGACCTATCTCTCTCTAATATTCGAATTCCTTTATTTTACTTAGTTGTTTTATTTTAGTTCCATCACAATCCAAACTACTTGTGTTTTTTATTTCTTTCTACAAAACAAGAAGACGAAGAAGACATATTGAGTCTACCAATCCCTGTGGAGACGATAATCCGATAAATACTTATCACTTATTACTTTCGATGTGTCCACTTGCACTAAACGCACACTTTTGACACGCGACAGTACTGATACCCAAAAATGTCTCTGGAATTTGAAATAAGCAAGGGGGTATCTGTACATGGGATTATCGTACCGATATGCTTTCTATATACACCCTTATTTTCCCTCTAGGTTACTGATACGCTCTTACACTGTATCGATATGCCAACAAGAATTTATAGGTCTGGGTCTAAAATTCATCAAGAACACTAGCCTAAACCAAATGATTCAATCCCAAATCGTTCCTACACATTATTGAGGTAGTTTAGAGTGTGTTGCTTCAAATTTTAAGTCATAAATCACCCCAACCCATAACTCACCATTAAAGGCTTCTTAAGCTACCAAATATTCCAAACATGAAATCAACAAGCAAATGCAACCTATTTTCATGAGATGTTTGATGCATTAGAAATTAGAGGGGTACCGACCTCAAACCACAATAACCAAAAATGTCTTCTCAAACTCAACTTATGTTTTCTCTTTCCCAAGAGATTTTGAAGGTTCTCTCACCTTTTTCTCAACAAGGAAGAGATAACCCAGTAATTAAACATTGCTAGGTGTTGATTCTAAGAAGTAAAAACGTCAACAAAACCGAGAAAAGAGTTCAACATCACCATTTTTCGTTCTTAGCTCTTCAACCTCACTAAAACCCTTCTTCCATCAAAATCAACCTTTTTAACTTGTTTTGTAGATCCTCTCAAGCTCTACAAACTTCCCTTAACACCTCAAACATGATTCCTCACTAAACCAACAAAGGTTGATCCTTTACTCAACTCTCTCTTGGATTTGAGAGGAAAAAAAGAGAGAAAAAAGACTTTTAAGAATGGCCTTACCCCTAAACTCCAAACTATTCTACATAAACTCCTTTCCCCATCCCTTCTCTTTGTCCACATAAAGGAATTTACCAAAAAGCCCTCTTTAAAACCCCATGGGCCCAAGGCAACCCCAAAACACCCAAGCCCAAGGCCTAAAGCTAGCCTCACGCTCAAGCCCGAGGTCCAAACGTCGAAGCCCAACACTTCAGGTTAACCCGACACTCGAATTCAAAATTTGGGTCGTTACAATTTAAACTATAAGAACCTTAAATACAATTATACTAAAAAAATAGAGTGATGTTGCCTCTCCCATACATAACATGGCTCTGTCTCTGCATCTAATGACCATAGATTAGTGTTAAATAAAATGAGTTGTAGAACATGTAATTTGATATTATATATAATATGTATCGACAAATCTTATTTTTGATTTTAATCTTATTTAGAGGAGAGAGAAAGAAAATTTAAGGGGGAAGGGTGTTGTTAATAAGTTTATAACTCATGACTTAGAGACATATGAGAGAACAAAGATAAATAGATTGATCAATCAACCAAATGTGCTTGCTCGAGAATAAAATATATTGAATATAAGATGAATACAAACACGTATAGATAAAAACTAATGGATCATATTTTAGCCCTTTTCAACTAAAATTGTATAACTCATGGTTGAAAATGAAATACTTAAAGTATTTTTTTTGTTAGATTAAGTAATATAGATTTTGGTAAAAATAGGTACTTGAACTATTTCATTATCAAAGTGAGTACTTAAAGTATGTATTTTTATTAAAATATATACCTAAAGTATTTTTTTTGTTAAAATAGGTACCTAATATGTTTTTTTAATAATATAACATGAAAAAATAGGTATCTAATATGTTTTTTAAAATATATTTTTTTATCAAAATAGGTATTTGGAGTATTTCATTATCAAAATGAGTACTTAAAGTATGTATTTTTATTAAAATATATACTTAAAATATATTTTTTGTTAAAATAAGTGCCCTAAACAACTTTTAGGAACTTAGATGATATATATATATATATATATACTTTAACTATTTATTTTGACAAAAAAAATATTTTAATATTTATTTTAACCAGAAAAATCTACTTTAAAATTTTATTTTAACCCAAAAAATTTTAGGTATCTAAGTAAAAAATAGTATAATTTTTTTAATTTTTTTAGTATAAGCCTTGATACAATATCATATTTTAAGTACTCAATTAAAATGTTCTAAATAAGGACCAATTTAGAATTTAAATGATACTTTGGGGGATTTTAGGGAATTAACTCTATTTTTGAGTTGTTGATTATTGACAGCTTAAAAATAGGTGGCTATCTGGTGGACGGTGGCAACCTTGAAGCTCCGCCGCCCACAGTAGAGTAAAGGTCCCCAGTTAGCCAAATCCTAACCACGAAATTTTGGGAAAATTTTAACAAAATATTTATAACAAGAGAAAGTGCCAAAAAAAAAAACTATTTTTCCTCTCCTTTTTCCTCTTCATTTCTTTTATTTCCTTCTTCCTTTGACTTGGCAGAGAGGAAAAGGAGGAAAGAAACGATTTTTATTTCTGGGAGAAGATGCAGAGGCGTCAGGATCAACGGTCAAGATCTGCCAAGCCCATCACAGTTCATGCGTTGGTTCAGTCTGGGGATCTTGTTGCTCTCCAAAAGCTGCTTATTGACAACCCTTTTCTTCTCAACGAGAGAAACCCTGTTGTAAGATCCATTCCTTTTATCATTTCATTGCTTTTATGGTAAAGTTTTAGTCTTTAGCTTGGATCAATCAAAGATGGCTGCTCTGGAATTGTGGGTGTTAGAAATGGGTTATTGAAGCTATTCCATGGGGGAATCAGCTTATGATCTTAATGAAGCAAATTATGTTTGAGCCAATTGTTGATTCATATGTTATATAAATGGCAACTTCTTCTTGCCATATGCTAACTGCTGCTTGTTTTAAGCTTCTAAAAGTGAACTTTTTACTGTGAGCTGCTTATATGATTACTTGCTGAAATTCCTCCAAGAATTACAGAGGTTAATTTTTTATGTTTACCATGGATATGTCATATTTTGTTATATTTTGACTCAAATTCTAATTGGTAATTAAGTTTGGTGTTATTATAATTTTTGTGGTAGATTTAATAAGATTTCTTAGTTATCAAGTATTTGGATGTATACATAGACTAAGTTTAACCTTTAGAATTATAGGTGTTAGAGGAATTGTTTTGGAGAGATTAACCATTTTTAGGATCTCTGCAATTATACCGGCTATGTCGTAGACATATGTGTTGTAGGGAAGTTGGGAATAGTGTTTTGTATGCACCTGGTTCTGGGATATAACCGGGTTTTGGGATAATATCATGATGTATTTGTACTCTTCGTATTCTCTACATTGATTGTGGATTATTTGATCTCTCGTCCGTAGAGGTAGGCAAGATCGAACCACGTTAAATCTCGTTTCTTGTGCATGTCTTATTGTATGTTGTTATGGCTTTTGTTATTTACCACATGTCAAATTCTTAATATATATGTATAATGTATGTGGATGAATTCTATTCCATGGTATTCTTAGAATTTTCAGTTGGCTTAAATGCAGATGGCACAGACACCACTGCATGTTGCTGCTGGAAATGGCAGAGACCAGATAGTTAAATTTTTGCTCTACTGGCAAGGGCCAGAAAAGGTTGAATTGGAAGCCAAGAATATGGTAGGTACAGAAAAAAGTTCACTGTCTTTTTTCAGTTAATTTTTGTTCTGAAGTCTACTGGTGCTCCTTGATTTAGACCTTTTGGATTCCTCCTCTTAAGTTCTATCTGTTGTTTTTGCAGTACGGTGAAACCCCATTACATATGGCAGCCAAGAACGGATGTAATGAAGCTGCGCGGTTGCTTCTCGCTCACGGTGCCTTCATTGAAGCCAAAGCTAATGTGATTTTTCTTGGCTCCTTATGTTCCTTTCATCATTAAGGTTTTTTTATTGGAATAAGATGGCAGAATTCGACTTCTGTTGAAGATTTTATTCATCCATGATATTTTTGCAGAATGGAATGACACCGTTACACCTAGCTGTTTGGGACTCTATCCGATCCGACAATCATGCGACTGTCAAGACACTTCTTGACTACAATGCTGATTGTAGTGCTGAGGATGAAGTAACATTCATCGTATTACTTGGTGTATTTCTATATGCTTAATTATCGTTTATTACAAACTCATGGTAATTGATACACCTTCTGACCTACAGGAGGGTATGACTCCTATAAAGCATCTCTCCAAAGGCCCTGGAAGTGAGAAGTTACAGGAATTATTACTTAGGCAACTTGAAGAGCAGCGAAAGAGAAGAGCACTAGAAGCATGCAGCGAGGCAAAAGCTAAGATGGACGAACTTGAGAAGGAGCTATCAAATATTGTGGGATTGCTTGAGCTCAAAGTACAGCTTCGGAAATGGGCAAAGGGGATGCTCTTGGATGAAAGGCGCAGGGCTCTAGGGTTGAAAGTTGGCACTAGAAGACCTCCTCATATGGCATTCCTTGGTAATCCTGGAACAGGTAAATGGAATTGGATCGTATGCCTCAAAATTGATTACCATATTTTAGCAACACTATGTAAAACCTGTAGTTTTTACACTTCTTATGGTGTTTGGTCTTAAAAGGTAAGACCATGATAGCTCGTGTTCTTGGGAAATTGCTTCATATGGTTGGAATTCTACCGACTGACAAGGTAACAGAAGTGCAAAGGACAGATTTGGTTGGTGAATTTGTCGGACACACAGGGCCAAAGACAAGGAGAAAGGTGTTTCCTTGTGCTCTATGGTTTTATTTATTTAATTTTTTGGTCGAGAGTTTTATGTGTGTGTTTTTTCTGATGAACTACGGACTATCCGTTGCAGATTGCAGAAGCTGAAGGTGGAATACTTTTTGTAGATGAAGCATATAGGTTAATACCTATGCAAAAATCAGATGATAAAGACTATGGATTGGAGGCTTTAGAAGAGATCATGTCCGTAATGGACAGCGGAAAAATTGTAGTAATATTTGCTGGATATAGCGAACCAATGAAGCGTGTAATTGCTTCTAATGAAGGATTCTGCCGAAGGGTGACGAAATTTTTTCACTTCAGTGATTTCAACTCCGAAGACCTAGCCAACATACTCCATATCAAGATGAATAATCAAACAGAGCAGAGTTTGTTGTATGGGTTCAAGTTGCATGGTTCTTGCAGTTTAGATGCCATAGCAAGACTAATAGAGAGAGAAACAACAGAAAAGCAGCGTAAGGAGATGAATGGAGGTTTAATCGATCCGATGCTAGTCAACGCCAGGGAGAACCTTGATCTCCGGCTCAGTTTCGATTGCATAGATGCCGAAGAACTGCACACAATAACCTTGGAAGATCTAGAAGCAGGCATTCAGCTTCTCACACAATGATACCAGGTTTCAATACATGAATATATATTTCTTTTCTCGTTCTATGGTGACCGTGACGGGATCTCATCGTATCAAAGCTAGAATGTTTCGTTCAATCTTCTTCCGAGCATATTTGTAGGTTGCAAGCGCTACTGGAAACTAGGAAGCTGGTGGTGATGGAGCTATATTTGCCATGTAGCTTATGCTTTGCCAATCTTCTTCCATTTCATTTTGTTTGCTTTAATCCATTCCTTTGTTGTAACCATTTACTAGCTCATACATGGACATTCTTCATTTTGTGCAGTAGTATTCATTTGTTTTAACAGTGCAGTAATAAATTTCATTTCAGGACATCTCTTGTTGTATGCACCAATGTTTTGTGTTTTTGACTGAGTAAATCTAAATTTGACTCGATTTGTATTCGAAAATAACTCGAATCGAATATCATCAAATTCAGCAGAGCTAATTTAAATCAAATACAAAACCATTCATTTCTCAGGTCTGTTTTTGAATAATTACAGCACTGTCGTGCCATTAGATGCTTACGTTTGGTTTTGAATATGAGTGTAAATAAATTGAGCGGGAATGAATATGGTTTTTCGTGTTTGTTATTTATTTTTGAATGTATTTATATTCGTTTTGTGTTTGTTTATATTTTTTATAGGTATAGTGTCAAAATATGTCCTATAACGTTTGAATGAGTAGTCATTTTAACCTCTTATTCTTTAAAGCAATTAGCCTTCAATTTTTTTATTTTGGGTTAAAATATCATTCTACGGATAGAAATTATTAGTCAACAAATGACAAAAAAAAATTGAAATAACTAGATAGAATGACATGTTATAAAAAATATTTTATATTTTATACAATTTTATAAAATTATTTTTAATTGATTTGTCATTCTGTAAAATCAACATATTTGCGACAATGTAAGTTTGTCATGTTATTTAAGTCATTTTTTGTTAGTTAATTAACAATTTTAATACGCATAAGAGTCATTTTAATCCAAAATAAAACATTAAAAGTTAAATTACATCATTAATTAGTAAGCTCCCTAAGTTTTACAATTTAAACTCAAAAGTTTATGTTGTGTTCAATTTAGTTTATATATTCGTCAGTATTTAAAATCTAACAAAATAAAAGAAAAATATGACCCGGATAAATAAACTTGTTAATGAATCTATAAACGAACTTATAAATGAGCCAATAAATAAATATATAGATTAACTTATTTATAAATATAAATCAAATAAATATATTTTTATTCTTATTCATTTATTTATTAAACAAATATAAAAATATTATTCTTACTCACAAACAGTTGGTTGAACAAATGTTCCTCGACTTCCTTGTTAGGATGTAAAAAGCTGACCCGACCTGGAAACCTGCCTGAAACTTGTTCGAGTCAGAACTTGATTTGACCCGGGGATGTAATGACCCAAACCTGATCTGTATCCGACTGTTGTTGACCCGAACCCGAGTTGGACCTGTTACTGTAGTAACCAAACCCGAACTGTATCCGACCGATAATGACCTGAACCCGATTTCAACCTGTTACTATAGACCTAAAACCTGACTTGTATCCGACTGAAACGAACCCGAGTCTGATCTGGCAGATAACTGATATTACCCGACTGAATCGACCCAAGACATGATTTTACCCGACCTGTTTTGAACTCGACCTGTTTTGAACCTGACCTGATAAATGACCCGACCTGTTATTGACCTGAACTAATATTAACAAAACTTAATATTTACATGACATATAATTAAATATATCTATAATTTAAAGAATTTAAAATATTAATAAATATAACTAGGCTTAAACAAATAGAATTAAACATGAGAATTAATTAGGATTAATATTTAAATATAGTTTTACATATTTAATTAAATTAATTTATTTCCTATTTTATTTAGTTTTAATCTATTTAATTTTAATTATAATTTTAAAATAAAATTTCATTAAAATTATAATTTTAAATTAAATAAATATACATTTAATATACATATATTAAATACATATATTAATATACATTTAAGTATATATAATATATATTATATATTAAAGTATATTATATATTACATAAAATATATTAATACATAAAATATAATATATATAAGTATATCATATATATTAAATTATATTATATACATAGTATATATTAATATATATTATATACATATATTAATATATAAATCTAGTATATATATACATATATATAAATAATAAGTATACATATATTAATGTATACATCTAATATACATATATATAAGTATACATATATAAATATATATAATATATATATATATAAATATCATAATAAATATATATTATATTTTAGGGATCAAAATTTTGTTATTATATATATTATATACTTAATATTTATATATTATGTGTATATTATATAGTACTTATATATTTTATAGTATGTATTATGTATATATTATATAATATATTAGTATGTATATATTATATTATTATATATATATATGTATATTAATGTATTATATAGTATGTATATATAATATAGTATTTATATAATATGTATTTATATAGTATTGATATAATATTTATAATATATAGTATTTATATATGATATATATATATATTAAATATGTATAATAATTAATATGTTATATATATATATATAATATGCATAAATATAATACATATTATATATATATATAATAATATAATATATATATTATATATATACATTAAAATTAATATACATGTATGATATATGTAATATATATGTATTATGTATAATACATATACATATAACATATATATATATATAATGTACTAATACATACTAACACATGTGACATATTAACATACATATCTGATATCTGATATATATATACATATATACATGTACTATATACTAATTACTATATACAATTATTCATATACATATGTTATATATACATAATACATTTACTAATTATTATAGATACATATACATATAACATTAACATATATATATATATATGATATATTGATATATATAATGTATATATTAATATATTAATGTACTATGTATGATACTACTACTATCACTAATTCACTATGTATACATATAACATACATTAATATATATATATGAATGCTAGAATATACTTATGTTATGTAGTTATATACTATGTATAATTAGTAATTGTATACATTATAAATATGTTATACATACATTATACATATATAATTACTAGACATCTAATTATCAATATATATTATATAAATATTTATATTAGTTATTAAATTATTAATGTATTATATATAGATTATAGTGTTATGTATATCATATTTTAATATATATTATAATTTTATTTTTCATATATAGTATTAATTCATTTATGATATTATTCCATTTGTAAAAATAGTATTATTCCATAAATGGTATTATGTCATAAATAGTATTATTCCTTATTCTAGTATTATTTTATTTCGAAAAATAATATTATTTCATATATGTTATTAATCCATATATAATATTATTTTATTTCCAAAAATTGTATTAGTCTATTTATAGTATTACTCCATATATAATATATTTTCTACATATAATATAAATTCCTTATATAGTATTAATTTTATATAACTATTATTTCATTTATAGTATAAATTCTATATATTGTCTATTTTTTTCATTTTTAAAATATATTAAACTATAGTATAATTATTTTATAATGTATTAAAGTTAGATTTTTAATACTTTTAATTATTATTAATTTATAATTTTGTAATTTACTCCTTATAACTTACAAGTTAATTTATTTGAATTGATTATTACTAATTTTTCTAATTTACTTTAATGTTTCTAATTTTTAATTTTTATAATTGAGTCCTTACAAGTTAATGTTGATTTTTTAAAATTTTAAAATTTAATCTTTAACTTTATAGTTTAATATTTATTCGTTTTTTTACGTATTTATACAAAATCAAAATTAATAATTTAAATTATTATGAATATAAAATAAAAAATAATTCGACCTGAAACAAAACCGACTTGAAATAACCCGACCTGAAATGCAACCGACCTGAAATGGACCCGACCTGAAATCTACCCGACCTGAAATAAAACTGTCAATTATCCGATTTGGACCCGAACCGTTTGAACCCGACCAAAAACGGATCCGACTTGAAACGGACCCGACCTGAAATTAAACCGACCTGAAATGGACCCGACCTGAAATGAAACTGTCAATTATCCGATTTAGACCCGGACCGTTTAAACCCGACCCAAAATGGATTCGACTTGAAACGGACCCGACCTGAAATGGACTCGACCTAAAATTAAACCGACCTGAAATGGACCCATACCCGACCCAATTCGAGTCAAAACATTAAATCAACATGAAATGACCTGCATCTGATTTTACCCGACCTGACAGTACCCGACCTGAAACCCATCCGAATAATTGTTTTTACATCCCTATTCCTTGTCCGAATAATTGAGACATTCCAAATTTTTAAAAGCATTTTTAGTAACATTATTAAATATTTTTATTTAAAACAAAATAATCTAAAAATATTTTTTTAGGATGATTTTATTTTAATCATTAAAATAATTTTTTATTATAGTTTCTAAATTTTTATGTACTTTTATTATGGTTATTATCGTTAATCCATTCAGAAATATTGATGTGATATATTAAATTTTTTAAAAAAGAAATTTAATTTTTCAGATTTACAATTATTTTCAAGACAAATTCTTATTAATGGAACGATGGTCATCCTTATTATGGGAGAGTTTCATTTTTCAGAATTTTAACATAATTAATTAGTTTTAGTTTCAGAATTTTAGTAACCAAAATAAAAATGTCCTAAAAGTTCAGTGACTATGAATGAGTTTATCCTAAAAATATTATGCTTCATTTAAATGATATATTAACTCTTACATTATTAATTTTTTGCTTCGAGGTCTTAAATTATTTTTAGTCAAAATAGGTATTAACAAGTATTCTATAACTATTTAAAGCATATTTGTTTATCCCGTTAAAAAATCTTGATTAAAAATACATCAACACTCTATTGTGAACTCAAGTAATCAAAGGGAATTTCTATTGAAAATCAGAGAATTACAGAAGAAAGGAAGAAGAGAATAAGAAATGCAGAGAGAAGATAAAACAGTTTCACAATTTTCATGCCTCGTACTATTATCTTACTGCCCTTTAATAGTCGATTATTATAACTAACCAACTATTTTGGGATTCCCCTCTTTACGTGTATCATCCTTGTCATTTGTTGCTGACTTGGCAGTGGTTGGGCTGTGTTGTATTGACATGGACTACTCATGATCATAACAATACCCTCCTCTTGAAGAGGAACCTTGCCCTCAAGGTTCGAATAATATGTTGAGCCAATTCTCACCCATCATTGTGTTTCGCATATTGTACTCATATTGTTGCCCTGTGTTCATTGCCTCAACTCCCTTTTCCTTTATAACATCAATCTTATTTGTGTTCAGTGTTTTCAACCCGAGAGACGATGGTGTAGCATCCAAAATTAACTTGTGAACTTTTTCATCCCTTTCACCACTAAAAATTACAGCCTGCATTGCTACACCATATATGACGACTTCATATGTCTTGCAAAGTTTTTTTTTTCATTAAAAAAATCATGCAATCAATGTGGTACTTTAAGAACTTTATCTATGGTTTGTAAACTTCAGGTTGTCCTTTTACATCTCATAGAAGGTTTTTCTCCACTATTAGGGTCACAACAGGGATGAATGCATTCTCCAACAGATAAACAAAATTTTGAAGCACATAATGGAAAGCATCGCCATGGATATCTAGACTCCAAGTTTGGAAAACTAAACCTGTAGCGAACCCAGTAAATTTGAAAGCATTGCCACCAATATCAAGACTCCAAGTTTGGAAAATTAGACCTGTAGTGAATCCAACATATTTGAAAGCATCACCATGAATGTCTAGAAATAGAAGAAAATATGAGAATCGGAAGAGATCAAACACTAAAAGATCCTTAAAACTCATATATTCCACAACTGATACTTGCACATCTTCAATCACCTTATATAGTTGACTAGGAGTGATGCAGAGTATTAATGCCCATTCCCAAAACTTATACCAGGAAAAGAAAAAAGATTGATCCATATCAATTGGAATGCCAGAATTGAACCGTTTCTCCATAATGTGCCACATTTCAGGATTTGGTTTGTGAAAAAGGTCATCTGCTCTACTATCAGAACTCCTTATTCCACAAGCTATAAAAACCTGCATTGAAACCTTTAATTGCTTGATGAAATTGTTGAGACGTCTAATTTTTGAGTCCACAGCCACCTGCCTTTTATTCTTCCAGCGGTCAATAGTGAATTTGTTTGTAAAGATTACCAGATTAAAAACCCCTTCATAAAGACTCTGCAGCTTCTCAAAATCATGAAGACCATCATCATGTTCAAGAAATATAACTGTTTGGAACGTCTTCCATTTTGGTTGTAAAGTAGCATCCTTGTACTTAACCTTGACATCGGAGACAGAAAAGGCTATGTCCAGTTGACCTTTCTCATCAGGTGCTGACAACTTAATTTTCCTTGAAATGCTTTTCTCTAGTTCAGTTTCTTCAACTTCTTTTTCCTGCAACTTCTTAGGCGATTTAATAGACTCATCAACCAATTTCTTTAAAGCTTCCTGGTCAACATCAAAGTGTATCAGTAGTGCTCCAAGACCAATCATCTCCATCACTTAATATTTTCTCCATTCTTTTGAGGTTCGATCAATGTTGTGTTTGGAGACAGTCTCAAATTTATAATTAAATTTTCTCCTGAAGTAAAAGAAATAGGAATGATACGATATATGAACTGCCTTGTATCCAAACAAATAGTTCTTCTAAAAGTTTTCTGTGTTGCAATATCACTCATGTTCAAAGTTCCATAGGGCAAGTTATTGGCTACAACAGTATATTTTCCTCCGGGATCAAAAGAAATAGAATGATTCACCTTTCGCATAAACGAGAATCCCTTTGATTTAGTTAAAATATATTTGAGGTGATGAAGAAACTTACACTTATGACCCACAATGCACCTTTCATCGAACATACTCATGTTGTTGTGCCAATTTTTCAATAGGATATGTTCTACTTGACTGGCAACAATAACCAATTCTATCATTTCAATGATTTCTTCCTGCCTCTGAGGTTCCAGTTGAAGGTCTATATGAATGGTAAGGCTTTGTTCCTCATGTTTCTCATAACTAGACTTTGGTTCATGGTTAGTGACCAAGAACGGAAGGTTCGCCTCGAATCGATCCTGCATTGTTGCTTTATCTTCATGAAAATCAAATCCTTCTATATACTGAATTGACTGAGTCTGCTGAGCATCAAATTTTTCATCGCAAATTTCAGCATCAATTTTTGGGTGAGTTGGTGTTGGTAATTCATCGAACACCTGGTGGGGTTTTATGATTGAGTCCCTCGATTTTTCACTTTTGTGGTATTCAGACAGTCCCAAGTGTAACGAAATAGCATCCAACTGATGTGCTATATCCTGGAGTGTCTGTTGAAATCTGTTGTTCATTGTTGCTGTTGTTCGAAATAGGTTTGCAGCGAAGCCAACATCTGTTCATGGCGCACCGATGTGATTTGCAATGCTTTAATCGATTTTGTGTGATTCATATTGGTTTCGAAATCTCTCAATGAAAACACTAATGTTGTGAACTCAAGTAATCAAAGGGAATTTCTATTGAAAATCACAGAATTACAGAAGAAAGGAAGAAGAGAATAAGAAATGCAGAAAGAAGATAAAACAGTTTCACAATTTTTATGTCTCCTACTATTATCTTACTGCCCTTTAATAGTCGATTATTATAACTAACCAACTATTTTGGAATTCCCCTCTTTACGCGTATAATCCTTGTCATTTGTTGCTGACTTGGCAGTGGTTGGGCTGTGTTGTATTGACATGGACTGCTCATGATCATAACACACTCATGTTAAATAATTTAATTAAAATTTTGATTTAAAATTTTAAAATACTAATTAAAATTTGATTAAATAATATATTATTAAAAACTGTAGTATTTATTAGTTTTCAAATAAATACTTTTACCTCTATTTTTTTCTTATTCAAATACCTCTTATCAATTCAGTATTACACTAATATAAATTGATTCTATATTATTATACTATTCAATGAACTATCAAATTTAGATTTCTAGATCAACTCATGTGTATTATATCTCTAATAGACTTAATTTGGACAAAAATCCTCTAACCCTTATGAGTATCGCAACACTAAAAAAATTAAAAATTTAATTCTAAGTTATAACCCTAAATTTTAAATCTTAAACCTTATATCTTACACTTAAAAATACATTATATTTCATTTTTTCTAATCTTTAACCCTAAACCCTAAACTTCGAATCTTAAAATAAAAACTTGTGTCCTGATGAAGCAAATCCACTCTCTACAATGCAAAAGGTTGAACTCCAAACCCCCCAAACCAAAAGACATGATTTGAGTCAGTAATAAACAATGATCTTACTACATCAGAAACACAACTGAGAAGTTCTGTCAGGTAGCTGTTGGAGTTTGTGTGGCATTTCAAATCCAGTTTTTTCATATGTATTTTTTCTGCTTGGAAGTTTCCTACACACTGAGATACTCCAGAGTATGGGAAATACAAGAGATATACATATAATATATGAGATTGGACAAACCCTTCAACCTCTTCATTTGTCATTTAACGCCAAGGTTGAAGACAGACGTTAGCATATGGACAACAAAAACTTGATGGGAATAAACAAAGGAATGGTGGTAGCTTTAGGGAATAAAACATGGAAAAGATGAAAATTTGCCTGTGTCAACACACTTTTGAATACAATCATATTTTTGTGTTTTTTAATATACTTTCCCTACCTTGAGGTGGAAGCACTCATCCACGGAATACGCTTCCACTATAAACTTCAAATTTTGGGGGTGAAAAAAAACTTAACTTTTCGGGTAAAATATGCATTTGGTGAATGACGGAGTCAAGATTAAATTATGAGGGATAGGTCGATTAATTTTAAAACGAATAGGTATTGAAAAGTAGGAGTGAGCAAAATTTAACTCGACTCGGAAAAACTGAATAACTCAACTTGAGGCGAAAATATTCGACTCGTTTTAACTCGAATCGAAAAAAATTAAAATAAAGTTCGAGTTGTAAAATAGAAATTTGAATAACTCGAAATTTTTAGTAATTAAAGAATTTATTTTTAAGTTCGAGATGAATCTCTCAAATTTTTATGATATATATATTGATATATGAAAATATGAATAAATATTGTCATATATGAAGAAATATATATACATATCTTGTATGAATTGAGAAAGTCGTTTAAATTAGAATTAAATTGTACTATAACATGATAAATAATTAAAAAAATTTATAAGAACTCAAAAACTCAACTCGATTCGAATCGAATCGAAAAAATTTCAAATAAAATTTGAGTGGTAAAATATGACTCGTAAACTCGAATAACTTAAAAAATTTTAACTCGACTCGATCGAATACTCACCCCTTTTGAAAATAATTAAACTAAATAAATGAGGGATCAAGGTTTAATTTTGTTATTTTTAAATAGCAATGTCCTAAAAAATAATAAATCATAAAATTTTGGGAGGTGCAAGGGCTTAATTGCAATGGTTTCAAAATTTTAGGACCTAAAATACAATTAACCCATCTATAAGGTAACATGAATAAAATGATGGTCATAGTGTAACTATTAAGCCATGGATTTAAAACTAAAAATGAAGGGGTTTATGATCTAATTTGATTATTTTTTAAAATTAAAAGCACCTAAAAATTCTTTAGATATACATAGTTTTTAATATAGTTGGATGATTAAAAATAGATAAATAAGATTAATAATCTAAAATAATTAATTTTTTTAGAAAATATATAAAATATCTTTAATTTAAAAGTTTTAACATTAACCCTTAAACTCAGTTAAATTATTAATCCAAAAATTATATAAAACAATAATTTTACGTTATTTAAGTGAATTATAACTCTTCAAACTAACTAATAACATTAGAAAAAAGTGATAATATTTTATAACTAATATTAAAGAAGATATGAGGAATCGGAAGAAGAGTAGATCACAAGTTTAAATCTTCAATATTAGGTAGAATTTTAGTTGTTGAAATAAGATTTTATTACTAATCTTTTAATATTTTGAATTAGGATCATAATTATTTTAAATATTTTAATTAATTACATTTAATAGAATATATATTTAAAATGCTTGATTATTATTTTTTTAAAACATATTTTTTATATATTTTTATTAATAATAAATTTAAAATAAAAAGCATTGAAGTTTAAAAAATACCTAAAAATCAAAACCGCACAAATTTAATAGGACGCGGGGAGAAATTATATTACGGGTCATTCTCGTCATATCATTTATGGAATCAACCAATTAAATATATTTATTTAATTAATTTTTGCACCTCATCATTTTTCCATTAACCAACTTAATTTACGATAAATATTAGTGAAGATTCACTTGATAAAAAAGATAAGGAAAAAAATTAATTAAGTAAATACATTTAATTGATTGATCCATGAATAAGGTGACGAGAATGATCATGATATAATTTTTTAGATACGAAAGTTTTATTTTTTTTTTATTTTCAAATTTAATCCATTGTATATTAACTCTAATCCATCTACCAATATTAATAATACCATATCATATCATACCATGAAGTTATTTGCTATGAGTAGGTATTATGATATGTAGCTCATAGCTTAGGAAATAGTGCAAATGTCTCAATTTTTATTGCTCATTCATGAAACACATATTTATAGCTAGAAATTTTGAAGCATATACCATTGATGGAGTTAGATGGGGAGCGTTAAGGACGGAGTTAGAATTAAATTTTAGTACAGGTTAAAATATTAAATTTAAAAATATAAGAATTTATTAAGTATTTAAACTTAAAAATTTAACGATACATGTTTATTCTTTTTTAGTTTAATCTCTAATTAATTATATATTTAATAAATTATTATATTTTTAAATTTAAATATTTATTTTTATAGGTATCAAATTACTATTTTTATAAATATTAAATTAGTAAGTAAGGTTTACTTTTAATATTTTAAAATTCATCTTGAGTGGGCTATAAAGATTTTTTGTGGCGCATTTCATATTTCAAGGGCCAAAAAAATAAGTATTTTCACAATTATTATAGAATATTTAAGTGGAGCCACTTAAATTTAAAAGCTAGTAATATTGTGATGATTTTTTTTTTTAAAAAATAGGTGTTAATATTAATAGAGACAGTGGGTAGGAATGAAAATTTTACGCAAGGCATCGAACATCGTTGAATAGTATTAATACTGAATATTGTTGAATATTACTAAATTAATTATTAAAAATTAAAAATCTTAAGGACTTAATATACAATTAATAAAAAAGAATGATAAACTTAATATATAATTATTAAGTATAGTTTAAATCCTTGAAATTTTTAAATTTTATTAATTAATTTAATGATATTTAACAATAATTAATATTAATGGTGTTTAGCGGTGTTCGACACTCGTTGAAAATTTATATTTTTTTTAAACAAAATAAGTGTTAATAACAGGAGACAATGGATAGGAATCTAGTGGATTTCCTCTGACTTTATTTAACAATATTTTAAACCTTTTAGATATCTCACCACCCAAAATAAAAGCTAAAATTACTCAATTATCCAATCATGAACAACCCTAATCAATTATTATAAAATTAATTATTATAAAATGGATATTAAATTAATAGAAATGTTACAGTATTTTATAACATATAATTATTATTTTATAAAAGTTTAATAAATTTAAGGGATAATTATAAATTTGGTACCTCACGTTTATCCATTTTTTGTTTTGGTACTTATTTTTTTAAGAAAAATGATATTTAATATTACGTTTTATTTTATTTTGGTATCTTAAAGTTAAAACTCAACGACGAACTGACTAGGAAAGAGAAAATCACATGTGACAAGCTCTCACATTATTTTTTTCTCTTGTAAACATGCCACATCGACTAAAATTATAAAAAAAACACGTGACATGTTGATTAAGAGAGAAAATAATATTACAGTTTGCTACGTGTGATTTTTTCTCTCATAATCAGCATGTCACATGTGTTTTTCTCTCTTCTAATCAATATATTTATTGATTTTTTAATAATGAAATACCAAAATAGAAACAAAAAATAATATTAGATATCATTTTATTAAAAAAATACAAAAACAAAAAATTGATAAAATGAGATACTAAATAGTATATAATTACCATTAAATTTAATTATAGTTTTATAACTTTTAAAAGATAAATAACTAAAATCAATCATTTTTTATAATTTAATAACTATTAATGTATTTTAACCTTATCCTCCTAAGCAACATAAATTCCACCTTTTTTACCTATAAAAGATATATTCTTAGGATCCCATATTTTGAAATTCCAATAAAACCCCAAATCCCTTCGACATTTCATTAAATGTGTTCAATAGTTTGGTCCCACTAAAATATGTTTGGTTTGGCAATTACTATATTTTTAATCATGCCAAAAACATACATGGAATTCATTTCCCAAATCAGGGTTTTTACCTGCCAAATTCATTATATTACCCATTGTTTCTAACCTAATAGCTTCCTCACATTTAATTCCATCCAGAGAAAATTAATATATATATATTAATGATGAACGTGATTAGTCCACGTTATAAGCAATTTGGTATTATTTATTTTGTATATCTAAAAATATTATTAAAAAACTCATTCACTAAAGTTAAATGTATAATACACGTCAATTCGAATTATTCAACACAAAATCTTAAAGAATCAGAAAAATAAAAATATTTCTTGACATTCTATTTGGTCTTATTGTAGTATCTATTTATTTTTACCCTGTAATAAACACATGTCTTGCATGCAAAACTGTTTCACCCAAACTTTTTAAAAAATATTTTCTTTTAAAATTAATGACTGATAGTATTTGAAAATAATATTAATGAATCTAATCGAATCTCAAGTTATTCAGGTTCGGTTTGATCAAAACTCAATTTAAGTGAGTTTGATTCAGGCTCGAGTTCAGTTCGAGATCTTAACTAGTCGAACCGATCCAAATTCGACTAAAAAAACTCGTGAACAAGCCAAAAATAATTATATATATACTAAAAGTAATTTCTTTAATAAAAGTAAAAAGAAAAGAAAAGAAAAGAAAATCATTAAAAATAAATTAACTAAAATAAATTGTATAACACCTGACCCGTATGTCACATTGGGCCTCCGGCCCAAAAACCTGGATTTCAAAATTTCTTTCAAAGCCCAACAAATAAATCCAAATTCAAGTCCAAAATAAATTTCATAAAGTTCAAATCAGGATAAAAGTAACTCCAAAAGATAATAAGTAATTGGAGCTCCAAAATATTACAAACCGTTTAAAAGCATTCAACTCAATAATAAATAATAACAGAGTTACAAAACATAGGGTTTGATAGAGTACTAGCTTACTACATCTAATCATTGTACTCTGACACAAATCAATGCTGAAATCCAAACCTCGATAGTACTCCTCCGGAACCGGCTTCACCTAACCTACGCATGAAAACACATTTCGAAAAGCTGAGCTACAAAAGCTCAGTGGGTACGCCAAACTCGACCCAAAAACCTAAGCCCACTACCTAAACTTGGGCTCAAAACCGAAGCCCAACTCTTCGGGTTAACCCGACACTCGGATCCGAATCCGAGTCATTACAAATTGAATATTATGTGTTTGTATTATAAGAATATTTTTTGTTATTTGGATTAATCTATCTTTTGGATACTGTTTTGCCTTTTCCGATATTGATTTTTATTTTGGTGTTAGTTATGAAAGTTTTTTTTAATGAGACACTATCTTTTATAAAAAAAAATTATAGTAAAATTGTTTATTTTAAACTGGGCCGAGCCCGACGAACTTTGAGCCTAAGTTGAATCCTATAGTATTGTTTTTTAGCAGAGCTCGAGCCTAAAATTTTGAACTCGCCGAACTTCGAGCCCAAACCAAGCACAATTAACTATTTATGAATCGAGTCGAGCTTAACCAAACTCGGGCTTGTTATCACCCATAGTTGGGAGGGGTTATTATCTCTCAATGTTTCATTCTAGCATCATCATTATACTAATTAGTTAAAGTTTATAAGTTTATATTTTAGGATTAAAATTTAAGTTTTAGAGTTGAGAGTATAGAGTTTAAGATTTTGAGGTTAATGATTTAAATTTTAATTTTTAAAGTAAAATTAGATATGCTTGTGAAAATCTTTTCTCCACTTCCAGTGCATGGAATAATAAAATGGGTTGGAATTCATTTACGCTATATAAAATTCAATTACTTTAACTCATTTTTTTGAACTGATAGATTAGAATAACTAAATAGTTTTAATTTAGAAATATTTTTTTGAGATAAATATTATAATTTTTTTGGTGAAACTATTTGTTAGATTTAAACCAACAATTTTAAAAATTAAATACAAAATAAGTTACAAATGCAACTTTCAACGTATTTTTATAGAGTATAAATCATCTTCTTAATTACGTATTCTTCTATGCTTCACACGAAAAATTATCTATAAATTAAGTTTTAAATCCTAACATTAATTTTTATATTCTAAACCCTAAACTCTACATTTTAAAAAATATACTCTACTCCTAATTTTTTAAACTCTAATTTTTAATCTTAAACCCTAAATCTATTATCTTAAAATAGATACATTAATAAAAGTATAACAAATAAATAAATAGAAGATTTATACCTAATTTTATATCCCTAAATATTAATTAATCCAAAACTTGTATTTATACAATGGCTTATATATACCGCCACTCTCTACCTTCAAAACACCAAACAACTCACACACATTCTCTCATGCTCTCCATTTTTTCTCTCCACAAATGGAAAATCGTTTCAAAATACAAATCTCCCGTATGTTCCGATCCTCATTCGGATCCTGCCGGACCCGGAAAATCTCCGACGTCATTGAAAAACCCGTTTCCACACCTAAAACCCACGACAATACCACATTCTCCAACCCTTCACCGTCACCGTCGCCACCGCCAAAGGTTCGACCTTTCCCTTCCATTTGTAAATCCAAACGCCATGAATCAACCCAAAGCGCCATTAACCATGACTGCGTCATGATCAAACCGAGAGAAACTGTCCCTCGACGTAAAGCGTTGGCTCGTTGCCCTCCGTTTGTTGTTTCAGGTTCAGGTTCTGTCCTTGGTTTTGATGGCCGGAAATGCCCAACCGGTAACAACCCTTTGTCGTCGTTGAATGTTTTCTCCGATTGTAAAGACTTTGGGTTCTACGAGAAGAAGAAACGCATCGCCAGACACAAAACAAAGAAGAAGAAAAAGAAAAGGGTCGCCACGTTTTTCAGCTCATCTTCTCAAGAAAGTGCTAATAATTATTACAGTAATAATCACAGTGGGCGGTGGCCGTGGTCTAGCAGTGAAGATGAAACCGAGACTCTTTTCTCTTCGAGGGACCTCTCCTCGGATTCATCCGAGTCCTTCACCGCCCATCACCACCGGCGCCGCTCTGACCGGAAAAGGTTTAACAATGCTCGTCGGAGAATGGCCAAGAATCGAAGCTGCGACATGGGTTTTTTACCATTTCAAGGATCCGATAATGATGATGATAGTAGCCAAGTGAGAGACAGTTTTGCTGTTGTGAAACGTTCTAGTGACCCGTACAATGATTTTCGAACATCAATGTTGGAGATGATCGTTGAGAGACGGATGTTTTGTTCTGATGATCTTGAACATCTGTTGCAGTGTTTTCTGTCTTTGAACTCTCATCACCATCATATGATTATCGTTGAGGTTTTTACAGAGATTTGGGAGACATTGTTCTGTAACAGCTCTTGAAATCGTAGGGTAGGAAACAAGACAAACTTGACTGAACTTTTCCTTGTTTTACGACATGTTCTCAAGAAAAGTAGTAGCTTTGAATTGGATTTTAGAATTCTAACTCCGAATTAACGTTGGTAACTAATGAGAAGCTTTTTGAGTTTCTAGTTATTCAAAAAAATTGTGCTCTTTCCCGATTTTTTCTATATTTTTTATATTTATATATATAAAATACATTTTTTTTTATTTTTAATTTTAAATTATAAATTATAAATTTCAAACTTTAAAATTTAACTGTCTAAATTTCTTAAAATATAATCTTTTTCTGTAACTCTAAATTTTGGGCGTAAATCGTCCACCCCTTTACTCTATACCTTCATTGGTGTCCCACTTTATAGTGAGTTTAGGATTTAAGGTTAAAGGTTATGGTAATGATTATGGTTTAAGGAGTTAAAGGTTATGTTTTATTTTTAGAGTTTAGGGTTTGGAATATGAAAATTAGAGTTATAATTTATAATTAAATTTTTAATAATTTTTTGTGTGGGGCATATAAAAAGACACGATTAGGGTTGCACTCCTAAACTTTAGTTGTAAATTCTAAAAGAACATAAAATTTTCATTCCTATATTTTTGTCAAATTATGATTCGTTAAATCTATTAAGTAAAACTAATATTTTGAATTCTAAGATTATAGATGAAGTAAATTAAATTGAGAGAGTCGTTACATAATATACCTCTAATTTAAATATTTAAAAAAAACATAAGAGAGAATTATTAAAATATTAGACATTTATTTAAAAAAAAACTTTAAACACTTAAATAAAAAAACATAGTTTGATCACTTACCTAATTAAAAGAAACTAAAATTTTCCAATAAATCTAGAGGCAATTTAGATTAGTATTAGTTCTAAGTTTTGAGGTCAAAAGTTGATTTAGAACGCTGAAACAATGCTAAACAATTAACTTTTAAAAAAAAATTGCGTTTGAAAAATGTTTTTCAACTCAAAAGCAAAAACTGAAAATTTTTAGTTTTTACAATTGAAAAAGTATTTTTAAGAGTCAGTTTATAATTTTAACCTTCATTTATTATATTTTATTATAATTTAATTTTTACAAATATATAATTATATTTAACATAAATTATTTATTTAGTTTAAAAATTATATTTAACATCATGCCTAAAATAGTTATTTATTTTCTTAAAATCACTTTTTGACAGCAATACTAAACACATATATCTTAAATCAAAAATTTTAAAAGAACTTTTTCATCATACTTATCCACCGTATTTTTCATAAGCAATGTTAGACTGACCTTTAAGCTGATACAGAAAATGGTTGTTTTGAAAGAGGGTTTCAAAGGACGAAGACAAAAAAATTATAACATGATTAATTTTGTCATATTATTTATAAGATCGATCAATCAATTAAATCTATTTATTTAATTATTTTTTAAAACTTTTTATCAAATGAATCTTAATTTAATAAAATTTATTTTTAAACTTAATTTATAATAAATAAAATATTAATAAATATTTATTTTTATAAAAATGAAAAATAATTAAATTAATATATTTAATTATTTAATTTTATAAATAATATAATAAGAATAATTTATAATATAATTTCTCGATATGGTTCAAGAATTGTTTGATTTGGAAGAATCTCTGTTAGAATTATGACACCAACATACGAAAGCCAACTGAAACAATCACCTCTGTTAGACTTCTGAAATCACTTCTTTTCATTCTTTTCATACAAAAGGAAAATTCAACAAAAAGAATACAACACAAAGGAAGAAAATCCAATAAAGATTTTATTTTCCTTTTATGAGTACAAAGGCTTTTTAATGGAATGTTATTATAATATTTGTTCTTTTATAAGTAGCTACAAACAAAATGATATACGCGACTGATAGACGACTGTCGGTAAAACATATATATTCGTCGGTATATGGATCAAAAACCTTTATCGACAAAAAAAAATTTAACACATAAAATACCGTCGGTAATACGTTAGTTAGTATAGATTTTGTCGCGACCATTTTAAAACAAAAAATGTGAAAAATAGCCTGGCGAATTAATTTTGGAAAATTTAATTTTTACCGCTTTTAATTGTTATTTATGAAAAATCGAGGTCTTATTTGAAAACATATTATTTTAATTTTATAATGATTTGGAGTCGCCACCGGCCACTTTGGTAGGCCAGACACCATAAAACAAACCAGAGATTCTTTTTAAAACATTTGGGTTCGGGAGTCGGTTATTTGTAAGGACGACCCTTACAAACGCCCAAGATTGGTACCTTATTAATTACACGTGGCATTTCGAATAATTTAAGTTAATCCATTATTGTCGAACAAATATCGCTCGAATAAGAATATCCTTTTGGGTAAAAAGGTACATTTCTTTTAAATACGAGCTTTGAAAAAGACGTCCTAGAATAGGAAATCTTAACTCGTATTTAAAGAAATATAAATTCTAACCCCAAAAGTTTTAAATGCATGATCGATTTATTATCTGGTTCATTTTAAGTTCTAACTTATAAGGCTCCATTATTAAATAATTAAAACCCTATTAAATTATTAATTTCACCGGGTGTATTATGATAACATCCGAATACACGGACACTACCATTTCTACACCGAACAAAATTAATAATACTATTAGTGTTTCTAATTTTGCCTAATTAATTTTATTAAATTCTAACCCTAAATTATTTACCATTTTCTATGTTTCAAAACACTGACCACTTAATGTATCCGAGATATATGATTAGAACGTCATCGTTACTACAATTACCTCCCTATTCAATTAATTATTTAATTAAAGCGACTAATCCTAACAGGCTCTAAATTAATTAACTAAGTAAAAATTAAAGTGTCACCCTAAACAAGTATTCTATATGTTTACTTAAAAACATGCAAACAAATAAATATTACTAAAAATATAAATAAATTAAATAAAATAATTATAGATAAAGAGACCAAATTAAATTTTATTCGAGATATAAGAGCTCAAATACAACACGATGGAAATTAAGGGATTTTGTCAAACCCGAATAAAAAAATTAAATAGAGCAAGAATCAAAGGAATACCTTACTTGCAATTCAATGGACTTCAACCGAGTCTAGTTCCGAACAGTTGTCTCGTATATGGGCTATCCTTGGCACCGAAGGATCATCGGGATTTGAATCCGACAAGAGTGAACAGATTCAGCGCAGTACCCTCTCCTTTTCCATTCTCCTTTGCTACCGATTTCATGGCTGAAAACAGCACCTTGAAATGTAAAAACCTTTCAATCTTGCTACAATCATCTCATCATTGCATCATCATGTTTCCATCATTGTTCCAATCAATGATTGCTATCATCATTCTCCAATCATTGTTTCAATAATGATAGCATCATCATTACCATCATTTCCATTCATGATTGCAACAATCATGAGCCCCATCATTACCCATGATAGCCACCATTCCTTCCTCTTTGTTGTTTCTACCGACTGCTTCCATTGCTTCTTCCCCAAAAACCGAGCCATGGTACTGATTTTTCATTCGAGAAAAAAAAGCAATCCAATTGCTTATCCTCCCCGTGAATAATCGTACCTTTTGGTTTTGAATGTGAACAAGGACCCCCCATGTTTGTTCTCTTCCTCTGCCGAATGAATCCCTTTTTTTTAATTGCTTCCCAGACCCTCATGGCTCCAGTTTCCTCCATTTCTTTAACGTGAACCACATCTAGAGATCACCCTCTTCTTCAGATTGTCTCCACAAATCCATGTCACCAAAGGCATTGTCTCCGTGAATCCAAAAACATGAGAACCCCCCATTGCCAATGAGTGCCTCTGCCTATGCTCTGCCCTTTCGTTCGTGATGGAGATGGTTAAATAATAGTTCCGAGTGTTAAAGGATTTGGGTGGAACCTTGGAGCCCTCACTGTTGCAGTCGGTTTCCTCAAAAAATCCCAGCAACTAGTTTCCCCTTTGCCATCTCCAGTTTGGTCATCCTCCCCTGGAATCGTGTAATAAAAAATAATAATATTTTTAATAAAATACTCATAATTATTTAAAAATAATAAATACACATTCATGAATAATATGATTTTTTCATATAAAATAAAGTAATAAAAAACATATTTATAGATTATGTTATAAAAATATATTTATGCTTTAATCATAAAATATCTAAAATAATCGATAAAAATAAAATACTACAAACAAAGTAACAAACAAAGAACATACTAAAATTACTTGTAAAAATAAAATAAAATTTAAGATCAGATTATTTATTTTAGTTTTTTTTTTAGTTAAGATCGATACTTTAAAATATATACTATATATTTATTTAAAAATTTATCTTTTAAAAAATAATTATTATAAATAAATTTTATTTTTTTATATTAATTTACATTAAAATTAGTGCTAAATTTAATTTTTTATATTAATTTATATTAAAAACAATATAATTATTTTAAATATTAAAATCTTAATAATATTTTTATTAAATAATTAATAATAATAAAATCTAAATAACAAATAATTAATAATAAAATAAAATTTGTGGACCCCACAAAAATTAAAAAACCACGGGTTTTCTTTTCTCCTATTCACTGTTCTTCTTCTTTATCGCGTCTTCACTGTTTTTCTTCTTCACCTTCACTGATCTCCTGAAAATCTTAGGAGAAAGCTTCTATTTTTGATCGAAAGGTTGTCGGGACGTTCCTGAAAACGTCCCCGATGAGTGTTGACCGTCCCCGGTGAGCGTTGACCGTATCTGGTAAGTGTTGACCGTCCGTCGGCCGTTCCCGTCCCGAAAACGTATTGGGGATGCGGGACGCCCTCAAAGTGTCGTCCCTGTGCTTCCTTGGTGATCAGATCATTTTCATCAGTATTCTGTTGATTTGTTAAAGACGAAGATCCACTGATACAATTAATTATCGTTGAAACACTACCAACATCCATAAAATTTTATAAATAAACATTTTTTTATTAAAAATATAACATTTGTACATTGTTTTTAAAGTTAGAATATTTAGAATTCGGTTTTAAATAATAATTTTTTATTAAAAAATTATCTCTTTTAAATAATAACAGTATAGAGGATTCGTCTTTAAAATTATCATAACAAATATGATATTTTTGTAAATAATTTTGCTTGTGCTTTATTTGTGAAAAAAGTCAATAACAATATTTATACAAATCTTTTAGGACTACCCATTAAATTCAGTAGTAACAAACATTTTAAGATAATATATATTTTTTAAAAAATAAATAGGAGGATTGAATATTTTATTATAGTTTTATGATCTATAGTATTATTTCTTATTCGATACATTTGAATTTAATATTCAAGATTGTGATCGTATTAATTTATTAAAAAGAATCGTTTCAATACATTTTTCATGCACCCCAAATGTTTTATTAGATTTTAATAAGATTCGATCAATCTATCTTGATTGAGTGCCTCTATTACGTTGTTGCAAGTAAATATTATTATTTTTATTTTTGATCTTTCAAATCGTTTATGAAGGAGATTCATATTCATTCTTTTGATTCTACAATAAAAAATCATTTTCTTTATAAAAATAGGAGGATAAATCAATAATATTTTATTTTTCGATTCATATTTAGAATTAAATATCTCATTTAATTTTTTTTATCCAAACCACATGAATCAATACAAAAAGTTAAATCCCTTCTCTAATGGACTTCCAAAAGTTTGTCGGAAAATATAAGAAAAACATAGTGTGTTTTCATGTACATTAACGTCCGACCAAAGATAATAAAGAGCTACCAACTCAATATCAGTAATGATATTACAAAGCAATCAAAAATTATTAGGTGAATTATGTTTATAGTTTCAATTAATCAGGATCGTTCATCTCAATTTTTTTAAGGTAAATAATTACATCTTTTTTACATGTAATTAGTGGATAAACAGTTATTAGGTAATTATTTAAAGATGAACGATCTTAATTATTTAGATCATAGATGACGTGGTGAACATGATTCACCTAATAAAAAATCTTTTAAAAAAGGAATACATAACTTAAGGTTTCGTTCCGCGTAGATATTAAAATGTACGTTGAATAAAAGTTTTTCAGCTTTTGTATTTTATAATTTTTAAATAAAATTTGAGTTTTAAACGTTAATTTTATATATTTTATATGATCGTTCGTTGTTCTTTTTATATTTAATAATTTAAAGATTATTTAAAAAATATTCTCGAACAAAGCTTAAATTCATATGATCGTTTGATATTATTTCTGCATATAACAATCAAACGACTATTTGAGAAGCATTCTCGAACGGTGCCATATGTGCTCCACAATTTTGTCCATGATAAACGTCGGTTTCAAACATAATACGATCAAAAGTACAAATATATCATAATTTATTTTCATGTATAAATTTTTAGTGAAAGGAGAGAGAGAGAGAGAGAGACAAGAAGGTTGGAGTGTGATTGAGGTTTGAAGACAGACAAATTACAGAGAATGTGAAAGCCTGCCTGTATCTGCATCATTCTCTGTCGAAATCTATGTCACAGTGCATTTAGTAGCTCCTTACCACAAACCCTATACTGTTTAAAGTCAGATGCAGGTTGTACAGCACTAGAGTACAGGATCTGCCAACCTAACATTCTCATTAATTGTCCCATTTTTATGGGTTCTTGAGCCACTCCCATCATAACAAAAAGCAAACACACTTTCTTTCAAAGTCATTTTATCAGAGCATTGAAACAACTTAGAGAGGGTTTGGTTTTGGTCAAATTTTGTTTTCACTTCCTCGGTTATGTTTATATTCTGAATTTGATAATTGATTTTGATTCATTAATTTTTATAATGCCTTTAGTTAGTTCAAGGCTTAACGTAATTAATTGTTTTAGTTAAAATGATAAAATTAAAAAAAAACATAAAAATAAAAAATATCCATAATATTTGATCGAGTAGTTATTTTGACTCTTATTCTTTTTTAGGAGTAATTCAACCCTTAATGTTTCATTTTAGCTCTAAATAACTATTTTATGGATGAAAATTGTTAGACCACTGACAGTAAACAGTTTAAAACAACTTGACATAATGATAAGTTAACAGAAAGAATTATTTTATATTTTATATAATTTTATAAAATTATTTTTTGATTGATGTAACTTTCTTAAAGTCAATATATTTGTTTATATGATAATATCATGTAAGCGTTCACTGTTATATAAGTATATCACGATATTTCAAGTCATTTGTAGAAGAACTATTTTGATCCAAAATGAAACATTAACGATTGAATAGCTTAAAAAAAGAATTTGGGGTCAAAATGACTATTTTATCAAATATTAAGGGTATTATTTTGATTTTATACCTAAAAAGCACTTGTTATCAATATAAAGATTTTGACTTTTGTGTTGGAAGGGATATTTTGAAAAAAAAATATCTATGACAACATTTTAATCCTATAAAATAGTGGTTATTCTGTGTTGGATGGGATATTTTGAAAAAAATATCTATGAAAACATTTTAATCCTATACCATGGTGGTTATTCGGTGTTGCATGATTTTAGTGCAATGCAAACGATGAAAGTGTACATGTCGCAAGTAATAGTATAGATTAGATATCGTCTCCACAAGGATTGGTTTGGACCACTTTGTTTAAGTTATCACACTGAAATAAAAACACAAATAATGATAATATGAGTTTAATTGAATAATGTAAAAAAATTAAAAAAGATAGATGAAATCGAATAGGTGAGAGAAGAAATTAGATTATCCTGAGTTGTGGAGTGATGTCTGAATTGAATTTTTCTTTGTAAATGAGTGCTCACGCCACTCAATTCGTTCTCGCAATTGGGCTCAGTCGGATTGCCTATTTAGTTCTTCGAATGCTTGGGCAATTGCGATGAGGGAATTGCTCGGGCAATTTGGGCGACTAGCCTCAAAGTTCGGCGAAGCGTTCTTCAATGGTCTCCGTTATCACTAACGCGAAACTCGATTAATTGTACAATCTTTGATGATACATCCCTGCGTTAACCAAAGGTGTACAATAACCAATCTCGCGCTCCTGTTAGCCGTTGAAATCCTCAACCTATCCCTAAGCTGGATTAGTTCTCACGCACTTGGTTTGAACCATGCTTATTCAGTTCATGAATCTAATTCTCCCGAATCTAGATAAATGGATCGTTTTACGAGATCATTTTCCAATTCTCTCGTAAACAAAATAAATTGCCAAAAATAAGCAAACCTTGATTAAGAATAAACTCAATTACTTAAATAGAATTCAAACGTTTCTCACAACCATAAAACAAAATAACTCAAACCAATTACATCAGTTCATGATTGAGTTCTAAAGATATATAAAGAATATTCCTAATTCTACTCTCTTCTCTGACTCCCCAATTCGACTCTTCTTGTGATTGACGTCGTAGTCTTCTTTTATAAAGCTTTGCTTGATCAACTTAGGTGATAAGATAAAGCTTGATTTGAAAATAATCATAAAAGAGAATTTCCTTTCAAATTTAATTCCTATGAAGTCTTTCCATCTTTATTTCATTCTTCTAAAATTTTTTCCTTTCTTTTGAAATTAACTTTATCTTCTTGAGATTCTTTTCAAGTTGGCAGCCTATCATCAAGAGATTAATTCTTGCAAACAAGGAAATACACCAAAGAAGTATCTTTTTCACTAATTTTAATCAAAACACGAATTACATATGACAACTTAGGAAATTAAGTAAAATTGTATTAAATAACTAACAATACAACTGATAATGTGCCTAAATCTAACAATAATATGAGTAAAAAGGATAATAAAAATAGTATTTTTAGACACTTAACATTCGGATTAATAAATAAGATTATTATAAATTTATACTGATCTAATTATATCAAAAATAAAACAGGAGGACTAAACTGAGTCATAACTGGATTAGTATTGTTATTGCTGCATCAATATGTGGATGTGAGTTTAAGAACACTTAAGCATCCAATTTATTTAGTATGAGTTTTTTGGATATGGGTCGTGTTCTCGATGCGGAAGAGGTTCTTCATTTCTATTCTCACCTCATGTATTTGGCATATGCAGGCTTCGTCGAGGAGTTTTTCATGGAGGTCCTAAGTCTTCTGTTACTACTTGATCTTTTTCCCTTTGGTTACGATTTTAGTCATGACTCGCTATGTTTAACACTTTAGCTCCATGTTTACTCTTTCTTCTCTCGGGAGATGCCTTTGGACTCATTGATTAGTGCTTAAATTATACATTATTTTATTAATAATTACTCCTTGATTGATTGTTATAAGTTGCTAATTTGGATCTTTTCGTTCATTTTTGATATAGGACAATAAGATCAAGAAATGTTCTAAAACTGATGAAATTATACAACTTTTGATATCTTTGGAATCATGGCTAAAGACACGAGCACGATTTGCGACAAAATAATATCCGATATGATAGCTTCTAGAAGATAATCCAATCAGCAAAAACATGTGAAAAACAATTATTAAGGGATTTGGATTAGGATTGACTATTGAATATTTGGAAATTATCTTTTTATTTAGATATTATATTTCTAGTTTTTAGGCTTTTATTTTTTCTTAAGATTATTTTTAGGAGTTTTAATTTATTTTGTTGTTTTATCTTTATATTTTCTTAAGCTATAAATACCCCTTCAGTAGAGCTTAAGAAATCACTTTTACCTTTTATCTCATTTTTATTGTAGTTGTTTTAAGCTTTTAATAAAATTCTCTTCTTTTTTATATTTGTTCTCTAGTTTTTCTTTTAAAATGTTAAGCATAGTTTTTACTATAATCATGCTTAACTAAGTTTTCTAAGCCAAAGGCTAAAGTTATTATTCAATTCTTTTCGTGAGAAATGAAAAGTATTTCATACCCTTTAGGGTTACATTTTCAGTTTTCGGAAATCAATGATCGATAATCGACCATCCTTTTACAATCAAAACGATTTAATTTCAAAAAGTGTAGGTTGGAATTGAATTTCGGTTTCGATTAATAGTTGGGAGAAAGGATCGCTAAAGGAAATTGAAATTAGATTAGATTCTCAATTGAGACGGTACAATCTGAGTTAAATTTTTCCAAATTTTAAAAGGTCTTGAATTAATTAAGTGATTGTCGTGATTAATTCACAAAAGGGTTGAGATCTAAAAATTGATTTTACATTCTCGATTCATTTGAGAGAAAAACAAGTTATAAGGGTTGGCCCTATAGACTGTAACCGGCGTGAAACCAAAGGTAAAATCCTATTCAAGGATCGATTTGAATTGAAGCAAAAGCTTTAGCCCAAGGCTGATTTTATCAATTGAATTTTTCATCTCAAATTACTCTTTTTATTTTATTTAAATCTAAACACCAAACCCCCTTTTTACATTTCTCTACGAGTAACACAAAATCAAGGTCAAGAACAAGAAACTTGTCAACATCCTAGTCCCTGTGGATCGACTCTTACTTTCACTATTCTACTTTACTTTATTTCTTTTATCGAGATTAAGGCTTATGTTATTTGACATCACAAACGACACGTCAAATTGGCACCGTTGTCGGGGACTACGACAAAATACTAATTAAATTTTCTTGTTTTTGATTTATGACCAGACAAAATCCAGGAACATTAGAAGAATTTGATCCAGAAATAGAAGCGCGAACAAGACGAATTCAAAGTCAAACATGTCATGAGAAGAGAAAAAAACAACAAGAACAAGCAAATTCCGAAATCTCTATTGATGCCACACACGAAGAATCAACTTCCACGCCTAAGTCCAATCCTACGCACAACGTGCCAGATCTAATGGCTTATCAAACGATCAAAGAGTTGACTGCAGCACCTGCTGTTCAACAGCCCCTTTGCATCGTTTTTCCTCAAGGCGAAACGCCATTTCAACTTAAGACGGGGCTAATACATCTGCTTCCTAATTTCAACGGTCTTCCTAGTGAGAGTCCCATAAGCACTTGGCGGAATTTCATTTGGTTTGTTCAAGCATGAAACCTCAGGGAGTATCTGAAGACCAAATTAAATTAAGAGCATTCCCATTTACTTTATCTGGAATTGAAAAAGAATGGTTATTTTATTTGCCTCTTTAATTTGATAAATACTTGGGCTGAATTAAATCGTTTTTTTCTTGTTAGATTTTTCCCAACAACAAAGGCAAGTGAACTAAGAAGAAACATCCTTGGAATCAAACAAAAGCATGATGAATCACTTTACGACTATTGGGAGCATTTCAAGAAGCTATGTGCAAGTCGTCCACAACACGGATTATCCGAACAAACGCTTCTACAATATTTATATGAAGGTCTGCTTCCCATGGAAGTGAAAATGGTCGATGCTACTAGCGGAGGAGCTCTTGTCAATATGACCCCAAACACAACATGGGAATTAATTTCAACGATGATAACCAACTCTCAACAATTTGGCATTATGAGTGAACCTAGCCGACGGGTTCATGAGGTAAGCACCGTTTCACTTGAAAATAAAATTGATAAATTAACTAACATCGTTAATTCTCTTGTTGTAGGAAAAAGTGAATCAAGTAGAATATGTGGGATATGCACCATGCCAGACCACCCAACCGATTGTTGTCCTGATTTACAAGAAGACGTAAACGCACAAGTGAATGCAATAGGGAATTTTCTAGGACCTCCACAAAGACCCTATAACCCCCATAGCAACACATACAATCTGGGATGTCGAGATCATTCGAATTTTAGCTATGCACAAAACCAAAGGCCGAATCAAGCTTATCAATAGAGACCACCTCCACCACAATAGTTTCAAACGCAAAGATCTTCACTCAAGTCCATTGTGGAATGATTGGCTAAATCCCAAGAAAAATTCCAGAATCGTATGGAGTAACACTTGCAAGAAATAGATAAGCAAATTAGTCAACTAGCACAAACTGTGGAGCGCCTAGAATCTCAAGGTAAGCTTCCATCTCAAACTGTAACAAACCCACAAGAGAATGTAAATGCCATTACTCTTAAAAGCGAGACAATTGTTGAACAACCGGTCCGAAAGGAGAATTATGCAATGTCCCCAAAAGATAAAGAAGCAGTTGACGACAACTCCTAAGAAAAGAAGGAAGATGACGCCATGATCCAAAGAAAAAAAAAGAATTTTGAAGTAAAGTCATCTACATACGAGGTACCACCTTTTCCCCTCAAGATTCATTAAAAAAAGACAAACAAGCCGAGGAGAAAGAGATTCTAGATGTATTTCGGAAAGTTGAGATCAATATTCTACTCTTAGAAATAATCCGGAAGGTACCAAGGTATGCCCGATTCCTTAAAGAATTATGCACTACAAAAAGAAAACTTAACGGGCACGAAAAAGTAAATCTTGGCGAGAATGTTTCTGCTGTTTTTCAACGACGACTTTCACCAAAGTTGAAGGACCAAGGCATGTTTACAATTCCTTGCAAAATTGGCAAAGTGGGTATAAAGCGCACAATGTGTGATTTGGGAGCCTCAATAAACGTGAGGCCCTTATCTGTTTATAATACTCTTTCAGCCAAACCCTTAAAGGACACGAGAGTTACAATTCAATTGGCGGATCGTTCAGTTGTCTACCCGGAAAGACTCTTGGAGAATGTTTTGGTAAAGGTAAATGAACTAATCTTTTCGGTAGATTTCTATTTCATTGACATGGAAAACGACCGCTCAAATACTTCATCTGAGATTTTTGTAGGGCGACCTTTCCTTAGTACTACCAACACAAAAATCGATGTAAGAAGCGGTATTCTTACAATAGAATTTGATGGCGAGGTCGTTAAATTCAATGTTTATAAAGCGATGCGGTATCCTGATAATGTTCAGAGTATACATTTTGTTGATATAATTGAACCTGCAATTGATGAATATATTGAAACTAATTTTGTTGATAAATTTTATAGGGATCTGGACGACATTGACAAGAGATATAAGGAGATTGAACAAACTTTCTTCATTTCAATTAATTCTGATAAACTGGTTACTCCTTCCAAATCTAAGTTATTACCTTTTATTTTGCAGGCTCCTTAGTTTGAATTAAAGGAATTACCAGATCACTTAAAATACATGACAATGATACTTTGCCGGTGATTATATCAAACAAACTAACCGAGGAGGAGGAGAAGTGCCTTCTGACGGTGTTACGCACACACAAAGAAACAAAACCTATGATTTGCGCAGTAAAAAGAAACAATCTCACCAGATTTACGCAGTAGTTCCTCAAGAAGCACAAATTCGATTCTCAGCGGTGACTAAACCGACAGACAAATGACTCTGATACCATGACAAATTACCAGAGAAGCAAGAATTATAGAAGATATTATAGACTTTAGGAGAAATGAAAGTCAGAGAAAAGAGAAAGAAAGAAAGAAAGAAAAAAATATAGAACACGATTGAGAAACTTCTATCGAAAAGAACTATATCATACGTCTTATCAATTGAGTTTATTATATATATAGCCCAATCACAACAGATTTAACCAACTAATTGGCTAACAGTTTGTCAACATACTAACAAATTATTCATCTTTGCTCTTCTAATAAAAATTAGTTCGATTTAGGTGGTTGATGATCGTAAAGCTTGTGATTGACTGTCGATTTCATCTGTGTCGAGAAGAATAATTAGAAAAAAGCTTAAGTTTAAGCAATAATTTAATATATGTAGGAGATGAAAAAAAGATTAAAGTTAGGGTCTGGACAAGATATTGACGATAAGACAACAATATCGATAACTACAAGCGATAATTGTGGAGGTTGATGGTGGTGACATATATGGACGAAATGTTAGAATTTTTAGGATATTTAGGTAATAGAGACAAAAGTAAGATTAACATTTTTAATAGATGTTAACGATCGAGTAACCAAAATATTTATAATATAAAATATAAATTAGTCATTTTATTTTTATTTTTTAAAATTGAGTAACTAAAACAGAATATCCCAAAACAAAAGGGACCGTGTCGATTATACTGAATTTAATATTTTATTAACAAAACAATATTTAATTTTTATTGTTTTATTTAGGAGGTGGACCTGAACAAACACTTATTTTTCAATCCAAAACCCTGGTCAAAACGTGACTTGTACATTGTGTTTGGATCGTTATTTGGTAAAATCATTATATTATAGTCATATAAATTTTTTTTACATAATTATTTTTTAAAATTTAAAATTTAAATCTAATCTATTAAATTCTAAATTTTTACATAGATCGTGTATTAAAGTTTTTTCTCCTCGTATTCTTGGAAAAATTATATTAAAAACCCCTTTTTATTATTTAAATATAAAAATATACCCCTCCTAACTTCAATGACAAATCTATACCCCTGTCAGGACATGTATGAAGAAGTTGTGTCCTGCACAAAGCGATTCCTGGAATCGCTCTGTGCAAGACGCGACTTCCGGCTGATTTGGCATTCCTTGCCACATAAGCCATTAATTATAATGGGGATAAGAAATCGCTCTGTGCACAGAGCGATTTCATTGTGCTTGGAAGCGTAAAAGCCTAGGGTTTAGGAAATCGCTCTGTGCACAAAGCGACTTCGTCAGGAACCGAATCGTCCTTCGAAAATCGCTCTGCATCCAAAGCGATTTCTTTAAAGAAATCGCTCTGTGCACAAAGCGATTTCCCTGTGGTGTTGCTCCCCGAGGGGTGCGACCTCCCTATAAATAGCCGGCCCTACAACCTTCCATTTCATCCCGAAGTCGCGTTTCATACAAATTTCATTGTTTTTCTTCCTTCGAAATTGTTTGTTTAGTTATTTGTCTCAAAATTCTTCGAGAATATGTCGGGTTTATGCAGATTAGACGGGAATCACTGTTTTGATTTCTGGCGTTATAATGAGGTAATTTTTTCGATTTTTTGTATTATTAATTTTAATTTTTTTATTTTATTATTTTTATTTTTTTTATTTAGTAATTTATTTATATTTTTTTGAAGGGCTATGACAGGGTTCTAACCTGTTACCATCATCGTATTATGGAAGCGCCGCATCCGGCTATAATGTCTTATTTGATCGAGGCCGGGTTCGGATATGTAAGTCTTATTATCGCTGGGACTAAAGTAGATTCGTACTTGATTAATGCTCTGCTCGAAAGGTGGAGGCCGGAGACCCATACATTTCATCTTCCGTCTGGTGAGGCAACTATTACCTTACAAGACGTCTCTTTTCAACTTGGGTTACGTATTGATGGTCCCGTTATAACGGGTATTGCAGAAGACGATTGGGAAAATCTTTGTCTGCAGTATCTTGGACGTATTCCCGATAAGTTGTCTGGCGGGAAAATATTGTTGAAATGGTTGGTGGAAGAGTTTTCTGATTTACCCGATGATGCTTCGGAAGAAACAAAGCAGGTAACTAATATTTTTATTATTTTTATAATTAATTTATTTTTTTATAATTTTTTATATTAATTTTATGAATTTATAGTTTTATGCTCGCGCACATATTTTGCGCATAATTGGCGGGATTTTGATGCCAAACAAAACCCGCAATAAAGTGCATTTGGTGTGGTTACACCATTTACGTAGCTTTTCGGATTCCGGCGCTCTCAGTTGGGGATCGACTGTTCTTGCATTTTTATATCGAGAGCTGTGTACGAATGTTGATCCCCGGAAACAAGTCATAGGAGGCTGTTTAATATTACTTCAGTCTTGGGCATGGTATCGTATGCCTTTTCTACAGCCTTCTTTAGTTACGCGACGTGCATATGAGTTTCCACTAGCTCGGAGGTAATATTTTATTATGTTTAATATTTTTAATTTTTTTAAAATTATTGTTTATAATTTTTTAATTATAATTTTATTTTATTAATGGTAGGTGGTGTCATCCATTGTCGCATTCTGGATTGCCGGAAACCCAGCGAGATTTCCGATTACTGATAGATAGGGAGGAGGAGGTAATTCTGTTGTTATTTTTTATATTTTAATTCAATTATTAAATTTAAAAATGTTTTAATTTATTTTAATATAAATATTATTTTTTTCAGTTTATCTGGCAGCCGTACCGCGAGTCAACTATTATGTCTTGTATCCCAGCTAACATATTGGCTCGCTCAAACTTATGGTTTGCGATGGTGCCGCTTATTAATTACTCAATTGTCGAGTGGCATCCTGGTAATAGAGTTCTACGACAGTTTGGGTTTAAGCAAGACATTCCAGAACCACCTCTTATTTTAGATGAATTGCATGCTCTGACAAGACAAGGGAAGACAGACATTAATTGGGCTGTCAGACATCGCGATTACATCGAGATGTGGGTCGAAAGATATCAGCGGATCCCGATGTGTGAAGAAATTGTTACTGATAGTCCGGGATACGGGTATTTCAGTTGGTACGTTGAAAAATGTAAGTCCCATATCTTGACAGAAGAGGGGCGAGCACGCGAATTATCCTTGGGTACGCAGAGACGTCCACCGGCCCAACGACCAGGCCGTAGAAGAGGACGAAATATTCAAGAAGATCCACCTGCTACCCCAATGGCCCAACCGTCTTGGTCTCCTCATTTTGCACCACCCTCGGAGGTTTTTTTTACTGACGTCTTGCAGCCGTTTATGTCTGCTACGGGTGTTACCACCGTTCTGATGCCATTGACTTCTTACTATCCACCGCCGCCAGCATATGTGCCTGAGTTTGCTCCTATGCCTCAATTTCCATATTTTGGATCTAGCTCAAGTATAGTAGACCAAACTCCTCCTCAGAGCCTCTTTTATACTGGTCCAAGTGGTAGTGCTGCTACCTTCGGTAATGTGGAAGGAGAGGAGGATGAGGAAGAAGAAGACCCTGGATTGCAGCGAAGAAATCCGCGTCGGGATCGTCGTCCACCATGTTGCGGCATAGGCGGGCATAGACGTCATTAGTTTTTTTTTATGTAATCTTTTGTTAATTTTGTTAATTTTGTTAATTTCATATGTTTAGGATTTTATTGTAGACGCTTTCTTTTTATATATTTACGTTTTCTTGTTATATACTTACGCTTTGTTGTTAATTTTCTCAATTTAACATTCTAAATGTTTTATATATTTAATAATCAAATCTTAAGTCTTAATAAATGTACACATTAAATAATAATCAAATATTATTTAATAATCAAATATTACAAAATAATCAAATATTAAAGAATCACTCTATAGAAGAACCAGCTCGATGAGGACATGTTTTTCTTGTGTGTCCTGGATTTTTAGAAATGGTGCATAACTTGGGTTGCCCAGTACTTTCTCTATGACCGACCAAATCTTCATCGCAGAATATTCTGGTGGATATTGGACGACCTTTTCTCTCTCGTCTTAATGCAAAATTCGGTTGTATTTTCGGTTCATCGTTCGTCGCATCTTCATCCCATTCATTTCCAATAGGAGGAAACTCGCGTTCGTAAACCTTAAATACGGTTTGCAGCAAGTAAACTGGGTCAACAACCGTCATGTAATCTAACCGGACAGAAGAGCAAGCAGCAATGGCGTGCGGGCAGGGATATTTAAATGTTTGGAAGAACCCACAATCGCATGTTCTTTTCCTCAGATCAACAACGTAAGTATTATGTTGTATACCTTCTAACGGTTTGGAGTATTCCGAGACACAGAATAAATGCCCTTCCCGTGAGAAACATGTCGCATTCATAGAATTCGACTGTTGTACAAATGCTTGCAATTTATTTTGAAGATCTGGGTGAAATGTATGACCACCTTGCATATACTCCTGAGCTTGTTTACCCAATGTGGCAAAGAGGGTTCCCAACCGATAATATGTCGCTTTGACAACAGAAGTGATCGGTAAGTGTCTCACTCCTTTCAACGATGAGTTGATTGCCTCGGCTAAGTTGGTGGTCATATGACCATATCTTTTGCCTCCATCAAATGAACGAAGCCACTTCTCTCGGGGTATATTAAGAAGGTAGTTATATCCATCTTCATTGCGATGTTGTAAGTCCTCCAAAAGCTGTTCGACTTCACGGGCCAAGTATGTGTTTCCTGTGCAATAAAAAATGCTTGGTTAAGAATTACGAAAACAAATTTGAAGAAAAAGAAGAAGCAAATACTAACCCATTCGAAGCACCATTATACGTTCATCGGGGCTTTTGAACCTCGCCAAGTAATTAGCTGTAATGTGTCGTAGACAATACCGATGGTAAATATGTGGCGGTTGCCAAGATCGACCCATCTTCTGCATTGCATATTTGATCACTTTGTCTCGGTCAGAAATGACACATATTCCATCATCTCTATCCCGCAAGACAGGTAATAGAACATACCTTCGCAAATTCTTCAAGAAGAACTCCCAAGAAGGGAGATCCTCTTTTTCAACAATTGCGAAGGCAACTGGAACAATCTTTCGGTTACCATCTTGCGCAACTGCCAACAATAAAATTTGGGTGTACCTTCCGTACAACCAAGTACCGTCGATCTGAACCATCGGTTTGCAATGTCGGAATGCATTGACACATTGTGGAAAAGTCCAAAATAACTGTTCAAATTGGAAAACACCAGGTATGATACGGTCATTTTCATATGCCGGTACTGTTTCTAGCTTCACCACCGTCCCCGGAATATGCTTCTGCATCAACGAAAGCCACGGTCGCAATTCATTGTAAGATTTCTCCTACTGACCGTACAACTTCTGAACGGCACGTTGTTTTGCATACCATGCTCGTTTATACGGAACATGGTAACCGTATTGAGACGTGATTGAAGCCATACAAGTATCAACGGTTACTCGCGGATTCGCTTTCACAAGAGGCATAATGGCATCACACAGCACGTGCACATCCAAGTTTCGATGATCCTGATTAAGGCGACCCACGGTACATGTGTGAGGGTTATCAAGCTTGGTAATTTGCCAAAGGTTTTTTAGTTTCTTCAGACAAGAAACACGAACCCTCCATTTACATCCCTGCTTTTTGTGTACACATTCAGCAATGTACTTGTCAGATGCGTTCTTGTAAACACCAGATGTAACGGAGTTGCGGATATTATAATGCTTGATTGCTGCAATCGCCAGATCCTTGGTCTCGAAAACTTTTCCTTTATATATTTCAAGAGAACCACCTTGGTTGTATTGGTCGATTTGGGGGAATTGCAGAAATTCCGGAGCATTGAAGACTTCCATATCAATTGATGCAAAGTGGGACGGTGGCTCGTAAAACGACATTGCCATTGAACTGTTAGGGACATCCACTTCCTCTGGCTCTTCTGGCTCATCCACATCTGCGGGAGGGCCATAAAAAGGACCTAGCTCATCACCATCAGGGCCGGGCTCCTGAATCGGTTCTTCGTCAGAACGGTTACCCTCAAATTCGAACAACTGTAAGTCCACCGTATCACCAACAACTGCAGATAAATGTTGGGTTGGTGGAAAGTTCAAATCAATTTCAGACCGAGCGAACAGAGACGGTTGGGTGGGAGGTTGATTAAGATCGAAATCAAAAGAAGCTACACAAGAATGTCTTGCCGCCGAAGACAATGGAACATCAACATTGTCCTGTGAACAATTTATCGACAACAAGTTGAAGTCGTCTCTAATATTGGCCGTAGGGCTATAAACATTAGGGTCGAAATCAAAATTTGCACGACGCCAATCTGGGACGGCAGAAACAACATCATCATTATCAGAAAAAATCGCAAACAACTCTAACGGACCTCCTAAGGAATATTGCATGTGCAACTCGAGCATCATTTCAACGTCGCCATTGTCGGCCACATGAAAAATTGTATAATACAATGGCTCCAATGACGTCGGTAATCTAAATTTTAATGGCTCTAATTTTTGACCTCGGGCATGCGGAACATGATCCGATACTCTCTTCATCAATGACCTATAGCTTAATCTTCGCGGGAGCTCAAGTGTAACTGTATTCGAAGACTGAAACACCACACCCAAAGATGCATCACTAACCATTTGGCCATCGTAATAAACCAAAGCAGTGATTCTTCTTGAAATTTTTGCTTCTAAATTCAAATGAAAACGGATTCTTAAAAATATGAAATTCGAACCGTGATGCAGAGAACTTTTGGGAATTGAGAATTGTGGTTTGAAATTCCTGGGGTTGAAATTCGGAATATTTAAGCACCAACGAAGTCGTTTCCTGCAGAAAACGACTTCTCTTTTCAGACAGGAAGTCGCTTCCTACAGAAAGCGACTTCTTTTGTCAGAAGGGAAATCGCTCCCTGCAGGAAGCGATTTCAATAATTTTAAGCTTATAAAAGACTCGTTTCCCTGCTTTCAGACTGTAAACCCTCCGTCAATAATTCATCAAGTTTTCAGACTCGTTTCATTTCTTTTGTCAGATGGCTATGTTTTCTTGCGTTTTGTTTTTCTCTAGTACATATGGTTACACTTCATTTAGCAGCAACATAAAATACGATGAGTTCTATGATTTAATATCGACGGAGGTTACGAAGGCAACAACAAGAACAAGAGAAATCTTATACATACAAGCAAAAATACCAGTTGATGAACCAGGTCCTGAAGCGCATTACCTGTTAAAATTGTCAAGTTCAAAAGACCTTCGTAATATGTTTCGAGCTTACACAAATATTCCATGTCTATATATCGAGATTTACGTAAAGTTTAAAGATGAAGTTAGTTCATTTACGAATGAAGTTAGTTTATCAAGCAACGTCGATGAAGAAGCAATTTTACAACGTATCAAAAACAGACGACATCAAAAGGAACAGTTAATTGAAGAACTGAACTTAACATCTGACGTGTCTACAAATTACGAAGACACGGAAACAGACGATTCTTCAACCACTTAGATATTTCTTATGTAAAGTTTAACATTTTCGAGCAATATTAATAAAATATATCTTTTATTATATTTTTTTTACATAACTATACCTTTTATTATATTTTATAAAATATATCTTATTTATTATGAAGATAACTTTTATTAATAAAATATATCTTTTACCTTATTAAGATAAGAATATTAAAAATATATTACAAAATTATTTACAAAAATAAATACAGGAAGTCGCTTTCAGTATAGAGCGACTCCTTAGATCTATAATTGAAGTCGCTCTGTGCACAGAGCGATTTCCTGAACCCTAGGCTTTTACGCTTCCAAGCACAGTGAAATCGCTCTGTGCACAGAGCGATTTCTTATCCCCATTATAATTAATGGCTTATGTGGCAAGGAATGCCAAATCAGCCGGAAGTCGCGTCCTGCACAGAGCGATTCCTGGAATCGCTCTGTGCAGGACGCGACTTCTTCATACGTGTCCTGACAGGGGTATATATTTGTCATTGAAGTTAGGAGGGGTATATTTTTATATTTAAATAATAAAAAAGGTTTTTTAATATAATTTTGCCCGTATTCTTAATATAATGTCACGCCTTAATTGAGAAATTAGTTGACATGAAATATTATTTTAAAATTTATAGTTATTTTTCAAAGGGTTAATTACCGTAAAGGTCACGTTTGTTTACCCCCAATACAAATATAGTCACTGATTTTGAAAATCGACCAGTATAGTCACGCACATTTTCAGGATGTAAACTTATGGTCATTGAGACGTTTGTTGCTGTTAAACTTGAACGGGAAGCTGATATGTCATAATAAAAAAATGATAAATTACTTAAATAATCTCTAAATTATTCTTTCACTTTTGTTTCATCTTTAATTTAACACTCAAAATTTTAAAATTTTATATTTTTATCATCTTCTCAAACAAACCCCTTTTCTCTAAATATTGTTCATATAAACTATTTGAACTTGGAACTAGGAAGTAAGCTGAAATCATGGGCTATAAAAAGCTTTTGCTAGTTCAAATTCGATAAAAAAATAAAAAAAAAAAAAACATTTTGAGATAATGTTGAAGGATGAAAGTACTAAAGTTGTAGAATAGGAAATTGAAGTGAAAGAAATCCAACAAGAATCAACATTAAAAGAACAGATTTTGACTGAAGTTTTACTTGATAATGTTGAAAAGCTACCATTGAAAAAAAATAAACCTGCCATTAAAAACCTACAACAGCAAACTGAAATTGAAGAAAAAGATAAAACTGCTCAAGAAAGATTTAAACTTGAAAACCCAAAAACCTAAGAACCCGACATGAAAAATAAGTCATAAAAGAGTGAAAGTAGCAACAAACATTTCACTATCTTCACTTCATATTTCATTCAAAAAGGATTATATTTACTAATGTGAAGGGATTAAAATTGATATTGTTTCATTCAACAAAAAGAACAAATCTAATTTATTTGTACAATTAGTTTTTTGGATGAATAATTCCCCTTTATTCAAAAGAAAAATTATTGAAAAATTTACACTGCAATTCTTAAGTATGAGAATTTTCCCAAAATGTAACTTTTTTTGGGATGGAGCAAAATTTTTGAACAAGAAATTTTATTCTTTACAATAAATTTGCCCGCCATGTGTTTGTAAAAAATCCTCAAAATTATCAGTGAAATCTATTTCAAAAACAAAAGGATAAGCGAGTATCTTTTACATGAAAATGAACTGATTTACTAATCTAATATTCAATTTTTTTTTTATCTTTATGCTTATATTTTTTTATAAAAAAAAACATAATTTGGGTATCTAACCAATACATTGAACACTCCGTGTTGATAAATTCCATGTAATATAAGTTTTTTTAAAATATTTTGTTCTTCATTTGCTTCATTAGTAACAAACATTTCACTAACTTCACTCACTTCTTCATGTTTCATTTGAGAGTGAAAGCAACGATGAAGAAATCTATGAAGAGTAGAAATAAACGGCGATTCAAGTTTCAGTATAATACTTTAAGTTATGCTTTCAATTTTAAAAACATGGCAAAAATATAAGATTTTAAAATTTTGATGGTCAAATTAAAAATAAAATAAAAATGAAATAATTATTTAGAGACTATTTAGATAATTTATCATTTTTTATTATACCAAATCATCTTCCCGTTAACTTTTAAGACTTCCGCAGTAATTAACCCTTTTTCAAAGATCTATCCATTTTTAACAAATAAAATTCTTTCAAACAGTATTGATTATTTAAGCTAAAATAGAATATTAACAACAAATACATCGAATTTAAATAACATAAAAAAGAAGATTAACTTTCCAATGTTCATAGGAATCCTAAAATTATATATTCAGATTCCAATTAAACAAAATAACACTGATTTTATTATTATATTAAAATCCTGCAGAATTAGCCGTAAAATTATTCAACGAAGTCTTAGTCAAAAATATGTACAAATAACTGCAGACCAACATTCCTAGCCCTCTCCAACTCCGAATCATGATCATCATAGAGACAGTGCGGTGCTCAAGTCCATGAACTTGGGCGCCTCCACCCTCCATTGAAGCTCAATATCTTCAGCCACCTTTTGAGCATCGAAGGATACACCGAGCAAGCCGCGCCTTGTAAACCCGACGGCATATAACCCGTCTTCTCCTTTCCATCCCTTCGGAAATGGCTCCCGTGGCATCCCATCCTTTTCGGAAAACATATCCGCCCCCTGCACATTCAATCGTCCGATCACATTGCAATGCCGAGTTACTAGGTTAATTGTAGTACATATGAAGTAGGGAGCGTAAGAGGAGTTACTTTCAGCCATTTTGGTACATTGCTTTTGAAGCCAGTGGCAAGAATGATGGCGTCGAAGCTCTCCTTTCGTCCGTCGACAAACTCCACCCCGAGGTATGTTATTCGTTTTATTCCCGGATAGACCTAACACATTATGTAACACGAAATTTAGTTCTACTAAATTCACTTTATTAATAGAATGAATGATTTGTACAGTGAACCTTAATGTTTCCACTTTTGATCTTTGCTATTGTCCCAAGATCCAAAACCGGTGTCTTGCCGGATATACTCTTGAGTTCCAAGGGACCGATCTTGGGACGACGGAAACCGATTTTCTCCGTGTCACCAAGCACGAAACGTGAAGCCAGGAGTAAAAACCGGTCGACAAGGCGAATGGGGAACCACTTGGCCATCCATACGAGCAATCCAAATGTTGATATTCCTAGCATTTCATGAGGCAAGACGTGCACCTGCAACAGACAATGGCATATTGCTTAAAAAAGGGTAAAAAGAAATAATTATGAGGAGAAAGAACGACAGAATCAATGCTTGCCGAGTCTCGAACGACAAGTGATGTCCGAGCATTGAAGTTGGCCAGATCTAAAGCCACTTCCATGCCGGAATTACCACAGCCAACCACCAAAACATCCTTTCCGCCATACGATCTTCCGTTTCTGTAAGAGCTTGTGTGAAGCACAGCCCCACCAAAATCATCCATTCCTTCAATGATAGGCACCACTTCATCAGCATTCTCCCCAGTGGCCACAACAAGCCACTGTGACACATACTCAATTTGGTCATGTTCTGGCCCCAAGGTGACGACTCGCCAAACCCCGTGCCGATGATCGAATTCGGCACTCACAACAGTCTTATTAAAAACCGGTTCCAAACCAAAATGGTTCTTGTAGGAATCCAAATAATCCAAGAACTGATCTTTGGTCGGGTATGTAGGGAAATCCTCCGGGAATGACATAAAGGGCAGCTCACAGAATCGCTTGGGAAGGTGAAGGCGAAGACGATCGTAGGTTTTCAGTTTCCACAACGAAGCTATGCAATCATCCCTCTCCAGGATTAAACTAGGGATTCCTTTACGTTTGAGACAAGCAGCGGCGGCTAAACCTGAAGGGCCAGCGCCGATCACAATCGGACATGTCACCCACAAACAACTTGCTGACTTTGTCATGTTTTCTCGTTAAAGATGGAGGTGGACACTTTTTTGCTTCAAGTTAATACTCCATGAACAGCAAAACACCAAATATATGGTGTAAAAAACGGATAAGAGATGAGAAAAAAGTGGGAGTTTGAATGTAGAACGAAGATTAGGGTGATGATGACATGGTTATTAATCTTATCGGTAACAAGATATATTGGATACAAAAAATGTTGCTGCAAATTCCTGGATTATAGGAAGAATGAGTTGAAACAGTCTACAAGTAGTTCATGGAATATTACAGGGATTACTGATTTAGTAAATAATTAATTTAACGTAAAAATGTTTTTTATACGAAACCGTTTTGAGATTTAGTCTATTATTTAAAATTTAGAGATTTTAAAAAAATATTATTCATATATTTTGTTTATTGGTAGAGATATTCGACATGTAATGTATACATATAAAAACTATACTATTAATATTATTGATCTCTCATGGGCCTTTTTTAGTCTGATATTTAATTTTAAACTTGGCTTATGTAAATATCTATTTTAAAAAGATTGTTAGGATTTGGTTATTACAATAAAATCGACAGTTCAATAATGAAATGGAAAAAAAAAACGTATCTTATCCAGTAATATTGTTTCAAATACTGCTGGTAAAAAGTATGGGTTGATTTAAAAAAAAAATCATATCTAAACTAATCTAGTCAATCTGTTTTATACATTTATCATTTTAATTTAATTCAACTTTTTAAATTAAGTCGAATAAAATAAAATTTGAAAAGAAAAATAAATCAAATAAAAAACCAGTTAACTTTAACAATATGACTAAATTCTGGGCTAGAACAAATAAGTTTTTTTTTATTAAATAGAAATTACATTTTCTCTACCCATATAAGTTGAGATAGAATGAGCATCTTTAACCACTATAACAGATACGTTTAGTACCACATAAATTTGAAAACACTTTAAAAAAATAAGATAATTATAGGTGACAATCCAATTAGGAATAATCAAAATTTATGAGTATCTAAACCAGTGAAGACGAAGAATAATCAAAATTGCTTAAAGCGATAAGGAAATTCTACGACTGAAATTGAAATGCAAATGCGGATAAAAACGGAAATTACAATATATATATATAATTCTACAATATACATCAAATAACGTTAAACATCAATAAAATTAAATATCGTTAAACACTATTAAATTAATTATTAAAAATTAAAAATATAAAAACTTAACCTATAATTACGAATTATTTAAAATAAATAATTTATTTTTCTACTTGTAAATAACGTCCACCTCGGATTCCACCCGCATATATAAGCATTTTTTTTTCTTCTACCATTGCTTTCTTGTTGAGTGGTTAATTGGTTGCAATCTTCTGTTAATTAGTTTTAGAATTAGTTAACAGATTAGTTGATAAACTCCTAGGCTATCATTGTTGTATAAATAAGTGAGTTATGTACAATGTAAGTAATGAAGAATGAATACAAGAATTACCTTTTTGATATGGTATCAGTTAGCCATTAAGTCATTCTTCATGTGTTTTTTTAGGCCTTTTCCTTAGCCGATTCTTTCTTGCTCTTCCTATTCTTTGGTCATGGCTCAACCGTCCTCCTTATCGGAGATCGATTTTAATCATCTTCTTTTTTTACATCCATCCGATACTCCTGGAAGTATTCTGGTTTCGCATCAACTTGTGGGTGTTGAGAATTACAATCTCTGGACCAGATCTATGCGACTTGCTCTCCTCGCGATGAATAAGCTTGGCTTTGTCGATGGCCTCTGTAAAAAGGCTGATTTTGAAGAGGCGCTTCATTCTCAATGGGAGCGTTACAATGCTTTTGTGCTCTCCTAGATCCTCAATACTGTTAGCAGCGACTTGTCTTCCGGAATTGTTTTTGCTTCCACCGCTGCTAGTGTTTGGATGGATCTCAAGGAGAGATTTGATAAAGGTGATGGTGCTAGGGTTTACTTATTACATCGGGAGATTTCTACATTATCTCAAGGTGACTTTTCTATTTCTTCTTATGTTGGGCTTGAAGGGCTTGATGAATAACCGATTAAATTTGCCAAGTGATGGAGAAATCGATATTTTGGGTGTTTGTGGTGGAAGCAAAAAGATAGACAAAGAACACAAGGATTTATAGTGGTTCGGCCACGCCTACATCCACCACCTTAGCTTTCCACTAAGGATTTCCCAAATTCACTAAGAATCTTTTCCTTTTGAGGGCAAAGGAATAACCTTACAAACCTTGACTCAAACCCGAATTAAGCATCAAAAGTTCACAACTCGAACTTTGGGAATCCTCTCAAACAAAAGATAATTGTTGCGTGTCAAAAGTGTGCAAATTGTGCAAGTGAACACGTCGCAAGTAATAAAGTGATAAGCATATCAGATATCGTCTCCACAGGGATTGGTCTACTTAATATGTCTTCTTTTGTCTTCTTGCTCTGAAAAACGAATAAAATAAAGACACAAGTAAAATTGGGGTTGATGAAACTAAATAAAGAAAACTAAATAAAAAGAGAATAAACAGATTAAAGAAGTGTTCAGGATCTAGTTGTGTTGTATAGTGGATTCAATTGACTTGTTTCTGTCCAATGCAATCGCACAACACTGTCTTGGCAGTACTGCATATTACTGCCTTGAAAGCGATGATGCTAGTCCGCCGCGGCAATATCTTGCTCTTGGGTAGACTTTACCAAAGTTCGGCAAAGTGTCCTTTAATGACTCCGCTTATCTCTAAGTCGAAGTACTGTTGATGACCAGTCCTTGATGATACCTCTCGGCGTGAATCAATTATAATCACCAATCAATCTCACACTTCTTTTAGCTGCTGAAACTCTTAACCTATCTCTAGGCCGAGTTAGTGTTTCCCGATTGAAGCACCGTACTTATTCCTTTTGTGAATCTAACTCTCTCGATATTAGATAAATGGATTACTCACAAACTTCTCTCTCGAGCTTGTATGCAAGAACAAGGAATGACAAAGAATAAGCAAACCTTGATATTTTACTGCATTGAAACAAGAAACAAAAGTCAATCTCTTCTCACTAATACTCTAAAACTTTCACCTAAGCCTAAAGAAACTTAGAACATAATAAAAAGTAAAAGAGAATTCTAAAATCTAAGATGAAGTCGTTTCTCTATGATGCTAAGTGCTTTGTGTCGAAATCTCCTCTCTCCCTTTCTCTCCTTAGACGACTATGGCTTATATAGGCTTGGTCTAGGGCAAACCTTTCCTAAGTAGGAATACAACTTGGAGTAGGACACAAGTCAAGTCCATAAATAAAATATTTCCAAGTTTATTCCAACTAGGAAGTTTTTCCCGCGTGGCCTTTGACTTGGGCTTTCCATGTGCTACCTAACTCCGATCCATGTGCTGCTTGTCCAGAAACGTTCAGCTCATTTTTCTCTTCAGCTTGCTGATAAGTGCTCAACCCACTATCACTTTTTACACCTTTTATGGGCATTAATCACCGAATTTACACCCACTCGGACCAATGCATGTACTTAATGTGATATATTTAAAAGTTGAGCTTATAAAGATAATATTTACAGAAAAGGCAAAGTTTTATTGCATTTTTATATCTGTGCAGGAGAACCAATGCCGCGGCAGCAACGTGGCCGAGGCAAGACCTGATGCCGAGGCAACAACTGAGAGCCAGGAAGCAAACTGTAGGCGATTGGAAGAGAAAAATCTAAGGGACGTGTCTGGACATAAAGCACATGGATCGGAGCTGACTAGCATGAGGAAAAGCCCAAGACAAGGCCACGCGGGAAAGCCCATTAGTTGGATTAAACTTGGAAATATTTTAATTATGTACATGACTTGTTCCCTACTCCAAGTTGTATTCTACTTAGGAAAGGTTTACCCTAGGTCAAGCCTATATAAAGACCTAGCCGTCCAATGTATTAGCAATCAATACCTAGAGAGAGAGCCGATTCTCATATTCTTTTCTCTCAACTGTGTTCTAAACTTTCTTAGGGTTTAGGTGAAGGTTGTTAGTATTTGTGAGAGGAGATTGTACTTTGTCTTTATTTCAATGCAATAAAATTATCAAGGTTTGCTTATCCTTTGTTATTCCTTGTTCTTGCATTTAAGCCCAGGAGGGAAGTTTGTGAGTAATCCATTTATCTAGACTCGGGAGAGTTAGATTCACGAAAGGGGTAAGTACGGTGTTTCAATCGCGAAATACTAACTCGGCCTAGGGATAGGTTAAGAGTTTCAGCGGCTAAAAGAAGTGTGAGATTGGTTGGTGAGTATAATTGGTTCACGCCGGGAGGTATCATCAAGGACTAGTCATCAACAGTACTTCGACTTAGGGATAAGCGGAGTCATTCAAGGACATTTTGCCGAACTTTGATAAAGTCTACCCACGAGCAAGGGATTGTCGCGGCGGACAGTATCGTCGCTGCCAAGGCAGTAATCTGCAGTGCTGCCGAGGCAGTGATATACGATTGCATTGGACAGAGACAAGTCAATCAAATCCACAATACAACGCAACTGGATCCTGACCTATCTCTCTCTAATATTCAATTCTCTTTACTTTTACTTAGTCATTTTAGTTTAGTTAATCCAAACTCAATCACTTGTGTTTTACTTTATTTCTTTCTACAGAACAAGAAGACAAAGAAGACATATTGAGTATACCAGTCTCTGTGGAGACGATAATCCGATAAATACTTATCACTTATTACTTGCGATGTGTTCACTTGCAGTAAACGCGCACTTTTGACACGCGACAAGTTTTTGGCGCTGTTGTCGGGGATTGACACTAAATTTTTTCTTTATTTTCTTGTTTTTAGTTATTTTTACTAACATATTTTATTTTTCTTTAAAAATTATAGGTGTGTTTCAAGTTGAAGGATTTTCAAGATGCAAGGAGAAAGAAAGAAATCTATTCGGGAGTTGATGTTGGAAGATATGAATCGAGCCAATCAAAAATTTCCTAAATTACATGATGATTATCTATGCCAACCAAGAGCAACCCAACAAGTTCATACTTGGGCAAATTTTTGTTTTAATTGTGGAGATGATCATTTGGTTAACAATTGCCCGTACAGTACTGGAACATATGGCCACATAGAAGACCATATATGGAACCAACAACAAAATCCTTCATGGTATGATCAAAACGCTCAAAATTTTGTTTACCATGACAATTTTGTTGATGTTACAGATATGCCATGGCAATATAATTCTTCTCAAGAGTATCCAAATTCATTTGAGGAAACATTGAAAGCGTCAATGGCTAGAATTGAAGAATTAATGACAGAGCAATCAAGGTTATTGGATGCACATATAGCTAGATTGGATATACCCTTGAAGGATTCAGATGATCAATTGCAGAGATCCACATATGCCATGGATAACATGACCCAACAATCAATCCTTTGGGATATTGAAATCCCAACACTAGAGGACAAAGAGGAAATTCCGGAACCTCCGAGTCTAGAATATGTTGATGAGAAAGAATGTCAAACATTGGATGAGTCTACAGAAATAATTGTCACGGCAATGGAGAAGCCTAAACAGGGCAATGTCACGACGCCATTCAATGAGGCTGATGAGAGTAATACTATAGAAAATTCTGAGGAGTCTGATTCCCAGGATGTCACATCAGCACTGATGCTGAAGAAGGAATTTGAGTATTACTCTCACTCACAATTGCCTGGGCAATTACATGACGACATGCTCGATCAACAAGATGGCGATGCCGTGATAATGGAAAATGAGAAGGTAATAATTGAACCTTTTGAATTCTTTAAAAACTCATATCTTCCATTGCAGGTATCTTCTGAGGAGTCAACGTTACAAGATTTGAGGCCATCCCAAACAGGATATGATTATTTGGAAGATGAAATTTTATCTGTGATAATTCCATCTAATATTAGTTCCAAACCAAAGTCTTTACTGATGGAGATTTTTGAGAAGCATAAAGAACAATGTGGGTTGATTCTTGAAGACTTCAAGAAAGATGGTTCTTCATTTGACATACACAGAATTTTGGCAGAGGATTGCCACGACAATTGGCTAGCACAACAATTGCCTCGACAACAAAGGCTATATACAACCATTATGGAAGTCAACAAGAATGAGGTAATTAAATGATTGGATATTGATATAATTTTTTCTAACGAGATATTCATGCCTTCAGGAACAATATCAAGTTGGAGGATAGGCGTGGACTACAAAAGGAGACGAACGAAAGACATCTCCACCATGATAGCACAAATGGAAGTATCTGTACCCGCATTAACCCATACCTCCTTTAGTAGAATTGTCACTCGATGGAGGGTGCAGATGGAATATAAGAAATATCAGAAACGACCCTCCGTAAGTTTTCTTTATATTCTTATTTTATATTAATTTTCTCTTTTATTTTATTTGGTATTTGTATGAATCCTCTTTATGGTATTTATGAATAATTATCTTCTCATTATTTGAATGTTTCTTTATTGATGTTTATGTTTTTAGGTTAGGATAATAAAGCAGGAATAACAGAGAAGTAGTTCACAGCAGGAACTCTACCGAGGTAGAAAACAGTGTCAGAGCCGCAGCAGTTTCAACGGGCAGAACAGTGTAACGGCTAGTCTGTCGAGATTCCTGCCGCGGTAGAAAAGGAAACGACAGTAAAGAGTAATGGCTACAAAACGGCTAGTGGATTCAAACGGCACAAGGACGAGGCCTATATAAGCAACCCTCTCCTCTTGAACTTTCACTCTTGCTTTCTTGTTTTTTTTAGAATTCTTAACAATCTTGCTCTCACAAGATATGTCTTCTTTTGTCTCCACAGGGATTGGTCTACTTAATATGTCTTCTTTTGTCTTCTTGCTCTGAAAAACGAATAAAATAAAGACACAAGTAAAATTGGGGTTGATGAAACTAAAAAAAAAAACTAAATAAAAAGAGAATAAACAAATTAAAGAAGTGGCCAGAATACAGTTGTGTTGTATAGTGGATTCAATTGACTTATTTCTGTCCAATGCAATCGCACAACACTGCCTCGGCAGTACTGCAGATTACTGCCTCGACAGCGATGATGCTAGTCCGCCGCGGCAATCTATTGCTCTTGGGTAGACTTTACCAAAGTTCGGCAAAGTGTCCTTTAATGACTCCGCTTATCTCTAAGTCGAAGTATTGTTGATGACCAGTCCTTGATGATACCTCTCGGCGTGAATCAATTATAATCACCAACCAATCCCACACTTCTTTTAGCCGCTGAAACTCTTAACCTATCTCTAGGCCGAGTTAGTGTTTCCCGATTGAAACACCGTACTTATTCCTTTCATGAATCTAACTCTCTCGATATTAGATAAATGGATTACTCACAAACTTCTCTCTCGAGCTTGTGTGCAAGAACAAGGAATGACAAGGAATAAGCAAACCTTGATGTTTTATTGCATTGAAACAAAAAATAAAAGTCAATCTCTTCTCACTAATACTCTACAACTTTCACTTAAGCCTAAAGAAACTTAGAACATAATAAAAAGTAAAAGAGAATTCTAAAATCTAAGATGAAGTCGTTTCTCTATGATGCTAAGTGCTTTGTGCCGAAATCTCCTCTCTCCCTTTCTCTCCTTATACGACTATGGCTTATATAGGCTTGGTCTAGGGCAAACCTTTCCTAAGTAGGAATACAACTTGGAGTAGGACACAAGTCAAATCCATAAATAAAATATTTCCAAGTTTATTCCAACTAGGAAGTTTTTCCCGCGTGGCCTTTGACTTGGGTTTTCCATGTGCTACCCAGCTCCGATCCATGTGCTGCTTGTCCAGAAACGTCCAGCTCATTTTTCTCTTCAGCTTGCCTACAATATCGCTACTTGTCCTTCAGTTGCTGCCTCAGCCTCAGTCGCTGCCGCGATAATATTTTTTCCTGCACAGACACAAAAATGTAGTAAAACTTGCCTTTTCTATAAGTATCATCTTTATATGTTACAAAAGCAGAATATCTAATTATCTCAGATTAAGCACATGCATTGGTCCAAGTAGATGTAGATTTAGTGATTATTGTCCATGAAAGGTGTAAAAAGTGATAGTGAGTTGAGCACTTATCAATAATCTTAAGCAAACTTTGATAATCCTTCTAACAAGGTTAATTGTTTGCAACTAAGCTCTCTCCCAATCCTAAGACACTTGAGCATACATAAAAATTAAGCTCGCAAGTGTTGTCTACCCAAAAATGTGACAATTAAGCTCTAAGACAATTATTGAATCATAATGTTGTTTAAAATGAAGCATTAGTCTTCTCTTGATGCTTGAGGCTTCCTTTATTCATCCCAAGTGAGCTTCTAGCCGTTGGTGGCCGTTGGGATTGGTTTGGAGCCGTTTGGAGATGATTTCAAGGCTTATTTCCTCTTCTGGTGTAGGAGGTATCGATACCCCTTACACTAGTATCGAAACACCCTCTTTGGGAAATAACCATTGACCTACATTTATGAACAGGTATCGATACCAGTATCGATACCGCTCCTAGCCATTGGGATTTTTCATAAAATCGTTTTATGACCGTTGGGGGTATTGAAACAAGGTTCGAAACCAAATCTCACAGTTGTGAAAGGTTATCGATACCACTGTGATTTTGCCTTTGAAAACATGTCATTGAAGAACATGTATCGAAACACCTTGAAGGTGTATCGAAACACCTGGGTTAAAAACACTTCTTTGGTTTCTTTAAATCATTTAAAACATATTTAAAATCTCTCAAAAACATCTTAAATATATTTTCAAGTAGTTTGGACATAAGAACCATTTTTGAAATCTTTTCAAATTAGTTTAAAACTATTTTTCAATTATTATATCAAAACATTAATTATACATCTTATTTTTCTCGGTTTAAGCTCTTGTGGGATGAATTCCATTCACTGGTTCCTATTGTCTCATGTGAATATGATGTTTCTCAATGCAATTCTTCCCATTTGGCTCAACAACGTCTGTTCGAATTTTTGATGGGGCTCAATGAGACTTACTCTGCCCTTCAAAGTTAAATTCTCCTTATGAAGCCTTTACCCACTACAAATCAAGCTTATTCCATGATTATTCATGAGGAATCTCAACGGCTTCATTTATTTGGTGTTTCTCCTGTTAGTGATGTCACGGCTCTATATTCTTCAGCACCGGATCGACATCTGTTTCATGGCACTTGTGACTATTGAAAAATTAAAGGCTATAAGCGTGAAGATTGTTATCGATTAAATGGTTTCCTTGCCAATTTCAAGTTCCCCAAGAAAGGTGGTTCGTCTACAATTTTGGTGGTCAATTTGTCTTCTCTCGATTCCTCTACCACCTGTAGTTTCATGTCTGCTGGTACTGTTCCGACTTTCACACCTGAGCAATATCAGTAGCTTCTTGCACTTCTTAATCCGACGTCATCATCAGATTCTGTTGCAATATGGCAGGTACTTTCTCTTCTTGTTTCTCTGTTGAGAAGAAGAATGTTCAATGGATCCTTAACACAAGGGTTACGGATCATATGTTGTCTAAATTTCATTGCTTAATTTCTCCTCTTTCATGTGTTTCTCAATCCAGATTTATCCATTTGCCTAATGGTAAAACTACTCTCATATCTCATGTTGGATATTTCCAGCTTGATTCTTCTCATTTAATTATCAATGTTTTGTATATACCTTCCTTTATTTATAACCTTTTATCGGTTTCTCGATTAACCAAAAAATTGAAATATAGTGTCCACTTCTATCCTAACTTCTACATTTTACAGGAACTCTCCACTAGGAGGATTCTGGGGATTGGTAAGGAAGCACATGGTCTCTACTTGTTCACCTCACCTGGTACAAAATCTACCTGTAATCTTGTTTCTTCACTTTTGCAACCTATATGTACCATATCTTGTAATACATCTATTGTTGATTCTAATAAAGTTGATTTTTGGCATGCTCGTTTAGGTCACACTTATTCTACAAAATTGAGCAAATTTAATTTTTTAAAAAACATTAACTTGCGTTCTGATCATCTTTGCACCATTTGCCCCCTTGCTACACAATCAAGGTTACCTTTTTCCCATAAGTACTTCTTGTGCTTCAAAACCCTTTGAGCTAATTCACATAGATTTATGGGGTCTCTATCGTGTATCCACTCACAATGGTCATCGTTTCTTCCTTACAATCATTGATGATCATACTCGCATGACTTGGATCTACTTGTTGAGACTTAAAAGTGACACAATTCTATTTCTTAAAAACTTTCTTACTTTCATTAAGACTTAGTTTTCTTCCTCTGTTAGTATAATCCGCAGTGACAATGGAACTGGGTTTTTTTAATTCTGAGTGTTCCTCTATTTTTTTCTTCTCTTGGAATTTTACACCAAAGTTCTTGTGTTCATTCTCCCCAAAAAAATGGGGTGGCTGAACGTAAACACAAGCATTTGCTTGAGGTAGCTTAAGCTCTCAAATTCCAATCTAATATGCCTTTGAAATTTTGGGTGAATGTGTTTCAATAGGTTGCTACATAATTAATCGTCTTCCTACTCATGTTTTAGATTAGAAAAGTCCCTTTGAGATGCTACATCATAAATTACCAGATTTGTCTCACATGCAACACAACCACGTACCACATAGACGTAAAAGACAACCAACACCACAGCTAAAACCCAACAACACAACCTCAACTGTATGCCCTGCACATGCGGCTCCACCAAACATCCGATAACAACTTACCTCAGAACATCTTATCCAAGAAAAGTCTCACCTACAACTCTATCACTAGACCAACATATTTTGATAAACTTAATCATGCCAACACTTTTCTTTACTTCACAACACTCCTAACTTACGCTACTGAACCGAAACCTGTCAAGACATAACTCTTAAGCAACCCAAGTCACGCTAAGCAACTCAGATTCAACCCATCATGCAACACAAGGCACTTCTAACACTTTTGTGTCAGTACACAACATCATCCTTATCCAAAAGACAATGTCTCCTCTAAAGACTATATCACCATCTCCAACTCAGCAACGCACCATTAACAACACGACACTATAGTCAATCAACTCTTATTCACTTAGATTATTCCAAGCTCAAACTTGTGCCTCTCTAACCAAGACAAACTTAATGTTACTCCTCCGTCCAATAACCTTAACATACTTCTTAACATTAAGCAACAATAACACAGGAGAAAAACCAACTATAAATGAAAAACTCAACAAACACAGCCGTTCGCAACACCTCTTGACGATAAAAGGAGTCTATAGAATTGTTTGACCAATAATAGCTACAAACTACCCAATGTTCCTCATTACACAACATCTACATGCAGAGATATCCAAGGATTACATCCGAAACCTCCTTAACAACCTGACCATACCCAAGTAAAACCTGACACGACTCTTTATGAACCCATCATGCAAAAGCTAAGTCAAACGACACAACCACCACCTCTTAAGGTCCATACAAGTTCGTTATGCATCCTTCATCACCTTAAATCGTTTTCCAAAATTTTCATTTCTTTTCCAAAAACCCAACTAGTACTTTCTAAAACAAACACTAGATCAGTTACACACTTGACCTAACCACCTCCTAAACCATACCAAACAGAAAATTCCAAGTAGTAATTTTACCAATCATGATGATAACACAACTTCTCCTACACAAACTGAACCTTCGCCAAAGGAACCTTGTAAAAATCAACCTTCTGTTTCACTAACAACCAACCCCAACTCCCATCAACTAAAGGCATTTATCCTCGGTTTAACCATTCACAACTCCAACCCATCTAGCCAATCCTTAACAAGAATTATTTCCCAACCAGAAAAGTAACTCAACTCACTACACAACAGGCTTAGCTCCAACAAGAGCATCCTTCAGACACCTCTTTAAACCTACACCTTCTCCCTACAGGATTGATCACAATATAACTTTCATTTTCAAGAGGGAAACGTTTGTAGATATGGACAATGTATGCATGAGTCCTATATGTCACCCTAGATGCCTATGCAAATGCAATCTAATGTCATGCTCAAGAATGCATGCATGTCCTAAGATGTCTAATGTGTATGCATGTAGGTGCTCCTATACTATGCATGATTATTGTCCATAGTCACAAACAACATCCTCCACTCCGGATCTTCAACTTTCTATCTCTTCAGCGTCCAGAACCATAGAAACTTAGCACTCAAGAGTACACAACCACACTATAACCCGAACGTTTCCAACACATTCGATTCACCTTGCACACAAGCAATTTGAAACTCCCAAAGACACTCTTAGTGATATAGTCATCTACTACTCAACAACAAAACTAATTCTCAAACTAAACTGATTCAAAACTACTTTACACTCAAACACGATCGAGGACCCAGTCGACTCAAGATCGGATATCACAACACCACAACATGAATCTAACTACACTTTCTGATCTCCACAACTCCTCTATTACCAAGTTTTAGCTTTCTTTTCGGTCCCATATCAAGCACAATAAAATAGAAAAATAATTTTAACATGCAAAAACATTTTGCAGAACTTGTGAGGCCAAAGCGAAGCAAGTTCCAAGTAGCTCAAGTATAATATAAAATAATTTCCTAGTAGTAGTTAGAGCAATGGGTACCCAAAAATAAACCCCAACAATATATACTCAATCATCAATTATAATTAGCATCAAGAACATATAACCATATAATAAATATATTTTCCACAATAGCATTAAGTATCATATAAAACCATCACAAATTCTCATGCATTAACCAATAAAAATTCAAACTAGTTTCCTATGCTACATGACATATCAATACCCATAAATCTCATGAAATGTTCAACTTATAAATCATTTTTAAGACCAACTGACAACAATGTATACAATATTTTAAATCTAAACTTTTTTCACTTTTATAAATTTCACATGCAAGATAACCTTAAAACATGGTTAAACAATAGTCTATGTTACATAACATTCAAATCACTAAGTCAAGAAACTTACGAACATGTTCACGTTTGCATATAACTAATGTCATAACAATGAAACAAGATTTCATCATGATTATAAATAATCACCTATATGTAGTAGAATATCTACCTATCAAAATTTAATCATGCTTGCAAAACAAACCCTTAAGTTACTATGTCACAACATAATTCAATCACATATACCAAACACCGTGCATCTCAAACAATAATATAAAATTTTCAAACAATCATCGTACATAAGCAACATTAAAAACAAATTTAACTCTACAACATACCAAACAAAACTTTCCAAAAGGATTCGTGAACCTAAGCTCTGATACCAACAAATGTATCCCCCTCGACCCAGTCTAGACGCCACCCGACTCGAACGAGCTACACGGGGAATATCGAGGCTAATCCGAAGACTCGCCCCGATAAACAACCCTAAAAAAATTATCTTTTATCTTTTCTAAATGCTTTAATTAGATCCTACATGTTCATGCAAGGACTGAGTTCATTTGCAGCGGAAAAAGATGTGATGTGAGTCCTAATTTAACCGAACAAGTAAGGTTCTCTAGATGCATACAAGACCCTATAAGCGTAATCCACACTTCGAATATCATCCCTAGATGCAAAGTCACCTAATTCCACACGCAAAACACATAATTTAAGCATACATCAATAATAACAAGCATGGTATATCATACTTTAAAATTAACCTATAATAGATCTCAAAATACCTCGTTAACATAAAAGTGTATCAGTTATAGTATTCAAGTCAGAATATCCAAAAACACATAGATTCACTAAGCCATATATTAAGCAATAACAATTTTGATAAACATCGAATATATATAAGCATACGACTATAATAAGTTTTATCGTCTTATCATCATATCAATAATCTTAACATGATAACCCATCCCCATTGCTTTCTCACTACTACTAATGTTATAAAGACATACTTGAGCTTTCACTTGGCGGTTACCTGGATCCTTGCTTCCCTTCGTTGCCTCAATATTATTTACTCTACATTGCAAGGAAAATGAGAGGGTAAGCATAAGCTTAGTGAGTGAATAAAAACAAGTATAAAAACACTTTGCAATGCAGCCCATACTAAACCAATTTCATCGATTTAAAAACATGTCATGCTCTTTATAAAACAAAACAAACATGGCTAACAGCGCCACTTTTAAAACTCAGTAAGTGTCATCAAATCATGGCTAACAATGCCATCATTAAAATTTAGTAAAAACCACTTTGAAATCACATGCTTTAAAAGCTAAAACACAAGTCTTACATGTTACTCACATAACAATGCTTACACGTGCATCTCAATGCACAAGCTCAAGTCTTACATGCTATCAACATAGCAATGCTATAATCACATGCATACCAATGCACAAAACCCAAGTCTTACATGCTAACAACATAGCAATGCTCATATCACATGCATATCAATGCATAAAACCTCGCATGCATAATCTCATATGCAACAAGTAGAAACCATGACACTTACCTTTAAAAAGTAAAAACATATATTGGTGCTAGTGATCCGATTTGTACTACTCTAAATCGTTAGGATAAACGGGCAATCGCATGTTAGTACTACTCCCAGAGCATGCGCATGTTGATACTACTCTCAACATGAATTATCTCACCTTGGTGTCCGGTGACAGTACTACTCCGATCAACCCGTATGTGATAGTACTACTCCCATCACATAGCATTAGAATAAAAGGCAAAATGCAACACACAAGGAATTTATACACGTACGACTTTTGAATATTTATAGTGCACTCTAGACCCTATTGATCGATCAACTTATCCCATAAGGTTCATCACTTAACTAGCCAATATATTATCAAAATTCAATGCTCAAAACTTAATTCAAAAACAAAATTCAAATCACATGTATCCCATTTTTCACGCACCACTTGCAAAACCCGATAAAACCACTTTTATCTTATTTTTCAAAACAAAACCGTGGGAACATTGAATGCATATAAAATATCTTTAAAAACAGTTTCATGAGCATTTATATACATGCATAATCACATATGCACAACATAACAAGAGCATGACAAATAATGTAATAAAAACACGGCGTAATATGGGAACCTTTAAGAAAGCAAAACTTTAAACTTACTTCCGAGTATAGGGAGGTTTTTCACACCTTCCCTACACCCCCCCAAACCTTTGAAAACACATTTAAAAATATGCCAAATTGGCAGCCCTCATAATCCACTCACCAATAACCGTTTCTTGTTCGACAAGTCACCGATTCGATCCAAAACTTCTTCAACCGTGATCACCAACTTCTTGTCCTGTTTAAACCATCAAAAACTAAGGGTTTAGTGCTCCTAATCGCACACAACAAACCCCAAGTCGGACCCCCACTCAATATCCCTTAAAACTTATCAAAACAATGAAGCGGCTATCTGCTCAGTCTTGTCGTGTTCCACTTAAAGATGCTAGTTTTTGGGTAACGCAGGTAGTGATTCCATTAGTAGCAATGGTCTTTTATCTTCTTCGTCAGCTTCTCCATGCACTTCTCTTTCATGATGAGCATTGACAAATTAGTCCTTTTATTTAAGTTGTTTAACCTTTGACGGAGTGCTTTTTTGAAAAACATTTAAAAATTAAAAAGATTTAAAGTTTAGGGGTCTCTGACTTTTGGAAAATATTTGAAATAAGAATTTTTCGATTAAAAAGGAAATTAAAAGGTTTAATTTTTTTAAAAAAATAAGTTGAAAATTTATTAAAAAACGGTCGATTAAAAAAAGATTAGAATCGCCAATGACTATTATGATATATTGGACACCAAAAAACAAAAACGAATCTGGGTTTGGTGTTGGGTTACATGTCGGAAAATATTAACACCTCTTAGGTTCAGAAATCGGTACCAAATACATATGTTGTTTTTAATGGACGAATCTTTGAAATTTAAATTGAATTGAATTAACTATTGTTAATTAAACATGTTTTTTTATTAAATTTATAAGTTCAAGCTAAACACACATTAATTAATAAGGATGATGATACATTAGATCATAGATTAAGAGTTAATTTATAGTTCGAATATCGTACTTCATCTTTATGCATGATGAAAGCATTTAAAGGATGATGTCATGACTTTTCAAATTTTTAATTCAAAGTAATAGTTACCTTTAGACAATAAAATTTAATTTAAATGTTCGATCAATATCCTTTCAAGTCAGACTGTTACAACTCAAATATCAGAATTAATGAATACCTCCTTTTAATTCAATTAATTAATAATGTGTCAAATTAAATGATTCATGAATGACAATTAAAGAATGAAAAAAATACAAACAACTAAATACAAGAGAAAAAATTGAAAAACAAGAATAGAGCAATAATAAATAAATGCAAAAAATAAATGTAGAAAATAAAGTGATATAAAATTAAATACGAGAGATAAAAATTATATTAAACATGTTATAAATAATACAAATCATTCCTGTTACGTGTTATGGTAAAGTCATTTTAAAAGAAATTGAACAACAATTAAATACGATAACATATAATATATATGTATTATAGTTATAAAATATAATATATCATATAAGATATAAGATATATATTACATAATAATAAAATATGAAAATTATATAATATAATATATATGTATAGCTTAGCATAAAATATATATAAGTAGAGATGGGTCACATGATTCAAAAGGGTCGCATGTGTGTCACACGCGCGAGTTGAAGAGGCTTTTTTGATAAGATTTAGATTGTCAGATCTTTACCTAATATGATGGCTCAAGATTAATTGTGCAAAAAGAACATGAAAGATTGATTGTCATATATTATAGCTTGATTATAAATTGAGTTTCATTTATTATTTATATAATTCATTAATTTTTTCAGTCTTGTTTTGAAATAATAGCATAGCAACCATATATATTATATAGAGAATAATGTCCGATCTTGAAAACTGAAAACAAAGAAATAGAAAAATATTAATAATAATATAATATGATACTATTATTAGGTGAACCCTATTCACTACGTTATCTATGGGCTAAGTAATTAGAATCGTTCATTTTTAAATAATTATTTAATAATTACTACTCACTAATTACATGTAGGAAAAGGTGGTGGTTCACCTTAAAAAATTTAAGATGAACGATTTTGGTTGCTTGAGATCACGGATGATGTGATTAATAGGGTTCCTAATAATTTTTTTATAAATAGCGGCAATAAAAAAAATATAAAGCTATAATATAAATATGATAAATAATAGATAATAATATTTTTTTTCTTTTTAGAATAATAATAATAATAATAATAATAATAATAATAATTTGACTTTGATTTTAATAACAAAACGATATTAAACAATAAAAGGCGAATCAAAGAAACAAATTTGCATATAAAATAATAATAATAGATATTATAATATAATTAAATGAAAATACAAATATGGTAACATTAATAATAAATAACTAATGTACTAATGTTTTTGATTTTTTTTGTATTAATAATAATATGAAGTACAATTCATTAAGGAAAATTAAAAAAATTAAATTAAATTAAAAAGTTTAATAAAATTAATAATTATAATTTGCTTGTACGTTATATAATGTGTATAAGGTTAAAATATGAATCATACCAATAGAATTACTTCTTTTAAATTTTAATGGAAACGGAAACATTAATAAAAATATTATTAAAAATATAAAAGGACACCTTATAGCTAGGGGATTAAGAGACTGTCTGGCTCGGAAGCTAATCAGTCAAAGTTCAGTTCGAGTGAGCTCGACTCGGGCTCGAATTTGGCTCGGGATCTAGACGAGCCGAGTTGAGCTTACTTAAACTCGGCTCAAAAAGCTCGTGAACAGGCTCAGAATAATTACATATAAACATACATATATATATATATATTAAAAATAATTTATTTAATAAAGAAAAATAATAAAATAATTAAAAGTAAATCTATTAAAAATAAATAAATTAAAAATAAATTAAATATTATTAACTAAAACAAATTTATAAATAATAAATAAATAAATAAATAATAAAACAAATAATAAATAAATAAATATTTGTTTAGAAAATAAGTCATAAAATTGATTTTTTTTTACTGTTGTCAACAATTTAATATAATACTACTAATTCCTGTACATATATTTGGATGAAAGAAAAAATATAAAGACTTATATCGACGTAAATCTTTATAATTTATTATAATTTCTATTTGCTATCTTTCACTCCCAATTTCCCTGCCCCACTCGATTTAAAAGCCGATACCCAAGGCTAATCAACGAATCACCTCACCCTTATCTCCATACGAATCAACCCTTAAATCGAGCTTTTCAACTTTAACAATTACGATTCTTGAATTGAATATATTTAATCTAATTATTTACTTTTAACCGGATTCTAGTATTATTTTTAAAAACTATAAAAAATAAAAAAAATTGATGAAATAGAAAATAATAAAAAAAATCCATGGACCTTTAAGGTCCACGTCACCCACCTTTTCCCCAAAATGCCTACAAATACAAGGCACGGGGCAGCATTTTGAACACGAGAATAGAGCCGGTCATGGCTAGGGGTGTTCAAAAATATCTAATCCGATCGATTCGATCTGATTATTCATTAATCCGATTAAAAAATACGGATATCCGATTTAATTTTTACTTTTAGATCGGATATCCGATCCGATTTTAAGTTTTTCGGATCGGATACGGATCACAATATTTTAAGTTTCGGATTATCTGAAAATCCGAAAATTTATATTTTTATTAATATTAATATTGTTATATTTAACAATTTAGTGCTTGTTATTTTTAAAAATTTTAAAAATTGAAACTTTTATAATGTAATTATTGTTGTATTTAGTGTTGTGAATAAAATAAAGAACAAGGAGAAAATAGACAAAAGAGAGAGACAAAAGGGAGAAATTTTATTGTATTCTCAAAATAGAATTGTGTACAATGCTATGTCAAAAGTCTATATTTATAGGCATAAGATGAAAACCCTAATTCCAATGGGTATTAAACCCTAATACCAAAGTCCATTAAAGTTTAACTTAATATATGGATATCCACCATAAATAAATATATTCATAACACTCCCCCTTGGATATCCATGAAGATAATGTGCCTCGTTAAAACTTTACTAAGGTAAAAACCTTGTGGGAAAAAAAATTCTTAGTGAAGGAAAAAGAGTACACACATATTTGATACGCATAACATGTTGCCTCATTAAAAAACTTACCAGGAAAACCCATTGGGACAAAACCTCGGTTAAGGGAAAAAGAGTGCAACGCGTATTTACTCCCCTCATGAAAAATATCACATAAGATCTTTGAATCTTCATAATTCAATATTGAATACAATCTTCAAATGTTGAAGTAGATCATGCACTAGTGGATAAATCTTCCAAGTCATTGCTTGAAATGATTCATTGAATATTATTCATTTGAAAATCATGAGGGACGAAACTTGAAGAAATATGTTTCGTTTTATCATATTTGATATATCCACCTTGAGATATAAATTTTGTATTATCTCTATACAAGATAGCTTGCATCTTATTTTGTGAAAAACATTCACATATCTTCAGGATATGTTTAGCCAAACACATATTTCGGCTTTGCCTCATGCATAACAATTATTTAAAAGTAATGATCTCGTAGCACTTAAATAATATTTCTGGACTAGCTAAGATACGATGCTTCCAGATCAAATAATATGTATATTGTGCTTTAGACCAAGAATATCATTACCCTTTTCGTGAGGCGAAAAAATCTTTGTTTACAGTACGAGACTTAGCAACAACCATAAGGGTGATCAATAGATATATGTTATGCATGTAAAGTCTCTTTCAATATTTTTCTATATGTCTATAAATACACAAGGATTTGAGGAGGTCTCTTCACGAGTCTCAACGATATTCAAATCATCGACATACACAACAATAAAAATTTAGAGCTAAATTTCTTAATAAAAATGCTCGGAGAAATAATTCATATAGCATTATGCTAATAAATATTCAATGAGGCGATCATACCAAATATGCCTAAATTGTTTCAAGCCATAAAAAAATATATTCAATATGATTGAATAATGTTCTCGAGAACTTGAATAAACTGCTTATAGCAATCTAAATCTTTCCGGAAGTTTCATGTAAATATTATTGTCAAGAGGCCCATTCAAATATGATGTAACAACATCTATTAGGCAGAAAACGAGTAATTTTATTTATTGCCAGACTGATCAAAATCTAAAAGTAGTTGCATCCACCACCGAGGAATATATTTTCTCATAATCAATTTCATGACTTTGTGAGAATCCTTGTGCAATCAAATGAGCTTATATCTCATGATTTCCCCTCTTGATTTCTCTTTCTCAAAAAGGCTCGTTTATATCCATGAGCTTTACACATTTCAATGTACGAGCTATAGGCCCAAATACTTCTCTTTTCAAAAGAGATTTTAGTTTCGCCTCAATTGCCTCTTTCATGTTGGCCAATCATTTCTTTGTTTACATTGCCCAATTGACAATGATTCATGATCCACATCATCAAATAAAATCTCTAGTGCTATATTGCATACAAATATATTAACGACGTCGATTTAATTTCAGTTCCACTTATTACCAGACATGACATAATCTATTGAGATCTCTTTATTATCAGGTACCTGAGTCATGTCAATGTCTCTGTTAGAGACCATTTAATCTCTTCTAGAGATTTTCATAATCATTGATTCCTCGATTAGACCATCATAAAATATAGCTCCTTTTCTTTTTCGAGGACCTCTTATCTTTGGAACTTACTTGTCTACTACGCTTTAAGCGTAAGTTAGACTCATTAGCAACTAGAGTTTGTCCTTCCATAACATCAAATTTAATCGGAGCGTTCATAGCTGGTATACGTGACTTAGTCACTCTTTTAGGGTCAACAAAATATCTGGCAATTGATTTGCTAAATGAATTATCCTTTGAACTTATAGTTCACATTGTGTAGTACGTGGATCAAAATGAAAAAAAATGATAATTCATTCTAACTTATTTCTTTCCCCAGCTATTTATTTTCTCCCCCTAATGTTGGGTAAACTGACTCATTAAAATGATAGTTAGTAAAACGGGTTGTAAATAAATCACCTATCAGAAGCTCTTATATATATTCCCAACAAAAACTCATCTTTGTGCGTTGTGGTGGAGCAATTAGAACATATATCGCACACACACACAAAAATCTAAGATGAGAAATATTTGGTTTCTGACCAAAAACCATTTGTAATGGGGAGAACTTATGATCATTTATTGGCTTGATGCGAATTTGTGATACTACATGTAAAATTACATGTCATCAACATTATCAAGACTGGTTGTCTTTAGAAAATAATCTGGAAAATGTGCTCGTAATTTTATCAACTGAGCAAGTAGCCTCGCAAACACCAAGTTGCGGGTTAATAACAAGGATACATATAACCATCTAGTCGATGCATCGATAAAAATCGTAAAATATCTAGATGGTCTTTTAGAAAGGTGTATGGGCCCATATATATCACCTTGTATCCGTTCCAGAAAATTAATACCACTCTATCTTAGATGTTAATAATTGTATAATCAAATTGCTTTCATAGCAAGTATCACGTGAAATATTACCATGAAGAAAATCTTAGTTCTTCAATAAATGACCACATGAAAGTGTCAACAAATTTTCGCATCATAATTGAACCGGGATGATCTAATCGGTCATGCCAAATAAAATTATCTGTAAACATCTAGTTTACAATAGCATGAGCTTCAATTTGTACTAATTCTTTTGTAGTACAATATGGATGACAGTGCATGTAATTTTGTCAAAATTTCCTTATTGCCTTGAGTTATACTCGTAATATTGAGATAGTCAGCATCCCCTTGACTAATATTCTCAATATATTTATGCAAATATCTTTAAAATTCAATAAGTCTCTTTGCGACTTTGACGAGCATAATGCACTGTAAATATGAGATAAATTCTCATTTGGCAATAACATATTTGCTCAACGAGTATAATGCACTGTAAATATGAGATAAAGTCTCATTTGGCAATAACATATTTGCTCAACGAGCATAATGCACTGTAAATATGAGATAAAGTCTCAATAACATATTTACTCAGTCGGAGCTTTTTATGATATTAGTACTTCCGGATATAGTACTTATATTATTCCCTTGCATTTAAAATGGGAAAATATGCATAATTAATAACCTTTTAATATGTGCTTTATTTCATTCACTTCGGGAAATGAAAAATATGTGCTTTGTACCATTCACTTCGGGGAATGGAAAATATTAAATATAGCACATTATATCAACTCGGTTATTTATCAAAGATAAGCTCTCAAAAGCTCTTCCGAAGTATTGATATTTCAGTATTTTGAGATATAGTACTCACATTTTCCCTTGTATTTAAATGGGAAAATATTTATTATGCTTAAATATAGTATGAGTACTTGCACTGTCTGCTTGGCATAAATAGCCACAATTCATTGTAGATTTCATTTCGGAAGTGATAATATTCTTCAAAGGATAAATTAACATAGAACGTAAATAAATAATATATAAAATAAATTAACGATAAATTAACATAGAGCGTAAATAAATAATATGTAAAATAAATTAACATAAATATATAATAAATAAAAATAAATTAACATAAAACAAAATAAATAAAAGATCAATTATTTCCTTTAGATGTTATAAGGAAAATAAAATAAATGGCGAATTGTTCTCTTGAAGGACTATAAGAAGAATGATCAATATCCAATTGAGTTGGATCAATAACGCTATTATTTTCGCCATAAAGAAAATATGATTATATTTTCTTTAATTTATCATTCATGATTATGAATAAAGTCCATAATACTTCGGCGTTTAACAAGTTAGAGATCAATGGTTTATACCATCACGTTGATAACATAAAGATTTTGATATGATCTCTATCATTCTTGTCATCTTTATAATTCCACTTCTGGTGGATATAAGTATTCTTAAAAGAATCATCTTATCTATTTTATTTTATGACTTCAATCGCAACCATAATTACTAATGTGGTTTTTTATTCATTCCGCTATATAATGTCACATTCGCTTCAGGGAATGGAGCGGAGCCTATTGGGCGATATTCATGATTTTTCATGAGCAACTCATTATTTTGCTCAACCACAAGAAGGCAAGAAATTAACTCAGAATATTTCTTAAAGCCTTTTTCACGATATTGTGTCTGAAGGACAACATTGTCGGCATGAAAAGTGGAGTATGTTTTTTCTAACATATCCTCATCAGTAATACTCTGACACATAATTGAGTTTTATTCACTAACCATATAGTGAATTATCACGTTTGCATTCACTTCAAGGAGTGAAACAAATTCAATAATCGCATGGAATAAACATCATGCTTGCATTCACTTCAGGGAATGACATAAATCAAATAATCGCATGGAATAATCATCATGCTTGCATTCACTTCAAAGAATGTCATAAATCCAATAATTGCATGGAATAAACATCATGCATGCATTCAGTTCAAGGAATGCCTCCCATAAAAATTCTTTGATCAAGACGATTTTCGTAACTTGAACTTGGGAGAAGTCTATAGTCGAGTTTTTCGACACAAAAATATTGCTTTCAAGCAAATATAAATTTTATAATATTCATACTATTAAATAGTAATTGATCAACCGATATATATTCAATATATTCAAAGAACAAAAATTTAATCCTCATACGCGACGTTGTTAAACCAGTCCACAAGGTCCTTTAAAAAGAACCTCCTTTGAGACCAGTAGCCTCGCAGAACGGGATGTCCAGCCAATATACTCGGATTAAATCAACATAACAAAAACATATTAATTTATCAAAGGTTTAATTTTTTTCTGATATCATGTAATACTTAGAACATGATTAAAACATAAACTTTCATCATAATAATAAAATAAACAAATATTGATTATAAATAAAGATAAAAAAAATCTCAAATTAAATAAATAAAACATACCAAACTTTCCACTAATTTGAATATAGGATAGATTTAGTTACCAATATCTTGTTAAAATCTTTTTCGAGAATTGTCGACAAGAACCGCGGTATTTGAGTCACTTTATCGCTACACAACAACCAAAGATTTTAATAAATTAAAAATCAAATCAAAGATCAAGAGAGAAAAATAAAAATATAATTGAGGGAGAAGAACTTATCTTTGATTTATGCCAGTAACAAATTCTTTTCAATAACTCCTTCAACATTTGAACGACAAACACTTCCGTTGGTTAGAGTCTCGTGCTGATAACGTGTTGTGAATAAAATAAAGAATAAGGAGAAAATAGACAAAAGAGAGAGACAAAAGGGAGAAATTTTATTGTATTCTCAAAATAGAATTGTGTACAATGCTATGCCAAAAGTCTATATTTATAGGCATAAGATGGAAACCCTAATTTCAATGGGTATTAAACCCTAATACCAAAGTCCATTAAAGTTTAACTTAATATATGGATATCCACCATAAATAAATATATTCATAACATTTAGTAATTTATTGTTTATTATATTCGAAAGTCTAAAATTTTTATAAATACAACCTCTAAATTCGAAAAATTAATTTAATCAAATTATATTTTTGGATAATTGGATATCCGAATATCCGATCCGAGTATCCGATATCCGGATATGCGGATGTCCGCTATTTTCCGGATCGGATACGGATCACTATATTATCGATCTGAAGACCCGAATATCCAAAAAAATCGGATCGGATCCGATCCGATATCCGAAAATGAACACTTCTAGTCATGGCAGCCACAATTTAGGGATGTAAAAACAGTTACTCGCATGGGTTTCAGGTCAGGTACTGTCAGGTCGGGTAAAATCGAATATAGGTCATTTCAAGTTGATTTGATGTTTTAACTCGATTCGGGTCGGGTGCGGGTCCATTTTAGGTTGGGTCTGTTTCAGGTCGGGTCCATTTCAGGTCGGGTCCATTTCAGGTCAGGTTCATTTCAGGTCAGGTTCAAACAGTTCGGGTCCAAATCAGATAATTGACATGTTCATTTCAGGTAGATTTCAGGTCGGGTTCATTTTAGTTTGGTTGCATTTCAGGTCGGGTTCATTTCAAATCGGTTTTATTTCAGGTCGAATTAATTCGGGTTTTAAATTCATATTAATTAAAATTATTAAGTTTGAGTTTGGTACAAATAAGTAATTAAGTAAATAACCGATAGACTTTCGGTTGAATGGTTGATCATTTATTTCAAATTAAATATTACGCACTAGACTAAACAAAAATATCATCAAATGATTCATATCTTAAAAATTGAGCTAAATTAAAAAAATTAAAAATTAATAAAGAATAAACATTGGATTGAAAAGAATAAAATTTTAAATTAAAAATGATAAACATCAATAAAATATCATCTTATTAAAATCACTAAACTAAATTAAAAAAAAATAAATATAGTCAATTTGAAATAAAAAATTGTAAGAACTAAATTACAAAAATTATAAATTAATAATAATTAAATTCGGTGAAAAATTTAATTTTAATGTACTTTAACATATTATAATTTATACATATAAAATATAGTTTAGTACATTTCAAAAATGAAAATATGAAATTTATACTATATATAAAATATATTTTATATATAGAATTTATACTATATATGATATGATACTATATAAGAAAATATAAAATGTATACTATACATAAAAATATAAAATATATAATACTATATAAAAATATATTATATATATATAATATATAAGTATGTACGCAAATATATGTATACTTATTACTTATATATATATATATTTAATATATATATTAAATGTATATAAGTATATAATATACATTAATATAATATATATATATTATACTTTATTTATTAATGTATTATATATAATATGTAATATGCTTATAATATATATGATATATATACTTAAGTGTATACTAATATAAGTATTTAATTTGTTTATGAATTAATGTATGTATATGCATTTAATTAATATATGTATATTATTAATTCTTTAAGTTCAACACTAATTTTCTAAGCCCAAATCACTAAATTAGTTTTTAAGATCAATTCTTCAATCACTAAACTAATTCTCTATGATCAAATTTGAACAATTTTAAAATATATAATCTAATTTTAATTAAATAAGGATCAAATCGAATAAAAAATAAAATTTAAAACTTATTTTTTGAGTGATCATAACTAAATTGAAATAACTGTAAAATAAGGTGCAGAGCGACGTAATATTCACTTTTTAGGTGCAACCTATATAAAAATGTATGAAATTTTTTACTCGATCTAGAGTAGTGTCAAATGAATATATGAATCTAATTTCCTTTTTATATTTTTAATTGATTATATTTTAATCAAAGACTATTATTTAATTATAATTTGTAATAATAATAATCCTTCAAAATTTACTATATATATTAATTCCCTCCAAATTTTACTATATATATTAATTCCGTCCAAAATTTTGTTTTTCCTTTTTTTTATATAATAATCAAAATTTATTTTTAATTCCCTCAAAAATTTTGAGTAACTTATATCCCTCCAAAATTTTTACACTAAAAGTAAATTAATCTTAAACTTAAAAAATGAGTGGCGTATTTCCCTATAATTTTTTTTTTACTCTTTTTTATATAATAATCAAAATTTATTTTTAATTCTCTTCAGAATTTAGGTAACTTATATCCCTCTAAAATTTTTACACTAAAAGTAAATTAATCTTAAATTTAAAAAATGAGTGACTTATTTCCCTCCAAAATTTGATATTTTCACTCGTCTTTTTATCAATTGTCTTTTTTTATCAATTATTTGTGTTTAATTTAATTTAGTTTAGATTAATTTAATAAAAATTTATACTTGATTTTAGAATTCTTTTAATTATGCTTTAAATTTATGTTTTTATATTTTAATTTAGCTTAATTAATCTAAGTTTAATAAGTTAATTTAACTTAATTAAATATTAATTTAAAACTATATTTTAATAAAATATTAATTTAGAATTATAATTTTTATCAAATATTATTTTAAAATTATAATTAAAATTAAATAATATTAAATTTAAATATTAATCCATAAATTAATTCTCATGTCTAATTTTATTTTTTTAAAACTAATTATATTTACTAATATTTTAAATTTATTAAATTATAGATATATTTAATTATATGTCATGTAAATATTAAGTCTTGTTAATATTAGTTCAGGTCAATAACTGGTCAGGTTCAAAACAAGTCGGGTCATTTATCAGGTTGGGTTCAAAACAGGTCGGGTTCAAAACAGGTCGGATAAAATCAAGTCTCAGGTTGATTCAGTCGGGTAATATCGGTTATCTACCAGGTTAGACTCGGGTTCGGGTTTGTTTCAGTCGGATGTAGGTCGGATTTCGGGTCTACAATAACAGGTTGAAATCGGGTTCGAGTCATTCTTGGTCGGATACAGTTTGGGTTCGATTACTATAGTAACAGGTCCAGCTTGGGTTCAGGTCAACAACAGTCGGATACAGCTCGGGTTCGGGTCATTACATCCTCGGGTCAAACCCGGTTTTGACTCAAATAGATTTCAGTCGGGTTTTCAGGTTGGGTTAACTTTTTACATCCCTAAGCCACATAAGAGAATCATTTGGTTCTCGGGTAGCCAAGGATTGAGGGTAGTGCCTTTGATCATACCCGGTTCGATCGGGGTCTTATTTTGGATCCGATCAATTTAAATATTTTGGAGGGGTAATGATAGATCTCGGTGAGAATCACTCAGGGTTAGCCGTTCGAACTCTTAGATATTTTCTTTTCTTTATTTTTATGTTGTATTTTGGATTTTTTTAAAAAAAATAGTTGATTATTAATTTAGTTGGTATTTAGATTTTATTTATGTTTTAGATTAATAGTTATGTTTTAAACTAATTTATGTTTTAAATTTATGTTTTAGATTGTTATTTTATTTATTAGATTAATATTTATGTTTGTATATATTTATTTATGTTTTTATTCTTTTATGTAATGTATTTAATTTATTTGTCATGTTTAAGTTGCATAATTAGAATATTAAATTGTTAATGCGATACCTCTAAATTCAGTTGTAAGCGAGTTCAACTATAATGTGGTGGTGGTGGTGGTTCAGACGCTTACCTTCGGTTTTTGGTGCTTTAAAATAAACACGCATATTCAATTAAAAATCATTTCGATCATCGCTTTAGCCCAGAAAATCTAATATCATTAAAGCGGTAATTAAATAAAGTACTGATTTTTGGGCGGTATGGGGGTGCTAATATTTCCCTATCCGTAACTGACTCTCGAACCCCATTTTCAAAAATCTCTAGTTTTAAGGTGTTTGGTCTACCTAAATGGTCGATGGCGAATCCAATTTTCTAAAAATCATTTTTAAACCGAAAATCCCACGTGGAAGACAATATTTCAGAAAACGACACAAAAATTATTTTTCAACACCGAATTTTTTTTTCAGCGATAGTGCTTTTTTAAGATCACTATAAATGGTGATTCCGCTGGGGATAAATTTTTTTTCTCAAAACAAAAAGTGAGTCAAGCTTTTTAAACAATTATTGCTTTATTAATGTTCAAAGATACTGAGATAAAGTGATGATCAAATTAATGTTGAATTGAATTTGTGCTTTTATTTTTCCGCATTTAAAATTTACATCTAAATCCGTCCTTCTAAGTGGGGGGAAAGGCTAATGTTTTCGTGGACATATCGTTCTCCCGTGTAGGCCCTAGCCGAAGTACCTTTGGGGCCCCACTACCTTATGCTTTCGTAAGGATATCGTTCCTTCGTGTAGTCATAAGAGAATGGGTCCCCCTGAATTGAACCCGGTCAAGATGAGCCTATAGTGGGTGATGATCGGGGGCTTTACTACTCTTAGTAGTGGACAACTCGGACAATTCGGGTCTTCTTTTAGCACCAACACTACATGTAGAGAATTAGATTACCCACCCCATTAGAACCATGCGGATACCCTAGGCGAACTAGATAGGATATCTAGGGTTGCCCTTCCCTTTTTACATAAAACCGCAAGAGCCTAACGAAAATGTGGAATATTAGAGATGTATAATCGACACAAATTTTCCATCTAGAGGTCGAGTCAGAGTCATATACAAAACACCATTTTGAAAAGGTAATAAACCATTTTTTCAAGCCCGCCAACGAATAAGTGGTTTTTATCATAATACAAGAAGAAGAACAAGAGTTCAGTACCTTATCGGTCTATTTTGCAAGGATCGAGGTCACTATTTAGGGTTATCGGGAATAATTCAAAGTTTTGGGAAAAACGTCAGCTAGAAGGAACCATTGTTAGCAACACCAACATGGTAACATTCTTCAAATGATCTGTGACACAGATCAATATCAAACGGTCTCAAAATTTGAGGTTTAGGAGGTAGTCAAACAAGACCGGGTCAACCGCGAAGATCGAAGCTCTTCATTTGAAGCCCATGATGTAACAAAGATTCTAGATCAAGAAAGAACCTTAGGGCCATAGATACGATAAGAACTAGGGCTAGTACTTGTTTATAGGACTAGTTTCCCCTAATGTTGTAATGGACCCTCTATTTCCCATGAAAGTAATCCTGTAGGATGATTACCAACAGGGATCAATACATTCATCTGCATGCATTAGGGATGGCAATGGATCGGACTTGGACCGGACTTTATAAAATCCAAGTCCAATCCAATTAATAATCGGACTTTCGAAGAAATCTAAGTCCGAATCCAAATCCATTTACATAAATCCAAATCCAATCTAATAAAATATCTAAAATCCAAATCCAAAAGTCCAAATCCAATTATTTTTTAGAGTAATAACTTAAATAAATATCTTTAAATAAAAAAATATGTTTTATCAAACAAATATTTTAAATTTATAGCACAAACAAATCTCAACAAATATTATAATTCAATATAAAACAAATTAAAGTAACAACTCAAACTTTTTAAATATAAAAATTTTAAATATTTTTATTTGGGTTTATATATGGATCGAATTTATATCGGATATGGATTCGGATTGAATTCGGATCGGATCATGGCAATATCCATATCCGATCCACCTCCTATTAGGACTCGGACATTATTTTTGGATTCGGACTTTTTTAATCGGATTTGGATCGAATTTTTTTCTTCGGATCGAATCGGATTCAGATCGAATTCGGATTATATTGCCATCCCTAGCATGCATCTTTCTTCATGACATTTGCATCATACATACATTTACCCTTTCAAATATTATTTTGATAATTTGTATATCATGATCGCTTGGTAAGTCACTATACTACCAAATTCTCAAAAATTGTTATAATTGGAGAACGCATTGAAGATACAGTTAAAACATGGAAGATCAAGTATTTCTATAACGCAGCCCCTCAAAACGAAGTGGCTCATTTTCAAGAAGCAAAACCTTACCCATTTAATCATCCTGATGGTCTTCCTAACGACCACCCTTATCTATACATTCAGCCTATAAAGGGCCTCTCTATCTAGTTGATTATGACGATAATATGGTATATGACAACCACTTGGGAAGCACAAGCTACAAAATCGATAATTATGGAGCCTTGAAGAATAAGGTCCAAATTTTAATCAAAGTCGATAGTCTGAGTTTCGAAGATTAATGACATAGATGGTTTTGTGGAAGGTTCTGACTTCTCAGTTAAGTGTTTAAGCAGTGATTCCATGTATTCCTGTTTTTTTTTTTTTTAAAATCAAGTCAAATTTACTAATTTGAGCCTATAAAGTAGTAAGGACATTTTGTAAAGGGCACATGTTTTAAAGTGATGTTTCTTTCAGCTATTAAACGGTTTTACATTCTTTATTTCTTTGAACATTCATTCATTTTTTTAGGAGTTTCCATTTCTCTCCTATGTACACATAACAAGCATTTTTTAATATACACATGTATATATCATTTTTATATCAGATCCTCTTATTTCAAATACAATAGCCTCTTTGCTTAAAACTCAAAGACCGAATCTAAAGTTTGGTATATTCAGAAGAGACTGAATATTGACGGGATGTTTCAAATGAGAGTCCTTACTAGCCTACTTAGGCCAACAGAAGAACAAAATGAGCGAATAGATAATGGGTAGCTCTTATTTTTAGGAAAATTCTTTCTCAGGTACTTGTTGTTCAAGATTCCTTAATTGAGAGTCGACCTTAAATTTCTATCCCCTGAATACCTTTTCAGGACTTCCTCGAATGGCACGACGAATTACATTCTCTTACCTCACTTGAAGAATGATACAAGATCAGAAAAATTGGATACGAAAATCAAAAGGATATCAGAAGGAAGCAGTCAGAAGCTATGACTTGCAAAAAAAATGAGTGAGAGAGCGAGAGAAAGAGAGAATTGGAATAGCAATTGGAATGATGAAGCGAGGCCATATCAAGTAAAGAGATGTTTTTTGCCAATTGCAATATCATAAGATTGCAAAAACAAGGTTGAATCCAAGCTATAAGAAAGTTGCAGAAAGACGATCAAGTCCAAATAGTGGATTATAGAGAGGTACTTCAATTTGGACATGCTCCTGAAAACTTGGAAAAAGAAAAAGAAAAGGAAAAAGGAGAAATAGCATTATACTCACTTCATATTTAAATCGAATAACCCAAAAGCAAAAAATCAACTAGAAGAAACGAGGAAAAGATAAACAAAGAATCATTATTCTAAGTACCTTAAGATCTCACAGATTTACATAAAAGAGAACATCGAAGCCCATCCAATACAAGTTGGCCTGAGATTGTCAATTTCGGAAAAAAAATAAACTCTAGGGTAAAAACCTAAACCGAACAGTCTAGAGCAACTAAAAAAAGAGTGAGAGAGAAGAGTATTAAGAGTACACAGATAAAAAATATAAAGACACCTTTACATTGATCATAGAACCAGGTCTTACAAGCTTTCAAAGACCATTCTAATCATTCAGGGACGTCCAAAATAAATGAGATTGTCTTTAGACCATACTCCGCCCAAAGGTTAACCTTGCTTCAAGGAACGTTGAACTTTGAAGTGTCTGATCGAAACCTAAAAGAAGAAAGAATGGGGTAAGATGAGAAGGTGAGATAATGAGTTACACATGGAAAGAGGTAGCCTCTAGGTAGGGGATTGTTCCTCTTGAAAGCCCGATTATCCAGGAGAGACTAAGCAAAGTTGTGTATATCCCCGCAATAGATGTGGATCCTCTAAATATGCTTTTTATTAGAATTGAGTTTTGTCAGATTGGGGAAAATATGCCATTGCATTTGACATTTAAGATGACAAACTTTTTCTTAAATTGTTTTGCAATATACTCTAAAATCTCATACATTTTTCAAAATTTTCTTTCATATGGAAATACATGCAAATAAAATCTTTTTTTTTTCAAGAATTAAAGAATCCTAGGAGTCAGCCTCTATTGAGGTACCTTGACAAGCATAGAAATGAAGTCAGGACACGAAGATGTCCGATCAACCATCAAGCCAATCTAGATGAGAATATGAGTGAGGCATCATTGTCCACGAAATGAAAGAATCAGATCCCAAATCATAATTAATCAGAGATGTCATCAGAACCAACAGAGTTTGGTTAACAAAGCTTACCTGATCAACCAAATTAAGATCGGGACCTCAAAATTTTGAAATAGAATTAACAGAGCTTCATACATCATTGTATATTCACAATATAGGTTGAATCTGTGCATTCCTAGTATACTTCATGCATAATAAAAATGCTCATGCGTCATCTTTTTTGATAAACAAACTTACAAGAAAAGATAGATAAAGTTCAAGAAAAATGACCCAACAAGGACCTTGTGCATCTCTGCAGCTCTCCACAAAATAAAAATATCATCCTTGATGAGACTCTTTTGATGACCAGACAGATAGAACCGAATCATCACTAAAGGTAAAAAAAGTGGAAGAAAAGAAAAAAGAAAAAGAAAGAGGAGAACAAAAAAAGAAAAAGAAAAATCGAACGAGTATCTCGAGATGAAAAATGACAAGTAATGTTGAACCCAAAATTGAGTATTGTCACCAAAATGAAATATGGAAAGAAGATGGAGAATTAAAACCAATCAGTCTCAAATATCAAGACACTAAGGCAATCTAGACAGCCAAATATTTTTAGAAGAGATTGACAACCTTCCCGGCATGAGTCCCGAAATGAAAATAATTTGGTAGCCTTCTCGACATGAACTTGGTTTAGAGAAAAATATTGAAAGCCATTAGGCGTAATGTCCTGAAAGATTTGAAAATGAAGGTTCCACACAGAAGGTACCAACATGTTCGAAGTCCCACAGTAAGAGAATTTGTAGCAATTTTATACAGAAAGAACTTACACACATTGAATATAAAAACTCGTAGTTCTATACAGGAAGAGCTACTAATGGAAATGTTCATCCATGACGCGATGATTTTATATAGGAGAAACCGATAGCGTTGAAGACAATAAGTTCTATATAGGAGAGACCCCATCTTTATTTTTGTCTCTAAGATTAAATCTTCATATAGGAGAGGCACACATCTCGAGACTTTAGAGTGAAAGGTTTTATATAGAAGAAACCCTAAATTTGGATCTAGAAGTAAGAGTTCTACATAAGAGGGACCTTATCTTGCAAGATCTATCGTGACGCAAAAGGTTTTATATAGGAGAAACCTACAACGTTTGGGTTAACCCGTGGTGTTGGGCTTCGGTTTTGGACCCGGGTTAGTGTAGTTTGGGCCTTAGGCTTGTTAGGTTTAGGTGTTGTGTTTGGGTTTAAGATGTGGGTTGAGGACATGTTAGTAATTTCACATTTATGATGAGTTGGGGAGAGTGGAGTTTAATGTGCTGCAGAGAGTGAGGTCAGAGGTTTTAGCTTTTCCTCTCATCTTCTTCCCCTTCTCACACAAGTAAGAGCTTAGCTAAAGGTTGGATCTTTGCTTGTTTGCTTTGGATTCTCGTTTTAGAGCTGAAGGTAATATTGTAGGACTGTTAGAGATCTTTTTAAAGAGGTAGATAAGAGAAGGTTTTGCTTTGTTGAAGGTTTAAGTGGGGTTTTGAGTTGAGCTTGAGTTTAGGGTTTTAAAGCTTAGAATCAGTGTCTTTTGGTGTTTTTAAGCTCTAGGAATCATCCCAAAACGTTTCTTATCTTTCTCTTGTAGAGAAAGAGGCTTGTGAGCCATCATCAAGCTTGAGAGGAAGAAAAGCTTGAAGAGGTTGGGAGCTCGTTTCTTTTTGTTGCTTGCTAAGGTTGGTACTCCCAACTCTTCTAATTATCTTGCATTTCATGGTAGAGTGCATAGGATATAAAATCCATGTATGTATGCTTGATTTGTTTGGTTTGCTTGTAAGAGGTCTTTAATGGTGAAATTCGTATTTATGTGCTAAATGTCTTGAAAATGATGTTAAATTATCCTAAACACTCCTAATAATGTGTAGGAACACTTTAGGATTGATTTGATCGTGTTTGGGAATGAATCCTTGCAATTTTCTAAGTGCAAATCTGCATTTCGTGTAGGGGTATCGATACACGGGCCACCGGTATCGATACCTATAAGTGAAAATAGGCTATATGGGCAGGGGTATCGAACCATGGTTCGATACCGGGTCCTCTAGTGGCATAATGGCATCGATACCAGTATCGATGCTGGAGGGTCCTCTTTTCGTTGACTTTGAAAATGGTCAAAGGGTATCGATACCCATGTTCGATGCCTTCTTTGGGTGGGTATCGAGGCAAGATGGTTCGATACCCCATATATGGGTATCGATATCTCTGTGAAAACTTGACAAGTTAAGTATTGTTTGAGGTTCGATAAGAGAATTACAGGCTATAATGAATCTTATAATTTATGAAATGAATGGTTAACACAAGATTGACGTATTAAACCCTGAATGAATAAATTATGTTAAGTCTTGATATGTTTTGATGTGAGGATCCTAGGTGGATCGTTTGTGTGTCTTGAGTCATTGTTTGATGGAAATCCGGATATCCAAAAGTGTTGCAACACGTCGAAGGCCATCCGATGTAGCATTCCGGGTGATGATTTTAAAGACCATTCCGAATGTAGGATCCCGATGCTGTGTGGACGTGGGCCTCATTCGATGATACTCGATGTGACAATCCGAGTATGGGATTTGGAGGATCCCGATGCTGTGTGGACGCGAGCCTCATCCTGAGTATGGGATCCCGATACTGTTTAGACGCGGGCCCTGCTCGTAATGTAGGATCCCGATGCTGTGTGGACACGGACCTCACTACTTTGTGTTGTTGTTTGACATGTATACGCTGTGTGCGTCATTATACATTGTTTATGCCATGTGGTAGGCAAGCATGCTAGATCATCATATCATGCGCGATATTTTATATGTTATGCTTTACTGCTTATGATAAGCATGATGTTGGCCGAGTTCGGCATATCCACTAAGCTTTCATAGCTCAGCGTTCGAAATATGTTTTCGTGCGTAGGTTAGGTGAAGCCGGTTCGTGGAGCACCATCAAGGTTCGGATTTCAGCATCGACCGTGTTGTCAGAGTACATGTATTAGATTTAGTGGGCTTGTACTATGTCGAACCCTATGTAATGTAACTCTGTTCATTTTAAATTAGGTCGAATGCTTAATGGTTTGTAATAATTTGGATCTCCGATTTCTTACTATCATTTTGGGTTATGTTTTAACTTAATGGATTTTATGAATCGTATTTGGACTTGAATTTGATTTTATTTGATGGGCTTTGAAAAGAAATTTTGGAATACAAGTTTTGGGCCGGAGGCCCAATGTGACATCCGGGTCGGGTGTTACATTTAGGGTGATGGTTTTATACAAGAGAAACTGGAACTCGGGATCTAGAAATAAAATTTATATACGGGAAGAGCTTTTATTTTGAAAGATCCATTTAGGCGCATGAGGTTTTATATAGGAGGAACCTACAACGTGAAGGTGAGGTTATATATAGGAGGGACTTGTAGCTCCAAGATAAGAAGGTGAAAATTTTCTATATAGGAAAGACTCACAAGTTTGAAGAATTGGCCGAAGAAGAGAAGAGATTTTCAGAAGAACCTATGATTTTTGAAGCCAAATTCGAAGAATAAGACAAATATGTAACGAAAGGCTCTGAAAGTATTCTCGTTATTGGCGTGATATTGGGGTACAAGTATAACCTTCACTCAATGAAAGTGAAAATTTCCCCATGTTTGTGGATACAGTAAAAAGAGTGTTGTATGATCACTTGATATGCCACACTATCATTAGTTTTCTGGAATTGATTATGACTGGAGAACTCGTTGAGAATAAAATCAAGAATGGAAAGATAAAGGAGCCTTACAACATAGTTACACATAAAGAAAAATATTTTTTTTCTCCATATGATGAGTTCTCACTCAACCAATCAACTTAAGGGTTATTCCTATAATTAATCTTTAAAATATACAAAGCCTATAAAGGTGCTTCATTCGATTTTTATAACCTATACTAAGTTACTCCCAATACTTGTTGAGAAGAAACTATTGAATCTTGTGCAATCCAAGCCAAAGGATCCTCCTTATCTTGAAAGATATAATGTTAATGTCACATGTAACTACTATATTTGGAGCACATGCCACACAATGGAGAATTGTGAAGCTTTAAAGAACAAGGTTCAATGATTAATTGAAGTTATTGTTCCTTATCTTGAAAGATATAATGTTAATGCCACATGTAACTACTATATTTGGAGCACATGCCACACAATGGAGAATTGTGAAGCTTTAAAGAACAAGGTTCAATGATTAATTGAAGCTAGTATTCTGAAATTTTAAGAAGGAAAATAAAGGATGTGATATTTGGGAAGATTCTAATATCTAAATTTGGATGTTCGTATGTTGTTTCCTTCTATTTTGAGTTTTTCTTTTGAAGTAATGCATCAAATTAACTTTGTTAATATTTGTCTGAAAGTAACATATACCTTTTTTGTAAAGGCTTTTTTATGCTTGTTTATTTTTCCAATTCAATGAAAGGATGTATCTTTTTATTAAATATATGTATATTCTTTCTTACCCTCGTAGATCCTCGAATACCACATGCATGATGTGTCATTAATTTTAATAAAAAATAATCAAATGTTGTGATGACAATAAAGTATGATCTTCTACTTGGTCTATTATGGTTGGTAAAACACGAGAAGCAAGATTACTTCTCCTTCAACAATGTTCAATGATAAAAAAATACCTAATGAAATTGTTTGAGTTTAAAAAATCTTTTAGGAAATCAGGATTGCATCTAAGAAAAAAGAGAGAAAAGAAAAAGAGAAAAAGAAAAAGAAAGAGAGAAAAAGAAAAATAATGAAGAGAATAAAGATTAAACAAAAAAACACTAGAGTGTTCGAAACTGATAATAGGTAGGTTAGGATAAGAGTGTAGAAATTTTGGGCCATTCGCTAAAGCGATAGGCCTAATAATGTAGTAGTGCACAATCTAAAATCTTCGTTTTACGAGTGATGATAATATTTTCAAAATCATGATTATGCCGAGTATCTTAGAGTTTTGTTGTATGCTCCATAATTATCTTTGAGACAAAAGACAATAATGAGTTAATTTTTCAAAAAAAGAAAAAAATAAAAAAAAAGAAGAGAAAGATAAAAGGAAGGGAAAAGAAAGTAAAAAGAAAACGAAAGAAAAAAATGAAAAAAAAGCTATTAATCATCGGAGGATTGAATTTAAGACGCTCTTACATTTGATATCTAGAATATTCCTATTAGTTTTAGTTTTGTATATTAACCCAAAAAGTGTCCTTTTTTGGAATGTTAATCAGCAAACTAATGTATGTGTGAAAAATGAAAGAATAAAAGAAATAGAAAAACGAAAGGAAAAAAAAAAAAGAAAATAAAAGAGACAACAAAGAAAGAAAAAAGATTTATGTTATTTGATATATTTATTGTGTAATGTATTCTCATGTTTAAATGAATTTTGAATGAATTTATTGGTAATTTATTTAATTTTTATATTATATATTATTTGTTTTATTTGTTTATTTATGATATATACTTGTTTCGCTGGGTTGCGTTTATTTTGATTTATGTTATCATGTGTTTATGATTACTTACATATTAACATTGATATAAATTTGTGTGCTTAATTTATTTATGTTTTTTAATTAATTTATGATATATATGTATGCTTTCCATGTCATCTTTATAATTCATAGTGTTATTTTATGTTAGTTGTGTATTCTGTTATTCGGTAGCGAGCTTGTTTAGTATCAATTAATCGTAGTGATAGTGGTCACTTGATTTTCTTTCGACTAATAGAATCTTTAAGTTTTGTTCCATTTGTCGTATATAATTGCTAAGTTATTTGCTTTATTTTATATGTATATGTTGACTCTATATTTCTTTTGTTTTTGGTCTATTATGCCTTTTATTTAAGTTTATATATATATATAAAGAAATTAATTATCAATGCAACACCCTTTAATGCGAACGTAAACAAGTCTAATATCAGTTATAGTTGTGGTAGTTTTTCAGTTTACTCTCGAATAACAAGTCTTTAAAATGCATTCGAATGTATAATCAAATTTTTAATTTGATTGCTACTTTAATTGGGGAAATCAAATACTAAAAAGCGATAATTATTTTTAAGGTATTAATTTTGGACAGTGCGGGGTATTAAAACTTTCTTCATACTTAATTGATTCACAAACACAATTTTATTTGAATCTCTGATTTTATAGTGTCCGACTTATCAAAATGGCCGGTAATAACTCCCAATTTTATTGTTACCAAAAAAACTCTCATTTTGTAAGTATTTTCTTAACTTTTAAATGTTTTTTTAGAAAGAAAAAAAAAACTTTTTAACGAAATTTTAAATTTTATTATTTTCACAAAAGTCGCTATCAGAGGGTTTCTGTGAATACACGACGAAGCGTAATGATATTCTCATTGCATCATAGAAGAAGGTGACTGGCATATTAAACATGAAATTACCTACAGTGATGGAGCTAGGATGTAATGTTGGGAGGGGAAATAATCTATTAATCCTTTAAATTAAAAATTTAGGAGGGGCAAAAATTCTTATTTAATTAATATTTAAACTAGAAAGGACTAAAAATGTAATTGTACCAAAAAAATTTGTTGCCCCTCCCAACACATACTAGTTAATTTAAGAGTTCGTTGACATTATGCGCCGACTTTGCCGATGTTTCTAGGAATGTAAAGCAATTTTCTTTGGCATATAGCTCACCTTCCTGCATAAGTTATTCAGCTTTCAGTTTTCCTGTTTCCCGTCTCCGGTCTATGCTATTTAGCATTCGTTTTCCGATTACGGTAAACATCAGCAAGGCAGATTCAACATGTTCGAGATCAACTCGACTAAATAAAGTGCATAATATGATCATACTAACCGAGTCACGAACTCATACCCAAAATAACCTGAATGCTAATACATGATGGAATCAGATTAATGGAGCATGAATACATGATGGCAACAGTACTAGAGCAAATGAATTTAAAGAGCATGATCAACAAATATACAGTGACCGACCGGTCCATATCGACACAGTACATACTACGGCGATCTACTAGTATCAATCAGGCAAGTTACCGAACTTGTGACATCATATACTACAACCGCAGCGGCTGCACCGCGATAGTACATAGGAGCCAAGCTATGGTATCTCTCTTGGCCTGCCGTTTCCCATATGAACAGTGATTCAATCTTTCATTTTGGCCAATTCGTTACCATGATTTTCTACATTTTCATTGTTTGATATTGGATTCTTACATTAAGACAAGCCATTTAAGAAAGCATATCTAGTTTGCCTAACCATGGACCTTACATTTTCTAAACTCAGCAATAGCAGTTGCAGTCACTTTTTGCCGACGAATCGACCACCCCACACGTATTCTGCATGGTGTTGCCTGCACCGAAACGACCCGGGGTTCTTCGTAGGTGAACAAATGCAGTACTGCTTCATCGAATCAGCCTCGTTACCCGTCTCTCTTGACATCCCAGTTCTTGGTGCATGAAGCTCAGCAGCCATGGTCGAGTGCAAAAGCAACCATCTTGGTCGCACTCCCAAGCCCCGTTTGGCAGAACAAGGTATGTTTGAACAGCACATATTTTCCTCAATCTTGTCTTTGCCTGCCTTTCACTCCGAGTGTTATTAATTATTATGTTTCTGTGTGGCCGAGCTTGAAAAGCAAAGAATCTGTGATTGTTTAGAGGAAGGAAAGGAAGGAATAAGCATATACACATACACATGCGCATATATATATATATATATGTATGTATGTATGTATGTATGGGAATAAAGAGGATTTGTATTGATTGCAGAAAGGATTTGGTTTATCTTCAAAGGTTGGACAAGGGGTGCTTATTTGAAACCCGTCCAAAGGAATCAGCTGCTTCAAGCACCCACTTGTTCGAAACGTGGTCCAACAAACCGGTATTTGCCCACCATGATTCCAGTATAAAAGAGTAACGTGGCAGAGCCTCATCAATGCATCTGTCCCCTCCATGGCTACAGCTACTCGGCCGATAGTTTTGTTTTTATCTCTTCCTCATGCTTGCCTTATTTACATGGTATGATTACGAGAGATGACTTTAGTCCCACGTTTCTTTGAAACTTGGTGGATAAAGGGGATGCTCAGTGTCACGTAAGGTGCGCTTGTTTGCCCAGGAGAAGCTCAAAGTGATGGTGTGGCGGTGGTTGAGGCGTTAAGCTGATGATGCTGAAACATTTGATCCGAATTAGTCAACTAAATAATGAAGTAGGGTTCTTTGTATTAAAACTCTAAGCTAAACTAAAAATTATGTTACGGTTCCGACGCAACATATCATCCGTGATTCCCGCTCACTATGTTATTCATGTCATCCATAGTCTCATCATGTCATTCATGGTCTTATCCAATAATATTTTTCATCTTATTTTTCAAGGTAAATCTTTGCCTTTTTTTTCAAGGTGAAGTTTCACTTTTTTCCTATATGTCATTAAATAAATGAATCTTACTGAATGAGACTATAAATGACATGGTGAGCCGAAACTAGATAATAATTTCTCTTATTACTGGATGGGATCATAAATGACATAGTAAGTCATCCCATCTAAAATTTTTTAAAGCTAAACTAATAAATAAGAGAAACTTGAATATATATATATATACTATTAATTCCAGTTGTGTTTTATCTAGAGGTAGATATCAGGTGGGGTGGGACGATTTTGTATTTTTCGCTCAGTCTCCAACTTTTTCGGTGATGATTTGAAGAATTCTCATTGCACACCATAGAGATTTTTTTTGTCACCATTGTAAAGCTCCAAAAATAGTCCTAATGGTTTTGATGGCGGATTTAGAGGTTCGTTGAACCGTGTTAGTCGTTTAGCCTAGTTCGAGATTAAATTCTTAAAGGTCAGTTTCTGAAGAAAATAAATTATGGAAAAATATTCTAAAATTATTATTTCATATATATTTAACTTTGGTCAGATCAATTTTGGAAATTGATCCTCGGGTCCTTGAGATTTTGAAACTAGTGACTATTTTGTAAAAATTGAAAACTGGATGTTTGTGACTAAATTATAATTGTGCCAAAAATTTGAATATTTAAAGAGCTTTCATACAATCCTATTCCTAGTTGATCTATCCTTCCATGAGGCTCGTATAAACAACTTTTAATCACCCTACTTAACCTAATTAACCACAATTTCCCCAAATTTACTCAAAACTCCAATTTCACGTTAAATATCATCTTCCCTCTTTTTCTCTTTGTTTTTTGTCTGCATAAAAATAGAGCATTCTTCATGTTTTCAAGGTAAACATCATTTTTTCGATCAATTTACGTTGGTTTTAATCTCTAACTTTTTTCTTTTTGTTTTTCTATTGTCACTACAACAAATTTGCTTATTAGTGACATTTAAAATATTGTCACTAAAATATACATTTACGTCACAATTTCTATTTTGTGACATAAAATTTGGTGTCACAGTGTTCGTCACGCTAGGTGTGTGACTAAATGTCAAATATGACAATATATATTTTCCGTCACGTATTGTAGAATATATCGTGACGTTAATGTAAAACATCACCTTATATTTTTTTTATTTAGTGACAATAAATTACGTCACCCAATGATATAAAATTTGGTCATTGATAATTCATATCTTCACTAAAAATATAGTAATTTTATTGTATAAATGACGAGAGAAAGGCGTCACATTGTTAGTGACATAATATATCGTCACTTAAGTATGAATGACGATAATATCAAATGTCACCTCATAATTTATATTCAATGACAACTAATAACATCATCAAATTAAATAAGAAATCGTTATTAATAAATCTCAACGTCACGGATAATACTTTAATTTCTAATTCCTGGTGACACCAAAAATACTACCACATATTTAATAACATAATTGTCACCTAATAATAATTTGCGTGAAAATAAAATATAACGTTACCTTTTGATTTATAATTAATGACAATTATTTATGTCATCAAAGTATATAAAATTTCATTATTAATAATTTAAATCATCATAAATAGTACATTAAAATCAATCTATACATGACGAGAGAGATAACGCCATATTTTTAATAATATAATATAATGTTACTTAATAGTACTATGAATAACGTCATCTTATATAATCGTCATCAATACAATTACAAAATAAATATTGTCACATAGTTAATGACAATAATATATGGTCAATTTATATGCTAAAATGGAGTCATTACATATTTGTTCATTATAATAAACAAATGCTATAAATGAAACCTTATAATTTATATTGTTATAATTTTTCAGAAACCATAAAAAATTATTTATGTTAATATGAATGCAAAATCATAACATTGTAAAGTAATAAAAATAAAATTTATCATTCACTAAAATAATAATATTTCGATTATTAATAATATAAAAACATAAATATTTTAAAATAATAAAAATAATATAACCATAACATAACTTCTGGAATAGATATGAGAATCTCAATTTAAATCCGGAGTTGGTTGCGATCCCATCGATAACGAATTTGATGTATTGTTTTAATATGCAAAACTATTTAACATATTAATTATTATAATTAAAATTATACAATCAAATTTATTTGATTAATTATATTGTTTACCTGAAAATTGAAGTGGTGGCACTTGAATTTCGACGGCTAACAAAGCAGATTTCATAGCATCCATTTGAGTTTGAATCACTTCAAAATTCGACTTACAAGCATTAAGTTCATCTTTCTTATTCTTCAGACGCTTTTATAAGTCGATTCTATCTACACTATTTTTTTTGTTAGGCTTGGGACCATAATCAAGTCCCGGGACATATCCTGACCTCGTACCAAGCACCTCATCCATTATATCATCGATAGTCATAGGCTTCGCTCCTTCTACTGAAGTTGATTGTAACTCTACCATCTTCTCCTAAAAATCAAAGAATCCATACATAAATAAAATAATTATCATATTAAAAATTATATTTTAACTTAATTTATAAATTCTTACATAGGTTGTTTTTGACTCTACAGTTGTTCATCCTTTGGTTTTGAATAATGAGTTGCCTTGAAGAAATCAATCCTATTTGGTTCTTGATCATCCTTGTGCTAAACGATTTCAAAATAAATAATTAGTTTTAAAATTTTAAAAATTAATTTTTAATAAATCTAAAAAAATTACAACTTACAATAGCATATCTACATGCGACAAAAGCCCGTGAACCTTGGTTGGTGTTAACTTGACATTTGTTCTAACTCTCGCATTTGTTTCGCATCTCCTCTTCAAATATAAACAAATATAATTCTAATGTATAATTTATTACATAAAAATATATTATATCAATGAAAGAAATAAAAATATTAAAATCATATATGATATTTAGGATCGCTAAACAAACACATAGTTGTTCCCAATTTTCTTGTGCCATGTTATATCTTCTCGGCTTGTTTTGGTGTGCAACATCAGTATTTGGAAATATTTTAAAGTGCAAATGAACCTTGTTTCGGTGATTTCTTGATAATTTTGACATGATTGACATAACAGAACTCTTCACATAATCATCACCTAGTTTCGTCTCAAACTTTGACTAAAACAAAAAATAATATATAATTATATAAATTAAGAACATAAATAATAAAAATTTAAAAATAATAAAGGGATTAAACTCACATTAAATCTCTCAAGGGCATGAAATTTAGCATCGTCCTTTACATCTTTCCATTTTGTCGGTATTGAAACAAATTTTCAAGATATAATTCTGATTTCAGAAGATAATTTAGCCGATTGAACTGCATCAATTGGTCGACCCTTGCCCACTGGTATCTTTGTCAAGAAGCCACCGGTGAATATTCTGATGATCGGTAAATGATAGAAATGTAAAGAAGCTTAAGGAGAAAATATACTGAAATGCTTCTGTTATTATCATATGTAAAATATGTTGAAAGATCACTTATTTATACAATCTTTTCAAGTGTTTCAACTAACCTAACTTCCTAACCACCTTGTAAACCAACTCAACAGAATCGGCTAAACTAACAAGCCTTTCAACACTCCCCCTCAAGTTGGAGGATTATAAATGTCTTTCATCCCCAACTTGTTCACAAGATAGTCATGTTGTGTTATTCCCAAACCTTTTGTCATTATATCCGCTTGCTGTTCATTGGTTGGTATATGTCGTGTAATCACAACTCCTTTTTGTATCTTTTCACGTATGAAATGACAGTCGATTTCAATGTGCTTTGTTCTCTCATGGAAAACTGGATTCATTGCAATCTGTAGCGCAGCCTGACTATCACAAAACAAGATTGCTGGTAAGTCGTGAGTAACTCCAAGCTCCTTGATAAACCCTTTCAACCATATCAGCTCAGCTATTGTGGTTGCCATGCATCTGTACTCGGCTTCTGCAGAAGACCGAGAGACAGTGTTTTGTTTCTTTGACTTCCAGCATACTAAACCATCACCTAATTTGATACAATACCCAAAAACTGATTTTCGGGACATGGGACAACTTGCCCAATCAGAATCACAGAACCCTTTTAATTCTGATTTTGAGTCAGCTGGCAAAAAAACTCCTTGAGCTGGATGCTTCCTGATGTATCTAACAACTCGTAATGCAGCTTTATAATGTAGCTTCTTAGGAGCTTGCATAAACTGACTTAAATGTTGTATTGCAAAGGCAATGTCCGACCGAGTGTGAGTTAAGTAAAGCAATCTGCCTATCAATCTTTGATACATCGTAATGTCTTCCATTATTTCGTTCACTTCTCCTTTCTTTACCCGATTGTCATATTCAAATGTCGTAAGCTGCCTATTTTGCTCCAAAGGTGTTGAAGCACATCGAGCTCCCCCTAACCCTTAATCTTCTATCAATTCGAGAGCATACTTCCTCTGGTGTAACGCTATCCCTTCTTTGGACCGATTTACTTCAATGCCAAGAAAGTATCTAAGCTGCCCAAGATCCTTCATCTTAAAGTTTTGATGCAGTATGGTTTTAAGCTCAGTAATTAATCCTTCATCACTTCCAGTGATAAGGAGATCATCGACATAAATGAGAAGCAATACCAATCTACCATCCTTTGTCTTAGTAGACAAGGAATAATCATGCCAACTCTGTACATATCCATTTGCCATGAGAGCTTTAGTCAATTTGAGGTTCCATTGTCGAGAGGCTTGTTTGAGCCCATATAGTGACTTGAGTAGCCTACACACATGTGGTTTGGACCCCCTGGCTGCGAAAACCCTCAGGTAAGCACATATAAACTTCTTCATGAAGGTCACCTTGTAGAAACGCATTAAAAACATCCATTTGAAACAATGGCCAATTATGCATGGCAGCCATGGATATCACAGTCCGAACTGTAACCATTTTAGCTACAGGTGAAAATATCTCATGAAAATCAATGCCCTCTCGTTGATTGTAACCCTTGGCCACAAGACGAGCCTTAAATCTCTCAACTGACCCATCAGAATTGTATTTGACCTTATAGACCCATTTGCATCCAATAGGTTTCTGACCAAGAGGTAAGTCCACCACTTCCCATGTTCCATTGGCCTCGAGTGCCTGAATTTCCTGTTGCATTGCCTCAACCCATCTTTTGTCAGCAGCTGCTAGATGATAGGTTTGTGGTTCCACAATAGAAGACAAGGCAACAGCAAAATGCTTTGTATGGGAAGGTAAATGAAAATAAGAGACTGAGTTTGAAATAGAGTGATGACCTGTGGAAGGTGTAGTCGATGAAGAGGGATTTGTAGGACAAACGAAGTCTGATAGCCAAGATGGAGGTTTATTGACTCGATTGGACTTGCGGATAATTGAAGGTTGTGGCTGAGGAATAGGATGTTGCTGAGGAGCAAGCTGTGGTTCAGGTTGTGATTGAGGAGCAGGCTGGGGCTCAGGCTAAGGACAAGACACATGACTTTCTTCTGGAATGACAATATCTTGGGTATTGTTTGTGGGAACAAACATAGGAGATTGATATTCCTGGGACAAAGGTGAATTACCTGGATATTCAATAGCATTGGATGACATGTTTGACATCTCATTGGTTGATAAGACAGGAATATGCAAGAATTCATGATCAACAATAGGCGACTTAGAAGAATTTGGAAACAAGGGTGGAGTGACCAATGAATTGTGAAAAGGAAAAATATCCTCATGAAATACTACATCCCGATTAATAAAGAACCCTTTAGTATCAATATTGAACAATCGATATCCCTTTTGAACACTTGAGTATCCCATGAAAACAGGAGTGGCCTTGGGAGCGAACTTATCATGATTGTTAAGAATAGTGGCATAACAAAGACAACCGAAAACTCTTAGATGAGATATGTTTGGTGCCTTATTGTAGAGCATTTCAAAAGGAGTTTTCCATCCCAAAACTACAGTTGGTAACCTATTAAGCAAATAACAAGCTGCTAATACACACTCTCCCCAAAACTTGACAGGAACATTGGACTGAAATTTAAGGGCTCGTGCTATACTCAAAAGATGTTTATGTTTGCGTTCGGCCACCCCATTCTGTTGTGGGGTGTAGACACACGAACTTTGATGGACAATTCCTTGAGAAGAAAAGAAATCACAACTCTCATTGCTGAAGAATTCAGACCCATTGTCACTACGAACAACTCGTATAACTTTCCCAAAGTGAGTATGCACATAAGCAACAAACTGTTTTAAGATGACTACAGCATCACTCTTAAGCCTTAAAAGGTGCACCCATGTCATTCTAGTATAGTCATCCACTATTGTTAGGAAGTAACGATGGCCACTATGAGTGGATACTCGATAGGCACCCCATAGATCAATATGTATAAGAGAAAAAGGTTGTGACTCACGTGTAATACTATCAGGGAAAGGAAGACGAGATTGTTTAGAAAGAGGACACACACCACAAGACTTGATATGCTAAAGACTATTAGAATCCGAAAACAAATTTGGAATTTTATTAATAGTTGACCATGAAGGATGGCCTAGGCGTGCATGCCAAATTACAGAAGAGATAAGTTTTGATTTCATGTAACTTGAAGTCATACATGAATCCGAATGATTGACCTGAGAAGTTGATGAACTTGAAACTGGAATGTAGGGCTGAAAAATGTACAAGCTTCCTTTGACTCTACCAATCCCCCTCATCTTTCCACTGTAGAGGTCCTGGAAAAGACAAAATTGGGGATAGAAAAGAACACAGCAGTTCAGTTGTTTTGTCAATTGGGAAACAGATAAGAGGTTATATTGAAAATCAGGGACATGAAGTACATTTGATAAGGACAATGTAGGTGATAGATTATAGGATCCATCATGGGTTATTTGTGCTTGCTTACCATTTGGCAACTGAACAAAAGATGGCGAGTCACACACAACAGGACAATCCAAACATTCTAAGTCGAATGTCATATAATTAGTGGCTCCTGTGTCAAGAATCCAAGTTTTAGATGAAGGTTTAAGACTAATACCTGCCATATGTGCCGAGGCTTTGACCTCTGATCCTTTTCCAAGCAAATCAAGGATCTGTTGATACTGCTCAGATGTGAAATGTGGTACCTGGTTAGAAACTAACATATTATCTGGTAGAACAGTTGAAGAACTCCCATCACTTGCCTCTGTAACAACCACATTGTGAGCAGAAGAGGGATTCCTTTTCTTGGTAAACTTGAAATCTGCAGGATAATCAATCAATCTATAGCATGTTTCTCGTTTATGACCTTTAACATGGCAATAGTCACAAGTTCCAGTGAATTTCCTCCTGTTTGTCAAATGTCCTGAATCAGAACTCGAGTAGAAAGCAGTCGGCACAACCTGTTAATTACTTGCATTTTGACGTTGTCCTTCTTCTTGTGTTAGCATTGAATAGGCTTGATTGACAAATGGTAATGGCTTCATAAGTAAAATTTGACTGCGAACCACCGAGTAGGTTTCGTTTAACCCCATGAGAAACTAAAACAATCGTTGTTGTTTCAGGTTTTCTGTGTTCCTTTGAGTTGCTTCACAGGCACAAATAGCAAATGGACTAATTGCATCGTACTCATCCCACAACAAACGCAATCTTGTATGATAGATCGCAATGGAATTCGTACCTTGAGTTTGTGTCACAATTTCCCGGTGTAAGAAAAAAATGCGAGAGCCATCAATCTTATCGAACCTTTCCTTAAGATCTGCCCAAACCAGTGCTGCACTGGAAGCAAACACCACTCCAGCTGAAAGTTCTTGACTAACTGAATTCAAGATCCAAGAAAATACCAAGGCATTACAACGATCCCACTGTGGTCTCAATTCTTCTGTAGTATGTTCTCGTGTGCAGGTACCATCAATAAAACCCACTTTGTTTTTCGCCAATAATGCTATCCGTAAGGATCTGCTCCAGACATTGTAGTTGTCGACTCTTGTAAGCTGATGAGAAACAAGTAGAATACCAAGAGTATCGGAAGGATGAAGGTATAATTGATGGGAGTAGTCGAGTTAAACCTGTGTAACTGCCATGAGATAGCCTTGAAGCCGAAAGTTGGCTTACCTCGATAGTCTGCGGTTTTGGCCTGAACTCCGGAGATGAAGGGCTGTCGGTGGTGGCTCTGATACCATGTCAAGAAGCCACCGGTGAATATTCTGATGATCGGTAAATGATAGAAATGTAAAGAAGCTTAAGGAGAAAATATACTGAAATGCTTCTGTTATTATCATATGTAAAATATGTTGACAGACCACTTATTTATACAATCTTTTCAAGTGTTTCAACTAACCTAACTTCCTAACCACCTTGTAAACCAATTCAACAGAATTGGCAAAACTAACAAGCCTTTCAACAATCTTTACTAATAACTTATTCTTGCCTTTAATTAGATTTTTGAGTCCCTTATCTCGACTTGATCCTCGTACCCTTTTATGTGATATATTAAAAGGCTCTAAAAAATAAAAATATTAATTTTATAATAATAACAAAGAAACATAAATTTTAATTTGCTAAGCTCATTTTCAAAACATGTTACCTGAATGTTCAATGGTTCTATCTGGATCAATTTCTTCGTTTGTTTGATTTGGAACATAGGAAATTTCCTGAGGTTCATGTTCTTGGATATGATTTAGAGTATCAGATACCTATTGAAGTTTTTGTACAGATTGTCTACCCTTTGGTGTTGGAACTTGACTACAAGTTGATTGAGTTCGAGTCTTTCTTTTAAACGATTTACCTGGTGCCATCCTAAAATTCAAAAAAAATCTTTATAAAGACTAACATATACAATGATAATGAAATTTGATATTATTAATAATTACCCACAATGTAAACTATATATTCTGTACAAACCCACAATACAAACGATGTATTATGTACAAACATATAAAATTTCTGAACTAAACCAACGAACTTAGATATAAAAAATAAAGATATGAATTAATGGAAAAATATAATCAAACAAGAATATGATGGAAAAAGTAAAAAGTAAAATTAAATACTTTAGAACAGCCAAATTGCTAATCCTATCTATAATATAAAATTAAACAACTTAAATAATATATTTAAAATAAAATTTATAGATCTAATATAAAATTTAATAAATTAAAAATTAATTAAATTTTTAGAGAAAAAAATTATCAAAAATTAATTCGTCACTAATTTTTTTTATTTTACTTATGACGATGTCATAACGTCACGAAATTTCTTTAAATGTCATTAAAATATTTCCCACCAAAATTTATTTAAGGCGCCAAACATATAGTGACGAAAATAAATGACGTTTTAGAAAAATATCCAAAAAACATATCATTATAAATTAACTGAGACGAAAAGAAAAAATCGTCACGTTTATAGTATGTTTGATGACATTATACACAACATCATAAAAAAATTACCTCATTGATTGACCTTTTTGTTGTAGTGTGTTTTACATGCTTTTCACTCTTAGAAGAAGGTTGGATCAGATTTGGAGGTGAGAATCATTCAAACCTCAAAATTCCTATGTTTTTTATTGAAATTCCCAAGTATTTTCTGATTACAACATGGTTTCATCTTTAGTTTCATAAAAATCGGTTTTGAAGATATATTTTCATGGTTTTTGATGATTTTTTACTCAATTAATACTTGAGATTTTTTATGCTTAAATTTATGAATTTTGATGTGCTTAGATATAATTAAGATGACTTTTAAGTATCTAATCCTAAAACTAAGGTTTAAGTTGTGTTTGGAGGAGTTTTTGGTGAGTTTCGGTTGTTTTTGGTGTTTTTAGGGGTTGTTGTGTATATGTCCAAGTTGGAGGTTGATTGGTTTCACCTTGAGGTACTAATCCCTCTATTTTTTATTTTAGAAATAGGGAAAGAAGAAGAAGGTCACCTTTGAAGGTGATAGGACAAGCCGAAACGTGTTTTGTGGCTTCGACAAGATGTGTTTAGTTAATTGGTGAGTAGGTTGCCTATCCGAAAGAGTTTTACATGTGTTTTAAGAGGTTTAGGGGGTATAGGTAAGGTGTGAGAAACTTCCATACATTCAAAAGTAAGTTAAATGTTTTGCTTTCTTAAAGGTTTTCATATTATATCGTGTTTTATTATATTTTAGCCATGTTCATATTTTTTTGTGTATATGTGAATATGAATGTGTTTTAATGCTCATAAGATATTTTTATAAAGTTTTTATAAAAACATGATGCTCTCATGGTTTTGGTTTTGAAAACATGAGAAAAGTGGTTTTTACTAGTTTATGTAATTGATGCATAATCGATGCATGTGGATAAAATACTATTTTGAATTAGAGATTTGAGCAATGAGTTTCATATTATATTGGTTGATTAAGTGAGGTACTTAGAGGTATATATTGATCGATCAATAGGGTGTGAGTGCACTAAACTATACAAAATTCGTACGTGAGACAAATTCCTTGTGTGTTGTATTACAGGGTGAGCCTAATGTTGTGTGGTAGAGGTGATCCTATCACATCCGAGATATGAGGTGAGCTATCTAGGACCCCAATGTGATACATTTCATGCTTGGAGGTGAGTCCATCATGCTACTCGATTAGGGTGAGCCAACGAGTGCTTGTTTATCCCAACGGTTTGGGGAATGTGTTTTTAAATTGTGTTTAATCCCTCACTAAGCTTATGCTTAACCCTCTACTTTTTCTTGCAATGCAGAGAAATAATTAAAAAGGGAATCTAAGGAGCAAAGAGCTATTTTTGACTTCATTTGTTTGCACAAGAATGTTTTTAAGAATGCATCTTTAGTAGTCCAGAGCAATGAGACTAGTTGATATTATGTTAGCTTGGTGATTTTGGAATAAGGTTTGTTTATTAGTAGTTGAAATTTGCCATTGTGGAATTGAATTGAGGTAATGTTTGATGTTTGCTTATATGAATGGTTATAAGATTGCTTGATGATAATATATGATAACTTGAGTTGAAATTAGTCCCTGAAACTTGTGCCTATAACTAAATGAGTTGTAGACCTTATTTAGGACTAAAATTTGAGATGTAAGCATGTAATAAACTTAATTAAAGGTTTGTAACATCAATTTCACAATTGGTCCCTAAACTTATAGAAATTTACATTTTGGTCCCTTAAGCATGTTCGATCGAATTAGGACACGTTTCACTTCCATTTCCATTGTAATCGAACACAAACTATGTATGAACATGTAGGATTAAAATAAAGCATTTGAAAAGGATAAACAAAAAAATAAGGGGCGTTTATTGGGACGAGTCCCTAGATTAGCCTTGGTATTCCCTGTGTAACTCGTTCGAGTTAGGTTTAATTTAGACCGGATCGAGAGAGTTACATTTGTTGGTATCAAAGACAACTTACGTAACTTTTGGGGATGTTTTTTTTAATGTTATGTTGTAATATTGATTTATGCTTAAAATATTGCCTATGCATGGTGAGTGTTTAAAAATGCTATGTTATTGTATGTGATGCATGGTATTTGTTATATATGGTTTATGATAAAGCATGAGATACATAGGGTACCCATTTCTCCACTACTATTAGGTTATCGCTTTTGATAGACTTGAGATATTTTGCACTTTCTTTGCACTGACCTATCTTATTTTTGAATCTTGTTTGGTTTACAAAGTATTAGTAATATGGGACCACGTAGAGAGTTGAGAATCAACACTCGAGCTGGTGATAGTGATAGGGTTAAGCTTGAAGAGTTGCCACCTCCGCCACCATCATCGATTGTACCGCCAAAGGTACCACCAATCGTACCACCTATTTTGTCAGCTATCGGTGATACAACCCCATTAATCTAGGCTATAGTGGGAGCCTTTCAGGTTGCAATCACGAGAATACAAGAAACGGTTCCTCCACCTGTGGCAGGTTCTTGTTTACCTTGGGAAAGACTTTGGAATTTAGGAGGTATCAAGTTTAGGGGACTGTCTCTGTAGGACTCTGAGGTGTGGTTTGAGAGCACCCAACGCATCTTGGTTCAGATGAGAGAAAACGTGGATGCTTAGTTTCGTTGCTCCATGAATATGCTTATAAGTGGTGGACTATCACAACTCATGGGATGAAAGTTGCAGATATCATATGGGAGTTTTTCGGTGAGGCCTTTCGGCGAAAGTATTTGGGTGTCCGGTACTTGGATAAGAAAAGCGGGAGTTTATGGCTTTAGTGCAAGGGAGTATGTCAATATCCGAGTATGAGGTGTATTTTGTGAGGTTCAGTCATTTTGCGCCCAAATTGCTAGCAAATAAGAGAACGCGATGTGAGCATTTTCATTTTGGGTTGGTAAAGGAGGTGAAAACGTATATGTTGGCTACGAACTACACCGGCTTTGATATGTTGATTAACCGGGCAAATGATATAGAGAAAATTTTAGGGCTAAGAATGTATGATTCTGGTTCCAGTAAGACACCATCAGATACTGAGAGTGACATGGATATATCTAAGAGACATAGAGATGGACATTATCACCAAGATCACCGGAGAGGAGGAGGGGCTAGCCATGGACATTTAGAGAGGTAAGGTACGTACTCTTGAGTGTAATCAGAGCGGTAGACGACATAGATGTCCTTATTGGGGGGTTACTAGATCATGTTGGCACTATGGAGTGGCTGGGCACACCAAGAGAGATTGTCCTCATTTGGCAGGTGATTGTTAGAGCCGAGGTCGTGGAGGCGATTAAGAAAGAGGTCGATGTTGAGGAAAAGGTGGTTTCCAGCGTCATGATGAAGGTTAAGCGAGATTTTATGCACACCGGAAGACCCGAAACAACACCGATGTGGTTGCAGGTACTTTCTCCTTGCAATCTTTTTCCTTGTTCGCTTTGTTAGACTTTGGTTCTACGTATTTATATATCCTTTATGAGCATGCACAAACCTAGACATACCTTTTGAGTATATGGATGTTGGTAAGAGTGTTACTAGTTCTTTTGACGAGATCGTAGTGGTCGAAAGGTTTATCAAAGGTGTCCTTTGATCATGCAAGGTCATTTATTTTTTTTCCGATCTTATGGAGTTGCAATTCCAGGATTTTGATCTTATCTTGGGTATGGATTGGTTGGTAGAGCATTGAGCCATTGTGGACTTCGAAGGAAAAAGGGTTTCGTTGAAGTTGACCTATGACTATAAGGTAGTTGTGGTTAGCGAGAACATGAAGTTCTTGTTGAATGTTGTGCTGGCTTTAGAGGCTCAAAAGATGTTGAACGGTGGTTGTGATGTGTATTTGGCCTATGTTATGAATCTGGACATGAAAGAGGCTTAAGCTTTTGACATATGCACCGTGTGTGAGTTTTCTGGGGTTTTCCATTAAGAGTTGTTAGGTTTGCCACCTAACCGCGAGGTTGAGTTTGCCATAGAGTTAATCGATGGATCTTTATCGGTGTCCATCACTCTTATCGAATGACACCAAAGGAGTTGAAAGAGTTGAAAACCCAATTGCAAGAATTGCTAGACCATGGCTTCATCCGACCAAGAATGTCACCATTGGGTGCACCAATCTTGTTTGTTAAAAAGAAAGATAGAACCATGCATATGTGCATAGATTATCGTCGATTGAATAAGTTGACGGTAAAGAAAAAGTATCCTCTACCACAGATCTATGACTTGTTTGACCAGTTTCGGGGTGCGACAATATTTTCTAAGATCGATCTTCGATCTGGGTACTATCAGTTAAGGGTTAAGGATGAGGATGTACCCTCAAGACAACATTTCGAACTCGTTATGGGACTTATTATTTTTTGATTATGCCTTTCGAATTGACGAATACACCAGCTGCTTTTATGGACATGATGAATCAGGTGTTTCATAAGTTCCTTGACCAGTTTGTGGTAGTGTTTATTGATGATATTCTCGTGTACCGAAGAGGATCATGACATACATCTTCGAATGGTTCTTCAGAATTTGCTTGACAATCAGTTGTATGACAACTTAAGGAAATGTGAATTCTGGATTAAGGAAGTTATTTTTCTTTGGCATGTGGTTTCGGCCGAGGAAATAAGGTTCGATCCGTATATGATTGAGGCAATTGTAAGTTGGAAGCCAACTATGAGTATGACAGGTTCATAGTTTCCTAGGTTTGGCGGGATACAACCATCGTTTTGTGGAAGTTTTCTCCCGTATAGCTGCATCTTTAACCAAGTTGTTGCAAAAAGATGTAAAGTTTGAATGGACGGAAGCGAGGCAGCAAGCTTTCGAGAAGCTTAAGGAGGCTTTGACCCAAGTAACGATCTTGGTTCAACCAAAGTCGGGGAAAGAGTTTACCATCTATAGTGATGTGTCTTATGGTGGGCTTCGTTGTGTTTTGATCCAAGATGGGAGAGTTGTAGCTTATGCATCTCGTCTATAACACCCCAAACTTGGGTCTAGAAGTTTAGTAAACTAGTGTCGTCGATTTAACCTAGTTTGGGATTAAATTCTTACAAATTAGTTTTTGATAAAATTAAAATGTGGAAAAATATTCCAAAATTCTTAATTGACTTTTATTTAACTTAGGTCAACTCAATTTCAAAAATTGAACCTTGAATCCATGAGATTTTGAAATTAGTGACTATTTTATAAAAAATTGAAAACTTGAGGACAATTTTATAAATTAAGCTACAACTTTAAATCTTTAAGAGACTTTGATCCAATCTTAATCCTAGATGATCTAAGTCTTCCAAGGGGATATTTTAATAACCCATAACCCATAATTTTAATTAATAGCCCAATTAACCCTAAACAAAAACCTATATTTTTAATATTTCGACTTTTCCTATTCTTGATAGCTAATAAAAATTAATTTGCCCTCGTCTATAATAAACCCTTTAATTTCATATTTCTTTCCCTTTATGCTGGTTGGGAGAAAGGGTTTCTTTTTTCCACCGCAATGAACATCAAAAACTGTTGCAGCTCAGGGTGCAAAATAGTGTTCTCAGGCCGAGACTACCAAGCGATGAGAACAGCTGAAGCTAAAACTGGTATGGATAAAGTTGAAGAAAGAGAAGATGAAGTGATTACCCTATGATCCTCGAACTTACTCTCAGAATTTTGACCATGGTTTTACATGGGATGAGCCGGATAACCTCTCTAGATCAGTCGTCATGAGGTTTGCTAATAGTTACACTGTGTTTTGAAGCCAACCTGCAGCATAGCCAAGGTGCTTGGTACTTTTTCCTCTGTAAATAGTCAGTAATTTGCAGCTGCAATTTCAGCGTTGGATCAATGTAAATACATATTATTATATTATATTATATAGCTGTAATTCAATTTGGTTTTAATTGAATAAATGCTTGGAAATAGTGTGATAATTAGGTTCAACCACTAAATTTTATTTTGATAAAATTTGATCAACGTTTGGTTTGAGCTTAACTCATTTTAATTTAAGTACGATTTAAAATCTTTACAAGTTAAGTGAGTAAAATCTATCTTAATTTGATAAGTTAGCAAGAAATTCATTTTTTTTAATAAATTTTTTAAAGATTTTTGGGTACCTTCAATAAATTATGTTTTAAGATAATTGGAAATTATAGAAAAATTTAGTGATTTGTTAGGTAGTTTAGACATAAAACATAATTATTTTTATTTTTTTATTAAAGTCTTCTTTCTTTTTATTATTATTTTATGTATAAAAATAGAAAGGGGAAAAGTCTTTAGTTAAAATGGTAATCGGAAGTTAAAACCTTAATATCCATAAGTTTTTTTCTCATTTGTTGTTCATCGAAGATTATTGAAAAATTAAAAAAGAGTCTTAAACTTGAATATTGATTTCATCTCTAACTCGATTATGACATGTTTATTTATCTCCCTAATCCTCATGTTTTTTTTTTAATTTTTATGTTTATATTAAACTCTAATAGTAGTATAAGAATTTACATGAATTCTGAAAAAATCAGATAAAATTTTTAGCGAGCTTAATGAGTAACGAGTTAATTCGAGTAACAAGATATTTAATGAGTACGAGTCGAATAAAACTTTATCGAACTTAATGAGGGACGAGTCAAATTAAACAACAAGATTTTTTTAACAAATTATAAATTAAACATTAATCAATTTATGATTGATAAACATGACTACTTGAAAAAACTTATTCTTCTTGCAAATATAGTTGGATTTAAAGCATCAGATATACCACAATCAACTACCGATAATGATTGTCCATCTATTCCAACTTGAAAGAGAAAAGAGTAAATGACCTGCACAATAAACAAAATCATCGTCTCTTCGCATATTAGAATGTAAAAATGATAGACCCTAGTATTTTGGTGTTCAGAGTTTTTGTATTTAAATATTTAATAGCATGAAATATATTTAACGCTAGATTTGGAGATCATCCATTTTATGCTTGGATATCTATTTATACATCAATGGTCCAACTTTGTGAAGGTTATTTTTGGCAGAATGGGATTGATAACACGAATCCTATGCTACATTCTACATAGGGCGGTCCACAACGAGTCCAACTCCGAGATGATTACGTTGATGGTTATTGAGTTGGTTGATCTTGAAGTATGTCCAAAAGGGGGGTAAATTAGCAATTAAAAAATTGATAGGGAAATTTTCGGTAGAAATGCGAAATTTAAGGACAAACGACTTATAGTGGTTCAAGTTTCGGAACAAGTTCTACATCCACTACCTTAGCTCCCACTAAGGATTCTGAAACCAATTCACTATTGAATTCAACCTTTTTCTCGGTTCAAGGGATAACCGTTACAAGCAAATCAATTTTCTACCCAAAATTGATTTGGACCTCACAAGGTGATACAAAGGAATAAAGGCAAATAAAAGATCTCTCACAAGATAAATAATGCCCCAATTACAAATAGACTCTCCCCAAACTCAATTTTACAATAATCAAAATGAATTACAAAAGTTGGGGAGGCTAGGATATGCAATGAAGTGCTTTGAGTTGGATTTTTGTGCTTGGATATTGCTTGAGGTTCAATAGTTGTTAATGCTGCTTGAACATCTTCATTTTATATGTCTTCATTGATTTCTAACCGTTGTGGTTGTTGGGAAAGGAAATAAAGACGTTAGAACCATATCTTCCCATCATAAATGCTCTTCTGCAGGCACAGCTATCGATACACGGGGTACCTGTTTCGGAACATCCTATAAAAAGAAAGAGACGTTGTGCATTTAATAGGGAGGGTATCGAAACAGGTATCGATGCCATTACTACACTGTTATGGTGGGTATCGAACCACGTTTCGAAACATCTCAACCATCATTTAAAGTTTTAACTGCCACCAACGGTCAACTCATTAAATGCTAAAGTAGCCGTTGGAAATTAAAGGGTGTATCGATACTAGTATCGATACCATGAGTCCTGTTTTTAAATGATCTTAAAACAATTAAAACTACTCGAAGTGGTTCGATACATGGTTCGAAACATGCGTTTCCAATAGCATAATGGTATCGAACCATGTTTCGATACTTGTTTTTAGTTTCAAGAACAAGGCTTTAAAATGCGGTAGGGTATCGATACCGGTTCTAATGGTATCGATACTCTCGTATCAAAACACTTAGAAATTCTATTTCAAAGTTCTTGGTTTGACTTGAAATCAAAAATTTGACTTAAGGACTTAAAAAATTTATTACAATATAGTCCTTATTCATAATTGTTATATCAAAATCAATTTTGGTTTTACAATCTCCCCCATTTTGATATAACAAAACCATTATGAATTTTTAAGTTTAAAAGCACAATTTTAAGTTTCAAGACTTTGAAAAAAAAATTGAAAGGACTCCCCCTTAATAGGTGCATAACTTTAAATTCTACAAATATTTCTTCCCATTTTTGTTAGATCAAAATCAATATGAGGCATAACGCATAACAAGCATAGTATTTAAATAAAATTATAATCCATAGCATTAAATATTCAAAATCCAACAAGAACAAGAACTAAAGCCAAAGCAACAAAAAATCCAAAGCATAAAGAAATAACATAGGTGCATAAGTTTATATGAAATGAGAATACAACAAGAACTTAAAGAAAAACATAACTAGTCCTAAAGCCAAAGCAAAGCAAAGGTAAAATGCTAAGGATCACTTATCGCCCATATCCGCATCATCATCACCATCCTCACCTTCATCAACCTCATCGTCATCTTCTTCCTCATCATCATCTCCATCTTTGTTGGAAGTGGTTTGCATTTAACGGAGAGCTTCAATGGAGATCCTCATGGAAGTGCTTTGATTCTCCAAGCCCGTCAATCTCGTATCCAAAGCATCAAAGCGAGAATTGAATTGAGTGGACAAAGAATCAAACCTTCCATCTAAAGAGTCGAACCGAGCATCCATACTAGCAAAACGAGCGTCCAAACTATCAAACCGTGAGGTGAGAAAGTCCATAAGCTCTGTGTTTTTGGTGCAAGTTGTCGAAGAGTCTTCGGATCAACAACGGGAGGAGGAGGAGGAGGAGGACCGCGAACCCATTCACCATTGGAGGCATATTGAAAGTGGGAACGATTGAGAGAAGTCTCGCCTATGGGTTCCTTTACCGATTCCACCTTGTCGTAAGAGCAATCAACTCCCAAATGCAAGAAAATAGAACTGAGAATACAAGCATAGGGAAATGACTTGACAAGAGGAGTGGCACGATTAGAGATATGCCACACGATGTCGGAGAAAACAATCTGAGCAAGATTTGGTCGACGAGCTTCACGAAAACACTTCAACCAAAAACTATCGACTTGACGAATCCGGGAGTACTTACTGTTTGATGGACGAATCCACCAAGATATAATGAGGTGCAAGAACCGGTCATGAACGTCAAGCGAGATAACCGACCCGGTAAAGTATCCGAGAGAGTCTTCGTCGTCAATGCCCACATCTTCAAGACCAAAAACGTCAACAAAGGTGCTGACATCGATTCGGAAAGTACGGCCCATAAGGTAAGATTCAATCGTCAAAACTTTGGTCTTGTCCTTAGATAGAATACACTTAGATTAGCATAAAAGAGAAGGACAAGAGTTGGAAAGAACTTGCCGGAATGGGTGAGAAAAGGCAAAAACTTCCACTCGATGATTTGATCGTAATAACGAAAGGGGAACTTGTAGGATGTCATGAAGTCAACATCCACACATCGCTCCTTTTTAAGCGAGTAGTCTCGGAAGTTGTTAAAGTTATCAACTCTCCTCGGACCATCCAAGCAACGATCAAATACCACAGGCAAATTAACTCGAGAAGGACGAGTAGTAGATGAACTCCCGGCCTCGGTACGAGCACGTTTCTTTGGTGCCATGATCTAGAGATTTAAAAGAATTGGATTAGTTAAAAATATGTATGCTCTATCAACCTAATTCAATTCTATTAATCTATAATTCAAGGTAATTGAGAATTAAAAAAAATTGCTTGAAAAACCAGTGAAAACTTAATACGAGAAAATCAATTTATATTTGAATGAAAAAAATTTTGATTTTGAAAAATTTTCGTAGGATTATGAAACCCATACAATAAGCATTCAAAATATGTTCAAAATCTAAATTTTAACATCCTAAAAATCAACGAAAATAAGGTTTTTCAAAAATTACCTTGATTATGGATTAGGAAGAATTTGTAGTTTTTGGAGCATCAAAAGTTGATATGATCTTGGCTTTGATATATAGAGTGAAATCCCAAAGAAAAACATTGGATTTGTGGTGAAAGATTGATGGATTTGAGAGATTTAAATAGAATGGCTGACTAGGGTTTGAGAGAGTTTGTTTGGGTAAATTTTAGTTTGGTTAAAATTAGGTTTGGGGTGATTTAAAGCAATCTGTCGCCTCGTGTATCGGAACAGGTATCGAAACACCCTGTTTCGATGCTAGTACCGATACCCTGGTATCGATGCTGGTATCGATACCAGTTCTTCCTAGAACTTACCCAGATGAGCACGATGAACAAGTATCGAAACAGGTGTTAGTTGTATCGATACCCCTTAGCGAGCTTTGCATTTTAGGCTTCTAAAGTACTAGAAATGAGTCTCTAAAGCCCCTATAAGCATGCAAATGATGTTATGACAAGATTATAGTGCAAAAAATGAGTTCATACTCCCCCTAGCAACATGCATAGAAGCAATAAGATGCAAAACAACATAGGCATGATTTCAATCAAGATTCAAGCAAAAATAAAGAAATAACACTTAAGAGATCAAGATAGGCTAGTTAGACCTAACTCTCTCCTAAGGGTCCAAAAACGCTCTTTGTCTAAAGGTTTAGTAAAAATGTCAGCTAATTGGTTTAAGGTGTCAACGAACTCTAAAACAACATCATTCTTAGACACATGATCTCTAATGAAGTGATGTTTAATTTCTATGTACTTGGTTCTAGAGTGTTGAATGGGGTTCTTGGTAAGACATATGCCACTAGTATTATCACACTTAAGAGGTATAGTTTCTACCTTAATGCCATAATCTAAGAGTTATTGCTTCATCCATAAAACTTGAGCACAACAACTCCCTAAGGATATGTACTCCGCTTCGGTGGTAGATAGGGCTACACTATTTTGTTTCTTAGAGAACCAAGATATGAGCATACTACCTAGGAATTGACATGTTCCGGAAGTACTTTTCCTATCTATCTTACAACCTCCATAATCCACATCCGAATAAGCATGTAAATTAAAGGTAGAGTCTTTAGGATACCAAAGACCTAAACAAGGTGTGTATCTAAGGTACCTAAAAATTCTCTTAATGGCAACTAAGTGTGATTCTCTAGGACTAGCTTGAAACCTAGCACACAAGCAAACACTAAACATAATATCAGATCTACTTGCGGTAAGGTAAAGCAAAGAACCTATCATGGATCTATATAATTTAGAATCATCACACTTACCTCCTTCATCCTTATCAAGCTTAGTTGATGAGCTCATAGGAGTAGCTTGAGGTTTCACATTCTCTAAGCCAAACTTCTTGAGCATATCCTTGATGTATTTTGCTTGATTGATGAAGGTGTCATCCTTCCTTTGCTTGATTTGGAGTCCCAAGAAGAATGAGAGCTCCCCCATCATGCTCATCTCGAATTCACCTTGCATTAGCTTAGAAAACTCTTGACAATAACATTCATTAGTAGATCCAAAAATTATATCATCAACATAAATTTGAACTACTAAGATGTCATTTTTAAACCTTTTTATAAAAAGTGTAGTATCCACCTTCCCTTTTTCAAAACCTTTTTCAATTAAAAAATTTGAAAGTCTTTCATACCAAGCTTTAGGAGCTTGTTTCAAACCATATAAAGCTTTTGTTAATTTAAATACATGGTTTGGAAATTTTGGATCTTCAAAACCCGGTGGTTGTTCAACATATACTTCTTCATTTATAAAACCATTTAAGAAAGCACTTTTGACATCCATTTGAAAAAGCTTGAAATCATGATAGCATGCAAATGCAAGTAGCATCCTAATGACTTCCATTCTAGCTACGGGTGCATAGGTTTCATCGAAATCTATTCCCTCTTCTTGACTGTAAGCTTGAGCAACTAATCTAGTTTTATTTCTCACAATGTTACCACTCTCATCTAGTTTGTTTCTAAAGACCTATTTAGTTCCTATAGTAGATTTATTACTGGCCTATCAACTAATGTCCACACATTACTTCTCTCAAATTGATTTAACTCTTCTTGCATAGCCAATATCCAATAATCATCACCTAAGGCTTCTTTGATATTTTTAGGCTCTATGCATGAGATAAAAGCAATATGGTTCATTAATCTAAGAGAAGAACGAGTAGTTACCCCTTGGATGGATCACCCAAGATTTCACCACTTTTGACATAGTTGAACTCCCTTGGGTAGCTCACTTCCCTTTCTTCAAGCTTTACATCTCCTAAAGCTTCTATTAGAGGATTTTGTGTTTCCTCATTGATTGGAACCTCATCCACCTTTGATGCTTGTCCATCATCAACGGTTTCAATGATTCCTACATCATCATCATCACAAGATTCCTTCCTAGGAAGGAGGTTATCATCGAAAACCACATGTATTTACTCTTCTACAACTAAGGTTCTTTTGTTGAAAACTCTATAAGCCTTTGAGTTTAAAGAATATCCAAGAAAAATAGCTTCATCACTTTTTGCATCAAATTTACCTAAATTGTCTTTTCCATTATTCAAAACAAAACACTTGCACCCAAAAGGGTGAAAATAGCTAATGTTAGGCTTCTTTGATTTTAAAATCTCATAAGGAGTCTTTTTCAAAATTGGCCTAATCATTACACGATTTATAATATAACAAGAAGTGTTTGTGGCTTCCGCCCAAAAATACTTAGGTAAATTGTTTTCACAAAGCATGGTCCTAGCCATTTCTTCTAAAGTTCTATTTTTTCTCTCAACTACCCCATTTTGTTGAGGAGTACGAGGAGCCGAAAAATTGTGGTTAATCCCATTTTCATTACAAAAATTCTCAAAACCTAAATTTTGAAATTCGGTTCCATGATCACTTCTAATATGAGAAATTCTTTGATCAAGGTCATTTTGAGAAATATTTGAAAATGTGATGAATTTTTCTAAGGCTTCATCTTTGGTACTTAAAAATAGAACCCAAGTGTATCTAGAGTAATCATCAACAATAACAAATGCATATGATTTTCCACCCAAGCTAGTAGTCTTAATAGGTCCAAAGAGATCCATATGGATCAATTGTAATACTCTACTAGTTGAAACATCATTAATGGACTTAAAAGAAACTCTCTTTTGTTTACCCTTAGCACATGCATCACAAACTTTATCTAAGGAGAACTTGAGCTTAGGTAAACCTCTAACTAGATTTTGGGAGGCTAGTTTCTCTAAAACACTTATGCTAGCATGTCCTAGTTTTTTATGCCATAACCATGCATCATTTTCATCACTAGCAACTAAGCATGCATGAGAAATGTTTATGTCATCTAGATGCACCATATATATATTTCCTATGCGATGACCTGTGAGCATTGTTCTATTTGATTCTATGTCTATTATTTTGCAACCATGTTTATCAAAAGAGACATAGAAACCTTTATCACACAATTGACTAATGCTCAACAAATTATGCTTAAGACCATTAACAAACAAGATATTTTCAATTAAAATAGAGGAGTGATTACCAATAGAGTCAATACCCTCAATTTGGCCTTTGGAGTTGTCACCAAATGTCACTACTCCACCCTTTTTGAGCTCTAACTCCTTGAATCGTCTCTTGTCTCCGGTCATATGCCTTGAGCATCCACTATCAAGGTACCACATGTTTTGACTTGAAGCTTTGGCCTTGAAGCAATGCTCAGCCTACAAACAAAGATTTAGTTTTTGACTTTTGGTACCCAAATCATTTTGGGTCCATGAGAGTTAGTTCCTAAAAGCTTGGTTCCCTTAGGAATCCAAGATGCAATGGCATTAATATTATTAGAAATAATAAGTTCCTTAGGAACCCACACACTCCTAATTTTTCTATATCTAGCATTCCTTTGAAAACCTCTTTGTTTGTGGCCATAAAAGTTCTTTTTTCACATGGTTGGGTTTTGAAGAGCTTCCTTTTTCAAAAGTAGAACTACCAACCACTTTGATTTGTTCTTTAAGCTCATTCACCACTTTGTGGTGATTCTCACTCAAGCTAGAAATAAGGTTGTTTAAATCCACATTTTCATTTTGAAAGAACTTTAAATCATCATTTAAAGTAACAATCTTTTCTTCTAAATCCAAAATCGTTTTTGTCAAAGAATCATTTTTCGTTTCTAAATCGGAAATAGTTTTCTTGCTTTTCAAAATTGATTCTTTGAATTTTAAAACCAACTCATCATAAACATCTTGCAATTCATCATAAGCATCATATAATTCATCATATGTAAGATCATTGCAAGAGGAATCAAGGGTTACCTTAGGCTCATCAAGAGCCATGAGACAAAGGTTGGCTACTTCATTTTCCTCATCGGATGATGACTCCTCATCACTCCATGTGGCAACGTGAGCCTTTTGTTTCTTCTTCTTGTCAAAACCCTTCCTTTTGTATTGTGGGCAATCGGTCCTAATGTGATCGGGCTTCTTGCATTCATAACAAATAATTTGATCTTTCTCATCTTCTTTGCCCTTTGACTTAAAATCCTTCTTTCTTTGGAATCTCCTATTCCTATTTGCCCTCATGAGTCTAGTGAATCTTTTGGCTACCATAGCCAATTCTTCTAACTCTTCTTCTTCACTAGAATCCACTTCTTCTTGTGACATTGAGGCTTTGAGAGCAATCCCTTGCTTCTTCTTCTCAACCTCTCTCTTTTCAATCTTCACCTCTTCCTTCTTCTTCTCTTCTTATCTTCCTTTCCTCATGATCTCATAGGTGAGAAGATATCCCACAAGAGCATCAAGCTTTAGAGTCTTCAAATCTTTGGCTTCAATGATAGCCGTTCTCTTGCTATCCCAAGACTCGGGAAGAGACTAGATGAGCTTTCGAACGAATTTCTCTTCCGGAATGATCTCACCGAAACCCTTGAGACCATTGACGATCACCGAGAATCTATCGAATATCTTGGTGATGTCTTCATCCGTCTCCATCTTGAAATTCTCGTAGTTGAGATTTAGAAGACCTATCTTTGTCTCCTTGACATCATTTGTACCCTCAAAAGTTGTCTCCAAGGAGTCCCATACTTCTTTGGCACTTGTGCAAGATGACATTTTTGAGTATATGTCGGGACCAAGTGCACAAAATAGGATGTGAAGAGCTTTGTCGTTTGTAGACATCCTTCTTCTTTCTTCATCGGTCATCTCATTTCTCTTCTTAGGCACTTGTCGATCTCCTTCTTGCTTCATAGGAATTGAGGGACCATCTTCAATTATATCCCAAAGGACATAATCATTAGAGTTGATGAACAACCTCATCCTATTCTTCCAATAGGGGTAGTTGTCCCCATTGAAGAAGGGTGGCTTGGTGATGGAAAGTGACTCGTTCCATGAACCGGAGGTGGAGGCCATTTGATTCTTCTTGTAGATGTGATCAACACGCCTTGGATCTTCTTGGGTAGATGTGAATCTCTTCAAAGATTAGACTCTGATACCAATTGTTGAGTTGATCGATCTTGAAGTATGTCCAAGAAGGGGGTGAATTGGCAATTAAAAAATTGATAGGGAAATTTTCGGTAAAAATGCGAAATTTAAGGACAAACGATTTATAGTGGTTCGAGCTTCGGAACAAGTTCTACATCCACTAACTTAGCTCCCACTAAGGATTTTGAAACCAATTCACTATTGAATTCAATCTTTTTCTCGGTTCAAGGGATAATCGTTACAAGCAAATCAATTTTCTACCCAAAATTGATTTGGACCTCACAAGGTGATACAAAGGAGTAAAGGCAAATAAAAGATCTCTCACAAGATAAATAATGCCCCAATTACAAATAGACTCTCCCCAAACTCAATTTTACAATAATCAATATGAAGTACACAAGTTGGGAGGCTAGGATATGCAATGAAGTGCTTTGAGTTAGATTTTTGTGCTTGGATGTTGCTTGAGGTTCAATAGTTGTTAATGATGCTTGAACATCTTCATTTTATATGTTCTCATTGATTTCTAACCGTTGTGGTTGTTGGGAAAGGAAATAAAGACGTTAGAACCATATCTTCCCATCATAAATGCTCTTCTGCAGGCACAGGTATCGATATACGGGGTACCTGTTTCGGAATATCCTATAAAAAGAAAGAGATGTTGTGCATTTAATAGGGAGGGTATCGAAACAGGTATCAATGCCATTACTACACTGTTATGCTGGGTATCGAACCATGTTTCGAAACATCTCAACCATCATTTAAAGTTTTAACTGCCACCAACGGTCAACTCATTAAATGCTAACGTAGCCGTTGGAAATTAAAGGGTGTATCGATACTGGTATGGATACCATGAGTCTTGTTTTTAAATGATTTTAAAACAATTAAAACTACTCGAAGTGGTTCGATACATGGTTCAAAACATGCGTTTCCAATAGCATAATGGTATCGAACCATGTTTCGATACTTGTTCTTAGTTTCAAGAACAAGGCTTTAAAATGCGGTAGGGTATCGATACCAGTTCTAATGGTATCGATACTCTCGTATCAAAACACTTAGAACTTTTATTTCAAAGTTTTTGGTTTGACTTGAAATCAAAAATTTGACTTAAGGACTTAAAAAATTTATTACAATATAGTCCTTATTCATAATTGTTACATCAAAATCAATTTTGGTTTTACAATGGTCAATTAGAACCAGTCACATGTGGGGAATTCATGGTACGAGGACAGAATATGTGGGATGCACACAAAGTTAGGTAGATATTTAGACAACAAGATGCGGAGAACATCTTACAATGTATGATAGCTAATCGTAGAGTAGACATTTTGGTGGGGAAATCACTCGACTGGTCTGTATTCCACACGATCGAGATATCTATGGTTGATGAAATCTTCACATTATGTCGACGCTCCATCGAAGATATGGGCCATTCTAGCAAAATTACAACTTTTGCCAAAGATTCGCAGTTTTATTTGGCGTGTGACACATGAGGCACTACTAGTGTATGTAACCCCTAATTTTAATTTAATTTCTTAGATTAAAACTTAGGGTTTATATTAAAGAAACTTATGACTCAAGTTAGGATTCCATTAATAAAATTTCTAAAAATTTGATAAATTATTTAAATCGAATGTAATAGAAATATTGTAAAATACATAAAAGCATAATTTAATAGTTCAACCTAAATTATAAATAACAGTTTCAAAATCCAAATAATTGTTCAAAGTAAAAGTCAAATACATAAATAAATATCTGAAATATAATGTATTAAATCCGAAATCGGAAACTATAAAATATACGTAGATGTTCTGAAACAATATTTCTCCAAGTACCGTAGCCTAGGTCTGAGAATTTGAAGCAGAAATCGAGAGGGTGTAAGCTAGGAAGCCTAGTGTGTCTTTAGTGTGCAGATAAACAGGATCACAAAATAGAGCAGAATAGATGATGTAATGTATGCATGATATGCACCCAACACCGAACGCCATCAGAAGAGTAGGTTCCCCTGAATCACTCTTACTCCATCATACTAACAGAAGTGGAATCTCGACCCGAAGGTGGAGCCAATGAAAAGAAGTGGAATCTCGAACCGAAGGTGGAGCCACTGAACAGAAGTGGAAACTCAACCCGAAGATGGAGCCACTGATCAGAAGTGATTATATCACTGAACTTCCCCGTACAAACAATCCAACCAATTCAATGACATGAACAGATACAAAGTCGGAATACGTGCCTTAAAAACTAACATGAGCATGCATGATAATTTTAGAATCAGAAATGTAATTATAAAACTCAAAGTATAGCATGATGAACTATTTTAGAAAATCTCAGGAATGATGCAGAAAAACATGATCATACAGAATTAATAGAATCTGAACACACAATAGTAAACAGAGTTGTCGGGAGAGACATACTTGAAGCAAATAGTTCAACGTCGAGAGTAACGTCTACTGGACTCGGCTCTATCACTAAGTCGAGTGGAAGCAGAACCTATGAATAACGTATATGTGAGATACACTACTATGCCACTAAACAGAACAGTACACTAAAAAGAAATAAATCGAAACTAACGTGCGTATCCCGAATTCTAAGGAGTAGGAGGTTGTCTAGGAGGAGGAGAAGAAAGATGCTCGGGGTCCAAACCCACGTCACCTAAACTAAACAGTAAACCAATTTCATATTCTGATAAAGACAACCTCTAATAAAGCATTCAAAATTAAAAGACTTAAAAACGACACTTCGGGTTCAAATTTCGAAAACAGACCACGTAATCAAACTCAGGACGACAAAAAACATAGATTCGGACTGGATCCAAAAAAGTCAACTCTGATGTCAACATTCGTCAACGCTGACATCAACACTGGTCAATGTTGATGTCAACAGGTCAATGCCGACGTCAGTAGATGACGTCATTAGTAACATTTGTAGATGACGTCAGTAGTGACTCCATTCAGGTCTCGGGTCGGGTCGGTTAGGTCATGGGTTGGGTCGGATTTGGGAATGAATTCTGAGAGAAAAGAGTATATCGAGAGAGATTTAGAAAGAGAATTAAAAGGGGATTTAAATCTCATAACAACACAGATGCGGGAAAGAAGGAGAAGAACAATTACCATTTTTAAAATGGTACAAATACCTTACAAGGGTCTGAACCTTTTATAATTTTTCAACCGAACCTCAAACTTTCTAAAATTGTAAATTGATCACTGAAAATCCAAAATTTTAGGGTTTCAGATTAGGGATTTTAATTGAGTTTAGGGTTTAAATTGGGGAAAATTGGGGTATTACAATGTATGCACGTATGGGAGCAACATCTACGGAAAACGAATTGTGCCCAATGTGTGGACAACAAAGAGAAATAGTGCTTCATGAACTATGGGATTTAGGGATGTAAAAAACTGACCCAACCTGAAAACTCGACTGAAACTTGTTCGAGTCAGAACCTGGTTTGACTCGGGATGTAATGACCCGAACCTGATCTGTATCCGACTATTATTGACCAAACCCGAGTTGGACTTGTTAATGTAGTAATCGAACCCGAACTGTATTCGAACGAGAATGACCCGAACCCGATTTCAACCTGTTACTGTGGATCCCAAACCCGACCTGCATCCGACTGAAACAAACCCGAACCCGAGTCTGACCTAGCAGATAACCGATATTACCCAAATGAATCGACCCGAGACCTGATTTTATCCGACCTATTTTGAACCCGATATGATAAATGACCCGACTTGTTTTTAACCCGACATGTTATTAACCTGAATTAATATTAACAAGACTTAATATTTACATGACATATAATTAAGTATATTGATAATTTGATGAATTTAAAATATTAATAAATATAATTAATCTTAAAAAATAGAATTAGACATGAGAATTAATTTAGAAATTAATATTTAAATTTAGTATTACATATTTAATTAAATTAATTTATTTACTATTTTATTTAGTTTTAATGTATTTAATTTTAATTATAATTTTAAAATAATATTTGATTAAAAATTATAATTCTAAATTAATATTTTATTAAAAAAAATATAGTTTTAAATTAATATTAATTAAATTAAATTAACTTATTGAACTTATGATTAATTAAGTTAAATTAAAATATAAAAACATAAAGTACAAACATAATTAAAATAATTCTAAAATCACATATAAATTTTTATTAAATTAATCTAAACTCAATTAAATTAAACTAAAATAATTGATAAAAAATGAAAAGACAATTGATAAAAAAAGTGAAAAGACCAAATTTTGGAGGGAAATAAGCTATTCATTTTTTAAGTTTGAGATTAATTTACTTTTAGTGTAAAAATTTTAGAGGGATATAAGTTATCCAAAATTTTGGAGGAATTATAAATAAATTTTGATTAGTATATAAAAAAGAGTGAAAAAAATAAAATTTTGGAGGGAAATAAGCCATTCATTTTTTAAAAGTTTGAGATTAATTTACTTTTAGTTTAAAAATTTTGGAGGGATATAAGTTATCCAAAATTTTGGAGGGAATTAGAAATAAATTTTAATTATTATATAAAAAAGAGGGAAAAACAAAATTTTGGAGTGAATTAATATATATGATAAAGTTTGGAGGATTATTATTATTATTACAACTTATAATCAAATAATAAACTTTGATTAAAATATAATCAATTAAAAATATAAAATAGAGATTCGATTTAGATATTCATTTGATACTACTCTAGATCAGGTAAAAAATTTCACATATTTTTATATAGGTCGCGCCTAAAAAATCGAATATTGCGCCTCTCTACACCTTATTTTACAATTATTTCAGTTTGGTTATGATCACACAAAAATTAAGTTTTAAATTTTATTTTTTATTCGATTTGATCCTTATTTAATTAAATCAAATTATATATTTTAAAATTATTTCAATTTGATCGTAGAGAATTAGTTTAATGATTGGAAAATTGATCTTAGAGAACTAGTTTAGTGATTTGGGCTTAGGGGATTCATGTTGAGCTTAAAGAATTAATAATATATATTAATTAAATACATATACATACATTAATTCATAAACAAATTAAATACATATATTAATATACATTTAAGTATATATATAATATATATTAAAGTATATTATATATATTATAAGTATATTATATATACATTAAACTATATTATATATATAATATACAGTAATGTATATTATATAGTATATAAATATACATATGCTTACATACATAATTATATATATTATATATATACATACATATTATATACTTATATATATAGTATTATACATTTTATATTTTCATATATAGTATCATAACATATATAATATAAATTTTATATTTCTATTTTTGAAACGTATTAAACTATATTGTATATGTATAAATTATAATGTATTAAAGTACATTAAGATTAAATTTTTCACCAAATTTAACTATTATTAATTTATAATTTTTGCAATTTAGTACTTACAACTTTAATTTTATTTTAAATTAATTACTATTTATTTTCTAATTTAATTTAGTGTTTTTAATAAAATGGTATTTTATTTTGTTAATGTTTATCATTTTTAATTTAAAATTTCATTCTTTCGGTCCAATGTTTATTCCTTATTAATTTTTAATTTTTGTAATTTAGCCCAATTTTTAAGATATAAATCATTTGATGATATTTTTGTTTAGTCTAGTACGTAATATTTATTTTTAATAAGATTCATGCTAGTTAAAGACATTAGATATTAAATAATTAATTCAAAATGAATGATCAACCATTCAACCAACAGTCTATCAATTATTTACTTAATTGCTTATTTGTATCAAACTCAAACTTAATAATTTTAATTAATATGAATTTAAAATCTGAATTAATTTGACCTAAAATAAAACTGACTTGAAATGAACCCGACCTGAAATGCAACTGAAATGAAATGAACCAGACCTGAAATCTACCCGACATGAAATGAACCAGTCAATTATCTGATTTGGAACCGAACCGTTTGAACCCGACCTGAAAAGGACCCAACCTGAAATGGACCCGCACCCGACCCGAATCGAGTCAAAACATCAAATCAACCTAAAATGATTTGTATTCGATTTTACCCGACCTGACAGTACTTGACCTGAACCCATCCGAGTAACTGTTTTTACATCCCTAATGGGATTGTCCAGAGGTTCATGTTCTTCTTCAAATGTATGGTTTACTGGGACCTCTTTGGTTCGATAGGTCACCAACATGTTTGGAATGGTTGGAACATGTTGAGCAATTAGTTTCAAGAGATATTTTTTACATGTATGTTTGTTTTACTTTTGAATATTTAGAATCGAAGAAACATCTATGTTCATGAGAAAATCCTTCAACCATATTTCCTTATTGTGGCGAATGCCATACAACTACATAAAGATTGCAAAGAGGTGCGGCTGGGATCTAATTTAACAGGATTGAAATCAAGCAAATTTGATGATAAACGGAGAAAAGCGATTTCAGGTACTACCTCAATCTCAATAGACGAAATGTTTCAATCGAGTACGAGTAAGGGTGCAATCAATGTGTTGGCTAGAGATCATAATGGATTGATTCTTGAAGGATCTACTTTGGAATTCCGTTTGCTCTTGATCAAGGTTGAGACTCAGTTGTAATTGAAGGACATGCAACAAATGTGGTTAATTATCTCATCCCTAATATGGAAGGACAATTAGTACTTGCACAACATTTGGTACTAGCAAGGGAGTTAGTTTGCATACATCGCCATCTTCGGATGTTGTTTGTTCCCCGTACAACGAATAAAGCAACCCATTTATTAACACATTGGGATTTTGAGGAATTTTTATGTGTTTCATTTTATTCTGATTACCCTAGTTGTATTGAACAAATTGTCATTGATGATGCGATTAATGGATAATTTAGATGGGTACTCTTTTTCCCCTTAGGTGTTGACATTAGACGTCTAATATTAATTGTAGAGTTTTTCTTAATAAGACCCTATCATTTTAAAAAAAAAAAGAATACAAAAAGGAAAGTCTAGTTTTATTTTATCATATGTGCTTAAATTACGACCATAGTTCTAAATTAATTATAAGTTTATGAATATTTTAATTTCATCTTTAAACTATGATTTTTATTCTAAATTGATTCCTAATCTTTTGAACATTCTAATTTTTTCTCGAATTATGATTCTCATTCTAAATTGATTCTCAAACTTTTAAAGGTTCTAATTTTATCATTAGATTATCAGTATATGCTAATCATATCCCATTTTAGTAAATCCGTTATAAAAATTTTATTTATCTTATAAACACTAACATGTTGTATGTAATAGATTGACGTGATATAAATGATATTTTAAGGATAAAATTAAAATTTTCAAAAAGTTTGTGGAACTAATTTAAAATGAAGGACATATTTAGAGAAAGAATTGAAACATTCAAAAATTTTATGAGTCGTTATTGACGAAACCTTTTTTTTTGAAAAAAAATGGTTAAGGGACTAGCATGTACTTATGAAAGAAAAAACAATGAAGTTAGCACCAACGCTTTTTAAAAGGGTGTGATTGGATCACCTTAAAATGGGTTGTTTTAATAAAATAAAACAATAATTTTGGTTTATGAAAACACAAAAATGAATGCGAGAGTCAGTTATGTTTGAGGAAGGGTTAACACCCCTACATTGTCAAAACAATAGTACCTAGCCAGTTATAAAACATTTTAATGTTGGAATATGTGAGTTCATGTGAAATTTAATTTACTGTACATTTATGAGTATAATTTTATTTTAATAGTCCCAATATCCGGAAAATGAACTTCAATCACCACCAACATTTTTAACACAAAATCGTAACTCATTTTGATAGGACACAACATTAATTAGGTTTTACTTTATTAATAAATAGTCAAAGAAAAGATTATTGTGTTGAAGCTTATTGTTATAAGTGGATAATTATTAACCCTAAAAATTATTTAAGGTGAATTTTATTATTGCGGTTGAAGTATGATTAAGTATATTTTATGAATTTAAAGAGAATTTTTTACTATTTAAAAGTTATAAATAAGATTTTTAACCCTAGAAAACCTAAATTAAAAGTATTACCTAAACTAATATTTTAATTAAAAATAAACAATTCAAGATTTCAGGAGAGAAACAAATTAAATTAACGAGATAAATTAAGTTAGTTGAATTCAAAAAGAAAGGAAGATAATATTAAGTTAATTCGTAAAATGATAAAAAGGGGAAAAAGTAAAGAAAAATGGAAATATATATCCTTCTTAAAATAGAATCATGTGATATTTGGATCGGGTTTTTATTTATTTATTTTTCTTAAAATGTTATTCATTTTTTTTATAAAAAAAAAAATCGAAGACGAACCACCGTATTAACAGCCTATTACTAACACCGACCACCATTGTAAATCCAAAAAAATCCTCATTTTTCATTTTTAAAATCCCGAACACAAATCCACTTTCAAAATCAATCAAAACGTTAAAAATGGACCAAATTGTTTCAAATCCACTACTGTTTCAAAGCCCCAAATTGAACCTTTTAGTATTTAATTTTTTATCTTTTATTTAATGATTAGATCAAACAAATAATTAAAACAAAATTAAAATTAAACAAAAAATAATAAAAAAATAAGTAAAAGTTACGTGACTATATTAATGTAAAAGATAAAACATTTAAAATTTTAGAAATTAATTTAGAGCGATGGTTTCAAATGTTTGAAAACAAAAATCGATTCGTCTTTTAAGAGTATCTGTAAAATTAAACTAAATTTTTGTATTTAAACTTTTAAATATTTCAACTTCCAATTTATATTCATACTAAAATTCTTATTATAAACTAGTTCTCAAATTTTTAAATATTTATTTTATCCTCAAATTATTGGTATATTTTAATCCATACATTATTAATAAAATCAATAGTAAAAACTAGTTTTCAAATTTTTAAATATTTATTTTATCCTCAAATTATTGGTATATTTTAATCCATACATTATTAATAAAATCAATAGTAAAATTGTTAATAGAATGAGAATCGTAATTTAAGAATAAAATTTGAATGTTTAAAAGTTTGAAACAATTTAGATGAGAACTAGAGTTTCAGGATGAAATTAGAACATTCAAAAATTTCAAAACCAATTTAAAATTAAAATTGTAGTTTAAAACTTATAGTGCAATTAACTCTTCAGTGTAGTGTTATATTTTTTACAAGAAGAAAGGAAATATATATATATATATATATATATATATATATATATATAAACCGTCAATATATTTTGTTCACATAAGCATGCCTATTTTCAAGTTAAATTTAAAATTTTAATCATAAAATCTTAATTTAAAATTCAGACTTTAAATTTTAACCATAAATTCAAAACTTAAAATCCTATAATTTAAACCTCTTACCTATAAATCTTAAATACTAAACGATAGAAACTTTGTTTGTCAAGCCCATTACATGCTTTTTTTTATTATTAAAAAACATAAGTGAAAAATAGCCCCAACATTTACTTTGCAAATCCCATTATTATTATTATTATTATTATTATTATTATTATTATTATTATTATTATTATTATTATTAAAAACATAAGTAAAAAATACACCCGACATTTATTTTTTTATCATTTTATTTCTATTTTTTATATATAGATCAACCCTTAATATTTTATTTTTGTTCAAAATTCATTTTTGATGGGAGAACCATCAGTCAATTAACGGTTAATGCCCTTTAAAATTATGATATATTTGTATGTCATGAGATGTTCATATAACGATACCATATATATATATATATATATATACACACAATTTTTTTAAAAAAATATTTATAGAACTAATGTTTTGATATAATAATTAAAAATTAGTTTTGGACTAATTTGAAAAGATTTTAAAAATAGTTCTTATGTCCAAACTACTTGAAAATATATTTAAGATGTTTTTGAGAGTTTCTAAATGTGTTTTAAATGATTTAAAGAAATCAAAGAAGTGTTTTTAACCCAAGCGTTTCGATACCATTAGAACAGGTATCGATATCGTCATGTTTTTCAAAGGCAAAATCACAGTGGTATCGATACCCGTTTCGATACCCTTTCATCACAGTGAGGTTTGGTTTCGATACCCGTTTCGATACACCCCCAACGGTCATAAACGATTTTATGAAAAAACCCAACAGCTAGGAGCCGTATCAAAACGGGTTTCGATACATGTTCTTAAATGCAGGTCAACGACTATTTCCCAAACTAGAGGTATCGATACCTCTTTTACCCGTTTCGATACCTCATGTACCAGAAGCAGAAATAAGCCTTGAAATCAGCTCCAAACGGCTCCAAAACATCTCCAACGACTATAAACGGCTAGATCATGATTTGTGATGATAAAAGGAAGCCTCAAGCATCAAGAGAAGACTAATGCTTCACTTGTAACAACATTATGATCAAGAAATTGTCTTAGTGCTTAAATTCCAATCTTTGGGTAGACAAAACACTTGTGAGCTCAATTGTCAAAGTATGCTCAAGTGTATTAGGATTGGGTGAGTGCTTAGTTCCAAACAATTAGCCTTATTAAAAGGATTATCAAAGTTTGCTTTAAGATTATCTCTTGTTTGAGAGGATTCCCAAATTTCGGGTTGTGAACTTTGGATGCTTAATTCAGGTTTGAATCAAGGTTTGTAAGGTTAGCCCTTTGTCCTCAAAAGGAAGAGATTCTTAGTGAATTTGAAAAATCCTTAGTAGGAAGCTAAGGTAGTGGATGTAGGACTTGGGTTAGAAGTCTGAACTACTCTAAATCATCGTGTTCATTATCTATTTTCAGTGCTTCCTCAACTAACACCCAAATTGTCACTTCTCCACTACTTGGCAAGTTTTTAATCGGTTATTCATCGAGCCTCCAACCCCAACAATATTATTTTATATATCAAAACTTTATTAACTTTAATAATATCACATTAGTTTCTTTAAAAATATAATTATTTTTATATTAAATTATTTTAAAATTAATACGAATGGGTATGATTTGAATCTATATCTAGTATAGGGATGTAAATGGGATTTGCTCAATTTTGTATTCAAATGAACATGGATAAGAAAGACGATTGGTCGAGTCAAGTCAGGTTTTTCGACATCCCACCCCAATATGAAAAGTAAGTTATCATATTTGACCTTGATCCGTCCTAAAAATTTATATATCCCATCTCTACCCACCCCAAAATATAGGAATCCAAACATGATCTTGACCTACATCAAAAACTAAAGGTTATACATAAGTTTGACCCGATTCGACTCAAAAAAATAATAAAATATTATATATTGTATAAAAATATAATAAATATGTAACATCTCGAACATGTATGCTACATTTACGCCACAAACCCAAATTGTGCCCATAAAATTTTTCTCTTTTCAAGTCAAATTAAAACCTTATCATCAACCACGTCATAATAATTAAAAACATTGTCAAGTACCAAAAGCAATTAAAGTATTCCAAAATAGTTGGGAGCTCTAAATATAATTTGATTAAACATTTAACCAATACAATTTGAATAAATAAAGTTATAATTATAAAGGGTCCTACGAATACATAGTTCACTACATCTAAGCAATTGTACTCCTCTAGCGGTCAATACTGAAGATCCTTGATGATGGTGCTTCGCCACTCTCTCTCTCTTACTTGCCTACGCACGAAAACACATTTCTAATATTGAGCTACAAAAACTCAGTGGCTACAAGACTTATCGACTGTGCTTCAAGTGAATCATAACTATGCACATGCTAGATAAAATATGACAATATGGTATGAAGCAATGACGCTACCGTAATCGCTTAAACACGTATTATGAGCAACCAACAATTAAAACATAAATGTAAACAAACCAAGAGTGAGGCCCAATGTCATCCGACACTGAGAAACCCACTCATACTCAAAATCTTATATCGAGCTACTCGGAATCTCGCATAGAATAAGGATCGGAATCTCGCATCGAGTAAAGTCATCACCCGAAATCTCACATTAGATGACCTTCAATTCATCACCCAAAATCTTACATCACGTGACCTTTATTGTGTTGCAACACTCACTCACCAGGTATATGGATCCCACCATACAAAGACTCAAACCACACAATAATGCACCAAGGATCCTTAGACCATGCTATTGAAAGCTACTGCCATATAAATATGATATATAATATAAGGTATAAATAAATAAAAAATAATATGTACATAATATGATATGGTAGATAATATATAATAAGATAATAATTTATATGATAAAATGGGGTTAAAATTCAAAAGCAATAAAATTAAAGGCCAAAATTTAAAAAACAATTAAATAAAAAGGTTTTTAAATTTTAAAAAATAAAATAGGGAAGGACCAAAATAGGGATTCGTCTGTAACTAGAAATGAAGCGACGACAAAACTGAGTGACCTATTGAACAATTATCCCCTAACTTAAAATGCGTGAATCCTCTCTCGGTGCGGATCAACGCTCGGGTCGAGGGTTATCCAAAATTATAACGTTTTGTGAAACACATAAATAGCAAAAATCAAAGGATAAAATAGCCTGAAACCCTCATTTGTTTCTTTTGATTTTCAAAAATCAGAAAAACTGAGATATAACTCTCTGAAAAACAACAAACCCTCTCTCTTTTGTTTTCTAGAATTCAGCATCCTACCACTGTGTGTCGCTGTCTCGGTCACTCGCAAAACCTTCTTTGGTTTAAACTAAAACCAATTTTTTGTTTCAGAAAAATAAACTCGTTTCTTGTGTTAAATATTCAAAATTCGAAGCTAAAAACTAATTTTTATTTAAAAAACTAAAGTTAAAAAGCAAAATGTAGAAAAAGTAGATGACGGAGGAGATGCTACCAGCGACGGGTAATCAACATTTCCCCTACAAGTAAACCCTATTTTTTTATTTAATTAAAAATGAAACAAGAACGAAGATGCCTTTAAAATTTTTGTTTTATTGATTTTCTGAAATATAACCCATCTAAGGCTTACACTTGGTTAGATTCAGATTTATAACCAAAATTGCACATAATTGGGTTCTGAAATCATTTTTATCTTGTTCTATTGTGTAAGCAAGAAGGAGATCATTTTATTTTGACCGGATACGACGGTGGCAATAGGGACCAATTGATGTGGTGTACAGTTGTCAATGTGGCATCGATGTGGTGGCTGACAAGACGGAAAGAAGGAATCACTGAAAGGTTGAAGGTTATTATAGAATATTCTGAAATGTGAAAGGTTAGATGAAGTTGAAGGGTTTTAGGTAGTTAGGAAGAATTGGTTTAATCGATCCAGTAGGATAATTGGGTATAATAGTCGGGTATAAGTCATTGGTTCGGCAAATTTAGATAAGGGTGTTGGTTTGCTGGGCCATGAGTAGTGGGCTTGATATAAATGAATTTGAACTAAAGGCTTAATTGGATAATGGACTGATAGAATGGATATGAGTTAAGGATATTGTAATATGGACATTTTGAATAAAAGGACGGAATAAATTTAATGATTACAATATGCTATTTAGATTCTATTAATATTGTTCCTATTTCTATAAAGTTATTTTTCATTGTTAGTTTCTTCTTAGATCTTTATATATTATTTATTTGTTACAACAATTGTAATATCATTTTACATATTATTTATGCTATTTTCGATCCTTTACAATAAATTTTAGTATCTTTTTAGTATAAATATTTGTGTTATACAAAATTAAATTTTACACATTATTAATTTTTAAGAAATGATGATAGTTGGAATAATGTCACATATGTGGTGAGAGTGTAGATGATAGATATTTTGTACTTTTTATAACAAATTTAATTATATTTATTTAATTAATATTTATAAATATATTATATGAATAGGCCATAGAATACGTAAAGATAGGATTAGGTGAGTTTTAGGATCCACATGAATGATTTTAGTCTTATAGGTTACAGGTAAGGATGACAAATAGGCGGGGCGTGTGTAGATACCTCTCATCCTATCCTCATACCTATTTAATATTTGGGTTAATTATTGGGGAAGTCACTTATGTTTGAGCTCAATACAAAGTTAGTTACCCATTTTGAAAATGAATCAGTAAAGTCACGTACGTTTTCGAGGTGTAAATATTTGGTCACTCCGACGTTAGAGACCGTTAATGGGTAACGAAAAAATGATCTTGTGAATTAAAAAAATATTTTTTTCCATGTGGGCTGCTTACGTGGCTCTCTTCCTCATCATCTTCTTCATGTTAACATGAAAGGGGTAAGAAACCACCCCCACTTTCAGCACCACAACACAACCACCCTATCCCTCCGCCACTACCACAACACAACCACAAGTTCACCACATCGCCGCTGCGCCAATATCCCTTGCGCCTGAGAAATATTCCCAGTCCTTACCAACTCTACAGCCTTGTGAAGCAGTTCAAACAATGTGGCTTGCTGTTTCTGGTGTAACTGATTTTTAGATGTTGCTACTGCTGTTGAGCCATCTCCTCTCCTGGACTCAACACTTCGTCTTTAGTCACCATCAGCGGCTTCTGCTGAAGAACAAACTGGACATCGTGAGGAAATCCCATATGATGTTGCAGCTACTTTTTAGTAAATAACTTATGCTCGATATCAGGAAACGAGAGTTTTGAGATCTTAGAAGAAAAATCTAAGTTACCAGCATTGAGACGCTTAGGAAAAGGCTGAAGGAGGTGTTGTTGTTAAGGTAATGGCAAGGAAAAGTTTGTATTTTGAGGATGCCGTTACTGACCCATCGAAACATGTGGGTTAAAAATCTGTGTCTTCTTATCTTGGTTTTGAAGATGACCCGACTGCAACTGTTGATAAAGCATATTCTGGATATTAGTATTCAACCCAATAGCAACACCAACAATCTTTTGATTATTAACCCACTCAACTGAAGAACAACTTGGAGTAACTAAACCAACCTTTCCATTTTCATTCCCATTATTATTGGTATTTTGCACAAACCTAGAATCAAGAACACCACCCAAATTCGGGACAACGCTGAAAATCACACTACTAGGATCAAGATCAATGATGCTAGCAATTGAGTTAAACCTTGAACCCTGGTCGACGACCCACAACCCTGCATTGCCTTCAAAATCAAACCCCAGATTAGGACTAGTAACCCCACTCTGAAGCAACTATTTGAGACCCAAGGAATGGTCGTCCACGTCACCAGCGATCCAGCATAGAAGCGAATGGTGTTGACTCAATTGGAGGGTGGTGCAAGGGTGTTGAAAGTGGAGGGTGGTCGCGACGATGATGTGGTGAACCGGTGGTTGTGTTGTGGTAGTGGCAGAGGGATAGGGTGGTTGTGTTGTGGTGCTAAAAGTGGGGGGTGGTTTCCTTCCCCTTTCATGTTGACATGAAGAAGATGATGAGGAGGGGAGCCAGGTAAGCAGCTCACATGAAAAAAATTATTTTTTAATTCACCAGATCATCTTTCCATTACTTATTAGCGGTCTCTAACGTCGAAGTGACCAAATATTTACACCCCGAAAACGTACGTGACTTTACTGATTCATTTTCAAAATGAGTGACTAACTTTATATTGCGCTCAAACATAAGTGACTTCCGCAGTAATTAACCCTTAATATTTTCGTATCCACTACCTACCCACCCACCATCCACGATGGGTATAATTTTTAAATCTACACCCGCCCAAGCGAATAAATTTAAAATTCATACCCACACTCACTACCCAAATAGATATCCACCACCCATCCCGTATCCACATGTACCATATATAATCACCTGACAACAACCTCACATATTATATAACAACACAAAGCAAACAAGTTTAATTAAATTCAATAGATTAATAAGCATAATAAAATAAACCAAAGCCAAATTGAGTTGAAGATTATCATAGGTTTTAAAATAAACCAAATTCTTAATACATAATAACCTAATTAAATTCTAAAAATATAAATTACAGACACATAATGTTTTTATTCTTTGACATTAATTCTCAAATTTTAGGTACCTCCGTATTACAATCATCATTCTCTATGTATTCAAATTGAGAGATCTCCAATTTAAATTTACCCGTACCTACATATATAATAAAAGACAAAACTAATATAAATAAATAAATTTTAGTAAGATAATAAAGTACAATTTTACATATTAACATAGACTAAAAATAATTTTACCTTTGATATCAGCCTAAAGCCAATTTTAAACACACATTAATTCTTTAATTATCTCTGAAAGTAATTGATTATGATAAGGAACAATCACTCTTTCACTTATACGGAATGCATTTTTTAATGGGACAATAGAGACAAGAATGCTCAAAATATCATTTGCTATTTGTTGGAGAATTTGATACTTATTTTATTTGTTTTTCACCAATTAAGAATATCAAAATCAGCAACAAGTGGTACGTTTGTAGTCTCCAATACTTATCTAAATTTGATTTTTCTAAAATTTCATCATTACCTTCTTTTACATATTCAACGAACTCATTCAATATTATTCATTTTCCCTTAGTATTGAAAAATCAACAAATTAGGTTTTGCTCTTACTAGCTTGGTTTTTCCATTCTTACATTCTTACTTATCCACCAATTCACGTAGAAGATCTTTAATTTTATCAATCTCAGCTTGAATAGTAAACTCATCATAAATTTAATCAAAATAAGAACGGATCAATTTTATTTTGAACCTAAGATCAAGAATAGTGGTCATTCCTATAAGACCATTAACATCAGGTGATGTGAGAACATCTATTCAAGCACATTTTGATCCGGAGGTTTTGCCAATAGGACCTATTACTCGTTCTAAGGCAAAAAAATTCAGTGAAGTTCTTTTCCTTACATGTGCTCCAATTCCAGATTCATTTGATAATGTTTATGCCTTAGAACATAGGCTTTATAATGTGTTGCATGCTGATATGTGACATATTAGACTATACTACTTATTATATATGTTTAAATATATATATAATTTATTTGTTATATTCGAGTGAGATATTAAATTATCCTACTTATTATATATGTTTAATATATATCTAACTTATTTATTCTATTCGAGTATATAGGTTCACTCATTCGGTTGATGCCACCACTCGGTTGAAAAAGAATATCCATTATATGTGTCTATTATAAGTCCATTCAGTTGAAGAAGAACTGGAGACTATGTAATGTATTGTTATTGCGTCACATGTGCTATTACATGTGTCACCATGGTTGAAGAAGCATATCCATGTGCCTTGTAATTGTGTCACATGTGCTTAACATGTGTCATTTAAGTCGTTCAAGAGAGATGCGGTCAAGGAAATTAACGCACCCAGATTGCCATTCTCTTCAACTTTAATTTGAATTTCAAATATTAGCACATTTAACATGTGCTACCATCGTCCACATACATCACATGTGCTGCTCCCTGCACAATTGTCTTTAACTTGAATTTCAAATATTAGCAGCATCTGCTTTATATTTTGAACTTCAACCACCTGCACATTTAACATGTGCTATTTTTTTAATCGGTGAAGCGCATTCAAATTGGTGGAGGAGATTACATGTCGCTTAGTTTTATGGTTAAGAAATTTGAATTTCTTTATTCTCAGCCATATATTCTAAACAACAATCCTTTCTTTTGATTCTATATATATGTAATTAAACTATGTGAGAAAGGTTACACATTTTGAAATAAAAATTATAATTGAGAGATTTTCTTTTATTTGGTTCTTTTTGGAGCTTTTTGACATTCAAACTTGTTTTTGAATTGTCAAACTTTTGATACTTCGGGTTCCTAGATCGCTATCTAGAGGGTCCAAGTCCTTTGACGTTAAATAGATTCGATTCGGGTTTGTTTAGTCTATTGTGCAGGTTCGTTCGAGTTTAGCGTTTTCAACCGATTTCAGCATCATAATTCTCCATTGTTGAATGCTCGAATTGTTGCCATGGGTGTTTCTTGAAGCATTCATCTTTCTTATTTCGAGTTTTCTTCAAAACACCATCTTTTTCTTAATTTTCTTTAATTTTTGTTACCTTTATTACCTAAATTCATCATGAATATAACTTTATTTCCCCGTTGATTTTATGTTGTTCTTGTTGGAGGAATATGCTTACAACATTCATAGATCCATAACATACGAGGAAAGCCCGTTTCGAAAGGCTACATCGTATCATATGGTAATCAGAGCTTTGGTTTGGATTTCTTGTAATTTTTCTACAATATAGTAAACAAAAAAAATCGAAAATTCAAAACAAAGGTCAAAGTTAAAGTTTGACCAATAGTCAAAGTCAAAGTAAAAAAATCGAAATTAAAAAAAAATCAAATTCGAATTTTTGCAAAGAAATTGAAAAAAAGTGTATTCCTGTTGTGAAATCATGAATTTTGTACTAGTTCTTGTACTCTGTGATTCGAAATGCTTGGAAATCAACCGAAACGAATTGTTCTTGTTTGTTAGATGATAGGAGCGTTGTAAAGCACTTCTTTCCAGTAAGAATTACATTTCTGTCGTTTCATTGTCACATTCTTCAATTTCTAGCCTTTTCTTTTTTTGTTTTCATTTTCTTCGTTTAAATCTTTATTTTTCCTTAATTGTGTTTCTTGCTAGTAACTCATTTGTAACAGGTTTGAAAATGTTGGATTAGTCTTTTAAAGAACTGAAAATAGAGAAATTGTGAGGAAAAAAGGTACTGAGTGTTGTGAGAATAGAATGAGAGACAAAAAGAGCCATTCAAGCATTCTCCCGAGTGAAACACGAGCGTTGAGTGTTACATTTTGAGTGCACATTTCTTTGGAGTGAAAACCGAGAGGTTTTGTGAGTGTGTAGTGAGGAATTTTTACTTTCATTTTTACTTAACCCTTTATTTGTGTTTTTTTTGTTTTCTTTTGTTTTAATATGACACGATTAGATGATCGTAGTCATGATGGAGACCCACCACCAGATTTGCAAATGCAGGCTTTTACACATACTATGCAACGTCTATTAGAGAATGCATTAGATCCTCTGCAATCTCGTTTGGACAAGATAGATGGGGGTGGTTCCCAATCTATCCATAATGAGAATCATGATGAAAACGACGTCGAACAATCACCATGGATGAATGAACAACCAGGACGTGCAGTTGATGATAATATTTCTAACATAAAAGTTGTTATACCTTCTTTTCAGGGACGTTCAGATCCAGATGCTTATATGACATGGGAAAGTAAGATTGAACACGTTTTCGAGTGTTACAATTACTCGGAAAAAAGAAAGTACGACTAGCAACTTTGGAGTTTATTGACTATGCACTGTTGTGGTGGGATCAATTACTGGTTAGTCGATGACGTACGGGTGAAGGACCAATGAGAACATGGGACGAAATGAAGCGTATCATGTGGAAACGATTTGTTCCCTCTCGCTATCATCGTGATTTATTTTAGAAATTATAAACTTTAAAAAAGGGCAATAGGAATGTCGAGGACTATTTCAAGGAAATGGAGATTTCCATGATGCGTGCGAACATAGTTGAGGATCATGAGGCGACTATGGCTCAATTTATGGCAAGATTGAATTCTGAAATTGCTAACGTTGTTGAATTACAACATTATGTCGAATTGGATTACATGGTGCATATGCTGATGAAAATTGAGCGACAACAACGAAGAAAAGTTTCTACTTGAAGTAATACTACTCCATTTAAATCTTTTACGAATCTATTTTATACCCCTAACCATGCTAAGAAACAAGCACCACAAGCGCCACTTCAGATTCAAGAACAAGGTGAGTCCAGCAAGCCAAAGCCTCCCGTTGCTGATAATGGGCGTGGTAAACAAAAAGTGGTGGTACAAGAACGATCGAGAGATATTCAATGTTTTAAGTGCCTTGGTCGAGGACATGTTGTTAGCCAATGTCCTAATCGTAGGGTTATGTTGATGCAAGATGATGAAAAGATTATGTCAGATTTTGAAGAAGAACCACATGAGATCTCTGATGGAGATGATAAAGAGGATGTCCTAGAAGTTGCTGAGACTGGTAAGGTAATGGAAATTATGGTTTTTAAACATAGTCTCAGTGTGCAACATGTTTAGGATGAACAACAATGCGAGAATATCTTTCACACACGATGTAAAGTTCAAGATAAGGTATGCGTTGTTATTATTGATAGCGATAGTTGTACTAATGTTGCTAGTTCAGTGATGGTTGATAGGTTAGGTCTCAAGACGACAAAACATCTGAATCCGTACAAATTGCAATGGTTGAATGACGGTGGAGAACTTAAAGTAAAAAAAACAAATTGTTATACCGTTTTCGGTCGGAAGTTACAAGGACGAGATCCTTTGTGATGTTGTGTCGATGGATGTTACTCACTTTCTTTTGGGATGTCGTTGGCAATATGACATGAAGGTAACACATGATGGTTTCACAAATCGATACTATTTTATGCATGCAGGTAAGAAGATTACTTTGGCTCCTTTGACACTGAGTCAAGTGATGGAAGATCAGGCAAGCTTGAAAAAGAGTAAGGAAGCTGCAAAGGAGAAGAAAAAGATGAATGTTTATGCAAGCAGTTGAGAAATCAGGAAATGTCTTTCCTCTCACCAATATTTGTTTATTTTAATGTTTAAAGATCATTATTTATTGGCTGAGTTTTCTTCTGATTTACCTGCATCGATTATTTCCCTTTAGCAGGAATTTAAGGATGTATTTCCGGAAGAAACATCGAAGGGATTACCACCTCTTCGTGGCATTGAGTACCAAATTGGCTTTATTACAAGTGCTACTATTCCTAATCGACCAGCTTATCGAACTAAACCCGAAGAGACTAAAGAACTTCAAAGACAAGTGACAGAATTGATGGACAAGGGTTATATTCGAGAAAGTTTGAGTCCGTATGTTGTTCCGATGTTATTAGTGTCAAAGAAAGATGGGTTTTGGAGGATGTGCGTAGATTGTAGAGTTGTGAATCAGATTACAATTAAGTATCGTCATCCTATTCCTAGACTTGATGATATGTTGGACGAGCTTTGTGGAGCCGTTATCTTCTCCAAAATTGAACTAAAGAGTGGATATCATCATATTTGCATGCGAGAAGGCGATGAATGGAAGACAACCTTCAAAACAAAGTTAGGTTTGTACGAATGGTTAGTAATGCCTTTTGGTTTAACTAGTGCACCTAGTACTTTTATGCGATTGATGAATCATGTTCTGCGATCTTTTATTGGAAAGTTTTGTGTTGTATATTTTGACGATATTTTGATTTATAGCAAGACTTTGCAGGATCATGTAGAACATTTGAGAGTTGTTTTATAGACTTTGATAGAAGAAAGATTGTTTGGTAACATAGAGAAATGTGTGTTTTGTACTGACCTATTCAAGCACATTCTGATCCGGAGGTTTTGCCAATAGGACCTATTACTCGTTCTAAGGCAAAGAAATTTAGGGAAGTTCTTTTCCTTACTTGTGCTCCAATTACAGATTCATTCGATAATATTTATGCCTTAGAACATAGGCTTTATAATGTGTTGTATGCTGATATGTGACATATTAGACTATACTACTTATTATATATGTTTAAATATATATAACTTATTTGTTATATTCGAGTGAGATATTAGATTATCCTACTTATTATATATGTTTAATATATATCTAACTTATTTATTCTATTCGAGTATATGGGTTCACTCATTCGGTTGATGCCACCACTCGGTTGAAGAAGCAATATCCATTATATGTCTCAATTATAAGTCCATTCGGTTGAAGAAGCACTGGAGGCCATGTAATGTATTATTATTGTGTCACATGTGCTATTACATGCGTCACTACGGTTGAAGAAACATATCCATCAGCCTTGTAATTGTGTCACATGTGCTTAACATGTGTCATTTAAGTCATTCAAGGGAGATGCGGTCAAGGAAATTAGCGTACCCAAATTGTCACTCTCTTCAAATTCAATTTGAATTTCAAATATTAGCACATTTAACATGTGCTGCCACCATCCACATGCATCACATGTGCTGTTGCCCACACAATTGTCTTTAACTTGAATTTCAAATATTAGCTGCATGTGCTTTATATTTTGAACTTCAACCACCAGCACATTTAACATGTGCTTTTTTTTCAATCGGTGAAGCACATTCAAATTGGTGGAGGAGATTACATGCCGCTTAGTTTTATTGTTAAGAAATTTGAATTTCTTTTCTTTATTCTCAGCCATATATTCTAAACAATAATCCTTTCTTTTGATTCTATATATATGTAATTAAACTATGTTAGAAAGGTTACACACTTTGAAATAAAAATTATATTTGAGAGATTTTCTCTTATTTGGTTCTTTTTGGAGCTTTCTGACATTCAAACTTGTTTTTGAATTGTCAAACTTTTGATACTTCGAGTTCCTAGATCGCTATTAGAGGGTTCAAGTTCTTTGACGTTAAATAGATTCGATTCGGGTTTGCTCAATCTATTGTGTAGGTTCTTTCGAGTTTAGCGGTTTCAACCGATTTCAGCATCATAATTCTCTATTGTTGAACGCTCGAATTGCTATCATGGATGTTTCTTGAAGCATTCATCTTTCTTGTTTCGAGTTTTTATCAAAACACCATCTTTTTCATATTTTTCTTTCATTTTCGTTTTCACCTTTATTTCCTAAATTCACCATGAATATAACTTTGTTTCCTTGTTTTTATGTTTTTCTTGTTGCAGGAATATGCTTACAACATTCCTAGATCCGTAACACACGAACAAAGTCCGTTTCGACAGGCTATATCGTATCATCAGGCCTATACTTGTTATATTTCTCCAATATTACTAACAACATCTTTTTTATATAATCAAAAGGTGATGAAAGCCAATTCGACATTACTATTCTAAGCCACAAAAATACATGAAAAATAATTATTTGTTGTGGGATATTTGGAGACAAAAAATACAAGTGTAGTATCATTAAACTCTTCCAATATTTCATAATTTTTTTATTTTGTTTCAATCTTCAATGAGTGGTGGATTGTTAAACAAACTTTCATGGCCACTTAAAACAAAAAAAAATCTCTTTATACTTTAAAGAAATAATAAGCCTATTATAAGTTAAATTCTACCTAATCTTGCAATCATGTTGTAATTTTTTTTGTACAAACAAGAACTACTTGCGTAATTATTTGTTCAAAATTTTGATTTCTTTTATTTGAAAAACGGTCTAAAAACAATATTATCTCTAATTTTATCAAGATTATTTTTTATCACAACCTTCAATCCATCTTGAATAGTCAAATTAAGTATGTGAGCACAACGCATATGAAGAAAATATTCATTCAACATAAGTGAGCCGTAAGAAAATTCTTGACATAAAATATCAATCATAACATTATTAATTGTGCAATTATCCAAAATATAAAAGATAACATGATATCGATATTTCAAGAGTAGATGATTTTTTTAAATGTTACCTAAGTGTTTGAATTTAAAATTTTCATCCATTGTCAATAAAATATGTCATGACAACCATGTATGCCTTTCTTTGATTGTTTGAGGTCCACATGTCAATGTCAAGGCGATCCTATTATTTGTTTTCCCCAACAATGTACTTATATTTTTTTTTCATTCTTATATCTTTGTATGATGTCTTTTTTGATTGTATTACAATAAGCAATTTTAAATCTCAGTTGAAGTGTCTTGTAGTACTTCTTAAATCCATAATGCTCAACTATACTAAGGGGTATTCATGCAAAATGATCATTTTCGTCACTCCCTTGATCTTGACAAAATTCATATCGTGTCAAGGAAAGAGTGTCATTCTAACCACCATCTCTAGCTTGTGTTTTAAATAATATTATTTTCAGATATCTAAACATTTTTTGACACATTTCTTCAAATGCTCAGTTAAAATGATTTGTCCCTATTCTTGATCCTCCAACAAGTTGTTTATTACAATAATTACATTCAACTTTTATTTTCTCTCCAATTCATTTTTTTGTAAAATGAATCCAAATAGTTTTTGTATTCCTCGAAGTTAAAGGAAGTACCACAGAATTTGCATCATTGGTTTGCTTTGGGCTTTTGTAATCACTCGTAAAAATTGGGGTAGAACTTGCTATAGTGATTTGTATTGAAATTGTCGTAGATGTATTATGTTATTCACCTTTGTTTGTCATTTTAAATTCTATAATTACAATTACAATGCAATAAATTATATAAGATATATAAATCATAAAATTAGTCAAATGAAACAAAAGTTTTATTATGTCCATCTTAATAACTTAAAACTCATAAATTAATCAAGAATTTTTTCTCATAAATTCAAACACAAGAAGAAGAAGAATGCTCAATCCTTTAATGATAAAAACTGTGAAGTATAGATAAACCGTTATAAAGTTTAATATAATACTACGTAATCTTAACCCAATAAAAAAGAAATGAAAACTTAAAATTTTCATCATTAAATTAAAAAATTCTTTTCTAACATGTAAACTATTAACCTATACTAAAAATATAACGTATTCAAAATATTGATTATTTTAAATTTAATGATAACAAAAACGTTTGAGCAGTAAATAAAATAAGAATTCGAATCCGATAATAATGCAAATGGTAATTCATTAATATTAAGAACAGAAAAGCAACAATAATATATTAGAATCAAAATAATCCGAACTGAATGACATGTTTTTCACCTTTACCTTAAATAAGATTATAACTTTAACGATTAAAATAATTAATTAATAGAAGAATATTATATATGATTTTTGAGTTTAATTATGAATGGTGCTCAAGAATAATAAAGTGTTATCTCATGTAAGCTTTAAAATCAAATAATGTTTATAGATTAAATAATCCACTAATTGAATTAGAGCTTTCCAGGTTAATACTTAAAATGAACTAAACCATAATTAATCATGCATAACAAAGATTTTATAAGTTAAATATATATTTGGAATATAAAAGGCAGTTCCCTAAACATATAAAGGTTCTTTTAATTTTATATTCGAAGTACAAATATATTTCTTTATGAAATGAATCTTTTTATTTGGATCATAAACTAAATTAATTATTAAATTAAATTCAAATTATTATTTTAAAATTTTAAAATACCACATAAAATTAAAGGTATCGATATCAGACGTTAATGGGATGCTAATCCTTTTCCACGCGTAATCGATTATCAAACCCTAATTTTTAAATCTCTAGTTGCTTTTTGGTTTCCAGTGTACCAAAGTGGCTAATGATTACACTAGGGGTGATACGAGCCGAGCCAAGTCGAGTCTAAGCCTGGCCAAACTCGATTTGGATTGAAAACAGTTATATTGGGCTCGGCTCGGACTCGAGACTCGGTGAGCTAAGAATTTTAGGCTCTAGCTCGGCTCAAAAACAATACTATAAAGCTCGATTTATGCTCGAAGTTCATCTTGAAATGAATAATTTAATATATTTTTTTATGAAAGATGAGGTCTCATTAAAAAAATTCTTTCATAGCTAACACCGAAATAAAATTTAATATTGGGAAAGGCAAAAAATATCCAAAAAATATATTAATCCAAATAACCACAAAATATTATTAAAATACAAACACATAAAGTCCAATTTATTTTAGTTAATTTATTTTATTATTTTTCTTTTACTAAAGAAATTACTTTTAATATATATATATATAATTATTTTTAACATGTCCACGAGCTTTTTAAGCCGAGCTTGGGTTGGTTTGGCTTAACTTATAAAAATCTTAAGCCGAATATGAGCACAAATCGAATTCACTCAAGTCAAGCTTTGATCTAGCTGAGTCTGAATAATTTGCGAGTCGGCCAGACTCATTATCAGCCTAGTGACGACTCTAAGTCTTTTCAAAAATTAAATTTAAATGAAACCCCCTAATTTCAAACAATAATAATTCAAGTTATTAACCACAAAACCTAATTTTAATAGTAAACACCAAGTGTAATATAGAGAAAATTATATATATAGTAATTTAACTATGCCTTCCTTCCTATTTTGACATCCCAAGTATTATTTTTAACAAAATAATGCCTAATATTATATTTTTTTATGTTTTGGTACCCCTACAGTTTAAAATTAATAAAAATGGTGACATGAATTAGGTTAATAAAATTTTTAGAAAAAAAATAACACAATCTATCAATTTAACATTACTTTAATTTTTTATTAAAACTATAAAATTTTCTCTTTTCTCTTCCAATCAAACACTTCTTTATTTTCGGAGTTTAAAAAATATGTTAGGGACGTTAAATACTTGATACAACATTATTATCTCAAGCCGCGTCATTATTTATGTTAGTTTTTAATGTCTGAGATACCAAAACAGAACAAAATTATAACGTCAAGTACTATTTTTACCAAAAAAAAAATAGTTAATGTGCAAGAACAATAATATGAGCATAGTTAAAGTCCTAAATATGTAATTTTCCTTATAATATATAACCTTATCAAAATAATATGAGTCTTCTTCTTGAATTAACTTCACCATCCGTTGCTAAGGGTACTTAATGATTTGAGCAGTTTGTGAGTTGTTCGAACTAGACTTGGTCAAAGATCAATAAATATTTGATTTAAGTTAACTCGACTTGAATTCGAGCTCGATTCGAGATCTTAATGAGTTGAATCTAGTAAAGTCTAACTCGACTTGGTAAGGTCGCGAGCAACTCGTTAAATTTTAAAAATACTTTTTAGTAATTATTTTAAAATCGTTTTATTAAAAAATAAATCTAAATAATAATTATTAATTTTTGGCTTGTTACTTTAGTTTTAATATGCTAATATGGTGTATTTATGTATTATTACTTTAGAATTTAGACTTTAAAAGTGCTTTATACACTCTTTATGATATATTTTGTTTAAATTTGTTAATTTATATTAATATTAAGCCTTATATAGTATTATTAAATATTTTTAGTTAAAAAATAAGGTAAATTTTTATTGAGCTTAATGAGCAACGAGACAAGCTTAACGAGCAACGAGTCGAGTTGAACAACAATTTTTTTAACAAGCACAAGTTGAACACAATTTTAATGAGCTTAAAGAGCATCGAGTCAAGTCAAGTGGTAAAATTTTCTAAGGAACACGAGTCGAGCACTATTTAACTCGCGATCGATTCGCTCGATAAACACCTCTATCCGTTCCTCGTGATCTCATATGTAATAAACCGTAACCGTTGGATGTAAACCAAAGTTTAAGAATTCCCAACCGTTGGATCATTCTTCCTCCCATTTTTTATTTTCTTTCTCACTTTGTAGCAACAGTCCTCTTTGCCTCGTTTTTTTTTGACAAGATAAAAAGGAAAAGCGCTTCAAATTTCAATATCAACTGTTGAGGTTACTAACGATACTCAAGGTTCTCCACAAGCTCGACAATCTTTCTTTCAAATAATTTCGGAAGCCATATACACATTGGACGAGAAATCCGGATTGAGTCGACTCACTCCACGTCCCAGCGGGTAACACCACCTCAACAAGATGAAACAAAAGTTAATTCATAAAGTGATGCTGAAGTTAATTCACTTACTAAGATAAACAAGACATTAGAATGAAACAATAAACAAATCTGTTTTCTATTGCCTAAACACATCTACTTACACAAACCTAATATTTCCCACCTTTTGAGCTCTTTAGATTTGTCTTCCTTGTAAAGAAAACCAGAATAACTCCTAATCTCCACTATAGTAAAAAGGAGTATATATTATACACTACCAACCAAAGGGAAAATCAGTTAAAATAAGCTAATCATTTCTTGTTTTGGCATGTCTACTATCCACATAAACACTATCATGCCAAAAATCAAGATAAAAACCATAAAAAACAAATGAAACATCTCCAACATTCAATGGTCTATAATAACTAGAGCAATTTGATTTCTCCGTGGATTTTTCGTTGTCGTTGTTGTCACTGTCCTCTTCCTTCAACCTTACAATCTCTTGTTGTGCCCTTTCCAAAATCAGCTTCCTTTGTACCTTCAATTCCTTCAGAAAATCCATTCTTATCTTCTCCAACTCCTTCATAAGCTCCATGTTACTACTCTCCATCTTCTCATATATCTTACCAAATCGTTGCACTGAATCGGTCAACATTCTCGAATCTCCATCAGCCTCTTTTCCATCCTACTCATTTTCCTCCAACTCTTACTCAGCGGGACTATCCCTCATTTCATCAACACCATTGGACCTATCCAATAAACATGTGGATTCATAAACACAAAATCCCCGGAATCCACTCCACATGCCAAACATGGTTCTTGTTGCCTAAATGAAGAACCCAACCCCATTAAATCTCCATTTTCCTAAAAAAACACGAATTTACTTGAATGCAACCCCATTCTATCGACTTTTGACTTCTCCTTCTTAAAATTCATCTTCAACCCGTCGATCATAATGAAATTAACTTAAATGATATATCTAGTAAGTCATAAAATTTGTAAGTTATGGGGAGTTACAAAAGTCAAAAGTTAATATGGGAGTTACAAGTCCTTATGGAGTTTAATATAGGAGTTACAAGAGTTATGGTTTTTATTAGGTTTTATTATGTAATAATGCCTAGTGTCTATATAAAGACATTTAAAATGTGAGAGAAAGTAAGTAAGAGTGTGGTAGTGGGAAAAAGAGAGTGTGTGGTGTGAGAAAAAGAAGACAAAAAAGATTCAAAGGAACAAAAGGAAAGTATTTTGAAATAGTATTGTATTTTTCAATTTCCCGAACAATTTCATTTGTGGGCAATTTCATTCTACAAACAATTTAATAGTGGGCAAATTCATTTCATGGACAATTTTATTCCTTAAAAATTTTATTCGAATACTATTTGATTTAGAGTCTTCAAATTGGTATCAGAGTTAATGGCGAATGTGACGGGTCAAATGCCGCTACCACGTCTAACAAAGCGAACTATGAAAATTGGATCAATAAATGAAAGCTCTTCTTGGATCTTAAGATGCGTGGGAAGTTTTTGAAGAAGGGTTCGAAGAACCAATAACTACCACAAGATATACGGTGGCTCAGACTAAGGCGTTGAAAGAGGCGCGATCAAAGGATAATGTGACATTATACGTGATGTTCTGAGCCGTTGATGAAAAAAGCTTTGAGAAGATTGTCGGGACAACTAATTTAAAACAAGCGTGGGACATTTTAAAAAATATGTTCAAAGGAGCCGACCGAGTCAAGCAAGTACATCTCTAAACTCTTTGTGGCGAGTTGGAGAGCAAGAAGATGGAGTCAGAAAGTGTATTTGACTACAATTCACGTGTACAAGTCGTGGCGAACCAAATCATTCATAATGGTAAAAAATTAACCAATGCACGAATTGTGGAGAAGATCTTGAGATCATTAACCGAGCGATAGAAGATTGAAAAGACCTTGGAACTCTCACAATTGATTAACTCACCGGTTCTCTTGAGGCACATGTGATAAGTGCTCAAAATAGTTAATATTTTGTGTTTAATTACTCCTTGATTAATGATTTATGTTACTGATTTAAGTGTTTTTGTGTATTTTTGTGCAGTACTATGAATGTTGGAAAGTGCACTTAAATGACTGAGTTTTGAAGTTTTTTTTTATATCTTGGACGAGTCTGTATTAGTGGGCATGACTTTGCACATGAAAATCTGACGTGGCATCTGGTCAGGAGCTACTAAAAGATGACATCAGCAACGCGTGATAGCTTATCAACATTCCAGATAGCTTATCAATCGAGATTAAATTTCAAAATTGAGATTTATCTTTTGTATTTGAATTTAAATAATTTTAGATTTTAGGATTTATTTCTTGCTATTTTTAGGGTTTGTAAAAGGCTATAAATACCTACCTTGGGTAAGCCTTGATATCTATAAAAAAATCTCATCTTTGTTCTCTTTGTTTAAGTTTTATAATAGCTTTCTTTATTTTCTTATTCTTATTTATTTTATTTTATTTTCTATGTTGAGCATAATTCTTTCCATAATTATGCTCAGTTAAGTTCTTTATAGCCAAGGGCTTAAGCAATGACTCGATCTAAACGTGAGGATTGAAAAACGCATCAATAAAACTTCGACTTTTACTTATTTTAGTTCTTTAGAACTTATTTCTATAATCAAATTGATTTCAAAACTAAAAATTGACTTTGGTCAATAAATTGATTTGATCATTTTTGTGGGAGGAAAGATCGGCTATTGAAGCAAATCCGACTTCTTGAGAAAACACTTAGCAAATTGTTTTCTAAGAGAAAACTGAGATTGGATCAGTTATTATTGTAATAACATAATCCAAGTCGGTCTTGATAATTTAAATTTTTATCTACAAATATTATATTGGTGGATTAATTCGTGAAAACAAAATCAAAGATAGCACTTGGGTATTCGGTTTGAAAATAAATATTCTTTTCTGATGATCCGTTAGAATCGAGTCAAAGCAAGAGCCTAAGGCTAGTTTTTATTATATTCAATTACTCATTTTTTTACTTTCTTTTCAATTACTTAGTTTTTATTCGACAACCCCAATTTTAGTTAAATATCATTCAATCTTCTTCTTTGATCACCATTCGAACAAAGCATAATCAGGAAGTTTCTTAGTCCCTGTGGGATCGACCCTTACTTCTCCTTTACTATATTTAATTTCCTTATTTATTATTTGAGAATAAGACATTTTATTTTGACACTACACGACGCATTTCAAATTGGCGTCGTTGCTAGGGACTACGAAAAAGTTATTGAATTGTTTTGTTTGATTTATGACCAGGAAGAACCAGGGAGAACAAGGAGATTACATCCCGGAAATTGAAGCATACGCTCGGAGATTGCACGCCCAAGCACTTCGAGAAAAGAAACGAAGATTGCGACAACAATTAGAACATGATTTAGAATTATTATCCGAAGAAGAATCACATTTTGATCACATAACTGAAGAGCCAATTTCGATGGGAGACAACAACAAAACTATCCGTTAATTGACTATGGCTTATGATGACAACCAGCAGATGTGCATAATATTTCCAATTGGAGAGACATCATTCGCTCTCAAAATAGGCCTGAGACACCTCCTACCAACCTATCACGGTTTCCGAGCGAAAATCCACATAAACATCTTAAGGAATTTTATATGGTTTGTTTGAGTACAAAACCACAGGGAGTTTCTGAAGATCAAATTAAACTTCACGCCTTTTGGTTCGTGCTATATAGTGCTATAAATTATGCAAAAATATGTGCAAGTATACACAGTCGAGCAAAGTAATAAGGGGTGAGTGAGTATCATTCCCACGAGAATTTGGTGGAAATTATGTCAATTTAGTTAAGGCAAAAAGAACACTAACTACAAAGGAAGTAAAGATAATTGTATGAACAATTGGAAATGTAGTGACAAATGGTATAGATATACGGTAGAGTATGGTAAGGATGTAATAGTGCACGAGTAAATTCGAATGGATGTTGATGGCTATGTATAAGTATGAAGAGAGTGTGAGGTGTATGAAAATGTAAATACAAGTAAGAAAGTAAACAAAGGAAACACTTCTTAAATGACAGGGAAAAAGCGAAAGGAGAAAACAAGAATAAGTAGTATGACTTAATAATCCTCAAATAACAAAATTTATTGGGAATGAATGATGGGTTCTCATGGAATCCTAAAACTCAATCCTCTGAATAGTTAGATGCTATATGACCTATTCACTCGACAGAGTTTCTAATATGCTCCCGTTCTCTCGAGTCAAAGGAACCTAATAGCCTAAAATGTCATGACATCTCCTCTCGGTATCAGTAATGACATCTAGCCTACTGAAAAAGCTCACTCCTTTTAGTCGTTGAAACCCTCAACTTAATTCTCTCTCGAGCACCAAAGGTCGAGTTAGGCTCTAGTTACTACCTAAAACCCATTGCTCACATCGATCCTCCCTTAGTTTCTCTCGAATACTAAGGATCAATAGCTATGTTTCTCTCGAACACCTAGCAATGTACCTAAGCAAAGGACACTCTCATGCCTCTTACAAACTTAGATAATTAAGCACAATGAGCAAAGAGAAAAGATAAACATACAAACATAAAGATCAATCATCCACAAAAACAAACATCCATCAAATAAATCATAAACCATGATGGTGTTAAATTATTTGTATACGTTCAACTATAAATGTAACCCCCTCGACTCGGTCTAGATACCACACGACTCAAACGAGTTACACGGGGAATACCGAGGCTAATCCAAAGACTCGCCACAATAAACAACCCTAATTTTTTATCTTATCTAGATGCTTTAATTATATCCTACATGTTCATACAAGGACTGAGTTCAATTGCAGCAGAAATTGTTAAGGAAACGAGTTCTAATTTAACCCAACAAGTTATAAGGACCTAATTGTAATTTTCTAGGAATTTATGGACCAATTATAAAATTAAAGTTACCAACATTTAATTAAGTTCATTAAAAGCTTGTATCTCAAATTTCAGCTTAAAATAATATTTACAAGTCATTTAATTGCATGCTCAAAGTTTAAGAACTATTTCTAGCCTTCAAATGTTTCATGACATTCTCTATATGCAATTTCACCTAAAAACACTTTAAGCACAAATCAAGGCACATTAGCTAGATGCAACTCAACCTAGTTAGTAACAATATATTCAACTCCTAAGAGTATGCTTCAAAATTAACAATCTTATAATATACCGAAGAACTACCTCAATATACTCAACAAGATTTCTAGATGCATTCCAACCTAAATAACAACATCATAGATTCGACTCATAAATAGTCATGCTTCATTATCAACAACACTTAAATTCACATATAGGGATATCAAGAATCAAACTTCAATATAACTTTTATTATAACTAATGGAATATCGATATAGATAAACATCAAACATGTACAAGCATACGACTACTACCAGGCTCATCAATATAACAAAATTCTTAACATGGTAACCCATCCCCATTTCTCTCTCACTACTACTAATGTTATAAAGACATACTTGAGCTTTCACTTAGCGGTTATCTGGATCCTTGCTTCCCTTTGCTGCCTCAACATTATTTATTCTGCATTGCAAGGTAAATGAGAGGGTAAGCATAAGCTTAGTGAGTGAATAAAAACAAGTATAAAAACACCTTGCAATGCATCCCATATTAAACCAATTTCATCAATTTAAAAACATGTCATGCTCTTTATAAAACAAAACAAACATGGCTAACAACGCCACTTTTAAAACTTAGTAATTGTCATCAAACCCTGGCTAACAATGTCATCATTAAAATTTGGTAAAAACATTTTCGAATTCACATGCTTTAAAAGCTAAAACACAAGTCTTACATGCTACTCACATAGCAATGCTTACACGTGCATATCAATGCACAAAACTCAAGTCTTACATGATATCAACATAGCAATGCTCAAATCACATGCATACCAATGCACAAAACTTCACATGCATAATACCATATGCAATCAAGTAAAAACCATGACACCTATCTTCGAAAAGTAAAAACATATATTGGTGCTAGTGATCCGATTTGTACCACTCCAAATCGTTAGCATAAACGGGCAACCGCATGTTAGTACCACTCCTAGAGCATGCGCATGTTGATACCACTCTCAACATGAATTATCTCACCTTGGTGTCCGATGACAGTATCACTCTGATCAACCCGTATGTGATAGTTCCACTCTCGTCACATAGCATTAAAATAAAAAGCAAAATGCAACACACAAGGAATTTATACACGTACGACTTTTGAATGTTTATAGTGCACTCTAGACCCTATTGATCGATCAACTTATCCCATAAGGTTCATCACTTAACTAGCTAATATATTATCAAAAACCAATGCTCAAGTTTCAAGTTAAAAACAATGAAATAAACTCATGCATCCCACCAATACATCCATCAAATGCATAAATCGGGAAAAACTACTTTTCTCATGTTTTCAAAACAAAATTGTAGGATTATCATATATATATATAAACCTTTTTTAAAAATAGTCTCATGAGCATTAAAACACATGCATAATCACATATGCACAACACGATAAGAGCATGACAAATAACGTTGTAAAAACATGGCATAATATGGGAACCTTTAAGAAAGCAATACTTAAAACTTACTTTCGAGTACATGGAGATTTTTCACACCTTTCCTACACCCCCAAACCTTTGAAAACACATTTAAAACCATGCCAAATTGGCAACCCTCATAATCCACTTACCGATTTACCAAAACTTGCTCGACAAGTCACCCAAAAATGCGATTCGACTTTTCGATATTCCTCAAACTTGTTCCTCTACCTCTTGACCTAATTAAAGCATCAAAACCAGTGGGTTTAGTGCATTAAAACACACCCAAACATCCCTCAAATCGGCCCAATACATGGTGACCCCTAAAAACACCATAAAACCTAACCGATACTCACCAAAAACCTCTCCAAACACCTCCTAAACCTTATGTACGGGATTAGATATATAAAAAAACATCTTAATTAAATCTAAACAATTCAAGATTCATGTATTTAGGCATCAAAAACAGCCATGAAAAACCCTTGAACGAAAATTAAGAAAACAATGGAATTTTTATCAAGAAAATCGATTTTATTGTTTCAAGACTTTAAAGATTATTTCAATCAGCCAAGAACTTAGGAATTTCATTAAAGAAATTTAGGTTTCAGAGGTTTGAATGATTCTCACCTCCAAAATTGATCCAACCACTTCCTAGGTTTAAAAACAAGTAAAACCGAAGAAAAACAAACAAATTTTAAAGAAGAAAAATATAGGAAAATAAACTAACAAAATTTTATTAAAAAGAATGGATATTTACCTTGAAAATATGATGAAGAATATGTCTTGGGAAAGAAGAAACCAAAATCTTGGAGAAGGGTTTAAAGCTTGATGGAAAAATAGAGTTTTTCATGTAAAATCGAAGAAGAAAATTATAAAGAATTAACCAAACTAATTTTTATTGAAAATATTGATGTTTATCTTTGAAAATATGATGGGGAGGCTGCCAAGAAGATAAAAATTCGGAATTTTAAAAATATGTTTAGGTTTATGACTTAAAAATAGGTTTTTAGGGTTAATATTAAGTTATTTGGGCTATTAATTAAAATTATGGGTTATGGGTTATTAAAATAGACCAGCTTAGATCAGATAGGATTGGGATTGAATCAAATCCCTTTAAATATTCAAAGTTTTGGCTTAATTTATGAAATTGTCCTCAAGTTTTCAATTTTTACAAAATAATCACTAATTTCAAAATCGTAGGGATTCAAGGGTCAATTTTCAAAATTGATTTCACCTAAGTCAAATATATACTAAATAATGATTTTAGGATATTTTTATATAATTTATTTTGATTAAAAAAATCAAGTTTTAAGTATTTAATCCCGAACTAGGCTAAACCGACGAAACCGGTTCACTAAACTTCTAGGCTCAATTTTGGGGCGGTACAACAACCCTAAAGAAATGAAATAAAACAAAGCAAAGGGGTTGGAAGACACCCTTGGTGCACGCTGCCACTGGTGCTTCGACCACCATGGAATTGTTTTAGTGTGTTAGCCTCTATCGGGTGCCTAGAACTCCACTCCCTTCAAACTCTTCAATGGAGGAAACCTTGAAAAACGATGAGGGGAATAAATGTTGGTAGCTTTTCCGCCACCTCTAGCTTACTCTTTCTCCTCAAATTCCTTTACCCAAGTCTTCATTTTTCTTTTAGGTCACTTTTTCTACTTATAATGGGGAGGAATGTCCTTGGTTTTAGGAAAATTCCCTTTTTACCCTAAGGTACACCCCTATTCACATGGAATGAATTCTCCCCAGGTGATATTGGTCCCCTCCAAGGTGGTTAGCAGCCATCCTCACGTACGGCTCCAATTGACAATTCTTCATAAAATATCTTCTTGTCTTTTCTTGTAGCATTGGATGTCTCCATTTTTTTTATGAAATTTTCCTTTGTTATCCTTCTGCAAATGTCATGAAAAATTTCCATAGTCCCCTACTTTGCTTTACCTGCACAACATCAACCAACAACACAACCTTCCCTGTAAAATAACATCTATTACCGCACCCAATATGTCAAGGCATAAATAATCACCAAATGCAGTGTCATTATCCTAATTGCATCTAAATGGTCCTACATGCAGTTAAAAAAATCAATAACTTAAGTGAAAAGGCTCTAAATATAGCCTTTTTGTGGAGTTATCACCTTTTCTTTTTCTTTAGAAGATATAGCAAAAGACTCTTTGTTTGATTTACCTTCCAATTCTGTTACAACTTGGACTTATATGGCTAGCCTTTTTCTTGAAAGATTTTTCTCAACAGCTAAGGCGAGTGAACTAAGGTGAAATATTTTGAGTATCCTACAAAAGGATATCGAAACTTTGTATGATTATTGAGAGCTCTTTAAAATGTTATGTGCGAACTGTCCACAACATGACTTAACCGAAAAAACACTCATCTAGTATTTTTTTGAAAGTTTAACGCCTATGGATATGAAGGTAATTAATGCGGCAAGTGGAGGAGCACTTTTCAACATGGCTCCTACAGTGACTATGACATTAATATCTACCATGCCCTCCAACTCGCAATGATTTCACTCTGCAAGTGAACCATCTCGACGGGTTCACGAGGTAAGTACAGTTTCATTAGAAAAAATAGATAAATTAGCTGACATTGTTCAATCCCTTGTTGTAGATAAAAAGAGCATAGCTAGACTTTGCGGGATATGTATAAGTCTAGAGCATCACACAGATTGTTGTCCGATCATACAAGAAGATGATAATGTACAAGTGAATTCCTTAAGAAATTTTCTTGGACCTCCCCAGAGACCTTATAACCCTAACGACAATACATATAATCTCGGGTAGAGGTAGACCTGGTAAACTTGATCCGAGAACCGAGAACCGAACCAATTTACCCGAACTGAAACCTGATTTAATCCGAACAAAATGATCTTAAAGTGATCCAAAACCCGAACCGAAACCAAAACTAAAACCGATCCGAATTCTAAAAGAACCAATATAGACCTGAAACCGATTTGACTCGAACTGATTTTCACCTGAACTGAAAGCAACCTAAAATTAACTTTCTCAAAACCGATCTAAACCAAACATCAATCCGATTTTAACCCGATAATTGAGTTAAAGTGAATGAATAATTTATTTTTACTATTGTTTATTTTTTAACAATATGATAAATAATAAAATAATATATGTTTTATTATATTTTTTATTATGATAATATTAATTAATAACTACATCTGATAATAATTTAATATTTAATATCACATTTTCTTCTTTAAAAATCAATTTATTTTTTGTTAATCAGTCTCCATCAGAGTTGGACCTCTATTTTGATTCATCTGCTCGTAGTAAACACTAAAGACCAATAATCCTCGATGCAAATGGTGTTTGTATTTGAAAATATCCATATAAGAAAATAACACAACTAATTTGAAGATAGAAATTAGAAAATAAACCTAGTAACATAAAAACAAATCTTAAATAAATATATTTTTTTCAAAAGTTATATTTAGTTAAAGATAAAACTAAGATTAATTTTCGAATTGGGAGCAAAATTTGGGGTGTTACAAAAATGACCAAGATGACATTAATAAATTACCAATATTGAATTTTCTCGAATAAAAACTGAGACAAAAATTTTCAAAACAATTCTAATACAAAATGTCATAATACTTGAGTCATCCTACATCATTCTTCAAAAAAAAAATATATGATTAATTCTACATATAACATACACAATTACATTCATACTCAAGTCCAACTCAAACCAAATTAACCCGAAAATTTAAAGTTTTACCCGATACGAACCGATCCGAATAACCCAACATGGACCCGACTCAAAAACATCTGAACCGATATTGACTTGACCCCAAAACAACCGATCTGATATTGACCCGAATCATTGATCCGATATCCGAACTGACCTGAATTATCATATAACCGAATTAAAACCAAAACCGAAACCCTTAACCGATCCAAACCGAATCTAAACTGAATGCAAAAAAACCGAAATGAATTGAACTAAAACCGAACTGAATGACCCATTTTCCACCTCTAGGTGGAGGGACCATCCAAATCTAAGATATGGATCAAACTTTAGACAGAATCAACCATATCAGCAAGGAAAACAAAATCATCAACCAAAATCGTCATTGGAATCCATTGTTTAACGATTAGAAATTTCCCAAGAGAAGTTTCCAAACCGAACTGAGACGCACCTACAAAAAATAGATAAATAAATTTCTCAATTAGCTCAAACCGTAGGAAGACTAGAATCACAAGGAAAACTTCCCTCAAAAAATGAGCTAAACCCAAGAGAAAATGTTAGTGCTATCACCCTTCGAAGTGGAACAGTTGTCAATCCTGAAGTTCCAAAAGAAACTACTGTGCAACCTGAAAAGGAGAAGAAAATGCCAACTTCTGAATATCAAGGTAAGACTTCTTCTCCTTCACTAATATCCCCTTCCATTCCTCAAGAAATCTCACCACCATTTCTTTCAAGATTGACGAAACATGACAAAAGAGTTGAAGAAAAGGAAATTATATAGGTGTTCCAAAAGGTACAAGTCAACATACCTCTTTTAGAAGTGATTTAACAAGTGCCAAGGTATGCTCGATTTTAAAAGGAATTGTGTACCACGAAGAGGAAACTAACTGGCCATGAGAAAGTTAATTTGGGAGATAATGTGTCTGCAGTATTTAAGCAAAAATTTCCACCAAAGATGAAGGACCAAGGTATGTTCGCTATACTCTGTAAAATTGGGAATGTTTTAATTAGTCGTGCAATGTGAGATTTAGGAGCTTCCATTAATGTTATGCCTCTTTCTATTTATAAAATGATTACTAGTGAGCCTTTTAAGGAAACAAGAGTAACTATTCAGTTGGCATATTGTTCTATCATTTATCTAGAGGGAGTACTCGAAAATGTTCTACTAAAAGTTCACATTCTTATCTTTCTTGCTGACTTTTATGTCATCGACATGGAAAGCAATAGGAAAAACATTTGTTCTGAATTTCTTTTGGGCCAACCAGTCCTAAGTATCGCACATACAAAGATTGATGTAAGAAGCGGTATTTTAACAATGGAATTTGATGGTGAGGTTGTAGAATTTGATGTTTACAAAGCAATGAAATATCTTGATCAAGTTGAAAGAATAAATTTTGTTGATTTTGTTGATCCACTTATTGATACATTTATTGAAATTATTTTTTTAATTTTTATAGGGATCAAGAACTTAGCCACGAAGAGGAAAAAAGGGAGTTATAAAATGTTCTCTTTATCAATTCTAATTTATCTTTAGTTCCCTCTAAATCTAAGATTTTACCTTCAATTTTGCAAGCACCTGAATTTGAACTTAAAGAGTTATTAGATCATTTCAAATATGCATTTTTAGGGGAAAATAATACTTTAACGATAATTATCTCGAGAAAACTTTCAAAGGATGAGTAAAACAGTTTGGTAAGTGTATGGCACGAACACAAAAAAGCAATTGGGTGAACTATCGTAGACATTAAAGGACTTAGTCCTTCTACTTGCATGCACAAGATAAAAATTGAGGAATGAGCAAAACCATCTTGGGAAGGCTGTCGCGTGTCAAAAGTGTGCGTTTAGTGCAAGTGGACACATCGAAAGTAATAAGTGATAAGTATTTTATCGAGTTATCGTCTCCTCAGGGACCGGTATACTTAATATGCCTTCTTCACCTTCTTGTTCTGTAGAAAAGTAAAGAACACAAGTGAGTTGATTTGATTTATCTAAACTAAAATAACTAAATAAAAATAAAAGGTTGAAATAGTAGAGAGAGATGGCCTAGGATCTAGTTGCGTTGTATTATGGATTTGATTGACTTGTCTCTGTCCAATGCAATCGTATATCACTACCTTGGCAGCACTACAGTTTACTACCCTGGCAGCGACAATACTGTCTGTGGCAACAATCCCTTGCTCGTGGGTAGACTTTATCAAAGTTCGGCAAAGTGTCCTTGGATGACTCTGCTTATCCCTAAGTCAGAGTGCTGTTGATGACTAGTCCTTGATGATACCTCCTGGCGTGAACCAATTATACTCACCAACCAATCTCACACTTCTTTTAGCCGCTGAAACTCTTAACTTATCCCTAGGCCGAGTTAGTATTTCGCGATTGAAACACCGTACTTACCCCTTTCGTGAATCTAACTCTCCCGAGCTTAGATAAATGGATGATTCACAATATCCTCTCCCGAGCTCAATTGTGAAAACAAAGAATAACAAAGGATAAGCAAACCTTGATAACTTTATTGCATTGAATCAAAGACAAAGTACAATCTCCTCTCACAAATACTCGACAACCTTCACCTAATCCTTAAGAAGGTTTAGAACATAATGGAGGAGAAGAAAACAAGAATAGAAATCGGCTCTCTCCCTAGGTATTCCTGTTTTGTACATTGGGTGGCTAGGTCCTTATATAGGCTAGACCTAGGGCAAGCCTTTCCTAAGTAGAATACAACTTGGAGTAGGGAACAAGTCAAGTACATAATAATAAAAAATATTTCCAAGTTTACTTCGGCTAAGGGGTTTTCCTGCGTGGTCTTCCTTTGGGCTTTTCCTTGTGCTAGCCAGCTCCGATCCAAGGGCTTCAAGTCCAGACACGTTCCTTGGATTTTTATCTTTCCATCGCCTATAGTCTTGCTTCCTGTCTTTCTGCTGCTGCCTCGGCATCAGGTCCTACCTCGGCCTTGTCCCTGCCGCGGCATTGGTTCTCCTGCACAGATATGAAAACGCAGTAAAATGTGCATTTTTCTATAAATATTATCTAGATGAGTATAACTTCTAAATATATCACATTGAGTACATGCATTGGTCCGAGTGGGTGTATATTTGGTGATTAATGCCCATAAAAGGAGTAAAAAGTGATAGTGTGTTAAGCACTTATCATACCCCCAAACTCGAACTATTGCTTGTCCTCAAGCAATGCAAACCATCAATTTGCCGAACTCTACTCTCTCTTGGTCTTACATGTCCATCTATTCTCCCCACCATAGCTAGGCCTATTCTTTAGTCTTAACCACTCGGTTACCCAAGGGTTTACCTAGAAACAAACTATAAGAATTGTGAGTGTGTGCGTTTTTATGGACAAGTTGATTAAAGGCTTTCTTAGATAAACTCTAAGTTCAAGACAAGTAGAATTGGGTTAAGTGTTCTCTTCTTTTCTAAGCAACCAATCCTGGAGCCAATTTCGGGCACCTCAAGGGTTGTGTTTTCCCTTCACTAAATTTTTCTGTTTTTAAAATTACTTAAAACATACTAGAGCCAATTTCGGGCACCTCTAGCATGAAGAAGAGTTCTTTCTAGAGCCGGTGATAGGCACCTCTAGTTACTTTCCCAAAAATATAAGTCTTTCTCACCTAAGTTTATTAAAAGAATTCCTATAATCCAACAAGTCCCAAAAGTGTTTAAAGTTCTTCCTATAGTAAGCTTCTAAGTTTTCATCCTTAAGCATCCTAAGATTAAGCCCTCTTAACAGAACCTAAACATGGTAAGGAGAAAGATTTCTACAGCCTTAAAGAATAAACTAAGGCAATACTGATGATAAGCAGTGCAAAAGTGTAGGCAGTTAATTCAAGTAAGGCGGGGAGCATAAAAATTGAAAAAAAACCCACTGGAATACTTCCTTTTTGGCAAGGCCGCGGCAGTAGATTGCTGCCTTGGCAGTGAATTTGCACCCCCAAACTCAAACCAAGCATTGTCCTCAATGCTTTATATTTGAAGAAGTAAGCGGCAAAACAAAATATGAATATAATAAACAACAAATAGAAACAGTAAAAGCAAATAATATTGAATTAAGGACAAAGAAATTTAAAGCGACTCTGAAGAGCTGCTTGTAACAATTTTCCTCCTTGGCCTTGATGCCAAATGCTTTGTCTTTGGTGAAGGCGATGGTTGTGCCTTTGCTTGCCGGGGCGGTTGGACTCGAGTGGGTGGTGTCCGTTGCCTTGGGTCCTCTACCTTGTCTTTGTCATAATAAGAACAAAAGAAAAACAACAAGTATATATTAAATGTCCTAAAATAAAGTTAAAAGAAATTATTCCTATAGATTACGGAAAAGAAAGGATAGAAGGTCGCAGCATTAATTCTTCATAGGAGGGCGTGATAGGGCATCTTCTAAGGTGATGGTCTCCATAGTTTTTATGTCCTGTGGCCCAAAATAGTGCTTCAAGCGTTGGCCATTTACTTTGAATTCATGGCCATCTTTTAGTGATTTGATCGTTACGGCTCCATGGGGGAAAACTCGAACGACCTCAAATGGGCCTGACCATCTGGATTTGAGTTTTCCTGGGAACACTCTAAGCCTGGAGTTAAAAAGGAGGACGTGCTGCCCCGGCAGGAACTGCCTTGGCAGTAACTTTCGGTCATGCCATCTCTTTGTTTTCTCTTTGTAGATTTTGGCATTCTCATAGGCTGCTGTCCTGAATTCTTCTATCTCATTGAGATCTAGCAGTCTTTTCTGTCCGGCTTTTTCCCAATCCATATTTAAGTTCTTTACTGCCCAATATGCTTTATGCTCGATTTCTATAGGCAAATGACAAGCTTTCCCGAACACAAGCTTATATGGTGATGTTCCTAATGGGGTTTTGAATGTTGTCCTGTAGGCCCATAAAGCATCATCAAGACGATAAGACCAATCCTTTCTAGATGGATTTACCACTTTTCAAGGATCTGTTTTAGTTCCTTATTGGATATTTCAGCTTGCCCATTTGTCTGTGGATGATATGCCGTAGCGAGCTTGTGGGTGATGCCGAGTTGCTTTAGTGCCACGGCAATAAGTTTGTTATCAAAGTGTTTTCCTTCGTCACTTATTATTGCTCTAGGGATTCCAAACCTTGTAAAAATATTTTTCTTGAGAAATCTTTGAACTGTCTTGGAATCATTGTGAGGTGTGGCGATTGCTTTGACCCACTTTGATACGTAATCCACTGCCACTAAGATATAAAGGTTTCTTTGAGAAGATGGAAAGGGCCCCATGAAATCTATGCCCCAAACATCGAACAGCTCTACTTCCAGTAAGGGTTGTAAGGGCATCTCATGTCGTCTTGAAATTTTGCCCGTGCGTTGGCAGCGATCACAGTTCTTGTAATAGTCGTGGGCATCTTTGTAGAGTGTGGGCCAGTAGAGGCCGGATTGCAGCACCTTTGCTGTTGTTCTATTTCCTCCAAAATGCCCACCGCAAGGTGAGTCATGACAGTGCTGGAGTACTGCTTTTTGTTCTTCTTCTGGCACACATCTTCTTATAACCTGATCTGCACAATGCTTAAACAGAAGATGGTCGTCCCAGAAATAATGCTTTGCATTATGCTGAAACCTCTTCTTTTCGTTATGGTTAAGGTTATAAGGGATAATACCACTAACTAGATAATTAACAAGATCAGCATACCAGGGGGTGGATGTTACTACGGCAATGTCTTCTGTCAAAGTTGCGGAGATGTATTCAAACAATGCCGCGGAAGCGCGGTTGTATACTGCTGCAGCCTCTGTCTCGGCAGTATCCCTTGCAGTTGTAACAATTTGCAGTATTTGTTCATCTGGAAATTCATCTTGTATTTCTTCAAGTGAGTGGGTATTGTCCTTGTTCTCCAGTCTAAAAAGATGATCGACCACTTGGTTTTCCGTACCCTTACGGTCTTTGATTTCAACATCAAATTCTTGTAAAAGAAGGATCCATCTAATCAGTCTAGGCTTGGCATCCTTCTTTGAGAAGAGGTATTTAATTGCTGAATGATCGGTGTGGACAGTGACCCTAGTTCCGATGAGATATTATCGAAATTTGTCAAAGGCAAATACCACTGCTAGTAATTCTTTTTCTGTTGTGGTGTAGTTGATTTGTGCATCATTGAGCGTTTTACTAGCATAGTAGATCACATGGAACAGATTATTCTTCCTCTGCCCAAGTGCTGCCCCGACAACATGATCACTAGCATCACACATCAATTCAAATGGCAACGACCAATCCGGTGGGATTACTATTGGTGTAGTGATTAGCTTCTCCTTGAGAGTTTCGAATGCTTCAGTGCATTCCTCATTAAAATCGAATTTCCTATCTTGTTCAAGCAAGTTGCAAAGAGGTTTAGAAATTTTGGAGAAATTGGAAATAAACCGTCTATAGAAACCTGCATGGCCCAAGAAGCTTCGGACCTCTTTCACAGAAATTGGTGGAGGTAAATTCTTTATCACATCTATCTCAGCTTTATCCACTTCTATTCCTTGTGATGATATTTTGTGGCCTAATACAATACCTTCATTTACAATAAAATGGCATCTTTCCCAATTTAGGACTAGATTGGATTCCTCACATCTTTGTAGCACTTTTTCGAGATTGTCGAGGCAGTGATCAAAGCTGTCTCCAAAGACTGAGAAATCATCCATGAATATCTCCAAGAAGTCCTCTATTATGTTAGAAAAAATTGTCATCATGCATCTCTAAAATGTTGTCGGGGCATTGCAAAGGTCGAACGACATCCTTCTAAATACATAAGTGTCGTATGGGCAAGTGAAAGTGGTTTTTGCTTGGTCTTCTGGATCAATAGCAATTTGATTGTATCCTGAATAACCATCAAGAAAACAGTAATAAGGTTTACCAGCAAGTCTATCAAGCATTTCATCAATGAAGGGTAAAGGGAAGTGATCCTTCTTTGTTGCCTTATTCAACTTGCAATAATCCATATAAACCCTCCAACCGGTCACAGTCCTAGTTGGTATTAGTTCGTTGTTCTCGTTGGTTATGACAGTCATACCACCTTTCTTAGGTACACATTGTACCGGGCTTACCCATGCACTGTCAGAGATAGGATAAATAATTCCTGCATCAAGCCACTTGATTATTTCCTTACGTACTACCTCTTTCATAGCGTGGTTAAGTCTCCTTTGAGCTTCAATAGTGGGCTTATGGTCTTCTTCTAGGAGGATTTTATGCATACATACCGCTGGACTTATTCCTTTCAAATCATCAATTGACCATCCAATTGCCTTTTTGTGTTGCCGCAGCATTGCTATTAAGGTCTGTTCCTATTCTGGCAACAACTTAGAAGAAATAATTACCGGCATCGTGTGGTTATCTCCCAAATAAGCATATTTTAGTTTTTCTGGTAAGGGTTTTAATTCTGTAACAAACGGTTCTTTATTTACAGATTGTTCATTCTTCCCTTTATACTCTAATGGTTCAAAGTACTTACCTGGAAGATGTGTTGTCCAATTAGCTTCCTCCTTCTCGGTTGTCTCAGCACTGTTCAAAGAACTGCTGTAACAGTCATCCATATCACTGCCGAGGCATACCTGGGGTATGTCATGGAGATCACTGCCAAGGCAGTTGTTGCTAAAACAAGGTATTGTGTAATCTTCATTTGTTTCATCCAGCATTTGACATTCTTCTTCTAGTTCGTCGTGTCTCTTCATCAATTGACACACATTTAATTTGATTTCTTGATCATTGATTCTCATTGTTAGTTCTCCTTTTTCCACGTCAATGAGGGTGCGTCCAGTTGCAAGGAAAGGTCTCCCAAGGATGATCGGTACATTGTCATCTGCTTCACAATCAAGGACAAGGAAGTCATCTGGAAAAATAAACTTATCTACTTTTACCAGTATGTCCTCGATTTTGCCTTCAGGTTGCACATAGGATCGATCCGCTAGTTGGAGCATCACTGTTGTAGGCTTCGCCCTTCCAATTCCAAGCTTTTGAAAGACTGATTTGGGCATGAGGTTTATGCTTGCTCCAAGGTCGCATAGGGCCTTACCTTCATAATTCTTACCTATCGCACAAGGTATAGTAAAGCAGCCGGGATCTTTTAACTTTGGTGGCATGCGGTTATGCAGCATTGTCATGCATCCCTCGGTAGCAGTCACTGTCTCAAACTCACTTATTTGCTTCCTCTTTGACACCATGTCCTTTAGGAACTTGGCATAGTTCGGCATTTGTTTAATAGCTTCAACGAAAGGTATGTTGATGTGGACTTGTTTCAAGATGTCGAGGAATTTCCTGAATTGCTGGTCCTGTTTTTGCTTTTTCAACCTTTGTGGGAAAGGTGGTGGTGGTCTCATCTCATCCAGGGTTTCTTTAGTTTGAAATTTAATACCTGACACCACTGGAGTTGTTGCTGCCTCGGCATGCTGCTCAGGAGCTGTAGTGCTTTTTGTCGGGGCAGTGTTGTCAGTTTCAGTTTGCTCGGCCTCTTCTTTTGGTTGATCCACTGATTGAATTTGGCTCTCTGGGATCTTCTCCTTCAGCTTTAGACCACTCCTAGTAGTGATTGCTTCGCACTGTTCATGGCTCATTACCTTAGCAACTTCAGTATTGCTAGGTAGTCCTCCTTGTCGTCTAGTGTTTATGCATTGAGCAAACTGCCCAACCTGAGTTTCCAGCGTTTTAATGGTCGCTTCTTGATTTTGCAACCTCATCTCAGTTCTATTCATGAAGGCATCTGTCCTCTTGATGAAATTGCTATTCTTTACCATGTATGACTCAGTTTTCATCATGAAGGCCTTTAGCGTGTTCTCCAATGAACTTACCGGTTGCTGCTGCATCTGCTGCGGCGGCATTGACTGCTGGACTTGCTGTTGCGGCATCGGTTACTGAAATCCCGAAGGTTGGGTGATTGGCTTTAAGGCATTACTTGAGTTGCTCCATGATAGGTTTGGATGCCTCTTCCATGAGGGGTTGTTTGTGTTGGACATCATATTGTTGCGATTGTAGTTCCCAACATACATACCAGTTTCTTGATTCATGCAATTAGAGGAACTGTGGTTACCTCCACATAAGTCACAATATGAATCAATTACCTTGACCTCACGGGTATTTTGTTGTAACTGCAAGTTTTGCACCATCTTGGTAAGAGAGGCCAATTGTGCTGCCACTGAACTTGATGTGTCTAATTCATTTACCGTGGCTTGGCGTCTTACTCCTCCTCGCCTAGATGTAGGAAACTGAAAGTCATTCTTTGCGAGTTTATTTAATATTTCAATAGCTTCCTCAGGTGCTTTATCCAGGAGTGTTCCATTTGCCGAGGCATCTAACATCATCCTTGTCGGGGCATTTGTGGCATTGTAAAACATTGTCACTTGTGTCCATAGGGGAAATCCATGCAAAGGACACTTGTGCAATAGCTCCCTGTAGCGTTCTCATGCCTCGTACATTGGTTCGTCTTCTGCCTGTCGAAAAGAAGTAATTTCATTACGGATTCTATCATATAAATTAGTGGGATTAAAACGAGTAATGAAATCACGGCAAAGTTCACTCTAAGATCCAATAGATCCTGCTGGAATGCTATTTAACCAAGCTTTCGCCCTATCCCTCAGTGAATAGGGGAATAGCTTTAATCGCAAGACATCTTCATGGACTCCTTGGATTTTGAAAGAGTTGCAGATTTCCATGAAGGACTTGAGGTGCTGCCTTGCGTCTTTAGTTGCAGACCCACCAAATTGTCCAATTGTATTTAACATATTGAACATAACAGGTTTTAGTTCAAAATGGGTTGCTTCAATCTCCGGGGTGACGACTCCTGGGTTTAATCCGTTTAAGTGCTCTTCCAAGAAGTCTCTGACAGTGAGATGCCGCGGCCCAGGTGGCGGTGGAAGTCCTCCATTGCTGCCAGGTAAGTTTTGTCCTGCCGGGTGTTCTGCCATGCCTCCTTGGATCTGTCTCCTCAACCTTTGCCTTGTTCTTTCGATCTCTGGATCTAACTCGTACAAGGGGTTGGTTGGATTGGCCCTGGTCATACACCACGAAAAACAAAAGTAAAATAAAAATAAAAATAAACAAGAAAATAAAGAAAACAAAATTTAGTTGTCAGTCCTCGGCAACGGCGCCAAAAACTTGTCGAGTGTCAAAAGTGCGCGTTTAGTGCAAGTGGACACATCAAAAGTAATAAGTGATAAGTATTTTATCGAGTTATCGTCTCCTCAGGGACCGGTATACTTAGCTTTGTTCACCTTCTTGTTCTGTAGAAAAGTAAAGAACACAAGTGAGTTGATTTGATTTACCTAAACTAAAATAACTAAATAAAAATAAAAGGTTGAAATAGTAGAGAGAGATGGGCTAAGATCCAGTTGCGTCGTATTGTGGATTTGATTGACTTGTCTCTGTCCAATGCAATTGTATATCACTGCCTCGGCAGCATTGCAGTTTACTGCCTTGGCAGCGACAATACTGTCCCCCGCGACAATCCCATGCTCGTGGGTAGACTTTATCAAAGTTCGGCAAAGTGTCCTTGGATGACTCCGCTTATCCCTAAGTCAGAGTGTTGTTGATGACTAGTCCTTGATGATACCTCCCGGCGTGAACCAATTATACTCACCAACCAATCTCACACTTCTTTTAGCCATTGAAACTCTTAACCTATCCCTAGGCCGAGTTAGTATTTCGCGATTGAAACACCGTACTTACCCCTTTCGTGAATCTAACTCTCCCGAGCTTAGATAAATGGATGATTCACAATATCCTCTCCCGAGCTCAATTGTGAAAACAAAGAATAACAAAGGATAAGAAAACCTTGATAACTTTATTGCATTGAATCAAAGACAAAGTACAATCTCCTCTCACAAATACTCGACAACCTTCACCTAATCCCTAAGAAGGTTTAGAACATAATGGAGGAGAAGAAAACAAGAATAGAAATCGGCTCTCTCCCTAGGTATTTCGTGTTTTGTACATTGGGTGGCTAGGTCCTTATATAGGCTAGACCTAGGGCAAACATTTCCTAAGTAGAATATAACTTGGAGTAGGAAACAAGTCAAGTACATAATAATAAAAAATATTTCCAAGTTTGATTCGGCTAAGGGGTTTTCCCGCGTGGTCTTCCTTTGGGCTTTTCCTTGTGCTAGCCAACTTCGATCCATGGGCTTCAAGTCCAGACACGTTCCTTGGATTTTTATCTTTCCATCGCCTATAGTCTTGCTTCCTGCCTTTCTATTGCTGCCTCGGCATCAGGTCCTGCCTCGGCCTTGTCCCTGCCGCGGCACTGGTTGTCCTGCACAGATATGAAAACGCAGTAAAACGTGCCTTTTTCTATAAATATTATCTAGATAAGTATAACTTCTAAATATATCACATTGAGTACATGCATTGGTCCGAGTGGGTGTATATTTGGTGATTAATGCCCATAAAAGGAGTAAAAAGTGATAGTGTGTTAAGCACTTATCAAAGGCCAACGCCGGTTAAACCCACTGATGATGGAAGTTGTGAATAAAGAGAAACAAAAAATTCTTGATGCCGACTTCATCTACCAGATATCAGACAGTAATTGGGTAAGTCCGGTCCATGTGTTCTCGAAGAAAACCAGAGTAACGATAATAAAAAATTCGGAAGGTGAATTAGTTCCAACAAGAGTGCAAAATGGATGGCGAGTATGCATCAATTACAGAAGTTAAATTCATTACTAGAAAAAATAATCATTTTCCACTTCCATTTATAGATCAAATGATAGAACGTTTAGACGGAAAATATCACTACTGTTGTCTTGATGGTTTTTCAAGTTTCTTTCAAATTCTTGTGACGCTTGAAGACCAAGAAAAGACTACATTTACTTGTCCGTTTGGCACATTTGCCTATCGAAGATGTCGTTTGGGCTATGTAACGTCCCAGATACGTTCCAGAGATTTATGGTAAGCATATTCTCCGACTACATCGAGAAGGAATTGAGGTATTTATGGATGACTTTACAGTTTATGGTAATTCTTTTGACGAATGTTTATTGAATTTGAAAAAGGTTTTAAAACGATTTCTTGATTTTGATCTTGTGTTAAATTATGAAAAATGTCATTTCATGGTTGATAAAGGGTTAATATTAGGGCATATTGTTTCTTCTGATAGGATGGTTGTGGATAAAGCAAAAACCGATATTATTTGTTCACTTCCTTACCCCGAAACTGTGGAGGATGTTCTTTCTTTTTTATGTTATATAGGATTCTACCGCAAGTTCATTGATGAGTGCCTAAAAGTCTTATTCTTTATACGAATTTCCCACTTGATTATTGCTAATAAAGGACAAATTTAATGGCAATATTGGATAATTCTGCTTATTTCCATATTTCAGCATCCCAATACTGTATTCATGAATTTATCTATTATTTGGCATAAACCAGGTACGGTTAATGGTTTCTTCTCTTAGACAGGAAACTACCACATAGGAAACGCCAGATAGCATGATGGATGCTGGAAGCTGAAGCTGAAATGCAGATAAGCACCTGTCTCGGTAGCACTTTGATGCCCCGGCAGCACTTTAATGCCTCGGCAGCATCTGAGGCTGCGGCAGCACCTGGAACATAAATGTCGATATGATAGGCGATCTAAAGAGAAAAATAAGGTGGACGTTTTAAAACAAGAGGCATAGAAATCGGAGCTGAGGAACACACGGAAAGTCAAGGTCAAAGGCCACGCGGGAAAATAATCCTTATAGGAATAAACTAGGAAATAAAATAAATATCTTTTATTTATGTACTTAACTTGTGTTTTACTCAAAGTTATATTCGTACTTTGGAAAGGTTTGCCCTAGGTCAAGCCTATATAAACCATAGCCTATGTAGAGAGGAGGATATCTCGAAATCAAGTTTCATAGAAAACCCTAAACTCCTCCATCGTCCCCTTGGGGTTTAGGTTAGTTTGTGGAGTAGTTGTGGAAGAAAATTATACTTTGTTTCTTGTTTCATGCAATAAAATTATCAAGGTTTGCTTATCCTTTGTTATTCCTTGTTCTCGTATTCAAGCCCGGGAGGGAAGTTTGTGAGTAATCCATTTATCTAAGCTCGGGAGAGTTAGATTCACGAAAGGGGTAAGTACGATGTTTCAATCGCGAAACACTAACTTGGCCTAGGGATAGGTTAAGAGTTTCAGCGGCTAAAAGAAGTGTGAGATTGGTTGGTGAGTATAATTGGTTCACGCCGGGAGGTATCATCAAGGACTAGTCATCAATAGCACTCTGACTTAGGGATAAGCGGAGTCATTCAAGGACACTTTGCCGAACTTTGGTAAAGTCTACCCACGAGCAAGGGATTGCCGTGGTGGACAGTATCGTCGCTGCCAAGGCAATAATCTGCAGTACTGCCGAGGTAGTGATGTACAATGGCATGAGACAGAAACAAGTCAATTGAACCCACACTACGAAGCACACTAACCTACCCCACTTTTCCATCCTTGATTTCTTGATCATTTATCTTTATTGCTTTATTTAGTTTTCCTAGTTATAATCCAACTCAATTATCTGTGTTTTTACTTTTCCATTGTGCAGGAAGAATAAATTGTGTAAGTAAAGTCAATCCCTGTGGGTTCGGCATCTTAAATACTTCAATCTGACAAAAGGTGGAAGGACGAATTCTTCATCATAAAAGCAAGACTGTCTAGCCTCCATCAGATTTGGCGCCGTTGCGGGGATTGGGATTCCAACTTTCCTTTTTATTTTTCTTGCACTACTATCTTAGGAAATTAGTTTAATTATTTTTGAGTTATTTGTTTTAGGAAATAAGTTTAATTATGTTTGTGTTATTTGTTTTATCTTAGGAAGGAAATTCAAGAAGAAGAAGCCATGAAGCACATAAAACAGTCCAAAAATCAAATCCACCGTCCCACCTAAGACGCGGTCAAGGCGGCTGGCCGCCCAAACGCAAGTGACGGCGGTTTCTTTCTCAACAAACTCCACACAAACTGATGACCCTCAGAATACAGAAGAGGCCAAGACGCAACATATACAAATTGCTTTATCTTTTCCTGGTCTCTTAATTTTTTCTTGTCTTTTATTGTTGCCTTACGTTCAGATGCATACATTGAGGAGAATGCATCCCTCGAGTTTGGGGGGAGTATTGATCCAATCTTCTGCCTTATAAAAATATCTGTCATGTATGGAAATTATTCGGATTATCCTACTATTGCTTTAAATTTTGTCTTTACAACAATTACAGTCTTATGCAATTTTTTTTTTAAGTTTGCTGAATTTTATTGAAACTGCCTCGGCAGCAATATATTCTCCAGCCGCCGCAGCAGTATGCACCATTCACCAGACTTGAATTCGGAAAGGTCTCTTAGGATTAGTACTTAGGATTAGACTATGAGCCTGAAATCACATAAACACTGCTAGTCTAAGTTGATTTTAGAAGTTCTTTTCTTTGAAAAGCAATAAGGACTTAGGCTTAGATTTTAACTAGAGGTGTCTATCAACGGCTCTAGTATAGTTCTTAGAGGTGCCTATCACCGGCAGGACCTAATGCCGAGGCTGCAGTAGAAAGACAGGAAGCAATACTGTAGGCGATTGGAAGAGAAAAATCCAAGGAACGTTTCTGGACATGCAGCACATGGATCGGAGCTGGTGAGCACGAGGAAAAGCCCAAGACAAGGCCACGCGGGAAAGCTTCTTAGTTGAAATAAACTTGGAAATATTTTATTTATGTACATAACTTGTTCCCTACTCCAAGTTATATTCTACTTAGGAAAGGTTTGCCCTTTGCTAAGCCTATATAAGACCTAGCCGTCTAAGGGAATAGGAGAGCCGATTCTTAGAGAGTTCACCCTAAGACTCAATGTTTTCTTTCTCTCAAATTATGTTCTAAGTTTTCTTTGGGTTTAGGTGAAGGTTGATAAGTATTTGTGAGAGGAGATTGTACTTTGTTCTTTGTTTCAATGCAATAAAACTATCAAGGTTTGCTTATCCTTTGCCATTCTTTGTTCTTACATTCAAGCTCGGGAGAAAAGTTTGTGAGTAATCCATTTATCTAGACTCGGGAGAGTTAGATTCATGAAAGGGATAAGTACGGTGTTTCAATAGCGAAATACTAACTCGGCCTAGGGATAGGTTAAAAGTTTCAGCGGTTAAAAGAAGTGTGAGATTGGTTTATGGGTATAATTGATTCACTCCGGGAGGTATCATCAAGGAATAGTCATCAACAATACTTCGACTTAGGGATAAGCGGAGTCATTCAAGGACATTTTGCCAAACTTTGGTAAAGTCCACCCACGAGCAAGGGATTGCCGCAGCGGAAAAGTATCGTCGCTGCCAAGGCATTAATCTGCAGTGTTGCCGAGGCAGTGATGCACAATTGCATTGGACAGAGACAAGTCAATCAAGTCCACAATACAACACAACTGGATCCTGCCCTCTCTCTTAATCAGATATCATCTTTATTCTTAGTTTTCTTTATTTCAAATTTTTTAGTTTCATCAAAACCAAAATTACTTGTCTTTATTTTATTTTATTTTACAGAGCAAGAAGACGAAGGAGGCATATTAAGTATACCAATCTCTTTGTAGACGATACTCGATTATACTAATCACTTTATTACTTGTGATGTGTCCACTTGCACCAATTGCGCACTTTTGACACGCAACAGATAGATGTCATTAAAAAAAGAGAGTATAATTTTATACAAGGCAATAAAGTTTAGGAACTTTTCTCATTATCTTAAGGTACAAAACAATTGGTTGTAAATTAATATTTAAAACTAAGAGGGATGTAAATGATAATGTGGACAAGTATAAGGCATGTCTTGTATCTAAAGGATATACTCTAAAAGAAGACATTGATTTTGTAGAGACTTTCTCTGAAGTTATATTGAAAGACTCTTTCAAAATAATCTTGACACTTGTTGCTTTTAATCTTGAGCTACATAAGATAGATGTTAAGCTTGTGTTTTTCAATGGCAACATTGAATAAATTAATTATATGGTACAATCATTGATAATGATACAAAATTAATGAATGTAAATTAAAGAAATCCATCTATGAGCTTAAGTTTGACTCTCATTAATAAAATTATAAATTTTATATTGATTATCTTCTTCGGTTTTGTGATAAATTTGGTTGAAAATTGTATGTATTACAAGTTCAGTGGGCGTAAGCTAAGTGATACTCATATTACTAAAGAAGAAGAAAAAATTCAGTGCCCTAAAAGTAATCTTGAAATTTATAAGATAAAAAAGATTCCATATATATATAAGTTATGGAGAATCTAATTTATGCTTAAGTATGTATGCATTTGGATATTGCATACATTATTAGAATGTTAGACAAATATTTAAATAAATCTAATATAGAACATTGGATAGCAGCCAATAAAGTTATGGAATATCTTTATAGAACAAAAAAAATTACATGCTCACATATCGAAGTTCTGGTAAGTTAGAGATCGTCAAGTTTATAGTCTTCGATTCTACTAGAATATTGATGCAAAAGACTTTGTCATATGAGCTGCTAATTATAGATTTAATAGAAAGATCACTTTAGTTATTTTGTGACAATAAATATACATCATTTATTCTATATACAACAGGAACACTTTAAAATTTAGTTCCTAATTGTTAAAGAAAATTCAGATTGTTTGTATGTCTATAGAGCATATTTGGTACAAACTCCATAGTTGCGCACTTATTGAGAAACTATCACCCTAGATCTTTCATGAGCAAACTTCTCATATAGGTGTAATAATATATAAGTATATTCAGTTTTAGTGGGAGTTTGTTACTTTGATAAATGCTCATTCGTTTTAGACACAATTTCGGTTACTTCAATATAAAGTTAATTTCTGCAGAAATGAAGTTATTTTGGCTTATGCACACTCTAAATTCAGTAAAGTTTGATCTCACTAAAGTTTAAGAGGACTAGTTGGAAATAGGCATGTTCGGTTCACATTTATATGTAATTTCCATGCTACGCATCCATGATTGATCTATGTCATTTGATTATGTGTGTATACGTGACCATTGATGGGTCCAGTCATGATTGATATGATTGAAGACTGCTTTGATTCTATATGTATATAATTGATGAACGAGATTGTTATAAAATATTTATTATATGATAGCAAATTTTGAGCTCATAAGGTTATACATTTGTCAGGAAACATATGTTGCACAAGTGGGAGATTGTTAGATTAAAATTCAATAATAATGGCACATATATATAATGTATATTGCTATTATAAAGTTTAACACGTAATTAAGTGACCAATTATGTTACATGTGTTATATGTATTAGATTGTCATGGAATTAAAAGTGTAGATACCATAAGGTGTATTTATAATTTGATGAGGGGTAAAATTATAAATACTTAAAGTTTAACACTAAATTACTTGTTGAATAAGAAACAGGCAAAACCCCGCTTGATCCGATGGATTCTACTCTTACAAGATTTTAATATCCAAATCAAAGATAAAAAGGATGTGAAAATTTAGTTGTGGATCACTTGAGTCGACTTCTCGTTCCTCAACATGGCAAACCGATCGAAGAGAAATTTTCCAAGGAACATTTATTCCTTGCGCAAACAATGGTTCCATGGTACGCCGACATGGTCAATTATTTATCCACGGGGGTACTTCTGCCTGATATACCAAGTTCTGAGTTAAGCCGAATTAAGCGATAATCTCAATTGTTAATTTAGGATGATCCAAACATAAGGAAACATTGTTCAGACCAGGTAATTTGACGTTGTGTTGCCGAAAGCGAGTTAATTTCTATCCTTCACTTTTGTTATTCTTACTCTTGTGGAGGTCATTTTGGACTCAAACGAACTGCATATATAAACTTGAAAGTGGAATTTATTGTCCTAACATTTTTCATAATGTATATTTATTCTGTAAATGATGTGAAAAATGTCAATGTGGCGGTAATTTAAGTCGTAGAAATGAGATGCCTCTTATTCCAATTCGTGTTTGCGAAATATTTGATGTATGGGATATCAATTATATAGGTCCGTTTGTTTCATCTTTTGGTAAATTTTACATAATTCTAGTTGTTGATTATTTTTCGAAGTGGGTAGAAGCTAAGGCCACTCATAATAATGATGCTAGAACTACTATTGAATTTATAAAAACATTTATTTTTCCTAGGTTTGGCACTCCAGAGGCGATAATTAGTGACCAAGGAAATCATTTTTTTAACTACATCAATGAGGCATTATTGAAGAAATATGGTGTCACTCAAAGAATCTCTACAGCTTACCATCCATAAACGAATGGACAAGAGGAAATTTCAAATCGGGAAATTAAGTCCATTTTAGACAAGATTGTGAAGCTGAATAGGAAATATTGGAGTTTGAGATTAAATGATGCCTTATGGGATTATCGTACTGCTTACAAAGGTCCTATCGGCATGTCACCATATCGCCTAGTGTTTGATAAACCATGTCACTTACCGGTCGAATTGGAACATAAAGCTTACTGGGCAGTAAAAGAATGTAATATGCAAATGGATGCCGTCGGCGAAACCAGGAAACTTCATATTCAAGAGCTTGAAGAAATTAGGCGCAATGCTTATGACAGTTCTCAAATATATAAGGATAAAACTAAAGAATTTTATTATTGCCATATTTCCTTTAAATCTTTTAGTGTCGGTCAAAAAGTTTTGCTTTTTAATTCTAAATTGAAAATTTTTGCAGGAAAATTTCTATCAAAGTGGTCCGGACCCTTTATTGTGACTATAGTATTTCCACATGGTACAATTGAAATTCAAGACAATTCAGGGGCTCGGTTCAAAGTAAAAGGAAAACGGTTGAAGTCGTATTACGAGAGTGCCTTCGTTGGTTTAATTAAAGAAATCGACTTGAAGAAGCCTGAAGCTTGAATCAGGTCATCGAGCATGATCGTCATTAGCATGATCGTTAATTGAAATTTTGCTAGCTTGATACATTTAGGTTCCCAAAATTGTGTGTCGAATATTTGAGTAGCCATAGTATATATTCAGTTGAAATGAACAAGGCTATGCGACTTGATCAAGCATGATCATCATTAGATCTAGGAGTATTCCTTTTTCCTCTCTTTTAATTTTTAGTTTATGTTTTGAGGCAAAATAGCTTAAGTGAGGGGGAGGGGGATTGCATTCCAAGTTTCACCTTGCTTATTTAATATTTGAAAACTTTTTATTATTTATATTAATATACTTGAAATTGCTTGTTGCCTTTTATTTAATTTGTTACATCTCTTAAATTTTCTTGATGAATTTTGATCTTGCTTTGGTTGTAACTTAGGATGCATGATAATTTGTTGACATGATTAGTGACTTCTGATTAAAATCCTTTGATGTTCCATGATTGGTTAATTGAAATGTTGCTAGCTTGATACATTTACCCTTTTTTGTGAGTTTTGAGCCTAATGAGCATAATCTTCTCATTCTTGCTCTTTGTTTCATTTGTGTGTAACGAACTAATTTTTAGCATTCTAGAACCTATGATGCTTTGGTATGATAGAGGCACCTAAGTTTAATCATTTCATTTCCTAAATAGCCTACCTTTTATTTTTATCCCTTAGTGAACCATTTTGAGCTTGTAACCATTTCTTGTTTTTCACTTTATTAATGCAACCCAAAACCTTTCTTTTTTTTTTCTATATTTCCATATTTTCACACCCTTGTCAAGACATAAGATCACATTTGTCCCACGAAAAAATAAAAAAATAAAAAAAGAAGAAATAAAGAGTAGATTCGAAAACAAAAGGAAAAAAGAATTAAAAAAAGGAATAAAAAAGGTACAAGTACTGTTTGAAAAAAAAAAGAGAAAAAAGTATCAAAACTTTCAAAAAGGAGAAACAAAAAAATGGTTTATTGATTTAATCTTTCTATTTCATTGTACTTGATTTATGTCGTAGTTTATTTCTTATATTTTACATCTTTTTTTCTTGGCACTTAACCCATTTATTTTCAGCTTTTTCCCTACAATCACCTTACCCCGCTACAACCCTGCTTAAAGACATCTTGACTTTTGCATCATGTTCAAACTTTAGTAGTGGAGATTAAATTTATTTGCAGGCTTATGGTAATACATTAATCAGATTCAGCTTGAGCGATTCTTTTAATCTTAAACACGTTGAGCGAAATGAGTGAACCCTTGTGAGGGTATCAAGTTTTCCTTCATTAAATTATCTAAGAATTGGAATGTCTTGTTTTTCTTCAACTTGTTCCTAGTCTTTCCACAGGCTTGATTTTTTTTCTTATTTACAATAATTGCTTTGATTTTCTTTCATTGAGGAGATTGAGACATGTAGTGAATTAAAGGTTGAGAACTTCTGATTTTGGTATGTTAATTGAGGAAAGCTTGAGTACAAGCATTGAATAAGTGAGGGGGAATTTGATAAGTGCTCAAAATAGTTAATAATTTGTGTTTAATTACTCCTTGATTCAATGATTTATTACTGATTTAACTATTTTCGTGTGTTTTTGTACATGACTGTGAATGCTGGAAAGTGCACTTAAATGGCTGAGTTTTGAAGTTTTTATTTTATTTTCTAGAACGAGTCTGGATAGTGGGCATGATTTTGGCATTGAAAATCTGACGTGGCATCTGGTCAGTAGCTTCTAGAAGATGACGTCACTAGCGCGTGATAACTTATCAGTTTTCCAAATAGCTTATCAGTCGAGATTTAAATTTCAAAATTGGGATTTATCTTTTTTATTAGAATTTAAATAATTTTAGATTTTAGGATTTATTTCTTGCTATTTTTAGGGTTTGTAAAAGGCTATAAATACCTACCTTGGGTAAGCCTTGATATCTATAAAAAATCTCATCTATTTTCTCTTTGTTTAAGTTTTATAATAACTTTCTTTCTTTATTTTCTTATTTTTATTTATTTTATTTTATTTTATTTTCTATGTTAAGCATAATTCTTTCCATAATTATGCTTAGTTAAGTTCTTTATAGCCAAGGGCTTAAGGAATGACTCGATCTAAATGTGAGGATTGAAAAGCGCATCAATAAAACTTCGACTTTTACTTCTTTTAGTTCTTTAAAACTTATTTCTATAATCAAATTGACTTCAAAACTAAAGATTGACTTTGGTCAAGACATTGATTTGATCATTTTTTGGGAGGAAAGATCGGCTATTGAAGCAAATCCGACTTCTTGAGAAAACACTTAGCAAATTGTTTGTTAAGAGAAAACTAAAATTGGATCAGTTATTATTACAATAACATAATCTATGTCGGTCTTGATAATTTAAATTTTTATCTACAAATATTGTATTGGTGGATTAATCCGTAAAACCAATATCGAAGATAGCACTTGGGTATTCAGTTTGAAAGTTTTGCCACAAGGATTGAACCTTGAAGGATGAGTACCGACGTAAAATCCTGAATTGAAAAATCCTTTTCCAATGATCCGTTAGAATCGAGTCAAAGCAAGAGCCTATGGCTAATTTTTATCATATTCAATTACTCATTTTTTTACTTCTTTTCAATTACTTAGTTTTTATTCGACAACCCCCCATTTTACTTAAACATCATTCAATATTCTTCTTTGATCTCCAATCAAACAAAGCATAATCAGGAAGTTTCTTAATCCCTTGGGATCGACCCTTACTTTTCCTTTACTATATTTAATTTCCTTATTTGTTATTGGAGAATAGTTGTGGAAAAGTGGGAAATTTTGTAAAAGATTGTAGAGCCGATAAAAAATTGCAAGAGACAATCAACCTAGTCCTAGAAGATAAAGCGAATGAAGGCGTTCTCTTAATGGCTAAAAATGAAGTTAATATAAAAAATGATATGTTTTACCTAGACTCGGGCGCAAGAAACCATATGTGCGGTCACAAGTACTTATTCAAAGAGATGCAAAAGATTGAAGGTTGTCATGTTGTAACACCCCAAAAACCAGTCTAGTCGAAATTATATCTCTATGGCTATGTATTTTATTTTGATATATATATATATATATATTTTTTACTTGAATTTTATAAAAAAATTATTTGATCTAATTTATAAATTCGGGGTTAAATTCTAACGATCAAATATTTTTGTTTTGATTAAAAGTTGGTTCGATCTTGTACCCCAAATCTATATACGACTTATAAAAATTAGTTTATTATTCTTATTAAAATAATATATATATAGAAAAATAAAACAAAACGTGGCAGCCAAATGAATTGGCCACCACAGATGGCCACTCGGCCACATCAAATTGAATGTGGCAAATTGCCACAAAATTGGCCAATTAAAATTGGCCACTTACATGGCCACGTGAAGCATGGAAATGAAGGGAGGCAAAATTTAAACATTATAAATAGGGGGAGGAGTTGTGATTTAATGCACAACAAGAGAGGCCAGCGAAAGGAAAAATATATATACGTTTCGGTGTTAGATTGGTGGTCTGATAATTTCGATATAATAATATCAAATCTCTGTTAGTATTGGGATAAGCTCAGACCCTTGATTAGTTTAAGTTTTGACATCAAATTTAATTAATATTTTTGTATTAATTCAATATTGTCTTATTAATTCTAATTAACTTTTATTAACGTAGTTTACGGGGTCGAACAAGAGCAATCGTTAACTTATTTGGAAACCAAAAATAAAGAGGTTATTATTCGAGAATCCTAAAAGCATTAAAATATCGTGATGAGTGTAGTAGAGTCATGGGACAAAGCTAAGTGCTTTTCCTATTTTATTTTATTGTTATTGATTGACATGTAGCATATTATTGGCAAGGAAATGACATAATACCATATAGGGTCATGGTAAGCTGTCGTAAGCTTTCTTTATTGCATTGATAATGTTAAATCTTTGAATCATTGAAATATTGGTCATTGAACTTATTAAAATGGACCTAAGGATCAAAATCATGGATATTGGTTCATGGAATATATGGAAATTATCATTGATGTTGTTAAAAGAATAGAATTATATTGGACCTTGGATTTGAGTGGAAACTGGATACAATTGGCATACCATAGAATTCATGAGCTTATTGGTACGAGTGGACTACGGTTCTTGGGCTACGGCCTATATTTGGTGAGGCGGAGGGATAATTTGTGTATTGGTCATTTTGGCAAGGCGAAGGGATGAGACCATTTATTGATTTCGCGAGGCGTAGGAGTTCGCGTATCCACTATCTTATCAATCCAAGGATGTAAATTGATTTATTATAATTCATATGAATCATTATAATTAGCATGAAAATATGTAATAATGATTGTATCTTATATGTTACTATTGGCTACCTCACTAGGCAAAGTATGCCTAACGCATTCATTTTCCATGTATTTTCAGGTTAAGGTCTTGTGGAGGAGCATTGGATCCCTTTTTGAAAGGTTTTTGGCAAGCTCACTAGTCAAGGGTATGTAAGTTTAACTATAGATACTCTTAAAATGGTGGCAACATGTTTTGTTAAACCCTAATTATGTATTTCGATATATGGGTAATGTGTAAGTTATGCATAGATTAGTATATTGTAAAATAACCTTAATGAGAAATGCTTCAAATAGTTGAATATGCATGCTTTAAGCTAAGTCATAAGGATTGGATTTCATTTACTAAGTCAAATGGATTAAAAATCAGATAAAACATGACATTATAGGTTAGGTGTATCAAAACGAATCCATAGTGTTTAGATACGACCTGCTTAAAATTCTTAAGATATATTTTTTTAATTAATAAGAAATGCCTTTAAATCCTTAGATGATGACAAGTTTTTAAATAATTCTGAAAATAAATAGGTGTCATTCATGAACAAATTATATAAAGATTGACTATTCAATCATATACTAATTCAAATCTAACTACCGAAAAATGTTATCGAATCCCGAAAACTCCGATCGTAGCATCTTCCGACCCAGTTCTCTACTAGGCCGGGAAGGGGATGTTACACATGTGTCGTTTGGAGTTGCATCAAAAGTATAGGTCAAAGGTTGAGGTACAATTTATTATTTACAAAAGGATGGCTTGATAGGGTCAATCCAAGATGTTTATTACGTTCCAGACCTTAAGATAAATATTTTGATTATGGGGCAACTCATGGAAAAAGGTTACTCAGTATTTTTGAAAGAGCAGATATTGCTCTTGAAGGACAAACAATGACATCTGATTGCAAGAGGTGAAATGAGAAAAATCGGATATACAAATTAAATTTGTGAAGCGTGCAAGAAAAATGTTTGCGAGCCGATATAGACGACAAGTCATCGCTATGGCATCTTCGATTTGGTCATCTATATCATGGTGGTTTAAAAGAGTTAGAAAAGAACATGGTGCACGGATTGCCAAACATGGATTATGATGGCAAATTTTGTGAAGAATGTGTGATTGACAAGAAAGCGAGAACATCGTTTCAAAAGAAGGCAGAATATCAAGCTAAACATCTTCACGATTTGATTCATACCGACATGTTAGGCTTGAAGGTTTTCGATGAATAACCGATTAAACTCGCCAAGTGATGGAGAAATGCTAATTTGGGTGATTTGTGGTCGAAGCAAAAAAGAAATAAAGAATTGGACATAAGGATTTATAGTGGTTCGGACTTCTAACCCAAGTCCTACATCCACTACCTTAGCTTCCTATAAGGATTTCCACAATTCACTAAGAATTCAACCTTTTGAGGAACAAAGCGATAACCTTACAACCTTGATTCACAACCCGAACCAAACATCTAAAGTTCACAACTGAACTTTGGGAATTCACTCACAAAGAGAATTATTAAGCAAACTTGAATCCTTATAATAAGGCTATTTTTTTGCAACTAAACTCTCACCCAATCCTAAGACACTTGAGCATACATAAACATTAAGCTCCCAAGTGTTGTCTACCCAAAAAGATGAGAATTATGATCTAAGACACTTTCTTGATCATATTCTTCTTACAATGTAAGCATTAGTCTTCTCTTGATGCTTGAGGCTTCCTTTTATCATCCCAAATGAGATTCTAGTCGTTGGTGACCTTTGGATTGATTTGGAGCCGTTTGGAGATGATTTCAAGGCTTATTTTTGCTTCTAGTATGATCAGTATCAAAACACGTGGAAGTTGTTTCGATACAGCTGCTTTGGGAAATAGTCGTTGAACCTGAATTTAAGAACCAGTATCGAAATACCTGGGATGCATTTCGAAAACCTTAGCTCATGGTATCGAAACAGGCCTAACCTGTTTCGATACTACTCCTAGTCGTTGGGTTTTTTTATAAAATCGTTGGGGTTTTCAAATGACCGTTGGAGGTGTATCGAAACACCTATAACTTTTTTTGATCCATGCGTATCAAAACGGTGACTTTAAATTATCGAAAACATTTTGTCCAGAGAAAAAAGTATCGAAACGCCTTAGGGGCGTAACGAAACGCCTGGACATTTTTCTTTGAAAATAGGCAAGCTGTTTCGAAACCAATTTCAAGTGTATCAAAACGCCTAGAATATTTTGTGTTCATTGGCTTCTTTAAAACATTTAAAACACATTAACAAGTCCTTGAAAATGTCTCAAACTTATTTTCAAGTTGTTTGGGCATAAAACCATTTTTGGAATATTTTCAATTTAGTCTAAAACTATTTTTCAATTATTACATAAAAATATTAGTTCTACATGATATTTCATTTACTTTATTGATGATTTCTCACGAAAAACTTGGGTTGATTTTTGAAAGAAAAATCCGACATTTGAGGTGTTCAAAAAGTTCAAAGTGATGGGGGAGAAGGCAACAAGTAGACATATCAAAGTCGTATGATCTTATAGAGGTGGCGAGTATACTTTGAAGGCTTTCATAGAGTATTGCGAAGAGCAAGGCAAAAGGAGATTTTTAACCGCACCATACTCTCTCAAACAAAATGGTGTGGCTGAGAGAAAGAACTGGACCATTCTTGACATGGTTCGATCAATGCTCAAGAGTAAGTAATTACAGAGGCAATTCTGGGCAAAAGTTGTGCAATGTGTCGTTTATATACAAAATCTATGTCTACATGTAAATTTAGATGATCAAACACCAAAAGAAGCATGAAGCGGACAAAAGCCAACAATTTCTCATCTCAAAGTGTTTGGTAGTGTGGCGTATGCACATGTACCAGATAAACGAAGAACGAAGTTCGAAGACAAAAGAAAAAATTTTATTTTTATTGGGTATGATGAGAAGACAAAAGGGTACAAGTTACTCGATCCAAAAAGCAAGAAGGTGATGGTGAGTCGTGATGTGCGAGTTAATGAAGCAAGGCTTGAGTGGGATTGGAACAATTCGACAGAGATTGTCATGGAAATTGGAGAATCATCAGTCGTGGCACCAACAAGCATACCAACAAACTATAAAATTATCGATGATGAAGATGAAATAAGATAAAAAAATGCAAAGTTTGCAAGATTTGTATGATTCGACAGATGAGGTACATCTTGTATGTCTTTTGGCAGATGCTGAAAATATTAGCTTTGAAGAGGCATCACGAGACAAGAAATGGCAAATTTTCATGGATGAAGAGATTAAGGAAATTGAACGAAACAATACATGGGAACTAACAGAATTACCGAAAAAAAGTCACTCTATTGGGGTAAAGTTGGTACAAGGCGCAACTTATTGTGAAGGGATACAAGCGAGTCAAGATCAAGTTACGAAAAATGCAATAAGATGATTGGCATGATGGATAGGAGAAATATTTAAGTTTACAGGGGAGTTTTGTTGAAATAAACTTAAATGATATATTTAGTGAGACATAAAATTTACAAGTTATGGAGAGTTACAAGGGCCAAAAGTTAATATAGGAGTTACTAGTCTTTATGGAATTTAATATAGGAGTTACAATAGTTATGGTTTTTATTAGGTTTTATTATGTAGTAATGTCTATCTATATAATGATATTATCTATTCCTTTTTTAGGGTGAGTGAGAATATGAGTGTGAGAGAAAGTGAGTAAGAGTGTGGTAGTGAGAAAAAGAGAGTGTGTGGTGTGAGATAAAGAAGACAGAAAAGATTCAAAGGAACAAAAGAAAAGTATTTTGAAATAGTACTGTATTTGTCAATTGCCCGAGAAATTTCATTTCTAGGATATTTTATCTTACGATAATTTTATTCGAATACTATTTGATTTAAATTCTTCAGATCATACGCCTACACAGGGCTTCATTTTTCACACTCTTCAAAGCTTCATTATATCCGCTACATCAAGCTAATCTTGACCCCTCAAACTCCTCCTTCCCAATTGCAAAAACATATTCCCTAAACTTCTAACAGGACATAAATCTCTTGTTGGGACCAATCTATGTAGTTTTGAAGCTATCTCTAGGGTCAAGTGTGTACTGAAAGCAGGGGGATGAAGTTCTCAGCTTTTGCCGCTTTGGGTTCCTTTCAAAACACTCACTTTCTTTGACATGATGGTAATGAACATCTGGTTCCTCGTCCTTATGTTCGTAGACGTAGTTGTTTTCTTTCTTCATTTCTTCTTCTTCGTCGATCTCTTCGTCTGATCCGTAACTGTATACATGGCGAGTTATGGTCAAACGAAGATATTGAGGATGGAGATTAAAAGATCAAGGTCCCATACCATTTGTAATAACCCATTTAATTCAAACCCATTTAAATATTAAATTCAACCCAAGTAATTACACAGATCCAATATTAAATCCAAGTCCATAAAATTAATTACAAGCCCACAAATATTAACCCAACAACCCATTACACACTTAACCCAATCCAATTACAAACCCTAACTAACCCTAATTATCTAACCAAACCCTAACCAAATAGTCGGCCACCCTTTTGTCTACCTGCCACCAGCTGTCCGCGCGTGACCAACACGCCCGACTGTTCGAATAGCGCGTGGTGGTCACGCGTCCTCTGATTGGTCTTCTTGGCCGGCCACCGCCTCAACCACGTGAAGACTCAGTGCCACCGCCGATGTCTATTCGATCTGCAAAATAAAAGAAATCATTAGCTAGTTTTTCAGATCTAAGAAAATAGGATAAAACTCCTATTTTTCTAATTTTAATATGCATGTAAGAATGGGTATAAAAACCCCCATTCGATCTCCTTGTAATCGGTTCCAAAACCGGAAAAAAAATCAATCAACAAGAGTGCCATTCGAAGCAAAAATCAGTCCAAAACTACTACCAATATCACCAAAAATTCGAATAAAAAATCGAGAGAATATAGCCAAATCAGAAGCAAAAAAACAAAGCCAAACAAGGTAAAAAAAAAAGTTTTTTTCGAGACTTATCTTGTAGATCTACGAATATAGCAGCCTAGATTCAAAAATCCGAGCCCGGATTTGTACTCCTCGCTTGAAAACGTTTCAGAAAGTGTTAACTTTTTCTTCGTCGGACCACCGTGGACGGCGGCGACCACCGTTGACCACCGGCGACGAGCGGTGGTGCTCCACCGGGCCTCCAGAGAGTTTATGAAGCTTAAGAATTCTTTCTTCAGAGAAGAAGGAAGCAAAATGGTTTGAAGCTGGGCAAAAAAAAACTAAGGGAAAAAGCCTATATTCATTGTCCAAAACGGCACTGTTTTGGTGCCGGTATTCAAGGCCCAAAACGGTGTCGTTTCACTGATGGGGCCCCGATCCAAACCCGGTCCAGTAACCCGACCCGCGCGCAACCCGGGAAGAAGGGAAAATTATGCGCGCAGTCCCTGCATTTCCAGCGTGTTCTTGCTTCGGCCTCTCAGTTTGCATTGAGTTCCAATTTAGTCACTAGTTTCACAAAATTAATCATTATATTTTCAATTTTATTCAATTTAATCCTTATATTATTTTATTTAATATTAATGTTTCCTGTTTTTGCAGATTAATCCCTGGAAAATTATAATTTTCTTATTTTAATGCTTTATTATTATTATTAAATAGTTATTAACCGTTTTATTACAGATTCGATACCGGATTCTTATTCTCGATCGCATAAAATATCGTGTAACCGACAGGTGCCAAGTTTTGGGCGTGTAGGGGTGCTCGCCCTTCCCTACGCGTAACAGACTCCCGGATCCAGTTCTGGTTCGTAAACGCATTTTTGGTGTTCCAATCGCACCGGTAAAAAACGGTTGGTGGCGACTCCCCGGACGAATTCCGGTGATTACAGATGGCGACTCTGCTGGGGACTTATTTTTGCTAGTCGAGCCGCAACATCGGTTACATTTTATTTAATGATCGAAAATATAAATTCGGTTAATTTTATAATATTTTATGTATTTATTTATTTAAAATATTTTACTAACGTTTTTTAAAATCCTTTTCAGGTCCATCATTTCATTAACCCTCAACCCGGGTTCCGTCCGATTAAGTGGGAGCATGAAACCACTCCTTCGTGAGGTTCCGCCTCCGTGTAGGATGGTGAATTGCTTTCGGGATATTTTTCCCTTTGTCTTCGTGAGACCTACGTCTCCGCATAGACTTAGAGAAACGTATCCCCCTGAATCGTATTTATTATCCTTAGTAGGATAATAAATTTCGTTCGGGTACCTTTTAGAGCCGAACCACATATAGTGAGCCCTAGAAGCCCACCTTTAGAGCCGTCATGCCGGACCTCTGCCCATTTAGAAGGTCACCCTATAAGTTTTTCTTTTTTAGAAAGAGAGAGAACGGGGGGTTTCTTTATTTATACCTTTAATTTATTTATTTATTATTTCTGTTATTTATTTATCATGCCATTATTCATCAACATGCATCATATTTATTTTGTTCATTATTTATTGGATCTGACACTAATAATGCTTGTTTATCCTGTTTCGTTTCTTGTTTTCATGGACATTTTTTTAAAATAAAAAGGTGTTGATAACAAGACAACTGTTAGAAAGGCTCAGCCATGGAGAACTGTTTTCTAGACAAGGTGGAAACCAACCTCCGAATCCGACAATGGTCAGAGGAAACTCAATATCAGAAGGGAGACAACATAATGGAAGGTGAAAAGACCGACCTCAGTGATTTTACCCGCATTGCCTCGACACAAAATCAGTTATAGGAGTTGAAAAATATATGGGATCAGTGGGAGGATGACACTAAAAATTTGTTCTTCGCCAATTACGGAGACTTACCATACCTGCTTGATGTCAGCATTGATAAAGCATTATTTTGAGCTTTGACCCAATTCTGGAATCCCTCGTATAGCTGTTTTACGATGGGAGATGTCGATATCACACCAACTGTGGAAGAGTATACTGCCTTAATCCAATGTCCGAGATTCCAACCAGACAAGGTGTATTTTAAACCACCTGATTCGCCTGTTTTCCAGAAAAGGTTGTTAAAATTGACCGGAAAGAATGAGCAATGGGCGAAGTCCTGAATCAAGGAGAAGGTTGAAACCAAATGCATCGCCTGGAGGGATATTCGGGATTTGATCCAAACAGAGGCTAAATGTGAAAAGCAGGTTAAAATGTTTGCACTAGCCATCTACGGGTTAGTCATTTTTCCCAAGTCACTCGGGTATATAGATGACGCTGTTATGGAATTGTTTGACTATCTCGACAAAGGTATCACTTCGGTTCCCGCCATTCTCGCCGAGACTTTCCGATCGCTTACCGCTTGTAGAAGAAGTTGTGAAGGAAGGTTCATTGGTTGTGCTCAACTTTTGCTTGTATGGTTCCATAGTCACTTTTGGAAACCGGAAAGGTCCTCGTATCGGGCTTGCTTCGACCAGTATTCATCGATAAGGGATTTGGCACATACCCAAAGACTCGACAATATCCCATACGATCAGTGGAAAGCTATTCTACGCAACTTATGAGAGGGGGATATCGTGTGGATGGCTAGTTGGTTCTTTCCTCATGAAATCACGTACAGCTGCGAAGGTTATGACTGGGTTCCTTTACATGGCATATGGGGGGCAACAGGATACGCGCCATTGATGGTCTCCCGCCAGTACAGGTCGAGACAATTCATCCCGGCAACGAGAGGGCTGGCCACGTGTGACTTCCCCTATAAGGGAAGGGACTACAAAAAGGTCGTTGCTGCCATCGCGAAGGCATGGAAGTACCCTTTGAAAATGGAACCGTTTGACGAGAAACCTAGAGTTACTCTGGAGTATCGCCGATGGAGGAACCGGAGAATCGACGATGAGGTACCGATTCGAGACTCGGAAGTTAGTATACCGTTAGAGGAGCAACTCCAAGTAAATCCTTCCGACATGGAGATCGTCCGGCAGGACTTTGAAGGAAAATACATTAACATGGAGATGAGGTTATCGAGGTTGGAAAATGAGAAAAAACAACTAGAGTTCGGTATTCAGTCTCAGGAGCAAGAAATGCAGAGGCTAAAAAAGGGCAAGAGTAGAGCGGAGGAAGACCTGAGTGACCTACAGGGAGGATATAAAAAGCTTTGAGAATCGACAAAGTACGCAGACCTCAGAAGTTCTTTTGCAGACTGGAAGCTTGAGATCCGGGAAGAAAAAAGAAAGGCCCGGTATTTGGAAAGCAAATTTAATGAGGCACAGAGTCAACAGGCACTTGATCAAGAAGAATTGGCTCGAGTTAGAACTGAAAATGTTGGCCTGAGAGGTCGGATCATCGATCTGGAGGAAAATCTACAAAATTATCACCAGAGTTCGGCAGCTCAACTGGAAGTAAGCCGAGAGGAAAATGAGAGTTTGAAAAGACAAATTAGAGAAATAGAGGCAGCTATGCAGGCTTGTAGAGCATAATTGAATTACATGGAAGAGCTACGTCAGTGGGATGAACAGCAATGGAAGGCTCGGGTTAACGAAACACGAGAACAGGTCCAGAACAGAGACCGTACAATGTCAGAGGCCTTAGTGCAAATTCGGGAAGTAGTCGAACACTTACAGACATTAGCAGTCCAGGCTGAAGTTCTTAGCCTGCAATTTGAAGTGGAATCAAACAAGGGCAAGAAGCTCGCATCACTCCTAAAGAAGATCAAGGTTCTGGGAATAAAGGCCAAGCAGTATATGTAAAGCGCGGCCCGCCTTGTATATAGAAAGCCTTGTTCTAGAACGAGATTCCTTTTCAAAGTTGTATCAAGATCAACATCTTTTTGTAAAATGTTTTGCAATGTTAATATAATGTATCGGTTTGCATAAACATTCCATCATTTTTAGTTGCATTCATGCATTATCACATTTATTTTTATTATCATGATCCTAATATTCCAGGATACTATCAATGCAGTAATACTAGAACCTGATCAAATCCAACACTCACATTTTACCCGATTCAGATCAAAAAGAATGGAAGAAAGACTAGCCAAAATCGAACAAGCTTATGAGGAAATGAAGCGAGACATGGAAAGCAAGTTGGATAAAGCACAACAGGATACGCGTACTCACATTTCTCAAACACAAGATGAACTGCTCGACAAGATCGCGCAGTTGTTGGCAAGAAAAGAGCCAGAGAAAATGAAAGGAATAGCTAAAGAACAAGGCGCGGTAGCCAATAATTCGGAAAGTTCACTCCCCGCCCAAGGATCAGTTGAAATCCCCAAAGGGCAGACCAGTCAAACTAAAACTCATCTTCAAGGAGGGTTGGTAATCCATAATCCCAACGATTACACAGTGCCCAATTTCAATGAAATAGAGAAAGCTAGAGTCGAGTTACCGAAGGAACTCGAGGATAGATGCAAACAGTTGGAAGAAAAGTTTAAAGCAATGGAAAATGTCGACCAGTTCCCCAGAATGGAGGCTAGGGAACTAAGCTTGGTACCTGATCTCGTGCTGCCCCGAAATTTAAAATGTCAGATTTCAAGAAATACAACGGGACTACCTGCCCTGAGGCTCATCTGACTATGTACGTCAGGCGAATGACCGGGTACATTGACAATGATCCTTTGTTAATACATTGCTTTCAAGACAGCCTAACAGGCTCCGCGGCAAGATGGTATAATCAATTAAGCCGCTCCAGAATTAGCTCCTGGAAAGACTTGGCCTAGGCATTTGTACGTCAATACAGCCATGTGATTGATATAACCCCTGACCGGGTTACTCTTCAGAATATGGAAAAGAGGCATGATGAATGTTTCAGACAGTATGCGCAACGATGGAGGGACGTAGCCGCACAAGTCCAACCACCATTATCGGAGAAGGAGACAATAATGCTCTTTGTAGGGATGTTGAAAAAGCCCTTCCTTGGTAGGATTTTGGGAGGTGCAACAAAAGATTTCTCGGACATTATAATGAACGGCGAGATGATTGAACAAGCCATTCGTAGCGGAAAGCTCGAGGACGAGGAGTCATCAAAGAAACCCTATTACAAGAAGAAGAAGAATGAAGGTGGAGATACCGGCGTCCATAACGTCAGTTATTCCAAGGCATCAACATGGCAACCCAAGGCCGCATCATCGAGCACGCAGAAACCAAAACAAAATCAGAACTAGAAGACGGAAAGAGAATTCACGCCTATTCCAATATCCTATGGTGAACTATTCAAAAACCTATACAATGCGCACGTCGTGTCGCCCTTCTATATGAAACCGATATAGCCACCATACCCGAAGTGGTACAACCCGAATACTCAATGCGAATATCATGATGGAGCAGTGGGGTATTCGATTGAAGATTACATCGGTTTCAAGAAGCTTATTGAAAAGCTTATGCAGATAGGAGTGGTGCGGTTCGATGATTCTGTAGGAACCGTCGAGACAGGCAATCCGTTACCGAATCATGCGGATCCCGGGGTGAACGCGATTGTGGATCAAAGCAGCAAGAGGACCAAATCTAGAGTGGAGGAAGTGAGATCTCCACTAAAGTGGGTATGGAAAATGTTAGTGGCCAGAGGCCTGATACCACCATCATTTGGAGGTATAGAAGCCATCAGTCAATCTTGTCCTTATCATAATACGATGGACCATATGATAGGAGATTGCACAGTGTTCAAAGCTCTCGTGCAAGAATTGATCAACAATAAAGAAATTGAAATCTTTGAAGAGCAAGTATCTGGAGCGACAGAGGTTTGCGCTTCGGAGCCAAACAATTCCAAGAAGGTCTCGTTCTTGGTAATTTCAGAACCCAAGAAATCTGAAGTAAGCAAAACTGCGAAAGCCAGAGTGTCTGTTCAGGCACCTCAACCTTTCCCTTTTCATGATCCGAAAAGAGTCCCATGGAAGTACGATTGTCAAATCACTCATCACGAGGACCCGCTGAAAGCTACATCGGAGGCGGTAAATGATGTGACGTTCCACACGAGAAGTGGAACACAATATGGCCATAAAGGAAACAAAGACCTGAAAGGGAAGGCTCCGATTGTGGAACCACCAAGAAATGTTTTTCAGGAACCTGAATCACCAGTCAATGAGCCAGTGAAGGAGGACGAAATGAAGGAATTTTTGAAATTTTTAAAGCACAGTGAATACAACGTTGTTGAGCATCTCCGAAGGTTACCTATTCGTATATCGATACTTACCTTACTGCTTAGTTCAGAAGCTCATAGAAATGCACTATTGAAGGTGCTCAACGAGACTTTTGTTCCTAACGATATATCAGTGAATAAGCTCGACAGACTGGTGAACAATTTGAACGCCAACAACTTCATTCACTTCAATGATGATGAGATCCCTTCAGGGAGCATGGGATCTACCAAGGCTTTACACATCATTACTCGCTGCAAAGGATATACCTTGCCAGGAGTGCTGATAGACAATGGATCCGCCTTAAACGTGATGCCATTAAGCACACTAAATAGGCTCCCGATAGACAATACCCATATGAAGACCTGTAGCACCATTGTACGCGCCTTCGACGGGACAGAGCGAAATGTAGTGGGGAGAATGGATATACCACTACAAGTGGGACCTAATACTTATAATGTCGATTTTCTAATAATGGACATCAAACCCAGTTATAATTGTCTACTGGGAAGGCAATGGATCCACTCTGTAGGAGCCGTACCATCGTCATTGCATCAGAAAGTAAAATTCATCTTTGATGGAAGGTTGGTGACAATTAATGATGAAGAGGACATTATAGCCTCTATCACAAGTGATGCACCTTATCTGGAATCCGATGAGAAGGCACTGGAGTGTTCTTTTCGATCATTTGAGTTTGTTAGCGCCACTTTTGTTGCCGAGGGAAATAAAATCCCTACACCGAGATTATCCAGAACTACGAGAATGGGAGTTAAACCGATCCTGGGGCGAGGATCTCGAGTGGGTAGAGGACTCGGAAGACGCCTACAAGGTCGTGCTAAAGCACCAGCTGTCGTCAACAAACAGGACCGCTTTGGCTTGGGATACAAGCCAACTGCGGATCAGATGAGAAAAGAAATTTTGGAAAAACAAGAAAGAAGAAAAGCTCGTTTGCAAGGAAAGGAGGTTAGCTGGGAACCTATGACATTCCCTCCATTGTCCCAGAGTTTCGTCTTTGGAGGAATTATGTATCCAAAAGTAGAAGAAGCCGAGCTAAGAAAATTGATGGGAAAATTAGACATCAATGCTATCGCCGAAGAAGGAAACACGAGAATGTATCCTAGTAGAATCATGCCATCTACACCAGGAACTACTCTGAACAATTGGACTACAGAAGAGTTACCTGTGGTTTTTAGGAAATTTTCAGAGTAATGTTCAGAACACTATTGTTACTCTAGCACGAGAGTAGCAAGAAACTTTTTTAAAAGGGCTCAAAACTACTATGTTTATAATAAAATAAAACTTTTTGCTGTAAAGTTTTTGGCCACTATCATTTTCCATTTTGACAATTGAATTTCAATTAAATTTCAGATTCTTAATGAGTGTGTTCAAGTAAGATTTTATATCAGGTCCCCAGATATTGAACTATCAAATGACACTGAAGCTGATTCAGAGCTTATCTTCGAAAAGGAGGTGTGTCTAGGGGAGCTTCCAGAACCTGATGATGACCAGGACTACGAGTTGCCTCCTGACTTGTTGAGACTGATAGAACAAGAAGAAAAACAAATCCAACCTCATAAGGAATCATTAGAAATTGTGAGTCTGGGGAATGATGAAGAAAACAAGGAAGTTAAAATCGGCACGTGTATTACAGCCGAAACTAGACAAGACTTGATCAATCTGCTCCAAGAGTTCAAGGATGTCTTCGCCTGGTCCTACCAGGACATGCCTGGTTTAAGCACAGACATTGTGGTACATAAGCTTCCCATAAGAGAGGATTGCAAACCAGTTCAGCAAAAACTAAATAGAATGAGACCTGATGTATTGTTGAAAATAAAAGAGGTGAAAAAGCAATATAATGCTAGATTCCTCCAAGAAATAAAATACTCAGAATGGGTAGCTAACATAGTACCAGTGCCCAAGAAGGATGGAAAAGTCCGCATGTGTGTCGACTACAGGGACTTGAACAAAGCCAGTCCGAAAGATAATTTCCCGCTACCTCACATCGATACTCTAGTGGATAACACAACAAAACACTCTCTGTTCTCCTTTATGGACGAATTTTCAGGGTACAATCAAATCAAAATGTATCCTGATGATATGCATAAAACAACATTTGTGACACAATGGGGAACCTTTTGTTATAAAGTAATGCCCTTCGGACTTAAGAATGCTGGGGCAACGTACCAGCGAGCTATGGTGGCCCTATTTCATGACATGATGCACAAAGAAATTGAAGTCTACATTGATAACATGATCGCTAAGTCGCGGACCGAAGATGAGCATATAAGAGTCTTGAGAAAACTTTTCTTAAGATTAAGAAAGTTTCAATTGAAGCTGAATCTTGCCAAATGCACATTCGGAGTTGCATTAGGAAAACTGTTGGGCTTCATAGTCAGCAAAAAGGGCATCGAGGTTGACCCTGACAAATTCAAAGCCATCCAAGAGCTATCGCCTCCGCACATTCAAAAACAAGTGAGAGGTTTCCTAGGACGGTTGAATTACATTGCTCGGTTCATTTCACAACTGACTGAAAGATGTGACCCTATCTTCCGACTCTTAAAATAGCATAATCCTGGTGAATGGGACGACGAGTGTTAGGAAGCTTTCGACAAGATCAAATATTATTTCACCAACCCGCCAGTTTTGGTGCCACCAGTGCCGAATAGACCGCTAATTCTATATTTAACGGTCTTCGAGAAGTCCATGGGGTGTGTGTTAGGCCAACACGATGATTCGGGCAGAAAAGAAAAACCGATCTACTACCTCAGCAAGAAGTTTATAGATTGCGAAGTGAGGTATTCACCAGTCGAAAAAGCCTGTTGCGCTTTAGCCTGGACAACAAAAAGACAGAGACAATACATGTTGTATCATACAACGTGGCTGATCTCAAAGCTCGACCCTCTCAAATATTTGATGGAGTCAACTGCGCTGACAGGCAGAACGGCTAGATGGCAGATCCTATTGTCTGAATTTGATATCGTATATGTATATCAAAAAGCCATAAAAGGGAGCGCCATAGCGGATTTCCTTGCTAGTCGAGCTTTAGAGGACTATGAACCTCTAAATTTTGACTTTCCTAATGAAGACTTGATGTGTGTCGAGGAAAATTCCATAGACAACGGATACTGGAAATTGAATTTTGACGGTGCTTCCAATGTCACCGGTAAGGGAATTGGGGAAGTACTAGTATCCCCAGAAGGTGACTGTTACCCCTTCGCCAGTAAGCTTGACTTTGACTGCACCAACAATGTAACAGAGTATGAAGCATGCATCATGGGAATCCGAGCGGCCATCGATCGAAGGATTAAACAGTTGAAAGTATACGGAGACTCAATGCTCGTGATTTATCAACTTCGAGGAGAATGGGGCACCCGAGACTCCAAGCTGAGGGAATATCGAAATTTGGTCCTTGACCTGATCAAACCATTCTACGAAATATCCTTTCATTATCTACCACGAGAAGACAACCAAATGGCAGACGCATTGGCAACATTATCGTCATTGATTCAAGTGAATCGACCATCAGATTTGAGGCCGATACAGATGAGTATATACGACTCTCCAGCCTACTGCTACAATGTTGAAGAGGACGAAAACAATGAATGTCCTTGGTACCACGATATCTTACAATATATAAAGAATCGTGAGTATCCAAAAGAAGCTTCAGAAAATGAGAAAAGGACGTTGCGAAAACTGGCAATTGACTACGTCCTAGATGGCGAGATATTATACAAAAAGAGAAAAGACCAGATATTGCTACGATTTGTAAATGCCGCCGAAGCCAAGATGATCCTTGAAGAAGTACATGAGGGTGTCTATGGAACCCATGCTAACGGGTTCACCATGGCAAGACAAATCATGAGGTTCGGGTACTACTGGCCCACAATGGAAAGTAACAGCATTGAGTACTCTAAGAAATGTCACAAGTGCCAAATATATGCAGACAAGATTCATGTTCCCCCATCACCACTGCATGTGATGACATCCCCTTGGCCGTTTTCCATGTGGGGCATGGACGTCATTGGGCCTATTTCACCAAAGGCTTCCAATGGTCATCGATTAATATTTGTCGTCATCAACTATTTCACTAAATGGGTAGAAGCAGCCACTTATGCGAATATCACCAAAGTAGCAGTAAGCAGATTCCTCAAGAAGGAAATCATATGCCGATATGGAATGCCAGAAAGCATCATATCTGATAACGCATTGAATCTGAACAATAAGACTATAGCTGAAGTCTGCAAGCAATACAATATACGGCATCACAATTCCTCGCCATACCGTCCATAGATGAATAGAGCAGTGGAAGCAGCCAACAAAAACATCAAAAGAATCGTGGGGAAAATGGTAGAAACTTATCGAGATTGGCACAAGAAGCTACCGTTTGCCCTATTTGCATATAGAACATCAGCTAGAACTTCTACTGGGGCAACTCCTTTTTCCCTAGTCTATGGGATGGAGGCAGTTTTACCTATAGAAGTCGAAATCCCTTCTTTAAAAGTTTTGTCTGAGCTAAAGCTAGATGAGGCAGAATGGATTCAAACCAAACATGATCAGCTTGCTCTAATCGAGGAAAAAAGGTTAAGGGCCATCCGACATGGGCAAAATGTATCAGAAATTGATGATGAGAGCCTTTAATAAAAAGGTTCGTCCACGAATTTTTCGAGAAGGGGATCTAGTTCTGAAGAAGATTCTCCCTATACAAAAAGATTTCCGAGGCAAATGGATGCCGAATTGGGAAGGACCATACGTAGTAAAGAAAGCCTTCTCAGGAGGAGCGTTAATCCTGACTGAAATGGATGGCGAAGATCTACCCAACCCGGTGAATTCAGACTCATTCAAGAAGTACTTTGCCTGAAAGCACCTAGACACATGAATATACCCGTCAAGATAGCTCTGAAATGCTGGATAGTCAAATATCTAGGGCATCAAAATTTTGTATTTTACTGTTATCAGTAATTACTTTTTGTTATCAATGAAACTTTTGTTACTAAAAAGTATCAAATATTTTGTGTTCATATATTGTTTCTGAGATCTCCTAAAAGCACAGGAACTAGAAGCAACATTACACAGGATAGTGTACCTTGTTAAGAGATGCTATGAAAACAGAAAGTACATCATCCAAACAGATTGGAATCAGATAATCTCGTCTGGTGACAAAGACACAGCTGTCAAAGTGTCAGCCACCAATCAAGACAGTTGATCAAGCAATTTTTGTGAAAAATCATTGTTATATGCATCTTGCATCTCATACTAGGGGCATGCATGCATGCATCAAGCATGTTAGGTTTAAATCATAAAATGTACACTAACCTCCACATTTTCAAATCGCTTGCAAAGGAATTGCAGGTTTTACTGCTGCAACAAGTAGCGAAGCAGGAAAACATTTTCCTACTGTTAAAGCACTACAACAGGGAAATGCGACCTTGCCTCAGATCACTACCCTGTATCAAGAAGTACAGGTAAGGATCCTTAACTGTTACGGTTGCTTTTTTTACTCAATAAACAAATCGTTTGGAAAAAAGGGTAAGACCAATTGATGAGGACTATTCGAATGTCCATCAAAATCCATTTTCACGAATGGTCAAAGGAAATCGATCCCTTCGAATAAATCCAGTCCCAGGATTGGTACTAACTGATTGTACCCAGGAGAATGGTAGAACTAGACCGGAGCAAACGGCTACCGGTAAAGGCAGGTCAAATTCGTTGATCCCTGTGCATTTGGGAAAAATGCATAAAAGAGGACTATTCAAATGTCCTTTAAAATCCATTTTCAAAAATGGTCAAAGGAAATAAATCCTTTGAAGAACTTCAATCCCACGTTCAATATTCGCCAATTGTACTCAAGGAGATAGTACAATTAGCCCAAAGTAAACGGCTACCAGTAAGAATCACGCTGCTTCGTCAAGCATAGCGGCATGCAAACTCGTTCTCAAATGGTGCTTCTTCGTCAGTGTAGCAGCATTAGAACTCTGTTAGATCATGCTTCGTCAGTGTTGCAACTAAATTGAGTGTCAGAGCTCAACGTCCTCAGATCTCACTTCTCCGGCAGTGTTGTAAGGGGATCGAAAAAGTGTTTCTCGTCTAGGCGGCAGTGTTATAGATGGGTCAGATAGATCATGCTTCTTCGTCAGTGTAGCAGCATTAAAAATCCGTTAGATCACGCTTCTTCGTAAGTGTGGCAGCTAAATAGAGTGACAGAACTCGTTGTCAGATCTCGCTTCTCCGACAGTGTAGTAAGTGGAGCAAATGACACTTCCCATCTCACGGCAGTGTTGTAGATGGATCAGAAAAACCATGCCTCTTCGTCAGTGTTGCAGCTTAAGAATGACAGAATTCGTTGTCAGGTCTCGCTTCTCCGGCAGTGTTGCAAGCAGATCGAATGTTGTTCTCAATCTCAGCGCCAGTGTTGCAGATGAACCAGATGGATTGTGCTTCATCAGTGTTGCAACTTAATTGAGCATCAGAATTCCTTGCCAGAACTCGATAAGACATCAGTGCTCATACCAGACCATGCTTCTCCGACAGTGTTACAGCCAGGTCAAGTCTTTGACAGAAATGATAGCATCATCATGACTCAAGTTTTGTGCCGTCTTCTCCAACAGATCCTCAAGTTTTGAAGGTTTTGTCAACAAGGGCGGTGGAGTAGATCAAGCTGAAACTCTAGAAGAAAAGGCGGCAGTCACCGAAAACCAAAACCTTACCAAAAGAACCCCAACTACACCAAAAGAGCCCTTACCTTACCAAAGAAAAACCTCAACCATACCAGAGTAAATGGGTTATTCTTTATCTTTGCTCTATTGTTGTTACACAACAATGAGCAAAGCGGGGTAGCTGTAATAACCCATTTAATTCAAACCCATTTAAATATTAAATTCAACTCAAGTAATTACCCAGATCCAATATTAAATCCAAGTCCATAAAATTAATTACAAGCCCACAAATATTAACCTAAAAGCCTATTACACCCTTAACCCAATCCAATTACAAACCCTAACTAACCTTAATTATCTAACCAAACCCTAACCAAATAGCCAGCCACCCCTTTGTCTACCGGCCACCAGCTGTCCGCGCGTGACCATCACGCGCGACTGTTCGAATAGCGCGTGGTGGTCACGCGCCCTCTGATTGGTCTTCTCGGCCGGCCACCGCCTCAACCACGTGAAGACTCAGTGCCACCGCCGATGTCTATTCGATTTGCAAAATAAAAGAAATCATTAGCTAGTTTTTCAGATCTAAGAAAATAAGATAAAACTCCTATTTTTCTAATTTTAATATGCATGTAAGAATGGGTATAAAAAACCCCATTCGATCTCCTTGTAACCGATTCCAAAACCGAAAAAAAATCAATCAACAAGAGTGCCATTCAAAGCAAAAATCAGTCCAAAACTACTACCAATATCACCAAAAATTCGAATAAAAAACCGTGAGAAGATAGCCAAATCAGAAGCAAAAAAACGAAGCCAAACAAGGTAAAAAAAGTTTTTTTCGAGACTTATCTTGTAGATCTACGAATATAACAGCCTTGATTCAAAAATCTGAGCCCGGATATGTACTCCTCGCGTGAAAACGTTTCGGAAAGTGTTAACTTTTTCTTCGTCGAACCACCATGGACGGCGACAACCACCGTTGACCGCCGGCGACGAGCGGTGGTGCTCCACCGGGCCTCCAGAGAGTTTATGAAGCTTAAGAATTCTTTCTTCAGAGAAGAAGGAAGCAAAATGGTTTGAAGCTGGGCAAAAAAAAATAAGCTGTACAAAACGACACCGTTTTGGTGCCGGTATTCAAGGCCCAAAACGGTGCCGTTTCACTGATGGGACCCCAATCCAAACCCGGTCCAGTTACCCGACCCGCGCGCAACCCGAGAAGAAGGGAAAATAATGCACGTAGTCCCTGCATTTCCAGCGTGTTCTTGCTTCGGCCTCTCAGTTTGCATTGAGTTCCAATTTAGTCACTAGTTTCACAAAATTAATCATTATATTTTCAATTTTATTCAATTTAATCCTTATATTATTTTATTTAATATTAATGTTTCCTGTTTTTGCAGATTAATCCCTGGAAAATTATACTTTTCCTATTTTAATGCTTTATTATTATTATTATTAAATAGTTATTAACCGTTTTATTACAGATTCGATACCGGATTCTTATTTTCGATCGCATAAAATATCGTGTAACCGACAGGTGCCAATTTTTGGGCGTTGTAGGGGTGCTCGCCCTTCCCTACGCGTAACAGACTCCCAGATCCAGTTCTGGTTCGTAGACGCATTTTTTGGTGTTCCAATCACATCGGTAAAAAACGGTTGGTGGCGACTCCCCGGACGAATTCCGGTGATTACACCATTCACCGCCATTTTTGTGGGCTCTTTGTTTGAACTATTTTGGTTTATAAAGTTCAGTGATTGGTTCGGTTGAAAGGAATTTGAAATTGGGGGTCAGTAATAAGTTTCGTGGAAAGAACACGACCCTAAATTGAGAATTCTAGGGTTTGGAAGCTTTCGAGAATCGAGATTAAGGATGAGGGTCGAGTGGAGTAAAAATAACCCGAATTTGGGATATTTTATATCATTGAGTTTGGGACTTACTTGGGTTTAAGAAGTAAATTTAGGGTAAGCTATAGTATTTTTATTTAGACCACCCAACTTTTGAAATTTACACACTAAATTTTTAAATAGCTTTCGAAAATCGTGATCGAGGACAAGTGTTAAGTAGACTGAAATAATTCGAATTTAAAAAAATATTAGATATGTCTGTCTCATCACGTCATCTATGATCTCATCCAATATTAATTTTCTATCTCATTTTTTATTCAAGGTGGATCTTCATCTTTTTTTCCTTTTTTTCAAGGTGAATCCTCATTTCTTTTTTACATGTCATTAAATAGATGGATCTTCATTACTTTTTTTTTCAAGGTGAAATCTTCATATTTTTTTTACATATCATTTAATGGATGAATCTCATTGGATGAGACTGTGAACGACGTGATAAGTCAAAACCATATAATAATTTCTCTCGAATTTGGATATTTCATATCTTTGAGTTTGAGCCTTACTCAAGTTTAATGTGTAAATTTTAGGGTAGATAAAATCATTGGTGACTAAACTCGTCTTGTTTTTATATTTTAGTCATTAAACTATTATTTTGTGTAAAATTATCACTATCATTACGTTTTTTTCAATTTTGGTTAGGGATGAGTATTCGATCGATTCGAGTCAAACAATTTTGAGTTATTCGAGTTGAAGAGTCATATTTTAAAACTCAAACTTTAGTTGAATTTTTTTTGATTCTATTCGAGTTTAAGAAATTCGAATTGAGTCGAGTTTTCGAGTTTCTATAAAAATTAAATTGTAATTATTTATGATGTTCTGATATGATTTAATTTTAATTTAAATGACTTTCTCTAGTCATATAAGATATGTGTATATATATATATCTTCATATTTTTTTCATATGTGACAATATTTTTTTCATATTTTATATATTAATATATATATATATCATTAAAACTAAGAGATCTATCTCGAACTTAAAATTATTTTTAATTATTAAAAATTTTAATTTATCCAAGTTTGCATTTTACAACTCAAACTTTATTTGAAATTTTTTCGAGTTGAATCAAGTGTATGACATTTCGAATCAAGTCAAGATGAGTCGAGTATTTTCGTCTCGAGTAGAGTTATTTGATTTTTTCGAGTCGTGTTTTGCTCACCCCTAATTTTTGTCGCCATTATATTTCTTATTTTCTATTTTATCAAAATAATAAGATTAAAATCATTTGCTTCTTATTTTCTAGTTTAATTAATGGTTTATGGTTTTAGCTTATAAAGTTTAAAATTTAGGATCCAATTTTAGCATTTAAGGTTGAAGATTTAGATTTTAAAATTATAAACCAGAATTTATGTAGTTTATGTCTCAAAATGTAATTCATTAAAAATATCCAATTTTAGAAATAAGTCAAACTTGTAATAATCTTAATAAATAAATAAAAATGACTAAATCTAAAAATCAACTAATAAATTCAAACGAATAATCTCAAAAAAAATAAATCTAAATTAATTCGAAATTAGAGTCTAAATTATACCTCTTGTTAATTTTAAGTGCTTAAATTATATTTTGGTGAAAATAGATGTATGTTAATGCTCTAAAAAGTGTATATGTTATACTTTTTTACTTAAAATTTAGCATGATTTCAAGTATATTTGCATTGCCTTTAGTTGCATTTGAATTTGCATTTCAAGTATATTTTTCTAGTGGTGTATTGAAGGTTGGTTGGGTAAAGTTGAAGAAAAAAAGAAATGCTATAGCATATTCAATGTTGGATCAGACTCAACAAATACTATAGCATTTTGGGCGCACCAGAAAGAATTACAATAAAGACAAAAGTGTAGCCTCCAGTCCCTTCACGTGAATCTAAGGTCAACTGCAATTTCCTGCAAAAGTCAGAGAATATTTATTGCATCTTTAGGGGGAAAACCCTAGAAGCCTCTTATAAATATAAAGCATTACCCTCATTAAAGGCATATTAAAACAGATTGGAGAAGAGCCGAAAAAGAAGCAAAAGTTAGGTTAGCAAGAAGAAGAAAGGCGGCCACTTCGTCATCTTCTTCCTCTAGCTGAGCCACCATTATTGAGAGCTTCAAGCAAGGATTTTTCTACGACTTCGGGAGAAGCAGAAAGTTAGAAGACATCACAACCTAGTTGTTTGGGATTTCCTTCCCCTTCGCTTTGTTTTATATCTTTTCATTCAAACGGAAATGCATTTCAAAGAAGAAAGTGTGAATAGTTCTTTAAACCTAGCCATGAACTAATTTTAGTATGGCTTAGGCTTTGTTATGAATGCTTTAATGTTTTAAACGAATAGCCTTCACTATTTTCGGGTTTTTTATATGTTTTGTTCATGAAACTTGTATTTTAATCTTCACCCTTAGTTTGTAAGAGCTCTCAGGAGATTGCCATAGCTAAGGTGTTTGATTAGCTTAGACCTAGGGATAGGCAAAGCATAGATCACTATGAACCATGAGGTTACTTTTGGGAAAAAAAATCCTAACTCACCTCAGGGATAAGGTAGGGTTTTAACGACTAAAAAGTTTAAAACTTCATCGACATTAGAGGTGTTAGGGTTGAGACGGAGGGTAATACCTTATCATTTTCGATTGTTAGGCCTTTGATTAGGGATAATGGAGGCATTTTTAGTAAATCCTATCTAACATATTTTTAAACCTGGAAAGAATGAGCATTCGAGATAAAAGTAAAGAACTTTCCGTAATAAGCCTAGCCACTCTTTAGCTTGAATATTCCTTCGTGCTCGTTCTCATGCAGCTTTACCTAATTACTCCTTTCTCAATTTTATTTTACTACAATATTTTAGTGACAATTATAATTTTGTTTTAGCATATGTTTATACAAAAGATTTTATTATATTTTTTGTATGTTAACTACTTTTGAATTTTCCTACCCAATCCTTAGGGGAACGATCTCAATCACTCATTTTTTACTTGTTCGATGTGTATACTTGCACGAGATTGAATTATTTTATTAGCACATTAAAATCGTCAACAAGTTTTTGGTATCATTGTCGGGGATCGGGTCAATAGGCAAATTTAATCGTAGTTCTAATACCACTTTATTTTGCTTATTTTATTTTTTTTAATTTTTGTTTTCTTTAATTTTTCTTTTTATATTTTGGTTAGTGGATGCCCAAAGTTAATCCTCGAGGATCCCTCGAACCATTTATCTTAGGAGATTGAAAGGTATTTTATACAAAGGATGCGAGAGCAAAGAAGAAGAAAAATCATGTTTAACCCTCATAAACCATATAATCAAATTGTTGCAGCAAATCCTAGAGCTGTAATAAGGCTAAAGGCAATTCGAGATCACTTAACCTCAATCTTGGATGACATCAATTCTAGGATCGTGACTCCTGAGATCTAAGAATCTTACTTCGAGCTCAAGCCTATTATGTTCAACATGGTAAATTCGATAGGGCAATTTGGAGGATCTCCTCATGAGGATGCTCGACAACATATCCTTCCTTTCTTGGAGGTTTTCCATTCGTTCCTCCAACAAGGAGTGCAAGAAGATGTGTTAAAGCTCAATTTATTTCCATACTCTTTGAGAGACCGGGCCAGAGATTGGTTGAATGGTATTCTAACTGGTTCTATGTAGTCATGGACAACGTTTTGCAAGATCTTCTTAGCAAGATACAACTCACCCAACATGAACACTACGTTGCGAAATGAGATAGCATCTTTCAGACAAGGAGATGATGATTCGATGCATGAGTGTTGGAATCGGTACAAAAGCCTGCTGAGAAGATGTATCAATTAAGGTTTTCAAGATTGAACTCAAATCGTGATATTCTATAATAGAGTCAATGCACCTATAAGAATGATGTTAGATGTTTCTGCAAATGAAACATTGCTGGAAAAATCGTGTGAAGAAGCATTTGATATCCTCGATAGGATAGAAAACAATGATTATCAGTTTCTTACTACAAGATTTGGAACATGAAGAAGAAGTCAAGGAAAGATAGAACTAAACACAAATGATTCTGTTTCAGTACAACTTTCTACTATCATAAATATGTTGAAGAATCTTTAATAGCCTAGTGAGGTACGACAAGGTAAGTCTTTAAGTTGTGTCCATTGTAGTGGAAACCATTTCGATAAAGATTGCCCAACTCTTCACGAGTCTGTTCATTACGCTGAAAACTTCAAAAATATTCCAACCCCTACTCTAACATGTACAACTCAGGGTAGAGACAATATTCTAGTTTTTCATGGGGTAATCAAGAATCAAATCAAGCAAGCATATCGGATAGACAACAACACATGGCAGCATAGAAAGTTTTTCAAACAAATATGTCATGAAAAATGAAAACAAGGGAGCATTTCAACAAATTCACAACGATTCTTTGGAAGTTTCACGGCAAGAATTCATGGCTTCTCCTAAGGAGTTTATGTCATCAACGAAAATATTATTGCAAGAGCATTCCACAATAATCGTAAATCAAGGCAATTTGTTGAAGACCCAAGGAGCATTGCTTCAAAGTAACAGCTCTTCGCTTAGATCGCTGAAAACTCAAGTGGGTCAAATTGCTCAAAGTATTACAAACGAGATTGAAAGAGAACTTGCCTAGTGATATTGAAGTCACTAAGAATCATGACAATGAGGAATACAACGCATTTACCTTGAGGAGTGCTAAACAAGTAAATACGGGGGAACAATTCAAAACAAAAGAGAAACAAGAAACCCTCATTCAGGAGCAAAGAGAATTTGAAAAACAAGAAGAAAAATCTGCTCAAGAAGAAATTATAGAAAATTTAAATACTAAGGCATTTGGTAAGAAACGTGCAGATGCTGCAGCAAAAATAGTACCAGTAACACATTTGGAGGACGTAAGACCCCCAACACCATTCCCTTAGCGTTTCAAGAAACACAAAGAAGATCTCCAATTTCAAAAATTTGTAAGTATTTTAGACCAGTTTCATATCAATATTTTATTTTTAGATGCAATTGTTCAAATAACTTCATATGCAAAGTTTTTGAAAGATATTGTTACAAAGAAAATAAAAGTGAAGAACTATGAAACATTTGCTATAGCATCTGATTTTTATTCTAGGAAGACTGATTTACCCATGAAGAGACAAGATCTTGATAGTTTTATTATTTCATGCTCTATAGGAGATTATTTTGTAGGAAAGGCAATATACGACCTTGGTTCGAGTGTCAATATGATGCTCAATGCTATATTCAAGAAGCTTGTATAGGGAGCATGAGGCCAACCACTATCATCTTGCAATTGGCAAACCATTCTCATGTACGACCCGAAGGAAAAGTGGAAGATTTGATAGTGAAAGTGGTCAAATTCGTATTCTAGTGGACTTTTTGATTTTGTATTGTGAAGTAGATTACAAGGCATCCATAATCTTGGAAAGATCATTCCTTTCCACCGGTCGAATCCTCATAGACTATGAAAAAGGAGACTTCACCATGCGAGTAGTTGATGAGTCCATGACTATCAACATCTTCAACACGCTCAAGTACATGGATGATAATGAAGAATGTCATTGTATAGCCGGGTTAAATGCTATAGAAACAAAAGTTGAGAGTGCAGATTTTTTCTGTGATAATTCTCCATAGATGAAGGATTTTGCAAAAATGCTGGATAAGCATGATTAATAAGAAGAAAAAGCTTAACTAAAGCTATAGTAAATTGGCTATTTCAAGCCAAGACCAAATACAAAATTTGAATCAATTGATTTTTCTGAATTTATTCCTCCTAAACCATCTTTTTTGCATACACCATATCTAGAATTAAAACCACTACCACAACATTTGAAGTATGTTTATTTGGGATTTCATAATACTTTGCTTGTGATCCTAACCAAGAGATTAGTCTTGTGAATTTATTATCTCAATATAGCTCTAGAGTGGTCTATGGCTGACTTGAAGGGCTTTAGTCCTACAATCTGCATGCAATAAAAGTGAAGAACTATGAAACATTTGCTATAGCATCTGATTTTTATTCTAAGAAGACTGATTTACCCATGAAGAGACAAGATCTTGATAGTTTTATTATTTCATGCTCTATAGGAGATTATTTTGTAGGAAAGACACTATATGACCTTGGTTCGAGTGTCAATATGATGCTCAATGCTATATTCAAGAAGCCTGTATAGGGAGCATGAGGCCAACCACTATCATCTTGCAATTGGTGAACCATTCTCATGTACGACCCGAAGGAAAAGTGGAAGATTTGATAGTGAAGGTGGTCAAATTCGTATTCTAATGGACTTTTTGATTTTGTATTGTGAAGTAGATTACAAGGCACCCATAATCTTTGGAAGATCATTCCTTTCCACCAGTCGAATCCTCATCGACTATGAAAAAGGAGACTTCACCATGCGAGTAGCTGATGAGTCCATGACTATCAATATCTTCAACACGCTCAAGTACATGGATGATAATGAAGAATGTCATTGTATAGCCGGGTTAAATGCTATAGAAATAAAAGTTGAGAGTGTAGATTTTTTCTGTGATAATTCTCCATAGATGAAGGATTTTGTAAAAATGTTGGATAAGCATGATTAATAAGAAGAAAAAGCTCAACTAGAGCTATAGTAAATTGGCTATTTCAAGCCAAGACCAGATACAAAATTTGAATTAATTGATTTTTCTGAATTTATTCCTCCTAAACCATCTTTTTTGCATACACCATAACTAGAATTAAAACCACTACCATAACATTTGAAGTATGTTTATTTGGGATTTCATAATATTTTGCTTGTGATCCTAACCAAGAGATTAGTCTTGTGAATTTATTATCTCAATATAAGAAAGCTCTAGAGTATGGCTGACTTGAAGGGCTTTAGTCCTACAATCTGCATGCATAAGATTATGCTAGAAGAATGCCACAACAATTCTATCGAGCCCCAAAGAAGACTAAACACAAAAATGAAGAAGGTAGTGATGATAGAGATTATAAAGTGGTTGGATGCAGGAATTATATATTCAATGTTTGACAGTTTATGGGTAAGTCCTATGCATTGTGAACCTAATAAAGGAGGCATGAAAGTAATTAGTAATGAGGATAATGAATTGATCACGAAAAGGAAAGTTACAAGCTGGCGCATCTGCGTGTACTATAGGAAACTGAACAAGGCAACCAAGAATGACCATTTCCCCTTTCCTTTTATTGATCAAATGTTGGATGGATTGGCGGAAAAGGTTTATTATTATTTTCTCGATGGTTATTCTAGATATAATCAAATTGATATAGCACCAAAGGACCAGGAGAAGACAACCTTTACTTGTCCGTATGGAAGTTATGCATTTCGAAGAATGTCTTTTGGGTTATGTAATGCTCCAGTAACTTTTTAACATTGCATTCTCGCAATTTTTTCAAATATGGTTGAAGAATTTTTAGAGGTATTTATGGTATATTTTTCTATATCCGAAGAAACTTTAGAAAAATGCTTAGGAAACCTGGCCAAAGTACTCAATCACTGTGAAGAAGTTGACCTTGTACTCAATTGGGAGAAATGCAATTTTATGGTGATAGAAGGAATGGTTTTGGGCCACAAACTTCAATCAAAAGCATTAAGGTTGACAAAGTAAAAATAGAGTTGATTGAGAAGGAACCACCTCCAACAACAGTGAAAGAAATTATAAGCTTTTTGGGACATGTCAGTTTGTACAAGAGGTTCATCAAGGACTTCTCGAAGATTTCCAAGCTGCTTTGTAATTTGCTATAGCAAAATCAACCTTTTGTCTTTGATGAAGAATGCCACAACGCTTTTACTGAATTGAAGAAAAAGCTTACCTCAACTCCAATTGTTATACCATCAGACTGGACTACACCATTTGAGCTGATATACAATGCAAGTAATTACACAATGGGTGCAACACTAGGTCAACGATGAGGTAAACTCTTTCATGTTATTTATTATGCAAGTCGTACTCTTAATGATGCTAAAATTAACTATATCACTACCAAGAAAGAGTTGTTTACTTTAGTATTTGCCTTTGATAAGTTTAAGGCATATCTGATAAGAACTAGGGTTATAGTGCACACCGATCATTCTGCTATCAAATACCTAGTGTCTAAGAAGGATACTAAACCTAGACTTATTAGGTGGATACTTTTATTACAAGAATTTGACATTAAAATAAAATATAGAAAAGTAACTGAGAATCATGTAGCAGACCACTTATCTATACTTGAAAATCCAGATAGTCAAGGAGAAGATTTTGAGATTAGAGAGAATTTCTCTGATGAGAAAATTTTATATGCTACAACATTACCATGGTATGCAAACAGTTAATTTTTTTTATCAATGATATTTTTTCTCATGATTTATCTAGCCAGGGTCGAAAAAAATTCAAGCATGATGCTAAAATTTTCTATTGGGATGAGCCATATTCGTTCAAGCAATATGTTGACCAATTGCTTCACCGATGCATTTCGGAAGAGGGTAAAAAGATATTCTATTCCATTGCCACGAAGCATCATGTAGTGGGTATTTTGGTGGATTAAGGACTTATGTAAAAGTCCTTCAATCTGTATTTTATTGGCCCACACTTTTCAAGGATGCTCGAACATTTTACAAGGCATGTGATAGATGTCAAAGGACTGGAACATCTCGATAAGAAATGATATGTCGTTGCAAAACATTATGGAAATTGAGCTATTCAATGTATGTGGAATTGATTTCATGAGACCCTTTCTATCATCCTATGGTGATCTATATATCTTGTTAGCAGCCGATTATGTGAGCAAATGGGTTGAAGCGGTGGTAACACCTCGCAATAACTCGAAGAAAGTTCTGAAGTTCTTGTAAAAGAATATTTTCAAAAGGTTTGGAGTCTCCAAAGCAATCATCAACGATGAAGGAACCCACTTCGACAATAGGCTCATTGCTAAGGCATTACAATGCTATGAAGTCAAACACAAAATTGCTACAACATATCACCCACAAACAAATGGTCAATCTGAAATCTCCAATAGAGAAATCAAACAGATCTTAGATAAAACAATCAACACAAACAGAAAAGGTTGGTCTCCAAAGCTAGATGTAGCTTTATAGGCATATTTAAAAGCCTACAAAACTCCTTTGCGAATGTCCCCGTTCAAGTTAGTTTATGGGAAGGCTTGTCATTTACCCGTGGAGCTTGAACACAAGGCTTATTGGGCTATCAAGAAGCTCAATATATATTTCAAATGAACTAGAGAATACAAGCTCTTGGAGCTGAATAAAATGGATGAGTTTTGGTCACAAGCTTATGAGAATGCTCGAATTTACAAAGAGAAAACAAAATGGTGGAATGAAAAACATCTTTTGCCATGGCATTTCTCAGAAGACCAGGAAGTGTTACTCTAAAATTTCAAACTTAAACTTTTTTCCTAGAAAGATAAAATCGAGGTGTTCATGACCTTTCCTATGGAGCTGTAAAAATTAGAACACTTAATAAAGATCAAATCTTTAAGGTCAATGGTCAAAGATTGAAGATTTATAATGGAGCTTCAATTGTGCGTGATAAAGAGGACCTTTGTCTACAAGATATTTGAGCATTTCTAAAGATTTCTTGTCAAGAAATTTAATTTTCTTTAGCATTTTAGCTTTAGATTGAATAAAAAGTAGGTATTTTATTTTCTTATTTATTTTAATCTTTCTTTTGTTTTTTGTACAAATATCGTTTTTACAAGGTACAATCCCAGATATATTATGCATCAAGAAGGCAGACTAGTACAAGGCTGCAAGGTTGGACGCCCGTTCTTCAATGGTAAAAGTTGGATTTATTCAAGCTTGGGGCCAAAGGCACAATGGATAGGAAAGGCTCAATGCTAGGAAATTATAATTTTTGTGACAATTATAATTTTGCTTTAGCATATGTTTATACAAAAGATTTTATTATCCTTTATGTGTGTTAACTACTTTTGAACTTTCTTACCAAATTCTCGTGGGAACGATTTCACTCACACACTTTATTATTTGTTTGATGTGTATACTTGCACGAGATTGAATCATTTTTTAGCACATCACAATCGTCAACAATGTCTAACGTTTATATTGTTATAATTTTAAGTATTTGATCATTAAAGAGTAATTAAAAAATCCATTATCCAATTAATGTTTGAAATGCAGCAAAAAATTTGATTTTTTTTTTAAAAATATGTAGAAAGTAAACTTTTAAAAAAAATTAAAAATTTTCAAAACAATCCTTAAATACTTAAATTTTCCAAACACAAAACCCTAATCATCACCGTTTTCGATGCCCCCCAGAACCCCTTCAATCGCTGGACCAAGTCGGTCATTTCCTTTAATATGTGATTGCTGAAAATGATGAACGATGTATCATTCGAACATTGATTTTGTGTTTGATGTTCGCCTAACACGTCATGCATCATTTTTAGTGAGACCATGTTGAAAAAAATGATCAATTGAGTTTAATAATCGAAGGTGTGTGCTTAGAGACGACGGAAGCGACGATAAATTTAAGTATAAGTTCTGAAAAATTTAGGAACTTAATGATTATTTTATATTTTGATTAGTTAACTGATTATTTTAACAACTATCGGACACCTAAAATCAACAAAATGCAACGTTAGCTGTATATTTTTGTTAAAAAATTCTAAAATTCTCAAAAAGAACTTATTTTCAGATTAAGACGAATTAGAATAATCCAAACTCAAACTAATACACTTTATTAATTTAATTCCATCCAACTAATTTCATTTGTTTTTAAGACAAATTAAACAACCTGGCGTACATAGAGTCACAATAGCTTTTCAAGACAGTCTTTCCTGGGATATCGTTGTCCGAATTTTTACTCTAGCTTTGTCAAATTTTGATGTCGTCCACTCTTTTGGCACTATTTCAGTACGAATCGATCTCTATATAAATCTCACTCCAAACTTCTTTCTCTTCTATTCGACAATTGGATCCGATCTGAATTAATCAATTTCTTTTTTTAATGGCATATTCGAACCATACAGTGAATTTCGCTGCCCCAAGAAGATTCATCAGTACATTCAAAAAAGATTGTAAAGAAACATTCTTCCCCGACGATCCGTTTCGCAAGTTCCAACATGATAAATCGTTGCAAAAGTTCATGAAAACAATCCAATACTTCGTACCCATATTCGAATGGTTACCGATGTACGATTTCCGTTTACTTAGATACGACTTACTCGCCGGCATCACCATAACAACGCTCGCAATCCCTCAAGGAATCAGCTATGCCAAACTAGCTGATCTTCCACCGATCATTGGCCTATGTAAGCTTCGACATTCCTAAAAAAAAAGATTTTAGTTTCGATGATGACGTCTTCATGTATCCGATTCGTATTAAATTTCGATGCAGATTCAAGCTTTGTACCGCCTTTTATTTACGCCCTATTCGGGAGTTCGAAGAACTTGGCTGTGGGCACGGTAGCGGCATGCTCGTTACTCATCCATGAAACCATCGGAGCTTCGGTTTCGTCAAAAGACGATCCCACATTGTACCTTCACTTGATTTACACTACGACTTTCATCACCGGGGTTTTTCAGATCGTCTTAGGCTTTTCGAGGTCCGTCGTCACGCATGTAATATTATGAATTATACGTATAATTCTACGTACAATTATATTAACACACGATCCCGATAAATAGTAAATAAATCATGCTTCATGTTGTTATGTTGTTCAGGCTGGGCATTTTGGTTGATTTTTTATCACATTCAACGATCACTGGTTTCATGGGAGGGACTGCCATAATAATTTGCCTACAACAATTGAAAGGTTTGCTTGGTTTAAAACATTTCACCACCGAGACCGACGTCGTTTCTGTCATAAAAGCAGTTTTCCGATATAAACACGAGGTGAAATTGCTTTTTTTAGAAGTATATTTTTATTATCACGTGTGGCATTTCATTATTTATATGAAATTATTATGCTGTGAAAATTATTTTGTTGGTTTGGGCAGTGCAAGTGGCAAAGTGTTGTTGCTGGATTAGTATTCCTTTGTTTCCTGCAAACGGCTAGATATGTGGTGAGCATTTGTTACTTGAGGTATTTATAATTTATTCGAATGTTTTTAAAATGTCGTTTATAAAATAACGGTTTAAGTATAAAATAAGTATTTAAATTATAATTCTTTTTAATAAATATTTATAGTATTATTTTTTATTGAAATACATAGTTATTGTTTTTTGTCTAAAATAGAAGTTTAAATTTTTTTTGGTTAACGTTAAGGTAATATTGTTAAACAAGTTCATCACTCAGTCAAAACTTGATACATATTTTTATTTGAATTTGAATTTTTTCAAAAATTGAGAAAATATCAAAATAAATTTAAAAAAATTCAATTTTAATTTTCAAAATTGATGTCATTATCGTTGTTGATTATCTTGTGAACTCTATCACCAATGACGCTAGAGGTTTTGTTTTCCCTAATCACCTATCGTCAATAACCGACAAAAAGCATACCAATCGACCACTGAATAGTTAAAGTCGTGTTCATCGTTTGCTCTACAGTTAGCATGCCTCTAGTCTGTTAACGACATTGAGTGGTTAGAGAAAATAGATAGGACCTCTGATAACCACAATAATAGGATTTGATAAGATAATGAACAATGACATTAATTTTGAGATTCTGAAGTTTTTGATTTTAAAGATTTATTTTTTGATTTTTGAAAATATCCATGACATCTTTTAATTTATTTTTATTTCTGCTTATTTTTAAACTAAATAAAATAAAAATCGCATGTCAAATTATAATTATATGATTATTTTTTTGAAAAATTAATTTTAAAATATATCAAAATAAAATATTAAATATATATTTCAGTTAAAAAATACTTTACACACTCGTTACAAAAAATATAATTTATATACTTATTTTATAGTTAAATCTAAAATAATTTATTAAAACTTCAATAACTTTTAAAAAAATTAAAGCTAATCACTTCAAATCAAAACATAATCCAACTTAATTTTTCATTTAAAAATCTTTTTTACCATGTTTTAATGAAGAGGCAAAGGAAACCAAAGCTTTTCTGGGTCTCAGCTATCTCTCCCATGGCAGTTGTTGTATCTGGTTGCCTTTACGCATATTTCGGCAGCGGTGAACAACATGGTATCGCCATCGTAAGTCTATTTTTACGATATGAATATTTTTTATTTTATTGAAAATGTATACAATTATATATTGCGGATTTATTTTAATTTTGAATTTGATTTAAAGGTAGGTGACTTGAAGAAGGGATTAAATCCGATATCAATTCATTATTTGAACTTTGATAAACGTTATCTTCCGGTAACTATCAGGGCAGGTATCGTCACCGGGCTTATTGCAATGGTTGTAAGTATTTTTTCCCTTTTCTTTTGGTTAAATTGTTGGAAAATGTTTGAAATTAATTTCCAAAATTATATCGTAGGTTATTTCTGCTACATAATTTATGAAATTAACAAATCAAATACATCTATTTAATTAATTTTTTATATTATTTTTTTATCAAGTTAATATTATTAACTTGATAAAAATTGATTTTAAAATTAATTATGATAAATATTAGTGAAGATTTACTTGATAAAAAAGATTTACTTGATAAAAAAATTAGAACAACTCATTATATAATTTCTCCCATCCATAACACTCTAAACCAATATAAGTCAACATTATTTGTCATTCAATGTTACTAAGGATTAAATTTATTAGAACTGAATTCGAAATTTTTTTATGAGGTGTGTGGGTTATTAATAGGTTAATAAAAAAAAAGTATAATATCAAAAAAATATCTTTAATATTTAACTGAGTAATTATTTTGGTCTCTATTCTTTTTTTGATGCAATTTAACGTTCAATATTTTATTTTGAGAAAAAAATAACCTTCTATAGATGAAAACTTTAAGTTAACTAACGATACATGGTTTGAAAAAATATGACAAACATACATGACAATACATACTAACATGAATACATGATAATGTCATATAAAGGTGTTCACTTAAAAGAATGATACATTAATAAAAAATGATTATATAAATTTTTTTATTAAAATATTATTTTATCATGTCATTTTAAGATGTTTATTGTTAGTTAATTAGTAATTTTTATTTATAAAAATACCATTTTGAGACAAATTAAAATATTGATGCTTAAATTACTTCAAGAAAGAATAAAGTCCTAATTCATTATTCAGTTAAATATTGAAAAATATTTTTTAACTTTATATTTAAGAAAATTGATCATATATTAATTTATAACCGCCTTTAAGATAATTATTAAAATCCCTTTTTTACTTCAAAATTAAATATACATGAATTAAAATTATCATCAACATATAATACAAAGACTAAGTAAATAGGGGTGAAGTTAAAATTATAAGTCAATAGGGCCTCTGGACTTAATTTTTTTTATATATATTTTACTTCTAGCCATGATATATATATATATATTAAATATAGTCTTGAATTTAACCAATATATTGATTCATTTTCTTAAATGTAACTTTCAGGAAGGAATAGCAATCGGACGAAGCTTTGCCATCATTAAAAATGAACAAGTTGATGGAAGCAAAGAAATCATAGCATTTGGGTTCATGAACATTATTGGATCTTTCACTTCATGCTATTTAACAACGGGTAAAAAATATAATCTTTTCTTGGTAATTGATATTTTAAAATTTGGTCTCTAGATTTTAGTTCTATTGTATCGAATAAATTATTTTATCAATTAGAGATGCATTATATTTTTAAGGCAAAATATTAAAGTCCGGGTACTACATTCTTCATTATAAGTACGTCAAACCGAATTAACTAGGCATGTTTGCATCGACTTGAGTGTCACTAGACTTCGATGTGAGTAAGCATATTGATTTTACTTTTACTATAACAAGTGTAATATATTAGAAAATAAAAAGGAATGTGTCATAGTTTGAAAAATATATAAAAATCCCAAGTATAATACCAAAGTAATTTTTTGATTTAATTTCATAAAATTAAAATATAAAGAATAAATTTTAAATTTTAAAATAGTACATGGACTGTGACATGTTGTCTCATGTTTCAGGACCATTCTCAAAAACAGCAGTGAATGTGAGTTCCGGGTGCAAGACCCCATTGTCGAACGTGGTACAAGGCATTTGCATGATGTTAACACTGTTGTTCTTGGCCCCGGTCTTCAGTTACACCCCTTTGGTGGCTTTAGCCGCCATCATTACGTCGGCCATGCTCGGACTCATCAACTATGAGGAGATGTACCACCTCTATAAAGTCGATAAATTCAATTTCCTCATCTGCATGGCCGCCTTCTTCGGTGTCAGTTTCAAAAGCATGGACGTAGGCCTCTTGCTCTCGGTAATCATCCTCTTCGCAAACTTCGCATATATCATCCCGTCTCGAGTCCCATCGCCGGAAAACCCCTATCTCACCTATCACAATTTCAGGTGGGATTGGCCTTACTTAGAGCACTTTTATATGTGGCAAGGCCTGCAACTTGTAAGCTTGGTAAACTACCGGACACGAGTTTATTTCGTGACACGGAGCAGTACCCAGAGACGACATCGTTGGAAGGAATCCTCGTTCTTCAACTCGGTTCCCCTATTTATTTTGCAAACTGCTCTTACATAAGAGAAAGGTATATAACTATATATACATGTAGAATCATTGGAAAATTGACATTGTACAAGGTTTGAACATAATTGGTTGGGGTATTGAGCAGGATTTTAAGGTACATTTACGAAGAAAATGCTGCTTCAGCAACTGAAGTTGAGTCTCTTTTGCTAGATTTGTCGGGAGTTTCATCCATTGACATGTCGGGCATTGAAACATTTATTGAACTAGGTAGAGTGTTGAAAGGGAAGAATATCAAGGTAAAACTTCGAACTTTTTAACACGTGGCTTCATCTGATTCGCTGATAATGCATACGCGGTCGTGTTTCGTGTTTCGCAGTTAGGAATAGTGAACCCCAGGATTGATGTTTTGGAGAAGATGACGTTGGCGAAATTCGTGGATGTTCTTGGTAGACAAGCTTTCCACTTATCGGTAGAGGAAGCGATCCATTACTGTCGGTTTACACTTGATCGTACTAGGAAATCAACGGCGGAATCATCCTCTAACAACAATCATGTTGCTTAGAACATGTACACAGAATCAAACATATCCGGACTCGGCTGGCAACAAAAACTCCGGCCAGATTTTCAGGCCATGTCATCCGACCATTTGTTTAAAAACATGGACGCATGTTGTATCTTCGTTTAAACAGTTTCCCAAGTTGTTCTGACAATGATGAGCATCATGAGATAATTGTAATGGATCGAATAATTTAAGTTCCAAGATTTTCAAATCGTTTCTCTTTGGATCGAACGGGTATGGAGCGATAGTGTACTACATGATATCGAACATTTTCAAAATATTTGTAATGTTACATTAAAAAATTGTTATGATTCGAATCGTTATCTGTTTGCCCCTGTGAACTTCTACCATGCTATCCTCCCAAAGTGCGAAAGTTTATCGATCGTAAGAACCCTACGAGTTAAAGCGTATTATCTGGAATTATGTAACAACAAGCGTATTATCTAATCGTAGATCCGCTTTCATTGTCAGAAGGTATATTGTATTATGTTCTTTTCTTACCTGCAAAAACAGATACAAAAACGATGGCAGTTTTACATATACAAATAATACAAGAAGAAATAAATCTGAAAATATAAAATAAATAAAAAAAGAGACTGTCTGTCGAAAATTTATTTTGTATAACAGAGTTGAATTTGAATGATTACGAATAGATTTAGGGTCTGTTTTTAGTTGTTTTTAAGCGATCAAAAACATTTTTTAGGTGCTTAGTTGTTTTTGGTTGCTTTTCAAATTAATTTTTTAATCAAACTCAAAGGTTAAAATTTATCGCTTTTGAATTGGATAAATTATTTTAAAAATAAAATTACTTATTTATCCTTATAATATAATATAAAATTAATATTTATGCATATATAATTATAAAATAATATATATTTTATAATATTTATATTGACTATTGAAAATAAAATTATTTTATTTTTAATTTATTATTAATTTGTAATTGTTATGTTTGTATATAATCTAAAATATAATTTATATTTTTAAATTAAATTTAAAAAAAATTATTATAATTTAAGTTCACTTATACCTTACAACATCATATCTAAAATAGACATTTTATCTTTTCAAAATCAATTTTTGACATCAATGACAAACACTACTTAATTTTCTAAAATCATTGTTTTTACCATACTTTTAAAATCATTTTTTCAACTATACCTTTTATAACCAATGTCAAACTAAACCTTAGTCTTTTTAGAAGGAAAAATGAGAGATTCTATCGGATCGGGTTAGAATTTAGTTTTTAAGTTGATTTTTTTTTGCAAGTTTAAGATTTCGAACAACAGTCGTAACGACGGTCGAATATCATTTTTTTTATTGCTCTTCTGGTTCCAGAGTCTAGCCCTGACTAATCCAGATCGACCCGGGTCGCACACCTAGCTTTGGTGGGTGAGTCTTCCAGCAGAGATTTTCTGCATACAGAACGTCTCGAACCTGAGACTTGCTTAAGCGAAATCAAGCTGCTTACCACTTGGAACGATCAACGAGCAACAAAAAGTGATTAAAATTCAACTAAAAAGGTTAAAACGGTGAATACCAAGCCGTAAATGTGTGTCGTAATCCTGTTTTTCAAGTGTCTTGATATTTTTTAAAAATAAAATAATGGAGTTTTCATCAATTTTTTTTAAGAAAAAGATGTGATTGAATCACTTAAAAAATAAATCATTTTAATAAATTAACTTTTTTTTTATTAAGACAATAATTTTTGATATGTGAAAACAAAAAATAAGTTGAGGAGTTGGTTACGCGTGAGAAAGAGTTAAAATCCGTAGCTCCCAAAAATTAGTACTTAGTCGATTACAAAACATTTTAATGTCTGAATTTGCAAGTTTAGATAATATTTAAATTAATATTCGTTGACGAATTTTATTCCATTTTAACGATTACACCGTCAAGAGAATAAACTTTAATCACCGTCAATATTTCTGACACTAACCCATTACTTCCCTTTGATAGAACACCACATTAATTAGATTCTATTTTTTAAAAAACAAACAAAGAAATTTTGTTTTAAATATTTTTATTATTCTAAGTTAATTATTATCAAGCTAAGTAATTGTCTAAATAAATTTTACCTATTTGGGTTAAAGTAAAAATCAAAGTGTATTTTATTAATTTATGTGAGAAGTATTTTTTTTTAATTTTTATTCTAAAAAACTCTAACTAAGGTATTTAAGTACCTAATTTCAAGACTTTATTTAATCTAATAATTTAATTAAAACAACCATTAACGCCTCGTCATTTAAAAAAAATCTAATTAAAGGATACACGAAGATTAAAGTTAAACAATCATATTTACGAGATTTAAATAAATATAATTTAAAAAATAAAATTATTTTTTTATTTTGGAATATGTATCCCGACCAAAAATGGGTCAACGGTATGTGAATCGAGTTTCCTTTAAAAAAACAAAATATGTACAAACAGAAATTTACAAAGGTTAAAAACTATTAAAACCAAAAAAAAATAGTATTGGTTAAATTAAAAAGAATTAATATTGACACTAAATCCAAAAGAAGACATGATTAAATTATAATGATCGAAAATTCTATGGTCAATGAGCAAAAATAAAATTTAATAAATATAAATAACCCAATTTATTTTGAGAAAAAATAATTTTTTTAAGCACCCCGCTTTTATTTTTTTAAGAATGTTCTCGGTGTTTTTTCAAAGATTAAAATTCACCGAAAACAAACTTAATAGAAAGCTCAACTCAAATTTACTTAAAAATTTTCGAAAATCAAAAGAATTAATCTCGTTTTAATATTAGTTATGACAATGGTAATTTAAAATTCACATAAAAAATTCATTCATTTTAAATATATATTTGAACTAGAAGAACACATAAAAAAGAATTCATTCATTTTAAATAACTTTGAATTCGAGTATAAAACTCATGAGTGCGTAAAATTTACTTACAAAATTCTATGTAACTCTTGAAAATAAAAATTGTCAAACTCATAAAAATAAATTTTATCTCTCCAAAATAAACCAAGTATTTTTTACAATGGGGGTTAACCCTTTTTATAGGTAATTTTTGGATAAAATATAAAATTTTAGAATAAATAAATTTCCTATTTTAGGTGATTTTTCTCTATTTCTATTTATTTCATGTAGATTCAGATTTGATTTGTAGTAGATTTAATTCGAATTTTGGACAACTTTAGCCTTATTCTTTCCCTTTTCATTTAATGCAGATTCAATAATAATTTAGAGTCCAAGCTGATTCTTCCTTCTTTTTTTTCTAGCCAAACTTTCCCTTTTTCTCCTTGTAGGTTGGCAGTAGAGAAGAGTGAAACGGGGGTAGGGTGGGGTGCATGGCATGTGTGGACCGTGCGCTGGGTTGTCCATCCTTTTCCGATCGAATCCGTACGATCATATTTGAATTCTATTATAATAATTGGTTGTACGTCGGAAAAATAAATTAACTGGGTTTTTTAGTATTTATTTGACAAAGTTTTTTATTTTAAGAACTAAATGGATTCTTATTCAATTCAAGATGTACTCTTTAATTAAATTAGACCACCTCATTATTTTTTTTGTTTTAGTTTTAAATATTCTACTAATAATAGTTGAAATAAATATAAATAAATAAATAAAAAGAAAATTTTGAAAATTTAGTAATAACGATTGTACTTTATTTGCTTATTCCGATGAAAATTAATGAGAAAGAAGAAAGAAAAAAAAAACTACTAATTTTCATCGCTTGCAAACTTGCTAGACATTAAAAAAAAAATTCATTCTCCTTATGCTTGAACGGATAGACAATTTCCATTCTCCTTATGTCAGAATGGATAAACAGATTCTATTCTTCTTATATTCATATAGATAGACGAGTTCAATTCTCCTTATGCTTTAATAAATAAGTAGGTTCAATTTTCCTCATGCCCGAACTGATAGACGGGTTCTATTCTCCTCATGCCTGAATAGATAGATGGTTTCTATTCTCCTTATGCTCGAATCGATAAACATATTCTATCCTCTTCATCCTCAAATAGATAGACGGGTTCTATTATCCTCATGCCCGAATAGTAGACAAGTTCTATTCTTTTTATGCACAAGTAGATAAGTAGATTTCATTCTCCTTATGCCCAAATGGATAGACGAGTTTTATTCTCCTCATTCTCGAATAGATAAACAAGTTCTATTCTCCTCATGTTTGAATAGATATGCGAGTTTTATTCTCCTCGTGCTTGAATAGGTTAGTGGTTCTATTCTCCTCATCCTCGAATAGATAAGCATGTTTTATTCTTCATATGTCCGAATAGATAGGCGGGTTCTATTCTACTTATGCTTGAATAGATAAGCAAGTTCTATTCTCTTTATGCTCGAATAGATAGACAAATTCGATTCTCCTAATGCCCTAATAGATAGGTGAGTTCTATTCTCCTCATGCTCGAATAGATAAGCAAGTTTCATTTTCTTCATGCCTAAATAGATATACAAGTTTTATTCTCCTCATGCTTGAATCGATAAACATGTTCTATTCTTCTAATGCTCAAATAGATAGACACTTTTTTCACATCATGCTTGAATAGATAAGCAGATTTCATTCTCCTCATGCGCGAATAGATAGACGAGTTTTATTCTCCTCATGCTCGAAAAAATAAGCATATTCTTTTTTGCTCGTAGAATTTTCATATACCTATAAAAATTAACGATGTCATAATTATGATGAAAAATGCTCTTGGGATACATATTATGCATTTTTTCAATTTTTCAAATTTATTGTTTTTTTGTTCTTTCTTTTTTTTATTCGAGATTTTTCATCTCCACTTTCATACGCATTTACTTGTTCAACCCAGATAAACAATCATGCCTTATTTTTTTTTTTATCTCTTTTTGATTTACTCATTTTGCTCACACAATCTAGCCGATTGAAAGGATTATGTTTTATCATTAAAATTTTAACACTCTTTTTATATTCATCTAGTCTTCTGTAAGAAAACTTTGCTAATTAGAAGAAGAAAAAAAAACTTACGTCATGGGATATTTCTCCAATATAAGTAATCGTTCATGCTTAAAGATATACTAGTATTAAACATCTTTCGAGTTTTTCGTAAGTTCTTAAATTTTTGTCCCTTGTGTGCAATTTGATGCACTTGCCTACAAATCCGTTCAACTCCTTAAATGATATTGTCATTTTTTAACATTTTTCTTTTATGTCTAATATTATCAAAGACCTTAAGTTGATATAAAGTTCAAACATCAAAAAATGTCTTTAATATTGTCTCTGTCTTTAATATTTCTTCCAAACTGTCAAGCCTTTGAGAGAATTATTTTTTGTATGCCTAATCCACGAATTATCCGAATCGTCCTTTATGGGTTTTCAACTCAAATTCTCCCTTGAAACGATGTCCTTTGTGGATTTTCATTTTCAACCTCTTTTTTTTTTTTTTTTATATATCTAGGGTGCCTTTTAGGAGTTTTTATCTTTAAATACTTTTTCATTTTTATAGGCATAATATATCATGATTGAGCATGACTTCACTGGATTTTAAGCTATTGAACCTATTTTTTCAAGAAAAGGATCTCTGATTTATTTTTATATTGTCTGACCTACCAAAATGATCGATGATGACTCTAAATTGCTTTTAAGATCGAATAAAATGCAAAAGTTGATTTTTCTTAATTAACTATTACAGATTTAAATAAATATTATTTTTCTTAATTAATTAAAGAAAACCTTTTTTTAACCTAAAAACTCAATTTTCGAGAATAAACAAATTAAATGACAAAACCCAATTTTTTAAAGAATCAATCGTCAAATTATTTTTCGTACCCAATTAAAAATAGTCATGACATCATACTATTTTATTCAAATATAAATATTAATATTCACTTTTTTACATTATATAAATAAAGAGTGAGAAGTTACATAAAAGTTTATTGTGAATGAATTATAGACAAAAATAAAATTTATGCGATTGACTTTTAATGAGTGAAAATCATGGATGAAAACCATAAAATAATATCTTCCAATAGGACTCTTTCTTTATCTCTGTTAGATTACGGCCCGTGGCATCATCCTATCAACCACAATAATTTAATAAAAAATTATTACGACCATATCATCACTTGAGTATATATAGACATATTATGTCCGTATTATAATCCACATGTAAGCACTTAATAAAAAATATTAACTATTAATCTATTAACGATTTTTTATACCAACATAATTACTTTGAGCAAAATTAAAATGTTAAAAAACTAAAATTCATCAAAAAACATTAAGGTCTGATTTCAACTTTAGGACTATATTTATCCAATAAAATTTAACGTTACACAAATTTTATTCTCTCTTTGCCCTCTGAGCATATGGACCAGCCACTCCAACATCCTTTAAATGGGAAAGGAAAAATATAATGTTCTTTAGGTTCTTTCGACAATTATGAACCACTCGATTTTGTAATGGGCGATTCTCCCCTTATTATGCACTTTTTTTGATAAAAAAAATATTTAATGGGCATTGACGTGATACATTTTAATTGGTCAAAAATATTATTTTAATTAATAAAAAATTATTATATTATTTTTTTGATTAAATTATAAAAATTAAAACAAAATAGGAGTGGATTTTTTGTTAAATAAAATTTTAAGACTAAAATTAACAGAAATATCATCGCATTAAAAATATTAAATTAAATTAGAAAAATTAGAAAGAAATAGAGATCGATTTCAGTGAAAACAAAGGATTTTTAGGAATTAAAATAAATAAAAAATAAAATTTGACATACTTGACGTGTAATTAACACCTTTTATTTAAATCAAATTATTTTTTAATAAAATAATATATGAAAAATTCTGATTGACTCGTGAAATTTTTAGCGACGTCTTATGGATGAGACATACAAGATCATAGTTTTTAATTAAGGGAACAAAATATCTCAAAAATACTTTAGGGACTAACTAGATAAAAAGCACATATTTTAGGGGCAATTGGTCGAAAATCCTTTAGTTTATGAGAATTCTATAATATTATTTATATTTAAATCTTTAAATGACGACATAGTATGATATTAGAATATCAATTATAACAAATATTAAATATTTTAATTAAAAAATATAAAATATAAAAAAATTGAGATTAATATGAATAACATCGAGTTCATGGTGATTTCGATTCAAGTATTAGGTAAGGTCGATTGATTTCAGTGTAATTGGTTTTTACTTCGATTAATATTTAGTCGGTTGATCTTGGTTTGAATTGATATCGAGTTAATAGGAGATCGATCAGTTTCAGTAGGTTTTTAGGTCGAGTTAGATTTTTAAACTTTATATATGACATTATATAGCATGTATATTTGGTTTCTTGGTAAGTTCTACGAAGATTCAAATTCTATCTTTATTTATTTTTTTAATATATATTTTTTATTTTGGATTATCTTCGGTTCAGATAAAAATCGATTGAGGTTTATTCAGTTCTGTTGAAATTTGTAAAAATCTATTTTTTGTTCAAACAAAATCTGAGTAAGTTGTTTTAAAATTTTAAATTTCGGGTCAAATTTATTAGGTTTATTAAATCTCCTTAATCTGCAAAAAGTTATATCATAGACCCTCTTGACCATGTTAATTATAGTCTCAACCAATAAAAAATATTTATTTATTATTTTTAATACTTTTATTAAATTCTCTCGATCTACAAAAAATTATATCATAAGCTCTCGTGACCATGTTAAATATAATCTCAACTAATAAAAAATAATCATTTTATTATTTTTTTCATACTTTTATCAAATTAATATTCATTTACAAAAATATAGTATAAAAAATTAATAATAAATACATAATTTTTATTAATTAAAAAATAACGATACAACAAGGAAGGTCCAAAATATAATTTCTCTTAATTCCGGAAACTTTTATATGGCCTCATCTGGAAATCATTCTATCTTTATTTTAGCTTTGTTAATTATTTATTGGACCTTTCTCCTTTATGGAGTGTTTCCCCCCCACTTTTTATCTCTTCGTTTTCATTGTTAAAGATAAACCATTCATCAACATATATATAATGTAATTTCTATGTATAAAATAATTTTAAACAATATTTAACTTCAGAACATTTACGCACATAAATCCAAAATAATATACGTTTAAATATACATATGGAATAATTGTTATAATACATTTTGTTTACTAATTTTAATAAATAAAGTTATTTTCATTATTATTATTATTATTATTATTATTATTATTTGTCTTACATAATTCAAGAATAAATAATAATAATAATTATTATTATTATTATTATTTACACGAATAAAATATAATAATAAAACGATATAAAATAAATAAATATTTTAGATCAAACCGATTTTACAAAAGTGTTGAGGCCTGCACCAACACAGCTTTCTTAAGACAAATTTTCTGCCACTCCTATGGTGCTTGAGTTCATTGGTAGTCTATCTCAAAGGATACAATAACAAGAGGATCTTCAACAATAGCACAACTACAGAGACCCCGAGCTTTTTCTTACCTTTGTCAGTCACCAAAAAAGAAACGAGAGAAGAAAACGATTTGAGAGTGTGTTTTGAAACTGAGAATTTCATTCTTATTTATATGGAAAAATTATGTCAGAATAATTGAAAGTTTTAATCCGTATTAAATACGAATTTACTAAGAATAGTCAATTTTATCTTATCTAATATTCTTAATTTATATTTAAGTAGAATACAAACTCTTCTTCAATATTAAAAAAAGATAAACAATTTAAAGAAAAATTTAATCATAACGAGTAAAATATCTACAAGCCTATAAAGGGCTCAATTGGTCCGAACATTTGAATCGCCCACGTCGTGCACCCTAACCCGTGAGTCAAGCTATTCAATAAAATTTATGTGGGTAAATGTATATAAACACTTCCTGCTTCATTTATCCCATACATGTGGGATTATGGGTGTTTCATTCCTTACTCTATTCACTTTCTTACTTTAAGCATTAATTTCTCATTCATCAATCAATCATTTTGAGAATATGAGATATCGTTGTAAAGATCTCATGGAGTAGAATAAGAGGCAATAATTTTCTTATTCGAATCTCCATCTTTACTACTTCAAAATATGACTCAAAGTTGATCACTTCTCATTGTTTTTTTCAATAATCCACTACATGAATGAAATTGATGATTTTATCAAAACATTTTGGCTCGATATGGTTATAGGCTCTGTGATTGATAGATGCATAGGATAGGTAGGTTTTCTCCTTTAAACCTTCCCTTGTGAAAGTATATTTACTTTATTAGCTAATCAGTAGACATGATGTCCTTGAATTGTCATTCATTTGTGTAAACGAAGATATACTTCACACACCTATCTCTCTGACAAGAGTTTTAGCTCTTATGGTTATGCCCATATGATCATGGACATTGCCTGGTTCTGCAATAGTGAGGTCCGTGTAGGATCTCGATACTTCGTGGACATGAGTCTCACTATTTTGTGCTTGTATTTTGTTATGTATATGTTGTGTGCGATATTATACATTTATGATGTCATGTGTTTAGGCGATTATGGTAGCATCATCATAAGTTGCATGATATCCCATGTGTTGTATTGCTTTATTCATGATATGTGTGATACATAGTCGAGTGGCGGTGTATCCACTAAGCTGTCGTAGATCAACGTTAGAAATGTATTTTTGTTCGCAGATATTTATGTATCCACTAAGCTGTCGTGGTTGGGTTTTCAACATCGACTTAGTGTTAGAGTACAATCTTTTGATGTATTGAGATATGTACTTGTAAGAACTATATATATGTTTTGTAAATCTTATTTAAATTGGGCTTAAGTCGAATGCTTTTAACGGTTTGTATTAATGAGATCCTATTACTCTTTTGAATTAATTAGGCCTTATGTTGTTTTGAATGACCAAATTTATGTTTTGAACTTTTGGATCTTGATATTATATTTTTATAAGCGAAATTTTATAACTTAGGTTTTGGGACAAATGCCCAATGTGACATCCGGGTCGAGATTGTTACAGTAATATATACTCATTTAATAATTGGATTATAGGAGCAATATTGAATATTTATCATACATTAACATAAAAAATAAGAGTGAATATATTCGATTCACGAAAAAGTATATTTTTCTCTCACACAAACATGATTTTTTTTAATTTCATAATATAAAATTTAAATCACTTACCTTAGACCCTAAATTCTAACTCTAAAGACTAAATTTAAAACCGTAAAATTCTAAATTAAACATATTAAACCAAAATTAAAATTTCTTATAAAAAATATTTTATTTTGCTATCAATACAAGATATGTATTCTCTTAATATAAATATTAGCATGGAACAAATATGGTAATACAACACTCTAAATCTGATCACTTTGGGCCTCAAGCTCAAACCCGTATAAGAAAATTTCGCACATTGTTTAGCCAAAATTCATAAGTTTCATAAGTCGATCATTGAAAAAGAAGTCTTACAAAATAATTAAGCATTGCTTTGAAGCTCCAATCAGAACATATTAATTTAAAATATTTAATGTGGATAATAATTTAAAAAGTTTTACATGTTAAAACATAAGGGTTCTATGAATGTATTGCCTCGACAAATACAAGAATTATATTTTTCAATATATTGATGCACTGAATCATACTTTAATGAGTTCCTTGTAAGCACACAACAACCTAAAGACCTGCGTATGGAAATAACAAATTCAAATGCTAAGCTCGAAATCTCATTGGATACACCTCAATTATATCATGCATCGTGTAGATTATAAATATATGCATATAGTCATAAGATCATAAATAAGCATGAATATAATGTGGCGTTACTGTGATCGTCTAAATACATGTAATACTATGAATCAATAAACAATCAAATAATAAAAGGCTCACATGGCCCAACTTAACCTACCATACCATATAGGAGTGAGGTTGGGTCACCTATCTTCGGTACATACACTCTGTGTGAGTTCGGGTCACATAGCATCAAAACTTACACCCTTTGATGAGATTAAATCACTTAGCATCATACACCCTGGGTAAGACCAGGTCATATAGCATCGGTACATCATAAACCCCTCTTAGAATCATCCTTCTAACACACACAGATGAAGCGCTAGTCATGTAACATTGGTAACCTACATACCAATAACTTACCTCGATTAGGATCACATCAACAAACGCTAAACATTATTTCAAAACAATTACATTAATTATTATTAACAAAATTTGGATTACACAAGTTTAAATTTCATTATAGTTTCATTTTATTCACATACAGGATTAGAATTCAAAATTCTTAGTTTTACAATTTATTTAATATCTTTTAAAACCCCTTGGACCTTTTAGGTCGAATTATAGATCCCTGAACTCAAAGTCAAATTTTTTAGACAAATTACTTAACGAGTATCAATACTCCCAATGAGTATCAACATACATTTTATATTTCAAAGAATTTGATATCAAGCTTGTATCGATATGTTACCAGCATGTTGATACCCAATATTGGTACATGAGCCCTGATACCTATCCCTAACTAGTATCAATAGACCCCTTTGTGGACCAATTCTTGAAGTCGTTGTATACAAATATGAGAATAATGGACTGATATGCCTCTAGCAAATTGGTACACCAAAATGCTACGAAAATTTCATTGGTAATATAGATTTTGATACACAAAAAGTCACATTGATATGTCCTTCATAAACACACTCCATATTTTCACTCTTACTCTTTAAAAATATGAGACAAAAATAGATAAAAAAGGAAAAAAAGTGAGCTCACTCTTAATTTTTTTTTTTTGTATCAACATAACTCTTCTCTCCCCTTTTTTCACATGCTTGGTGGTAAATTACTCCCTAACCCTTTTAACCATTCCCAAGCAACAACTCAACACTAAGTTGGGCTCGAATAGGCATTCATGGTCTAAACTCGAGGCCCACTATTTTAGATTAAACCGACTCTCAGTATTTTAGGTGGGACCAAGGGGAATGACCCCAAAATTTTGAGATAATAGAAATTAACCTCTTAAATTTCTAAAAAATAAATTTAGCCTCTAATGATTTTTTAAAATTAGTGAGGTATTTCCCGATCAACACATAATAATAATAATAATAATAATAATAATAAAAATAATTTTTTAAACGTTATATTAACATGTTTAGTGTTACTTAACGAGTTGACCAACTCTTGACTTGCTCGATTTTGATTTAGTCAAAATCCGATAAACGTTCGATTTGGGTTAACTTTACTTAAACTCAAACTCAACTCGAGACCTTAACGAGAAGCTCCTTAATTTTTTAAAATATTTTAATAATTACTTTAAAATTTGTTGCGAATAAAATAAAGAACAAGAAGAAAATAGAGAAAAGAGAAAGACAAAAGGGAGATATTTTATTGTATTCTCAAAGTAGAGTTGTGTACAATGCTATGTCAAAAGTCTATAATTATAGGCATAAGATAGAAACTCTAATTCTAATGGGTACTAAACCCTAATACTAAACCCCATTAAATTTTAACTTAATATATGGATATCCACCATAAATAAATATATTCATAACACTCCCCCTTGGATATCCATGAAGATAATGTGCCTCGTTAAAACCTTACTAAGATAAAAACCCTGTTGAAAAAAAAATTCTTAGTGAAGGAAAAAGAGTACACACATCTTTGATACGCATAACATGTTGCCTCATTAAAAATCTTACCAGGAAAACCCATTGGGACAAAACCTCGGTTAAGAGAAAAAGAGTGCAACGCGTATTTACTCCCCCTCATGAAAATATCACATAAGATCTTTGAATCTTCATAATTCAATATTGAATACAATCTTCAAATGTTGAAGTAGATCATGCACTAGTGGATAAATCTTCCAAGTCATTGCTTAAAATGATTCATCGAATATCATTCATTTGAAAATCATGAGGGACGAAACTTGAAGAAATATGTTTCGTTTTATCATATTTGATATATTCACCTTGAGATATAAATTTTGTATTATCTTTATACAAGATAGCTTGCATCTTATCTTGTGAAAAACATTCACATATCTTCAGGATATGTTTAGCCAAACACATATTTTGGTTTTGCCTCATGCATAACAATTATTTAAAGGTAATGATCTCGTAGCACTTAAATAATATTTCTGGATCAGCTAAGATACGATGCTTCCAGATCAATAATGTGTATATTGTGCTTTAGACCAAGAATATCATTACCCTTTTCGTGAGGCGAAAAAATATTTGTTTACAGTAAGAGACTTAGCAACAACCATAAGAGTGATCAATAGATATGCGTTGTGCATGTAAAGTCTCTTTCAATATTTTTCTGTATGTCGATAGATGCACAAGGATTTGAGGAGGTCTCTTCACGAGTCTCAACGATATTCAAATCATCGACATACACAATTAATAAAAATTCAAAGTTAAACCTCTTAATAAAAACGCTCGGGGAAATAATTCATATAGCATTATGCTAATAAGTATTCAATAAGGCGATCATACCAAATACGCCTAAATTGTTTCAAGCCATAAAAAGATATATTCAATATGGTAGAATAATATTCTCGAGAACTTGAATGAACTACTTATGGCAATCAAAATCTTTCCGGAAGTTTCGTGTAAATATTACTGTCAAGAGGCCCATTCAAATATGATGTAACAACATCCATTAGGAAAAAACCGAGTAATTTTATTTATTGCCAGACTGATCAAAATCTAAAAGTAGTTGCATCCACCACCGAGGAATATATTTTTCTCATAATCAATTTCATGTTTTTGTGAGAATCCTTATGCAACCAAATGAGCTTATATCTCATGATTTCCCCTTGTGATTTCTCTTTTTCACAAAGACTCGTTTATATCCATGAGCTTTACACATTTCAATGTACAGGCTATAGGCCCAAATACTTCTCTTTTCAAAAGAGATTTTAGTTTCACCTTAATTGCCTCTTTCATGTTGGCCAATCATTTCTTTGTTTACATTGCCCAATTGACAATGATTCATGATCCACATCATCAAATAAAATCTCTAGTGCTATATTGCATGCAAATATATTAACGACGTCGATTTAATTTCAGTTCCACTAATTACCAGACATGACATAATCTATTGATATCTCTTTATTATCAGGTACCTGAGTCATGTCAATGTCTCTGTTGGAGACCATTTAATCTCTTCTAGAGATTTTCATAATCATTGATTTCTCGATCAGGCCATAATAAAATATAGCTCATTTTCTTTTTCGAGGATCTCTTATCTTTGGAACTTACTTGTCTACTACACTTTAAGTGTAAGTTAGACTCATTAGCAACTAGAGTTTGTCCTTCCATGAAATCAAATTTAATCGGAGCATTCATAGCTAGTATGCGTGACTTAGTCACTCTTTTAGGGTCAACAAAATATCTGACAATTGATTTGCTAAATGAATTATCCTTTGAACTTATAGTTCATATTGTGTAGTACGTGGATCAAAATGACAAAAATGATAATTCATTCTAACTTATTTCTTTCCCCAGCTATTTATTTTCTCCCCCTAATGTTGGGTAAACTAACTCATTAAAATGATAGTCAGTAAATCGGGTTCTAAATAAATCCCCTATTAGAAGCTCTTGTATATATTCCCAACAAAACTCATCTTTGTGCGTTATGGTGGAGCAATTAGAACATATATCACACACAAAAAATCTAAGATGAGAAATATTTGTTTCCTGACCAAAAACCATTTGTAATAGGGAGAACTTATGATCATTTGTTGGCTTGATGCGAATTTGTGATACTACATGTAAAAATTACATGTCATCAACATTATCAAGACTGATTGTCTTTAGAAAATAATCTGGAAAATATGCTCGTAATTTTATCAACTGATCAAGTAGCCTCGCAAACACCAAGTTGCGGGTTAATAACAAGGATACATATAATCATCTAGTCGATGCATCGATAAAAATCATAAAATATCTAGATGGACTTTAAGAAAGGTGTATGGGCCCATATATATCACCTTGTATCTATTCCAGAAAAGTAATAGATTTACACTCTATCTTAATTGTTGATGATTGAATAATCAAATTGCTTTCATAGCAAGTATCACATGAAAAATTACCGTAAAGAAAATCTTAGTTCTTCAATAAATGACCACATGAAAGTGTCAGCAAATTTTCGCATCATAATTGAACCGAAATGGTCTAACCGGTCATGTCAAATAAAATTATCAGTAAACATCTAGTTTACAATAGCATGAGCTTCAATTTGTAATGTAGTACAATATGGATGACAATGCATATAATTTTGCCAAAATTTCCTTATTGCCTTGAGTTATACTCGTAATATTGAGATAGTCAGCATCTCCTTGACTAATATTCTCAATATATTTATGCAAATATCTTTAAAATTCAATAAGTCTCTTTGCGACTTTGATGAGCATAATGCACTGTAAATATGAGATAAAGTCTTATTTGGAAATAACATATTTGCTCAGTTGGAGCCTTCTGTGATAATAGTACTTCCGGATATAGTACTCACATTATTCCCTTGCATTTAAAATGGAAAATATGCATAATTATACACATTTTAATATGTGCTTTATTTCATTCACTTCGAGGAACGAAAAATGTAACTCCTAAAATTTACCTAATTTCTTAGAATAAAAGTTAGGGGTTTACGTTACTGAAACTTGATTTGCAAGTTAGGGTTTTATAAATTAAAATAATATTATTCGGATAAATTATTAAAATAATTAATAATTTAAATACTGAAAATACTTTGATATAAAATAATTCAAGTTTCAACCTAAATTTAAAATAAACAATCCAAATCTGTGTAATTATTCAAAATCCGGTACATAAATTATTAACTGAAATTAAATATAAGTCTGAAACATTAAAAATGTCCGGAATAACAGAATTTGGATTCAAAAGTCCTCCAAGTACCGAGACCTATGACCGGGTATCTGAAACCGAAACTGAAGGGTGTAAGCTAGGGAGCCTAGTGTGTCTTTAGTGTGCAGATATCAGAAACAGAAAACAGTATAACAGATGATGACATGTATGCATGATATGCACCCATCTCCGAACACCAATAGAAGAGTAGGTCCCCCCTGAACCACTCTAACTCCATCACACCAAACAAAAGTGGAAACTCGACCCGCAGGTGGAGCCACTAAACAGAAGTGGTATATTACAGAACCACTGAATAGAAGTGATTATATCACTAACTTCCTCCGTACAAATAATCCAACCAGATGCAATGTAAAATGAAGATACAGGATCAGAATGCGTGTCCAATATTCTAATAGGAGATATGCATGGAAATTTTAGAATCAGAAATATAATATCAGGATGATCCATGGTTATTCAGGTTTTAACAGAAATTTCACACACAGAAAAAACAGAATTATCAGAAGAGAACACACCTGAAGCAGAAGAATCAACGACGATACTGACGTCGAATGGACTCGGCTCTACCACTAGAATATGCAGGAGTAGAACCTACGAATAACAATTAACATTAGACACCCTACTATGCCGCTATACCAAAAAATACATTAAACAGAATTAAACTGATACTCACGTGCAGGTCCCGAATACTGATGAACGGGAGGTCGTCCAGGAGGAGGAGGAGGCAATTGCTCAGGATCGGAATCTACGTCACCTGAACCAAACAAAAACCATTTCAGATTCCTATACGAACAACTTCTAGAAAGACATTCAAACATAAAAGCCCTAAAAACGACACTTCGGGTTCAAATTTCGAAAAATGGACTGCGCCATTGAACTCAGGACGTCGAAAAACATATAGTGAGACTAGGTCAAAAAAAGTCAACACTGACGTCAGTATGGTCAACGCTGACGTCAGCAGATGACGTCATCAGGTCAATGCTGACGTCAGCAGTGATGTTAGCCGGGTCGGGTCATGGGTTGGATCAGGTTCGGGTCGGGTCGAGTCAGGTTGGTCACGGGCCGGGACAGATTTTCCCGAGAAAATCTGGAATTTCCAGATTTTTCCTGAGAAAATCTGGATTTTCCACACCTCGGATTCGATTTTACACACTCCGAAAAACCCAAAAATTGAACCAACAAACACTAAACGAAATTAAAACTTCCCCGAACCTTGATTCAAGACAAAATATACATCCTCCTCATCACAGATTCAGAAACCAAGAAAAACTAACCCGAACCACAACACACTCGAACACGACAAGATTTAACAACGAATCCCCTTAACACCACAACATAACTATAAAGAAACAAGAACCGACAGAGGAAAAGATGAAAGCTTACCAAAACCACAAACCGAAATAAAAACAGCCGAGAGAAAGAAGAGATGATTCAACTCTAAAATTTGATTTTGACTGAGACGCAAAAAGGGAATTAACCGAATGAAGGTAAGAAAAATAATTGGAATTAAAGAAAGAATTTAATTCCCTGAAATAAATCTTGGAAGAAAAGGTAAGAACGATACCAGGGGAAAAGTGGTGTAATTAAACATTAAGGGTCTGAACTTTCAGTATTTAAAAGTGAAACCTAAAGATTCCAGAAATTACAAATTGATCCCTAGAAAATCCCCAATTCTTAGGGTTTCCAATTATTGATTTTAGGCTTTAATTGAAAAAAAAAATTGGGGTATGACAACTCTCCCCCCCTTATAGAAATTTCGTCCTCGAAATTTACCTGGATCAAAAAGATGCGGATACTAGGCTTTGATAACAGATTTGGGCTCCCATGTAGCCTCATCATATCCTCGATTACGCAAGAGAACCTTAACCATCTTAATGGTTTTCCTCCGAAGGACTTTTTGATCCTGAGCAATAATCTCCACGGGTTCCTCCTCATAACACAAATCTGGACGGATCTCAAATTCCTTAACAGAAAGAACATGAGACGAATCAGCTTGATAATTTCTCAGTACAGAAACATGGAAGACATCGTGGATACGCTTAAGCTCTGGTGGTAACTCAAGCTGATAAGCTAATGGACCAACTCATCTGATAATCCTATATGGTCTGATATAATGGGGACTGAGTTTACCCTTACGACCAAAACGAAGTACCTTCCTCCACGAAGATACTTTTAAGAATACCTCGTCACCAACTTCAAACTCAAGATCCTTACGTCTCAAATCAGCGTAAGATTTCTGTTTATCAAAAGCAGCCTTAAGCCAATCCCGAATCAACCTGACTGTCTCCTCAGCCTCATGCACAAGATCAGGACCTAATAACCGGTGCTCATTAAGTTTTGTCCAACCAATAGGTGTACGACACTTACGCCCATACAGAGCCTCATAAGGTGCCATCTTAATACTGGCCTGATAACTATTATTGTACGCGAACTCTGTCAACGGTAAGAAATCCTCCTAACTACCTCTAAAATCCAGACTACATCCTTTCAACATATCCTCAAGGATCTGAATCACACGCTCAGACTGACCATCTGTCTGAGGGTGGTAAGCAGTACTGAAGTTCAACCGAGTACCCAGAGCAGAATGTAGAGAACCCTAGAACTTAGATGTAAACCTCGGATCCTGGTCAAATATAATAGAAAAAGGCACTCCATGTAATCGAACAATCTTAGAGATATACAACCGGGCTAGCTTACTCAGGGGGTAAGTAGTTTTGACTGGAATGAAGTGTGCAGACTTGGTCAACCGATCAACAATGACCCATACAGAATCTTTCTTTGACAGAGTTAAAGGTAACCCACTGACAAAATCCATGGTCACACGCTCCCATTTCCATTGAGGAATCTCAATGTGTTGAAGAAGCTCAGATGGACGTTGATGCTCTGCTTTGACTTTCTGACAAGTCAATCACTTAGAAACAAAACTGACAACGTCACGCTTAAGACCTTTCCACCAATACTTTTCCCGAAGATTCTTATACATCTTATCACCACCAGGATGCATAGAATAGGGACTATCATGGGCCTCCCGAAGAATAACCTGTCTCATATCAGAATTCCTTGGAACACAGTATCGGCCCCGAAAACATAAAACTTCGTCCTGATCTAAATAAAAGTCCCGACAAGTTCACTGCTTAACTTTCGTAATACGATGAGCCAAGAAAGGATCAATGGTCTGCTCAGCCCGAATATCAGATATCAAGGTAGGTACCACACGGAGTTCAGCCAACAGACTACCATCCTTAAACAAACTCAGCCGAGCAAATAGAGCTCTTAGATCAGAAATGACATTGCGACTTAGAGCATCTGCAACGACATTAGCCTTACCTTGATGGTAATCGATCTCACAGTCATAATCCTTCAGTAGCTCTAACCAACGCCACTGTCTCAAATTGAGCTCATTCTGAGTAAGAAGGTACGTCAGACTCTTATGATCTGTAAAGATGTAACACTTCTCTCCATAGAGATAGTGTCTCCAGATTTTTAGAGCAAACACCACTGCTGCTAACTCCAGATCGTGAGTAGGGTAGTTAAACTCATGAGGTTTTAATTCTCGGGAAGCATAAGCTACCACCTTCCCATCCTGCATCAGAATACACCCCAAACCGGTATACGAGGCATCACTATAAACAATATAGGGTTTCCCCGACTCTAGCTGTGTCAGAACTGGTGCTTGTCTCAGAACCAACTTGAGTTTCTCAAAACTCTCATGCTGAGCTTCAGACTAGGCAAATGGAACATCTTTCCTCAAAAGTTTAGTTAGAGGAGAGGCAATAGACGAAAAGCCTTCCACAAACCTCCGATAGTAACCGGCTAATCCCAGAAAACTACGGACCTCTGCCACATTCTTAGGTTGTTTCCAATCCATGATAGCCTCAATTTTGTTCGGGTCAACTTGAATACCCTTAGCTGAAACCACGTGTCCCAGAAAAACAACCTCAGAAAGTCAAAACTCACACTTACTGAATTTCGCATAGAGTTGCTTCTCTCTCAGAGTCTGTAACACAATACGGAGATGTTGTTCGTGTTCAGTCTCAGACTTAAAATAGACTAGGATATTGTCAATGAAAACCACAACAAACTGATCCAGATAGGGTCGAAACACCCTGTTCATCATGTCCATGAATGTTGTAGGGGCATTCGTAAGACCGAAGGACATAACCAGAAATTCGTAATGACCACATCAGAATCCTTAACCTTGAGTTGGTAGTAACCAGATCTCAGGTCTATCTTAGAAAATACAGAAGCTCCTCGGAATTGGTCAAGCAGATCATCAATTCGGGGCAGAGGATACTTATTCTTAATTGTTAACTTGTTCAACTTCCGGTAGTCGATACAGAGACGAAGTGACCCATCTTTCTTTTTAACAAATAGAACCGGAACTCCCCACGGAGAAACGCTGGGTCGAATAAAACCTCGATCCAGAAGTTCCTGTAACTGAACTTTAAGCTCCTTAAGCTCTTTCGGAGCCATCCTATATGGTGCCATAGACACTGGAGTAGTCCCCGGAAGCAACTCAATACCGAACTCCACCTCTTCCAGCTTAGGGGGCACTCCGGGTAACTCTTCTGGAAAAACATCCGGAAACTCACACACAACTCGGATCTTATCCATCCCAGAATCAGATTGCCTTGGGTCAAGAATGTAGGCAAGATAGGCCACAAATCCCTTCCTGATCATTTTCTCTACTTTTAGGGGAGATACAATATTGGACAGAAACCCTCTACGCTCACCGATAAGGATTACCTCACGGTCATCAGAAGTCCTCAGCTTTGCTCTCTTACGCTCACAGTCCAGAGTAACACGGTGAGCTGACAGCCAATCCATCCTCAAAATTAGATCGAACTCTCCAAACGGTAAATCCATCAAATTAGCAGGAAAGATTTCCCCTGAACCTCAAGAGCACAATCTTTGTATACTTTGGTAACCTCCACAGGGTTACCTACAGAACTATAGACTGTGACAGAGCTACTAACATCCACTACAGGAATTTCTAAATAACCAGATACAAAACTAGATACATAGGAATGAGTAGACCCATTATCAAGCAGTGCGAAAAGAGAAGTAGCATGAACAGAAAAAGTATCAGCAATGACGTTTGGATCATCCCGGTCCTCATGTCTCCTCGTAGCATAAGCTAACCCGGGATGAGATCCCCCTGATAGAGCTGTTCCCCTGAACTAACAAGGTCTGCCCCTACTACCGGTACCAGATGCAGCAGGTCTACCCTGACCTCTTCCCGCTACAGGAGTCTGAACTGATGCCTGAGATTGCCCCGGAGCATAACCTGACTGCGAAGACACTGGACAGTCCCTGAGACGATGATCAAAAGAACTACATCGAAAACAATCCCCGCTCCTCATCCGACACTCTCCGGAATGCCATTTCTTACAAAACGAACACTGAGGTAACACTCGGATACTAGTGGATCCAGCTCCACTAGCAGCAGGGACAACCGAAATAGCTGGTCTAGCCCGTGCAGAACTCTATGGCTCAAACTCATCACGATCCCTCTTCCGGGACTGGAAACCCTGACTGTGCTGTGCAGGTGCCGCAAGCTGTTGTCTACCTCTATCCTGAACCTGGGTCTCTAACTGAACCCTCAAGCTCTCGTTACGCTCGGTTGTCCTGGCACGCCGAGTGATCATCTTATATTCCGTGTCGTGGTGGGTATCTACAACAATCTTCAATGGTACCCGGAGTCCTTTCAGAAATTGATCACACTTCGGTTAGGAGCATACTGGAGCAGTCGCAGAAACTCTATCTCATAGTCGTTAACAGACATGTCGTTCTGCTGCAGATTCAGAAAATACTCTCGGCACTTAGCCAAATACTCTGGATCCACATACCTATCCTCAAAAGCTTGTCGGAAAAATTCCCAATTGATCTTCTCCGAAGCAGTAACTCTCTCTTCTGCCTCCCACCAGTTCAGGGCCTCTCCCTGAAGCAATGATATAGCTGCCCTCAGTTTCTTATCTGAAGGGTAGTCCATCTCCACAAACAAACGCTGAAGTTTCTTCGGCCAGTAATCTACATCAGCTGGGTCAGTACCGGTCTTACTATCGAACATAGTCATCCCGGCAGCTAGAAACTCAGTAGAAATGGGTTTTATAGATCCCTCATTCTGCTGCAAATATCAGAGCAGCTCCTTCTGCATGGTCATTGAATCCAAACCAACAGTCTCGTTGTCCTCAGAAGCATACGGTCCCTCACTCTGGACCGGTTGGTCAACCTCGGCTTATTGAGCCTCGGTCTAAATCTCAGGCTGATCCTCCCCTCCTAACTCTTGAGCCAAACTCTGATCTTGTGGCGAGTCCACAGGAGACAGAACCTCACTAGTAGAAACAGCAGAACAACCTCGTCCACGATCTCTCCCAGTCACTAATCGTGTACTCCTACGGGGTGGCATAGTAGAGTATCTAAAAAAAGACAGACAAAACTCTATTTAGAACCAGTACTTGGAGAATTTATTCAAAATATTTTAGAAAATTTTAAAATACGAGTCATAATAAAAATCCAAATTTTCAGATAAAATTAACAAAATCATTTTTAGACCAAAAATCATTTTGGACCTCACAGTCCGAGGGTTGAACCTGGCTCTGATACCATTAAATGTAACCCTTAAAATTTACCTAATTTCTTAGAATAAAAGTTAGGGTTTTATGTTACTGAAACTTGATTTGCAAGTTAGGGTTTTATAAACTAAAATAATATTATTCAGATAAATTATTAAAATGATTAATAATTTAAATACTGAAAATACTTTGATATAAAATAATTCAAGTTTCAACCCAAATTTAAAATAAACAATCCAAATCTGAGTAATTATTCAAAATCCGGTACATAAATTATTAACTGAAATTAAATATAAGTCTGAAACATTAAAAATATACGGAATAACAGAATTCGGATTCAAAAGTCCTCCAAGTACCGAGATCTATGACCGGGTATCTGAAATAGAAACTGAAGGGTGTAAGCTAGGGAGCATAGTGTGTCTCTAGTGTGTAGATATCAGAAACAGAAAACAGTATAACAAATGATGACATGTATGCATGATATGCACCCATCTCCAAACACCAACAGAAGAGTAGGTCCCCCTGAACCACTTTAACTCCATCACACCAAACAGAAGTGGAAACTCGACCCCCAGGTGGAGCCACTGAACTGAAGTGGTATATTACAGAACCACTGAACAGAAATGATTATATCACTAACTTCCACCGTACAAATAATCCAACCAGATGCAATGTAAAATGCAGATACAGGATCAGAATGCGTGTCTAATATTCTAACAGGAGACATGCATGGAAATTTTAGAATCATAAATATAATATCAGGATGATGCATGGTCATTCAGGTTTTAACAAAAATTACACACACAGAAATAACAGAATTATCAGAAGATAACACACTTGAAGCAGAAGAATCAACGATGATACTTACGTCGACTGGACTCGGTTGTACCACTAGAATGTGCAGGAGTAGAACCTACGAATAACAATTAACATTAGACACCCTACAATGCCACTATACCGAAAAATACACTAAACAAAATTAAACCGATACTCACGTGCGGGTCCCGAATGTTGATGAATGGGAGGTCGTCCAAGAGGAAGAGGAGGAGGCAATTGCTCAGGATTGGAATCTACGTCACCTGAACCAAACAAAAACCATTTCAGATTCCTATACGAACAACTTCTAGATAGACATTCGAACATAAAAGCCCTAAAAATGACACTTGGGGTTCGAATTTCAAAAAACGGACTGCGTCATTGAACTCAGGACGTTGAAAAACATTAAGTGGGACTGGGTCAGAAAAAGTCAACGCTGACGTCAGCATGGTCAATGCTAACATCAGCAGATGACGTCATCAAGTCAATGCTGACATCAGCAGATGACGTCAACAGTGACGTTAGTCGGTTCGGTTCATGGGTCGGTTCGGGTCGGATCAGGTTCGGGTCAGGTCGGGTCAGGTCGGGTCAGGTACTGGTCGGGTCAGGTCGGGTTGGTCACGGGCCGGGACAGATTTTCCGGGAAAATCTGGTTTTTCCCCAGATGCAATGTAAAATGCAGATACAGGATCAAAATGCGTGTCTAATATTCTAACAGGAGACATGCATGGAAATTTTAGAATCATAAATATAATATCAGGATGATGCATGGTCATTCAAGTTTTAACAAAAATTACACACACGGAAATAACAAAATTATCAGAAGATAACACACCTGAAGCAGAAGAATCAACGATGATACTTACGTCGACTGGACTCGGCTGTACCACTAGAATGTGCAGGAGTAGAACCTACGAATAACAATTAACATTAGACACCCTACAATGCCACTATACCGAAAAATACACTAAACAAAATTAAACCGATACTCACGTGCGGGTCCCGAATGCTGATGAACGGGAGGTCGTCCAAGAGGAAGAGGAGGAGGCAATTGCTCAGGATTGGAATCTACGTCACCTGAACCAAACAAAAACCATTTCAGATTCCTATACGAACAACTTCTAGATAGACATTCGAACATAAAAACCCTAAAAATGACACTTGGGGTTCGAATTTCAAAAAACGGACTGCGTCATTGAACTCAGGACATCGAAAAACATTAAGTGGGACCGAGTCAGAAAAAGTCAACGCTGACGTTAGCATGGTCAATGCTGACATCAGCAGATGACGTCAACAGTGACGTCAGTCGGTTCGGGTCATGGGTCGGTTCGGGTCGGATCAGGTTCGGGTCAGGTCGGGTCAGGTACTGGTCGGGTTGGTCACGGGCCGGGACAGATTTTCCTGAGAAAATCTGGGTTTTCCAGGTTTTCCGGGAAAATCTGGTTTTTCCCAGATTTTCCGGGAAAATCTGGAAAAATCCAGATTCTTCCCAGTATGGTTTTTCTCAAATTTTTCGATAAAAACACCCCTCAGATTCGATTTTACACACTCCTAAAAACCCTAAATCGAACCAACAAACACTAAACGAAATTAAAACTTCCCTGAACCTTGATTCAAAACACAAAATACATCCTCCTCATCACAGATTCAAAAACCAAGAAAAACTAACCCGAACCCAACACACTCGAACACGACAAGATTTAACAATGAATCCCCTTAACACCACAATAAAACTATACAAAAACAAGAACCGACAGAGGAAAAAATGAAAGCTTACCAAAACCACAAACCGAAACGAAAACAACCGAGAGAAAGAGGAGATGATTCAACTCTAAAATTTGATTTTGACTGAGACGCAAAAAGGTAATTAACCAAATGAAGGTAAGAAAAATAATCGGAATTAAAGAAAGAATTTAATTCCCTGAAATAAATCTCGGAAGAAAAGGTAAGAACGATACCAGGGGAAAGTGGTGTAATTAAACATTAAGGGTCTGAACTTTCAGGATTTAAAAGTGAACCCTAAAGATTCCAGAAATTACAAATTGATCCCTGGAAAATCCCCAATTCTTAGGGTTTTCAATTAGGGATTTTAGGCTTTAATTGAAAAAAAATTTGGGGTATGATAAAAAATATGTGCTCTGTACTTTGAGATAAACTATCAAATCGGTTAACTATCAAAGATAAACTCTCAAAAGCTCTTCCGAACAATTAATATTTCAGTACTTCGAGATATAGTAATCACATTTTCCCTTATATTTAAATAGGAAAATATTTCTTATGCTTAAGTATAGTATGAGTACTTGCACTGTCTGCTTGGCATAAATAGCCACAATTCATTGTAGATTTCATTCCGGAAGTGATAATATTCTTTAAAGGATAAATTAACATAGAATGTAAATAAATAATATATAAAATAAATTAACATAGAGCGTAAATAAATAATATGTAAAATAAATTAACATAAATATGTAATAAATAAAAATAAATTAACATAAAACGAAATAAATAAAAGATCAATTATTTTCTTTAGATGTTATAAGGAAAATAAAATAAATGGCGAATTATTCTCTTGAAGGACTATGAGAAAAAATATCAATATCCAATTGAGTTGGATCAATAAAGCCATTATTTTCGCCACAAAGAAAATTTGATTATATTTTCTTTAATTTATCATTCATGATTATGAATAAAGTTCATAATACTTCGGCATTTGACAAGTAAGAGATCAATGATTTATACCATCACATTGATAACATAAAGATTTTGATATGATCTCTATCATTCTTGTCATCTTTATAATTCCACTTCTGGTGGATATAAGTATTCTCAAAAGAATCATCTTATCCATGTTTATTTTATGACTTCAATCGCAACCACAATTATTAATGTGGTTTTTATTCATTCCGCTATATAATGTCACATTCGCTTCAGGGAATGGAGCGGAGCCTGTTGGGCGATATTCATGATTTTTCATGAGCAACTCATTATTTTGCTCAACCACAAGAAGGTAAGAAATTAACTCAGAATATTTCTTAAAGCCTTTTTCACGATATTGTATCTGAAGGACAACATTATTGGCATGAAAAGTGGAGTATGTTTTTTTTTTATAACATATCCTCATCAATAATACTGTGGCACATAATGAAGTTTTATTCACTAACCATATAGTGAATTATCACGTTTGCATTCACTTCAAGGAATGAAACAAATTCAATAATCGCATGGAATAAACATCATGCTTGCATTCACTTCAGGAAATGACATAAATCAAACAATCGCATGGAATAATCATCATGCTTGCATTCACTTTATGGAATGTCATAAATCCAATAATCGTATGAAATAATCATCATACTTGCATTCACTTTAAGGAATGTCATAAATCCAATAATCGCATGGAATAATCATTATGCATGCATTCACTTCAGGGAATGCCTCCCATAAAAATTCTTTGATCAAGACAATTTTCATAACTTAAATTGGGAGAAGTCTATAGTCGAGTTTTTCGACACAAAAAAAATATTACTTCCAAGCAAATATAGACTTTATAATATTCATACTATTAAATAGTAATTGATCAGCCGATATATATTCAATATATACAAAGAATAAAAATTTAATCCTCATATGCGGCGTTAAACCAGTCCACAAGGTCCTTTAAAATGCACCTCCTTTGAGACCAGTAGCCTCGCAGAACGGGATGTCCAGTCAATATCATTAGACAAAAATAGGAATATTTACATGAGAAAAAGAAAAATTACAATCATCATCGTATATATATTATTTTATAAATTAAAATATAAAAGATTGAAAAAGAACATACCGGGTAAATCTTTGAAGAGACTTGAAATAAAAATCTTCTGAGCAAACTCATGCTGATAACGTGTTGTGAATAAAATAAAGAACAAGAAGAAAATAGAGAAAAGAGAAAGACAAAAGAAAGAGATTTTATTGTATTCTCAAAGTAGAGTTGTGTACAATGCTATGCCAAAAGTCTATATTTATAGGCATAAGATGAAAACCCTAATTCCAATGGGTATTAAACCTTAATACTAAAGCCCATTAAAGTTTAACTTAATATATGGATATCCACCATAAATAAATATATTCATAACAAAATTATTTTATTTAAAAATAAATCTAAATAATAATTATTAATATGTAGGTTGTTATTTTTTAATTTTAATATGCTAGTTTGTTGTGTTTGAGGATTGTTTAGAATTTAGATTTTGAAAGTGCTTTATATATTCTCTCTTTTTGATTTTTTGGTTAAATTTCTTAATTTATGTTAAGATTAAGTGCTATATAGTATTGTTAAATTTTACTTTTAATTAAAAATAAGGTAATATTTTTAGTGAACTTAACAAGCAACGAGTCAAGTAATAAATATTTTCAACGAGCATGAATTGAGCACAAATTTAACGAGCTTAACGAGCAACGAACAATAAGTCAAGTCGAGTAATAAATTTTTTAACGAGTATGAATTGAATACTACTCAACTACTGATCGACTCACTCAATAAGTATCCTTAAAAAAGGTAATTGTGAGAACGTGCATGAAAAATCATTTGAAAATGATAAGGTACTTTTATTAATAGCATATTATTGTTTAACGTGAGGAATTTAAAAATTAAATAAAGAAAAAGAAATTGCGAATTTATCACCACTCATCCACTTGAATGGAAAGAAATTAATGTTTTAATGGCTTAAAGTTAAATTTTGTGGATAGATAAATAAGTTTAAAAATATTATTCAAATATCTTATTTGATTCAACTCCACGTCGCAGAAAAAAAAAATGAGAATTAAGATTTCTTTTGGCTGAGAATTTAGTTAGGTTGAAACAAATCTTAAAAGAAATTATACCATGGAAACTAAAAAAAATAATATTGTGTGTGGCTAAGAGGAAAAATTATTAGATAGGTTGAGTTATTATATTATTCAAATATCTTATTATATTATTTATGATCTCATCTAATAATAATTTTTTATCTTTTTTTATAAAGTTTATCTTCACTTTTTTTTCAAGGTAAATCTTCACCTTTTTTTTACATATCATTAAATTGATGAATTTTATTGGATGAGATCATGAACGACATGATGAATCAAGATATATAATATTTTCTCAGTTAAGCGTGAGGATTTAGTTAGGTTAAATTAAAAATAAAAATGTTACATAAATTATTATTAAATTTTATTTTTAAACTTATTTTAGTTATTAAAGTTTTAAAACATTCAATATACTCCCTAAAGTTTTGAAATTAAACTTTTTTTGTCACTAAAGTTTAGATATTAAACGTTTTTGATGACTCTTAAACCTCAAATTGTCGTAGATGGTGATCATTTGGTCTCAAATTTTATTAGTCTTTTATCTCAAGCATTCGAGTCTGAATTCGACCTATACTTTTATCAAAAAGTGCTTTGAAATTCACGAATCAGTCAAAAATCTTTTTATTTTTCTCCCCTTAATCTCCTTCCTCTTTCATTTGATGGATCTCGTTTCTCAATATGTAACTTCTCTCGTACTAATGAATTTTTATTTGTTCAAGTATTGAAAAAATTCATTCATTCGTCAATAAATGGATATCATCAAAAAATTAACGAAGGAGTAACCAAAAGCGTTCAATGTCTAAATTTTCGTGGGTAAATTAAATAGTTTGAAACTTTAGTGATTAAAATAGATTTGAGGGTATAATTCAATGATGATTCATGTAATTTACCCTAAAATAAAGGATAAACTACATAGATGACCAATGGGGGTTCTGGACAGGCGCAATAGGAGCGACCGCACAGGTCCTCTGAAAAAGAAGGCCCCTAAATTTTGATAAACTTCATTCATTATATGATGTTAATCTCGAAATTCATTGAATTTTTTTTTAAAATGCTATTAAGAAAGATGAATTATAATTGTTAAAATATTATAATTATTTTTTAAATACGATAATTGATTATAGAATCTTATTGATTATTACTAAAACTATTGCTTCAGTAGAACTAGTGAGGTTTTGGACATGTGCAATAGAAACAATCACACAAGGGCCCTTAGAAAGGACATTTGCTTCTAAGGACTACAATTTTATAACTACTGAAAATCATGAACAATTACTTTTAAGGACCATATTTTAATAAATTGCACAAGGCCCCCAAAATCTTTAAACCGTCCCTGTAGATGACCACTTAATTATAAAATTAGTATCGATATGATCACTATATATTTAATTTTGATAAATATATCACGTAACTAATGATTTTAATATAGCTATCTCCCATTAAAATTTAACGGATGAGTGACATGACCAAAGTAGAGTCATGCTCTTTACATCAAGCTTACTTGGGTTCAATTCTTACCATGGGCACGTAGTTCATTATTTTATTTTTGGAATAAACTGGTAACACACGTGTAATCACCTAAATAAATAATAAAATTATTTTATTAAAATAAAATTAGGGATTAATTAAAAAATATGTAAATAATATAGATTAAATATGTAATTATATTTTTATTATTTTAATAATTAAGTGATATATTTATCAAAATTAAAAGTATAGTAGGTATATCATCACCGGTCCTATAATTAAATGGTCATCTATATCGTTTACCCTAAAATAAAATCCAAGTCTTGTAAGCTACGACGTAGGCAGACGGGTACATAAAGCTCACGGCATGGGAAAGATTAAAAGATGAAGATGAAGGTGGTGATCTTGAAGAAAGCAAATAGCAACTCCAAAAGCAATCTCTCACTTTTTGCTTTATAGCTCTTATCAACTCAGTTCAAAACAATACCACCCAATATATATATATGTAGAGAGAGAGAGAGAGAGAGCTCTTCTTTGTAGATTCTAAGCTTTGGGCCAATCTCATTTCCAGGTAAAAATGAACTTCTCCAACCGTAACTGCTGTTCATATATATATATATATATATATATATATATATATATATATACATACATACATACATATTTGGAGTTTATCTTTTTGTTTATGATTTCGATGTTATGAAACTCTTGCAAATGACAAGGAACAAGTGTTTCGAATTTTGAAAGAAAAATATTTTGGTTCTTTCTATTCAGTTCACAACAACCAGGAAATCAAAGAGAGTAAAGTTTCTGTTTCTATTATTTTTTTATCTTTTGAGAATATTTTCTGGTATTTTTTTTCTCCATATACAATGAAGTTTACCAACCTTAGCAGAGAATCATTGACTTTGTTAGAAAAAATTACATTAATCCCATGTTCTTCTTAACTGTAAAACCCGTGAAAATCACCACATGGTTCAAATGGTAGAATCAACCCCTAGTAGTCAAATGCTGTTAGCTAGTGAAGAAAATGATTTCAAAGATTCCTTCATTCATTTGTTAATTCATACAAGCTTCTCCATGCAAAAAGAATATGTATGTATGTATGTATGTATGGAAAGTATTGTTCCTTTTGTCCATCTTTGCGATGAAACGAACTGTGATTCAAGTTGGAAACCTGCCGTGCATTGCACGCCATAAAGTTTTAGATTCTCATTCGTTGTGCTATTTTCAGATGAGGAGGAATAGTTTCTTTGTGATTTGTTTACTTTAGATTTAGTCCATTGAAATTTTTGACCATTTTGAAGGCTCTACGAAGAAACCCAAAATAATGTAGAGCCCAAAACCCAATTTTTCTTATCTGCACGATCTTCGATGATTCCACCTTTTGACATTTTGGTAACGGTATCATGGATCTACTATGACAAAACAATGATTATATTAATGTTCTGTTCTTTTTTTTCTGTTCTTCTCAGTGAACTGGAATCTGCTACTGTTTTTTTTTATCTACTTTCTTGGAACGTTGAATCTGTAATGTCATGAAAAGTGGAGGGTGTTGGAGGTTCCAAACTTGAGATGGAGAGTGGTTTACCAAGTAAGCTCAATGAGGGACATGGAGTTCCTAAGGTTGGTTCCTGGTTTGCCCAGTTCAGAAATGGCTCCAACCCTTGGATGGCTAGATATGTCTATGCACTGATCTTTCTAGCTTCGAATTTGCTGGCTTGGGCCGTTCGAGATTATGGTCGCAACGCATTCCCGGAAATGGAAAGTAAGATTGCTTGATTGATTGTTTGCAACAACATTGTTCGCCAAAATGCTGTTATGAGACATGGTTTATAGGAATCACTAGTATAATATGCATCTTGAGCTTTGAGTTTCTGTTTCTGATTAGGCTCTATGTTAGGGAAACCGGGTTATTTTTGACACTGAATACTATGTTTCATAGCTCGATTACAACTTCGGTGGTCAATGATAATAATGTTAATCAGCTTGTTGTGTGAAAATGTGGATGCAGAACTGAAGAATTGTCGAGGTGGCCAGACGTTGTTTGGGCGCCGAAGGAGTCTTACGTGTGAGCTTGGGATGTTTTGTATCCTTAAGCCACAAAATGGATCTTTTTCCCTCTTTTATTTACTTCTTTGATTATTTTGCTTGTTTTTACATTATCCCTTAACTTTATTCTAGGCATTCTTCTCTGTAATGTTTATTTCAACTGCTAGAACCCCAAAGATGTACAATTGCAGAGACTCATGGCATTCCGGGTGGTGGTCTGCAAAGATCACCCTCTGGATTGCCTTGACAGCAACCTCCTTTTTGGTTCCTGCTGTCATCGTAAAGATATACGGTTCGTGTCCATTGCTCCCGAATGTCTACTTCATTCAATGATAAATCTTAGGACTTAAGCACTAACCTATGTTTCTACATCCCTTCTTTCGGCAGGGGAGATTGCGCATTTCGGTGCCGGGTACATCATAGATTCCTGTTATAAATACCTCTGTATAAAACATGTACAATCTTATTGGAATAGTTTGTAGAGGAAGTTTATGCTGCTTCCTAACTTTTAGTAGGTCAATCTTATTGTTTAATGATTTTTCTTCTTATCCTTTTCAGGATCTTTCTCTTAGTTCAGCTAGTAAGTGTTATCAGTTTCATTACATGGCTGAATGATTGGTGTCAATCTGATAAAATATCAGAAAAATGGTAAGACTCTTCCCTTGTTCGAACCGGTTCTTCATCTGCAATTAATGCTGTAATGATATGAAACTGATCAATCAGATACTTTTGAATCATAGGATTGGTATTAATAATAGAATGTTGTACATGATGGTCTTAGTTCAAGATGTGGAACTGATTCCAACCGTATAACTTTTTCTTCAGTCGCATGCATGTGATGTCACTTGCAACTGCTTCATATGTTATATGCATAGTTGGGATTGTTATGATGTACATCTGGTATGCGCCGGAATCGTCCTGCCTCCTTAATATTTTCTTCATCACATGGACACTGGTACTCATTCAGCTCATGACAAGCATTTCCCTCCACCCTAAAGTATGTTCTCAATACTACCGGTTTCCGCTTCTTGAATGCTATGGCTTGATTAGTAATCAAACGCATGCTTTGTTAAACAGGTAAATGCAGGCATCTTGACTCCCGGGCTCATGGGGCTTTATGTTGTATTCATCTGTTGGTGTGCCATTCGAAGGCAAGATTTTAAGACAGTTTTAGAAGTTTCATAGTGCATTGCATTCGTTAACTCTTCGATGTTACGAAACTGCAGTCACTGAAACCTGTATTCAATCAACTATCAATCACTAACATTTATGTGTTCGCAGTGAACCGGCTGGAGATAATTGCATTAGGAAGGCAGAGGAATCAAACAGAACAGATTGGCTCACAATCATAGTAATTTTCAATTCTTTTGAAATCCATTAAACCAAGTTATAATGAGTAGTGACTGCTCTTCTAACAGATTGGCTAACCCTTTGTATTCTTCCAGAGCTTTGTCATTGCGCTACTGGCTATGGTTATCGCTACGTTTTCGACAGGCATCGATTCACAATGTTTTCAGGTTTGTTATGCGAAATACGATAAGTCTTTAGTAGTTGTATTATCCCTTTTTCCATGAGAATGCACCTCACAACAGCTACAGTTCAGGAAAAAGGAAGCACCAGCTGAAGATGCAGTTCCGTATGGTTACGGCTTCTTCCACTTTGTCTTCGCTACCGGAGCAATGTACTTCGCGATGCTATTGATCGGATGGAACACTCATCATACTATTAAAAAGTAAGTCCCCTGCCTTTTCCATTTGAAGTGCATGTTGAAAGCTGCAAGTATTAGTAAGCAAAGCTGATATGGTTCCACACTATTGCAGATGGACTATCGATGTCGGTTGGACCAGCACTTGGGTCAGGATAGTGAATGAATGGCTAGCCGTCGGTGTTTACCGTAAGTACACACGACCCTAAACCTTATTTTCCGAAGATAAACCAGTAACGATTAGTCAAAAACTTGGGATTCATTTGTGTGTGTCTCAGTGTGGATACTGCTGGCTCCTGTGATACTATTGAGGTTTAGACAAACAAGTGAAGCTGCATAAAAACCGATTGCTCGGACTCAAATTCATTTATTGCATCCATTGTTCATATATAACACTGGTTAAATGGAGCAACAGCCATTGATGTTGAAATTTGTTACTACACAGATTAAAGGAAGATGTAACTTCCCTGCATGATGTTACCAATACAAGAAAATTATGAATTTTGATATCGTGTTCGATTGTTCGTATAATGTAATCCGAAACGGAGCATTTTTCCATATAATAGGAGCTGTGCTTTGCCTGATCTTGTGCTCTTTTGAGACCTACACCAGAAACATTGGGCTACCACATTTGCTGCTGGTCTTGTCTGTCACCTACATTTATTGAATGCTTCAACGTGAAACAATTTGTAGTTCATGTGACTAGCACGTGCCTAACATTCTTTACCAAATCACCATTCTTTAACCATCATCACTCACATGGACCAACTTGGTTTTAACATGACCGATGTACGCTATCAATACAATAGGTCACGTGACTAGCACGTGCATAATTATAATGATTCTATGTTTTAACATGACTGATATAATGTAAGCTATCAATACAATAGGTACACGTCTCATATGATACTTGAAAATTCAACTAAAATCTTTTCAAATTAATGATTAATTTAAAATCTAAAAGTAATTAACTCTATATTTTATTGTATACTACAGAAATATAATTTAATCATTCAATAAATTTTAGTCTTTTATGACCTCAGAGGGCACCAATAATTCAAAACCGCCTGCCCCTTTCTTTTTATTTATTATTTATGTAACTACTTAAATTTTAGGTTAATAAATTAGGTTTCGAATCTAAGTTTTAGGTATTTATTTTGAGTTTAAATTGAGAATAGTAATTAATTTGGGTCTAGTAAAAAAAGAATGTGTATGTTTATTTAATCATTTTGTACTTTTTTTTATGAATTATTTAAACATTTTGTCCAATGTTGAGATAAGGGTGTTTTTAAATTTTAAAAGGGGTTGATGGGTGGTTCTAAATAGGAAAAAAGATATTATTGGAGAGAAAAATGAGGGAAAAGAGAAAAAAAAAAGTAAGGGAGCTTTGAATATTGATTCGTCGTCGTCTAAATCGTCAAGGGTTATATCATTGGCATCATTGCCTTTAACTCATATAGATATATTGGTCGGTTATTCCACATTATCTTTGTTGTCATTATTATCACTCGTCGGAGTAAGAAAAAGAAGATTCAAGGTAGCTTGTTTGCAAGAAACCGTTGTCCACCATTGCAACTCCAGATCAACATGGTGTTCCCTTGCGATGGAGAGATTATATCATAAGCCCGGCTTACTACGTCAATCGTGGTCTCTAACCTATAAAAACTACCCATTTCACCATTAATCTGTCATGTAATTAATATAATTTCTAGAAGTTATATTTTTAAAATAACATGAAAAATATGAGAGAAGATTCATTGATTGAAAAAAAATGAGTTGAGAATTAGTGGTAAAGTGGGTGATTTTCATTGGATAAGACCATGACTGACGTGGTGAGCCGGACCCATAATATATTTTCTACTTGTGATGAGTAGATTTGAAGCTTGTCACTATCGTTCAACCACTAAAAGTCATTGCACGTGTCACACCCAGTGTCATCTTGGCATGAACATGCATTGCAACCAAGCCAGGCCTCGGCCTGATGAACCAAACCAGTTGGATCGAATCGATTTAGGCCAAATTAGATCAGGTCGGTTTGGTCCGATCGCACCGCACTACCCCAAACGTTCTACTCGATCACACTGCGCTGCCTGACCGTTGTTGATTGTCATCATTGTTAACCCAACTCATGGGTTTCGACAATATGAGTTTGTTGTAGTTCATTTCGCCAAATTCAAAATAGTAAGTTGTTTTTACATGTTTTGACTTTGAGAATTAATAATTAAAGTATGTGATTAATTGATATTATGGTAGTAATTGTTATATGAGGATTATTTTTTAACACGACACGGTCTGGACGAAACCCGACTCAAACAAGATACATGGGGAATACCGATATGAATCCGATAAGATTTGCACTGATGAATGATCCTACTATTTTTTTTATTTTATCTTACCTAAAGGATTTAGTGTCATACATGTGCATGCATCCAACCAGAAACTTTGCGTTCAATGCGGGAAGCGAAACAAGCATTGATTGTACGAAATACACAAAAAGGACCAAATTGTAAATTTTTATAAATTTAGCGACCAAACATAAAATTGGTGTTACCAATCTTCTATTAAGTTCATTACATGCTTACTTGCCAAATTTGATCTCAAGACAAAATCCATCACTCATCTAATTGATCAGGAATTAAAATGTAAACAATCAAAACTTCAGCTTTTAACTAACTTAACATCCAGGCGTATCGAAACGATAAGGACCCCTTTTGATACGTTTTGATACTGCTAATTTGAGTTTTGGAACCCCAATCCTGTGTTTTGATACGCTAGCCAAAATCAAACATACTCGTTTCGAAACACGAGCTAGGCGAATCGGAACGTTTAACCTTTTCTTACTTAGTTCATCGTATAGTAATCCCGGGTATCAAAAAAGGTGACCCCATTTTAATACCTTCTGGTTATTTCACAGAGGAACAAGGTTTAAAACGTTCCAACAACCTACTAAATATGTTCAAAACACCTTGTTACCTAATTAAACAACTAAGAACTCATATTCACTCTACAATTAAGCTTCATACACATCATAATAACCATAAACTTCTAAAGACATCTTAACCTAGAATTCTATAACACCCAAAAATTGGTCCTAGAAGTTTAGTGACCAGTTTAGAGGTCCAATGAACATGTTTAGTCATTTATAAGCCTAGTTCGGGATTAAATTCTTAAAAATTAGTTTTTGATAAAATTAAATTATAGAAAATATTATAAAATTCCTATTTGAGGTATATTTGACTTAGGTCAAATCAATTTTGAAAATTGACCCCTGAATCCTTGAGATTTTGAAACTAGTGACTATTTTGTAAAAATTAAAAATCGAGTGACAAAATTTTAAATTAGGCCAAAACTTTAAATCTTTATGGAGATTTGATACAATCCTATTCCTATTTGATCTAAACCTTCCAAGAGCCTATTTAAACAACTTTTAAACACATGTTTTATTCTAATAAATCAAAATTCCCCAAATTTTAAATCCTAAAACCTAATTTGGCATCAATCATATCCCTCTTCTTCAAATTTTGTTTCCTTCTTTCCTAAGGCAATATCTTTATCATATTTTCAAGTTAATCATCCATTCTTTTTAATTAAAAATTCGTTGGTTTAATTCTATATAATTTTCTTCATCAAATTTTCTTGGTTTCTCAATCGTTTTACTTGTTTTTAAACCTTGGAAGGAGGTTGGATCAGATTTGGAGGTGAGAAACATTCAAACCTATGAATCACTAAGTTCTTTATTCAAATTCTCAAGTTCTTGGCTGATTACAACTTGTTTTAATCTTTTAGTTTAAGAAAAACGATTTTTGTAAACAAAATTCAAGATTTTCGTACAAGGGTTAAACCTGGGTGTTTTTGATGTTTAAAAATACGAATATTGATGAGATTATATATGATTAAGATTTCTTTAAAGTATCTAATCCCTAACTTAAGGCTTAAGTGATGTTGGAGAAGTTTTGGATGCACCTAGATTCACTAAACCCTCTGGTTTTGATGTGTAAAATAGGTCTAGAAGAAGGAGATCAATTTTGAAGGTGATCGGCTCGTGTGGGTGGCTTAGCGAGCAAGTATCGGTTAATTGGTGAATGGATTATGAGAGTGAGCTGCTACGATAGTGTTTTAATGTGTTTTCAAAGGTTGAGGGTGTATGGAAGGTATGAGAAACTTCCCTATACTCCAAAGTAATTTAAACATTTTACTTGTTAATGCATGTGTTTTAATGCTCATGAGATTATTTTTATAAAGGTTTTATATGTGAATGGTGCTCCCATGGTTTTGTTTTGAAAACATGAGAAAATGTGATTTTACATGTTTATGCAAGTGATGCATGAAATAGTGGGAGTCATGTTGTTTAAATTCCATTTTGAATTAAGTTTTAAGCATTGGCTTTCAATATTATATTGTCTAGTTAAGTGATGTATCTAATGAGATAAGTTGATCTATCAATAGGGTCTAAAGTGCACTATAGTCTATTTAAAATTCGTATGTGTGAAATTCCTAGTGTGTTGCATTATGGAGTATAGCCTAATGTTGTGTGGTAAAGGTAGTTAATATCACATCCGAGATATGGTAAAGGTAGTTACTATCACCGGACACCAAGGTGAGACTTTTCATGTTGGAGGTAGATACCAACATGTGCATGCTTAGAGGTAGTGACCAACATGTGGTTGCCCGTTTATCTTAACGATAAGAGGTAGTACTAATCTGATCAGTAGCACCAATATATAATCTATTTTTGTAATTCCAAGTGTTATGATATTATTAGGCTTTTCTAGGTGAATAGCATGTTAGCCTTGAGTTTTTGCTTGATAAGCATGTGATTTTCAAAGAAGTATTTTACTGAGTTTTATGGTGGTTTGGTAGGACATGAATGATAACACTTGTTGAGTTTTACTAGTGGTATTGATGGCCATGATTGACTTGTTTTATAAAGAGCATGATATGTTTTTAATTTGATAAAATTGGTTTATTATGTGCTGCATTGCAAGTTATATGTTAAAAAATTTTATTCCCTCACTAAGCCTTGTGCTTAACCCTCTCTTTTCCTTGCAATGCAGAGAAATAAGTGTTAAGAGTGACCGAGAAGCAAGGAGACACATTCATGCCATTCTTTCTACTTTAATTAGCTCACGTATGTTTTAATTAAGTTTGAACATTAGGTAGTTGAGAGCAATGGGATAGATAAACTTATGTTGGTTTTGAGATTGTTTATGATTTGGATAGTTGAACTTATAGTAGTTTGGTTATGTCAATTGAATTTGCTTATTTGGTATACTTTAGTTATAACAAAGAGATACTTGAAGTTTGATTTTATACTTGTCCTATGTGTGAATGTGGACTTGTTTGATGTTGAGGTATGCGTATGGAAGTTTGAATTATGTTTTGCTATCTAGGTTGTATTGCATTTAACAAGTATGCTATGTTATGTGCTTAATGCCCCTTAGGTATTTATATGCCTCTAGAGGATGTTTGAAACCGTTTAAGTTTTGAAATCTAGAAATATGCAGCTTTCTAGGAACATGGATCGAAACGCCTTCATAAGGTATATATATGCATGCACGAATACAAAGGAAAATTTGGGAGATTTAGCCTGGGTATCGATACGGTATGAACTCATTCCAAAAAAATAGTTGAAATCAAAGCAAGTGTATCGATACTCTTGGTTTGGGTTCCGATACCTATTTTGAAAATGCTGAATCATATCGGAAATGAGGCTTAGCTGTATCGAAACGCAGGCTTGTTACGTAGGACATCGAACGAGAGATGGCCCGAGTATCGGTATGCTTGGCCAGCTTTTCGATAATGGTTTAACAATGGCAAATGGTATCAAAACGAGACCAAGGGGGTATCGATACCCCTATTCGTTAAGTTAGTTAAAAGCTGAAAAATAAGTTTAAATTCTTTATGTTTTAGTCCCTAAAACTTGTGCATGCAATTAAGTGAGTTGTAGTCCTCCTTTTAAGCTGAAATTTGAGAAACAAACATGTAATAAACTTAATAAAAGGTTGGTAACATTAATTTTATAATTGGTTTCTTATTTTCTGGAAAATTTCATTTTGGTCCCATAAAGCACGTTCGATCAAATTAGGACTTATTTCACTTCTGTTTCCATTGCAATTGAACACAATTTACGCATGAACATGTAGGATCATAAAAAAGCATCTAGATAAGAAAAAAAATTAGGATCGTTTATCGAGGTGAGTCTCTAGATTAGCCTCGGTATTCCTCGTATAGCTCGTTCGAATCGGATTTTTCTAGACCGGCTCGAGGGGTTTACAAATTCAACATCAACGAAAGCTTTCAACATAAGCATTCACCAAGTATCATGCAACAATACTACTACATCAAAGCATCGCACAAATCCATCAAACCAAAACCAATTAACCAAAAGATTATAAAGGTCATTTACAAACCAACTTCAACATCTTTAATCCATATAAAATCTCTAAGGAAATTGTTTACCCACTGCCAATTATACTAGTAACAAAAATGTACCAATGCTTGAGCTTAGACCTTTGTGTATGATCTTGGATTCACCTTGTCGATTGAGAGTCTAAACCTTAAACTATTACTCTGCATTGAGTGATAATTAAAAAGCGTAAGCTACATGCTTAGTGAGTGGATGCTCATGTCAAACACACACACTCAATGCAAACTATAAATTATAAAACCTCTTTTCTCATGCCATGCTCACCAATTCACCTATACTAAGAAATCATGCTTTCAAGCAAATATATCTCATCATGTGCCACAAATCTCATGCATCTCTATGCAATAAATCTTAAGTCTTACATGCACCTCAAATTTCAATGCTTATCAAATCTCATGTACAAAATCCATGTACAAATATCCAACATCATGTCATCATTTCAAAATAGTGGCACATGGAATAAAATATATATTGGCTTACAAGTGACACTAGATGACACTACCCTCATCCTTATAAATCAATTACACATGTTCGAATAATGGGGTTCTTGATGGATCTACCCATACCAAGCTTCATGATAGAACTATCCCTACCATGGAATACTCACCTCGGCGGGGATGGCACTACCCCCATTGCCTAGATGTGATAGAACTACCCCTATCACACAAGAATAACACTATCTCTATTGCATCTCGAGGAATATATCTCAAGTACGAATATGTATAGTTTATTGTGCCACTCTACACTCTATTGATCGATCAATATATCCGAAATCTATAAACTCATCACTTAGCCAATATACAAGTATCAACACACTTTTTAGTTGTTGTCAAAAACATGCATTAAAGCATCATATAAAACCATCCCAAAATGTCATGCATAAACTAAAGCAAATCTAATCTCTTAGATTAAAACTTTGGGATCACGCTAAGTAAACCTATCTCACAAGTTAGGGTTTAAATAAGCAAAATACAAAATTTGTTAAATCATCAAAACTAGGAATATCTGAAATACTGAAACATAACGTTTAATATAGTTTGAAGGTTCAACCCCATATTCAAAATAAACATTAAAATCATGAAAACCAAATAAACGTCCAATACATAAATTCTAAATTCCATTAGAGAAATAAATATCTAAAATAAAGAGTATTAAACCTGAAATCTATAAAAACATACGTAGTAAAAAGTTCTGAAACAAGAGTCCTCCAAGTACCATAGCCTAAGTCCGAAAATCTGAAATAAAAACTGAAGGGATGTAAGCTAGATAACTTAGTGTGTCCCTAGTGTACAGATATAGCATAATTGTATCAATCTGAATATCATAAACATGTCACATGTAGTCGAATATATAACAACAAAATAAAAATGTCTTAAAAATGCCAGAAACATATGATGTAATGTCTAAATGCCATGTACCCATCTCCAACACCTTCTGAAGAGTAGGTTCCCCTAAACCACTCTAACTCCAACATCACCATCTGAAGTGCAAACTCGACCCAAAGGTGGAGCCATTGATCCGAAGTAGAAACTTTACCCAAAGCTGAAATCACTAATGCGAAGTGGAAACTCGACCTGAAGGCGGTGTCACTAATCTAAAGTGATACTCACCTGAAGGTGAGATCACTGAAATTCCTCATACAAAACATCCCAACCCAATGCAATGTTATGACATGATATCTGAGTCCGAATGCATGCCTTATAATTAAAAACAGGCATGAGTAATAATTCTGAAAATAACATAATTTGAGTTTTTCAAGAATTTCGATTCAGATGTGTATAATTCATATAATATGACATGACATCATACAATTTAATTGAAAGATCATAGTATCTAACTAGTTAACATGGATACACAAAAGCAACAAAATTTGAACATAAAATATACATAAGTATCGAGAGAGACACATCTTGGGCAACTAAATTAACGTCGAGAAGGACGTTTACCGAGCTTAGTCCTAGCACTCATTCTAGAAGATACAGAACTTGCAGGTCTCAAAGTCTTAGCAATAGGAGATCATCTAAGAGGAAGAGAAGGAGGAGAAGAAAAATACTTTGTATCTGAATCCATGTCACTAAGATACACAACCCAAGCTACTCTAGAAGGAAGAAGAAAAACAAGAATAGAAAATAATGAAAAAGAGGGGGACGGTTTGAAAACAGAAAGGAGAGAGAGAGAAATTTACAAGAACTTAAACCGAAGAGAAATAAAAAGGATTGTTGCAAAACTCTTAATGGGTAAATTACCCCTTAAGAGTCTCATTTATTCAACTCTTCTGAAAAACCCCTAAAATCCTCAAAAATTATAAAATATTCCAGGATTTTAGGGATTTTAAAAATTAGGGCAAAATTAGGGTGTTACAACCTCCCCTCATAAGAAATTTCATCCTCGAAATTTACTTGCATAAAAAAGATGCGGATACTATGCTTTTACAAAAGATTTGGACTCTTATGTAGCCTTATCGTGACCACGACTACGCCAAAGTACCTTAACCATCTTAATGGTATTCCACCGAAGGACTTTTTGGTCCTAAGCAATATTCTCAACTGGTTCCTCCTCATAACATAAATCTAAAAAGATCTCAAAATCCTAAACTCATAGAACATGGTACGGATCAACCCGATAATATTTTAATAAAGAAACATGAAAGACATCATGAATACGCTTAAGCTCTGATAACAATTAAAGATGATAAGCTACTGGTCCGACTCATCGGATAATCCCATAAGATTTAATGTAATGAGGAATGAGCTTGCCCTTACAGCCGAAACGAAGTACCTTCCTCGAAGGAGATAATTTTAAAAAAACTCATCACCTACCTCAGACTCAATATCTTTGCATCTCAAATTAGCAAACGATTTCTTTCTATCAAAAGCAACTTTAAGTCGATCTCGAATCAATTTGATAGTCCATTCAACCTTATGTACAAGATCTGGTGTCATCTTATTACTAGCCTATAACTATTATTGTACGCAAATTTTGCAAGCGATAGAAAATCCTCCCAAGTACCTTTGAAATCTAGAACATTCTCTCTCAACATATCCTTTAAGATCTGAATCACCCATTCCGACTAACCATTAGTCTGTGGATGATAAGAAGTGTTGAAGTTTAGATGAGTACTCAAAGCAAAATGAAGAGACCATAGAACTATTAGTATTTTCCACCAAAATTTCTAAATAACCAAATACTGAGCTAGAAACATATGAATGAGTAGATCCATTATCTAAAAGTGCAAAATATGAAATAACATGAATAAAAAAAGTACCAGCAATAACATCTGGCTCATCATGATCCTCATGCCTCCTAGTAGCATAAACCAACCATGGTTGAGATGCCCCTAATCTAACTGGTCCTCTATAATCACTAATTTTATTCGGGGTTTAAACCCGGTTTTAATCTTTCATTGTATTTTAATAACGGGCTTTAATTTAGTCATTAAGCATAAAATTCAAAAAAAAATATTAATTAGTATAATTATATACAATATTTTTGAAAAATCCAAAATATATATTCATATACTAGATTTACATTTGTGTATTTATTTAAAATATATATATATATGCGTGTATTATTATCTTCTTTTTTTTAAAAATTAAAAAAAATTAAATATATGAATTTCATTCTATATTTGTGTGTATATATATATATATATATATATATCATTTTCTTTAAAAAAATCAAGAAATATTACTAGTATATATTTTCAAATACATTATATTTTTAAATCTTTGTCTTAATTTGTGAACATACACCTTTTAATTTTGTTTCTTTTTCGGTTCACCTTTTATGATCATAATAAATATTTATTTCTTTTTTTCTAATACTCGTTATTCTCATTATTATTATTATTGTTTTTTGTTAAGTTTTTATGACTATTTATTATTATTATTATTAATTATATTATTATGTTATTAAACTCTTAAAATAATCAATCCAATAAATAAATAATAAACAATAATTAAATTAAAGCCCAAACTTTATTATTATCTAACAGTCCAATTTACAATACAAGTCCAATGGTTAAGTTACAAGCCCATTCGATTAAACCCAAATAATTTTAATTACATTAAACCCGGTTTAAGCCCAATCGGATAAGCCCGATCATGAAACCCTAACTCCCTCTACTGTTTATGCGCAGCCACAGGAACACCGTTGGATCCAATCTGAATCCGACGGTCCAGATGCAAGGGAGAAGGAACCTCCGGATTCTTCAACGCGCGGCCAGCTGGCTCCCCTCACGCGCGCGTGGAAGCGACGCGCACCTCTTTGAATGAATATCTACCCGTTCGTCTTCCTCGCCGGCGGCCTCTCCGATGATGGTCCCCACGATTCCGACGGCCGATTCACAAGCAAACAAACAAAAAAAATACCTTGTCATATTCGTACAGCAAAATAACACCAAAACACCAACATTTTTAGAGGCTAACAACGATTATAACAGAGAATTTCAGCGAAACGAGCGACAATGGCAGAGGATATCAGATCCGTGCAACCAGAAACCACACATGAATACAAACAAAATAACAATAACAACGATTATTTCATTTTTCTTTTTCTGTAAATCGGCTATAAAGGCCAACGAACATCACGATTATAAGGGATCCCCCACCATTTTTCTATCAAATACAAGAGAAATTTTCAGAGGTGAACCCTCTTGTTTCCTCTTTGCATCGAATAAAAAAGGTAGATCTTTTTTTTTACCTCGGTCGTTCGTTGGTCCTCCCTCCCCGATGATAAGCCTACGGTCTTCTTGCCGTTAAGGGTGAATCGGTCGAGTATGACTTCATAAGGACCCTTTTCGAGGTCATTTTTCAAAAAGAAAAGAGTTTTGGGGTTTCAATTTATGTTTTCGAAAGAGAAAAAAATCAATGTTTGGGGGTTGTTGGTTTCTGGAAATAAGGATGAATGTTCATCCGGTTCTGGGTTTTATAAGAACATTACAGAGGATTCAAGGGATTTTTTTTTTCTCTTCGGCTGAACAAATGAGAAAAGAGATGAACCGGTTTGTGATTTGTATTTTATAGTGGCTAATAAAAGAAAAATGGTTTTATTACCATCATTAAACCCCTCCGCGTTTCCGTTTATACACTTTCAGTCCTTACACTTTTAAAGTGTTTTACAATTTGGTCATAATTTCTGTATCTCTTTTAAAAATTGGTTTTATTTGTTGTAGGTCCCTCCGTGTTTTGTTGTTTATTTTTAATACATTCCTTCTCTTTAAATCCCACCCGTGGTCCCCTAAAGTTTTCAAAACTCTTTAATTTCGTCACTAATTCTAGTAATAAGTGACCTTTCTAATTGGTTTTATTACAACCGAGTCCCTCCGTGTTGGGGGTTTATTTTCAAGCCCTCACTCACTTTAAAATAGCGTTTTGAGGGTCTGAAAGATTTTAACTCTTTTTAATTTAGCCACTGTTTGCAAATAAAGTTTCTTTTCCTTTTAATTTTGACCTCCTAATTTTGTTTTGCTTCATTTTGGTCCTTTCCAGTAACCATTTTCCTCATTTAGTTTTTTTATTTGGTTTAATTCGTATTTATTTCTTATTTATTTTGCATTTGATGTACATATTTGTTTGTATTTGTAGCATGTTATTTTCATTTATTGCTTTTATTTTATCGTTTATCATGTATATTTAGTTTGCATATTCATTTTTGTGTCATTTGCATTATATTATGTTTGTATTCTTACTCATACATTTTATTTACATGTTATACTTGTTTTATTTTGCCATGTCATGTTTTTAATTTGTGCATTTTGTTAATATTGTGCATGTCACATATATATTTGCTTTATTTATTTATCATTGTATATTTTATTTGATAGCATGCGTCCTTATCGTTCATGTTGCACTATTCATTTGTAGTATACTTGTCTTTTTACGCTTTTAATTGATTTTGTCATGTCATATTCGATTATATGCTTTTGCTTTATATTTTCTCATTTACTTGTATATGTTTACTTTGTCATATTTATTTTGTTATCCTTCCTAGTTTTTATTTCATGCTTTTTTACTTATGTTTTTATTTATGTTTATATATGTTGTATACATTTTGTTAATATAGTTTTATTTATTTTTGCTTAAACATCACATACATTAATTAATGAACTTAATTAAACACGTCTTTATTCGGTCGTAACGGCCCGACACCAAACGTAGTGTTGGCGGTGTGAGCGTTTACCTTCGGATAAAGACACGGTAAAAATAAAATTTGAATCCGAATCTTTAAACAAATAATTAATTTAAATGCCACTTTAAATCCGAAAAATCCAAAATTAATTAAGCGGTAATTTGATAAAGGTGCCAATTTTGGGCGGTTTTAAACGCTAACCCCATTTTTAACCGTAATCGACTCTCGAATCCAATTTTTAACGAATCTCTGGTTTTTACGGTGTCCGGTCTACCAAAAGTGACCGGTGGCAACTCCAACCTTTTCTTAAAATCCTAAAATTAATTTCAAATCCCTAAACCTAATTTTCCAAAATTCCCAAAACTTTTGAAACCCTAGATTTATAATTTAGGGTTGACATTTAAAAATCTCTAATTTTTATCTCCAATTTCAACTCCTAATTTTCTGATGTTTCCACTAGTGACCCCCTTCCCTTTCACCCCCTTTTTACCACTTTTTATCCTACCTTACACTTAATTATAATTTTAATATTTATACTTTTAATTTTTAAGAAAGGGGTCTCTACATCCTCTATAATAAGAAGATCTACATTAAAATAAATGGAATATAAGTAAACCTAATCTCTTAGATTAGAACTTAGAAATCACGCTAATTAAAAACCTCTCTCACAAGTTAGAGTTCAAATAAATGGAATACAAAATCTGTTAAATCATCAAAACCATTAATATATGAAATATTGAATCATAATGTTTAATACAATTTGAAGGTTCAACCCCATATTCAAAATAAACATTAAAATCATTAAAACCAAATAAATGTCCAATACATAAAGTCTAAAGTCCATTACATAAATAAATATCCGAAATAGAAAATATTAAATCTGAAATCTGTAGAAACATACGTAGTAGAAAGTTCTGAAACAAGAGTCCTCCAAGTATCATAGCCTAAGTCCAAAAATCTGAAACAGAAACTGAAGGGATGTAAGCTAGATAACGTAGTATGTCCCTAGTGTACATATATAGCATAATCATATCAATCTGAATATCATAAACATGTCACATGTAGTCGAATATACAAAAAAATAAAAATGTCATAAAAATGCTAGAAACATATGATGTAATGTTTAAATGCCATGTACCCATCTCCAACACCGTCTGAAGAGTAGTTCCCCTAAACCACTCTAACTCCAAAATTACCATTTGAAGTGCAAACTCGACCCGAAGGTGGAGCCACTGATCCAAAGTAGAAACTCGACCCGAAGGTGGAGTCATTGATGCGAAGTGGAAACTCGACCCGAAGGCGGAACCACTAATCTGAAGTGATAGTCTCTTGAAGGTGATCACTGAACTTCCCCCCAAAAAATATCCCAACCCAATGCAATGTCATGACATGATATCTGAGTCTAAATGCATACCGTATAATTAACAAGAAGCGTGAATAATAATTCTAAAAATAACATAATTTGAGTTTTTCATGAATTTTGATTCAGATGTGTATAATTCATATAATATGGCATGACATCATACAATTTAATTCAGAGATCATAGAATCTAACTAGTTAAAATGGATACACAGAAGCAGCAAAATTTGAACATAAAATATACATAACGGGAGAGACACACCTTAGGCAGCTAGATTAACGTCTAGAAGGACGTCTATCGGGCTCATTCCTTGCACTGAGTCTAGCAGATACAAAACGTGTAGGTCCTAAAGTCTTAGCAATAGAAGTCGTCGAGGAGGAGGAAGAAAAAATTTTGTATCTGAATCCATGTCACCAAGATACACAGCCTGAGCCTCTCTAAGAATGAAGAAGAAAAACAAGAAAAGAAAATAATGAACAGGAGAGGGACTGTTTGAAAATATATAAGAGAGCGAGATAGAGAAATTTACAAGAATTTAAACCGAAGAGAAATAAGAGGGATAACTGCCATTTATTAAACCCTTCCGAAGAACCCCTTGAATCCTCAAAAATTATAAAACATTCCATAATTTGAATTAGGTTTGAAAATATGAAAATCTTTCCAAATTAGGGATTTTAGTGAATTTTAGGGATTTTAAAAATTAGGGCAAATTTAGGGTGTTGCAAGATTAATTAAAGATATAAAAAAACCTTGATTACCTTGTTATAATTGAGAATAGAGTGAAAGAAATATGAGAATTATTTGTTTGGAAAGTGTAAGAATGGATAAAAATGATTTTACGTGAAAATGTGAATTTAAGAGAAAACGTAATTATGATAACTAAATAGGATTATCAGCCACTTAAAGTTGGATTAGATTCTCCCTAAAGATTCAAAGTTATGACCCTTTTATACTTTAGTCACTATAATGGAAATAGTTTTTAATTTTATAAAATAGTCACTAGTTTCCCAAATATCATCCTTACGATATAATTTTTCAAAATTGATTTGACCAAATTCAAATATAATCCAAATAATGTTTTTTAAGCATTTTCTCATAATTTTATCCCACCCAAAAATATTAATTACCAATTAAATCCCGAAATTAGTCTAACTTGTCTAGAATTGGTTCGAACGAACTTTGCATTAACTCGGCTAACTTTCAAGCCCAAAAATTGAGGTTTTATAATTTTGAAATAGATATCGTACCAAATAGAGTAATTGAGAAGCTTATATGAGAATTTACCGCTATGGATTAAGGTTAGTACACTTCAAGCTCCGAAATAATTCATGAGCATCATAAATATAATTGTCTTGCACGTTAGTGTCTGTAATAGATAAACAAAATATAAGCTTGTTTAGATATGAGTATTATGAAACTGAGTTTATGAGATGCATGGTGATATTATAAATATAATGAGACTCATGGATACTTTAGAGACTGTGTAGGGTTGTTTAAAATGCTCGTACAATTATTTGATAATTTTTTTGATTGATTGATAAAATTGTGATGCCTTGTATGTTTGTTCTAATGAATTGATGTGTTTGATGAAAATTATGTCTAAAGGTTAATAGTGGTAAATACTCAACTAAATGATAGTAAAGCTGATGAATAATATTAATTAGATAAATATGTTAGTAATTGAATATTTATGTCTTTCATAAGTTTTAGGGATCTAATACAGTATTGTGACATCATAATTTTTTAAAATAATATGAGTTGACCCATATCGATATTTGTGAAAATTTGAGATAATTTTTAGTAATATATGTTAGTGTCAATTCAGATACAATTACTATGTAACATATTAATGCTCGTGTTTGAGTATCAACAATCACTAAAACAAAATAATATAAATGCTAGTTAAAGATAGGTACCATATTAATACTCGTGTTCTAGTAGCGGTACTCACTAAAACGAAATAATCTAAATGCTAGTTAAAGATAGAAATTGAGGTGGTAGATTAATGAATTGTTTTCTATTTTAATTAATGAGATAATACGAATTAAGAAGATAATTAGTGAGAATGGTTAATGTACACTCCATAATGTATTAAAAAGTTGATAAACTTAATTGGCGGGTGATTTAATAATTCATAGAAATCATAGTTATGATAATCATGTCATTGTTATGCGTTGTATGGTAATTATGTCAATATTTTGTGTTATTTAGACACTTGGTTGGTTAAGCCTCCTTTAATTGATGGGATACGAATACCCTGATAGTGTGTTGCAACACCATGAGATCAAATATAGAATATATATTCTCGAGATTGAGTGATATTGGACCTTATTCAATGATACTCAATGAGAGATATCGAATATATATGTGTTTATATTCTTTGGATTGTGACACTAGAAATCACCTAGAAAAAGTCTATATTCTTGAGGTTGTGTGATATCGTGTCTCACTCAAAATGTATGTTCCTGAGGCTGTGTGACACCATGTGACGCTCCAAGTTTATGGTTCTAATTTTGTATGTTGTCTCTTTAAATGATATGGTGAGATCATAGGATGCATGATGAGAAATATATGTTTATGTAACTAATGATAACACCACATATTTATTTATCTTAATTTATTGCTCGGACTAACTTACATGCTTAAGGCACAAGTATAACATTTGGGTTTAGGGCGTTATAATTAATAAGATAATTATTCAAAATAAAAAATATTATTGATAAGATGAAGATAAAGTTTTCCAACAAACTTTAACTCTATTTTAATTATTAATCTCCATTCCATCACATATTCTTTTATGACTTAAGCCGATGTTGTAATTTGAAATATATTATGCAGTAATACTTCCATAAACACTACACCAGAACTGATCTATAGCGGCAGTTATAGTGGCGTTTTTATACCAAACGCCACAATATATGCAATATACAGTGGCGTTTTATCGCAATCGCTACAAAGAGTGTTTAATTATGGTGTTTTCTCAACAATGCCGCAACAAACGTAAGTATTTGTGGCGCTTATGAAAAAAACGCCGCAATAACTACATCAGGTCTATTTTACAGTGGCAATAATAGTGGCGCTTTAGTAAAAACGCCATAATTAACTACTTCATAGTGGCGTTTTTTTGAAAACGCCGCAATTGGTTAACTATCATTGGCATTTTTTACCAAAACACCGCAATTAAATGTATAATAGTGGCATTTGTACATACAAACGTTACAATCGTGTTATATATGATTTCAACAAAACGCTAAAATCAGAAACGTTTTGAAAAAACCAATTACCCCCAAATTTCTATCAAAAAATTCAGAATCCCTATTTCCCTTTCCTTTATCGTTCTCTCTCCCGTCCGTCCATCGAAGTCGGCTCGTCCATCCAACGTCGTCGTGTCGTCCACAATTGGCTCCGATCACTGCTATATTCTCTGCTCCAACCCATATTAAATTCGCTATCTCTGTCTTTCTCTGTCTCGCATCCGTCCACCGAAGTCGGCTCTTCCATCCAGACCGCCATCTCATCCATAATTAGCTCCGATCACTGCTATACTATATGCTCCAACCCACATAAAATTCATCGGCCTTCGGTACTCCATTTTTCATTTTAATTCAAAGTGATTTATTGGGATTCTTTTAAAGTTTTGACCTTTTGTTGTTTTCATAAGTTACATGTATATGTTCGATACAGATTTAGACTTTCTAGGGTTTCGGGCATCTTCGTTTATACTTTTTGTTTGTTTGTTTCTGTTTTTTTTACTAATGCTCTTATTAAACACATTAATTTCAATCTGGACCATTGATATATTGATTAGGGTTCCTTGCTCTAGAGATTTTTGAATTGATACACACTGTTAAATGTAAAACTTTTAATCTGATTTACTATTGGGCATCTTTTCACTGTTATAACCGATCCTCTGTTGTTATCATAGGAACTGACTGTTAGTCTACTACAATTGTTGGAAGGTTTTGATTATTTAATTGGACATGACATTGAAACATTCTTGTCTCTTGTTCGCTTCTTTTTGTATGTTGAACTATGTCCTGTTTGACAACATTTGTACTCGACCAGGTCTAGGGATTCGATTTTAAACCAAAGTTGCATTGTCCACTTTAGATATAAACAAATTAATTTTATGACTAATCACTAGTGTTCCAGGACAGAAAATAAGTCCCTTGATAACCTTCAGCAATCATTGAAATTTTTTATATGAAAAAAGAGTGCAAAAAAAAAGCCAAAAGAAGGCCACAATAAACACTAAAGCTTTTAGTTTTTAGCTATTAATATTAAAACAGATCATGTACCAACCTTTTAGCTTGTTGTTCCTCTAATTTTTTTGTTCTGTATATCACTTTAACCCCCTGAAAAGGATGGATTTTGCACATGGCAACAGAAACAGAGTGAAATAAACGGTTTTGCATAGAAATAGATTTACAAGGGTTTTACTTATACATCAAATGATTTTTTTATAAGGTTTAGTATTACCTTGTTGACCCTCTCATTGGTTGCAAAAGTATTGGTGGAGATCATGTATCATATCTTTTTTTCGTTTATTACAAGTATTATGCCTAAGAGGAAATTAAATAGCTTAAATATTGTTCAAGTTCCTCGAATAGATGAAGAAACAAATGAAGATGATTTGTTTGGTCTTGGATCTTCATAAGTTCCTGAAACAGTTGAAAATATAAAAATAGAAGGTATTTTTTAAAAAATTATTTGAATCATACCTATTTGTTATTGTTGAAATTATTTTAATAAGTTCTCACTTTGATATATTTGATGGGTGGAAATAGTCTAAGACGCAAGATTAGAGGGCGGATGACTTTGACGGAATTATACGATCTCCCCGTTGGAGAACGTGTAAAAGTTTCAAGAAACGATAGTGGTCAACATATTGGTGCAGAAGCAGGTGTTTTGGCAAGTTATTTAGGCATTGTTGCACGCAATGCTTCAATTTTGCCAATCAATTATGAGTCATGGCATCAAATGCCAAATAGTAACAAAAATCAAGCTCTTGATCTTGTTAAGGTAATAATATTATTACAGTAGTTAATTCATTACATTTAAATTGTAATATTTATTTTTGATTTTGTGATTTTCAGGATAAATTTTCTTTGGAGGTCTCGGACAATTATGTGAAGCATGCCTTAGGAAAGAAATGGAGAGACCATAAGAGCTTCTTAAAGAAGACATATTTCAAGAACGATCTGAGCCTTCAAGAGAAATTTCAAAATGTTCCCCCAGGAATACTATGGTATCAATGGGAAGATGCAGTCAGGTTTTGAAGTTCAACAAAAGGGGAGGTAACATCTACAATTTATAAAAATAACATTATATCATTATAATTTCAACTTTAAATATAATAAAAATTGGAAATTAAACAGGAAAGAGAGTGCGTAGGAGTTACTAGTAGACAAAAACAAAAATTTACCTACACAACAGGGACGAAGAGTTTTGTTCGCATAGCTAAGGAAGAGGTATTATTTTTTTAAAATATTGTTTTTACTTGTATTACATTAAAGTTAATATTCATGTTTATTATATTTTGTAGCTTGTGACGACTGGTTCTAGCAATTAGACGGGTAAAGCTATTCGACATTACTCACACCAAAAAGGATGGCTCTCCAATTAATCATGAAGCTGAAGAAATTCGGGTATATTCATTGCTCATAAAATTGTATTATGTTGTAAATAATGTTTTCATTTATTATTTTTCATAAATGATTATCAAACGAAAATGAAGGAAAAAAGGACAGAGATGGAAGCTACGGCTTCAACTAATGGTTTTGCTAATATTGCTGATATCGAGAATCAAGTTTTTGCTGAAGTTTTGGGTCCTGAAAAATATGGCCGAGTGCGCTGTCAAGGGTCATTCGTGATACCAACTAAATATTTTGGATCAAACTCGTCTCAGTACATGTCATCACAAAGTCAGTCTTCTCAAGCGGAAGTTCAGCGTTTAAAACAACAATTAACTCAATTCCAAGTATAGATGGAAGCTAAAGAAGTAAGAGAGAACGGAGAGAAGTTGAGAGCAGCAAGAGAAGTAGAGAGAGAAGCAACATATCAGAATCTTCAAAAATAATTTCAAGATATGATGGCGATGTTAAAGCAGAACCAACCAAGGAATCCGTCACCTTAGTTGATTTTAGGTTTATTTGGTTTGTACTTGTTACTGAATTGTTATTTCACTTAAACATTGAATTATATTTCACTTTATTTGATATTAGACTTTAATTTATTTTGATGATTACGTATTTTTTATATACTAGATATATTATTTTTTAATTATATTATTGCTAGATTATTATAGGAAAATTTTGGGTAGTAATAATATTATAAAATTGTTTTTTTACAATGCAGTACCTTTAGCGGCGTTTGTGATAAACGCCACAAAAAAACTATTAAAACAGTGACGTTTATATACCTAAATGCCACAAAAGTAAAAGATAATTGTGGCACTTTTGAAAGAAAACGCCGCTATAAAACAGGGAAATTGCAGCGTTTTAGTACTCAAACGCTGCTATATAACACAATTTATAGCGGCGTTTTAGAAACCAAACGCCGCTATAGCTTGTAAATTAGCGGCGTTTGAATATGAAACGCCGCTAATGATCATGTACTATAACGATGTTTTTTGAAAATAAATGTCGTTACTTTTTACGGCGCAGGTTTTAGCGGCGTTTTTGGCGACGCTTTATTATGCATCGCAAAAACTTTTAGCGGCGCAAATAAACGCCACTATAGATCTTAAAAAATGCCGCTATAGACCTGTTTTGTTGTAGTGAAATGATCATAAGAAAAAACTTAAAATTTAAGTTTTTAGTGCATGCTTAAGTTCACGTGTCATGATCATGTAACAAATAAATTTATACACCCTAATAGATGAAGATATTATATCATAAGTTATTCTCGTCATATTATTTATAAGATCAACCAATCAAATATATCTATTTAATTAACTTTTTTACCTCATTAATTTTATCAAGTGATTCTTCACTTGATAAAAACTATATTTTTATTTAAGTTATAGTAAATATTAATGAAGACCTACTTATAAAAATGATGAGGTGAAAAATTAATTAAATGGATGCACTTGATTGATTAATCTCATGGATAACGTGATGAGAATAACTCATAATATAGTTTCCCACTAAAAATGCTTCTATTACGCTTAATGATAGAAAATAGAATATTTTTATTTAAAATAGGTCTGATTCAACTCGATTTAAACTTAATAAGAACTCTTGCGTTCGAACTCTTACACTAATATCTTTGGCTATATTTTTTTCTTAGCTATAATGCCATGGCCATGACAGATTTACCTTCTGTTTATCAATTTCTTGCCTTACTTTCCAAAACCAACTGCAATCTTACCTGAAATTTGCTTAATCTTTTATGTGGACGTTTGGTGTTTTATTGTCTTTATAAGTAGCTCGCCACATGACAAATGCGTATGTTTGGCAGTGATGGAAAGATAATGACATAAAGTTAAAAATCTATTTGGTGTTTGATTGGATAGATATTTTGGATTTTATTTTTTAAGTAATTTAACTATAACATTTTATTTTAGTTTAAAATATTTTTTGTTGATGAAAATTGTTAGTCAATTAACGATAAGTGACTTAAAATAATATGAAAAACCTAAATGGTGGTGACACTAACATTGACGGTGTAACGACCCGATTTTTCTAGGTCAACATCGGGAGTTGACCCGAGCCATGAATATTTAAGTTGGGTCAAGTGTTCGAGCTGTTGGATCGTGTTGGGCTTTCGATGTTAGTGGGCTTGGATATTGGGTTGTGTTGGATGAGGAGAGGTTATTGAAGGGTAAGGGAGTAATTTTCCTACCCATTCACTTAATGCTTCTGCATGCTTAGGGAAAAGGAGGGGATCACCTTGCTTTTCAATCTCCCTATTCTCTTCTTCTTTCCTTTTCCCAACTCAAATATAAAGTTGAAAGCTCGTTGTTGTTGAGGGAGAATCATGTTTTGCTCATCAAGAAAGAGTTGTTCAGCAGCTTATGATCTTCGTTTCAAGGTACTTATATCTTGGGTAGGTGGAGGAAGGGTTTCAAGCTCAAGAACAAGGTTTGGAGGTGAGAAAAGTTTGGTGAAAATTCTAATCCGGGTTTGTTGCTTGATGTTAGTACATCTCTAACTCCTACATTTTATGAGCATCACAAGATGATTGTCTTGCTTGATTGCATGGTTATAGATTGTTAGTTGAGTGTTTTGGTAGCTTAGAGACCTAAAATGGTATAATTTGTATTAGAGGTTGGAATGACGTAAAATTGGTACTAACCCTTTATACTCTAGATAAATTATAAGAAAGAAATGAGAATTAATCATATGGGTTGAGGTGGGAAATTTGGAACTACATTTTCATATAGGGGTATCAGTACGGGGTAGGGTTGTATCGATACGCTAGTGTAACGAAGGAGGTCATTTTGTGAAAGGCGTATCGGTACATGGGGGAGCATACCGATACCCATAGTGAGTTTTGAATTCTAGAATTGTTTTCGCGCACCAATACGGGAAGGCATATTGGTACCATTGTTCCATTGGGTTGAAGATGACTTCGAGTATAGGTACGTATTTAGGGCAGTATCAGTATGGGTAGTGTATCGATATGGGGCTTTCACGTATCGGAATCGGGTACTGATACTAGGGCTTGGTGTATTGATAAGTGTAGATATTTGTGATCTCGAGTAACTCGATAGGTTGTGCTATACCTAGTAAGTAAGCCTAGTATGGCACTTAATCTTCTAATATGATATTGTCTTGAGATAAAGTAAATTGAGAATTCTTGTAACTCGATGGGCTTTGGACTTATTGTATTCATAGGACCTTACTACACATCGAGTTTGTATCTTTATTTTGGATTTTACTTGAGTCGGTTGATGTATTTTGAAAACGGAGCTCCTATTTTGTAAACCCTTTTATTTACTTTTATCTACATAGATTTATTAAAAATGGTATGTTGAGATTTTTATGACAAATGTTTTAAAGGAAATTTAGATGGTTCAGTCTTTGGTGACCCGAATGCGACACTTCAGATCTGGATCGAAATCAGGATGTTATAGACGGTGTCATATAGACAAAGGTGTTGACTTGAAAGAATGTCTCATAAAATTATTTTTCTATGGATGTGTCATTCTTTTTCGTCATTTTAAGTTGTATACCATCAGTTGGTTAACAATTTTTGTCCACAAATGAGTAATTTGACCTAATATAAAACGTTAAAAAATTAAATTACTTCAAAAAATAAACAAAAATAATTATTCAATCAAACATTTAAGGCATTTTTTGTCATTATTCCGAAGATAAAAAAGTGATCTTTTTTATTAAAGTTAAATCTAATACTATCTAAAGTAGAGAAAAAAGAAACTTCATTGAAAAAAAAAATAAAGCAAGTCTAGGGTGCGGCAAATCTAGGTATGGATAAAAGATGACAAGTTTTAAAATTTGTCTAAGAACTCAAAATGTTAGACTTTTGATAATATTTTAAGTTGAATTTTTAATGTTTTTAGACAAGTGTCGATACTTATTTTGTAAGTGTCGATACTTAATTTTTTATAACATTTTAAATTTTTGGACAATAATATGATGTTATCAAAAAGTCTAACATTTTAAGTTTTTGGATAAATATCAAAACTTGTCGTCTTTTAACTACACCTTAATGTTGAACATTGCTAAAAAAGGATAAAAATTGTTTTATATTATCAACTCCCTGAATATTACAAACGAAATGCATGGCTTTAAATACAAAAAACTAGGTTAAAAAATTTAGGGTTTTTCAACTGTATTTTTGTCATTTTGTGCACGTGTCTCCTTGTTTTCAGCTGAAGGATGAATAAGTTGTCCTTACTCTAGCTCACTGTTGCCAGCTTGTTCAGCTGATGAATATGGTTTAACATTTTCATGGTTTTCTTTTCCTTCCCAAGATCGTGGAGAGCATATATGGCCAACTGTGTATGAAAAACGTGAAACAGATGACATGTGATAGGTTTTGTAAGAATGTTAGCAGTCTGATATTTTGCTGGAATGTAATTAACTTGGAGTGTTCCAGCAGATACTTTTTCTCTGACAAAGTGCAAATCAGGATCAACGTGCTTTGTCTTGATGTGAAGTGTTGGGTTTGCTGTCATGGTGACAATGCTAGTGTTGTCGCACCAGATTTTTGGAACATCTTGAAGCTTGATGTGCATTTCAGTGAGGATGGATTGAATCCAAATGACTTCAGCTGTTGCATCAGCTAAACTTCTGTATTCGGCTTCAGCAGTGGAACGAGATACAGCTCGTTGTTTTTTGGAGCTCTAAGATATTGTGTGTGTACCAAGCTGGACATAGTAGCCAGAGGTGGAACGTCGGTCATCGATGTCACTGCCCCAATCAGCATCTGAGTAGGTTGAGAGATGAAGACTACTATCAGTTTGACCTTGGAACCAAAGACCATAGTCAATGGTGGTATATAGATACTTCAGAATGCGAACCACAGCTTGCCAATGTGTATTGCTAGGATTCTGCATGAACTGGGCCATTTTGTTGACAGCATAAGCTATGTCTGGTCTTGTGTGACAGACATATTGAAGGCCTCGAATTATGCTGCGGTAATTTTGAATATTCAAAAGAGAATCACCATCATGTTTGCTGATCTTGGGAGTAGATGTGGAAGACGAGATTTGTATGCCTGCTATGGAAATTAACTCTTGTATGTACTGCTTTTGATTTAAAAAGAGTCCAATGCCTAGTGGTTGGATGTCTATTCCAAGAAAGTAATGAAGAATACCCAGGTTCTTAAGAGAAAATTGAGCATGGAGTTGCTGGATTGTTGAAGATATATGATATTTCGAGCTGCCTGTAAGTAAAATATCATCAACGTATATGACAAAATATGTTATTGTATGGTCATTATAATATATAAAGAGTGAAGAATCAGTCATTGAAGTAGTGAAATTGAGTTGGCATAGATAGGCCTTAAGTTTTAAGAACCAGTTTCGTGGGACCTGTCGAAGGCCATAGATGGCTTTGTTTAGCTTGCAGACTAATGATGAACCATCTGCCGAGTGTGTGACAAAACCAGCAGGTTGTTGCATGTAGACAGTCTCCTAAAGATCTCCCTTTAGGAAGGCATTATTAACATCAACTTGATGGACCTTCCATTGATAAGTGACAGCAATAGAGAGAACAATATTCACTGTAAAGAATCGAATCACTGGGCTGAAGGTGTGAAGATAATCAAGACCTGGAACTTGAGTGAACTCTTTAGCCACTAATCAGGCTTTGTACCTGCTGATTGTACCATCTGAGTTATACTTGACTCGAAATAGCCACTTGCAACCTATAGCCTTCTTCCCAACAGGTAGTTCAGTAAGATCCCAGGTATGATTATTGTGAAGGGCACTGAACTCATCTGTGACAGCTTTGCTCCATTCAGGTTGTTGAAGAGCTTTATGGATAGTTGTGGGAATGGATTCAACCACTGTATGATAAAGCTTAGGCTTGAATATGCTCATCTTGCTTCAAGTCATCATAGGATGGACATTTTCCCCTAATGTAGGAGGAGGTACAGGATGTGCATTGATATAGGAGGATCAGAGTCTACTGAAGAAGAGCCTTCAACAGGAGAGTGTGCTTCTGGTGAGATAAACGCATTATCAGTGTGAGGAGATATTGGTGATGAAGGGGCCTCAGTTCTTAAGAAATTTATAGACTCATTTGGCTAGGCTCCTAATGTAGCTTCAGATTCATGACTTTGTGACTCAACAGGTGAATGTTCTCGAGCATCTGATGATTGATCCTCCTGATCATGTAATGTAGAAGGGGAGGAGCCCTGTGGAGGTGCTGAAGGTGAGGGTCTAGTGGTTGTTTGGGAAGGAGTGGAAGGTGCGGATGTCCTAGGTGGCACAACTGGAATAGTAACTGAGAAGTGTGGTCTCTTTGGCTCAACTTCAGCCATAGTAGAAGAAGAATAAGGGAACACATGTTCATTGAACACTACATTCCTGGAGATATAGACTCGTCCAATTTGATCAACACACTGATATCCTTGATGTTTAGGTGAGTAGCCAAGGAAGAGACATGGTTTAGACCGAAACTCCATTTTATGGGCATTAAAGGGTCGTGTGTAAGGGAAGAATTCACACCCAAATGTTCGAAGGAGAGAATAATCTAGAGCACGACCATAAAGCTTCTAATAGGGAGATATGTTGTTTAGCCTCTTGGAAGGTAACCGGTTGATGAGAAAGGCAACACTCATAACAGCATAGGACCAATATTTGACAGGTATGGAAGCCTTTGCCAACAGAGAAAGAGCCATTTCAACTAGGTGACGATGTTTGCGCTCAACAACTCCATTTTTTTTAGAAGAATTAGGACAGGTAACTCGATGCTGAAAGCCATGTTGAGCTAAGAGTGAATGGAGAAAGAAAAACTCACTCCCCCCATCTGTCTAGATAGCTTGATGTGTTGAATTATGTTGGGTTGTGACAAGAGCAGTGAAGATGTGGAAGACAGTATAAGCCTCTGATTTACTTTTAAGAAGAAATAGCCAGCAGTATCTAGTTGTCATATCAACAAAAGAAATATAATAGATGAAACCAGGTGATAGAACAATAGTAGGACCCCAAAGGTCAATTTCAGCTAGTTCAAAAGGAGTGTTATAAGTTGTAATGGACTATCTGTAGGGTAAGGCGTGACTTTTGCCCAATTGACAAGCTTTACATACAAGATTTTTGTCCACTACTACAATTTTATTTACTAATGTAACTATTTCTGGAGAAGCATGCTCAAGTCTCTGGTGCCAAAGCCAAAAAGAGGAATGAAAACTGTGAGAAGTTGTAAATGTCACAGCTGAGGTAGGTGACAAGTTGCTAGTAATGGTGTAGAGGCCATTCTTTTGTGTTCCTTGCAGGAGGACTTCTTTAGTGTGTTTATCCTTCACACAGCAGAAGGTATCATGAAATTTAAAATAAACACCATTATCTGTTGTAAATTTGGATACAGATAGCAAATTTCTAGTTATCTGAGAAACATGTAGCAACTGACTAATGTGCAAAACTCTGTAGTAAACAATAAGGCAGTATGTCCTACATGAGAGATAGGGAGAGAAGATTCATTACCTATATGCACATGACCCTTACCATAATAGTGCGAACCTGAGAACAAGGTAGAGGTGCTGCTTATCACATGATGAGTAGCTCTTGAGTCTAGGGTCCATGTGATTGAAGATGAAGAAGGTAAGTTGCCTCAAGAGTATTAATGTGCACATCATTAGTGTTTGGGGCTGGAGGACCAAAATCATTAGTGGCAGTAGGCACAGAAAGACATGGATCATAGGCCACTTCAACAGGATCAGTAAAGGAGGCAGTGTTGGCTTGCGTGGTGATGGGGTCAGGACTGGAGACACCTTTGAAGGCCTTATCAAATCGATACCAGCAACGATCAACAAGGTGACCCAGCTTGCCACACAATTAGCATTGGACTCGAGGCGTTCCTCGAAAGCAACCTCCATTATAGCACGGAGTAGTAGCTCGAGAAGGACCAGCTGAAGGAGATGATTGAGTGGCATAGTAAGTGTTGTGTATACCAACCGGCATGCGTAGAGGATCAGTCATGCGAGATTCAGCATCAAGCAAAATAGAGACAACACCTTCTTTTGTGTATGGTTCTCGACTGACAGATATGACTGCTACAAAGGGGTCATATTCTGGTGGTAAGCCATTGAGGAGGGTGGTGATGTGCTCGACAGAAAACATAGGATGACCACAAGAGGCAAGGAGATCACATACTTCCTTTATCTGAGTGGTGTAGGCACACATAGTCAACTCTGTTTTCTTGATCGACCGGAGACGACAGTGAAGATACATAATACAAGTTGTGGAAAGTTTGGAATAAAGATCCAGAACCTTATTCCAGATGGAGGCTGTGGTTTCAGCCCCAACAAGCTGAGGTAAGATGTCAGAGCTTACTGTGGATAGTAACCAAGATGTTAAGGAGCTATCTTGTTTATAGTAAGTCTTGTATACTGGATTCAGCGTGAGAGTGTCATCAGCACCCACCAGGTGTTTGATAGGAGGAACAACAGCTCCAGTCAGGTAGTCTTACAAGCCATACCCTCGCACCACCGAGGTAACTTGCTGCTTCCAGAGAAGGAAATTGGTGTCATCAAGAAAGATATTAATCCTTTTGTTGAAGAAGGATTGATCGAAGGTTTCATCTGTTCCTGATGATGGTTCCAAAGTTGTTGCTTGAAAAGGAGGGGTAGTGGCCATTGAAAAAACAAACCAGAATCAGAGAAAAGAAAAACTCTATGCACGATCAACTAGGAAGAATCCAGAAACTACTGATACCTTGTTGAACATTGCTCAAAAAGGGATAAAAATTGTTTTATATTATCAACTCCTTGAATATTACAGACGGAATGCATGGCTTTAAATACAGAAAACTAGGTTAAAAAATTTAGGGTTTTTCAGTTGCATTTTTGTCATTTTGTGCACGTGTCTCTTTTTTTTTCAGTTGAAGGATGAATAAGTTGTCCTTGCTCCAACTTATTGTTCCAGCTCACTGTTGCCAGCTTGTTCAGCTGATGAATATGGTTTAACACTTAATCCTAATACTCACATGAAAAATAGTGCTCTTAGTCAACCTAAAATTCATAATCTAAAAAATATAAAAATAAATAAATAAATTGATGAATCAATTAAATATGTTTCTTAACAAACATTGTTTGTTTTATAGAAACTCCAACGCCAAACAAAATCTGGTGTTGAAGGTTCTTTTAGGGAAGGTAATGGATGGGTGCGAGTTTTTGGTTATCCTGATCCGAAAATTAAAACATTCTTTTCACCCGTTTTGATCTTAATATATCTTATTCTTGACCTGACCCACCATAATAAAAATTATAACTCGATTCTGTTTCAAGCCCGATACTTTAATAAAAAGTTTGATTAAACTCGATTGACACAAAAAAAAAACATTATATATTATGTAAAAATATATAAATATATCAAGTTGAATCAAACTAAAAAAAAATCCAGTCTAATTGACTTTGATTCGATCCAACTTTACTTTTTAATAACTCGACTCAATTCAATCCAATTTTTTTAATAAAAAAATCGCACCAATGTTCTTTTCTAGTTTTCTTCTTTAATATAGTTTCATTAGGTTAATAGGTTTAAGTATTATATCTTTTGCATTTCGCAATAAACTTTGACCTTCAGCTTCCTACTCTGTCTCCCAACATCTATTATTATTATACGTGATTTGATTTTCTTCCCTATAAAATTGACATTTTGGTTCATGTACACACGAGTGACTGAAAACCAGCAATGGGAAAACTCAGTTTTGGCAAGATGTTAGATTGTCTGTATCTGTCTTCAATCTCAACCTCATCATGTTCTTGTTTCTGCACCAACACTTTGGATAATGATGATGAGTTTGAGAAGAAGCCATTGATAACATCTGAGAAAACACAGTTGATGAGATTGAAAGATGTGTCTGGAAATCAGACATTGGCCTGTCAACTTAAGCCTAAGGCAAGGGCTTCTTGTTATGTGGTCTGTGTATACTAACAAATACTAAATGAAGGCTTTTCCTTTGATTTGGACATGGCAGATGGTGGTACTAAGAGTTTCCATGCATTGCCATGGATGTGAAAAAAAAGTAGAGAAACACATTTCCAAGCTTGATGTTAACATACTTTCCTTTTCCTCTTATATTAGGAAGAACAGTATTTTAATTTAATATCATATCACGTATTCGGTAAATCTTTATACGAGAGATATGTTAGTTATAACTTGATACTTATTTCATTTACCTATTTTTTCTTTTTTATTTTTTTTTATTTTTTTTGACATTCTTTGGATTATATAGCCTGACTATACGTATATTTTATATTTGTTTCATGGTTGGAGCTAATATTAAAAATTATGGGTGCAATTGATCTCAGCTCACTTGATTTATTATATGAAAATTTTGGCTCCACTATGGCTTACCATACACATACTATGTAATTTTGAAAATTATTGTTTTCCTTCTATTTTTCATACTCATATATGTATAGTGTAACATATGTCTTATGATTTTGGGTTTTTCTAACGCGAGTCAGGTTAACATGAACTTATATCGAAATTATTATAAAATTTATAAGAATTTTGATATCAACTTTTTGGTATATATCAAAATTCATACCATTTTCATAAGAAATTCGGTATGCAACAAAATTCTTATACTTTCAAAAATTTTAAATTTTTTATAAGAAATTCGGTATATACCGAAAAATCGATACTGAAATTCTTATAACTTTTGTAAAAATTTCGGTATAACTTGTCGCGATCATTTTTAAAACTGAATGTGTAAAAATAGCCTGGCAATTTTATTTTAAAATTTTGATTTTCATTGCTTTTTATTGTTAATTATAAAAATCGAGGTCTTATTAAAAACATGTATTATTTTAATTTTAAAAATGACTTGGAGTCGCCACCGACCATTTTGATAGGCAGGAAACCATAAAGCAAACCAGTGATTCTTTTTAAAACATTTGGGTTCGGGAGTCGGTTAAGCGTAAGGACGACTCTTACGAGCACCCGAGATCGGTACCTTATTAATTACACATGGCATTTTGGCATTTCGATAATAATATTAATTTAATTCGTCATTGTTAGATGAATATCATTCGAATAAAAATATCGATTTGGATAAGAAAATACATTTCTTTTAAATATGAGATTGAATAAGACGTCCTGTAATAGGAAACCTTAACTCGTATTTAAAGAAATATAAATTTTGCCCCATAAGGTTTGAATGCATGACTTGTTATTATCTTGTCAATTTTAAGTTCTAACTATAAGGCTCCATCAATTAAATATTTTAAATCCTATTAAATTATTAATTTACCAAATGTATTATGTTACATCTAACCGATTGGACACTACCATCTAGACACTTAGTAAAATTAATAATACTATTGATATCTCTAGTTATTTACCTAATTAATTTTATTTAATTTTAACCTTAAATGACACATCGAATACGATACCGAAGTACACTTTTGGTCAACATCATGGTACATCAAAACACTGATCACTTAGTGTATCCAAGGTATATGATTAACATGTCATCTTTACTATAATTATCTCCATGTTTTATTTTTAATTAATTAAGTGACTAACCCTAAAAAGGTTCTAATTTATTTAATTGAATGTGAATTAAGTTTCATCCTAAACAAATATACTATATGAATTTTAAAAATGCAAGCATTCAAATAAATTAAACAATTAAATACAATAATTAAAAGACAATGGGTCAAATTAATTTTCATTAGACATATAAGAGCTTAAATTACAACATATATGTGGTTAAAAACGATCAAATTGAAAACCCGAAAACCTAATCCAAAAGAATTAGAAACCTAATTGTGGTGTTTTTGAATTTAATGGTCAAATTAGACTTAATTGGTGACCTAATTGGGAGAATCGATTATACCAGACAGATTTAATACATCTTAGAGTAACATGAAAATTCTTAACCTACTCTGGTTTAATCTTAATTTCTATTGCATGCAACATGTAACCTAAAGTAGTTAGCAAGACACGCACAACCATCCTTGTGATATTCAAGAGTATCTCCAGTAACTTTCAAATGAAATGAAACTTCTAGGAGTCTACCTCCAGGACCACCGCAAATGAACAGTTAACTACATTGTGTAATGAAAACATGTCATACCTTGTAATTACGTGTATGAACCTTCTGTCCCATTGATTCAGTAACAACTTCAACACTTTAGATTATAATTCTAACTGGTTTGCATGATACAAAACGAGTTTGCTGTTTTCATAATCCTGTTCTGTTGCCTATCAAACAATGCTGACAGATTCAAGCCTTGGGATAGCCGATAGCGTAATCATCTCAAATGCATGTTCTTTCAATTGGAGTTGTAGTTTCCATTAACAAAACATCAACATGAGTTACTGTGCCTGGAACTGTTGTTCTTTACTTCGCATCCAACCAGCAATGCCATAGATTTCCTTCTTGCTTGTTTAGTGACGTTTTCTGAGTTTCTCCATTGATGCAATTAACTTGCAGGTACTCGTCCCTCCCATTGATCCTTGGGTAAGGGACCAAGTTGGCCTGAGGTGATGGGTACACGGTGAAATCCAACTTGGATTTCTTGCCATAATCAACAGACATACGCTCCAAAGAAGGGAACCGAGAGCAGATCCAGTTCCACCGCCCCACTTTCCTGGTAACCGATTCATAACTCCCTTATTATTACATTATTATTATTATTATTATTTAAATTTTACTTATTTATAATTTATATAATACTATTTATATATTTATTTCTATTAATATTTACTTCTGACTTATTTATTCTCTAATACTCGGTCGAGTATTACACATCCCTATTTTAATCTTATTTTAACTGGTTTTATCCTAAAACATACTATGATTTCCCCCTCGTTTTCCATTAAAGATTCATACCCTTTACCTCAAAAGATCTAACAAATTCAAAAGTAAATACAGACATCACTCATCCACATATGGAGCCAACATACTATAATGCAAGTTAATGGGTTGATTCTTTTAAGATTTGTATGTTTTTTATGACAGTAAAATTTAATTCTTAGCTGTCCCATGGAAACACAGGCTTGAGCTCATACCAAGTAGACCTGGAAAGCAAAAGGGTTGGTGGTGGTGGCGATATAATCCCTTTTGAAGTGCTGAAGAGCGTCTCAAAGGTTAAAAGTGCAGAGCTTTGGACCGCCTGAAGAAGAATATATATTATAACAGACAACATATAGTACTATATTTTGTAGATATGTCAAAGATCTTGTTGGCCTGCTTTTGTCTTGCTAACTGTGTTTTGTTAGCAGTAAAACAATGTTGTAAATTGTAGTTACTACCACTTTTAAAAGGGGTGAGCAAAATTCGAATCAAATAAAAAATCGATTTTTTATTTCAATTTTGAGTTATTCAAGTTGAGTTATTCGAGACAAATCGACTAATTCGAAAAAATTTCGAGTTCAAGTCGAGTTCAAATTTTCAAAGTTCGAGTTACTCGAAAAATCGAAAAACTGAAAATTTTCAGGGTCTAATTACACATTTAGTCCTTATAGTTTTATTTTTAGTTTTATTTCTGTTCTATTTTCTCTTTTTTATTATTTTTACATTTTAATTCTCATTTCTTTACAATATGATCACTTTTCATATTTATTTTTTATTTTATTTAATACAATTTTTATTTAAATTATTTTATATTTTTTAATTTATATATTTATATTATTGTATTTAATTTTTTATTATTATTATTATTATTATTATTATTATCTTAAGCAGTATATTGATAAAGAAAAGATTTTTTTTTCCAAAATCAAAAGAGCGATTGGGTTGAAAAAATAAAGGATTTCTAACCGGCTTCTTATCCTATAACGAACATAAATCAATTAGATGGCTAAAGATAGGATAGAGAATCCATTGATGAACCTACTTGTCTCCGAGGTATCTATTCTTTTCTTACTATAATACCTTGTTTTGATTGTATCGCACTATGTATCATTTAATAACCGAATAGATCCTTTATCTTTGGTTCAAATCAAATGTTAAATGGAGGAATTTCAAGTATATTTAGAACTAAATAGATCTCGCCGGCATGATTTCATATACCCACTTATTTTTCGGGTGTTCTGGCCTTTTCTAAATAAGAAAAAGATTTTTAACGAGACTCGTAATTTAATGAAATAACATATTCATACCTAAGGTATAATAATAATAATAATTTAAAATCTTATTTATACATGTAAATAATAATATGAAAAAAATATGTAGATATAAAGATAGAGACATTTAAATTAGAATCAAAATGTACAATAATATTATAAATAGTGTAATTAAAATTTATACATAAACTCGAAAAATCGAATCGACTTGAATCGAAAAAATTTCAAAAAATTTTCAAATTATATAATATGTTGACTAAACTCGAATAACTCAAAATTTTTTAACTCTACTCGGCTCGCTTGAACACTCACCCCTACTTTTAAAGCTTCATTTGGCACAACTTTTTGTCGGACAGTAAGAATGAGAACAATTGTTTGAAGAGAAATTAAATTTTTAACTTTTAAAAACATCTTTTTGTAACCAAATCAATCGTTAAACGTCCGTTTAAAATATTTTTATCGTTTAATACATTTTTTTCGTTCGGTAGTAAAAAATTCGGGTGGAGTTGTGCCTAAAGATTTCATAAGTGGGTATTTTTTTCAGGACATGTCATGTGTTTTTTATGAGGTTAGGTTGGATAGTGCAAGAGCCGACCAGAACCCATTTTAGGGAAAAATTATTAGGTGAACCTTTTTTGTCACGTTATTCATGGTCCTAAATAATCTGGACCGTTGATCTTAATTTTTTTCAAGTGAATCATCATCTCTTTTCTACATGTACTTAGTGGGTGGGTAGTTATTAAGTGATTATTTAAAGATCAACGATCCAAATTACTTGAACTATAAAAGACGTGGTGAATAGAATTCACCTGATAATCTCTCCATTTTAGGGCAAGATTCAATCAGTATAAACTTATATTATTGCGTGCATAAGATAACATGTGGCTTGGAATACAAATAACATGTCAATCTAGCAATGGGAACTAAAGGAAATCACTAGGTTATCCCTTTTTAGATGGGTGATTCAAATATTTTGGGTTTATGCAATTTAGTAAAATAAGGATGATATTTTATAATCAATAAAAAATATTTTTTTTAAAAATATTTCAATAAAAATTATGATTACATTATCCTTTTAAGCAATAAAGAATTAAATATTATACATTAAAAATCAAACTTTTTTAATTTTTCACTTAAAAGTGATTTTTTTTTTGGATTTTAAGTTTTATATAATTTATATATATATAATTTTTATTTTGAGGTCTCTTCTAAGACTGTATACAATTGAAGTCAAGAATCCCACCGTGTTTTCACGTCTCATGATGCTTCCTTCACCTTTTGAACAGTTGAATTATACTGATGGTGGGTTCATATGTATTTTAGTTTTTGGATTTTATTTTTAAGGTTTGGTTTGATATTTAAATTTATTTAAACTTATATTTTACCAATCGGATAGTAGAACTATTACTAATCGTAAATATATCCTTGAAAAAAATGTTTATTTCATGTATCAAATTAAATAGCAAAATCAAATTCAAATATTTATAGAAAAAAAATTACGAATTAATTTAAGGGTTGTTATATGATACACAGTTATAAAAAATATATATAACTTCATTTATTTTACTTTTAAAATTTAAATATTTAATATTAAATTTTAACGATAAACATTAAATATTAAACTTTCAACTTAATATATTTGTCGCTATATAGGATAATAAATCTTAAATTTTTATTAGGTTAATATTTGATATACATGCAATAGATTTTTTTATAATCATGCTTATTTAACTTTTAAAATTTAAATTCTAAATTTTTTAATACCAAAATAAAAATTCAAGACATTAAAATTTAAAATTAATTCATTAAATTTTAAAATAATCATATTTATGTAAACTAAAGTTTAATTCTGCATATTTTATTTTCTTATTATTATGTCTATAAAAACAAGAAAAGGACAATTAGAAAAACAGGGAATGTAGACGTTAGGGGTAAGCAAAATTTAATTTGATTCGAAAAAATTGAATAATTCAATTCGATTCAAGACGAAAATACTTGGCTCGTCTTGATTCGACTTGAAATTTCATAAACTTGATTCAAAATATTTCAAATAAAGTTTGAGTTGTAAAATTGAAACGAGAATAATTCAAAAATTTTAGTAATTAAAGAATTTATTTTTAAGTTTAAGACGAGTCTCTCAATTTTTTATGATATATATATTGATATATAAAAATATAAAGAAATAGTCAAATATGAAAAAATATGAAGATATATATATATATATATATATTATATGATTAGAGAAAGTCGTTTAAATTGGAATCAAACCGTACTATAAATTATAAATAATTACAATTAAATTTCATTGGAACTCGAAAACTCGACTCGAAAAAAAAAATTCAAATAACGTTTGAATCGTAAAATATGACTCATCAACTTGAATAACTCAAAAAAATTTTATTTGACTCAACTTGATCGATTACTCACCCCCTAGTAGTCTTAATAATTTTTGGACGCCCAAAATTATATGACCTAAATGAATGGTCCAAAAGCCCACTCGGCTCAAACTCACGATTTATGATATTGTGATCAAAACTCGATTCGAAAAAATAATTTAACTTATAATTTATAAATTTAATTTGACTAAAAAATAAAATAAAAATTGAGTTATTAAATTGAAATTCTTAATAATCAAGACCGATTTTTAAGTTTCATTCGAATCTCTAGATTCTTCCAAATATATATCACATATAAAGAAATATATGTATTGTATATGGTTATGAAAAATTGTTTAAATTAGAACTAATTAGTACCATAGCATTATAAATATTTATAATTAAATTTAAACAAAAACTTGAATAACTCAACCCGGGATTTTTTAAATAAGATTTGAGTTGTAAAATAAAACTTTCCAACTCGACTAAGTCAATATTTTGATTCGACTATGTCAATATTTTGATTCGACTATATCAAATGTTTATACCTAGTTCATGATATAAAATTTTTTGTATCGTAACATTATAAATATTTATAATTAAATTTGATTAGAAACTTAAATAATTCAATCTAAAAAATTTTCAAATAACATTTGAGTTATAAAATAGGACTCATCAACTCGATAGACTCAAAATATTTTTTATTCGATTTTATCAAATGTCGACCCCTAGTTCACGATATAAAAAATAATGGTCATATATTGTTGTAAACTACACTTAACAAGTGCTATGCAAAGAAGAGCTTTAATGGATGATTTTATTCATTCACCAAACGATGTATTTATACATTCAGCTAAGAAGGATTAACAACTTTACCCAACTTTGTTGAGTCATCTAACAGCTTAACTACCATCGTTGTATATCATCAGTATAACCTTAACAGTTTCAACAACCTGATTCTAGAAGCTTATATTGTCAACATTCTCCCTGCAACTGCAACTTTCCACTTAATCAACACTAAATACGCCCATTTACTTCCTAAATTCAACAAAATATGTCTTTGACAATGGTTTAGTTAGACCATCCGCCACTTGATGTATAGCTGGTATGTAGTTTACTTTCAACAAGCCCGTAGCAACCTTCTCACGTACGAAATGTATGTCAAGCTCAACATGCTTAGTATGAGCATGATACACAGGATTAGCACTAATAGCAACAGCACTGGAGTAATCATTCCAAACCACTGGAGTTCGTATACCAACAAATCCTAACTCTCCTAGTAACGCCACAATCCATGTAACCTCTATTGTAACATCTGCCACACTTTTATATTCCGCCTCAGTTGTGGAGCGAGACGCCGTCTTTTGTTTCTTTGAGCTCCATGACACCAAGTTACCATCTAGAAAGATTGCATAGCCTGAGACCGATCTTCTATCATCAATGTTACCACCCCAATCTGCATTAGCAAAGGCTTCGACCTGAACCTCTTCAGAAGATGACATTGGTCGAAACAATAACCCATGATCTAATATGCCACTAAGATAACGTAAAACTCGCTTCATAGCTGCCAAGTGTTGTTCATGTGGTTCATGTATGAATTGAGCCAGTTTATTGACACAAAAAGCTATTTCTGGTTTGGTATGACAGACTTATAACAAGTCACCTACCAAAATCCTATACTCTTTAGCATCAGGAGTAGGACCGATTGCTTCTCTACCAAGGGTTGGTGTACTCACCATAGGCGTAGGAGAGCAGTTTGCCCCATACATGTTAGCTTTCTGTAAAAGCTCAACAATATACTTCTTGTGGTTCAACACCAACGAGTTTTCAACTCTACTAACCTGAATGCCAAGAAAAAACTCAAATCACCTAAGTCCTTTAAAGCAAACTTATCATTCAACTACTTGATTACCCAATTAATTTTTTCAATCAAGCTTCCAATAACAATAATATCATCTACGTATACCAACATGAGTGTTTGAACTCCAACTGCATTGCTTACAAACAAATATGCATCAATAAGAGTTTCTTTGAAACCAATTTCCAGAAGATACCCTTTCAACTTCGCATGCCAGTTTCGAGGGGTCTGTCTCAAGCCATATAGAGCCTTTTGTAACTTACACACTAGTCTAAAACCATCAGGTGCACTCTCTTCAAAGCCTGGTGGTTGTAGCATGTATACGTCTTCCACTAAATCACCATTTAAAAATGCGTAGTTCACATCTACTTGCCTTAACACCCACTTCTTGATACTACTAGTGAGAGAATAACATTTAAGGTAGACATTTTGACCATTGGGCTGAATGTATCCCGGAAGTCTTGCCCAGGAACCTGTGCAAACCCTTTGGCAACTAACCGAGCTTTGTGTCTTGAGATCAAACCATCTGAATTGCGTTTCAGCTTAAAAATCCACTTGCACCCCACTGGTGTGCGACCTTCAGGTAGTTTTACGAGTGACCAAGTTTTGTTTTCACAAAGTGCTCGAAACTCAGCTAATGTTGCCTCTTTCCACTTGAGAGATTCCAATGCTTCTTGAATTGAAATTAGCTTATGCTCATCAGCATCTCGTGTCACTATATATACCTTAGGCTTAAAAATACTATTCTTACTTCGTGTTAGCATATCATGTGTTCTCAACACTGGACTACGCTCAACTTCTGCGTCATCGACCTCGTGTTCATTTGGATCATGCTCACCAACAGTCTCAGAGTCATCAAACCTAACGGAAGCATCCTTAGAGTCTGGCACGGCATCTGCACCTGAACATGTATCACTGACTGTTTCAGTTGGAGGAACCTGTTGAGTAGAACATTGGTTGTTGCCTGGTTCACTTTGAGCATCAATTCCCATATCACCAGGAGTATTGTCAAGCCTACTGGTAGCAATAGTGGCCCCATCACTTACAGTAGGTGCACATGGTTGTTGAAATTGATCTTTTTGACTGTGAGTCTTAGTTGTACCAGTGAATATTAGAATAGAACCAGACCTTTTGAAGACCTTGTCCACAAAAACATTCTTATTGCTCACCTGTGCTGCAAACGGAAAAAACTAGTTCATCAAAAATCACATGACGAGAGACATAAAGCTTACCATTAGGTGCCAAACACTGAAAACCTCGATGTTGTGGACTGTATCCCAAAAATGTACCAAAAAATGTACAAGGCTGAGACTCCAATTTATGATGCTAAAACGACCTGACATGAGAAAAACAACTACACCCAAACACTTTCATACAACCATAATATGGTTTCTTTTCGAACAACATTTCAAAAGGCGTTTTGCCTAAAAGAACCTTGGTTGGCAACCGGTTAATTAAGAAAACTGTTATGCAAGCTGCATATGCCCAAAATTTAAGGGGTAAAAACGCTTAAGCTAGGAGAACAAGAGCTAATTCAATCACATACCTGTGTTTTTTCTCCACCACGCCATTCTGCTCTGAAGTATGTGGGCAAGTGATCCGATGATCAATCCCCTCAGCAGCCAAGCCTCTAAACTCCCCTCCCCAGTCACTTTGTAGTGTTTTGATGGTGCAACCAAACTGAGTATAAACCATTTGTTTAAACAAATGTACCATACCCGCAGCCTGCGACTTATTGCGTAGCAAATATAACCATGTATGTCTCGTGTACACATCCATAAAGGTAATATAATACATGTAGTTGTTAGAGGGCACATGGGAAGGCCCACAACGATCGGTGTAAATGAGTTGAAAGGGAGCATTGTACTGTGTGTTTGAAGGAGTAAAAGGCAACTTATGGCTTTTGCCCACATGTAACACATGTAGGCAAATTGATTTTATTTATATTTTTCAACAAATTTACATCAAGGTCATTACAAATTTTGACCAAACTGTCATGACTAGGATGACCTATACGTCTGTGCCACAATTCATATGTAGACGTAGTTGTAGTAACTAGATTCACCTCGGAACTAAAATTCGTAGAGGTTTCCTTAGCATGAAACCTGTACAAACCACCGACTCATGACCTTGAAGAAAAACAACACCAGTACTCTCATCTCGAACAACATACATCTGTGCATGGAACTCAAAGAATACATCATTATCCCTAACAAGCTTGAATACAGAGAGAAGATTCTTTGTTACATTTGGTACATGCAATATATCATTTAATAGTAACTTGCGTGTGGAAGTATTAAGTAAAGATTGTCCTTTACTATCAATGTCAAGCTCTACACCATTGCCAATTGTGAGTTTACCTGGGCCATTATACGAGGAAGAACGTAAGAGATTTGTAGCCTTAGGTGTTACGTGATGTGTAACACTTGAATCAACAATCTAGGAACCCCGATTCATTGTAGCTAAATTCACCTGTGGAGTATTCAGGTTTGCAGTTTCCTTACCAGTTGAGGACTCAACGTTGTAGCTACACCTAATGCAAGGGTCATCAAGAATTCCAAGATTGGCACTTCGTGACTCATAAGTAACATTGACCATGTTAGTAACTCCAGGAAAGGATTAATCGAACCTTGTAATCACTAATTTTATCCGGGGTGAAAACCCGGGTTTTAATTTTTAGTGCCAATTTTTAATAACAGGCTTTAATTAAATTTTCATGTTAATAGTTGTTCATATATATATATATATATATATTCTAAAAATCTAAAATTATTATATCTCTACTTTATTGTCATCCTTTATATTTATTTTCAAAAAGTCAAAAAAAAATAATATATTACTAATATTATATTTTATTTCACTCTCAATTTCTCTTTTATGTATATACAAATTTCTATTTCACTTATTTTAATTAAGTTTTTCATTATTATTATTATTATTATTATTATTATTATTATTATTATTATTATTATGTATTTAAGTTTAAAGAAAACCCAAAAACATTATAGTTTTAAAAGTAAATATTTTTGTTTTTTATCATTATTTTATTTCGGTTATTTATTTATTTATTTATTATTATTATTATTATTATATTTATATATGAAGAGCATAATCAAATAATAAACAATCATAAAGAAATAAAAAGCCTAATTTATTTATTATAACAGTCCATATTACACAAACCCAAGATTAAATAATACAAGCCCATAAAATAATTAATAAGCCCGCCTCCTAAGCCCTAAATCGGTTAAACCCGATAACCCATTATAACATGAAACCCTAACTCCGTCTATTGTTATGCGCAGCCGCCCCATAGTCGTTGGATCTGATCAAAATCCAATGGCCACGATTACAAGAAGAGAAACCCCTCGGTTCCCTGTATGCGCCACGCGCTGACTGTTGAGACTCTCCACGCACGCGTGTATTGCACGCTCCAGACTCTTCGACTGCCCTCGCCGTTCGGACGTCGTCGCCGTCACCGGTGGTCCCCCCTCTCGCAGAATTAGCCACGTTCGTGCAAAACAACAAAAAATATGTTATTATCATCATATTCGTACATCAACCGGGCCAAACAAATCTCAACCAATTTCACAGATAGATATCAAAATTTTCAGAAGCATTGTGGCCGACCAAAAAACATATCAGAGGCATTGAAACCATATCAGAAGAAAATTCAGAGCGAATACATCCAAATTCCAGTGCAAACCAATAGAGAAATTAGGAACATTTTCCTTTTTTTTAATCCATGTATTTTCGGTTATAAAACCGAATTGAAACCACAATGTAAGGGACTTTTCCCCCCACCAAGTTTATCAATACAAAGCAAGTGTTTTAGAGGTAAAACCTCTCATTTTTTTTGCATAAAATCGAAATAGAGAAAGTTTTTTTTACCATTTGTTTCGATCGGCTCTTCCCTTTAGTTTCCCTCGATTCGGCAATAATTCAACGATCTTTAAGGTCTTCAGTGGTGAGCCGAAGGGAACAGAGAGGGTTTGATTTTGTTTCTATTGAAAATAGGGGTTCTGATTCAAGTTTTGTTTTGAAAAACAAAGAAAGGGAGTGGCTTTTCTTCAATTTCGGTTTTTTGAAAGAGTTCAAAAAAGAGTTATTTCTCTGTCTTGGTTTCGAAAAATAAAAAAAAAAGGTTTTGTTTTCTCCGGCCACCGCCAATGGTGACCGAAATCTGGTTTTCACGGTGGAGGGGTGACGTTTCCTGGGTCCATGGAAGAACGAGATGAATGTTCATCCTTTGTTCTTCGTTTTGGAAGAACATTTCAGAGAATCTCGGATTTTCGGTTTTTAAAAAATGAGAAAGGGAGTTTTTTGTTTTTTTAGTATGTTATATACTAAGCCCTTTTATGAAAATGGTCTTTTAACAACATAAAACCCTCCGTGTTTTTGTTCTTACACCCGAGGTCCCTGATCTTTTGTTTCGTTTTGCGATTTAGTTACCAATCTGATTATAATCATCTTTTAATAAAGGTCTATTTAGTTTTGGGCTCCTCCGCCTATTAAAGTTTCTTTTCGAGTCCTTCCCCATTTTGAAATACTGTTTTGAGGGTCTAAATATTCTCGGAGCTTTACGATCTGGTCACTGGATGGTATAATCTATATTATTTCATTCGATTTGGCCCTAAAATTTTGAATTCATTTTATTTTGGTCCTTTACAGTGTTATATTATTTCCTTTTTAATTTATTATACTTTTTTTATTTCCTTTTATTATTGTATTTTTTCATGCATTTTTATTGTTTATGCATTTTATTATATTGTCCATTTATTTGTTTAATTTTTTTTAAGTGGCATGTATATATTTTGTTCCATATTTATTTTGCTTATATTTATTTTCATGTTATTTATACATGTACATATATTTTATTTGTAGTACATATTTGCATTTTATGTTTATATTTTATTGCTTATATTTGTATTTATTTTTTTATATTATGCTATGTTGTCCTTTTATTTGTACACTTTAATTTATGTGTTCATGTACATACATTTATTTTATTTATGTCATGCATGTTTTATTTATTTATGCATTTTTAATTTATTGGTCAATTATGTATATGTTTTATATCTTGTATCATTTATTTTTGCTCAAGCGACACACCACGTTAATTAATGAACCTAATTAATTACATCTTTATTCGGTCTTAACGGGCCGACACCAGACGTAGTGGTAGCGGTGTATACGTTTACCTTTGGATAAAGATACGGTAAAATTAAAATAAATTCAAATCTTTAAACAAATTTTAATTTAAATGTCACTTTAAACCGAAAAATCCAAAATTAATTAAGCGGTTTATTTGATAAAGGTGCCAATTTTGGGCAGTTTTTAACGTTAACCCCGTTTTAAATCGTAACCGACTCTCGAACCTAATTTTTTAACGATTCTTTGTCCAACAACTCAGAAATCTGTCGTTGAAGCTCCTTCGTCTCTTCAGGGTTACTTCGGTATGTTGGTCTATTCGGAATCATGGCACCTAGAATAAAATCAATCTGGTGCTCGATGCCACGAATAGGGGGTAATCCCTTAGGTGTTTCATCCGGAAACACGTCCTCAAAATCATGTAAAAGAGATGAAATCGAAGCAGGCAAATCACTAGAAATCTCAGCTAATAAAAAATTATCCTTAAATAACAAAACAAGTACAGAAAGCTGAGAGGAAAGACATTTCCTGATTTCCTTGTTGCTTGCGTACACATTCATCTTCTTTTTCCCTCGCAATTCCTCGATATTCTTTCGCAACCTCACTTGGTCTTCTTGAACTTGACTCGGAGTCAATGGTGCCAAGGTGATCTTTTTACCTGCATGTACAAAAGAATACCTATTTGTGAAGCCATCGTGCATAGCCCTCTTATCGAACTGCCACGGGAGTCCTAACAACAAATGGCTCGCGTCCATCGAAACGACATCGCAAAGTACTTCATCCGTGTACTTTCCAATGGAAAACGGAACTATAACCTGCTTGGTCACTCTAATCTCTCCTCCGTCATTCAACCACCGTAACTTATAAGGATTTGGGTGCTTTGTCGTTTTCAAACCTAGCTTGTCAACCATAATAGAACTAGCAACATTAGTGCAACTACCACTATTGATAATCACAACACATACCTTGTCATTCACGAGACACCTTGTATGAAAGATGTTCTCTCGCTGCTGTTCATCCTGAATTGGTTGAGTATTCAAGCTTCTCTTGATAACAAGTGCTTCTCCGGTGGCAAAAGTCTGCACATTATCATCGTCCTCTTCATCACCTACTGAAGGTGGAATCTGATCGTCATCCTCAGACTCAAACTCGATCTCTCCATTTTCCATCATCAACATGGTCCTGCGGTTTGGACACTAACTGGCGACATGTCCTCGTCCTAGACACTTGAAACACTAGATATCTCGTGTTCGCTCTTGTGACACCAGTGGTTGCTTACCATGCCCATTTTCAGCAACAGGGGCCTTGGGCTTGCTGGTTTCGCCTTGTTCGCAAATCCGAAGTGGCCGTTGTGGTGCTTGCTTCCTGGTAGTGTTAGGAGTGTACAAAGGGTTAGAATAAGATTTGAATGGAGTAGTACCTCGATTCGAAGACTTCCTTCGCTGCTGTCGTTCCACTTTTATCGCCATTTGCACCATATCATCAACCTCGACATAATGCTACAACTCAACAGCGTTAGCAATCTCGGTGTTCAGCCCTGCTAGAAAACGTGCCATAGTCGCTTCTCGATCCTCCTCGATATTTGCACGCATCATAGCCATCTTCATATCCTTAAAATAATCCTCAACACTCCTATTTCCTTGTTTCAAATTTTGCAATTTTTGAAACAAATCACGATGATAATGAATAGGAACAAACCTCTTTTGCATTATTCGCTTCATCTCGTTCCACGTCGCAACGGGGCCTTCACCAGAACGCCTTCAGCTAATCGAACCTTTTTTTGTTCCAAGTAATTATAACACTCGAAAATATGTTCAAATTTGCTTTTCCAAGCCAAGTATGCATCAGGATCTGAACGTCCCTGAAAAGAAGGAATAGAAATCTTAATGTTAGTCAAATTATTGTCTACCTGTTGTACACGTCCTTGTTTAGGAGTATGTTGTCTCAGTGACGAATCGACTTCATTTTCGTTCAACATTTCATGAACAGAGTTGGAACCTCCATCAAGCCTATCCATCCTCGATTGTAATGGCTCTATGGCAGAAGCCGTTACTCGTTGCATCATTCGTTCTAAAGCTTGCATTTGCGGAAATGGTGGATTCTGATCAACGGTATTATCATCGGAAATTGTCATGTTTAAAATAACAAAAACAAACAAAAAGTACAATAGTATTATCGGTTAGTGAAAAATAAATAAAAGGTCCACATGCTCAATGCCTTTTTCCCTTACACTTTCTCAAAAATCAGTTCTTTAAAGAACTAATTCAACGTCTCGAAACTCGTGATAATAGTGTTGTGAAATGGACAACAAATAACAAAAACAAAGATGACAATAAAGATGACAAAAAAAAAGGTAAGTACGATGGAAAATAAAAGAAAAGAAAAAAATGAAAATAAGGAAGATGACACTAAAACGAACAAAAGATGAAAAGAAGAAAAAAGGTAGAAAGTCTTACTGCAAAGACGAGCTTACAACGTCCCTATCACCGAACAAACAGGTAAGTACGCTCCGACGATTTCCGAGTACATTGAAGTTGCAATTCAGATTTCATACAAAGTTTCTAATTATACAAAGACACAATACTAAATACATATAGGGATATATAATAAATACATATAGATATAAAATAATAATAATAATAACATTTCTTTCGAATCTGATTTTTTTTAATTCGAATCTGTTTTTTTCGAAACTTTTTTTTATTCAAAACTGTTTTTTTCTTTCGAATTTGTTTTTTTTGAAACTGTTTTTTTATATATTCGAATCTTTTTTTTAACTATTTTTTTATATTCGAATCTGTTCTTTTTACATATTCGAATTTGTTTTTTTTTCGAATCTGGTTTTTTTAATATATTCGAATCTAAAAAAATATAGATATATAGATATATTCGATACAAACTTACAAGACTCGACATGCAGAAACTTACAACGAATCCAACAACCTGGCTCTGATACCACAAAATATAACGCGGAGTTCGTCGGAACGAACTTTCCTCGTTAGTTTCGGATCTAGGAATGTTGTAGGCACGTTCCTGCAATAAAAACGATAAAAAAATAATTATACGACATAATTATATTAGGTAGAAAAATTAAAGATGAACAAAATGACATAAATATATATATATATATAGATATAGATATAGATATAGATATAGATATAGATATATGTAAGTAATAATTTTGGCGTTTCGGAAAGGACTTCAACGAAGACGACGGTGAATACTTCAAAAACGGCCGGTGGTGGAAAAACGTTAAACTCGAAAGAACTCAAACAATATGTTGAACGAACCCGAATCGAATCTTTTTAATGCCGTAGGACTTGGACCCGCTAAATATCAATTTAGAAACCCGAAGTATTAAAAGACAATCAAACAAATTGAGTGTCGAATAGTTCTAAAAAGAATCGAAATGAGAAAGAAACTCTCAACTAAATTTTATTCATTCAAAATGTTTAACCTTTGTTACATAGTTTAATTATATATATATATATAGGAAATAAAAAAATAAAAAAAAATAATAAAAAGGTCATCGTTTCAAATATGTGGCTAATATAATGGAAACAATTGAATTTCAATGTTCGAAATTATCCTAAACGGTGCATTCTCCTCCACATATTTAATTAGCACATGGTAAATGTGCTTTGTCATTTTGAATTTCAATTTCAAATGCAAAGCAAACGGCACATGTTGAATTGGGTGGTTGCAACAACCGAATGACGTGACACATGTATTCCTATGTTGCTTCAACCGATGGCATCAACCGATTTATTATGTACCTATATAGAACAAATAAGTTATATATATATATATATATATATATATATATATATATATATATATATATATATATATATACTTAAACATATATAATAAGTATTTAGTCTAATATATCACATTTTAGCATGCAGCACATTATAAACCCTATGTTCTAAGGCATAAATATTATCGAATAAATTCGGAATTGAAACACAAAGAAAAGTGTTTCCCTAAAATATTTTGCCTTAGATCGAGTAATGGGTCCTAAAGGCAAAACCTCTTGATCAGTGTCAAGTGTTGATGATGAAGATGTGCTCACGTCAGCCCACCATCAGTTTTTCTAGACGATAAATCCGTACCGTAAGAAGGATTTGTTGTTTCCAAAAAAAAAATTATACTCATCAAGAACCGCAATGATTTTCTTGTTAGTGAACGAAATTTTCTAGCAAGAGTTGCAGCAAGAAGACGTAGAACCTCAGCAAACTTTTAGAAAGAAAACTGAAAAAGGTTCTAGGATTCCGACGAAAAGTACCATATTGTAAGCTACACTTAACAAATGCTATGCAAAGAAGAGCTTTAATGGATGATTTATTCATTCACCAGACTATGTATTTATACATTCAGCTAAATAGGATTAACAATTTTACCTAGCTCTGCTAAGTCATCTAACAACCTAACTATTATCGTTGTATATCATCAGTTGAACCCTAACAGTTTCAACAACCTGCTTTTAAAAGCTTATACTGCCAACATATATGAGGAGTAAAATAATATACAAAATCACTATATATTATAAGTGATGAGTATAATAATAAAATACACTATTTATAATAAAAAATTAAATTTGAATACCGAAGACGAACTTTGATTATTTTTTACCATTGTGATGCATGGCTGGTGTGATTAGGTAGTGCCTCTGTTCCTTTCTTTTTATCGTGACAGGATGTTTGTTTTTTTATTGGAAATATGACAAAATCCATATTCAACAATACCAATGGTACTAGTCTGATACATGATGCTATGCTGAGTGTAGACGACTTGATTTATAATGGAAGCCGAGTTCACCCGTTTTATATATATCGAATTTGTACCAAAAATATTATAAAAGTTATAAAAATTTCGATATTGATTTTTAATATATATCAATTTTTTTATAAAATATAAAAATTTTGGTACATATCAAATTTCTTTAAAAAATTTAAAATTTCAGTACATATCAAATTTCTTAAAAATATATAAAATTTCGATATATACCAACAAGTTAATATTAAAATTTTTATAATTTTTATAACAATTTTGGTATACCCTCGTTTAAATTATTTTAACATCCTCTTTTAAGAAAACCCCCGCTTTATGTAAAAAAACTTTTCACCCTTTTGAAATTGGAATAAATTCCCTGCCAAATCAAAGCTTAACATCACCAGTAAATAAAATAAATACATAAAATCAAAAAATGCGTCCAATGTTTAATAAAATAGTCATTTTAATTTTTATTTTTTAATTAATCTAATCTTTAATATTATTTTTATCTAAATAGTCTCTTTGTAAGTGAAAACTATAAGTCAGTTGATGATAAATAGCTTGAAATGACCTATGTGATAATACACGTAACATAACATTATCATATGCACAAATATATTAACTTGAAAAGTATTACAACAATCAAAAAAATAAATTATATAAAATAATTTTTTCTGTTGCTTACCCCATTATTCTGTCAAGTTATTCAAATTATTTATCATCAGATTTTTTAATAATTTTTATTTGTATAAAATTATTTTGATTTAAAATAAAATATTGACGATTGAATTGCTCTAAAAAAATTAGATGAAAAAAAGTATTTTTTAACTTCCTGCCTAAAACAAATCCACCAATAGCTCTGGAGGATTTAGAATACAAACGAAGGCCAACCAACACACACGTAAATATTAAGTATTGTTTTTCTTTTTAAAAGTATAAAGTTTTATACTTTGATTACTGTTTATTTTTTATTTCATATTTTTAATATATGCTTTTAATTTTATTGTAATATAATATTTTTGTTACGAAAAATAATAGGTAAATTACACATACAGTCTTCTAATTATAGAGTTCATATTAAAATGATCACTATATTTTTAATTTTGACAAATATATCATTCAATTATTTAATTGATACAAAAACAATCATCTTTCGTTAGAAAAAATGGCACAACTGATGTGTATTTTTTTTGCAATTTTTTTTCAGGGTGGATATATAAAATATCCACCTCAGAATATCATCTAAACAACGTAAATTAAAAATACGTTAAAAATTGTCTATTTAAAGAATTATAAACCCTAATTTTATTAATTTTCATTTATTTTTACGATTTTATCAAAAAGAGTATTTGTTCTAGTGTATACTTTCAATTCTTGAACATTAATCGTTCAATCACTATGCTGATATTATTGATGCTCGAATTTGTGACTTTAAGAACAATAACCCATTTTTTTAATTACTAAGGCTAGATGACTCGTGTCTTGATTGTTGTTGTTACGTGTGAATTTAAAGTATTTATAATTTGTGTTTATGATAATACACATTTTCAGATCATGTCATGTAATAGAATCTTAATTTGAGTAATTAAAAAAATAGTTTTATGAAGTTGTGCATTGATAGATTAGAATAACCAAAACAATGTAAACAACTATTACAATGTACACGACAATACATCTGTAAAAAACAATGTAAATTAAGTTTGAAATGTTAACTTTCATTTTCTGCAGGAACGTGTTTATACTTGAATGATATCTGAATGCTGATTTGAAGGGGCATATGAAATTTGGTACATGTGTCTACCAATATAAATAGGTCAACAACTCTGTACAACAAAATGAATAGTGAGCACAACTTTAATAAATAAAATAATAATTATTTTAACTAAATAGTTATACGTATGTGTTAATGATGTTGCATGGTCTAGTTTCTTCTTAATTTTAGGACACATAAGCCCAATCTACTTTTTATTTTGATCTTTCCTTTTAGATAACATTTGCATCAATTTTATTATGATCGACTCTATCAATATAATCATTGATTTGTGTCGAACTTTGAGTATTATCTTACTATTATTATTTAAAAAATTAAAAATTAATGATTGAAACACATAATTCGTATATTAAAAAATAATTTATGGTAACAAAAGTTATCTTGTTAAGACACTCGTAATTATTATTTAAAAGCATGTTTGACTTATCAGAGGTGAATTTGTAAAAATTATTTATATTTAAATTATTGGTTAATCTTTTTAAAAATCAACACCAAAATAATTTATTCTCACTCTCTACAATTATAAATATTATTTGATAAATTTAATAATTTACGTTTATCCTAATAATTGCTAAAAGATGACCTTATAATATCTTTTCAAATGACATCCATTCAGACCCATAATAATCCTACACCCTATCTTGAAGCCATCATTGCTTGTATATAAAATTAAAGCCTCCAAAATATCTTTCATCTAACTTATAAATTATTGTTGTCCCTGAATTTGAGTACCTCGGTTCATTTAATACAATTTTGCATATTGTTCATTATGGTTCTCATAATAAATGTAAGACCATAAAAATTATTAAAGTATTTCTTAGCTAGATGATCATTTCGACACCCCTATAAATAAAGAGAGAGAAAATTTAATGGAGTTAGGAGTTATTAGAGAAGGAATCTGATCATTATGGATTCATAATTGTTCTATAATTTCGAGAAGAGAGAGAAAAATTCAAAACTTACCTAAAAAGGAAAAGAGGCCGAAAATCTTTGGAGAAGAAGGTTGAACATTAAATCCTAGCATAGATCCATGAAATAAGGAAATTGTGATGCATTCGAGGTTTGCTTTGAGGTTTTTAATCCGATTGATATGCGAAAAGTGGTGAAAATTGGTTTGTAGTTTAGAAATTTAAAGGTTTAGTCGATTTGGGGCATAGGTTTGGGGAAGAAGGGAAAATCCGATTGGATTTGAGGGTAGAGGAAACTTTCGGATAGGTTAGGAATTCGGTAATTTTAGGTTGAGATTTTTGGGAACAATGGGAGGATTCTATCGAATCCGGGTAGATTTTGAGTATTTTTCGTGTGAATATAAGGTTTTTGATGTGTTGATGTTTATATTAGGAAGAACGATAATTTAGGGTTCTTTTAGGTGATTTTAGGGTTTCAGTGAACTCAATGCAAAAGAGAAATGATGAGCGGAGAGGGGTATATATTTTTCTTTACGCGTCTCGTTTGGACAGTGACAAAAAAATTTAGGAAGCTTCTGAATTTTATTAGTATGCTTATCTTCATAGGAATTTTATTTTCTTTGTTTTACTTCTTAAAGACAATGTAATTACAATATTCTATGGATTTAATAAAAATTCAGTAGAATTTGTCAAAAACAATTTCTCTAAGCGTCTAGATGGTAGTGCCCAATTGTTTGGGTGTTACCATAATACCCTTGGAAAATTAATAATATAATAGGGCCTTAATTAATTAATTAATGGAGTCTAATAGGATAGAACTTAAAATTGAACAGATAATAACATATCATGCATTTTAACCTTCTGGAGCAGAAATTATATTTCTTCAAAATACGAGTTAAGGTTTCCTAACGTAACTGGACGTCTTAATCAAGCTCGTATTTACAAGAAATGTGATTTCTTATCCAAAAGGATATCTTCATTCGAACGATATTCATTTGTAAATGAAGGACAAAATTGAGATTATTGTTTAAAATGCCAAAATGCTACGTGTAATTAATAAGGTACCGATTTCGGGCACTCGTAAGGATCGTCCTTATGCATAACCGGCTCCCGAAACTAAATGTTTTTAAAAAAAAATCTTTGGTTTGTTTTATGGTGTCCAGCCTACAAAAGTGGCCGATAACGACTCCAAATTGTTTTAAAATAAGACCCGTTTTGATAAAAACCTTAATTTTCGTATTTAACAATTAAAAACGGTAAAACCTCGATTTTTTTAAAATTCAATTATCACACTATTTTTACACTTTGATTTTAAAAATGGTTGCCACACCCCTCAATTTCACATTGCACCTATTTTTAATATTGTACATCTTAATTGTCTCTTTCAATATTGTCTTACTTGTAAATATCAAATCTACCTTTAGTGTAAGATTAAACATGTCTGTTTTACGATTAAATTCACAAAATCTAGGTTTATTTTATAAACCATCTGAATCTTCATCTATATTGTGTAGTGAGACAAAATATTCATTTTCACTTTTAATTCTTATTTTATCATTGTTCAATCCAACATTGACATTATACATTTTATCTTCTGAACTAATAATTTTATTTTTACTATGAGAAAAGTTAGATACATTATTGATTGAATCAAATTAAGTAGTATACTATTTTTTAGTCACATTCATACTCTATTCCAATTTCATATTCAAAATCGATATTAATAATAAAATTTATTTCATCTTCATCATACCCTATAACTTTTTTTTATGTAAATATAACCATAATAATTTATAGATAAATTACTAATCATTTCTAAGATTTTGTCATCAATGTTTAGTTATTTTGGTTCTAGTGAATTATCTATTAATTATCAAAAGTCCTTAACATCAAAAATATTTTTTAATTTTTTAATCACAGTAATAACTTTAAATATTTATATTATATCTCAACATCTAAATTATTAAAATAATACATTACTTTTCTATTAAATTTTATTCTATATCTCTTAACAATAAATTTATCATGGTGTACCACAACGTTAAACTTGTCAGAATTGACTATTGTTACTAAAAATCATTTAAATTTTATTATTTTTTATTAAAAAATTTAATATGTATGAAAAATAAATCTAATCATTTATTTTATCCGTATATAATATACATCAAATATCTAATTTTAAATAATTAATTTACAAAATACACCAAAAGTAATCATCAAATTGTAGAAATTAGATACAATATTCATGAAGAAATAAGATAATATATCAAATAAGATACAATAATAAAATTTAAATTTTAAAACGTTAAGATTAAAGATTTATATTATAATTTAAGTCTAAGTTAATTATATTTGATTTATCCCTAAAATTCTTTTATTTATCCCTTTGATTTATTCCTTTGATCGATGGTCGGCAATCAATCCTAGTATTGGTTGTCGACCACCGGATCTATAAATCTATTATTTTTATTTTTAATTTTAATAAGAATCTCTGCTTTTATAGCACGCTTTCTCTGTCCTTGTGACACATTTTCGTCTATCTTTGTGACATGCTTTCGTTTTGTGGTTTGATTCTTCTGCTCTTGTGACATGTTGCAGCATACCCTAGCGATTGATTGTTGTTTGCCAGTGGTTTGATTTATCTGCACTTGTGGTTTGATTCAATCGATGCTAGTTTCTGATTTATTTATTTGTCGGTGGTCTTTCAAAAAGTTATATCCCCACTCCGGTTGATGGTTGTTTGCCGATGGAATCAATCTTGGGTAGCGATGCTTTACATGACAGATTGGATCGTCTACAACTCCTTCTTCCTTCTTTATGCGTCTCGTTTGGACAGAGACAAGGAGATTCAAGAAGCTTCTGAATTTTATTGGTATGCTTAATTCCATAAAAAAATTTATTTTCTCTGTTTCTTAGATTGTAAAATGTTTGGATTGTTTAATCTATTTTTTTACTTCTTGAAGGCGATGTAAATGTAATTTTTATGAATTTAATAAAAATTCAGTAGCATTTGTCAAAAAAAAAAAGATACAATAATAAGTTAGTAGATAATACACACTAAATATCCAAAAGATAAATAAAAAAAGACCACAAATAATCATGTATGAAAGATCCCTACAATAACCAATAAAAACCCCACCATTTATTTTCAATTTCATATATCAATGAATAAAAACAGACCCTACAACAGTGCACGTACAAACCCATAAATCTTAATCGGACCACAAACTCTATTTTTTTTATTCTTTTCATTTACGGAATAAAATAAAATCTTACTATATAAACAAATAATTAACAAATTAATCATGTTTTAACTAATATACTAACTCTAAAAAATTTACTCATGTAATCATTAATTTTATCTGGAGTTTAAACCCGAGTTTTAATTTTCGTTTTAATTTTAATAACGGGCTTAATAATATTATAAAATTCAAAAACATTAGTATATGTGTATTTATTTTCTTTTCGTTTGAATTTGTAAATATATATATTACTTATGGGCTATTATTATTATTATCCTTCTAAACTTAATTAATTATAAACTAAAAAACCAAAAAATATTATTTTGATATGTGTAAATATATTACTCTTTTTATTTGCTATCTAAAAATCAAAAAAATATTACTATAATATTATGAATATGATTATTTAAATTCATAATAGAAATGTTAAAAAAATATTAATTACTATTCGATTACTTTCTTTATAAAAATAAAGATTAAATATATATAATACATATACATTTTCATTTGTGGTTCTATTATTTTGATACTTCTTTATCTTTTTCCATTCGGTTTTTATTAATAGTATTTTTTATTATTTTCATTATTATTATTATTATTATTATATATATATATTTATTTTGTTTTTTAATTATTACTCATTATTAGTATAATTAAATAAATAAATCAAAACCAATTAAATAATAAGCCCAATTCATTAATAGTCCAATATACACATGTCCAATAATAATATTATAACAACCCAAACTAAAGTAATTACAATTGCCCAAATGTTTAGCCCAACCCGGATTATTACAAACAAAGGAAACCCTAATCTGTCTCTTGTATCTACGCAGCCACATGGTGGCCGTTAGATCTGTCAGATCGAATCCAAGGAAGGATCTGGAGGTCCCATTCGCCGCACGCGTTGACCAATCATCTCCCCACACGCGCGTCGGAGTCACGCGCCAAACTCTTCGATTTCCAAGTTGCTCGTTCGTCTCCCTCGCCGGCGGCCTCTCCGATGTTGGTCCCCACGATTTCGGCGGCCGATTCACATGCAACAAAAAATCAATGTCAGATCGTACTAAAATCATCAGAAACGCATGGAGAATTTCAGCACAAAATTAAACAAATTTCAGATATAAACAAGTTTATTTCATAGGAAACAATTCGTACAAATTCCAGAGGATTTCGGCCAACAAACTGACAGCAGCAGAGGCAAATATTCAGAGATTTCAGACGTGAATACAAACAAAACTCCAAAGGCAACCAATAACAATTTAATTGGTTTTTTTTGTTATTCATGTAATCGGCTATTTAAGCCAAGAATTGAACCATTGTAAGGGGTTCCGGCCACAAAATCAATACAAAGAATTTTTTTTGAGGTAACTAGGACCATTTCTTTTTCAGTTTCGCATGCATAAAAAATAAGAAACAAAAGGGGTAGTATTTTTTACCTTTCGTCGTTAATCGGGTAACGTCGTTCGCTCCTTTTCTCCTTTCGATCGGTAACAAGCCTCGCACCTTTGGGTGTCGTTGGTGAGCCAAGGAAAGGGAGAAATCGTTTTCCCTTCTTTTGTTCTTCGAAACAAAGAAAGGTCTTATGATTCTCTGGGTTTCTGAGATCTGAAGTTGGTTTATAGTTTCCGATTTTAAAATAAAGAGGAAGGATTCGAAAAGCTTTCTTTCTTGTTTGGTTTTGAAGTCGTCGGCCACCGTGGGTGGTAGCCGGTTTCTGGTTTTCTTGACGGAGATGAAGAACACCCATGGTGTTCTTATGATTCTCTGGGTTTCTGATGAAGAAACCAGAGAGAAAATGAGCTTTTGGTTTCGGTAAGGATGAAAAATGAACAAAAAAGTTTTGTTTTCAAAACCAGTTTATGTTTTATACTTAAAAACATATTTTAAAAAGGTTTTATTATAACATAAAGCCTCCCGCGTTTTTATTCTTACACACGGGATCCCTGAGCTTTTGTTTCGTTTTGTGATTTAGTCACCAATCTGATTATAACCACCTTTTAATAAAGGTTTATTTAATTTCGGGTCCCTCTGCGTTTCTATGCTCTTTTTTGCAGGCCTTTCCTCGCTGTTAAATAACGTTTGGAGGACTCGAATATTTTCAGTTTATTTCAATTTGGTCATCATTTAAGGTTAAAATCTGTTTTTCTTTCGATTTGGCATCAAAATTTTGGTTGTCTTTCGTTTTAGTCCATTTCAGTGGTCTGTTTTATTATTTTGATTTATTTTATTTATTTATTTAATTTGGTTATCATTTTAATTAATTAATTTATTTATTTATTTTTCGTATCATTTATGCTTATATGTTTTTTTTTATTATTTTGCTATATTTTTGTTTTATTATGCCATATTTTTATATTTATGCATTTCATTTTATTATTCATGCATTTATATTTATTTGTTCCATGTATTTTATTTATGTTTTTATTTGGTGCACATATATATAGTCTTTCATGTACATACTCTTTTGTTGCATTTGTACATATTTACCATGTATTTATATTTGTAGTTTATTTATTTACATGCTTGCATTTGTATACATTTTATTTTTGTCATGCATGTTTTATTTTATTGTTCATAAATGTGTTTATTTTTGTATATATTATTTGTTTTATTTTGCTTAAACTCACACTCTCATCATTTAATCAACTTATTAAATACGCATTTATTCGGTCGTAATGGGCCCGTCACCAAACGTAGTGGTGGCGGTGTATGCGTTTACCTTCGGATAAAGACACGGTAAAAATAAAATTGAATCCGAATTTTTAAACAAATTTTAAATTAAATACCACTTTAAACTGAAAAATCCAAAAATTAATTAAGCGTTTATTTTGATAAAGGTGTCAATTTTTGGGCAGTTTTTAACAATAATATCGTTTTAAATCGTAACCGACTCTCGGACCCAAATTTTTTCGAATCTTTGGTTTTTACAGTGTCCGATCTACCAAAAGTGACCAGTGGCGACTCCAACCTTTTTTTTAAACCCTAATTTCAAAATTCTTTTCTTAATTTCAAATCCCTAACCCTAATTTTTTAAAATTTTCCCTTTTGGGATTAAATCCCCAATTTTAACTTTCGTTACAGTTAAAATTATATATATATATAAAGAGGGTCGCTACAACCCAAATATCGTTTGTTAACCCGAACCTAAAATGTTAACCCTGAACTTAAATATTTCCACTATAATCATTTATTAACTCGAATCCCAACTATTAACCCTAATTTCAAATATTAACATTAATCCTAACTATTATCTCCAAATATTAACCCTAATTTATGTATTAACGTTAATTCAAAATATTAACCCCAAAAATAGTAACCCTAATCTTTAAACAAATAAACCACATTATAAAGAAAGAAAATTACTTATCGTATTTTGAATTGAGTATATTCCTTTTTCGCGAGAACTTCACTCATTTTGGAATTCACTCAAATAATTCATTACCTTAAATCGTCGATTTTTATTTTGAGTTTGAAAGTCAGAGTAATTTTCAATCTTGTATTTAAGAGTGGATAAAATGTTTTTTTTTTAATATTTATGTTTTATTTTTAAAGTGACAATAAATTTATTTTTAATTTATCTTATGAATCGTCGATACTGGATAAAAAATACATCAATTATGCCGTTTGTTTTTCAACGATAAGTGCCTACATTGAAATAAATTAAAAGTTGAGTGGTGTATTTATCAAAATTTGAAGTATAGTGGTCATTTTGACTCCAACCCTATAGTTAGGTAGTCATTTGTTTAGTTTACCCAAAATAATAAATATAAATGAATATATATAAATAAATTTAAACGAATGGACAAATGAATAACTTAGCAAACATTCACGAATATAAATGAACGAACAAGTCATTTGTTCACGTTTGATCATTTAATTAACGAATAAAAGATCTTATTCATGTTTGTTTGTTTGATAAATAAATGAATATAAACGAACTTATCGCTGAATAAATCATGAACGATTTATTGACATTCGATTCATTTGCATCCTTATATGAATTAATATTTTTATTAAATAAAAAAGTATTATATTTACAATGAAAATATTAAGATTTGAATCCATAAGGTTATTACAATACATATGCAAAAAATATTATTATTTTCATTGACAAAAATATAGTATTACGTATAAACCACAAAAAGATTTAATATTTTTTTTTTCTAATAATCTAATAACATCAAGGGTGAAAAAAATAATGGCGTTGAAAATGATGAAAATTGAGAAAGCCTCCAAAGAATTGAAAAGATTTACTATTTACCAATCAAAACTTTCAATAAATTGAGAAGAAGAAAACGAGAATCCAACAAAACGAAGGTAAAAGAGATGAAAATGATGGCGTTGAAGGCTTATGGATGACTGTGAGTGTTGATGCTCAAGTGAAGAACGATTAAAATAAATAGTAGAAATGATAAAAAGTGAGAAAATGGAAAAGTGAAAAGTTATTTTTTATTTTTAGGGTTTTGACTTTTTTTAATGTATTTTTAAAATATATTTGAATTATTGGATCAAATGAGGGGTCTTAAAGTTAAAATAGTTTTAAATTGATTTTTTTTAATTTTTTTATTCGGTTTGATTTGGAACAAATAGGTTCCATATGAAAAATCGGAACAAAACCGAATTATAAAAATAAGTATTTAAGTTGAATCGAAAACTAAACCGTAAAATGACAACACGAACCAAATAGTTCAGTTCGTGTCATTTTTTTGGTTTTCTCAATTTCATTGCTCAGTCCTACATCACATCTTGCAAGATAAGAAGTTTGTACATAATTCGCATTTTGCAATATAGGAATTTGATACTATATATTTTACCCCTCCCTCTTGATATCAAGAATCCATTCTCTATGACACCTTCCTTTATTTGAATGTATTGTATGTATTCTATTGTCTTGTACCTACTAATATTAACAAATCAAGTATTCAAAAAAAATTTATCAATAATATTTTTCTGATATTGTGATTGTTGAGATTACTAATATTAACAAATCACAATATACGGAATCGTTCGATCTTTTCCCGAGATCAAGAATATAGAAATACACAAGCTGAGTTCACTATTTTCTGAGGTATTTTTTTTCTTGAATCAAGGTTAAGATATATATTGAAGTACATGGACACATGATTATAATGGTTAATAAATTTATTAACCATTATAATCATATGTTCATGTACTTCAACACGAAATTGAATTGGGCAAGTTCAAGCTAGGATGGTTTTTTGACCATAATGTCTGATGCACATTCAAGTGGTATCACCATTGATGCAGCACGATATGACAATAATTGGTGATTTTAAACCATAATTGTTCACCTAATCTGTATGCACAAAATATCCTTCACGCCTATTCTCATGATATCATTTATATATATGATTTTAAATAGATTTCTACACCATTTAGGATTTTGTTAACCGTTGTAATCATGTGTTTTATGTACTTCAATATTAAAGTGAATTTGTAAATAAAAAATATTCGTTGTGTAGAGGATATGATGCATCGAGAATGAATAAGGCAACAAAAACTATACAACAATTGCAGAAACCCTGAACATGATATAGAAAATATTCTCAAAAGAACCGTCCGTGCATCAATTAATTGTATTTGTCATAAAAAATATGATATTGAAGAATACAATATACAAGAATACGATATACAAGAATTTAATACAAATTTTATTAAGATTTCAAGAATATTTATATTCTTATTTCTGAAAAATAATAATACAATATCAATAAACATAATAAAAATTGAACTCCAAACATGATTATATGTCATGTTCTCATATTTTTAAAAGATTTTAAAATATGACTCCTTAGCATTTTAGACGAGATTTCTTCACCATTTAGGATGCCTTAGATGCTCAACTTTATTAACCAATGGTAATCATGTGTTTATGTACTTCAACATGAAAGTGAATTTGCAAGGAATTTTTTTTAAACTAGCACAATATCGCATCAAACATGAGTATCTATCCATGTTATCGTGGTTAGATAATATTTTCAACGAGACTTTTTAACCGTTTAGGATGTATTATATCTTCAAATTTATTAACCAATATAATCATGTGTTCATGTACTTCAACATGAAAGTGAATTTACAAAGAAAAATAATCACTAAATACCACAATATCGCATCAAACATGAGTATAGACTCATGTTATAATGGGATTCTTGCAAAAAATATGTAGTGATAGCTTTTTGTAAAACTAAAATTGATATTGATATAACAATTACGTTCAAGGACCACAACGGTTAGAAATCAATGAGAGGGTATAAAATGAAGCATTTCAAGCAGCATTAACAACTATTGAACCTCAAGCAACATCCAAGCAATCAAATCCAACTCCCAAGCACTTCTATTGAAAATCTTAACTCCCACCTCTTGTATTTCAATTTGATTCTTTGTAATTGAGTTTGGGGAGAGTTTGTTTGTAATTGGGGCAATATCTATCTTGTGAGAGATTTCAATTTGCCTTTCTTTTCATCTTTTTATCTTGTGAGGTTGAATCAATTCTTGGGTAGAAAAATTGATTCGAATTGTAACGGTTATCCCTTAAACCGAGAAAAAGGTTGAATTCTTAGTGAATTGGTTTCAAAATCTTTAGTGGGAGCTAAGATAGTGGATGTAGAGCTTGTTCCGAAGCTTGAACTACTATAAGTCTTGTGTTCTTCATTTTTCAATCTTTTACCGAAAACCTTCCACAAATTTTTTATTGCCAATTCACCCCCTCTTGGCCAATTTCATAGATCGATCAACTCAGCAATTGGTATCAGAATAGGAGATTCCAAAGGATAAAAGAATTCAAAGGAAAGAGCAAGGAGGATGAGAAAGGCCAAATAATTTGCTATGAGTGTAAGAAGCCCGATCACATTAGGACCGATTGCCCACAATACAAAAGGAAGGGTTTTGAGAAGAAGAAGAAGAAGAAGCAAAAGGCTCATGTTGCCACATGGAGTGATGAGGAGTCATCATCCGATGAGGACAATAAAATGGTCAACCTTTGTCTCATGGCTCTTGATGAGCCCAAGGTAACCCTTGAAACCTCTTGCAATGATCTTAAATATGATGAATTATATGATGCTTATGATGAATTGCAAGATGCTTATGATGAGTTGGTTTTGAAATTCAAAGAATCAATTTTGAAAATCAAGAAAACCATTTCCGATTTAGAAAAAAAATGATTCTTTGACAAAAACGATTTTGGGTTTTGAAGAGAAGGTTATTGTTTTAAATGACGATTTAAAATTCTTTCAAAAAGAAAATGTGGATTTAAACAAACTTATCTCTAGCTTGAGTGAGAATCACCACAAAGTGGTGAATGAACTCAAAGAACAAATCAAAGTGGTTGGAAGCCTAAATTTTGAAAAATGAAGTTCTTCAAAAACCAACCATGTGAAAAAGAATGTTTCAAACCACAAACAAAGAAATTTTCAAAGGCATGCTAGATATAGAAAAACTAGGAGTGTGTGGGTTCCTAAGGAACTCATTGTTTCTAATAATATTAATACCATTGCATCTTGGATTACTAAGGGAACCAAGCTTTTAAGAACTAACTCTCATGGACACAAAATGATTTGGGTACCAAAAATCAAAAACTAAATCTTTGTTTGTAGGTTGAGCATTGCTTCAAGTCAAAACATGTGGTACCTTGATAGTGGATGCTCAAGGCATATGACCGGAGAAAAGAGACAATTTAAGGAGTTAGAGCTCAAAAGTGGTGTAGTAGTGACTTTTGGTGACAACTCCAAAGGCTAAATTGAGGGTATTGGCTCTATTGGTAATCACTCCTCTATTCTCCTTGAAAATTTTCTTCTTTTTAATGGTCTTAAACATAACTTGTTGAGAATTAGTCAATTGTGTGATAAAGGGTTCTATGTATCTTTTAATAGGTGTGGTTGCAAAATTATAGACATAGAATCTAATAAAACAATGCTCATAGGTCATCGCATAGGAAATATCTACATGGTGCATCTAGATGACATAAATCTATCTCATGCATGCTTGGTAGCTAGTGATGAAAATGATGCATGGTTATGGCATAGGAAACTAGCACATGCTAGCATAAGTGTTTTAGAGAAATTAGTTTTCTAAAATCTAGTTAGAGGTTTACCTAAGCTCAAGTTCTCTTTAGATAAGATTTGTGATGCATGTGCTAAGGGTAAAAAAAGAGAGTTTCTTTTAAGTCCATTAATGATGTTTCAACTAGTAGAGTATTATAATTAATTCACATGGATCTTTTTGGACCTATTAGAACTACTAGCTTGGGTGGAAAATCATATGCATTTTTTATTGTTGATGATTACTCTAGATACACTTGGGTTCTATTTTTAAGTACCAAAGATGAAGCCTTAGAAAAATTCATCACATTTTCAAATATTTCCCAAGATCTTGATCAAAGAATTTCTCATATTAGAAGTGATCATGGAATCGAATTTCAAAATTTAGGTTTTGAGAATTTTTGCAATGAAAATGGGATTAGCCATAATTTTTCGGCTCCTCGCACTCCTCAACAAAATGGGGTAGTTGAGAGGAAAAATAGAACTTTAGAAGAAATGGTTAGGACCATGCTTTGTGAAAACAATTTACTTAAGTATTTTTGGGCGGAAGCCACAAACACTTCTTGTTACATTATTAATCGAGTAATGATTAGGCCAATTTTGAAGAAAACTCCTTATGAGATCTTAAAATCCAAAAAACCTAACATTAGCTATTTTCACCCTTTTGGGTGTAAGTGTTTTGTTTTAAACAATGGAAAAGATAATTTAGGTAAATTTGATGCAAAAAGTGATGAAGCTATTTTTCTTGGTTATTTTCAACTTTCAAAGGCTTTTAGAGTTTTCAACAAAAAGAACCTTAGTTGAAGAAGATTCAATACATGTGGTTTTCGATGATAACCTCCTTCCTAGGAAGGATTCTTGTGATGATGATGATGTAGGAATCATTGAAACCATTGATGAGGGTCAAGCATCAAAGGTGGATAGGGTTCCAACCAATGAGGAAACACAAGATCTTCCAATAGAAGCTTTAGGAGATGTAAAGCTTGAAGAAAGGGAAGTGAGCTACCCAAGAGTGTTCAACTATGTCATAGGTGGTGAAATCTTGGGTGATCATCCAAGGGGGTAACTACTCGTTCTTCTCTTAGATTAATGAACCATATTGCATTTATCTTATGCATAGAGCCTAAAAATATCAATGAAGCTTTAGATGATGATTTTTGGATATTGGCTATGCAAGAAGAGTTAAATTAATTTGAGAGAAGTAATGTACGGACATTAGTTGATAGGCCAAGTAATAAGTCTACTATAGGAACTAAATGGGTCTTTAGAAACAAACAAGATGAGAGTGGTAACATTGTGAAAAATAAAGCTAGATTAGTTGCTCAAGGTTATGCTCAAGAAGAGGGAATAGATTTCGATGAAACTTATGCACCCGTAACTAGAATGGAAGCCATTAGGATGTTACTTTCATTTGCATGTTATCATGATTTCAAGCTTTTTCAAATGGATGTCAAAAGTGCTTTATTAAATGGTTTTATAAATGAAGAAGTGTATGTTGAACAACCACCGGGTTTTGAAGATCCAAAGTTTCCAAACCATGTTTTTAAGTTAACAAAAGCTTTATATGGTTTGAAACAAGCTCCTAGAGCTTGGTATGAAAGTCTTTCAAACTTTTTAATTGAAAAAGGCTTTGAAAAAGGAAAGGTCGATACTACACTTTTTATAAAAAAAGGTTTAAAAATGACATCTTAGTAGTTCAAATTTATGTTGATATTATTTTTGGATCTACTAATGAATGTTATTGCCAACAGTTTTGTAAGCTAATGCAAGGTGAATTCGAGATGAGCATGATGGGGGAGCTCTCATTCTTTTTAGGACTCCAAATTAAGCAAAAGAAGGATGACACCTTCATCAATCAAGCTAAATACATCAAGGATATGCTCAAGAAGTTTGGCTTGGAGAATGTGAAACCTCAAGCCAGTCCTATGAGCTCATCAACTAAGCTTGACAAGGATGAAGGAGGTAAGTGTGTTGATTCTAAACGAAGGATAGGTTCTTTGCTTTACATTATCGCAAGTAGACCGGATATTATGTTTAGTGTTTGCTTGTGTACTAGGTTTCAAGCTAGTCCTAGAGAATCACACTTATTAGCCATTAAGAGAATTTTTAGGTACCTTAGAGACACACCTTGTTTAGGTCTTTGGTATCCTAAAGACTCTTCCTTTAATCTTCATGCTTATTCGGATGCGGATTATGGAGGTTGTAAGATAGATAGGAAAAGTACTTTCGGAACATGCCAATTCCTAGGTAGAATGCTAATATCTTGGTTCTCTAAGAAACAAAATAGTGTAGCCTTATCTACCACCTAACCAGAGTACATATCCTTAGGGAGTTGTTGTGCTCAAGTGTTATGGATGAAACAACAACTCTTAGATTATGTCATTAAGGTTGAAACCATACCTCTAAAATGTGATAATACTAGTCCTATATGTCTTACTAAGAACCTCATTCAACACTCTATAACCAAACACATAGAAATTAGACATCAATTTATTAGAGATCATGTGTCTAAAAATAATTTTGTTTTAGAGTTTGTTGACACCTTAAATCAATTAGCGGATATCTTTACCAAACCTTTAGACAAAGAGCGTTTTTGGACCCTTAGGAGAGAGTTAGGTCTAACTAGCCTATCTTGACCTCTTAAGTGTTATTCTTGTGCAAAATATGCTTGAATCTTGATTGAAATCATGCCTATGTTGTTTTGCATCTTGTTGCTTCTATGCATGTTGCTAGGGGGAGTATGAACTTGTTCATGCATGTTAATCATGTCATAACATCATATGCATGCTTCTAGGGACTTTAGAGACTCATTTCTAGTACTTTAGAAGCCTAAAATGCAAAGCTCAGCTAAGTGGTATCGAAACATGTTCAACCTGTTTCGATACCTGTTCTTCGTGTTCATCTGGGAAGTTCCGGGAAACACTGGTATCGAACCAAGCTTCGAAACCAGGGTATCGATACTAGCATCGAAATAGTCTGTTTCGATACCTGTTTTGATATATGAGGCAGCAGAACGCTTTAAAAGACACAAAACCCTAATTTTACCCAAATTAAAACTCTCCAAACTTTATTCTAAAAACCCTAGCCGATTTCCCCTTTATATCTCTCTCAAATTCATCTTTTTTCACCACAAATTCGAACGAATTCCTTTGGGGGTTTTCATCTACTCATCAAAGCCAAGATTATATCAAAGATTGTTGCTACAAAAACCACAAATTCATCCTAATCTATACTCAAGGTAATTTTTTGGAAAAAAAACTTATTTTCATTGATTTTTAGGATGTTAGAATTTAGATTTTGAATGTTTTATTAATGCTTATTGTATGGGTTTTCATAATCCTACAAAAATCTTTTTAAAATAAAAAATTATTCATTCGAATATAAATTAATTTTATCGTTTTGGTTTTCAATGGTTTTTTTTAAGAGATTTTTTTCAAAATTTTCAAATACCTTGAATTATTGATTAATAGGATTGAATTAGGTTGATAGAGCATACATGTTTTTATGTGCCTAATCTTAAATTTTGTTTTATCTTAGATCATGGCACCAAAGAAACGTTCACGCACCGAGGTTGGTAGTTCGTCATCCTCTCGTGATCCTAAAACTGATATCCAAGTAGTTTTTGAAAAGAGTTTGAATACCCACGAAAGGATTGACAACTTTCAACTTTTTCGCACCTATACTCTCAAGAAGGAGCGGTGTGTTGATGTACGATTTATGAACTCACTCAAGTTCCAATTTTGCTATTTCAACCTTCTTAGGGATTGGAAATTCTTGGCTTTCCTCACCCACTCCGACAAGTTTTATCCTACTCTGGTTTTATTGTTTTATGCTAACGCTTCGTGCGTTCTTTCGAAGGATAAAACCAAAGTTGTTGCCATCTAATCTTTCCTTATGGGACGATCCTTTAAGATCGATGTCGACACCTTTCTTGATGCCTTTGGTCTTGAGGATGAGGGAATTGAAGATGAGGATTCTCTTGGCACCTTCACCAGATCGGTCATATTCCTTGACGTTCATGATCGCTTCTTATATCTTATCATCTCTTGGTGGATTCGTCCATCAAATGGTAAGTATTTTTGAATCCGTCAAGTGGATAGTTTTTGGCTTAAATGTTTCCGTGATGGTCTTCGTCCAAACCTTGCACAAATTGTCTTCTCCGACATCGTTTGACAACTCAAGAACCGTTCCACTCCTCTTGTCAAATCTTTTCCTTACGCATGTGTTCTTAGCACAATCTTTGAGCGTTTGGGGATTGGTTGCTCCCATGACAAGGTGGAGTCTGTCAAGGAACCCATTGGAGAGACTTCTCTAAATCGTTCCCATTTTATGTATCAAAATGGCGAATGGGTTCGTGGTGCACCTCCTCCTCCTCCTCTCGTTGATCCGGAACCGCTTCATCAAGTAGCTCCAAACATCGATTTGATGTCTTTTCTCACCGCAAGGTTTGATAGTTTGGATTCTCAGTTTGGTAGTTTGGATGCTCGGTTTGATAGCTTGGATGGAAAGGTTTGATTCTATGACCATTCAATTCTCGTTTTGATGCCTTGGATACGAGATTGACGAGTTTGGAGAATCAAAATCTTTCTATGCGGCTCTCCATTGAGACTCTTTGGCATCTTCATAAAGATTCCACTCAAGATGGTAATGAAAATGAAGAAGAAGATGAAGATGGTGATGAGGATGATGATGGAGATGATGTTGATGATGATGGAGACGAGTGAACCTTAGTTTTTATCTTTGCTTTGCAGTGGCTTTTAGAACTAGTTATGTTTTTCTTTAGCATTATGTTGCATTTTCATTCATGTTAGAACAATATGCACTTTTTAGTATTTGGTTTGCTATGCTTTGAACCTTTTATTTTGGATTTGGATTCGGATATTTGCTTAATGCTATGGCTTATTTGAACTTTTATTAATGTTTCTTAATGCTTGCTATGGATTATGCCTTAAATTTATTTTGATCTAACAAAAAGGGGGAGAAATATATTGTTTTTTAAGTTTTATTTTAAGGGACCATCTTTAAATTTAAAGCTATGCAACTATTAAGGGGGAGTTTTCAAAGTTTTCAAAGTCTTCAAATATTTTAAACTTTTTGGAACCCAAATTTTTGATTTCAAACTTAAAAATTTATAATGGTTTTGTTATATCAAAAGGGGGAGATTGTAAAACTAAAATTGATTTTGATATAACAATTACGTTCAAGGACTATTTTGTAATAAATTTTTAAGTCCCTAAGTCAAATTTTATGTTTCAAGTCAAACCAAGAACAATGAAATAATTTTTGTAAGTGATTTTATAAGGCAGTATCGATACCCCTAGAAAAGGTATCGATACCACTTGCATTTTTCAAAGAATGTTCTTGAGACCAAGAACAAGTATCGAAACATGGTTCGAAACCAGGACCTCACTGTCGAGATTTGTTTCGAACCGAGTACCGAACCACTTTTTATGATTTAATTATTTTAAAATTATTTAAAATTATTACACATGTTTCGATACCAGTATCGATACCTCCTTTAATCCCCAATGACTTTTTTTGGCATTTAATGAGTCGACCGTTGGTGGCAGTTAAAAATTTAAATGATGGTTACCCTGTTCCAAAACATGGTTTGATATCATTCCTCACATTTTACTTGAGGTATCGAAGCGTGGTTCGATACCCCTTATTAAATGCACAACAACTCTTTCTACTTTGGTCTGTTTTGAAACAGGTAGCCCGTGTTTCGATACCAGTTGCTGCAGAGTGCATTTTTGGTGGGAAGATGAATCTCCAACGTCTCTATTTATGTTCTCAACAACCACAACAGTTAGAAATCAATGATAGGGTATAAAATGAAGCATTTCAAGCAGCATTAACAACTATTGAACCTCAAGCAACATCCAAGCAATCAAATCTAACTCCCAAGCACTTCTATTGAAAATCTTAACTCCCAACTCTTGTATTTCAATTTGATTCTTTGTAATTGAGTTTAAGGAGAGTTTGTTTGTAATTGGGACAATATCTATCTTGTGAGAGATTTCAATTTTCCTTTCTTTTCATCTTTTTATCTTGTGAGGTTGAATCAATTCTTGGGTAGAAGAATTGATTCGAATTGTAACTATTATCCCTTAAACCGAGAAAAAGGTTGAATTCTTAGTGAATTGGTTTCAAAGTCCTTAGTGGGAGATAAGGTAGTGGATGTAGAGCTTGTTCCGAAGCTTGAACCACTATAAATCTTGTGTTCTTCATTTTTCAACCTTTTACCGAAAATCTTCCATAATTTTTTATTGTCAATTCACCCCCCTCTTGGCCAATTCCATAGATTGATCAACTCAACACTTTTTAAACATAAATTCTAAACCCCTTACATTGGAGTTTTTAAGTAGATTTTTACACTACTCTAAAGAAATGAATCTATAATACGATATAGAAGAAGAAAATCTAAAAATCTCAAACTCTAACATCATCAAAACTCAACTTAAACATGTCTAAAGAGACTAGTTTAAAAGTTCAGCCTGAGTAATTCGCGTCTTACAAGATGTGAATTACATTTAAATTATGCAATAAATAGTGGGAAAATTTTTAAAGTATACGGGTAATTAGCATCCAAACTATGTGTCCCAGGATGCGAATACATTAAAAAATTAAAAATAATTAAAAAATAAAATAAATAACATAAAATCCACATAAGCCAAACTTTACTTTCTTCATGATGCGAATTAGTATTTCGTATTTTGTACACTACGAATTATGTCTACGTGTGCAGAAAGGGAGTGATTCTTCAAAATAAAGTTTAAATGAAATTATTTTTCAAATAAATAAATAAAAAGAGAATATTCATCTCATTAAGCCTCATATATATTTAAAATTTTGAAATTATAAAAAAATGAAGTTAGTCTAAATGTTAAACAGTTAGGTATTGTTTGAATAAGTCTAAGTTTGAGATCTGTATAAAAATATGCAGAACTTTTTCCAAACCTAGAGTAGTGTCAAATGAATATCCAAATTTAATCTTTCTTTTTTATATTTTTAATTGATTATATTTGATCAAAGTTTATTATTTGATTATAAGTTATAATATTAATAATGTTCCTTCAAAAAAAAAAATATTCTTTTTTCTTTTTTATATAATAATCAAAGCTTATTTTTAATTCCCTCCAAAATTTTAGTAACTTAATTACCTTAAAAAAATTCCCCCTTTTCTTTAACAATTATTTTTTTCAATTATTTTGATTTAATTCAATTGATTTATAATTTAGATTAATTTAATAATAATCTACATTTAATTTTAATTTTTTTAAATTATTTTTTTAATTTATGCTTTTTAAAATTTAATTTAGTTTGATTAAATCCTATGTTTAATAAGTTAATCCAATTTGAACATACTATTATAGTAATAAAATTTAATAAAATATAAGTATACTCAAAATTTTGTTATGCATGTGAATATGTAATAATTTAGTTTAATCGTGATCGGAGCTTTTCCACCATGGCTGGCGCTGAAGAGTTTGTGAAAGGAAATGTTCACCCAAACGGCGTCGCAGTGATTACTCTAGACCGTCCCAAAGCTCTCAACGCTATGAATTTAGGCCCTTTTCGTTATTTATGCTTAGTTTACATTTAAATTTGCCCTTTTTAAATTATTCAAATTGAAGTGACTCTTCTATGAGCTAAAAGATCGACTTTGATGGACTGAAAGCAAGTTTGATGTGAATGACATTGTTGAAATTAGTTAAGAGCAAAGTGAGAAAGGAAGACATTTGTAAAGAATTTGTTGGTACTTGGTACTACTACTATTGAACATGAGTTAATTAAAGAATGTGTAGTTAAAGGTGTAAATAATATGAGTCAGAGTTCGAGTATTGTTAAGTTTGACTCGAACTTAAAATACCTAGCTAATCTTAACTTGGTTTTTAACAAACTCGATTCATTATTAACATGACCCTTATTCCCAATAATCTATCCGTCGTTGTTGATCTAACCTAACCCTAAATATCAAATTAGACTCTAAACCTTGAATCAACCCCAAAATTATTCAAGTATCAAATAACTCGTGTCGACTTGTTAAAAACTCGAATCGAGTATAATTAAATCGAACTTTAATCGATTTAAACTCGAATAACTCATAATTTGTATGTCTCATTTACAGCCCTATGTGTAGTGGTTTTGCAAGATATAATTCTTTTAAAACTTTAAGATATTATTGAGGGATTAATGTAAATTTTTTCCAGTTTAAATTTGGTGTCAAGTGACATTTCTTTCTAGTCCATATGAATTAATAGTTCGGTGATGAGTTTTGTGGGTGAGGCTCTTGTGTATCTTATAAATCACTCACCGATAACCCTTACTTACTCGCAAAGTCGCCGAAACGAATTAAAACACCTTCAAACACGATCTCCTAACTCTTTTTTTTTGTTTCAAGCATCAAAACCAAGGGGTTTAATGCTTTTAAAAACACAAAAGAAACCCTCAAGTCGGATCCATACCCAGCAGCCCTTGAAACCTATCAAAACCTAAACCAAAAACTTTCCGAAACACATCAAATCTCATCTAAGCCTATAGTCCGAGATTATATATGCTTAAAAAATGTTATAAACATCCTAATAGAATCAAAATCATGAATTTAGTATCCCAAAACAGTGGATCAAAACCCTTGAACGAAAATTGGGATATTTAGTAAAAAAAACGATTTTTATGAAATTAAAGGATTAAAACGATTTCTCCAAGCCAATAACTTAGGAATTTCAATAAAGAAATTTATTGTTCTACAAGATTGACGAAATCTCACCTCCAAAATTGATTCAAACGTTTTTCGGGTTTTTAAAAGTGAAAACAACGAGAAAACAAGAAAATTTGAAGAAGAAAAGTTGTAGTAATTATTAAAGACGAAATTAATTGAAAAGGGATGTGTTTTTACCTTGAAAAAGTTGTTGAATGACAACTTTGAATGTGGGAAAATGAAAATTAGAAAAATATGTTGAGTTTATGTTATCAAAATCTTAGGGATTCAAGGGTGAATTTTTAAATTTGATTTAAACAAAGTCAAATATATTTTAAATAAGAATTTTAGGATATTTTCCCTCAATTTATTTCGATTTAAAATATATTATTAAGTATTTAATCCCGAACTAGGCTAAATCGGCCCACTAACTTCTAAGCCCATTTTTTGGGCGTTACATCAGCTAAATTAACTTATTAAACTTTTGATTAATTAAGCTAAATTAAAATATCAAATCATAAATTACAAACATAATTAAAAGAATTCTAAAATCAAATTTAGGTTTTTATTAAATTAATCTAAATTATGACTCAATTAAATTAAACTAAACTAAAACAATCGATAAAAAAAAAAGACAATTGATAAAGAAAGAATGAAAAGATAATTTTGGAGGGAAATAAGTTATTCATTTTTTAAGTTTGAGATTAATTTATTTTTAGTATAAAAAAGTTGGAAGGAAATAAGTTACCCAAAATTTTGAAAGTAATTAAAAATAAGCTTTGATTATTATATAAAAAAAGAAAAAACAAAATTTTGGAAGGAATTATTATATAATAAATTTTGAAAAATTATTATTATTATTATTATTATAACATATAATCAAATAATAAACTTTTATTAAATATAATCAATTAAAAATAAAAAAAATATTTATATATTATATATAATACATATATACTTATATTATAATATATTAATACATAAAATATATTGCATAAAGGTATATTATATATCTGTCAATATAAATATATTATATATTGCACGTAATACATATATACTTACATACTTATATTATAATACATTAATACAAAGTATATTACATATAAATATACCTACGCTTACTTATACTGACGGACAACATTTGTCGGTATATAACTTATATACCGACGGAATCTTGAACCATCACTAAAGATTTTTGATTATTTACCAACGGAAAACAATCCGTCGGTGTATATGTTAGTTATACCAACGCATAACAAGAAACTGTCGGTATAGAGTTATTTTATACTGATGGTTAATTTGTTTGTCAATATAGGTTGATTATATATCGATGGTAGATTTAATGTGTTGCTATATTTAAGATATACCGACAGATTTTATTTATTCTGTTGGTAAAACTATTGGATATAACGACGGTTTATTGTGTCCGTCGGTATACATATATTTTTATTTTTTGAGATATTTTAATTGAAACTCAGCGTTTTACTCTCTCCCAATTTCACTAAAACACTCAGCCGCTTTCAATCCCTAATTAAACACTCAGTCAATTTCGATTCTCAAACTCTCTCCCAATCCGCCGGTGAGCATTAAGCAATCCATTTGAAGATTTGTTGCAACAATACTGAAACTTTCTTCGTCCTTTTTTTTTTGTCCAGGTTTGCCTAAGTTTTCTCCTTATTTAAGCAATCGTTTTGCCTCTTTTTGGTTTAAAGTTTGCCTCTTTTTTTAGTTTCCATCGGTTTACTACTATAACGATTTCAATCTCAATCCGCCGGTGAACAAAGATTCGATTTCAGATCATCAATCTCAACTCGCTTTCCAGTCGTAGGTTCTTTTCTTTAATTTTATTTCTTTCGTAAGTTTCTTTTATATTTGCTAGCAAACTGAAGTTTTCTTTTATATTTACATTTTATGATGCACCTTTGTTTAACATTTATTGTAATGTTTGCTAGCAGACTCGATTTCAGATATTTAACAATTGTTTTTGTTTAATATTTTTTTATATTTTTATATTTGTTGTCTGTAGTTCTTGTGATGCAATTTTGTTTCTGTTTTTTACATTAAATCTTGTTATATCTATAAATCATTTTCAGTTCATTAACTATGGTCTCCCTCCAGTATCACTTTCTTTAACTATTTTGTGCTCTATATCTCAATCTTTAGCTTAGAATATTATTTGTGTATTATATATTCTACCTGCAGGTAGAAGGAAGATAGTTTTAACACATTTGAATGTTTTAGCATTTATTATACCCTAAGAACAATTAGCAGTATACTTAATAAAAAATTGATTCATAAACTTAATAATTAATTTTTGATTATCTAATAAATTATGGGTTAAATTCAGGTTTTGTCACTCTATTTGGCTGACAAAGAATTCTTTTTTCTCATGAATTCAGTTTTGTTAGATTATAACCGGTATCCTTAGATTCTAAAACCTTAAACTTAACTTCTAAACTTTAAACCTAAATTAAATCTCTAAATCCTAAAACTAAGATGCTTGTAAAAACTTTTAGTTTCTACCACCAAAGTGACGTATAAATCCCCCATAATATGTATGTATGTATGTATGTATGTATGTATATGTACACCGTATATAGTCAGTCATTTTGCAGAAAGCGTTTTAGTTGGTTGTTTTCAATTTATGATTAGTATCACTTATACTTATTGATTGTTGATGAATAACAAGTCTTAAGTCTTCAGAGTTTGGTTTTCAGCAGATAATATTTAATGTTTTCATTACCTGGTGAACTTTACTTTCAACAAAGGGAACATCTATTATAAGATTGTCCAAATTATGATTTATGACTTTAAAATTTTCATGGATTGGATGAAATTAATAGTATAGAAAATTAATCAAGATAAATCTGTTTTCTAAACTTACTTGCCTGTTATAGCAAAAGATGCTTAGAATAGTATAAATACAAAAGTTATCATACATCTAGGGTTTACTATATTATTATAAGATAGTTAGGGTCCCATCTGTTAGGGAAAAAGTTATAAACCCTAGATTGTTGGAAATTTTTTAGGCCTTTAATTACAGTAATAATATAAAACACAATATTTGTTTTTATGGTTTTATCTTTTTAATTAGGCCTTAACCTACCTTTGGTATATATCTGCATTTCACTCAATAATCTGGAATTTGATTTGATTTAGTTGAATAGTATATAAAAAGAAGTGTATGATTAACTTTTTCTGGAATTAAGGTTTATAGCCTTGGCCTATTTGGATATAGCTCAGAATTTGATACCTTTCTTGTTGTTGAATGCATATTTGTAGCTTCATTGTGATCATATTTATATATTGGTGACTTCAGTTGTTGGTTATATGATCTTTTGGTTTATGTTATTTCAGATTAAAGATATATATATTTTGATTCGATGCATATATTTATGCAACAACAAACATGGGAAAACCAGCATGCTTAGAACTATTTCAAGCCTGCGTTTATTGGAATAAAACTTGTTTATGGAGCCGTCGGTATATCTTACTAAACCCTATACCGACAGTTGGAGCCGTCGGTAAAAATCTATACCGACTAGCATTTTACCGACGGCATATTGTCTGTCGGAAATTGTCTGTTGTCTGTTGGTAAAGGTATTCAAGACATATACCGACGGATAATTGTAGTTTTACCGACAGATTTTTATCCGTAGCTATATGTCATATTGTTTGTAGTGATATTAAAATATATTATAAAAAATATTATATATATTAAACTAAATTATATATATTAAAGTATAATATAAAATATATTAAACTATATTATATGTATTAATGTATATGTATATTAAAATATATTATATACATATATATTAATGTATATTTGTAATGTAAATATATTATACATATATTCTTTATATTCATCGTGATTGTAATGTTGTAGCTGATCGTCTTGCTTCGATGAGTCGTGGTTCTTTTATTGGTGAACATCTTTTTATAACCCCTTATATTTTTAGGGATGTTGTCAATACGGAAATTGTTGGTTTGGAGTTAGACATTAGTACCATGAGTGGTGTTGATGGTGTGACTGTTAGTCATAATGGTTAATCTTGTGTTGTCTTGGTGTGTGAGCTAGGTTATTTTTCTTAGTGGTATTGCTTTTTGTTAGTTTGGTATCAGGTTAAGTTTGTGTTTTCCTTGTAAATACTTCCATTTGGTACTCTTTTCCTCCATTTAAGAATATGAAGGTTTTTAATGAGACCAATGATAATATTCCTTCATTATCAAAAAAATGTAAATATATACACAATACATATGTATAATTAATACGCATATATATACATACATATATTATATATTCTATGTATAGTATTAAGTATACATTTTATATATAGTATATATACACACATATATATATATATATATAAAAGTATACATATAGTAAAGTATTAAGTATACATTCATATGTATTTATATTTTAATATATATGCATATATATAATTATACATATACATTAAAGTATATATTTAAGTATATATATATATATTAAATTATGTGTATTATATTTATGTATATGTATACATTAATACATATATAAAAGTATATACATATATTAAAGTATGCATATATATATATATATACATTAATATATTAAAATATATTATATACATTACAAGTTATAAAGTTTATATTCATATGTATACTATAAAGTATACATATACGTACACTATATGTATTAGAGCATATATTAATATATTATATATACATTAAAATATATTATATACAATTATACATAATTACATATACACTAAAATATATTATATTAATGTATATTATGTATACATTAAAGTATATTATATATATATTAAAGTATATTATACAAAATAAATTATACAAAAATATATTATATTAAAGTATATTATACATACATACTAAGACTTAACTATATTTTTATTCATATTAGTCCTAAAAGTTTAGACTTTCAAAGAAATTTTTCATTATTAATTTATAATTTTTGCAATTTAGTCCAATATTCTAGATATGACCCATTTGATGATCTTTTTGCTCATTATAATTCTTACAACTTTATTTTTATTCCAAATTGACTATTATTTATTTTTATAATTTAGTCCAATATTTTAATAAGATAATATATTATTTTATTCATATTTTTTAATTTTAAACTTTATTTTTAGTTGAAATTGAACCTATTCTTTTTTTGGGTAATTTATTCCAATATTTATTATTTTAATTTTATATTTTGTTAATTATAGTCTCTAATACTCTGTTCTTATTCCAAATTGACCCATATTAATTTTTTTATAATTTCATCTAGTGTTTTTAATGTTGTGTTGCGTGTTTAAAGTGTTTCGCATTAGGTGCAAATGTACATGTTTCAAATTATAGTATAGATTATTATCGTCTCCATAGAGATTGATGCTCCTTCTGAAATCTAATTTCTTGCACTAAAAATAAAGAGACAAATTGTTTATAGAATTAATATTTAAATAAAATAATAGAAAAAGCAATTAAAGTAAATTGGAGTAATCAATAATAGAGATGAGGTTGGTTATCCTGAATTATGGAATGATGGACGAGTGAATTCTTCCTATTAAGTGAGTGCTCACGCCACTCAATTGTTCCGACAATTGTGCTTAATCAGATTGCCTAGTCAGTTCATCGAATGCTTGGGCAATTGCAACTAAGGGAATGCTCGGGCAATTTGAGCAACTATCCCCAAGGTTCGGAAAAGTGTTCTTTAATGATCTTTGTTATCCCTAACGCGAAATTCTGTTAATCGTACAATCTTTGATGATATATCCCTGCGTTAATCAAAGGAATACAACAACTATCTTGCGCTTCTATTAGCCTTTGAGATCCTGCACTTATCCCTAAGTCGAATTAGTTCTCACACACTTGGATCAAACCATGCTTATTCGTTTCATGAATCTAATTCTCCCGCATTTAGATAAATGTATCGTTTTACGAGGTCTTTTCCCAATTCTTTTGTAAAGCAAATAAATGCCAAGAATAAGCAAACTTTCATTAAGAACACATCAAATACGTAAGTATAATTCAAACTAAATCAATCCATAAAACAAAATAACCCAAGAAAACTTAAATTAGTTCATGGCTGGGTAAAATATCCACAAAAAAATACTCTCATCACTCGAATAATAAGGAAAAATAAAGAAGGAATTGGTAGCCCTTTCTTCACTCTCTCTCAATCTCACCTCCTCTCTAGTTGAATGACATGCTCTTCTTTTTAATGGCTTGGCTTAGTCAACTTAGGTAATAAGGTAAAGTTTGAATAAAAAATAATCACGAAAGAAAATTCTCTTTCTCACTTGATTACTATCACCAATGGATTGATTCCTGCAAATACTGAAATACACCAAAGCAATATCTTTTTCCACTAATTTTAACCAAAACATGAATTAATATGACAACTCGGGAAAATATGTAAAAATACATAAATGACTAATAATGCAATTAATAATATGCCTAAATCTAACAAGAATATGAGTAAAAAAGGTAATAAAAATAGTACTTTTAGACACTTAACACACTCCTAAACTCGAATTATTGTTTGTCCTCAAGCAATAAAAAACTAACAATTAATTTCCAAGGCATCCAATCTTAAAGGATATGCTTCAAAATTTAACTTCCATCCTCAGAATCGGGGCACAAATTATAATGAAATTTAAAATTTTTCGAAGAACAAAGCAATTTCCCAGAACCAAACTATAATATTCGTGACCAAGTGTGTGCGTAGTTGTGTACAAGTTAATTTTCAAGAATCTACGTGAATAGTCGGTTTAAAAAATTAATTGTCGGGGATTAACCTTTAATTCTACTAGAGCCAGTTTCGGGCGCCTCTAGCAATCAAGTAATTTCTTTTCATTTAATTTTTTCAACTAGAGCCAGTTTCGGGCACCTCTAGTGATTCTTCAATGCACAAAGACTAGAGTCAATTTCGGGCACCTCTAGCAAGACGTTGTTTTTCATTTTTTTAATTTAACCAAAATTTTAGCAACCTAAGTTTACTAAGTCTCTATCAATTAACAAGTCACAGCTATGTAAAAAAATTCATCATCATAGTAAAATTCTAGGTTCTTCCAATGAAATCCTAAAATCAAAGGCTATTTCAATTAAGTGCAATGACAAAAGTTTCTTCATTGGGTATCCATCAAATTCAAAGGAATTATATCAAATTGAATACTTCAAAAAAATAATTTATTCAATCTACATACAAAAACTAATAATGAATGCAACTATCATGAATTAATTAAAGGTAAACACCCCCTAAACTCGAGAGAATCATTATCCCAAATGCATGAGAAAATGAGAAAATGTAAATGAGTTAATTGGAAAGGTTATCACCTTGAGTTAGTAGTTTCCTGCTTGCCATGGATTTAGCTTTTTGTCCTTGTCGTTGTGGTTGTGCTGGTGGATTAGGTCCTCCATCGGTACTTTTCATTTATCTTGAGCAGTAGTTGCTTGGGCAACAACAATTTCCTAGGCATGTGAAGTTGCGAGCATAGAAACAGAGCAAATTGATCCAAGATGTCCAATATAATTAAAACTCCACTTGTCTTTCAAAAAAAATAATATTGCTGAAGGTAGAAGGCAAAGATCATTAGTGAAAGGAAATAATTTCGGTTAGGATTAAAAGAAAAATAAATAGAAAAAAATAGGGTAACTTCTAGAGTTAATTATGGAATTAATCTCTTCAAAGTTTGACCTATATTAAAGTCTATCCAAATATGCAATCAAATCTCCCTTGATCTTGATTTCCTTTCCTAAAAAAGATAAACATCAATAAAGCAAGAATTATTCAAATAGATATGAGATAATTATTTCTAAAATATAAAAGAAACCATAATTAAGAAAATTCATAAAATTACCGAAATTAAAAAATATCAAAAATACCGAACATTAAAAATTATCCAAAATAAAATAAAATGCAATAAAAATACTAAAGAAGAGCATGATCATGCATCTTATAAAGTAACCTTTTCTTTGTCTCGCTCTAAATCGGTGTTGGTGTAGTGCTTCAATCTATTTCCATTAACTTTAAATTCTCGTCCATCAATGGTGGACTTGATTATCACTGCACCATGTGAGAAATGTTTAACAACTTCAAATGGTCCAGACCATCTTGACTTAAGTTTTCCTGAAAAAGCTTTAACCGGGAATTGAAAAGAACAACTAATTGCCGAGACACGAATTGTCGTGGCATTGCCAATACAATCAGTAATTTCTCATACGGTAAATCATCGTCAATCTCCAAAGGATCATATTCGTTGTTTCTTTCTTCTAACCTTGATAAATGATCAACCACTTGATTTTTCGTTGCTTTCATGTCCTTATTTTCAATGTCAAACTCTTGCAAAAGTAAAATCCAACGGATTGAACAAGGTTTGACATCTTTCTTAACAATCAAATATTTAATTGTCGAATGATCAGTATGAACAATCACTTTAGTGCCAATTAAATAGGAACAAAATTTATCAAATGCAAATACTACCTCTAGTAATTCCTTTTCCGTGGTCGTGTAATTCAATTGGGCATCATTATGAGTTTTACTAGCATAGTAAATCACCTTACATTAATTTTTAATCATTAATTTTTCGCTAGATGTTTCTTTTTTTTTTTAGGTTTATCATTAATTTTTAATCAACTTCGAGTAGCAATCACCTTACATTGCTCATGGTCCACTCCCTTGGCGATACCAGTGTTTCTAGGTAAACTGCCTTGTGGTTTGTATTCAAATTTTACATAAATTGACCAATTTGCATTTTCAAAGCTTTTAGTGTTGTTTCTTGATTCTGGAACCACATCTCAGTCCTATTAATAAAAGCATCAGTCCTTTTCATGAAATTACTATTCTCAACCATATAAGATTTAATTTTCAACATAAAAACATTAAGATTATTTTCCAAAGAATTAGACTTTTTCGATTTTTACTGAAGCATCTGTTGCCGAGGCATGTTCTGCTGGAATCCTAATACATGTGTGATCGAACTGCCTTAATTGAGACCATTGTTCTGATTGCTCCAAGAGAAATTAGGGTGCGTTTTCTAGGCCGGATTATAAGTGTTGGATATCCCATTGTTCCGATTGTAATTTCCCACGTAAAAACTTTACTTTGGATTCTGCAAACACTCAGAAGAATCATGGTCACCATTGCATAAATCACAAAAGGAATTCAATACTTTGATTTCCTGTATGTTACTCGGTGTTGCATATTCTTAACCAAATTGGTTAAGATAGACAATTGTTTAGCAATTGAGTCTGATGCATCAAACTTAGTGGTGTTACGTCTGACTCCTCCTCGTCTAGTGGTTGGGAATTAATAATCATTCTTAGCTAGGCGATTTAAAATTTCTATCGCTTTTTCTACAGACTTTTGTAGGAGTATGCCATTTGCCGAGGCATCTAACATCAACCTTGTTGGCGTGTTCACGACATTGTAGAACATCATAACTTGCGTCCATAATAGGAATCCATACATTGGGAATTTGTGTAGAAGTTCTCTATATCGCTCCTGTAATAACCATTTTTGTTCGGGTTCGATTAAACCTTAAACCGAGATCCTAAACCAAATCTCTAAATCGTATCCCTAAATCTTAATATTAAATATATAAATACACCATAAATAAACAATAATAAATTAAAAATTCAAAAAATATTATTAATATTATTATTATATTAAATATATTACAAACCAAACAAATAAAGGTCCAAACTAAAGATGCCAAACCAATTAAATTGAAGCCCAATTAAAACCATAACCCAAAATAAACTAAACCCCTTTTATCCAATATAACAAACCCAAACCAGATCCTAAACCCATTACAAACATCAACCCTTACTCAATCCATTAACCCAAAATTACAACCCATAAACCGGTAACTCATATCCAATACATTGACCCGATTCAGCCCATAACCCGGACTGGTAACCCGAAAACTATCCAGCTCCCAACCCGACTCTTACAATCCCATGACCCTTCAATTTCTGGAATTTTCCATAAACTCGTCCCTTCATCTCCCCGATTGTAACCGGTCAGTTCGCTGCCACCTTGCCTCCACGACGACGCCATCGGGATCCACGGTAAGAATCATCGCCACAATAACAACCACATCAACAGACACTTCTATTTCCTTCAAATCCAACCAAAACAGAATTTCAATGGTCCCTCAACCGTACGAATTACAACAAAACCATGAAGAAAAAAAGTACAACCAAATATCAGAGAGTTCATTTTATTTCTTATTAAAAAAATCCATGTAAAATCAACTATTAAAGCCCAAAAATCAAAGAATGAAACCAGACGGGACTTTTGCCAAGAATGAATGAAAACACATATTCAAAGCATTTTTCTTGTGTAGAATAGAAAAATAGTAGGGTTAAAGATTTTACCTTCGAATCACAATCAATTTTCTGTCGTCGAAGTCTTCTTTGTCTTCTCTTTGATTTTTTTAATCTCAAAAAAAATCAAAATCTTAATTTTAAAAGAAGATTTTTAGTTCCAATTTTGTGAGGGATTTCGAAACAAAATGTTTACTTTTTGTTTCAGTATTTTGAATCTAATTTTCTAAATAAAAAAGAGATTTTAAGGTTTTTTGTCGTTGGCGGTGGCCGAGACGACGACTCTACTGCCGACTTCTGGAAAAAAGAGATAAGGCTTCTTGGATTTCAGAGCGTTTTTCTCTTTTGATTCTTGGTTTCAAGAATGAAAATGAGGGTTTGAGGCTTATTTGGCTAAAGCCTTTCCATTTATACCAACCGTAAAACTACGTCGTTTTGGTCATAGTCGACCCGCGTGGTGACCCGGATCCGAGAAGAATCCGCGTGTTTTTAACTTTTAGGATAATTACATGGTTAGTCCCTCAAGTTATGAGACGTTTGGTTTCCAGAAATGGAAAAATCATTCTTTTGGTCGCCATATTAGTTTTCTGCTTTAATTTCATCCCTTTTCATTTCTGATTTTATTTTAAATTGACCCTTACATTTTTTATTTTTGCATTTTAACCTTATTTTATTTTCTGTTTCTAATTTTCGAATCTAGATTTCAATTTTATTCATTTTCTTCCTTGATTTTATTTCATTTTATTTCTTTACTATTTTAATTTAAATATTCATTAAGTTTTATTTACTTTGTTTGATTACGGTACCATTAATGCCAGTTATTTCCATTTTCTCTTATTATTTCTTTTTTTTTATTCTATTTAATACATTAATTTTGGGTTATTAAAGGCTGTATTTTTATTTTTTTCCTTTAAAATCTTTCGTAATTTGAATTTCCATGAATTTATTCCATTATTTCTTAACTTTATTTGCCTTTTAATTAATATTTATTGACTTTAATCTCCTTTTTTTTCCACTACAGTGTATAATAGGAATTAGTTCATTTTGTTTTCTTTAATTTGCTTTAATTTGCTTCTTTTTCTAAATCGACATTTAACACATTTTTTATTTACTTAATTATAATTAAATGTGGTGATTTATTGCTTTATATTCTTTTTCCTTCCTTAATTCTCTATAATTGTCATTTTAATTTTCTATGCTTTAATTTTTGCGGCATTTGTTTTTTCTATTTTAATGTCAAAGTTCTATGATTATTAGTATTACATATGGTATGTAATGTATTTATTATATTACTTATACTACATGGATACTAAATATTTATTTTTATATTATATGTATATATGTTACATATTTTACCTATTTATTTTATTTATGTATAGTTGTCATATGTCCTTTATTTTATTTAATTCTTCATTTATTCTTTATTTAATTTATTTAATTTATTCGTTCTAAAATATAACATTTAATTTTTCGTATTTAATTTTCCGCATTTACTTTACCGTACTTATTTTCTTGCATTTTAATTACAACTTTTAATTTCTCGTATATAATGATTGTAATTTAAATTCTTGCACCTTTAATTTCTTTGTATTTAATTATACTTGTAAATATTTGTATATATTTATTTAACATTTGACATACATTAATTTATTAATAACAAATGTGGTACCTCAAATATTCGGTAGCAGCGAGTCCGACACTAGGCGTAATGGTGGTGGTTTGGGCGCTTATGTAATGATCCAGATTCGTATCCTAGTGTCGGGTTAACCCGAGGGGGTTCGGGCTTCGATTTTAGGCCTCGAGTTTGTGTAGTTTGGGCCTTGTTGGGCCTTAGGCTTGTTGGGCTTGTTTGGTTGTTGGGCTTATGAGTTGTTAGTGAGGTCTTTTTGGTAAATGCCTAATTAGATGACAAAGAGGGGGTGAGAGAGTTACTCCTCTGCAGAGATGATCTCACATCTCTTTTTCTTTTCTTCTCATCTTCCCCCATCTTGATAGCAAGGAAAAGTAAGAGCTAAAGGTAAGATCTTTAAGAGTTATGGTTGGAATCTCGTTTTTGTGGTAGAGAAGATGTTATAGGGCTGTTGAGGATCTATAAAACAAGCTAAAGAAGTGTTAGTTTGGTGGAGAGAAGGGTTTAAGTGGGGGTTTAAGGTGGAGTACGAGATTAATTTTGGAGAGTTTAAATCTTAGTTTGTTAATGTTATTAAGCTTTAAAGATCATCTTAGAGTGGTTCTAAGTTGTTATTACCCTTCCCTTTGTAGAGAAACAAGTGGAAGAGCCATCATCAAGCTTGAGGAAGAAGAAATCTTGAGGTTGAGCTTGGAGCTCGGGTTTGTTGTTTTGTCGTTGTTCTTTCTTAAGGTTGGTACTCCCAACTCTTCTAATCATTATGCATTTCATGGTAGAAAGCATTCATATAGATATAGTGTATGTGTTCTTGGTTTATAGCTTGATCAGCTTTAGGATTTGGGTGTTAGATGAATTGAAATTGATGTTAAAACACTCTAATCATCTCTAGAAATGAATAAGAACACTTTAGGATTGATTGGCTTGAGTTATGATCTCTAGAAATTTCTGAGTAAAACTTGTAGTTTCGTGCAGGTGGTATCGATATCGGTGGTCCGTGTATCGATAACCCTGAGAGAAAATAAGCTGAAGGAGGGGGTATCGATACCAAGCCCTCCAGTGGTATATTGGCTTCGATACCGGTATCGAATCCAATAATCCCCCTTTTTCGTGGACGTTGAAAATGGTCAAAGGGTATCGATACCAGTATCGATACTAGTATCGATACCCATGTTTTGATGCCTTCTTTTGGTGGGTATCGAAGCACGGTGGTTCGATACCCCACATAAGAGTATCGATACCCCTACGAGAACTCGACAAGTTTGGTATTGTTTGAGGTTCGATAAGAGAATTAAGAGTCCTAATGAATCCTATAAATGAGGAAATGAATTGTTAACACTAGTTTGATGATATTAAACCCTGAACGACTAAATCATGTTAAGTCTTGATATGTTTTGATGTGAGGATCCTAGATGGATCATTTGTGTGTATCGAGTTCTTGTTTGATGGAAATTCGGATATCCAAAAGTGTTGCAACACGTCGAAGGCCATCCGATGTAACATTCCGGGTGATGATTTTGAAGACCATTCCGAATGTAGGATCCCGATGCTGTGTGGACGCGGGCCTCATTCGATGATACTCAATGTGACATTCCGATTATGGGATTTGGAGGATCCCGATGCTGTGTGGACGTGGGCCTCAAATCCCGGATGTAGGATCCCGATGCTATGTGGATGCGGGCCTCGTCCTTGAGTGTGGGATCCCGATGCTGTGTGGACGCGGGCCTTGCTCGTAGTGTAGGATCCCGATGCTGTGTGGACGCGGGCCTCGCTACCTTGTGTTGTTGTTTGACATGTATATATTGTGTGCGTTATTATACATTGATATGCATGTGGTAGGCAAGCATGCTAGATCATCAAATCATGCATGATATTTTTATGTTATGCTTTACTGCTTATGATATGCATGATGTTGTCTGAGTTCGGCGTACTCACTGAGCTTTTGTAGCTCAACGTTCGAATGTGTTTTCGTGCGTAGGTTAGGTGAAGACGGTTCGTGGAGCACCATCAAGGTTTGGATTTCAGCATCGACCGTGTTGTCAAAGTACCTCTATTAGATTAGTGGGCTAGTACCTTGTCGAACCCTATATGTATTTTTGTAACTCTATTTATTATTGAGTTGAATATTTTAATGGGTTGTAATATTTTGGTGCTCCAAGTACTTTAAATTATTTTGGGCATTTGTTTCAACTTAATGGATTTTTATAAATCATATTTGGACTTGAGTTTGATTTACTTCATGGGCTTTGGAATAAAATTTTAAAATACAGGTTTTGGGTCCTCCAACCCAATGTGACATCCGGGTCGGGGTGTTATATTTAGTGGTATCAGAGCCTAGGTTGATTCGGTTCTAGGAAGTCTCCGGGGGAGTCTAGTGTGTTATATAGGTGTTAGACAAGTACATGCCCACGAGTCGATATCGTACTTTCTTTAAAAGCTGAAATTTGATGGTGTACTCTTGTTTGTTGTTGTTTTTCATGCAGAAGTGGTTAAGTATGCCGAGACGTGTGAGGGATCAAGAAGAAAGCCGGGGTTCTCGTGGAGGAGAACCGACTATGAGTACGAGCCCGATGATGGGGTGCCATCGGATGATGCAGTTGGTCAAGGGGCCAACTACTTTGCTCAGTTAAATCAGACCTTGCGTAGGATCGTGAGAGCTATACCGAGGCCATCTTCTACGCCTCGTGAGGCATCGGTCGAGAGAGTACGGAGGCAGAGAGCTATGGACTTCTTTGGTACGGGACAGGATAATCCCGTACACGCTGATCAGTGGTTGCACGATACAAGATGGATAATGAGACAAATGAGGCTAAGGTCAGAGGACAAGCTATCGTGTGTGTTGTCGCTTTTGAAGGGCAACGCTAGAGAGTGGTGGGAGACAATTGAACAGGGTTGGTATCCTCATCGTCCCAAGTGGGAGGACTTCCTTGAGGAGTTTGAGAGCAAGTATGTGGGTGAGACTCACATCAACACCCTGAGGGAGCGGTTTACCCATCTTGTTTAGGGGAACCGTTCGGTCTTTGCTTATGAGCAGAAATTTCTTAAGTTGATCCGGTATGCTCCAGAGCTTGTTGCTACGGAGAAGATGAGATGTAAGAGGTTCTTGAGAGGTCTAAGGAAGGAGATCCAGACTTATCTCACTACTGCACCGCCTAAGGTGTTTTCTGAGTTGGCTACCAGTGTCAAGTCTCTAAAGCAGGTTCAGGGGTTGACCTATGGGCCGTCTGTTGGCCAGGAAGGCGCCGGTGGAAGTAGTCAGAGTCACGCGAGTAACTCTCATTCTCACTCCGGTAGGAGTAAGAGCCGTTGGAACTAGAGTAGAGGAGCATCGAATCAGGGTTCTAGGTCGAACCAGAGATCAGAGTCTGTGGGACGTAGGAGGCAGTCTGTGTCTTCTTCTGCTAAGGATCCGGAGGGTTTGCAGCGGAGTGTCAGTGTTCAGGTTTGCAATCAGTGTGGCCGGAATCATCGAGAACCGTGTTGGGGCAATGCTAGGGTTTGCTTTCAGTGTGGGTCTTCGGAGCACTTTGTGAGGGATTGCCCAGAGGTTGTGACATCTCAACCAGGTCAGGCTTAGAGGATTGTGTTTCAGGCCCAGAGGGGTCGGGGTTTCTCGCGTGGCAGAGCTAGCCATGAAACAGGAGGCACCTTTTAGTCCATTGCTAGAGCACCGACGAGACAGTATGCGGTGAGAGAGCAGGAGGACTGTGCTGCCACAAATGTGATCTCAGGTACATTCAGTTTGTTTTCTGTCCCTGTAGTTGCTCTTGTGGACTCGGGATCTACCCACTCGTATATCTGTAGTGGGATATCGCAACAGTGGGGGTTACCAGCGGAGGATCTAGAGGTGAGAGTCTGTGTGACCAGTCCATTGGGGTTAGATGTGTTGGTGGATAAGGTGTATCGGAGGTGCTGGTCGAGGTGCAAGGGTCTATCTTCCCGGCCGACCTTATGGTTTTGCCTTTTTAGGAGTTCGACGCAATCCTTGGTTTGGATTGGCTGTTCGAGCACGACGCAAGTTTGGGGTACAGATCTAAGAGTTTGAAGCTTCGTGTGGCTGATGGTTCTAAGCTTGTTGTGAGGGGTGAGAAGAAACCGTGCTTAGCGAATGTTGTGTACGCTTTGTCAGCTCAGAGGTTGATCTAGCGGGCTTGTGAGGCTTTCTTAGCTCACGTGGTAGATGTGAGTTTTGAGAGTCCGACTTTAGAGAGTTTGAGGACAGTTTTTGAGTATCCAGATATGTTTTCGGAGGAGTTGCCTAGTTTACCACCCGATCGTGAGTTGGAGTTCCCGATAGAGGTGTTGCCAAGGACGACATCAGTGTCCACAGCGCCTAGACCTGGCAAACTTGATCTGAAAACCGAAAATCGAATAGATTTACCCGAACCGAAACTCGATTGAATCCGAACAAGATGATCGTAACGTGATCCGAAACCCGAACCGAAACTGAAATCGAAACCGATCCGAATTCTAGAAGAACCGATATAAACCCGTAACCGATTTGACCCGAACCGATTTTCACCCAAACTGATTTTCACCCGAATCGAAAGCAACCCGAAATTAACTTGCTCAAAACCGATCTAAATCGAACATCAATCCGATTTTAACCTGATAATTGAGTAAAAGTGAATGAATAATTTATTTTTACTATTGTTTATTTTTTAACAATATGATAAATAATAAAATAATATATGTTTTATTATCTTTTTGTATTATTATAATACTAATTAATCACTACATCTGATAATATTTTAATGTTTAATATTATATTTCTTTCTTTAAAAATCAATTTATTTTTTGTTAATCAATCTCCATCAGAGCTAGACCTCCATTTTTATTTATCTACTCGTAGTAAACACTAAAGACTAGTAATTCACGATGCAAATGGTGTTTGTATTTGAATATATCTATACAAAAAATAACATAGCAAATTTGAAGATAGAAATTAAAAAGTGCACCTAGTAACATAAAAGCGAGTCTTAAATAAATAATTTTTGTTCAAAAGTGATATTTAGCTGCAGATAAAAAAAGTATCTAAACCCAACTACTCTTACATATCAAATTGAGTGAGTACACAAAAATTTAATCACATATCAACTTTTGGATTTTGTTGTAGTCAAATCCACATAAGAGCCAATAAACTCGTCATCTTCCGTAACTACATAAACAATAACAAAAATTATTAATTTGTTTATTACTAAAACAAAAATTAAATAATATATCTTTTAAAAACAAATACAATGGATTAATAGTTGAAGAATATGAGTAATAACTATAAAGAATTACTATAAAGAATAAAAACAAAATTAAGAAATGAAAACTTACATTCATAACCGAACAACCAACTATGGGATGTTATTAATGCCTCCACATTTTCAGAAAAATAAGAACTTCTCCACTTATTCAAAATTCGACCTCCTATGCTAAAAGTCGATTCAGAAGCAACAGTTGTGAGTGGAACAGTCAAAATATCCCTAGCAAGATGAGAAAGTTCTTCATACCAGTATTGATACCCATGTTTCGATGCCTTCTTTGGGTGGGTATCGAAGGAGGGTGGTTCGATACCCCACATAAGGGTATCGATACCCCTACGAGAACTCGACAAGTTTGGTATTGTTTGAGGTTCGATAAGAGAATTAAGAGTCCTAATGAATCCTATAAATGTGGAAATGAATTGTTAACACGAGTTTGATGATATTAAACCCCGAACGACTAAATCATGTCAAGTCTTAATATGTTTTGATGTGAGGATCCTAGGTGGATCATTTGTGTGTATCGAGTCCTTGTTTGATGAAAATCTGGATATCCAAAAGTGTTGCAACACGTCGAAGGCCATCCGATGTAACATTCCGGGTGATGATTTTGAAGACTATTCTGAATGTAGGATCCCGATGCTGTGTAGACGCGGGCCTCATTCGATGATACTCGATGTGACATTCCGAGTATAGGATTTGGAGTATCCCGATGCTGTGTGGATGCGGGCCTCAAATCCCAGATGTAGGATCCCGATGTTGTGTGGACGTGGGCCTCATCCTAGATCATCATATCATGCACGATATTTATTTGTTATGCTTTACTGCTTATGATATGCATGATGTTGGCCGAGTTCGGCGTACCCACTGAGCTTTCGTAGTTCAGCGTTCGAAATGTGTTTTCGTGCGTAGGTTAGGTGAAGCTGGTTCGTGGAGCACCATCAAAGTTTGGATTTCAGCATCGATCGTGTTGTCAGAGTACATCTATTAGATTAGTGGTCTAGTACCTTGCCGAACCCTATATGTATTTTTGTAACTCTTTATTATTGAGTCGAATGTTTTAATGGGTTATAATATTTTGGAGCTCCAAGTACTTTAAATTATTTGGGGCTTTTGTTTCAACTTAATGGATTTATAAATCATATTTGGACTTGAGTTTGATTTACTTCATGGGCTTTGGAATGAAATTTTAAAATACAGGTTTTGGGCCAGAGGCCCAATGTAACATCCGGGTCAGGGTGTTATAGCTTACCTTTGAATATTGAGGTCTTTTAAAATATACCCACATTCTTAAACGGATAATAAATTAGTAAAGATATGAACTTGTAAATTTTCTAATTCGGGCAATTATATTCGATTAGGTACCAATTTTTGGGCGGTGTGCGGTATTTTTATATCCTATCAGTAACCGGATCCTAAACCCAATTTTTTAGAATCTTTGGTTTTAACGGTGTCTGGTCTACCAAAGTGACCGGTGTCGACTCTATTCTTTTATTCAAAATAAATCCCCATTTGTATTTCAAAATAATTCCTAATTTTAAATCCCGAATTTTATTTCTAAAACCTAATTTTTAATTCTTTAAACCTAATTCTTTTCAAATCTCCAAATTCTCATTGTTTTTAAAGTTTCCCCAATTTTGACCCTAATTTTATTCACCAAGTTTTAAACCCTAACTTTTAAATAAAATTTATTATTTTTCCCAAAATTCCCATTTTTCTATTTTAACCTAATTTGAAACCCTAATTTTTAAATCTACCTCAAAATACCCAATTTTTCAAACAAATCCCTAATTCACCATTCTTTTAAATACCAATTTCTTCATCCCTAATTTCAAACAAATATTTTTTAACTAAACCTACATACATTATACTTTATATTTTGGGATGGTTGTTACAGTTGGAGACTCCGCTGGGGATAAATTTTGTTTTTGCAAAAAAAAAGAGAATCAAGCTTTAGGACAAATATTTTTGCCCTAATTGGAAAATATAAATTTATTTTAGAATTAATTTAATATCTTTTTAGGAATGCGAATTTATTTTAACGCATTTTAAAATTTGACATATAAACTCGTCTGTCTAAGTGGTGGTGGTAGGGGGAAATGCTAGCGCTTTCGTGATGATATTGATCCTACGTATGAGCCCACTAAGTACCTTCGGAGCTTGACTACCCTATGTTTTCGTGGGAATCTTGTTTCCCCATATGGAAATAGCGAAAGGGTCCCCTTGATTTGAACTCAATTGAGATGAGCCTATAATGGGTGATGATCGAGGGCCTTACTACCCTTAGTAGGGGACAACGAGGATAATTCGACTACCCCTTTAGCACCAAAATTGCATGTAAAGAATCTAAGTAACCCTAAAAATTAGAATATCAAGTGATTAGGGTTTATCTTCGTGCTAAGACATGTCAGGTTTATTTATTCATTTATTTGTAAATATTATGTTTTGCACTAACTGATGTTTTCTTGTAACATTTTGTATCACAACATCATCTAGTGTACAGTTTCATCACAACATCATATTTTTCATCATATTGCATCATGATAGCATAATTCGCACAATAATTATGTCACACAAGCATATAGCATAAATTGCATCATTCGCATAATAATTACCTATATCATTAGTTACACTCATTTTAACTACATGATAGTTGCACCTTATATTATTCACATCCACTCACATCATTTTAGCACTTAACATACACACATAAACATTCAATCATAAACTCATATATTCATATCACAATTACATCACATCATACATGCATATTAACATTACATTTAGGGGCATGCATACTCCATCATTTCAAATAAAGGTGATGCTTCAATCGATACAAAATTTTGAGCCTTTTCTGCAAATCTGATAGCCAGCATCTGCAAACAGTGAAAACGGACACACATTTGGGGGCACAAAAGGTAAGTCTAAAAAAAAAAAAGAAAAAAAATCAAAAATAATTAATTTAACCTAATGCTACATCTTTCGGTTTAAATAAAAAAAACTTTTTGTGAGCCTCGTATATCAAGTGCATAAGGGACATCAACTTTGACTCAGAAATTGATTCCAAGCAACCTGTATCTATTTGAACTTTTAAGTTACGAAGATTATGAATATGTGATTCGCATTTCAGATTAAGGACCACATAAACCGGTACAAAAAAGAGAAAAAATCAAAAATCAAAAACCAAAAAATAAAGAAGGAAAAGAAAAAGGAAAAAGGAAAAAATAAAAAAATTTAAAAAATTGCACTCCAAGCCTAATAATAGGCCTTAATCAAAAGCACTCCAATGTTCGAAACCTGATAATAGGTTTTTCTGAATAAGAGTGTGGAACTTTTGAGGCACTCTGCTAAAGACCATTCTAATTGAATATCCACTACTTCATGAGTGATGGTAATGTTTTCAAAGTCATGATGTAATCACCGAAATTGGTCCAGGGAGTCGCTACCAATCATTTCTTATGGTGCGATTAGAACACCAAATATTGAGGTCTGTGAACCAAAGCTGGATTCAGGAGTCTATTAAGTAAGGGAAGGATGAGCACCCCTACAACGCCCAAAATTAATACCTATTGGCTACAAAATATTTTATATGAATAAAAATATAATTTCAGTTTAGTTTAAAAATGTGATTCCAAAATATTTTTTAATGTATCTACAAAACAAAACATTAGATAACTAGAGAATAATAAGGTGAAAATAATAATAATAATAATAATAATCACTCCGAGCTTGATGAACTTTTCCACTAGCCTTTTGAAACCGAGGTAATTTTCGATTGAATGCCCAACTTATCCTACATGGTAATCGCATCTTGCATTGGCATCGTACCATTTCGGGAAAGGGGCTGTACCGGGGCTTGATAGAAGGGTGTCACTAAGTGTTTATTGTACAACTGTCAATTCTTTCAACATTCTTTCTCTAACTGAAATCTTGGTTTGAGGAGTTATAAGTACGGATAGCTGCAGGTTGCGTCACCGTTACAAGCTTGGAATAATTGACATTATAGACTCTTGAAGAATTCACTTCACTGTCCTTCTTCCCATATGTTTTCCTTTTATGGGATGAACTTCCACCAATGTCAATTTTGCCACTCTTGATGGCATTCTCGATGAGCTCACCAGATAGTACCAGATCAACAAAATTGGTGGTTGCATTGCCTATGAGGCGATCCAGGATTGGTCCCTCCAATGTTTTGATGAATATAACCACCATCTCTTTTTCACTAAGAGGGGGTTGGAATTGTGCTGCTACATCTCTCCAACGTTGTGCGTATTGTCTAAAGCTTTCATTAGACCTCTGTTTCATGTGTTGCAAAGTCCAGCGGTTTGGTACCATATCACTAACATGCTAATATTGCTCTAGAAAGGCTTTGGCCAAGTCTTTTCATGATTTTATCTGATAACGATTCAACTGATTATACCATCTAGTGGCGGATCCCATTAAACTATCTTGAAAACAGTGTATCAATAACTTATCATCTCTGTCGTATCCCGTCATCATTCGACAAAACATAGTAAAATAGGCTCGAGGGCAACTGGTCCCATCATATCTTTCAAATTCTGGGATTTTGAATTTTGGGGGTAACACCAGATCGGGGACAAGGCTGATTTCATTGGCATCGAATCCAATGAAGGTGTCTTCAACCTCCATAGCTTCCATTTTTTCTTCGATTCGTTTGATCGTACCTCGATTTCTTTCAAAGTCTCGATCTTTGTTTTCTCTGCTTCGATCAACTGATCAAGTTCTGAGACAAAATTTTCAGCTTGATTGCCCCCCGGTTTGGCTTCTGATGTGGAGGTCGAATCACCTAGAGTGAGCTTCCGATTGTATTTTTGTTTGAACATGAGTAAAACCTAGAGGGTATATAGGGTCTTCGATCATGTCAGCAGAATTTACCTCTGGGTTGACAATAGAAGCATCTTCTTGCTTGAATCCGAGCATTTGTGCTAATTTCCCGAGCATTTCTTGTTGAGATCTTGCAATTTGTTCTTTCATTTTTTGTTGAGCCTTGGCTAATTGGTCCTTCATTTTTCGTGTTAAATCTGCCTGTAGGTCCTTTTGAGTATACTCGATCTTATCCAACCTGTCTTCGTTCATCTTTTTCGTCTTGAGTCGAGTTTCGTAGGGATGCTGAATTGTCGTCTGGTCCAGTATTGCTGAGACAAGGGACCCCGAACATTAGTCCTGATGCTTTAAAAAATGGATGCATGTGAATGCATGATACATGACTTAAATATAAAAGTATTGATTCAAAAATGGTTCCCGGATCCACCATTTTGCGTTTATGGGATTTGTTCACAACTTTGAATGTTGTATTAATATCTAGTATGCTAGATTTTTCCCAATATATTTTTTAAATTAAGAACTAATCGTGAATCAATACTTCATGCTCGTGAAATGCAAAAATTAAAACATGATCGTGGTTTCATTCTAGAAAGTAAACGAATGATACTTATTACCCTACTAAGGATAGTAAGCACGATTCAGGGGGATATATTTCTTTGAGTCTATGCGGAGACGTAGGTCTCACGAAGACAAAGGGGAAAATATCCCGAAAGCAATTCCCCATCCTATACGGAGGCGGAACCTCACGAAGGAGTGGTTTCATGCTCCCACTTAAACGGACGGAGCTCGGTTTAAGAGCTCATGAAATGGGGAGACCTAAAAAATATTTAAAAACATTAGTAAATATTTTAAAATAAATAAAATAAAAGATCACAAAATAAAATAAACCGAATTTATATTTTCAATCATTAAATAAAATGTAACCGATTTTGGGCTCGACTTTCGGAAATAAATCCCTAGAAGAGTCGCCAGCTGTAATCACCGAAATTGATCTGAAGTTCCCACCAATCATTTTTTACGGTGCGATTGGAACACCAAATATTGAGGTCTACGAACCAAAGATGGATCCGAGAGTCTATTACGTGTAGGGAGGATGAGCACCCCTACAACGCCCAAAATTGACACCTATCGGTTACAAAATATTTTATATGAATAAAAATATAATTTCGGTTTAGTTTAAAAATATGATTCCCAAATATTCTTTTAATGTATCTGCAAAACAAAACATTAGATATATAGAGAATAATAAGGTGAAAATTAAAATAATAATAATAATAATAATAATAATAATAATAATAATAATAATAATAATAAATAGTGGCAGTGGTTGGTCTACAAAAAACAAAATTGCAAGGTCAAAAACAGTGAAATTAGGGATCAAAATTGAACAAAACGGAATTTATATGACTAATATAGCAAAAATAGTGACCAAATCGAATGTAAAACAACATTGACAAGCCTAAGTGTGAGGATACTGGAACTTTGAGGACTGCGCATAAATATCCCTCTTTTCGAGTTCTGTGCGGGTTCGGGTCGATCCAAGGGTCTGGGGTTTTAAAATGACATCGTTTTGGGCCAAGGATATTGACACCAAAACGACGTCGTTTTGTTTGTGCCTTAAATAACAATAATTTGCCTCTGATTTCATTTCTTCTCCATTCAGACCAAATGAAATGACAAGGACTCTCTAGCGCTCTGGTTTTCCGGTGAAGAGCCACTATCTCTGGCCGCCGCACATGGTCGCCGATTAGTGTCGCCATCGTGCCGGCCATTGTCACCGCTTACCGGAGGTTGAAAGGAGTGACCTTTCCGAATCTATCTGACGTGGTGAACAAGAATTCGACCTCGGATTTTCGAGAAAATCGACGTGTGGTTGTAGATCTATGAATAAAGATTCGAATATAGGTATTTTCTTTACCTTTTTATTTCGGGTTTTGCTTCCAATTTCTTTTCCTTTTTTCGATCTGGTTTCGATTTAGTGGTACGTGGTTGCTCTTTTTTTTTGAATGCTTTCTTTTTTTTTTCCATTCATTTCCCCGATTACATTGATTTTCTGGGTTTTTATAACCCATTTTGATACAATAAAATATACAAAGATCTCTGTTATTCAGATCTGAATCCTTTCTTTTAATATTTGCAGGTTCGATGGGCGGTGGAGTCGGATCCTTCAGGCGATGGGGGTGGTGGCCGACCCTGAAAACCAATGAGAAAGGCGCGTGTGATGCACGCGCGAAGATGAATGGTTAGTCAAGGCTGTTGCGGCTGCTTCATCATTGCATGCTTTTCATAGTAGCATCTTCATTTAGACATAGGGCATCTTCATCATCGCATGCTTTTCATAGTAGCATCATAGTTAAATGCACACATCGCATGTCAAGTGCATCTCATGACCAACATCATTGCATATTAGCATTATACCATACATCTCATCAACATACATCCAATTAAAAACATTTATCATATATAAGCATCTAATCATATTTATGGCCTATCGCATTGCATGCCATTCACATCAATGTTATCACACTCATACATTCACATCCATTATCACACTCATGCATTGATATCATGCATCGCATTAGCATCATACCATACATCAAGTGAAGTGCATCACGCATCCACATCAACAGATTCTAGACAAAGCTCTCAACCATGAAGAACAATGACTAATTGGAAAATCCTCGACCAAGAAGGAAGCCAAAATAAACAAATGAGTTGAAACCTCAAAATAGAGGACAACCATATAAAAACGACAAAACAAAGGAATCAAAAACTAATAAAATACAATTTTAAATGAACAACTACCAACCATGGATTTCTTTTTTCTTTTCAAGTCTTGTCTCATCGATAGTGGTGCAGCGGACCAACAAACATTACTACCCCAAAAATCGATCATGCCTCTTCGTCAGAGTCGTAGCTTGATCATCCAAAAAAATCAATCATGCCTCTTCGTTAGAGTCGTAGCTTGATCACCCTTAACAAACCGGTCATGCCTCTTCAACGGAGTCGTAGCTTGACCACCCCCCAAAAAATAGATCATGCCTCTTCGTCAGAGTCATAGCTTGATCACCCAAAAAAATCGGTCATGCCTTTTCGTTAGAGTCGTAGGTTGACCACCCAAAAAATTGATCATGCCTCTTCGTCAGAGTCGTAGCTTGATCACCCAAAAAAATCGATCATGCCTCTTCGTCAGAGTCATAGCTTGATTACCTTTAAAAAAAAGGGTCATTTCTCTTCGTCGAAGTAGTAGCTTGACCACCCAAAAAAATTGATCATGTCTCTTCGTTAGATTCGTAGATTGATCACTCAAAAATCGATCATGCATCTTCGTTAGAGTCGTAGCTTGATCAACCTTAACAAACCGATCATGCCTCTTCGTCGGAGTCGTAACTTGACCACACCTAACACCCGATCATGCCTCTTCATCAGAGTCGCAGCTTGATCACCCTTAACACCTCAGTCACGTCTCTTCGTCGGAGTCATACACCACCTCTAACATCTCGATCATGCCTCTTCATTAGAGTCGTAGCTTGATCACCCCTAACACCTCGGTCATGCCTCTTCGTTGGAGTCTTAGCTTGACCACCTGTAACATCTCGATCATGCCTCTTCGTTAGAGTCGTAGCTTGATCATCACTAACATCTCGATCATGCCTCTTCGTCGGAGTCGTAGCTTGATCATCACTAACATCTCGATATGCCTTTTCGTCAAAGTCGTAGCTCGATCATCACTAGCATCTGGATCATGCCTCTTCGTCAGAGTCATAGCTTGATCACCCTTAACTCCCCAATCATGCCTCTTCATCGGAGTCGTAGCTTTACCATCACACTCACCTGGCCATGCCTCTTTGTCAGAGTCATAGCTTAACCCAACCAAAAGATCTTGTCTCATCATCAGTGGCATAGCAAATCACCCATATCCAATTTTCTCTTTTACCCTTATCTATTAATTTTTTCAGTTTTAAATAAAATAAAATATGTCGATATAGTGTTCTAATACACTTTTTATTTTTATTCATGCAGGTTTTGTATTTCAATGAAAAGAGGAGATGAACAAATCAACATAACCTTTACTCTCCGTCGGTGGTGTAGCGGGTCAATAGATGAGTTTATTTCACAAGCAGTTTGAAAGACGAGCCAGTTCGAGGTTGAAGAAATTAAGATGCTGGTGATATCATTTGACAAGGAAAGGACAAATTGACCAAATTTGAACTCAGTAACAGTGCCTTAACATGTCAAAGATTGTTGGTAGGGCATGTTCAAGTTGAAAAGAAAGATCGTGGCATGGACCGAGCTGGAATTGGGCCGAACAAAAATGGTCATCTTTATATATTTGTTCTATCATTATTTCACAACGTAGAACAAATAGGTACAACTATAATAATCATTTTTTCGGGTTCGATTAAACCCTAAACCGAGACCCTAAACTAAATCTCTAAATTGTATCCCTAAATCTTAATATTAAATATATAAATAAACCATAAATAAATATAATAAATTAAAAATTCAAAAAAATATTATTTATATTATTTATATTATTATATTAATATATTACAAACCAAACAACTAAATGTCCAAACCAAATCTGCCAAACCAATTAAACTAAAGCCCAATAACCAAAAATAAACTAAACCCCTCTTATCCAAATACAACAAACCCAAACCAAATCCTAAATCCATTACAAACAACCAATAAACCAATTAACCATATCCAATATCCTAACTCGGTTCAACCCACAACTCGGATGGGTAACCCGGAAACTATCCAGCTCCTAACACGACTCTTCCAATCCCATGACTCTTCAATTTCTGGAATTTCCCTTCATCTCCCCGATTGTAACTGGTCAGTTCGCTTCCACCTAGGGATGGTAATGGATCAGACTTTATAAAGTCCAAGTCTAATCCAATTAATAATCGGACTTTCAAAAAAATTCAAGTTCGAATCCAAGTCCATTTACATAAATCCAAATACAATCCAATAAAATATCTAAAATCCAAATCCAAAAGTCCAAATCCAATTACTTTTAAAGTAACAACTCAAATAAATAACTTTAAATAAAAAAAATATTTTTATCAAACAAATATTTTTAAATTTATAGCAAAAAAAATCTCAACAAATATTACAATTCAATATAAAACAAATTAAAGTAACAGCTCAAACATTTTAAATATAAAAATTTTAAATATTTTTATTCAGGTTTATACATGGATCGGATTCATATCTTATACAGATTCATATTGAATTCAGATCGGATCATGGCAATATCCATATCTGATCCACCTCCTATTAGGACTCGAAAATTATTTTTAGATTCAGATTTATACTTCTTTAATCGGATTTGGATTGAATTTTTTTCTTTGGATCGAATCAGATTCGAATCAAATTCAGATTATATTATCATCCCTACTTCCACCTTGACTCTACGAAAACGCCACCGGGATCCACAATACCAACCACTGCCACAACAACAACAACATCAACAGAGACTTTTGTTTCCTTCGAATCCAACCAAAACAGAATTCCAATGGTCCCACAACTGTACGAATTACAACAAACACATGAAGACAAAAAAGGACAACCAAATATCAGAGATTTCATTTTTATTTATCATTGAAAAATCCATGTAAAATGGGCTATTAAAGCCCTAAAAAATCAAAGGATGTAACCAGATGTGACTTTTGCCAAGAATGAATGAAAACACATATTCAGAGCATTTTTCTTGTGTAGAATAGAAAAATAGTAGGGTTAAGTATTTTACCTTTGAATAGCAATAGATTTCCATCGTCACAGTCTTTTTTGTCTTCTCTTCGATTTCAACATGGTCAAGTTTTCTTGAATCTCAAAAAAGGATTTCGAAATCCTAATTTTAAAAAAAGGTTTTTAGTTCCGATTTTGTGAGGGATTTCGAAATGAAAGGTTCGCTTTTGGTTTTGGTCTTCCGAATCTAATTTTCTAAATAAAAAAAGAGATTTTTAAGATTTTTCGTCGATTTTGGTTTTGGTTTCGAAACGAAATGGTTGTTTTTGGTTTTTGGTTTCGTTCTTCCGATTTTGTTTCTTGTTTAAAGTGATTCGCAATAGGTGCAAGTGTACACATTTCAAGTTATAGTATAGATAGTTATCGTCTCTACAGCGATTGGTGTTCCTTCTAGAATCTAATTTCTTGCAGTGAAAATAAAGACACAAATTGTTTATAGAATTGATATTTAAATAAAATTATACAACAAGCAATTAAAGTAAATTAGAGTAATCAATAAGATATATGAGGTTGGATTATTCTGAATTATGGAATGATGGACGAGTGAATTCTTCCTTTTAAGTGAGTGCTCGCGCCACTCAATTGTTTCGATAATTGTGCTTAATTAGATTTCCTAGTCAGTTCACCGAATGCTTGGGCAATTGCAACTAAGCGAATTGCTCGAGCAATTTGAGCGACTATCCTCAAGGTTCAGTAAAGCGTTCTTTAATGATCTCTGTTATCCCTAACACGAAACTCTATTAATCTACAATCTTTGATGATACATCCCTGCGTTAATCAAAGGTATACAACAACTATCTTGCACTTCTGTTAGCCGTTGAAATCCTGCACTTATCCCTAAGCCGGATTAGTTCTCACTCACTTGGATCGAACCATGCTTATTCATTTCATGAATCTAATTCTCTTGAATCTAGATAAATGTATCATTTTACGAGGTCCTTTCCCAATTCTCTCGCAAACCAAATAAATGCTAAGAATAAGCTACCCTTGATTAAGAACACATCAAATACATAGATATAATTCAAACTAATTCAATCCATAAAAAAAACTCAAGCCAACTTAAATTAGTTTATGGTTGGGTAAAATATCCACAAATAAAATCCTCCCATCACTCGAATAACAAGTAAAATAAAGAAGGAATTGGTAGCTCTTGCTTCACTCTCTCTCAATCTTGCCTCCTCTCAATTGGATGACATGCTTATCTTTTTAATTGCTTGGCTTAGTCAACTTAGGAAATAAGGTAAAGTTTGAATAGAAAATAATCATGAAAGAAAATTTTGTTTCTCACTTGATTCGTATCAAGTCTTTCTATCTTTGCTTCAATCTTCTAAATCTTTTGTAGCTTTAAAATTTGACTTTATCTACTTGAGATTCCATCTAAGTTTGTAGCCTATCAGAAAGGGATTGATTTTTGCAAATACGGAAATACACCAAAGCAATATCTTTTTTCCATTAATTTTAACCAAAACACGAATTAATGACAACTTAGGAAACTATGTAAAAATACATAAATGACTAATAATGCAATTAATAATATGTGAAAGTTTAACAATAATATTTGTAAAAATGGTAATAAAAATAGTACTTTTAGACACTTAACATCATGATATTTTTATTTATCTCCAAAATTTGTACTCCCCCGGTCCCATTTATAATGTCTAGTATTGACTTTTTAAAAGTCAACATTTTAAAATTTTTTCCATAGTTATTTTAAATATTTTAATTTATTAAATTTTATAAAATATATATTTTTAAACTATTTGATTAAAGGTTTTTAAAATATTTTTTTATGTTTTTATGAATAATAGTTTTAAAGTTATAATGAATCAAAGTTGAAAAATTTTAACCAAAAAAAGAAAATACTGGACAAATAAAGTGGGACGGAGGTAATATTTATTAATTTCTTTTTCTTAATTTAGTCTAATTTATAAGATACGAATCATTTGATGATATTTTTGTTTATTCTAGTGCGTAATATTTATTTTTAATATGATTCATGCTAGTGAAAGACGTTATATGTTAAATAAATAATTCAAAATGATGATCTACCCAAAGTCTATCAACTATTTCTACCAAAATCAAACTTAATATGAAATCAAATGCCGAATTAATCTAACCTGAAATAAAACCGACTTGAAATTAACTCGACCTGAAATGAATCCGACCTAAAATGAACCCGAACTAAAATTTACCCGACCTGAAATGAACCTATCAGTTATCAGATTTTGACCCGAACCGTTTGAACCCAACCTGAAATGGACCTACACCCGACCCGAATCGAATCAAAACATCAAATCAACCTGAAATGACATGTATCCAAATTTACCTGACCTAACAGTACCTAACCTGAAAACCATCTGATTAACTGTTTTTACATTCCTATTTACCACCCAGTCCCGATATTGTTTATCTTCTTCACCCACCCATCCCCAATTGTTTCAAACTATTCATTTTCTCCAACTTCGTGCCATTTTCAATTGTTAGTCTATATAACTCACGATTTAAACATTGGGTACATCGTTTGAAACCTAAAGGTGCAAAAAACGTGCGTCTCCCGATGCATCCTTGCGACTTCGATGTTTCATTTTGCTCAACGCCCAATGCCTTGGGCACGTGTAATCGCGTAATTTTAAACTAAGATGATGGGTAATGCAAGAATGAATATTAAAGGTGTTGTTGTTGAAATCCAAAAGGATAGAAATGCACCCTTTGTTCCAAAGGTTTCCTTTCCCTTCCATCTGTAAATGCATGCCTTGTGCTATACAAATGTTTTGTGCTAGCTTGGCAGGTTTGTTGTTAATTATTTCGCCAGTTCTTGTTAAATTGGTTATTTCAATTTATAAGCTATAAGTTGTTTTTCTTTTTCTTCTTCTTTTCCTTTTTTCTTTGGGTAGGACGAGGATATCCTTGTACTTAACGTTTTCTTTATCTTTTATTTCTGGGTTCGATGTAGTGTTCTCTCGTTGATAACTTAGATCTTATGTAAACCATAATTTCAATCTAATTTCTTAGATCGAAACTTAGGGATTAAGTTACCAAAACTTTCCCCTCAAGAAAGTATTTTAGGTTAAATAATTTTAAAATTAGGGTTTTTTTGACAATTAGGAAATCAAATCGGGGATTTTAGTTTTATAAATACAAATATTTAAAATAATATTTCAATATTCATCAATGCATCTGAAAATAGTTTCGTAAAAACATGTATCCATAAGGCCACGAATTAAAATATCTCATATACCGAAAATATAACATAATTCGTAACTAATAAAAATATTAATCTGAAATAATTGAAAGAAGATCACATTGAATAATAAAATATCTTAATAATGTGCGAGATGCTCTAAGTACAAGTTCGCCTAGATAGGTCTGAGAATCTGAAAACAGACTAAAGGGGTGTAAGCTAAAGCGCTTAGTGTGTCTCTAGAGTGTAAACAATCACAAACCAATCATATGTTATATTTCTGAAAAGTTTTTAAGTGCAAATAAAATCTGAAGCATGATGCTATGATGACTGATGCATGACTGAAAATCTGAGGGTCTGATATTTGAAATTATACTGAGTGGAGAATTATCCTCGCCAGAGTGGAGGTTTCCCTCATATTTCCGATTTTGAATCCGAAAATATTTTCAATGTCATAACATGATATGATTTGTAAAATCATAAATCAGAACTCTTATGAGCAACACTTTTCCAGAAAATCATATGTTTGATTTGAACAGAATTGCACATGCTATGCATGATTATGCCATGTTTGAACAAATAACAGTCTCACATGTCTAATCAAGCAGTATACAAATAACATTTCATAGATATATAATGTAGCATAAGAACAAAAATATGTAGCACAAGAAGAGACACACAAAACTCTTTAACTTACACCTCTTTAGTCTATTTTCAAATTCTCAGACCTATCTAGGAGAATTGATACTTGAAGCATCTCGTACATTATTTAGATATTTTATTATTTAGTATGATTTTCTTTCAATTATTTCAGTTTAATATTTTTATCAATTACGAATTATGTTATATTTTTGGTATATGAGATATTTTGATTCGGGATCTTATGGATACATGTTTTTACGAAACTATTTTCAGATGCATTGATGAATATTGAAATATTATTTTAAACATTTGTATTTATAAGACTGAAATCCCCAATTTGATTTCCCAATTGTCAAAACAACCCTAATTTTAAAATTATTTAATCTAAAATACTTAATTGAGGGAAAAAATTTGATAACTTGATTACTAAATTTCGATCTAAGAAATTAAGTTGAAATTAAGAGTTACATCTTACCATGTATTCGGGTGGTGAGGTGAAGCAGATTACAGAGAAAAACAAACTCTGAGATATGATTGAGGTTAATTATATACCATTATAATTATAAACATTTCCAATTTGGTAAAATTTTGTCACGTTGCCCAACTCTAAATACTACTTTTACCATTTCTATGATACCGTCAAACTTCAAAAAACCATTGATGATAAATACTTCACACGAGAATACGAAACACAAGTAATTGTATTTGAATAGAAGTCTTCTACATTTTTATCATGTATTCATTCATCCTTTTATTAAAAATTTTAAAAAATTGAATTTTAAATCCTCACCCTTGTTTTCTATATCCTGAACCCTAAACCTTACATCCTAAAAATACACCATACCCTTAATTCCCTAAATCTTAACCACAACCCCTCGTCTAAAACCTCTAAAACGGAAGTGGAGGCGTGGGAAAGAAGTAGATGATTTACACCCATTGTATTCAGGTGCATAAACAAGGTAATATGTCTCTGCAAGCTTGGTACCGACAATGAATATAGCATATAGCTTGCTTGATTTCCTCACATGTGCATTATTTGTTTGTAGGATTAGATATCATTTCCAATTGCCAAATTGTCTGTTTATTCTTTGCTGGTTCTCGTCACCATAATGTCGTTCCATCACTTTCTGTTTTTCATATTACCCTGTCATCTGAAGTAAATTACCTGATTATGTTGTAGCGATTTTCCAGTTTTTTATTGCAGAGTATTCTTTAGCATGCAAAATTTCTGAGTGGTAACTGAGGTAAAAACTGATTTTTTTTTTTTTTTTTTCTGTCCAGAAATATTTGGTCTTATATTTTAAATTATCATAGCTTTTCTATTTTTCTCTCTAATGTTTTTCCCTTGCATAAATTTATTGACCAGAGGACTGTTTTTGCTATGCCAGAAAATGCAATTGGTTTGTTTCCAGATGTTGGATTTTCATATATAGCTTCAAAATCTCCTGGAGGGGGTTCTGTTGGTATGTTTCTTTTACTTTAAAACTAAGATCTAGAGTTGAAAAAAAGCAGTTTGTAACGGGATGCTATATATTCAACCAGTAGTAACGTGGTTGAATTGGGAGAGTAGTGCTTATTTTGAACCTCGTCTTTTGCAACCTTTTGGAGATGTTGAATCCCTAGAGCTAAACTTGTGTTGTTATATGCATGAACAAACACTGTTTCACTTCCCTTGCCCTTTTCAGTTCACTCTATTGTTGCACCCCTCTACAGTTTCCATTTACAAATTGGAGTTCTGCAGGTTCTTATATCGGAATGACCGGGAAAAGGATATAAACGCCTTCAGATGCACTATATGTAGGTCTTGGAACACACTGTGCCATCTGGGAATCTAGGTTCACTGAAGGAAGCCCTTCTTTCCAGTAACTTGTACACCTTCTGATCTTGTTTCTGGTTTGATGGTTTTCTGTTCAAGTGGAAATGAAATATATTTAGGATATCATAACAACTTACAAATGTTAAATCATTAGGAGCAATGTTGTTTGATTTCTCCATCTTGAGCTGGAATCCGTAAGATATGAACTTCAACTATTAAATCTTTTTGGTTTTACTGTAATTTCATCTTTAGACTTGAATGATATATTTGGAAAATTGGAGATGCAGTATGTCATAACCCGTTTTACGACCCAAAGAAATTAAACCCCACGGCCCATAACTAAACCCAATCCAATAAAAATAATAAACCCCCCAAAAATGAACCCCTAATACCCTAACCTAATCAGTAGCCGCCGCCGACCTCTCCTATGCTTGCACAGCTCCGGCGCGTGGCCGCCACGCGCGGCGTTTGGCTTGCCGTGTGGCAGCCACGCGTCACTCCCTCATGGTCCAAAGGTCGGCCAACGCCCAGGCGCTGCTCCACCGCCCAAAGCTTCACATCACCTGCAAATATTAAAGGAAAAAACGTGAAAATGCAGAGATTTTTCATGTTTTTTATTGTAAAAATATGGGTATAAATACCCATATGAATCAATGTAAACCGGTTACACCGGATTTCAAAAAAAAAGGGGAAATCGAAAAAAAAGGCATTCGAACCACTGGAATCCAAAGATATACTACATATTCGAAACAAAAAAAAGAGAGCAAAAATCGAAGCAAACAAAAAAAAAGAGGTAAAAAGACAAGAAAATCGAACTCAACTTTTTGTAGATCTAGCACCGTATACGCATCTTCTCGGAAATCTAAGGCCAGATCCGGATTCCTCACGTTGAAATCAATCGGAAAGGTGAGTTCTTTTTCGATTCCGTCGCCGGCGACGGCGACCGGTAGCCGTGGACGGCGCTGCGGACGGTGGTTCTTCCCCATCGGAATTCCAGAGGGTTGAGAGCTTTTGAAGCTCTGTATACTTTTTGTTTTGAGGAAGGAAGAACAAATGAAGTCAAATAATAAAAAAGGGGCTTTTATAACCGAATCAAAACGACACCGTTTTGGTGCCGGTCCTTTTGGCCCAAAACGGCGCCGTTTTGACGCACCAGACCCGGCTCCAAACCCATTCATCCGACCCGAATCCGCGCTGAACCCGCAAATAGGGGATAATTACACGCGTGGTCCTTAAAGTTTCAGCATTCCAGTTTCGGTTCTTACTCAATTTAGCCACTGGTTTATGCTATTTCACTCCATAACTTTTTTTTAATATTTTAATCCTTATTTTATTTTATTTTGACCCTAATGATCTTGTTTTTATGCAGATTGATCCCTGTTACCATTCTATTATTATTTTTACTATTATTATTATGTTATTTTCACCCGATTATGTTATTTTTATTATCTAATAGTTTTATTTTATTTTGCAGGCTATATTAAAAAATATTTAAGGGATCACAATATTAATTAATACCGAATTACTATTTTCGTTCGTATAAAATATTATGTAACCGACATGTGCCGATTTCGGGCGTTGTAGGGGTGCTCACCCTTCCCTATGCGTAACAGACTCCCGGATCCAACTCTGGTTTCGCAGACTCATTTTTTGTGTTCCAATCGCACCGTAAACAAAACGATTGGTGGCGACTCCCCGGACGAATTCTGGTGATTACAGTTGGAGACTCTACTTGGGACGATTTTTGCGAGTCGAGCCGCAAAATCGGTTACATTTTATTTAACGATCAAAAATATAAATTCGGTTTAATTTTATAATATTTTATTTATTTATTTATTTAAAATATTTTACTAATGTTTTTTAAAATCCTTTTCAGGCTTTCATTTCACGAGCTCTCAACCCGGGCTCCGTCCAATTAAGTGGGAGCATGAAACCACTCCTTCGTGAGGTTCCGCCTCCGTGTAGGATGGTGAATTGCTTCCGGGATATTTTTCCCTCTGTCTTCGTGAGACATACGTCTCCGTATAGACTTAGAGAAACGTATCCCCCTGAATCGAGTTTATTATCCTTAGTAGGGTAATAATTTTCGTTCGGGTACCTTTTAGAACCGAACCACATGTAGTGAGCCCTAGAAGCCTACCTTTAGAGCTGTCATGCCAAACCTCTGCCCGATTAGAGGACCACCCTGTAGGGTTTTTTCCTTTTAGAAAGGGAGCGAGTGGGGGGTTTATATTTATTTATGCCCTTTAATTCATGCTATTTATTTCTCGTTCATTTTCACAATATATTTGTCATGTGCATATTCATGCATCATAAAGCATGCACGTTTATTATTGTCTAATTCGATATTAATATTTTTGTATCCTTGTGTTGTATCGTTTCTCGTTTTTGCATTCACACTTCTTAATAAAAATAAAAAAGAGGTGTTGATAAAAGTACAACCGTTAGAAAGGAACAGTCACACAGAACAGTTTTCTCGATAAGGTGAGGGGCAACCAGATGAGCTTCACTAATGATGTCGAGACAACAAAGTTCAAGATAGTTCATTCTCGCAATGATTGTTTCCGCTGGTGATGTCCAGACTCGGGATTAGATACGTACCTTGATTGAAGCTTTAAAGCAAGTCCGAGAAAATGGTCGAATATCTACGGATTCTAGATGTTCGAATCAAATTTTTACTTGGGGCAAGAAGTCGATAGTGCTTTCCCGGAAAATCAAAATTTCGAAAATGAAGGTCAAACAAGACCCACTTTATGTAGAGAAAGCTTCGTTCTGACTCGAGCTTCCTTTTCAAAGTTGTACTGAGTCAACATCTTTTTATAATATTTTGTAGCATTTTACATGTACATGACATCATTCTAGTTGCATCAAGCATATCATTTTGCATCATTATTACCATGATTCTAACATCAATGGGGCATGCATGTTGCAGTAATTCGGACACCGTTAAGATGCAACATCCTTACTCTGCTAGGAGCAAAACCGAAGACATGGAACAAAGACTGGTTAAACTTGAAAAAGCATACGAAGACGTCAAACAGGATATCGCGAACAAGCTAGAAGAAATACAACTAGATACTCAAGCACATATTGGTCTTTCACAAGATGAACTGATAAGAAAAGTTGCAAAGATGTTAACCGAAAGGGATCTCGAGAAGCAAAAGGAAGACCCAGATGCTATGGGTTTTGAAGCAAGATATGCCGATCTGGAAAGACGAATGTCAGCAATAGAAAATGAAAGGAACCAGGTGAAGTTTGGGATACAGTTCCAAGAACAAGAAATGGAAAGGCTAAGCAAAGGAAAAAGCAAAGTCGAAGAAGGCTAAAGTGATCTGCAAGGCGATCATGAAAAATTTCGACAGTCAGCAAAATATGCGAGTATCGGGAAGTTTTCGGCTGATCGAAAATTTGATGTCCAGAAGAAAGCTGGTTACTGGGAAAGGAAATTTAAAGATGCACAAACACAACAAGCCCTCACATGGGCGCCATAACCAAGATTTGACAGTCGAGGCAAAAGAAAAAACAAGATCAAATCAAAAGACGAATGCAGAAGAGAAGAAGTTTACCCCTATCCCTATCTCATACGGCGAGTTATATAAGCTTCTGTATAATGCACACATAGTTTCCCCATTTTACTCAAAACCATTGGAACCTTCTTACCCAAAATGGTATAACCCTAATGTTCGATGTGAATACCATGCTGGAATTGTGGGGCATTCCATTGAGGACTGTGTTGGTTTCAAGAAAATCGTGGAGAAGCTTATGAACCTAGGGGTTGTGAGATTCGATGACCCTGTTGAACCTAATGCAATCGGGAACTCTTAGATTTCCCTTCTTGAAACTTTTTGTTCGAAAGGCGCACCTACCCTGCAACTACTATAATTGGACTGATAAAAAGTTTCCTACGACTTTCGGAGTATCTTAAAGCTATGTACATAACGTACTTGTCACTCTTGCCCGAGAGTAACAAGAATCTTTTTGTAAAAGGGGCCTAAGTTTATATGAAATGAAACTTTTTGTGTTATATATGGAAAACTTCTCCTTTCAATACAAGAATGTCGAACAAGTGATGCATCCTCATAGCCAAACAAATGTTTCAAGACCTCAGATGTCGAGTTTGGTTCAGAATCCATATTCGAGAAATGATTGTGTCCCGGAGACTTTTCTGAATTTTGAAAATAAACCAAACTACGATCGTTCTTCTGATCTGCTAAGGTTGATAAAAGAAAAATAGGCGAAGAGGACATGCCTAGACTAAGCACAAATATCATGGTACACACGCTTCCCAGAAAAAGAGGACTGCAAACCCTTCAATGAAAATTATAGAGAATAAGGTTCGATGTATGAATGAGCCTTTCGCTAAAAGCTAGCCCTTTGACTAAAATGATGGGGGCAACATATCAGCGAGCCATGATCGCTTTATGCCACAACATGATTGAAACTAAGAAAGTTTCCACTGAAGCCGAATCCCGCTAGATGTACATTCGAAGTCACATCCAAAAAGTTGTTGAGTCTCACCAGCAGCAAAAAGAGGCCATAAATGATGAAACACGAGATCTGAACTCTGGCGATGACTTCAAGTCCACAGGCACAATGTATTGGGGCAATGCTAGTATCCCCAGAAGATGATTGCAACCATTTCATCAGTAAGTTCAACTCTGATTGCATCGATAATATAACAGGGTATGAAGCCTGCATTATAGGAATTCAAGCTATGAGTACCTGAAAAAGGGTCACTAGAAATGTTACAGAAACTCAAGTGATCACGTCCTAGATAAGGATGTGATACGCACGGAAAAGAAAAGATAAGGCGGTGCCACGATACATAAATGCCGCTGAAGCAAAAATGATTCCCAAAAAGTCTACGAAAGTGTTTGCTGAATGCTGAATTCATACCAACATATTCACATTGGTAGGCTGATCACGAGATTTGGGGTACTACAAGCCCAGAATGAAAAGAGATAGCATAGATCATGCTAAAAAAATGCCACAAATGCAACATGAATACTGATAAAATTCATGTTCTTCTGTCATCTCTGCAAATGATGACTTCTTCTTGGCCATTCTCTCTGTGGGGCATGAAAATCATTGAACCCATCTCGATATAGGTTTCAAGTAGACATTGATACATCTTCGTGGTTATTGAACACTTTACCAAGTGGATAAAGAGATATCCCCTGATGTTAATGTTGCTAAACAATCATGAGCAGATTCCTAAGGAAGGAGATCATATGCCGATGTGGAGCATCGAAAAGCATATTAAGCTGATTATGCGCTGAACTTGAACAATAAAACTACATCAGAAGTGCATAAACAATTCAACATATGAAATCACAAATCCAACAGATGAATGAGGCAGTGAATGTCGCTTAATAAGGCTACTAAGAAGAACATTGGAAAAACGGTAGAGACCTACAGAAATCGGCACAAGAAGCTACCGTTTGTCGTACAAACCTACAAAACATCGACTATAACTTCTATCGGGCCTGCCTTGTTTTTCCCTGATGTAGGGAATAAACGCAAAATTACCCGTAGAAGTCAAAAAAATATTTTCCTAATCACAGGAAGAGGTATGAGAAGCGATCCCTCGCTTCATATCAACCCGAACTTCTTCTGGGCAGCCTCTTTTTCCCTAATATAGGGGATAAACGCTATATTACTCGTTGAAGTCAAATTTTTTTCTCCCAATCACAGGAAGGGGGCATGAGAAGCCATCTTTCACTTCATATCAATTTGAACTTCTACTGGGACAACCTCTTTTTCCTTAATATAAGGGATAAACGTTATATTACCTGTACAAGTCAAAAACCTACTCTTTATGGTTTTTTCAGAATAAAGCAAAAGCTCCATGACACAAGGAGAATTTGCACTTAAAAGCCTCCAAACTACAAGAGGTCTCGTTAAATTAATCCTACCAAGCTTGTTAGCAAGACAATGTGGGGCACCGCATTGCGCCAATTTATCCGAGTAGTTATCAATGTTTGCTACTTGAGCTTCTTCAATCAGTTGACAATTTTATCTGAATTGCTCCAGAAACATTTCTAAAAATACAGGGACTGAGAGCAATCTCAATCTAGAAAAGGATTTTCGCCAAGAAAACACCTAAAAGAAAATATCTACTCCACAAACAGATTGGGGTTAGATATATTTGCTTGGGCTTTGTCAATCAATTGACGATATTGCTCCGGAAACATTCCTAAAAGTACAGGGACTAAGAGCAACTTTAATTCAGATAAAGATTTTTGCCAGGAACACACCTCAAAGGAAAAACATTCACTCTACAAATAAAATGGGGTCAAATATTTTGCCTAAAGAAGAAAGGCACAACTATGGAAACAAAATTCCAATAGACAACTAGGCCAGCTGATTGAGCCATTCTTAAAACAAACTCATTAACATATGCACTTTGCATTCCATGCTAGGATCATGCATGCATACATCAGACATGTTAGGATTAGAATCATGTAGCGCATGCTAACCATAACATTCTGAATCTGTTTGTAATAGTGATACAGAATTCACTCCTCTTTAAATAAACGAGGGAATAGACGAACACAACAACTTCGTCATCAAGATCCACCACTCCCGCAGATGTTGTGTAGATCGTTTTCTAGAAGATCCACCACTTCCTCAGATGTCGTGTAGATCACTTTCCACGAAGATCCATCACTTCTTTAGATGTCGTGTAGATCACTTTCCACGAAGATCCACCACGTCCTCAGATGTCGTGTAGATCAATTTCCATGAAGATCCACCACGTCCTCAGATGTCGTGTAGATCAATTTCCACGAAGATCCACCACGTCCTCAGATGTCGTGTAGATCAGTTTTCACGGAGACCCACCACGTCCTCAGATGTCGTGTAGATCACTTTTCAAGGAGACCCACCACGTCCTTAGATGTCGTGTAGATCACTTTCCACAAGGATCAAACCACTTCCTCAGATATAGTGTAGATCAGTTTTTCACGAAGATCAAACCACTTCCTCATATGTTGTGTAGATCAATTTTTCACGAAGATCAAGCCACTTCCTCAGATGTCGTGTAGATCAATTTTCACGAAGATCAAACCACTTCCTCAGATGTTGTGTAGATCAGTTATTCAAGAAGATCAAGCCACTCCCTCAGATGATGTGTAGATCAGTTATTCACAAAGATCAAGCCACTTTCTCAGATGTTGTGTAGATCATTCATTCACGAAGATTCACCACTTTCTCAGATGATGTGTAGATCAGTTTTTTGTGAAGATCTTACCACTTCCTCAGATGTAGTGCAAATCAAGTCTTTATCGGTAATACTATATCATGTTATTTCGTTAAATTATTTCGTTTTACGTATTAAGTTTTCTTTATAAAATATCCTAAAAAATAATTCGTTTGATAAAAAATAAAGAGCTGACTAATACGAATATGCAGACATTTTTCCAGGTGATGTCGATATGCCATATTGAAGGATACACATGTTTTTGTATAAACATATAAGGGGAGGAAAAACGAAACAAGGGGCAATTCAAACGCCCACTGAAATCCATTCTCACGAATGGTCAATGATTTAAGTCCTTGGTTTCAACTGATTGTACCCAGAGTAACGATACAACTAGTTCGGAGCAAACGGCTACCGGTAAAGGCAAATCAAATCCGTTAATCCCTGTACATTTGGGAAAAATGTATTGATAGGGACCATTCAAACGTCCATTGAAATCCATTTTCATGAATGGTCAAGGAATTAAATCCTTGGTACCAACTGATTGTACCCAGAGTAATGGTACAACTAGCCCGGATCAAACGGCTTCCGGTAAAGGCAAATCAAATCCGTTAATCCCTGTACATTTGGGAAAAATGTATTGATAGGGACCATTCAAACGTCCATCGAAATCCATTCTCGCGAATGGTCAAGGGATTAAAACATTAAAAGAATCCAATGTCATAATTGGTACCAACTGATTGTACCCAGGGAAATGGTACAACTAGCCCGGAGCAAACGGCTACCGGTAAAGGCAAACCAAATCCGTTAATCCCTGTGCATTTGGGAAAAATGTAGCTAAATCAGGATCACTGCTTCTTCAACGTTGCAACAGAATCGAATGTCACAACTCATCTCCTCGTTGATGTTGCAGTTGAAGCTAATATCAGAACCTTAAGATTTGAAGACGTTACCTCCTCATGAATCCTGCAGTTAGATCAGACATTGGCACTATAGCTGGATTAGACATCAGAAACTATCTTCTCGGCGGTGTTGTAGCTGTATCAAATGTTATGCTCCATCTTTCGTCAGTGCTACAGATGGATCAAGATTTATAGACCTTGCAGCTCCGTCAACATTGCAACTAAGTTCCAGTTTTCTCTGAAGATGGCAACATCATCATTGCCATGGCAGAACAAACATATTTCGTCTTCTACAACAAGTCAAGCTTAGATCATCTCCTCCAACGGATCGACAGTTTTGAAAATTTTGCTGACAAAGGCGGTGGAGTAGATTAAGTTAAAGCTCAAGAAGAAGAAGCAGTAAACAAAAGAACCCGAACCGTACCATAAACCTTACTAGAAAGAACCATAAATCTTACCAAAAAAGAACCATAACCTTACCTACAAGAACCCCACCTTACAAAAGAAAACCCCCTAAACCATGCCAGATAAAATGGGTTATTTTTTTATCTTTGCTCTATTGTCGTTACACAACAATGAGCAAAGAGGGGCAACTGTCATAACCCATTTTACAACCCAAATAAATTAAACCCCACAGCCCATAACTAAACCCAATCCAATAAAAATAATAAACCCCCCAAAAAATGAAAACCCTAATACCCTAACCTAATCAGCAGCTGCCGCCGACCTTTCCTATGCTTGCACAGCTCCGGCGCGTGGCCGCCATGCGCGGCGATTGGCTTGCCGCGTGGCATCCACGCATCACTCCCTCATTGGTCCAAAGGTCGGCCAACGCCCAAAGCTTCACATCACCTGCAAATATTAAAGGAAAAAACGTGAAAATGCAGAGATTTTTCATGTTTTTTATTGTAAAAATATGGGTATAAATACCCATATGAATCAATGTTTCAAAAAAAAAGGGGAAATCGAAAAAAAAGGCATTCGAACCACTGAAATCCAAAGATATACTACATATTCGAAACAAAAAAAAAGAGAGCAAATATCGAAGCAAACAAAAAAAAGAGAGGTAAAAAGACAAGAAAATCGAACTCATCTTTTTGTAGATCTAGCACCGTATACGCATCTTCTCGGAAATCTAAGGCCAGATCCGGATTCCTCACGTTGAAATCAATCGGAAAGGTAAGTTCTTTTTCGATTCCGTCGCCGGCGACGGCAGCCGACAGCCGTGGACGGCGCTGCGGACGGTGATTCTTCCCCACCGGAATTCCAGAGGGTTGAGAGCTTTTGAAGCTCTGTATTTTTTTGTTTTGAGGAAGGAAGAACAAATGAAGTCAAATAATAAAAACGGGGCTTTTATAACCGAATCAAAACGGCACCGTTTTGGTGTCGGTCCTTTTGGCCCAAAATGGCGCCGTTTTGACGCACCAGACCCGGCTCCAAACCCATTCATCCGACCCGGATCCGCGCTGAACCCGCAAATAGGGGATAATTACACGCGTGGTCCTTAAAGTTTCAGCATTCCAGTTTCGGTTCTTACTCAATTTAGCCACTGGTTTATGCTATTTCACTCCATAACTTATTTTTTTAATATTTTAATCCTTATTTTATTTTATTTTGACCCTAATGATCCTGTTTTTATGCAGATTGATCCCTGTTACCATTCTATTATTATTTTTACTATTATTATTATGTTATTTTCACCCGATTATGTTATTTTTATTATCTAATAGTTTTATTTTATTTTGCAGGTTATATTAAAAAATATTTAAGGGATCACAATATTAATTAATGCCGAATTAATATTTTCGTTCGTATAAAATATTATGTAACCGATAGGTGCCGATTTCGGGCGTTGTAGGGGTGCTCACCCTTCCCTACGCGTAACAGACTCCCGGATCCAACTTTGGTTTCGCAGATTCATTTTTGGTGTTCCAATCGCACCGTAAACAAAACGATTGGTGGCGACTCCCCGGACGAATTCCGGTGATTACACAGTGCAGTGTTTAAATAGCAACATAAATATTTGCGGTTTCTTTCCTCAGAATCATAAATGATATATTTATTTTCAAACAGTTCGGAGGATCCAGACGGATTTTACAACATTGTTGACAAAGTACAACAGTAACCCCGAGTCTGAATCTCACTTGAAGTTGCTTTTGCCTCAGATAAGTTCATGCTTCAGTGCAGATAATTCGGTTAGTGAGACAATCGCAGAGCTTAAGAAACACCAGCAAAGCACAGATATGCTTCGGGTAAGCTTATCCAAGCAGTAAAATTAAACTGCATATGCATCATTATCATGTGCCTGTGGATGATGAAGGATGACACTGAAACTGGGAATACAGATATGTTTAACAGTTTCTTTCTGCAGTGGCAGAGTGGATATGGTAAACATGGCAATGAATATGGGTCGGTGAGTTTGGATTTGTATAATTTAACTGCCACCCTCTCTCCATTTCCAAGTAAATTCTTGTATAGTATCAATAGACAATATTTTTAAGTATATTTGTGCTGCTTTGATCATTTGCAGCTAAAAGGTGTTATGAAAACCGAATATCACATTGCCTTACGATCTTCTTTGCGAAACGATTTTGTGGAAGGTCTCCGTGCAATCTTGGTCGACAAAGATCAGGTTGGCTCTTCCAAGATAGATCTACTGCTTGCTAGTGTTATGTAGACCAACAAAATTCGAAGAATTATATATTCAAATTCCTTCGTTAAAACTCTATATTTACAAAATTAATGTAGTCGGTACGATAAGGGTTTAGAAAAAAGAATTAAGGGGTTGTGAGTATGGATGGTAATCTAATTGAATTTTAGTTCCATCCGTAAAATTTTGATGTAAATTTGATTGAAAAATCCGAATTTGAATCTAAAAAAATCGAGTATTAATAGAAGGTGGATCAAATATGAATATTACTATGATCTGATTTGAATTTCGTCTAAATCCACATTTGATAAGAGATTGAGACAAATATAAATTCGAATAAAACTATAAGAATTAAAAAATATAGATGTATATTAAAATTTTAATTAAGTTGAATTGATTTTATGCATATTAATATATATTAAAATCTTAATTAAGTTTATATTGTTATGAATATGTTTATTTACGGTAAATGTCCATATATTAAATAATATTTTAATGTACTTTATTATTAGAGTTTAATTTAAATATAGACTTTTGTAAAAAGCATTGTACATAACTCTACTTTGAGAATATAGTACAAATCTCTCTCTTCTTGTCTCTCCTCTTTGTTCATCTATTTTGTTCTTTTTCTTTACTTTATTTATAACACATTATCAACACGAGACTCTAACCAACGAAGGTGTTTGTTGTTCGAATCTTAAAGGAGTTAGTGGAAAGAGTTTGTTACTAGCTTGAATCTTAAAGGAGTTACTGAAAAGAGTTTGTTACTGATATAATCTATCATATATTCAAAATAGCTTGGAAAGTCCGATATGTTTAATTAATATGTTCTCTGTTATATTGGTTTAATTCGAGTATATTGGCTGGACATCCTATTCTATTAGGCTATTGGTCTCAAAGGAGGTTCCTTTTAAAGGACCTTGTGGATTGGTTTAACAATGTCGCGTATGAGGATTAAATTTTTGTTTTTTGCATGTATTGTATATATATTAATTGATCAATTACTATTTAATAGTATGAATGTTATAAAGTCTATATTTGCATGTATTGTATATATATATATATATATATATTAATTGATCAATTACTATAGTCTTCTCCCAAATTCAAGTTACGAAAATCGACTTGATCCAAGAATTTTTATGGGATGCATTCCCTAAAGTGAATGCATGCATGATGCTTATTCCATGAAATTATTAGATTTATGTCATTCCTTGAAGTGAATGCACACATGATAATTCACTATATGGTTAGTGAATAAAACTCAATTATGTGCCACAGTATTATTAATGAGGATATGTTAGAAAAACATACTCTACTTTTCACACATTAATGTTGTCCTATAGACACAATATCGTGAAAATGTTTTAAAGACCTATTGACTCCGCTCCATTCCCTGAAGTGAATGTGACATTTTATAGCGGAAAGAATAAATGTCACATTAGTAATTGTGGTCGCGATTGAGGTCATAAAATATACATGGATAAGATTATTCTTTTGAGAATGCTTACATCCACCAGAAGTGAGATTATAAGAATGACAAGATTGATAGATATCATATCAAAATCTTTATGTTATCAATGCAATGGTACAAACCATTGGTCTCGTACTTATCAAACATCAAAATATTATGTACTTTATCCGTAATCATAAATGATAAATGAAAGAAAATATAAACAAATATTTTTTGTGGCGAAAATAATTATGACGTTATTGGTCAAACTCAATTGGATATTGTTAATTTTCTCATAACCTTTGAAGGGAATAATTCGTCATTTATTTTATCCTTGATCTTTTATTTATTTTATTTTATGTTAATTTTTTTATATTAATTTAACTTATGTTAATTTATTTTACATATTATCTATTTACACTTTATGTTATTTTTTTTGTAGAATATGATTACTTCTGGAATAAAATATGCAATAAATTATGGTTATTTATGTTTAGTAGAAAGTGCAAGTACTCATACTGTACTTAAGCATAACAAATATTTTTCCTTTTAATTGCAAGAGATAAGTGGGAAAATGTGAGTATTATATCTCAAAGTACTTAAATATCACTGTTTCGGAAGAGCTCTTGAGAGTTTATCTTTGATAGATAACCGATTTGATATAATGTGCTATATTTAATATTTTCCATTCCCCGAAGTGAATGGTACAAAGCACATATTTTCATTCCCTAAAGTGAATGAAATAAAACACATATTAAAAGGTGCATAATTATTCATATTTCTCATTTTTAAATGCAACGAAATAATGTGAGTATTATATCCGAAAGTACTAATATCATAGAAGGCTCCGATTGAGCAAATATGTTATTGTCAAATGGAACTTTATTCCATATTTACAGTGCATTATACTCATCAAAGTCGCAAGGAGACTTATTGAGTTTTAAATATATTTATAGAAATATATTGAGAATATTAGTCAAGGGGATGCTAACTATTTCAATATTACGAGTACAACTCAAAGCAATAAGAAAATCTTCACAAAATTACATGCACTATCATCCATATTATACTATAGAAGAATTAGTACAAATTGAAGCTCGTTCTATAGTAAACCAGATGTTTTCCAATAATTTTATTTGGCATGACCGGTTAGACTATCTCGATTCAATTGTGATGCGAAAATTTATTAACATTTCTCTATGGTCATTTATTAAAGAACTAAGATTTTCTTCAAGGTAATTTTTTATGTGATACTTGTTATCAAAGCAATCTGATTATTTAATCATTATCAACTAAGATACAATGTAAATCTATTAATTTTCTAGAATAGATATAAGGTGATATATGTGGGCCTAAACACCATTCTTACAGTCCATCTAGATGTTTTACGATTTTAATAGATGCATCGACTAGATGGTCATATGTATCCTTGTTATTAACCTACAACTTGGTGTTTGCGAGGTTACTTGCTTAATTGATAAAATTACGAGCACATTTCCAAATTATCTTATAAAAACAATCAGTCTTGATAATGTTGATGACATGTCATTTTACATTTAGTATCACTAATTCGCATCAAGACAACAAATGATCATAAGTTCTCCCTATCACAAATGGTTTTTGGTCAGAAACCAAATATTTCTCATCTTAGATTTTTTTTGGTGTGCGATATATATTCTAATTTCTCCACCATAATGCATAATCTACTTCAACATTTGAAAATTGCATTCAATATTGAATTATAAAGAATAAAAGATCTTATGTGATATTTTCATGAAGGAGAGTAAATACGCGTTGCACTTTTTTTTCTTTAACCGAGGTTTTGTCCCAATGGGTTTTCCTGGTAAGGTTTTTAATGAGGCAACATGTTATGCGTATCAAAGATGTGTGTACTCTTTTTCCTTCACTAAGAATTTTTTTCCACGGAGTTTTTATCTTAGTAAGGTTTTAACGAGGCACATTATCTTCATGGATATCCAAGGGGGAGTGTTATGAATATATTTATTTATGGTGGATATCCATATATTAAGTTAAACTTTAATGGGCTTTGGTATTAGGGTTTAATACCCATTGGAATTAGGATTTCCATCTTATGCCTATAAATATAGACTTTTGGCATAGCATTGTACACAACCCTACTTTGAGAATATAATAAAATCTCTCTCCCTTTTGTCTCTCATCTTTATTCTCTTATTTTATTATTGTTCTTTAGTTTATTTACAACAATAAATATAATATTTATAATTAGTTATTAGTATATTTGATTTAGCAATAAATATAATAATTATTATATGTTTATAATTTTTTTATATATTCAAATGTATAATTATAATAAATCATAAATATTCAAATATATAATATTGAACTATAACATTAAAAACTATATTCATTTATTTGTGTAAGAGTTTATAAAAGAAAAATATAAAAATTAAAACTAATAGGAAAATATATGTTCTATGAATTTTCAAACAAATATTTTTATTTTAATATTGGAAATTTTACCGGTTAAAATAAAAAATATCATAAGCATAGTTTTATAAATTATCAATTATAATAATTTTATAATCTATCAATCAAACACTATAATTTGGCGAAATTAGTTGGAGATAACAATTGTTTTTTTATTTAAAAAATATTGTTGATAGGAAAATATTTAAGGATCTATTATTGCTTTAACAGTGAATCGATTTTGAGGTTGGACTGCTTTCCTAACGATCCCATGGTGGAAAAAAATTATAAAATTTTGATGTCTACCAACATCCGACCTTAAGGATTGAAAAAAATTAAAATGTTAAGGTCGATTGGTGTTCAATCCGACTTCAAGAAAAAATATTAAAAAGATGGATGAGTTTAGATTAAATTCAATCTGACCTCATACGAAATTATTAGAAAAAAATAAAAATATATATGAAATCAATAGAAACTTCTTCCGACTTCATGTGTAAAAAATAGAATAGGTATGACTAAAAAAACAGAATAAGTTTGATCGGTTACACTAGATGAGAAAAGTGAATTATTTGACTGATAATTTTTATGGGAAATTTTGGACAGTAGTGGACGATAGTGAATGGTACCGTGGTGTTTGTTATTTTTTGGGAATATAGGTCTCATGCAGTGTGTTGTCAGATCTCATGCAGTGTATAATTGTATTATTTCATTGAAAAGTGGATGATATTGTGTTGTATTATTTTTCGGGAAGAGGGTATATTTTGGTTTATTAAACATTGGATGGATGATAGTGGTGTGTATTATTTTTTCAGAAAGAGGGTATGTCATATCTCGTGTAGTGTGTTGTCATGTCTCGTGCAGTGTGTAATTGTATTATTTGATTGAAAAAGTGAATGATATTGTGTTGTATTATTTTTCGGGAAGAAAATATATTTTGGTTTATTAAATATTGGATGAATGATAGTAGTGTGTATTATTTTTTCGAGAAGATAATATGTCATGTATCATGTAGTGTGTTGTCATGTCTCATGCAATGTGTAATTATATTATTTGATTGAAAAGTGAATGATATTGTGTTGTATTGTTTTTTCGAGAAAATGGTATATTTGGTTTATAAATAGGGGTTGATGAGAAGTAGAAAATTGTATAGAGGTGTAGAATTTTTTTTGGTAGAAGAACAAGTTTTAAAGATGTAAAAGAAGAGAAAGAGAAAGATTTTGAAAATATCTCGTGCAGTAAGTATGATTTTATTTATTTTATTATTTTTATTTATATATTATTATTTTAAGATTGGAATCTTACTTGTCTTTTTTCTCGAAGGATGACCTATCAAAATTCTATGTTGAGATTGCAAAATCGACACGTTTCTAGTGTTATGTTTGATGATATTGTAATTCTTTGTTAAGATATTTAATTTTATATTAGTATATTATTCTTTTATTTGTTATTGTTAACAATTTTTTAATATAATATAGGCAATCGAGGACACTTATAAGCATCACTTGAGCATGGGAAATAATGACCCTCATCCTACTATAATGCAATGGTTGCAAGCTGCTGGATTCTATCATGCCACATTTATTCGTGGTTACAAGTTAATTTCGGGCATAATAACAACATTGATTGAGCGTTGAAGACCAGAGACCCATACATTTCACATGTCTTGTGGGGAATATACAATCACACTTGAAGACGTGATGTTAATTGGGGTTCCGGTGAGTGAGCTTCCTCTTGTTAAGGAACCGGAGGAATCAACTGCCAAACTGTGTTATGATTACCTCTGTAAGGTTTCAACTGGAATCGAAGTTATAGGATCTCAGATAAAATTGAGTTTGTTACAAAGAGAATTTAAGCTTGGTAATACAATGCAAGATATTAGTTGCGCAAGTAAAGCTTATATTTTACAGCTCATTATCGGTATATTGATGCCAAATAAATCAGGTAATATGGTTCATACACGTTATCTACCTTATTTATTATATTCTTCAATAGATGGTAATTATAGTTAGGATTCTACGAGATTAGCCTTCTTATACCATGAATTTTGTAAGGTTGCACTTCTAAATAATAATGGTGTTAAAGCAAAAGGTGTTGGTGAATGTTTGCTACTGTTACAAGCTTAGGCATGAGAATGACTTCCCTTTTTTACACCGCTTACAAAAAGTTCTATAAATTTTTCTATCGTCAGCATTAAATATTTTAAATTTATATAAAAAATAATGTAAATTTTTTACGTATTTTAAGTAAATTTTAATATTAATATTACTTTAGTTCTAATATTATTAATGGGTATAATGTCTCATGAACATCAAAGATACTAAAATATCAAAGACCATAAACTTACATATATCAAAGATAATTTACTTTAATACATAAAAGATAATAAAACTATGAATTTCGAGGCATTAATATATAATTTGGCTCATTTGGACAATTTTTTTGAATGTTCAATACCCCTACATTTTGTTCATCTCTTAGGTTCTCCCGGCTCCCTATAATAAAGATTCATACTAGTATGGATACGAGTCGATGGAGGTTTGCCCTTTAGAGTTCTACAAAGTGCTGGATTTGGAAGACAATTGTCAAGCTCTACTGTTGGCCAATATTGTGAATTCGCACTAGGTGGGAACTCATATTTATAAATATTTACTGTTTTATGCAAGTTGAAGCATTCATCCACAAAACTGTATGGGTCAACCCCTCTAGACATACATATTACGGTTGCATGCTTACACGAATAATGTCATGCTTGGAACTCACCATAGTCACACCATCATCTTCTAAATTCGACTCGAAATATTTGTCGGTGTCCTCCTTCGTTGTTGAGCGTCAAATCTAAAACATAAAAAATCTGACCGTTTAGGTCGAACCCGTGAACAACCAACGATCTTGCCGGTTTCTACGCTTTTTTCATTTCTTTGACAAGATCATGAGCCCTAACTTGTCCTCTATTTATCATAGATTGAATTTCTGAACCTTTATCCGACCAAACTTTAGCCAACCTACAATACGTCTCCCTCACCAAGCTTGTTATTGGAAGATGTCTTGTTCCTTTTAATACACCATTTATGCACCCTACCATTTATGCTCCCTCACCAACTTTCTCTCGAAATTGAGTTGTAGTTCATAATCTATTTCAGATGATATTCTGTTAGCATAAAAAATTGAATGACTACATAAATTATAATAAAAAAAATACTTACCCATGCCTAAAATTGCACTGCGAAGGTGTGATTTTTCTATTCCTCAATGACGTTCTTGCTAATATGACGTAAGCAATAGGCTAGATAAGCATGCGGAGGGTTCCATCCACTGTTCAGACGATCAATTGTTTCTAAAAGGTCTGTTGCTCTATCAGAAATCAAGCAAAAGCCATCTTCTCGTATGACATGTTGACGTAAATTACTTAGAAAAAATTTACAAGTATTAGGAGACTCTTTTTTCTAAATGAACCCGAAACTTCAAATCTAACACACAACACAACATTTAACGCAACACTTCACATACAGGTTGATTTATGCTCTGCAATCATGATTCCAACATCGATATCATCTTTAAAAGCTATTGTAGAATATCAAACCGAGTCATCGCATGCCTTTCACCGGTGCCGCAAACGAACAATCTCAGACTCTATTTTTTTCTTCCATCTCCTGCTTCAACTCTCAAAGGGAAATGTTTTTGGAAAACCCCATCTTTTTTGTATTTCTCGAGTCAAAGACGACACCAATATTAGTTTTTACAATTTTTCCACTGTAATGAATAACAACCATAAAAAAAATTGCTCATTGTATCTAATAGTTCAAAAAAATACATTTTCAAATAATAATATAGAAACCAAAACTATCATAATTATGTAAAAGATCACTATGATTTTTCAAATTAAAAACATACTAAAATACAAATAATCAAACAAACAACATAAATATTTAAAAGATAAAATAAAAACTATGAATTTGTTTCTCATCTGTTTTTTTCTTCTTCACACAAATCCTCAATTTCTTATAAATTCTACTATCCACCTTACTTATATAAAGATAAAAATACTCATCAGACAATATTTTTTACGATTTTATCCCTATAATCCAATAACAAGACATTCAAAATTTAAAGTTATTACCCCTACATAACTTTTTAAATAATTAATAATATATTTTAGATTTTTAAGCAATTTTTAGTCAAAGATTTAATAATTCGAGATCTAACAATACATTTTTTCAAATCACTTTTCAGATTTTTTGATATCTTTATCAGACCACTATTAAATTATTTTTCGAAAAAATGATTCAAAACATATGTAGTCATTGCTTTCTGGATGTAAGAATTTTTTATTATTTATGTTATGAAGTCGGATTGCTTTCCCCTAGACTTTAAATTTTTGTCCACGAGTTCGAATTGAATTAAATTCAAAATCATCTAATTTTTTAATATTTTTTTCTTGAAGTCTGATTAAACACCAACCGACCTCAACGTTTTAATTTTTTTTCAATCCTTGAGGTCGGATTGAAGGCTGGTAGAGTTCAAAATTTTATAATTTTTTTCCACCATGAGGTCGGTATGATTCACTGTTCAAACAACTATAGATCCTTAAATATTTTCCTGACAACAATATTTTTTTTAAATAAAAAAAACAATAGTTATATCCAACCAATTTCGCCCTATAATTTTATATTCTTGTCAAATAAATCAAAATAATGTAACATTCCCAATAATATATCAAGTAATGAATCATTTCAAGAATTCTATTATCGAGGATAATGTTACATTTTATGAACCAAACACTCTGTAGGGTTTTATGATTTTTAGAGTTTAGGGTTTATGTTAGTTGTTTAAAATTTAGGTTTAATATTGGTTATGATTTAAAAATATCCGTAATCTTGAGAGTTTAGGGTTTATGTTTGTTGTTTAAAATTTATGGTTTAATATTGGTTAGATTTAATTACATCAAACACTAAATTAATTAGAAGTGAAAAATGGGACGGGTCAAGGACGTTTTTAATTCTCTATTCTGTCCCCAACACTTATGGATATGGTTTTGGGGAATCCCCATTAAATATTTTGGGGGATCATCTTCATATCTATCCTATCTTCGCCATTTTCTGTTATTTCTTGTATCCAAAAATATACAAAACTTAAAAAAAGAGTAATCTACATAAATAGCTATTGAACTTTTAGATCAAATTCATTTTGGTCATCATACTTTTAAAATATTCGATAAGATCAGTAAAATTTTAGTTCACATTAGATAAGGTTACCGAATTTTGAGTTCGTATTTAATAAGATTCTTATCGTTAACTTCTGTTAGAAGTTGTCGTTAATATACATTTCTCCTTAATAAAAAATGGGTAAACTATGATAATCATCACTAAACTTTCTTCACACTCTTATTTTGGTCACTAAAGATTAAAATTTTTAATATAATAACTTAACTATTAAATTATTAATATTTTGGCAACTCTCAAATGAGATGGTTATACAAATTAAAAACTTTGATTCCTTAAAAAAATTATGAAAATATATTTTTTATTTTTCTTATTTAATTTATCATATTATCATATTTCAAATTTTAATAAGAAAATTAAAAAATATTACACGAATCAAATATTTCAATTATCCAATTTAATTGGTATAATATAATCGAAAATTTAATAATTTAAAATTAATAATTAACAAAAATAATTTTTAAAGATTAATCTAACCTTATTTTGGTACAAACTTTTAAAATAAACTATTTTGATTTGATTATAGTTCACAATTTTTTTAAAAATTAATTAAACGTCATTATCTATTATATAAAATATTTTTAAATTATATATATTAAAATATCTTATAGTCTAGTAATTTTGATACCCTTATATTTTTTAAAATAAGTTTTAGCTCTAATTAAAAATAATAGGTGTGAAATTTCAATTTTTGACTTTTTAGTTGTTTTTACACTTTTTCATAACCAAATAATTATTAGATTTATCTATTATCATATTTGATATTTTAATAAACAAAGTAAAAAAATCATTTTTAGAATTAAATATTTCGATTAACTCGTTAATATTAATTGGTACAATATAAGATCGATAATTGAATAATCTAAAATTAAAAATTAATAAAAATATTTTTAAGGATTAATGAATTTTTCTATTTATATAAATATGTCATTTTAGAGTGACCAAAATACAAAAAATTCGAAAACTAAGTTATTGAAATAAATTTTTTAACTTTTAATAACAAAAATAGGAGTGATAAGAAAGTTGAGTGATGATTATTTCAATGAATTAAAAAGATTAACCATGTTATTTGAGATTGACCAAAATATTAACAATTCAAAAATTATATTATTGAATTAAAATTTTTTAAACTTTAGTTACTAAAATAAGAGTGAGAAGAAAGTTGAGAGATGATTAGTGTAATTTACCCATTTTTTGTTAAGGAGAAATGAACATTAACTTCAACTTATGACGGAAGTTAACGGTAGGGACCATATCGAATTAGAACTAAATATTTGGTGAACTTATCAAATTTAAACTAAAAGTTAGATTACTGTATTGAATATTTTAAAAATATAGTGACCAAAATGAATCCACCCTAAAAGTTCAATGAGCATGTATGTCATTTACCCTTAAAACATATAATCAACATTAAATCTTTAAAATTATAAACATACAAATTGTAACACCCTTGACCCAGTGCCACATCGGGTCTCTGGCCCAAAACCTGTATTTCAAAATTTCTTTTCAAAATCCCATAAAGACGGGTCCAAATCCATTTCCATCATAATATAATAAAGTTCAAATCCATTTTAAAACATAAATTCGAGTAAGTTAAAGTAGTGGAACTACAAAATATTACAAACCGTTTAAATACATTCGACAATAAATAAAACATAGTTACAAATTACACATATAGGGTCCTACAAGTACGAATGCCTACTATGCCTAAAACAGTACTCTGACAACAGATATCAATGTTGAACCCACCACGATGATGCTCCTCTGAAAGCTTCCTTAACCTACGCACGAAAACATATTTCGAACGCTGAGCTACTAAAGCTCAGTGGGTACTCGACCAACCAGTCCACATCAAGCATAGCATAAAATAAGCATAGCAACATATATGATGACATGGCATGAGTACGATGGCGCTACCATAACCGCCTAAACACATGATATCAATATCGGCACATAGCATATGCATGACAAGAGAAGACCACACAACATCTCAAGTTCTTAACTCGTATTTATATCTCATATATATACTTATATATATATATATCGGTGTCCATATCACCTCATAGTAGTATAGAAGTAGGGGGACCCATCAGCACTAAGCAAGGACCGTGGCATGCCACTCCATATAATCCGCTAAGGAACCCATCAGCACTAGCAAGGTTATCAGTTTTACATCTCATATAATAATTACTCTAGTAACCCATCAGCACTAAGCAAGGTTACCAGATTATCTCATAATCATATAATATATACTCTAGGCAACCCATCAACACTAAGCAAGGTTCCTAGTAAGCCACGTGACTCGAATAGGTCACACGAACCCTTAATGGTTCTACATACCGGTTTACACCACTAAACTCCAATTATTATTCAATTATCTCTTTAACTAGGCTAGGTGTTTATTTCTCGGTCTAATATTCATTTTAAGGTTTAAACAAGTCTTTGGAACTTCTAAAATAGCATTGTGAGACTTTACCATTTTTCCACAAGAACTTGGGCCAATTTGCCTGGGTATCGATACCCCTATTTGGAGTATCAAAACACGAGGTATCGATAGCCTTCCAAAGGGGTATCAAAACCTCGGTATCGATACGAGTATCAAACCGTTTGACCATTTCAAAGTCAACAAAAAAAGGGACATGCCCGCTTCGATACTGGTATCGAACCAGAAACCTCACTGGAAGACTCGGTATCGATACAAGTATCAAACCCTTTGACCTTACTTCAAAGTCAACGAAAGAGAACCAACCTGCTTCGATACCGGTATCGAACCGGGAAGGTCACTAGACAACTCGGTATCGAAACGACTTGCCCACGTTTCGATACCCCTGCACAAAATATGCAATTTTGCTTATTCTACCACTTAGAACCCTATCCAAAATCAATCCATTCATTCTTAAATTGATCCTAGACTTTAAATAAGTGATCCTAAGCATGTTTACATCATTTTTATGAGTTTTCATCAACATACACATATACACATAATTCGCCATTAAAGTCCACCTAAAGCTACCAAGCATACCATAACAAGCAACAACCATGCATTTAAGCTTAAAACATGATATGCATGATGATTAAGAGTTGGAAGAGAACCAACCTTAAGCAAAAACAACAACAAAGGCAACAAACCTGAGCTCCAAGCTCAACCTCAGGATTTCTTCTTCCTCAAGCTTGATGATGGCTCTTCCACTTGTCTCTGTACAAAGGGAAAGATAACAACTTAGAACCAATCTAAGATGATCCTCAAGCTTAAAAACACTAACAAACTAGGATTTAAGCTCTCCAAAAACCAAATCATGTAATCCACTCAAAACCTCTCTTAAACATCCGTCCCTACCAAACCAACACTTTCTTACCTTGTTTTATAGATCCTTGAAAGCCCTACAACATTTCCTTCAAGCCAAAAACGGGATTTCTAACAAAACTGATAAAGATTTTACCTTTTACTCTTCCTTTCCTTGCCACAAAGATAGAGAAAAATGAAGAAAAGAGAGAAAAGATGAAGTCATTCTCTGCAAGAGAATTAAAACCCCAACAATCTTGTCTTCACATTTAGACATTTACCAAAATGTCCCTCCAAACCAAACCCAACTTAAAACTCAACAACTTAAGGCCCAAACTACACAAACCCAGGGCCCAAAACCAAAGCACAAACCCACCGGGTTAACCCGACAATCTGATCCGAATTCGGGTTGTGACACAAATGATAAATTTAAATTTTACCAACAACAAATAAAGAATTTTAAAACTATAAAACGTGACTAAAATATTAATTATTAAAACACGAAAGCTTGTACAACCTTTAAAAGAAAATTTATAACTAATAATCTATGATTCTAAATCATGATCCATTTGTTCTAAAAGAAACTAGATTCGATATTTTTTTTAACCATATAAATTATCTCTTGTAATTTTACTTGTACAATTTATGTCAAATTTTTGAAGTCGATGCCATTGTTATTTTTAGAAACAATATCTACTCTTTTTTTCTAATCTTTGTTCACTCAAATAATTAATAATGTCTAATATATAATTTAAAATCAAGAAGCGTTTGCTTAATCTAGACTTCTTTATGGTTATAAAAAATATAAGTCTCACTTGTTAATTCATCTTGTAGAAGTTTTGGTAATTTTTTTTTGAAAATCATTACTAAAACTGTTTTTTAAGAAATCTTGTTAATTTTTTTTTTAGACTTTTCAACATTCAAATATTCCTATATTTTTAAAATACATATAAAAATCAATTATCGTATATTTTAAATAAAATTAGACTGAATGACATTTACAACGATGTATATATCATTTTCTAATTATATTTATAGAATCTACGGAGAATTTTTAAACTTGTTTCAGTTGACCATACTCAAATAATGAAAGATCATATTTTTGTTGAAAAATGGGTAAATTACCCTTATGATCATCAAATTTTATAAAATATTAGAGATCTCAGTGGAAATTTTTGAGGATCCTCACCCACATTTGAGTTTAGGGGATAAAACTTTCCCATCCTAATCCTCATCCCCGTGAATAAAAATTTCGATTATTTTTCATACTCATTGATTCGAATCTTAACAATATTTAATTATTCTCTCATCCCTAAAATTCATAATATTTAATTTAAAAAATACAATTAATTGCATTACATAAAACTTATGCCGTGTAACAAAATCCTAATATCTAATATAATCAAATGGTTTTGTTTTCTGCAATCATATTGAAATCAATACTCTCGATATGCAGTCCTAATCCTCCTCTAATAAAAATTCCATAATTTTCGGGTCAAAATATCATATTAAAACAACAACCAATATTCTATAATCATCAATTTTATTGATTTAATTTTATTTATTTATAATAACAAAATCCTAATATCTAATATAATCAAATGGTTTTCTTTTCTACAATCATACTGAAATCAATATTCTCGATATGCAGTCCTAATCCTCCTCTAATAAAAATTCCATAATTTTCAGGTCAAAATATCATCTTAAAACAACAACCAATATTCTATAATCATCAATTTTATATGATTTAATTTTATTTATTTATAATTTTTAAGTATTATTATTAAGTAGAAAAATTAAAAATATATTAATATAAATTTTCTCATCATTTTTTGAAACATCAACACATGTAACAAAAAAAAAATAAGTACGTCAGAGATTTTTAACATTCTCATAATATCATATGAATCCGGCCAAAACAAGAAAAATGAAACAATGAATAGTATTTTTCATATAATTTTAATATATGAAAAATATATAATATTATAGGCTAGAAAATTGAAACGCTAAATATAAGGGAGGATGAATTTTGAGAAAAGCAATGAAAATTTTGAAAGATATTTTTTTTCTACTTAATGTATAATCATAATTTTTAGAGGTTTATCTTCGTACTGTTTTAGCTTACGGACGTCCTAAGACTTTCTAATGATGGACAATCCCTTTCGATAATAATCTTTTATCTTTTGGCCGTGCATGATAAATTGAAAGGCTTTTGTTTGCAAATAAAAGTCTCATTTATGTAAAGAAAAAAAAAGAAAGAAATATATCAATTTTAAGAAATAGGGGAAGACTTCGCCCTTGAAAATGAAGGAAGAATTTGTTTTCTAAAGAGAAAAAAAGTATTTTGGTTTACGGTTTTGGTTTACTAATACCGTCAAGTGAAAGGTTAACACATACACAAGTGTTATGATTCGCACCAATATAGACGAGGATAGAGAATCAACCATGGCTAGATTTCTCATTAGATTGAATCAAAAATTTAAAGATGTAGAATTGCAACACTATGTTGAAATTTAAGATATGGTGCACATGAAAATAAAAGTGAAACAACATCATCGAAAAATCTTTCCCAAGACTATCGATACCACAGAGCCTAAATGGATTAATGCTCAAAAGAACACTACCCTACAAATCTGAAAGGTAGTTGAAGTATCCAAGCCAAAACGAACAATGATGAACATTAGTCGAGGTAAGCAAGAAAAAAATAGGAGCGTTCAAGTGATTGGGACTTATCACATTGGCTAACAAATGTCTAAACCACAATATTATATTGCTTTCGATAACAACGAATTCACATAGGACCATGAAGATAATATTAATTAGGAACCCAAGCAAGAAGAAGAAGATATTGAACCTATTGTTGATGAAGAACTTTTAATAGTGAAACAAATCCTTAATGCACAAATGGTTGAGAAACAACAACAGAGACATTTTTCATACTCAATATCATGTCAACAATAAGGTTTATTTCATGATCATAGACACAAGAAGTAGTACAATGTGATCAACATAATTGTGGTGGACAAATTAGGCTTGAAAACTTTAAAGCATCTTGCACCTTACAAACTTCAGTCGTGATTGAGGAGAATTAAAAGTCATTAGATAAGTTCTAATTCCTTTCTCAATTGTCAATTATAAAGATCAAGGTATGTGCGACGTTGTGTGTATGAATGCCAACCATATTCTACTCAAAATACCATAATAATATGATAAAAGGACCATGCATGATTGTTTCACCGATCGTTATTCTTTCAAGCATAGATGAAAGAAGATTGTTCTTACACAACTCACTCTGAAACAAGTACAAGATGATCAAAATTTGATGACGAAAAGTGTAGAGTCTTGAATGAATGAAGGAGTCAAAAATAAGTTCAAAGAGGAGAAAATTAAGAATTCAAGTTCTAACACCAACAATGAAATGATTAGAGAATGTCTTTTGTTATGTCCTATGATCAAGTATGATTTTTCTAACATTATACAAGATTTTGTGCTTTCTTTTGACTTTTAGGAAGAGAAATTAGAGAAAGCAATCCATGGAAGGATGTATCAAGAGTTCAGTTACCCCAATAATAAATAAATAAAAGATTGTTCAAAAATAAAAAGCTTTGATTTGACGGTAAATCACTTTAAAGAAGGATATGATGTGATCCTATTTAGCATAGTACTCGGTTTCACCATAATTTCATCTTGCCTTATAAGGATGAAAATTGAGGGAGTTCTTTTTTACTTTCTTTACCTTTACCTTAATCAAATCTTTATTTTACTTATAGTTAAGCATGTACGTTTCAAATTAATCAATCATGTTACTTATATCCATATTAAATTTAATTGTAATTTCACGCACAATGTATTTAGTTATCACCATATTTTTCATACTTCAAACTATATACTCTATATATTAAACATGTATACCTTAACCTAAGTTAACCACATCTTTACTTTAAAATTTGTTCTCTTAAGTATTTTTACTTATGACATTTATGTTGTTTGTAGGATATCACAACTCACATGAGCGAGGGATGGATTGAAGGGCAATCTCATATTTCATTGTCCAACTCGTGATAAGCTTAATTAGCTCAAATTAGCTCCAAAGTCTTTATTTTAGGTAGAAGAATACAAGCTATTTTGAGTTCTAATTCAACTCCAATAGCTCAAAATACCACTAGTCAGATCACTTGGGAATTTTTCGGCAAGCCTTCCAAGATCATTATGTGAGACCTGAATATCTAACAAAATGCTGAAAAAACTTCATGAAGTTAAAACAAACCGATATGACTGTAAACGACTATGAGATAGCGTTTATGCGGCTTCTTCAGTATCTCCTAGGTTTGGTTACTAAAGAGAAGTAGAAATGTGAGTGGTTTCTAAGAGGAATTCGGGTACTGATTAAGTTCGGGTGTCCTTGAATCATGATACTAACTATATGCAGATCACCTGACGAGCTAGAATAGCTAGAAGACAATCAATTGTATTTGTTCAATATAGTCACGAAAATCAATCCAAAAAAAAGGGCAAAGATGAGTTTGAGTATCAGAGCTCTTCTCAGGCAATACAAACAACTTTTTTTTGTTCCAACTGTTAGTGGTGGTGGTTTCACTAGTACCCATGGGTTGCCACAATGTTATTTTTTCAAGAAGTGATATTTTGGTGAATGTAGGAGGAAGAGTGGAGCTTGTTTTCATTGTGGATCTTTTTAGCATAGCTTTAAAGACTATCCTATTTCACCTCCATCTGCATCTGTTTTGTGCCAATTTCAGGCTTCAGTACAAACCCATACTAGGGGAAGAGATCAGGGTAAACCTTCTACTTCAAGTGTTGGTGGTAGGGGTAGATCTGCTCAAATAGAGGATCAACTAGATCATGCTTAACTCAGTCAGGGTTGGTTTATTCTATCAGGATACATGACGATCGCGATGAGCCAGATATGATTGCTGGTACTTTTTCTATTCATGCTATTTCATATTTTTCACTTCTAGATAATGAATCTACCTATTCGTATATTTCTATCTCGATATATGGTTACCTGGAAACTCCGATGGAAGTTACTAGTAGTTCAGTCATTGTTTATAGTCCTATAGTTAATCCTGTTGAGGTTACCAAAGTTTATAAAAATTGCCGTCTTGAGGTTGAAGGGGAGATCTTTCTAGCTAGTCTGACTTAGTTACATTTTGGGGAGTTCAATCTTATACTCAATATGGATTGGTTCTTAGTCCACATACTTAATCTAGATTATTAAAGGAAAAGGGTGACTCTGAGGAATTTTGATGATCGTGAGGTGATTCTTATTGGTGAACGTAGAGGTTTTTTTATCCAATATCAGCTTTGAGATCTTTCCGACTAATCTAATAGAGTTACCTTTTGGGGAGTTCGATCTGATACTCAATATGGATTGGTTGTCAGTCTACATAATTAATCTATATATGAAAGGAGAAGGGCGACTCTGAGGACTTTTGATGGTCATGAGGTGATTCATATTGGTGAACGTAGAGGTTTTCTATCCAATATTATATCGGCTTTAAAATAAGAAAAGATGATCAGAAACGATCAATTGTTTATCTTTCTTACATCCTTGATCTGAGATAGGCTGATTCGGGGATGTATAAAATCTGAGTGATAGATTTTCTAGACGTATTTCCGTAAGAATTATTGGGTATACCACCTAAGCGTAAGGAGGTTGAGTTTGACATTGATTTTTATTTAGGGATGACCCTTGTGTCTATGGCACCCTACCTGATGACTCCGAATAAGCTTAAGAAGTTAAAAGTTCAATTACAAGAACTTCTGGATAGAGGATTTATTCGAACCAATGTTTCTTTGTAGGGAACCCCTATTTTGTTTGTTAAAAAGAAAGATGGGTCACTTCATCGATGATTTGGTTATTACCAAATCAATGTTAAGGATTCTGATGTGTTTAAAATAGCCTTTTAGACACGTTATGATCATTACGAGTTTCTTGTGATGCCATTTAGACTCACTAATGCTATTATTGCTTTCATAGACATGATAAATAAAGTGCTTTAACCATATTTAGATCAGTTTTTTGTGTTTTTTATTGACAATATCTTTGTCTATTCTAAAACCGAGGATGAACATGAGGAGCATATTCGTATTGTTTTACAGACTCTAAGAGAGAAACAACTTTGTGCAAAATTAAGTAAGTTCGAGTTCTTGTTATCAGAGGTTGTGATCTTGGGACATATTTTTCAGCTAAGGGTATTCATGTTGATCTGACGAAAATTGAAACTATTTTGGTTAGAAGCTGACAATAAATGTTTCATATATTCATAGGTTTTTAGGTTTGGTTGGTTATTATCGAAGAATTCTTAAGGGTTTCTCTACTATCGTTGCACCATTAACCAAACTTCTAAGGAAAGATTTCTCGTTTGTTTGGTCTGAGTCTCAACAATCTAGTTTTGAGAAACTTAAATCTCTTTTGATCAAAGCACTAGTTTCGATATAGATCACAAGAGTTTGAAGTATCGTCTTACCTAGAAATAGTTGAACCTAAGGCAACAACGTTGGATAGAGTTGTTGAAGGACTATGATTGCATCATAGAGTATCACCCTGATAAGACGAATGTGTTCGTCGATGCTTTGAGTCGGAAGTCCATATCAAATATAAGATCCATGTTTGCTCGGTTGAGGATGAACGATGTGGAGCCCATGTTAGTTTAAGAGATAAAAAGGACACAAGTGCTTGATGAGGAGTTGGTAGCTCAGATGGAGGCAGTTTAGAGAGGTGAGGCATCAGACTTTGAGGTACGGGATAGTGGATTCGTATACTTCAAGGTTCGTTTCTACTTTATAGGATCTAAAAGACCATATCTTGAGGGAATCTCACCATAACCCATTTTTTGTCCATTTGGACAGTAACAAGATGTACCAAGATCTTCACCTTTCTTTTAGTGGCCTTGCATGAAGAAAGATGTTTTTAAGTTTTTGACGAGGTGTTTAGTGTGTCAACTAGTGAAAGAGAAACATCAGGTTCCTTCATGTTATCTTTAGACTATCCAGATTCCACAGTGGAAGTGAGATCAAGTGACCATAGACTTCGTCACTGGGTTACCGATAACGTTAAGAAAACATGATGTTGCTTGGGTCATTGTTGACCAGTTGACTAAGCCGGCTCACTTCTTAGCGGTAAGGATGGACTTCAGCTTGGAAAAGTTGGCACAGTTGTACATAAAGGAGATCGCAAGGTTGTACGGTATACCCTTATCGATCATATAGCATAAAGATCCAAGGTTCACGACAAGGTTGTGGAAGTCTATCCATAAGGCTTCGGATACCAAGTTACATTTCAATACAACTTTTCATCCTCAGACCGATATAGTATGAGTGATTCATTCAAATCTTGGAGTATATGCTTAGATATTGTGTTGTGGATTTTTCTCGAAGTTGGGAAGAATAGTTGCAGCTTGTGGAGTATGCTTACAATAATAGTTATCATTCTAGTATCAGAATGGCTCACTTTGAGTCCTTGTAAGGGAGTAGATGTAAGGAACCTTTATGTTGGACTGAGCTTACAGAGAGAAGGATAACGGGTTCCAAGCTTGTTAAGCAAAGAGAAGAGAAAGTATAGATCATCAAGGAAAAGATGCAAGTGATAAGTGCTCAACACACTATCACTTTTTACTCCTTTTATGGGCATTAATCATCAAATATACACCCACTCGGACCAATGCATGTGCTTAATGTGATATATTTAGAAGTTATATTCATACAGATAATATTTACAAAAAAATGCACGTTTTACTGCGTTTTCATATCTGTGCAGGAGAACCATTACCGCAGCAGGGACAAGGCCGAGGCAGGACCTGATGCCGAGGAAGCAGCAAAAAGACAGGAAGCAAGACTATAGGCGATGGAAAGACAAAAATCCAAGGAACGTGTCTGGACTTGAGGCCCATGGATCGGAGCTGGCTAGCATAAGGAAAAGCCCAAAGGAAGACCACGCGGGAAAACCCCTTAGCCAAAGCAAACTTGGAAATATATTATTATTATGTACTTGACTTGTTCCCTACTCCAAGTTGTATTCTACTTAGGAAAGGTTTGCCCTAGGTCTAGCCTATATAAGGACCTAGCCACCCAATGTACAATATACGAAATACCTAGGGAGAGAGCCGATTTCTACTCTTGTTTCTTTCCTCTCCATTATGTTCTAAACCTTCTTAGGGATTAGGTGAAGGTTGTCCAGTATTTGTGAGAGGAGATTGTACTTTGTCTTTGATTCAATGCAATAAAGTTATCAAGGTTTGCTTATCCTTTGTTATTCCTTGTTTTCACAATTGAGCTCGGGAGAGGATATTGTGAATCATCCATTTATCTAAGCTCGGGAGAGTTAGATTCACGAAAGGGGTAAGTACGGTGTTTCAATCGCGAAATACTAACTCAGCCTAGGGATAGGTTAAGAGTTTCAGCGGCTAAAAGAAGTGTGAGATTGGTTGGTAAGTATAATTGGTTCACGTTGGGAGGTATCATCAAGGACTAGTCATCAACACCACTCTGACTTAGGGATAAACGGAGTAATCCAAGGACACTTTGCCGAACTTTGGTAAAGTCTGCCCATGAGCAAGGGATTGCCGCGGCAGACAGTAATGTCGCTGCCAAGGCAGTAATCTGCAGTGCTGCCGAGACAGTGATATACGATTGCATTGGACAGAGACAAGTCAATCAAATCCACAATACGACGCAACTGGATCCTAACCCATCTCTCTCTACTATTTCAACTCTTTATTTCTATTTAGTTATTTTAGTTTAGATAAATCAAATCAACTCATTTGTGTTTTTATTTTTTTACAGAACAAGAAGGTGAAGAAAGCATATTAAGTATACCGGTCCCTGAGGAGACGATAACTCGATAAAATACTTATCACTTATTACTTGCGATGTGTCCACTTGCACTAAACGCGCACTTTTGACACGCGACAAGTTTTTGGCGCCGTTGCCGGGGACTGGCAACTAAATTTTGTTTTCTTTATTTTCTTGTTTATTTTTATTTTACTTTTGTTTGTTTTGGTGTATGACCAGGGCCAATCCAACCAACCCCTTGTACGAGTTAGATCCAGAGATCGAAAGAACAAGGCAAAAGTTGAGGAGACAGATCCAAGGAGCCATGGCAGAACACCTGGCAGGACAAAATTTACCTCCCGGCAATGGAGGACTACCGCCGCCACTTGGGCTGCGGCAGCTCACTGTCAGAGACTTCTTGGAAGAGGACTTAAACGGATTAAACCCAGGAGTCGTTACACCAGAGATTGAAGCAGACCATTTTAAACTCAAACCCGTTATGTTCAATATGTTAAATACAATTGGACAATTTGGTGGGTCTGCAACTGAAGACGCAAGGCAGCACCTCAAGTCCTTCACGGAAATCTGCAACTCTTTCAAAATCCAAAGAGTCCATGAAGATGTCTTACGATTAAAGCTATTCCCCTATTCACTGAGGGATAGGGCAAAAGCTTGGTTAAATAGCATTCCAGTAGGATCTATTGGATCTTGGAGTGAACTTTGCCGTGATTTCATTACTCGTTTTAATCCCACTAATTTATATGATAGAATCCATAATGAAATTACTTCTTTTCGACAGGCAGAAGACGAACCAATGTACGAGGCATGGGAACGCTACAGGGAGCTATTGCACAAGTGTCCTTTGCATGGATTTCCCCTATGTACACAAGTGACAATGTTTTACAATGCCACGAATGCCCCGACAAGGATGATGTTAGATGCCTCGGCAAACGGAACACTCCTGGATAAAGCACCTGAGGAAGCTATTGAAATATTGAATAAACTCGCAAAGAATGACTTTCAGTTTCCTACATCTAGGTGAGGAGGAGTAAGACGCCAAGCCACGGTACATGAATTAGACTCATCAAGTTCAGTGGCAGCACAATTGGCCTCTCTTACCAAGATGGTGCAAAACCTGCAGTTACAACAAAATACCCGTGAGGTTAAGGTAATTGATTAATATTGTGACTTATGTGGAGATAACCACAATTCCTCTGATTGCATGAATCAAGAAACTGGTATGTATGTTGGGAACTACAACCGCAACAATGCGATGTCCAATACATACAACCCCTCATGGAAGAGGCATCCAAACTTATCATGGAGCAAACTAAACAATGCCTTAACCCAATCACCCAACCTTCGGGATATCAACAACCGATGCCGCAGCAGCAAGCCCAGCAACCGATGCTGCAGCAGCAGATGTAGCAGCAACCGGTAAGTTCATTGGAGGACACGCTAAAGGCCTTCATGATGAAAACTGAGTCATACATGGCAGAGAATAGAAAATTCATCAAGAGGACAGATGCCTTCATGAATAGAACTGAGATGAGGTTGCAAAATCAATAAGCGACCATAAAAACGCTGGAAACTCAGGTTGGGCAGTTTGCTCAATGCATAAACACTAGACCACAAGGAGGCCTACCTAGCAATACTGAAGTTGCTAAGGTAATGAGCCATGAACAGTGCAAAGCAATCACTACTAGGAGTGGTCTAAAGCTAAAGATCCCAGAGAGCCAAATTCAATCAGCGGATCAAGCAAAAGAGGAGGCCGAGCAAACTGAAGATGACCACACTGTCCCGGCAGAGAGCACTGCAGCTCCTGAGCAGCCTGCCGAGGTAGCAACAACTCTAGTGGTTCCAGGTATAAAATTTCAAATTAAAGAAACCCTGGATGAGATGAGACCACCACCACCTTTCCCACAAAGGTTGAAAAAGCAAAAACAAGACCAGCAATTCAAGAAGTTCCTCGACATCTTGAAGCAAGTCCACATCAATATACCTTTCGTTGAAGCTATTGAACAAATGCCGAACTATGCCAAGTTCTTAAAGGACATGGTGTCAAAGAGGAAACGAATAGGTGAGTTTGAGACAGTGGCTGCTACCGAGGGATGCATGGCAATGCTGCACAACCGCATGCCACCAAAGTTAAAAGATCCTGGTTGCTTTACTATACCTTGTGCGATAGGTAAGGATTATGAAGGTAAGGCCCTATGCGACCTTGGAGCAAGCATAAACCTCATGCCCAAATCAGTCTTTCAAAAGCTTGGAATTGGAAGGATGGATCATATGTGCAACCTGAAGGCAAAATCGAGGACATACTGGTAAGAGTAGACAAGTTTATTTTTCCTGTTGACTTCCTTATCCTTGATTGTGAAGCAGATGACAATGCACCGATCATCCTTGGGAGACCTTTCCTTGCAACTGGACGCACCCTCATTGACGTGGAAAAAGGAGAGTTGACAATGCGGGTCAATGACCAACAAGTCAAACTCAACGCATTCCACAACTTAAAGAAGTATGATGATCCAAAGGAGTGCAAGGCCATCCACACAGTAGACAATAAGATATCCTGCCTAGGCAGTCTGCTCGGCAGAATATTCGGCAAAAAGATTAAGCCCAATGTGGATGCACATACAGCAACAAGGAGTGGCCCACAACCGATACACAAATTGGGCCAAAGGGAGAATAATTTTTGGAGATGCATTTGCATGCTCTCCACCAGTAACATGACCTCTCTCCTTTTCTTTATTATTATATTAGGATTAGTTAGTTTATTTTTATTTTTTTATTTTCTCTAATTATTTTCGCTTTCAGTATTTTTCTTTTGTGTGTTTTATTTAGGAAAAAAAAGCAAGAATAAAGGAGAAATAGTTCACAGCAGGAACTCTGCCGAGACAATAAAACAGTGTTAGGGCCGCAGCAGTCCCAACGGGCAAAATAGTGTAACGGCTAGTCTGCCGAGATTCCTGCCGCGGCAGAAAAAGGAAACGGTTATAAACGGCTAGTGGTCTCAACGGTCACAAGGCTGAGGCCTATATAAGAAACTCCTTCCTCTTGAACTATTCACTCTTGCCTTCTTTTTCCTTTAGTATTCATAACAATCTCTCTCTCACATTACTCTCTACTACTATTCTTCGCTAAATTTCAGATTCTTTTCAAGAAAACCTCCAAGAACTCACATCTCTCAATTCTTGATGGCAACATACAAGCGATTCGCCCCAGCCAACGTTGAAGATTGTTTCAACCGATCTTTCATCGCTAAGCAACTTTGGGAAGAACAAGGTTTCCAACATGCGGACGAAGAGAACTACGGTATTGAGCACTACCTATATGACAGAATTCAGTACCAAAATTGAGAAATTTTTTGTCTTCAACCTTCCAGGCGAATGCCACAATTGTCCGGGAGTTCTATGCGCACGGGCCCAGCAAAGACTCCCTCTTTGTTCATTGCCGCGGCAGACCAGTCCAGCTCGATGCCGAGACAATTAACAAGCTCTACGGCCTCACCCCTGCCAGTGACATTCACGTCGAATTCTTGGTAGAAATCACTGCCGAGGACTATGAACTCATCAAAGACGATATTTGTTACGGGAACACCCCATGGGAAACCGGTACCCGATGAGGATCCGTAACAAGACAAAGCCTAAAGCCGGAGGCCAAGATGTGGAACACCTTTTTCAAACGACGGCTCATCCCCACATCACACAATAGCACGATGGATCGCAAGAGATTGGTGTTGATCCAATCCATCATCAACAAGAGGACCATCAACGTTGGCGAGATCATCCTTCGGGGAATTCACGAGTGCAGTAAGAAAGATAGGGGACCATTGTATTTCCCTTGCTTGATTACGGGTTTATGTGTTTCTATAGGTGTACCCATTGAAGAAACGGACGAATACACGCCCCCACGACGAGGATGGACCAGGGACTTCTGCCACAAAGTCATGCAAATAACGCAAGCGGAACCTGTCCAAGCAACGCCGCAGCAGTTCACTACCGATACTACTGTCGGGGCCCAGTACACGGCAGACATGCCTGGTACTACCCACACCTCTGCCGCAGCAGACCTGTACCAAGAAATCTTGCAGAGGATGGCAGCAATGGATCTTCGGCAACAAAGGTACATGGAGTACCAAAGGGATTTCAATGGCACCCTAGCCCAGATGCTGCTGCACGCCTTCCCAGACCAAGGAGTACAATTCCCGGAGTTTCCCAGCAACATGTTCGTTACAACCGCCCCTTACACCAAGACTACACCAGCCCCGGGAGGACCAAGGTCGTTCTTCTATGCAGACCCTCAGCCCCAATACCAGGCTGCTGGCCCATCTAGGGCAGCAGATTCTGCCGCGGACTCGTCTATCAGCAGAAGGCCATCCAAGCGAAGGGCAGTTTTCAGCACACCACCCAGATCACCAATTATCATGGGCAGTCTATCAGCCGAGATAGATGTCTATGTGCACCAAAGCTCCATAGCCGTCGACCTAAGCACACACCATACCGGAGGAGCAACAGCAATAGGAGGAGGAACGAACGTAATGCTCATTGAAGAAATGGCTGATGTAGAAGAAGGAGAGGAGGTAGAAGCACCAATGCAACGGACACCACCCACTCGAGTCCAACCGTCCCGGCAAGCAAAGACGCAACCATCGCCTTCACCAAGGACAAAGCATTTGGCATTAAGGCCACGGAGGAAAATTGTTACAAGCAGCTCTTCAGAGTCGCTTTAAATTCTTTGTCCTTAATTCAATATTAATTGCTTTTACTGTTTCTATTTGCTGTTTATATTCATATTTTGTTTTGCCGCTTACTTCTTCAAATATAAAGCATTGAGGACAATGCTTGGTTTGAGTTTGGGGGTGTAGATTCACTGCCAAGGCAGCAATCTACTGTCGCGGCCTTGCCAAAAAGGGAGTATTCCAGTGATTTTTTTTTAAATTTTTATGCTCCCCGCCTTACTTGAATTAACTGCCTACACTCTTGCACTGCTCATCATCAGTATTGTCTTAGTTTATTCTTTAAGGCTATAGAAATCTTTCTCCTTACCATGTTAGGTTCTGTTAAGAGAGCTTAACCTTAGGATGCTTAAGGATGAGCTTACTATAGGAAGAACTTTAAACACTTTTGGGACTTGTTGGATTATAGGAATTCTTTTAATGAACTTAGGTGATAAAGACTTAGATTTTTGGAAAGTAACTAGAGGTGCCTACCACCGGCTCTAGAAAGTCTCTTCTTCATGCTAGAGGTGCCCGAAATTGGCTCTAGTATGTGTTAAGGAATATTAAAAAGAAAGAAGAAATTTAGTGAAATGAAAAACACAAGTCTTTGAGGTGCCCGAAACTGGCTCAAGATTTGGGGTTTGAAAAGAAGAGAACACTTAACCAATGTCTATTTGTCTTGAAGTTAGAGTTTATCTAAGAAAGCCTTTAATCAACTTGTCCACAAAAACGCACACACTCACAATTCTTATAGTTTGTTTCTAGGTAAACCCTTGGGTAACCGAATGGTTAATGCTTAAGAATAGGCCTATTTATGGTAGGGAGAATAGATGGACATGTAAGACCAAGAGAGAGTAGAGTTCGGCAAATTGATGGTTTGTATTGCTTGAGAACAAGCAATAGTTAGAGTTTGGGGGTGTGATAAGTACTCAACACACTATCACTTTTTACTCCTTTTATAGGCATTAATCATCAAATATACACCCACTCGGACCAATGCATGTGCTTAATGTGATATATTTAGAAGTAATATTCATACAGATAATATTTATAGAAAAAGGCACGTTTTACTGCGTTTTCATATCTGTGCAGGAGAACCATTGCCGCGGCAGGGACAAGGCCGAGGCAGGACCTGATGCCGAGGCAGCAGCAGAAAGACAGGAAGCAAGACTATAGGCGATGGAAAGACAAAAATCCAAGGAACGTGTCTGGACTTGAGGCCCATGGATCGGAGCTGGCTAGCACAAGGAAAAGCCCAAAGGAAGACCACGTGGGAAAACCCCTTAGACGAAGCAAACTTGGAAATATATTATTATTATGTACTTGACTTGTTCCCTACTCCAAGTTGTATTCTACTTAGGAAAGGTTTGCCCTAGGTCTAGCCTATATAAGGACCTAGCCACCCAATGTACAATATACGAAATACCTAGGGAGAGAGCCGATTTCTACTCTTGTTTCTTTCCTCTCCATTATGTTCTAAACCTTCTTAGGGATTAGGTGAAGGTTGTCGAGTATTTGTGAGAGGAGATTGTACTTTGTCTTTGATTCAATGCAATAAAGTTATCAAGGTTTGCTTATCCTTTGTTATTCCTTGTTTTCACAATTGAGCTCGGGAGAGGATATTATGAATCATCCATTTATCTAAGCTCGGGAGAGTTAGATTCACGAAAGGGGTAAGTACGGTGTTTCAATCGCGAAATACTAACTCGGCCTGGGGATAGGTTAAGAGTTTCAGCGGCTAAAAGAAGTGTGAGATTGGTTGGTGAGTATAATTGGTTCACGCTGGGAGATATCATCAAGGACTAGTCATCAACAACACTCTGACTTAGGGATAAGCGGAGTCATCCAAGGACACTTTGCCGAACTTTGGTAAAGTCTGCCCACGAGCAAGGGATTGCCACGGCAGACAATATTGTCGCTGCCAAGGCAGTAATCTGCAGTGCTGCCGAGACAGTGATATACGATTGCATTGGATAGAGACAAGTCAATCAAATCCACAATACGACGCAACTGGATCCTAACCCATCTCTCTCTACTATTTCAACTCTTTATTTCTATTTAGTTATTTTAGTTTAGATAAATCAAATCAACTCATTTATGTTTTTATTTTTCTACAGAACAAGAAGGTGAAGAAAGCATATTAAGTATACCGATCTCTGAGGAGACGATAACTCGATAAAATACTTATCACTTATTACTTGCGATGTGTCCACTTGCACTAAACGCGCACTTTTGACACGCGACAACAAGCAACGTTTGACCGACAATAAGCTTACGCGTACCGTAAATGTAAGCAAATCGAGTATGAGCTAGGAGAAATAGTGTTTCTTAAGGTATCTCGATGGAAAAGGGTCATCCGTTTTGGAAGGAAAGGAAATTTGAGTCCAATGTATGTCGGACCGTACAAAGTTCTTGTGAGAGTGGGACCAGTGGCTTATCGGCTAGCTTTACCTCCAGAGTTGGCACATATCCACGATGTGTTTCATGTGTCCATATTGAGACGTTACCGTTCATATCCTTCGTACGTTGTTCAGTTTAAGGAGATCCAAGTCAATAAGAATTTCACTTACGATGAAAGGCCGATTGGAATCCTCAACAAAGGGGTAAAAGAGCTAGGGAACAAGAGCATACCTTTGGTAAAGGTTTTGTGGAAGAACCAACGTAGGGAGTCGAGAAGGATATGAGAGAGCCTAGTATCCACATCTCTTCATGTCAAGTAAATTTCAAGGAAAGAATTTTCTTTAAGGAGGGGAGAGTTGTCACAGCTCGAATTTGAATCCGAGGGTCGGGTTAACCCAACGCTTTGGGCTTCAATGTTTTGGGCCTTATTGGCTTTTAGGGCTTATATGAGTTGGGTTGTTGTTGTGCTATGGGAGTTTGGGTTGGGGCATTAAGGTCTTTTCTAAATGGGATGAAAAAGAGTAAAGGGAGGAGTAATTTCTCCTGCAAAAGGGAAGTGCTGAAGTCATCCATTTTCCCTTGTTTCTCCTATCTGTTTCCCCTTTTTCCTTCTAAGTTCAATGAGCGAACTTTGAGAGGATTGTTGAGAATCATGTTTTCCGGGTAGAAGGAAAGTTTTTAAGCTATTGGTGATCTTCAAAACAAGAGAAACAAGTTGGAGATACCTCTAAGAGCTTTAGAAAGGAAAAAGCTTGAAGAGAATGAAAAACGTTGTTGCTATTGCTTTTTCTTAAGGTTGATACTTTTGAAACTCCCTAAAATCTTGCATCTCATAGAAATAAGCGTTGTTGCATGTATGTTGAATAGCTTGAGTACTTTGATAGCTTAGAAACCCCCTCTAATTGTGAATTGGTGTATTGTTGATGAACTTCTATAAATTAAGTATGAAAACACTTAAAATAATCCAAATAACGAGTAGGAATGAAAGGGAAATCAACCATGTAGGTTGAGCTGAGAATTTTGGTGAATTCTCACCCCATAATTGTATTTTCGAGAAGGGGTATCGATACGGGGTGGTCTCGTATCGATACGTTAAAGTAGATGGAAGGGTGAAATATAAGAGGCGTATCGGTACGTCATTCCATATATCGATACACCTTGTTTAATTCAAATTTTAGAGATTTTTTGGGTATCGTTACGCAAGGGCGTACCGATACCACTTTTACATTGAGTTTAGCATAAAAGGGTGTATCGATACCGGCTTAACCAAGTATCAGTACGGGGTATGACCGTATAGATACGAGTAGGTTTTATCTTGGTTTTTTCGAAGCTATTTAGCTTATTGTATCGATACGAAAATGAGGCATATCGATACTAGGGCGTACCGATCCCCCATATAGGCGTATTTTTACTTGTTGGCCAATCTGTCAAAAAATTAACGCTTTTATTCGAGGGTTCTATAATTCGGGGTAAAAGGTACTAAGAGTCTCTTAAGATGTAAAATTAATACTAAAACTGAGAAACTAGCATTTTAACCTCGGTTAAGAGATATTTGGTTAATCACTTGGTAAATGGTAAGTAATTGAATGGTGTTGGAAACTAAATAAGGCTTTGGTGGTATAAGTATGTGATGTGGTATGTTAGGGACCTTGCTTAGTGCTGAAGGGTTACATATTGTTATAATATCATGAGGTGGGTCCGGACAACCTATATATATATGATCAAAGTGTTTCAATACTTGAAGATATTTCGAACATAGGATCCTATTACTTAGTGGATGCGGGTCAATTTTGGTTTTTAAGTTTCCGAGTTTTGGTTTAACTATCTTTTTTAATGTATTATTATGATTATTGAGTTTTGATACAGTGACTGATAAAGTTATGGGTTAGGTGTGTCAAGTTTATAGTATCCCTAAACCTTAAACCCATCCATCCTCAGATCCACGATACTAATATATATATGATCAAAGTGTTGCAACACTCGAAGATATTCTAAACATATGATCTCGATGCTTAATGGACACGTGTCTCATCCTAGAGTATGGGATCTTGATGCTTAGTGGACGCAGACCTTGCTCTTAGTGTATGATCCCGATGCTTATTGATCGCGGGCCGCACTACTTATCTATATATATCAGATATATGGATTATGTGATGTTGTGCGGACTTCTGTTGATATGCATATGATGTGTGCCGATAATATGCATGCATGATATCTAGTGTTTAGGAGAATATGGTAGCGCGATTGTACTCATGGCATGTCATCATTCATGTTACATATGTTTTAGTTATGATATGTGCGATGTGGGTCCAGTGGTGGAGTACCCACTAAGCTTCTGTAACTCAACGTTTTCGAGATGTGTTTCCATGCGTAGGTTAAGTGGCAACGAGGAGCGGAGGAGAACCATCGTGGTTGGTTTCAACATCGACTTTTTGTCAGAGTACTTTTACTAGATGTAATGAGTCATGTACTTGTAGGACCTATATATAATTGTAACTCTTGTTTTAATTTGGTTTGAGTCGAATGCTTTTAAAAATTGTAATATTTTGGAGCTTCTTTTACTTTTGGACTTATTGACTTCATCATGATTTGAAATTTACGGACTTGTTATGGATTTTGATATGGACTTGTTATTTGAAATTTTGAAGCAAAATTTTGAAATACGATTTCTAGGCCGAAGGCCTAATGTGACATTTAGATCGAGGGTGTTATACTTTCGGATATCAATATAATTACTTTGAGCATCAATTTCTCATTCATCATTCATCCATTTTGAGCACGTGAGATACCTTTGTAAAGATCTCACGGAGTAGAATAAGGATCAATAAATTCTTTATTCGAATCCCATCTTTAAAATTTCAAAACATGTCCCAAAGTTGGTCACTTCTCACAATTTTTCTTTCAACAGGCCGGAAGTCCAATGTGACATCCAGGTCGAGGGTGTTATACTTTTTGGATATCAATATAATTACTTTGCGAGATTTTTCTCTCAACTTTATTCTTTTTAGAACTATCTTGACTTATCAAACTTTTGTTTGTGGCGTCTCCTATCACCACCCTTATTTCGGGTTTTTGATGTTTAATAGCCAATATATTTAAGGCTATTCACCACCTTTAAAGTTATTCTATTAAGAATTAGGATTGTACTTGATAGCATAATTTCTTTCTTTGAATCCTTTGAATACCTTCACTATTCACATCATTTCTTTCCATCACTATTATATTGTTTTTATTCCTTTCATCCCTACACCACGCCTAAAACACTTCCACACCTTAAAACTATCATGATCTTTTCAACAATTCAATTTCTTCAAAACATTCGGATTATAAAATTTACTTGCATTTACAGTGGAAAATAATCAAATTTCTCTCAACAACATCAACTGGACAGTTAGAACATATCATATTGCTCATTTTAATTATTTAATTGATTGTTTAATTTTAATTTTATGATTTGTTTATTAATTACATTTGTTGCTTGATTTAATCAATTATTTTTATATATAATTTACGTTATCAATTGTTTATTACTAAATATATTTTTTGACTTTATATTTATGTAAGGTATTTATGAAATTCATTTTATACCATATATAATATAGTTTTTAACATGTAATTATATATAAGGTATTTTCTTATTCTATTTTTATCATATATATATAGTATACATTTATTTTAATAGATAACTTTTTTAAATACCTTTACATAAATATTTATTACCATACGTTTTCTTAATACGTTTTATATCGTTCCTAGGTTAGATTTTAGATTACTTTTAGTTTTGGACATTCAGATTAGTTTAATTTAATTAATTTAAAGTATGTCCTTGGTTTATTGAAGCGTATGTTTAAATTAATTAAATTAAATATATATTAGTTTTTTTATTAGTTTTGAACTCTTAGTTTTTAGTCTAAATAAATTTAATTAAATTAAAATATGTCCTTGACTTAGTGAGATACATTTTAAATTATTTAAATTTATTCTTTTTCTCTTAATTATTTTAGGCATAATATTAACTTGATTTAGATAGAAACTTAATTAAATCTGAATAATTAAATTGATTCTATTTAAATAATATTATTGACTTATGTGATTTAAAACTAATCAAATTAGTAATATTTTTAAGATAATTTTATGAAATATTAATGATTGATCATTATTTATATTTTTCGTAATTTAGGACTTTTATGTAAAAACTTTAGTGGACTTATTATGTGTTTATTTAAAAATCTTATATGACATACATTTAATTGTCATTCATTTAATTTAATACCTTTTATTTAATTCAATATTTTTTGACAATTAATTAATATTAACTATAAAATAAGTAATTATTAATTTTAGTATTTATAATATAATATCTTGACTTAATAGATATTGATTAAATATTCAAATTAATTTATATTATTTGAATATAATCATTAAATGAATAAAATCTGAAAAATATCATAAAATTATATTTAACTGTTTGAATCATGTATAAATATAATATTTTTAATTCAAACCATAAATTAAAACGAAAATCAAACTTATTTGATGTCGGTTTAATCTATAATCTGAATTAAATTACTAATTAATTTAAACCCACTAAATGTTGAAGTCCACTTAATTAAAATTTGTATTCAAATAATTTTTTTAATTAAATTTAATTTAAATTTCAAAAAAAAATTCAATAAAGTAACGTATGATTTGATATTGATTTTAGACGTTTTAAGGTGATAATCATTTCTTACATATAACCAATTTCTAAAACCATTTTTTAATGAATCTTTTTATATTGTATAATCTACAAAAATGACCAATAATAATTTTAATCGTTTTAAAATACTTCATCCGTCCCATAAATAATATCACTTTTTAACATTTTGAAAATCAAATTTTTTAAACTTTGACTATAATTTTATTAAATATTTTAAACAATTAAATTTTATAAAATATATATTTAAAATATACTCGATTAGAGTTTTCAAAATATATATTTTTTTATATTTTTATCAATAATAATTTTTAAATAATCATGAGTAAAAATTTAAAAAAATGATAAAAAAATCAATAAAAAAATATTTATAAGACAAAAGGAATAGTATTTTTAAAATTTACATTAATAATAACACATCATCGTGCAAAGAATCATTACGACAATAAAAAAATCAAAATAAACACATTTTAGATTCACGGGAAGGAAATAACCAATAGATTTGCTAGTTAAAAAATTTAATTTATTCTTTTAGTTGCAACGTTTAAAAGCACCACTAACGAATATTCTACTCGCGTTTTTTAAAAGAATTTTTTTTTATTGAATGACTAATTTAAAATCAGTATTTTTTAACTGTTAGATTGGGATAAGTTATTCTTAGTCATTAGATTAAAAAAGGCTTAACTCAGTAATAGGTGTCCAAAGTATACACTTTTTTTTGAAATAAGTGCCTAATGTTTATTTTGGCTGAAATAAGTGCCTAAATTATATATTTTTTCTGAGATAGGTGCATGATGTATTATTTGGCTGAAATAGGTGCCTAAAGTTTTATTCCCTTAGTGTCTTAAGGTAACATTGTTAAATGAAAATTGTTTAATTTATAAATAAGTACCTAAACTATAAATTTTTTTCTAAAATAGGTGGAATGTATTTTTTATTCAAATAAATGTCTAATTTTTTTCTTATAAGTAATTATAAGATATAAAATTATTTATATCAACGTTTTAATCTATTAAATTATTTATTATAATTGATTAATAATTTATTTAAATTTAATTTATTTCATCCAAGGTCTTGTCTTTTTAAAAAAATAATTTATTTATTAATTTTATCTCACTTTTAAATATTTATGTTTTGTTCTCAACCCAATTTTATTGTTGTGGATTAAATTTTGATTAAGTTTTATTCCTTGGCTACCTTCAATGTAGCCAAGGATTTATTTTCATTATTCTAGGTCCATCATGTGGCAAAAGACACCAACTTCAAAAATACGTGATATCGATTGAATTTTGAAATAATATATGATTTTAAATCCCAAAAATTAATCATAAAAGTTCAGTAAAAGTTTTCGATGTTTTAAATAAAAATTATTAATTAATTATAATAAATAATTTAATAAAATAAAACGTTGATATATAAACATAAATATTTAAACGTTAATCAATAATTTAATAAATCAAATTTAAATAAATTATTAATCAATCATAATAAATAATTTAATAGATTAAAACGATGATATAAATAATTTTAATCTTATAAGAAACATAAATTATTTATAAGAAAAAATTAGGCACTTATTTCAATAAAAATAACATTAGGTACCTATTTTAGAAAAAATATATATAGTTTAGGTATTTATTTATAAATTAAACAATTTTGTTTTAACAATGTTACCTTAAAACACAAAGGGAATAAAACTTTACGCACCTATTTCAGCCAAAAAATACATTAGGCACCTATCTCAGAAAAAATATATAGTTTAGGCATTTATTTCAGCTAAAAAAACATTAGGCACCTATTTCAGAAAAAGTGTATACTTTGGGCACCTATTATTGAGTTAAGCCATTAAAAAAAATAAAAAAATGACTTTAAAAATTCAACCCGGTTAACTGGTTTCTTTGGAATAAGGTATCGAGTAAAATTGGTAGGGCAAAACAGGTCTCTCTTTCTCAAATCTTTCGTTCGATATTTTTGGGTTTAGGGTTTTCTCAGATTTGAAATTTATAGGAGATATTGAAGGTTAGCCTAATATTTTCATACTTCTTTCTTTGAATGAAACATTGTTTTGGTTTCAATCCAAACTTTTTCTATCGCACTAATCTCTATTTTTTTGTTTCATCTACGTAAAAGATTCACTCGTCGGGTGACAATCGTCGTTTTAGAATTAATTTTTAATCTCATTCTTCTATTGTGTCTGACAAACGATAATAAACAAACTATGTCATGTATTTTTGGATTAATTTTCTCTTTTAGTCCTAATATGTTGCTCTTCTCTTCACTCCTTAAACTGGTAATGTTCTATTTTATATTTGTTATTTTGTTGTTTCACTATTTGACATTCAATGAGAGTTTCGATAACTATTAGTACTAATTTAGTAGTTGATTAGCATGCTTTAATGCTAGAGATTATTTACATTGGTTTTTCATGATTGCTTTAAAGTTGATGTTTATCCTTGTTGATTATTGAACTCATCATGTGTTGAATGGTTGAGACATGGGGGCTAAAAAAGTTTTGGGTGATTTTCTATTTATTCGTTTGTTTAATCGAAAATGATGATGATTTGGTGTTTTATCTATTGATAGTCAAGTGAGTTATTAGATTCAATACAAGTTGGTTTAGTTCACTATCGCTGTGATTTTGAGTTATTTGTTTGAAAATAGTCTTTATTTTTAACATCAAATTTTGGGATGCTCAGTTGTTGATTTCTCCAATTGATATTTTATAATTTATTGATCGATGAAGTATGGTTCCGACTGGTATTTTACATCTCTTGTTACTGTTGTTATCCTTCATTCAGATATGCTTGGTTCATTCATGCAAATTATTTGGTTCACCTTGCTATAACTAAATTGATTGTTTGATCCATGTCTGTGTTCTCACAATAGTGGAAGGAAGATTCAGTGAAAACAATGTTGAACTAAAAATTATTATTGTGCACTGGAATTTTATATAATTGTTTTGTTTATTTTTTATTTTTTGATTTATTTGCTACTATTTTTTTATCTCATAAGTTTATGCTACTTTATGGCATATTTTTATTGTTATCTATGCTATTGTAGGCTATTTGTTAAATTTGTTTATTATCATTTGTTTGGTCTATTTGCTATTGATCTTTACATGAACCAAACACAATAATTGTATCTATATTTGATTTTTTTAGCATTAATATTTGAAATTGTTCATTTTTCCATTCAGATTAAAGTATTTCAGAATGGATGATTGTAGCAATGTCGACATAGACGTGATGAATGATGGTACAATTTTAGTGGATGATGCACAAAGCCACTAACGGATTATTTTAACTTTTAGTAAGTTAAAATTGAATGTAGCTATCCTTTTTAAATTTGTTTTTCTAGTTATTGATATGTATTTTATGTTTTTAGTTTTGAAATGTTTTATTTAAAGTATAAGTGAATGTAAAGACCGTAAGTGAGGAACGAAGAAAATGACTAATGCAGTAAGTAAGAAACTTATAATATATTATGTATTGTATATTGGATTATAAAGTGTACATATTCTAAAACTATAATGTTTGTATGTGTGATATAGGAGAGAAAAGTACTAGGATTAAAGTGGGCCAAAATGACTGATAAAGAAAAGAAGCCTTATTTCGACATGCAAGGTGAACAAAAGCAAGCCTATATGGACTGGATAGCAAAAGGCAAGATAAAGGTGGGAGTTAAGAAGGTATGTGTATCTTTGTTGTTCTCGAAAATCTTTTAGGGATAAAATAATTTGTTAAATAGTACATTTAAGTATGACATTAAATAAATTATTGTTATATTATATGTCATAGGAGATGACATCCAGATGTAGCATGAAAAAATTGTCGATCTTGTTTAAAGAGATGTATAAATTAAAGATTGACAATGTAGTTGGTGATTTGGGCTTTAGTCCTTTGCTTGGAATGAAATCCCGAGCCATTCATCGTGAGCTTTGTCGTGATTTAGCTCAGAATTTTAATGTTGAATGTTCGATGATGGAATTTATTGGGCATAAAATTCCATTAATGATAGAAGATGTGGAGGTTGTCTTGGGGCTTAAGAATGAAGGCATTGACGTTTTACACGTCTTGAGAAAATTTGATGAAAAAAAATTAGCGCAAAAATATAAACTAAGTCCCAAGATAACATATAATGAACTTGAAAAGGAGATATTAAGTGGTGATTTTAAGGGGATGAATTAAAAGCAAAGGTGTTGTTGTATATTATTGGTGTTTTTCTTTGTCCAAACGCGAATCTTGTTCCCTCCTTAAAACATTTAAAGTTATTAGGCTCATGTAGGTTACATGGGAAAATAAATTGGTGTAAGTTTGCATATGAGAAGTTGGTGGATGGAGTAACTAAATTTAAGTGTCATAATGGTCAATCTTACCTGACTGAATGTATTGTTATACTTGAGGAAATGTATTTTTAAAAGTTTATTTCTTTATAGTATTAACTAATTTATTGAATGTTTATTTTTGTATTAATTTTCTAATAACTATGATATGCAAGTGAGATTCTTTGACTATTAGAGTGAAATTTCAAGTAGAGATTCTGCTACTACTGACCGTATTGTTGTATTCATGCATGGGGTAAGAAAGGAGTAGGTCGGCTTGTTTCCCTCTTGAAGGGAGATCGTCCAGCTAGGAAAAGTAAAGTATGTACATAAATTTCCTATTATATACATACAAAGAAATTATCTAAGATTTAGTAATAAACTATTCTTGTAGGTAATTGAGTCGGATGATGGGAGTGTTAAAGCTTAAGGTGTAAAAGAGAGTGGTTCTAATGATGTTATCATGGAGGTGTTGTAAAAGAAAATGTCAAAAAAATGGATGAAATGAAAGGATGTCTTCAAGCTTTGGAACAAAAACAGAATAAGATAGATTAGACCTTGGAGAGTTTGAAAGATGGATCAAAGTACGTTTTTGATCAAGTTTCAGGTTGATAGCTAACATGATGTATTTGAAAGGATGCATGCGTAAAATTAATGTGAAATTTAGCATTGGCCATGACGATGATGATAAAAATTTTGAGAAAACAAAATTTCAAGAGTCAGACCCGAAAGATAAACTTGATACTGATAATGTAGTTTGGTAAACACTACCACTGTGGGCAAGGAGGACAAGATGGTTGTGGCTGCTAAAAAGAGAAAGGTATAACAATCAATGAATTGTATAACTTTAATTTTTATCAACCTTTGAGTATTTTAAGTACTAGTTTCATATGGATGACAAAGTTTATGTTCTTTTGTAGGGTAAGCCAAGTGTGGAACCATCATCAAAGGTTAGTGACAACGGAAAACGCGTACGAATAAAAACCCGAAACATGAAATAACCGATTTGAGGATAGAAATATGTTGATATTTATATTATTTAGTACCAGTAACTTCATGAGTATTTTTAATACGAACTCAATGATAAAATGTTATTTGAATTTTTAATTTTAAAACTTGTATGATATGGACAATTGATTGTATTGATGATGACTTACAATGTATGTCATTTATAATTCTTCTAAGAATGTTGATTTTATTTATATTTGTGTTATATGTAAATTGATAGAAATTATTTTAGGGTATAAAGTTATTAATTATATAAAATTCTTTGATATAATTTTATATTTCACGTGAACTGTTGAAGTGTTGCAGATAATTAGTTATGTTGAAATAACTGACAGAATAAATTAGGTATGGGTAATAAATTATGTATTTCTTTAATAATTTATCTACCTACTAAAATTATCATCCTTTTTGTAATAAATTATGTTTTCTAGTAGGAAACTATGTATGTACCTAAATGATTACCCAAAGTTGAGCTCTTTTGAGTTTGGGTGAGATCTTGTAATAAATATGATACCTACCATTTTTATTACATTTTGGGTAATTAATTATGTACAATTTGTAATAATTTATGTACCTAATAAAATTTTTACCTTTTTTGTAATAAATTAGGTTTTCTTGTAGGAAAATATGTATGTACCTAAATGCTTAACCTAAGTTGAGCTATTTTGAGTTTGGGTCAGATCTTATAGTAAATACAATACCTACCATGCTTATTACATTTTGGGTAGTAAACTATGTGCAATTTGTAATAATTTATGTACCAACTAAAATTTTCACCCTTTTAGTAATAAATTAGGTTTTCTTGTAGGAAAATATGTATATACATAAAGGCTTACCTAAGTTGAGCTCTTTAGAGTTTGGTTGAGACCTTGTAATAAATACAGTACCTACCGTTTTTATTAGGCTTTGGGTAATAATTATGTATAATTTGTAATAATTTATGTACCTACTAAAATTCTCACATTTATTGTAACAAATTAGATTTTCTTGTAGGAAAATATGTATTTCCATAAATGCTTACCCTAAGTTGAGCTCTTTAGAGTTTGTGTGAGATCTTGTAATAATACGGTACCTAGCGTTTTCATTACATTTTGGGTAATAAATTATATACTTTTTGAAATAATTTATATACCTACTAAAATTCTCACCCTTTTTATAATAAATTAGGTTTTCTTATAGGAAAATATATATGTACCTAAATGCTTGCCCTAAGTTGAACTCTTTTGAGTTTGGGTGAGATCCTGTATTAAATGCGGTTCTTACCGTTTTTATTACATTTTGAGTAATAAAATATGTAAAATTTGTAGTAATTTATGTTACCTACTAAAATTCTCACACTTTTTGTAATAAATTCGGTTTTCTTGTAGGAAAATATGTATGTACCTAAATGCTTACCCTAAGTTGAGCTCTTTTGAGTTTGGGTGAGATCTTGTATTAAATACGGTACCTACCGTTTTTATTATGTTTTGGGTAATAAACTATGTACAATTTGTAATAATTTATGTACCTACTAAAATTCTCACACTTATTGTAATAAATTAGATTTTCTTGTAGGAAAATATGTATTTCCATAAATGCTTACCCTAAGTTGAACTCTTTAGAGTTAGGGTGAGATCTTGTACTAAATATGGTACCTAGATTTTTTATTACGTTTTGGGTAATAAATTATGTACTTTTTGTAATAATTTATGTAACAACTAAAATTCTCACCCTTTTTGTAACAAATTAGATTTTGCTGTAGGAAAATATGTATTTACATAAATCCTTACCCTAAGTTGAGCTCTCTAGTGTTTGGATGAGATCTTGTAATAAATACGGTACCTAACATTTTTATTATATTTTGGGTAATAAATTATATACTTTCTGAAATAATTTATATACCTACTAAAATTCTCACCCTTTTTATAATAAATTAGGTTTTCTTATAGGAAAATATATATGTACCTAAATGCTTGCCCTAAGTTGAACTCTTTTGAGTTTGGGTGAGATCCTGTATTAAATGCGGTTCTTACCGTTTTTATTACATTTTGAGTAATAAAATATGTAAAATTTGTAGTAATTTATGTTACCTACTAAAATTCTCACACTTTTTGTAATAAATTCGGTTTTCTTGTAGGAAAATATGTATGTACCTAAATGCTTACCCTAAGTTGAGCTCTTTTGAGTTTGGGTGAGATCTTGTATTAAATACGGTACCTACCGTTTTTATTATGTTTTGGGTAATAAACTATGTACAATTTGTAATAATTTATGTACCTACTAAAATTCTCACACTTATTGTAATAAATTAGATTTTCTTGTAGGAAAATATGTATTTCCATAAATGCTTACCCTAAGTTGAACTCTTTAGAGTTAGGGTGAGATCTTGTACTAAATATGGTACCTAGATTTTTTATTACGTTTTGGGTAATAAATTATGTACTTTTTGTAATAATTTATGTAACAACTAAAATTCTCACCCTTTTTGTAACAAATTAGATTTTGCTGTAGGAAAATATGTATTTACATAAATCCTTACCCTAAGTTGAGCTCTCTAGTGTTTGGATGAGATCTTGTAATAAATACGGTACCTAGCATTTTTATTATATTTTGGGTAATAAATTATATACTTTTTGAAATAATTTATATACCTACTAAAATTCTCACCCTTTTTATAATAAATTAGGTTTTCTTATAGGAAAATATATATGTACCTAAATGCTTGCCCTAAGTTGAACTCTTTTGAGTTTGGGTGAGATCCTGTATTAAATGCGGTTCTTACCGTTTTTATTACATTTTGAGTAATAAAATATGTAAAATTTGTAGTAATTTATGTTACCTACTAAAATTCTCACACTTTTTGTAATAAATTCGGTTTTCTTGTAGGAAAATATGTATGTACCTAAATGCTTACCCTAAGTTGAGCTCTTTTGAGTTTGGGTGAGATCTTGTAATAAATACGGTACCTACCGTTTTTATTATGTTTTGGGTAATAAACTATGTACAATTTGTAATAATTTATGTACCTACTAAAATTCTCACACTTATTGTAATAAATTAGATTTTCTTGTAGGAAAATATGTATTTCCATAAATGCTTACCCTAAGTTGAACTCTTTAGAGTTAGGGTGAGATCTTGTACTAAATATGGTACCTAGATTTTTTATTACGTTTTGGGTAATAAATTATGTACTTTTTGTAATAATTTATGTAACAACTAAAATTCTCACATTTATTGTAACAAATTAGATTTTGCTGTAGGAAATATGTATTTACATAAATCCTTACCCTAAGTTGAGCTCTTTAGTGTTTGGATGAGATCTTGTAATAAATACGGTACCTAGCATTTTTATTATATTTTGGGTAATAAATTATATACTTTTTGAAATAATTTATATACCTACTAAAATTCTCACCCTTTTTATAATAAATTATGTTTTCTTGTAGGAAAATATGTATGTACCTAAATGCTTACCCTAAGTTGAGCTCTTTTGAGTTTGTGTGAGATCTTGTATTAAATATAGTACCTAGCGTTTTTATTACATTTTGAGTAATAAAATATGTAAAATTTGTAATAATTTATGTTACCTACTAAAATTCTCACACTTTTGTAATAAATTCAGTTTTCTTGTAGGAAAATATGTATGTACCTAAATGCTTACCCTAAGTTGAGCTCTTTTGAGTTTGGGTGAGATCTTGTAATAAATACGGTACCTACCGTTTTTATTATGTTTTGGGTAATAAACTATGTACAATTTGTAATAATTTATGTACCTACTAAAATTCTCACACTTATTGTAATAAATTAGATTTTCTTGTAGGAAAATATGTATTTCCATAAATGCTTACCCTAAGTTGAACTCTTTAGAGTTAGGGTGAGATCTTGTACTAAATATGGTACCTAGATTTTTTATTACGTTTTGGGTAATAAATTATGTACTTTTTGTAATAATTTATGTAACAACTAAAATTCTCACCCTTTTTGTAATAAATTAGATTTTGCTGTAGGAAAATATGTATTTACATAAATCCTTACCCTAAGTTGAGCTCTTTAGTGTTTGGATGAGATCTTGTAATAAATACGGTACCTAGCATTTTTATTATATTTTGGGTAATAAATTATATACTTTTTGAAATAATTTATATACCTACTAAAATTCTCACCCTTTTTATAATAAATTATGTTTTCTTGTATGAAAATATGTATGTACCTAAATGCTTACCCTAAGTTGAACTCTTTTGAGTTTGTGTGAGATCTTGTATTAAATATAGTACCTAGCGTTTTTATTACATTTTGGGTAATAATTTTTGTACCTAATAAAATTCTTACCCTTTTTTTATAATAAATTAGGTTTTCTTGTAGGAAAATATGCATTTACTTAAATGCTTACACTAAGTTGAGCTCTTTTGATTTTAGGTGAAATATTGTAATAAATACGGTACCAACCATTTTTCTTATGTTTTGAGTAATAAAAAAATGTACAATTTGTAATAATTTATGTACATGGTACCTACCGTTTTTATTACCTTTTGGGTACTAAACTATGTACAATTTGTAATAATTTATATACCTACTAAAATTCTCACCCTTTTTGTAATAAATTAGGTTTTCTTGTAGGATAATATGTATGTACCTAAATGCTTACCCTAAGTTGAGCTATTTTGAGTTTGGGTAAGATCTTGTAATAAATATGGTACCTATCATTTTTTTATTACGTTTTTGGTAATAAACTATGTAAAATTTTTAATAATCTATGTAACTTCTAAAATTATTATCGTTTTTTTAGTAAATAAAGTTTATCGTTATAAAATAGATATGTATATAAATTTTTATATCATAATATTATATATATATATCGTTTTTATTACAATTATGATAATTATTTGTGTATAAACCGATTACATGCTGAATAAGTTAATTTTAAATTAACTTTATTTTAATAGTTTGACCGTAGAATCACCCATATTCTATTACTGTCAGAGGAACGATATTTTACGTTCTCAATAATTTATTGTAATACCTCTTTACGGTTAAAAAAAATAAACACAATTCGGAGGTGATGTGATTATCAAAATTAATCTTATCTTTCTAGAATGTTTAGTCCAATAATGACAAATAATTAATCATATTGGAATTCTAGTTTATATAATTTTGACTTCGCTTCCTTTTAAATAAAACCATATATGCAAAACAAAGTTCCTGATAAGGACAAGGAGAAACAACGTTCTAAACTTGCAGCCTCCAGGTATGATATATGAACGAGTAAGGCTTCGAATCTACAAGAAACACCCACTTTGTGCTAATGATCGGAATTCCAAAGTCAGTGTCTGCCATGTCTGTGTCTGCTACTCCTTTCCTTGTTTCAAGCTCCAGACGGTCGCAGAAACCCAGTTTTAGGAGGCGGTGTTTGTCGACGGTAAAGCGGCAGAGAACTCGTTTCTACATCCTCAGACGCTGTGTCACCATGCTCTTGTGTTGGCATCTTCATTCTATTTCAGACTGACTGTTATTACTTGAACAAAGCCAAATAAGCATGAATCCACTGCAATTTCAAGTACAAATCTGGGTCTCAAGGTTCAGGTGAGAAGAAGAGTGCGCCGAGGTGGGGGGGATTTTGAAAATAGTATGTCAATAATTTGTATGCTAAAATCAGAGGATCAAAGTGTAAATAACAAAATTTTCTTTCTTTCTTCTTCCTGTGTCTATTTCTGCAAAGAAAGAGCATTGGTGGTTAAAAAGTAAAACAGTAACTTCATCCTTGTTTGTGCATTCGGATGATATGCAATATGAATTTCAGTAGCAAATGGTCAAAGTAGTTTTGTTTCTCAGCTTGTTTCTCAGCATGCCATGAATATATATTTGAAGAGAAATTTATATTATGGGTCATTTTTATTATGTTATTTATGAGTTCAATCAATAAAAAATATTTATTTAATTATTTTTTTATTAAAAAATAATCTTCATTAATATTTACTGTAAATTAAGTTTAAAAATAATTTTTACCAAATAAAAATTCACTTGATACAAATGGTGAGGTGAAAAAATAATTAAATAGATGCTTTTGGTTTGTTGATCCATAAATAATGTAGTAGAAATGATATATAATATCATTTCTCTTTGAGAGTATATACTTTAAAGAATTAAAATGTAATTTTATTATTATCTATACTTAAATTTTTAACAAATTAAAATATAATTTATTATTATCTCTATTTTTTAGTTTTGTTCTGACAAAATCTTTTCTCTCGTAAAACACTTCGTCTTGTCTTCATTAATTTAATATTATTTTTAGAAAATATTATAAAAAATATTTTTAATTGTTTGGTTTTAAATAAAAGTCTTTGATATTATTGTCAAAAGTGCTTTAAAATAGATATTTTATCTATTTTAAATATTTTTTTGAAAATATAAAAGGATTAATAATATAAACGAAGTTAAATGGTTAATTTTATTTAAAAATGTTTTTAAAAAATTAAAAAATTTCGATTTTTAAAAAATACTTTTCAAATCAAACAGAAAAATATTGTAGATATGAAAAACTATTTGTTTTGTGTTACTTTTAATCTCAAAATTATTTTTGATCACCAAAACGCTTTTCAAATACAATACCAAACGGAGCCTTACTTCCTTGTTTAACCAGACATAATGTCATTAGACTCTTGAACCATCTACCCCGTGCGACCTTAGTCGAGTCCTAAAGACAAACAACTAAGTAATCCTGAATTCTCACTTTGGAAGATCAAACTCTCAAGTTTCTCAAGAATGCAAGATCGTTCTTAACGAAAGCTAACTATAGAAAATGACCTAGCAAATCTAAAAGAAGAAAGCAAAAACACGAAGAACAACATAGAGTATTTAGAGTGAATGCCTTGATTACACTGAAGAATGAAATGGATTATTTACAATTAAGATGGGAGTCTCTATTTGTAGTTGAACTCCCTTCGATCTAACGGTCAAAACTGATTTACATCGACGGAAAAGATTACATTGATATCTTACAATATATCTAATTATCTCTAGTATTATCTAAATAAATCATTTGAAATAATTCAAATGGATAATGTTATCTTCTAGAATATTTCAAAATCTTTTTGGATCGGGCTAAATCTAGTGGCCTTTTCTCGCACAATCTCTCTATCGCAACCCTATCGGCAGTTGATTGCGCATATGAATCGGGTCTGAACTGGTGACCCGTGACAATCTTCCCCAACAAATTTAACGACGCCCTCGTTGCGCTTTCATAATAAAGTTGGATAATGACATCTTGGACTTGCTCTCGCACCTTGGCTTGCTTTCAACTTAGTATCGAGCTTGGTTGTCCCTCATAAGGACCACTCTCCCCATAAAGAACACTCGACCCTAACTCGGTTGTCCCCCATAAGGACTGCTCGTTTTGATGTTCTCCGCCATGTAATATCTTTTGCTGACCCACAATGTACATCTCGATTGTAGAAACTCCTTCCTACCATTTGCAACATGCCTCTATTCAGATCCTCTCGATCCCTGCTCAAACACTTAGACGCCATCACATTGAACACAGAACGGACCCTTGGAACTTTGAAAGGTTGCATGTGTCCTCGCCAAGTCTTAACACCATTTGATGGGTTAGGTTTTTCGCTTCCTACACCTAGTAAACCAAGCAAATTAAACTGTAAAACACCAACACTATGCTTGAGATATACCTCTTTATAACTCTGTCTGGCATTCACTATAATGTACATCAACACTTTCTTCCTCGTAAAGTGTAATACACCATTGCCTATCGGCAACTCGTCGCTCATCGACAACATTGACAATTCTTCAACCTTGAAGTCCGACAACTCAGCTTGTGCTTCTTTTTTCGCAAAGTTCAATGTCTCATCCACTTTACTCATTGGTGGAAAATCAAAGAATCTCATTTCTCTCAAAAGCTTCGGTTTTACTAGCCCTTCCAAAATTTCCTCTTCATCGGCAATAATCAATTCAACATACTTGGTTAGAAAAACAACATTTAGCACCCTGTTTCCAATTGTTGCGTCTCGATGAACCGGAAAGATGTACTATTTTTAAGGATCCAAGATGCAAAAACAATAAAAAAAGGGACAAGGAGTGCATTAATCTGGTCAAGGAAATTTAAACCGATGACAAAGTCATAGTCATCCAAGTGAGTTACCTCAAATAATTCCTTTCCTTTCCATTCCTCAAATTGTAAATTCATGCCTTGTGTCATTCCCACTGTTAGAACCCCTTTGGAATTGACAGTCTTGATTACCCCAGTTAACTCCTCAACCTTAACACCAAACTTGTCAGTAGATTTCTTCGACATAAACAAGTGAGATGCTCCTCAACAAGAACATTATTCTTCTGACCCGCAACGTTGATGTCATCATACATCTACCCTTTCTTCTTACGGCCCTTACTCTCCTTTTCAAAACTCAGCAACATCGAACAAAGCTTAAAAGCCTCACTATTTTCTAGCTTTTCCTCCTCCTTGGACAGCTTGACTTGATCTGGGCACTCTTTCACCAAATGAGGTCCCTTACATTGGTAACACCTCAACTTCTTCCCCCAAAATCATCTAACTCGATTACCTTGAAGTCTTCCTTGGACTTCCATTCACCAATCTATAATTCAACTTTCCGCACAGTCCTTATAACAGGAACTTCATTGGCATTCACAGCCTTGATCTTGTCACTTGAGTCCACAACTTTAAGACCAATCTCCTCTGTAGCCTTTTTAGACATGAAAAGATCGCTTGACCCGGTGTCAAACAAAACACTCTTCGATCGTCATGGCACATTGATGTCGATAAACATCAACCAATTCTACTTCTTGCCTTTCCTCTTGGCAGAATTTAAAATCATCAAGCCAAGCCTTGCATCCTTTTCACTCTTGGGATCATCCTCTTTAGACTGCTTAACTTGATCAAGGAACTCTTTTACTAAATACGGTCCCTTAAAACAATAACCTTACGATTCACTAACCTCGACTTTCCTCCTTTGACGTTGGTGATTACACAAAGTCTACCTGGTTTACCATCTGAATCTTCATCCTGATGGATAATGGGCATCGAGGCGACTTTTCTTGTTCGGACAATCCTTCACTACATGTGGACCTTCACAATGGTAGCATCGTACTGCACCTCGATCCTTCTGCTTATATGGCTTTTCATGTCAGTTGGACTTGGTTGATGGCTTGCCATCATCGCTATTATCTCCAGACACTTCCTCGTCTCCTCTACCATTGCCCTTCCCACGGGGCTTGGAAGACTTAGATTCCATGGACTTGATTCCACCGTACTTGGTCAGGGACTCCGCAATGGCTAGGGCTTTGGAAAGTTCTTTGACATCCCTCCGCTCTAACTTGGTCTTGGCCCATAGCTTCATTCCGTCCATAAATGTGAAAAATACATCCTTCTCACACAAGTCGTGTATTAGGAGTTGTAGCTCGCTAAACTCACGAATATAATCCACAATGGATCCTTCGTATCGAAGCCTTCTGAACTTGGATTTGGCTTCTCATTTAGTGTTACTCGGGTAAAATTGTTGTTTCAACTCAGCTTGGAACATTGCCCAAGTTCCTAAGGTTGTGCCTCTATTACTCACATCAAGGACCTATATCGCTATCATAACAAGGCAACATCAATTAAATAAACAACAACAATGTTTACCTTTTCAGCATCGTCAGTAATGCTTATTCCCCGAAAATATTTCTCCATATACCGAATGAAGTTCTCGACATTTTTTGTCGACCGGGTTCCCTTGAAATCTTTTAGTTTTTGTATGTCCTTCATTGGCTTAGGTGTTGTTGGATTTAACACACTGTTCCACATGGCATCCTGATAAACTAGTACCTCTTCCTTGATTCCCAACATTTCCACCCTCAATGCCTCAAGCTTGGCTTTGAGAGCATCTTTCTTCACCTCTAACTGATCACCTTAGTCATCTAGTTCCTTGAGGCATGTTTCCACCACATAGAGTCACTCCACAAAATCCTTCCAGATCCCTCATGCCTAGTAACCTTTCCTTCAAGTGCTGACAACTTGTCCCTTCAATTTTCTCGACTTCTTTGTCAGTCTAGGTTTTCACACACTTATGGCTAGTACCAACAAAGTCTCCCTCTTTAGTTCCATATCAAACTCGATGCTTTTTACCCCGAACGACCTAAATGTTGTTCAAACAAGGCTCTAATACTATTTGTCACGTGGCTAGACTTTAAAACCAATCCACCGTGCGGCCTTAGGTGATGTGATTCAAGAAAAATGTCTAAGTAAGCCCTCTCAACACTTTCGGAAGATCAAACTTCCCAAGAATCGACAAACGCGAAGCATTATAAGCGAAAACTGATCAAACGAGATGAACGAGGAAGAACTTTGAAAGAACGCTCATGAACAAAGAAAGAACGACTAAGAACGCTCAGAGGATTTTAGAGTAAATGCCTTTATTTCTTGGAAACTTGGAATACTATGATACATCAAATGAGGTAGGTAAGACCTCTATTTATACTTGAACTCCCCTTCATCTTATGATCTATACAGATTTACATCGACGTTTATGATACAAACTTATCCATTTACAAAGCATAATTCTGGGAACATTCCCAACTATGGAAAGTACCTTTTATGTTCACACAATATGTTCACATAGCTTCGATGGATAAGGCTTCTAGAACCCTCCTTGGATCGGGCCAATATTGGTGGTCTTCTCAATCCCAAAATCATCCTTGGAATTACTTGGGTAGGCAAATATGCACAATATGGAGCCAATGTCTCGAACCTTAACCTGCAGCCCATGACACTACAAACTAGTTGTCGGTACATTGTATTATCTTCTAAATTTTTTCTATTCATTAGCATAGATTTTGACATTTGGTTCCATTGGTGTAGAAATTGGCTTACAATTGAGCATTTTAAACTTTTTCAATAGATCAAAGGAATTCTTTTTTATAGAGAAAAAAATTCTTCATCGGTGTGATCAATCTATAGACCAAGAAAGTGTCTAACTTGACCCATTTCTTTTATTTGGAGGCGAACTAATAAATTCTTTTTGGTTCAAAGAATTTTATCCTCAAAATCACTAGTGATAGTTAAATCTTTGACTGAAAATTACTTAAAAAATCTGAAATATATTATTAATGGTCTAAAAAGTTGTGTAGGGGTAATAACTTTAAATTTTGAATGTCTTGCTATTGGACTATAGGGGTAAAATCATAAAAAATTATTGTCTATGAAATATTTTTATCTTTGTATAAGTAAGGTGGATAGTAGAATTTATAAGAAATTGAGAACTTATGTGAAGAAGAAGAAGAAAAAAAAATAGAGGAAAAACAAATTCATAGTAAGTTTTTATTTTATGTTTTAAATATGTATGTTGTTTGTTTGTATTTTAGAATGTTTTTTATTTAAAAAATCGCAACGATCTTTTACAACATTATGATCGTTTTGATTTCTATATTATGATTCAAAAATGTATTTGTTTTTGAACTAGAAGATACAATGTGCAACTTTTTTATGATTGTTATTCATTACGGTTGAGAAATTGTAAAAACTTATATCGGTGTCGTCTTTGACTCGGAAAATATAATAAAGATGAGGTTTTCCAAAAACATTTCCCTATGAGAGTTGAAGCAGGAGATAGAAGAAAAAATAGAGTCTGAGATTGTTCGTTTGCGGTACCGGTGGAATACATGCGATGACCTGGTTCGATATTCTACAATAGCTCTTAAAGGTGATAGTGATGTTGGAATCACAGTTGCAGAGCATGAATCAACCTATATGTGAAGTATTGGATTACATGATGCGTTGTGTTTTAGATATGATGTTCCGGGTTCATCTAGAAATGTATATAGAAGTTCTTCTTAGATGGTTTTCGGACGTACGGTTGATAACCAATTTTATAGGTTTGGAGATAGTTTTGTTGTGTTATTGGAAAGTGGGACAACATATACTTTTAACTCATATGTTTTTCCATATCATCGACTTGAAGTGGATAACGAGGTGGTACCATTTGATGTCGATTGATCCACATATCAACGTAATTGGCATATTTTATTTCCCAAGTATGATACCCTTTTTCACGAAAATCAACACGACGTAAGGAATCGTGATTAATTGGATCTCTTGGAATGGGCTAATGAAAACTAAATTCTCTAAGAACCCTATCTCCGAATTAATATTCCGCAAAAGCAAACTAGATCAACGATGTAACTACACATTAGAGATAGGAATCCACAATCAATTCGTCTAGTACATTTACGCGACCACCGATATATGATCTTCAAATAAACTGTAAAAATTCTATAAAGTAATATTAAAAATTAAATAAAATTCATAACAAATAACATAAAAAATTTATTAAATTTATTATGATACCTCATCTTTACAGGCCAAATCAATATGAGTTCGAAATACTCTAACATTATTATAAATTAAACCGGTGTCAACTTTTTAGAATTCCATCTGCATACATATCAAAAGATAAATCGTTTAGATAAAATAAAAGATAATTTAAAATTAAAAAGAAAAGACATAAAATATAAATTTATAATATTGACCTATTGACAAGAGGAAAATTTATAGTACTTTTTGTAAGTGTTGTAAAAAAGGGAAGTCATTCCCATGCCCAAGCTTGTAACAATAACAAACATCCACCAACACCTTTTGCTATAACACCATTATTATCTAGAAGAGCAACCTTACATAACTCACGTTATAAGAACGCTAATATCATAGAACCCCAACTATAACTACCAGCTACTAAAGAAGACAATAAATAGGGCAAATAACGTGTATGAACCATATTATCATATTTATTTGGCATCAATATATTGACAATGAGTTGTAAAATATAAGCTCTACTTGTGCAAGTAATATCTTGCGTTGTATTACCAAGCTTAAATTCTCTTTGTAATTAACTCAATTTTATCCGAGATCCTCTAACTTCGGTTCCAGTTGGAAACTTACTGAGGTAATCATAACATAGTTTGGCAGATGATTTTTCCGGTTCCTTAACAAGAGGAAGTCCGTTCACCGGAGCCCCAATTAACATCACCACGTCTTCAAGTGTGATTGTACATTCCCCACACGACATGTGAAATGCATGTCTCCAATCTCCAAAGCTCAATCAATGATGTTATTAACCCCGAAATTAACTTGTAGCCACAAATAAATATGACATGATAGAATCCAGCAGCTTGCAACCATTGCATTATAGCGGGATGAGGGTCATTATTCCCCATGCTCAAGTGATGCTTATAAGTGTCTTTAGTTGCCTAAATTATATTAAAAAATGTGTTAAAAATAAAAAATAAAAGAATAAAGTACTAATATAAAATTAAATATCTTAACAAAAAATTACCATATCATTAACCGTAACACTAAAAACATGTAGATTTTGTGACCTCAAGATAGAATTTTGATAGGCCATCATTAGAAAGAAAAAAAGGCAAGTAAGATTTCAATCTTCAAATAATAATATATATATAAACAAACAAAAATAATAAAATAAATAAAATTATATTTACTGCACAAGATATTTTCAAAAAATTTCTCCTTCTTTTGTTCTACTTTCTTAGAACTTGTTCTTCTACCAAAAGAAATTCTACAACTCTTTATAATTTTCTACTTCTAGTCAACCCCTATTTTATAAACAAAAATGTACCTCTTCCCGAAGAATAATACAACACAATATCATCCATTTTTCAATCAAATAATACAATTACACACTATACGAGACATGACAACACCTTGCACGAGATATGACATACCATTTTCCCGAAAAAATAACACACACCACTATCATTCATTTATTATTAAATAAATAAAATTATACCCTCTTCTCAAAAAATAATACAACACAATATTATCCACTTTTCAATCTAATAATATAATTACACACTGCACGAGACATAACAACACATTGTATGAGACCCCTATTCCCAAAAAAATAATACACGCCACAATATCATTCACTATCGTCCAAAATTTTTCATAAAAAATTATAAGTCAAATAAATCACTTTTCTCGTGCAGTGTAATCGATCAGACCTATTCTATCTTTTTTCGCCCATTAGGTTGGATTGAATTCAATTCAAACTAATTCATTATTTTAATATTTTTTCTTGAATTCAGAATGAACACCATCTGACCTCAACATTTTAAATTTTTTTCAATCCTTGAGGTTGGATTGAATTCTACCAGCATTCATCATTTCTTAATTTTTTTCCACCATGAGGTCGGATGGAAAGTAGTCCAACCTCAAAACTGATCCACTGTTCAAAGTATAATAGATCCTTAAATATTTTCCTAACGACAATAGTTTTTTAAATAAAAAACCAATTACTATATCCAACCAATTTCACCAGATTGTAACGGTCTTTTCCAATTTTATATGACAAATAAAAAAGTACACAAAAATCATGTTTATGATTAATGATTCTAATCGATGAAAGTCTGGATAGAAGTAATAAGAACGAACACATAAAAGTCTCGAAATAGAGGAGCCCAAAAATAAATAAAAAAATAAATTAAATATTTATAAAAATATATATATAAATATAAATAATGATATTTATATATAACAATTATCTAAAATTTAAAACATAAAAAATATCACTAGGGAAAAACTGAAAATATTTAATTTTTAGATATTTAATTTTTTTTATTATTCAAGAGAATAATTTAATATTTTTCTCTATTAAGATATTTAAAAAAAACTTAGATATCTTAGTAATTAAAAAATAAAGGTCTTTTTTAAAAAAATATATAAAATCCTAAAATCTTTAAATCGCCCTTAATTCAAATATAAATTATTTATAATTTCATTCATGAATAATTATTGAGTAAATTTTAAATATAATTTAAAGAAATAATTTATTTTATAACGTGAATATAATAAAATTTATATTAATTAAAACTTTAATATTAAATCCTTTATGATATTACAAACGTAACTCGGTGGAAAAAAATGATGAAATAAATTTCTATACAAAGTTAAACTAAACTGTAACTTAATTTAAAGATAACTTTATCAACCAATAACTAATTGATATAATAAGATAAGATATTAAATATTTTAAAATTAAATATTTAAATTTTAATATTATAAAAAATTAATAAATTAAAAAAAGCTATCTCGTAATAAATTTTATAAAATTTGATTTAGAAATGAGTAATTTTATAAAATTTGATTTAGAAATGAGTAATTGTTCCCCTTTGAAATCATCTGCTTCCTAAGTTCCGAACCCAAGATGTGCTTCTTTTGACTTCTCTAGCAACAGAATTGACAAATCAAATCAAATTCAAATTTTTTAAAAAAATCTATCACTAATTATTTTTTTTCACAGACTTCTCTAGTATAACATATATAACATATTGTTGCTAATCGATTCGAGTATTAAGTTTTAGCGTTGTGGTCGAACACATATATTATACGTACACACTCAAGTTTATACAATAAAAACATAAGTGATTATAAAGATCAATTTAAATTGATTGAATATGTAAATACGAAAAGTTTTGTGGACAATAAGTGGTTAATCCAAGAAAATAATAATAAAATAAAATTATATAAAATTATTATTTTAAACAAACAGTAAAACCATAACGAAAGTAAATAAATTTCGATCAAACCGAATTTGATTTTGATAAATTTGAATCGTGTTGAGGCCTGCCCAATTGCAGTTTCCTTAAGACAGATTTTTTGCCACTCCGATGGTGCTGAGTTTATTGGTAGTCTGTCTCCCAAGATACAACAACAAGAGGAACTCCAACAATAGCACATTTGCTGAGTTCCCGAACCGTTCTTGCCTTCGCCAGTCACCAGAAGAAAAAGCAGGAGAGAAAATGTTTTTAGAGATGATGAGTGTTTGAGAGATATGTAAAAAACTGAGAAATCAATCTCATATTTGTAGTGGAAATTAGGGCAACAGTGAGCTTAATTTCCGGAATTAAGATCCGAAAAATTCGGGATAATGGTTAATTATCCGGTATTTAATTTAAATTAAATACTATAATTACCAATTATCTCTCTAATTATCCAGAGCAGTCTACTGCTAATTATTCAAATTTCATTCTGAATTAAAATTCTTTTCTGGATATTTTCAAAAAATAAATTAAGGAAAAAATCTACACAACGGGTAAAATATCCACAGGCCTCGGAAAGGCCCGACCGGTCCGGACATTCGCATCTCCCACGTCGTGCACCCCAATCCAAGTGTTAAGTCATTCAATAACAACTATGTGAGTAAGTGTATATAAATACTTCTCACTTCATTTATCCCATCAATATGGGATAATGGGGTTTCTCATTCCTTACTTTATTTCAACCTTCTTACTTTAAGCATCAATTTCTCATTCATCACTCAACAAATTTGAGCATATGAGCTACCGTTGTAAAGATCTCGCGGAGTAGAATAGGAATCAATAATTCCTTATTCGAATCCTCATCTTTACACTTTCAAAAAATGCTTCAAAGATGGTCATTTGCTCACTATTTTCCAACAATGCCCCACATGAATGAAATTGATGATTGTATCAAAACATTTTTGGCACATTGTGGTGATAGGCTCTACGATTGATAGATGCATAAGATAGGTAGGTGCCCACCTTTGAACCTTCCCTTGTGAAAGTATATTTACTTTACTAGCTAATCAGTAGACGCGATGTCCTTGAACTGTCAGCCGTTGGTGTAAATGATGACATACTTCACACACCTATCTCTCTGACAAGAGATACAACTCTCATGGTTATGCCCTTATGGTCATGGACATCTCTTGGTTCTGCGAGAGTATAAGAGAACTATGCCCAATAGTCTCTTTGAAGCGGCCCCACTTCACTCTAACATAGGTGACTTATGTTGCTCGTCTCACCGAAGCACACAATGGTCATTAAAAGCTTTTTCTTAACCTTTACCAAATTCTTGTCACTGTTCACATCATAGGAATGGACTTGGGGAGGAACCCCCACAATGATCGCACAGGTCTATGCAATTAGGTTGTCCCTTTGAACCTAGTTCTTGGGATCTTCAGTCAGCTAGGTAGGGTTTTTCCTTCACATAGCGCCTTTATTTTTCATGGGCTTTAGTTACATCCCTTTAGATGTTTTCTCAACTTGATCTCAATTTAACATTTAGGTTAGTGGATCCACAATGTTATCCTTTGATTTTATCAAATCTGTAGTGATAACTCTATTTGAGATCAGTTGTCTAACGGTTTTAAATTGATGACCCATATGTCTCAAATTACCGTTGCTCATAAAATTATGTGCTCTACCAATAAACATTGTTGGTACATGCTCATGCCATTTATTCTCCAAGACATTTTAAAGTCATTTGACTTTTTCTAGAATTATATGAACCTCAAAACTCAGATTCTATTTTGAATCTGGTTGTAAACGTTTGTCTTGAGAAAACACATGACATAGCTTATTCATTCGATAATTATATCAAATAATCTTTATGAAATAATGCTTTACAATTTTGAGTATCTCTGAGATATCTCAAAATTCTCACAATTATTATCCAGTGTTCGACCTTGGATTATTTTATGAATCTGCTTAAATTACTCACAGTGAAAGCACTACTTTGTCTAATACAATTCACTTAGATTGTATATGACATTTGCATATTACATTTCAACAAGTATTGGCTTGTATTTGGAGTTCTGGCTAAACCGAAAACATCCTGGCCAAACTTCCTTTTTCATGTAGTGTGACTGTCAATATGAGACCTTCAATTGATTGTTTGATTTGGATATCCAAAATCAAAACTATCAATCTCATATTTTTCGTATCAATTTTGAATTGACAAGTCTTTGATACATTTACCATTTCATTGTACGTCATCAACATAGGATTATATATCGTAGTCGGTTTGACAAATCATCCTTTGTCACACTTACTTGTCATCATGACAATATATTTATTTCAACCGTTTGTTGAACATATGGACTATTTTTCATATCCATAGTTCGTTTTACGAAACTTGGATCAACTTCTCTAGGAAGTGCATTTAAAGAATGAGTCATTCTTTATTATCATATTTTCTACAAAATTGATATTCGTTGCTATGTTTCATATAACCAATACAATCAACTTATTTTCATTTTCTTTGGTAATGAAATATTACTTTGGTGTGTAACACTCCCCACATTTTTATGTAGTTGGAGGAAGGTTTTATTTCCTTCCATAACTCATATGGTGTCTTACACTTAGTTGATAGAACAATTCTCCCACACCTTAGGCACATTCTGAAGATTTAATTCTTTTAGAAGTTATCTTCAAAATCATTGTTCCTTTGGATGTTGCAACATTACTCACATAAAGTTTCTCCTCAAATTAATCAATTTGGGTTTCAACATCCTTCTTATAAGGAATAATTTCCTTAATTCATCTTTGCTTTTAAGCAAAACTCAATTGTTCTATCATGAAGGTAATAAATTTCCTTCAAACAATTTGTTTGACATATCAATTATTATGACAATTTTATCATAATATTGATCTCATTTGGAAGTATAGTTCAAAGATTTATTCATATCTCATAACACTAGAAGCATTTCCTCATGGAATTCAACTTCTTGAGATATACCACCTACTTTACGTTTTAAAATCATTTTTGACTTTCAATATATTTGCTCTAGCAATATTTTCATATTAATAATTGCTTAGCAAAATATGATAACAATTTTTACCTCATCCTCCCTAACACTAGGAGGAACTTCTTTTGATCAAGTTCATCATGATCAAATATACATCTTTGTTGTCACATTTTGAAATTCTTCCTTATGAATTTCACTGACTGTTACAATCAAAATATTATAAATTTGTTACACATCAGAAATTTAGTAAAAGACTAAAAATCAGAAACAAAATTATAATTTCCAACTTTTGTTAGACGATAGGATTTTAGTAAACTAGAATCCTAAAACAAAAGTTCACATGGTTCTAATTGAAAGAATAATAATAAACAATGCACCAAGTAGGTAACTTCGGATAAGAGAGGTGGTGCACTAGACACACTTAAGAACCAAATCTTTTCAAAGAACAAATCCTAGACATGCACTTTTAATATTTCTTTCAATCATCCGTTTATGGAAGTTCTTGAAATCATTCAAGTTTAAGTGATCAATTAAATCACTACCTTTGATTCACTATAATTTAGAATCAACATCTTCCATTTACGGTCCAACAACCTTCATAATTCTTAAGCCAATTTTAAACATTGTGTATTTCATAACATACATCAGAATAGGCTTTAAGAAATTTGACATAGAGAACCACTTTCTTCTATGCTTTGATTCAAGACCTTGGTCGAATCAACGTTGTAGAATTAGTAACCAATGTTACTTCTACTAACAAATTCTGTTAAAACAGATTTGTTCACTTTATTTGAAAAAGAAGATAAAGTAAATCCGTTATAACGGCAGAAATTAAATTCCTGAAAACAAATTTATTTACTGTATCTCAATTTCCAAAATAAATTCACTGATTTATTTCTAAATTAGAATCATGAAAGATTTCTCAAGAAAATAAATCTGATAATTTATTTTTCCTTAAAAAATAGAATCAACACAAGATTCTATCAAAGAAATAAATTCACTGATTTATTTCTCTTAAATATTGGGATTAGTGGCACTAAAACCCAAACATAAATGTCAAAGCAACTTAATTCTTCAAAATGAATTAATCCTTTGATTTAAAATTTCTTTGATTGTTGTTTAGAAGATCAAGTAAATCCGTTAAAACGATAGGAAATAATTCCCAAAACGAATTATTTACGAGATCTTTGTTTCCAAACCAATCAAGACATTCTTTGTGTTTACATTTTTTTAGGAAAATTATTAATTAAAATAATAATCCAAAGTGTTTCCAAACACAAATAATAATTATCTCAATAATTATTATTTCACATAAAAGGATATTCCTTTTCATGCCATACAACGTTAAGGTCAATATTATTTTTAAAATAAATTATCATAATACATGCACACATGTATTATATCATTAAGGAAGATTACCTTAATGAAATATTCACTTATATGATATTATCACAAAATACCATAACTCATTTAAGGAATTCATGATTACCTTAAATTTATATATATGGTTTTAATATCACCATATTTCATATCAAATAAGTAATTTAATCATATATTGAATAAATACTTTATTTGATTAATAGACAATATTGTCTAAAGTCAAACCTTTATTCCCATGAATAAGGTTTTATCAATACATGCAATCATGTATTTACATAAGGTAAAAATTAAATTTACCATATCCATTGTTTTTCTTTTAATAAAGGAAACAAACCCGGAATTAATTATAATTCTAATAAATCGAAAATTAAATTTTCGTTTACTTGATTTTGATATTTCACAAAATTCGTAACCTCGGTTACTTTCCACGACAATTTCTGTAGAAACACATTTGTCCTAATTTGAGATTTTAGCAAACCCGTTTAAGAACGGCAGGATAATTCCTGAAACAAATTGTTTGCTTTCTCAGTTTTATTCCGAAGAATAAATTCACCAAACTCGATTTAATCATTCAAGTATCTTGTTCGTCTCTATAAAAATTCCTTAAATAATATTTATTTATTATAATAAATATTATTAATGAAACAAACCACAACCAATTCCTTAAAATAAGGCATTTACCACGTCTTCCACTTTACATGGTAACCAATTTGTGGTTGGCCGAAATTCATGGTAATATACCACCTTGATCTTGACGTGTTTTTTTTCGGAGTGGATTCACCACATTCACCACATTTAATTCAAACGCTTATCATGTAAATCTCAAGTGAATTTATTAATAAAATAATAATTCACATGGAAATAAGGAAAGAAATCCTCAAATTTCATGGTCAGCTTCTCCAATTACTGGAGTAATTTGCTCTCAATTGATTTTGCCGAAAACAATGATGTCCACGTGGATGTCAATGCAATGATTTCGTGCCCTTCAAAGAAGAATGCTCTGTACTCGTCAAAGACCTCCATGGTATTCAATCGTTGCTTTGAATCAATTTTGAAACCGTGAAGATTTTTTTTTTTTCCGATTCACAGTGGAACAAGAACCACGAACACGTATTTTATCTGTTCGTCTTGGATTAAATCTAAAAGTCTGTTTTAAAATTTTTGGACAATAAGTGGTTAATCCAAGAAAATAATAATAAAATAAAATTATATAAAATTATTATTTTAAACAAACAGTAAAACCATAACGAAAGTAAATAAATTTCGATCAAACCGAATTTGATTTTGATAAATTGGAATCGTGTTGAGGCCTGCCCAACTGCAGTTTCCTTAAGACAGATTTTCTGCCACTCCGATGGTGCTGAGTTTATTGGTAGTCTGTCTCCCAAGATACAACAACAAGAGAAACTCCAACAATAGCAGAAGAAAAAGCAGGAGAGAAAATGTTTTTAGAGATGATGAGTGTTTGAGAGATATGTAAAAAACTGAGAAATCAATCTCATATTTATAGTGGAAATTAGGGCAACAGTGAGCTTAATTTCCGGAATTAAGATCCGAAAAATCCGGGATAATGGTTAATTATCCGGTATTTAATTTAAATTAAATACTATAATTACCAATTATCTCTCTAATTATCCAGAGCAGTCAACTGCTAATTAATTCAAATTTCATTCTGAATTAAAATTCTTTTCTGGATATTTTCAAAAAATAAATTAAGGAAAAAATCTGCACAATGGGTAAAATATCCACAGGCCTCGGAAAGGCCCAACCGGTCCAAACATTCACGTCACCCACATCATGCACCCCAACCCAAGTGTTAAGTCATTCAATAACAACTATGTGAGTAAGTGTATGTAAACACTTCTCACTTCATTTATCCCATCAATATGGGATAATGAGGTTTCTCATTCCTTACTTTATTTCAACCTTCTTACTTTGAGCATCAATTTCTCATTCATCACTCAACAAATTTGAGCATATGAGCTACCGTTGTAAAGATCTCGCGGAGTAGAATAGGAATCGATAATTCCTTATTCGAATCCTCATCTTTACACTTTCAAAAAATGCTTCAAAAATGGTCATTTGCTCACTATTTTCCAACAAAGTTAAATATGATATTATACGAAATTTGTAATTGCTATATCACCCATCTGATAGCACTTAAAAGAAACTAGCGTTAGAGTAGATTAGACAAATTTAACATCAGACATAAGAATCAAACTAATTTACCCGAATCGAAACCTGAAATTGATCTGAATGTAATGACTCGAATTTAACTCGAAATAAGCCAAAGCGAACCAGTGATCCGAATTTTAGTAGAGACGAAAATGGACATGAATCAATTTTCAATCGAATTAAAAGAAATTGAAGCAATTTTATTTGAACTAAAAACAACTCAAATTGAAGGCAACCCAAAATAAAGAAAATATATTAAAATGAAGAAAGAAATATAAGTTGTGAATTTTCACATAAATCACCAAAAAGCCAAATATATATGGTGTAAAAACCCAACTCGACCTAAAATCCCACCGGAACCAATTGAACTCTTATTGACTCAATATTGACCAAACCTGAAATCAATCGACCCAGAAAAATTGTACCAATATTAACCGAATCAAAAGTCAACCTAACCGAAAATCAATCGCCTTGACCCGATACCCAAACCGAAAGCACCATAGACCTAAACTAAAACTGAAAATTTGTATTATACCTGAACCAATTTAAATCAAATTTAAACTAATTCTAGTCAAAATTGAAATGACCTGAACTAAATCCAAACAGGATGATCAACCTGTTTGACGGGTACAAATCGTCTACCTCTTTCCTATGTCTCCATTTATACCTCTACTTCAAATTATAGGGTTTAGGGTTCTAGGTTATGGATTTTGTTTAGGGTTCAGGGAATTAGTGGTAGGGTGTATTTGTTAGGTGGTAGAGTTTAGTATTTAAGATATAAAAAATAAGGTTTAGGGTTTAAAATTTATTTTTTTAGAAAATTTTCAAAAGAGGCATAGAGAAGAGACAAAGTATTTCTACTCCTGTTTGCCACCTTTATGTTTTTAGTGATCATAAGTTTATACAATAAAAATAACTTTTTTTTTTCTAGTTTCTTCTTTAGCATTTATCTAAAAATGTAACGAGTTGAAATCTTAATCTTCTAAAATTTGAAGTTAGAAAAGGGAATGTTGGTCTCCCTAGAAGACTTGGGTTAAGTAGTTTTTTCTACACGGTATGCATGTGTTTTTATTAAGGATTAAAAATGAATAAATACTATCATGGGTCTACTTTAAGAATGCTAAAAAATAAAGGTTGAAGTTGGAAACAGAGACTTAACGTGAAGTGACAGTTGTTTTACGCCAGTGCTGGAATTTTCTATGATTATTATTTGTTGTTTATTTCATCTTGATCAATTTCTTGGTACTTCTTTAATTAATCTTACCTGAAGCCATCTTTTTCCGATTGTAGGTAGTGAACAGGGGAATAAACCAGAGAGCAATGGGGAAATTGAAAAGAAAGAGAATGCTCCTTCTGAGAGCAAGAGTGCCAAATAGAAGAAAACGAAGGATAAATCATCAAAGGAGGCAAAAGAATCATTGCAGGGACTTCCTGGAGGCACTGTTGTCGAAAATAGTGGCAAGGAAACCGGTGAAATTAAGAAGCCGGAAGAGCATCTCCTGTGGATGTAAAGGAGAAGTTGAAAAAGGTAGTTCCGTCGAAAAAGAAGAAATCGAGTAAAGAGATGAATGCTGCTGCACAAGCTGCTGCTAGGAGTGCAAGGCTCGCTGCTGCAAAGAAAAAGGAGAAGAACCACTACAACCAACAGCCAGTGCGATAAAGTGGCTCAAGAGCTTTGTTTTTACTTCATCATTTTAACCTCTTATATAAACATTTTACCCTCTCCGGATCGTTTTATTAATTGGAATAAAACATCAGTAAATGTTTTTTGTGAAACTGACTTTATTTTTTTATCATGGCGCTTTTGTTCCACAAAAAAATGAAATCTATTCATTTTAGGCATTTGGTGTTGTTTCATCTTTTTTCCCTGTATGGTAGCAGAAAGTAGTTTTTGTGCATACAAAAACACAAATGTAGGATGGTTGTCACCTTGTTCCTGGTAGTTATCTTTAGCATATAATAGGTATAACTCGAGTTTATGTAACCTTTTATTCTTGACTTGAGGTGTACGGTAGATTAAAATTGGTATTTTAAAACTTTATCGACAAGGAAAATGGAAAAGTAATTTTAAACCAAATTTATAACTCAAACGGTAAAATATAATTTAAAAATAAATACTTTGAATAATATTATTAAATTATATAACTAAATCAATGCATGAAATTTAAAACACCTCAATCCCTAATGATCTCAAAAATAACTGAAGTAAAATTTCAGGTAACTAAACGTACTGAAAATAATAAGAAGCTTATTATCCGTTTGAGAGCTCTGAGTACCAAATCCTAAGGCTTGGTATCTGAAAAAGTTAAACTAAAAGAATGAGCTATAAAGCTCAATGTGTCTCTAAAGTGCAGGCACAGATTATATTATCACTCAGTTCACAGTTACAGATATAATATACATATATAATCAAAATAAACACAATGAGTGATTAATGCAATGTCACAGAGAATGTAGTCTCATACTTCGAACGCCAAACACTGTGGTGGCAAAGTCAACTGAACACAGTGAAGGTAGTTTCCAGAACCCCTTATTTCGCCAAACACAGTGTGGTAAAACCATCTTCCTCCATACAATCCACCTCATGTACATGTAATGTAATAAATGCAAACAATCTCATCATATTCAATCGTATAAAATACGAAACACAGTTCAATTAATCTGGTCACAATATCACAGAGTATCTCAAGATCACAATGAACAATTAGTCACAAAACACAAGAATCTAGCACAGAAAGAGAACACACCTCTCGAATCACAAACACTGATGCTGACACGAACGTTTCTCACGGTCTAAGCTAGATCCTACTCTAAATGAATAGAAGCCTATAAATAAAGTTCTAATAATCAATCTTATTCTAAAATAGTACTATGCCACCTAAATAAATTAAAAGAATACATACGTGAATCTCAAACGGTATTTACAGGAGTCGATTGAACAGGAAGCGGAGACAATAAAATGTCCTCTTTAGATTCGATGTCATCAACGTCAACCAACTTGGTTAAGCAAAATCTCACGTGGGATTACTTTTATTATCCACCAAAATTGTTTAACCAAAAACCCCATGTGACAAAATCCTTCCCAAAACTCAGAAGTCTTATTCTTACGACCAATTTTTTACAATACCATAAGTCACAAAACCTTTGCTACTTCAACGCCAACCACCAACACAAGAGAAATTCTATATTGTTCACCAAACTTTCATACTGTAGCGATGTGAAAATTTCACGAGTACTGTCATCGCTAAAAAATATTTTTCGTGTTGAAAAACATTTCTCGATGCGTCGTTTTAAAAGTCAATGTCTTTCACGTGAGATTTTCGGTTTAAAAATGTGCGTTTGAAAAATTGGAGTCACTACCGGCCATTTTAGTAGACCGGACACCATAAAACTAGAGATTTTAAAAGTTGGGTTTCGGGAGTCGGTTACGGATGGAGAAGGATTAGCACCCCACACCACCCAAAAATTGATACTTTGTTTAATTACCGCTTTATTTATACTAGCCTCGCTTACGACCGAATTTAAGAGCCCGCATACTATTAATTAAAAACACCGAAATACAACCTAAACAAAGATTACATCACGCAATTATGAATAGAATATGAAAACAAAGAAATAGCATGATACACATAAATACTCCAACAATAGCATAAGTCAGATTAAAAAGCAAAAGGAAAGAGTGATCAAATCAAATATTACGAATTATATGATTTAGGAATCTAACATACGTATTTGGCAACACAATTAAATGATGAGAAAATTATGAATAAACATTGCTGTTACAAGACAAAATTAGATACCAAGATTGACAATAAAATAAAACACATACCATATGAATTCAACATGATAAACAAATTTAAGGCAAAGAAAAACGAACAAATACGTACAAAAGAAAATAGACAGATGGAGACAAAATTAAAATAAGGGAAGGACAGAGGCTAAATTATAATAAGGGAAAAGAATAAAAGAAAAAAGGAACCGGTAGATATTCGAAGGGACCAAAACAAATATTTTATCACAGTAATTGATTCATATTCAAATTAAGGATGAGAATGAAAACGAAATTACAATATGGAGGAGCCAAAGAGTGCTTTGCCCAAGAGGGAAAACTGAAAACATGAAAAGAGTGAGGCGGATGGTCTCATATGGTGATAAAACCATTTTTAAAAAAACAGATATGCCTATGTGATAAATGCTTTGACCGAAATTTGCCTTTTTTCCTTTTCTTAAAATTTTCATCTCAAAAAACAGAACAAAACCCCTCCATTTCTCTCTGGGAAATGAAGATCCACAACCCAGACGGTGGTCGGAGTCTCTAGCCTTGGTGGAGCTTCGGCCATTCGGCCACTCCTGCCATCATCGGCCACTCCTCGGACGATCACCGGCCATCCTTGGCTCTCTATTTCTTCGGTTTTGCTCCTTAAATACAGCTCATCCATAACAAGGTTCATCGTCGGTGGAGTTCATTGAAGACAAGGGAAGTCTCGTCTCTCTTTTCTTTTTGTTTTTATTTCAAATTTGTAAATACATGCAAGAGATAGAAAACTGAAAAAAAGGAGAATGACTTGGGAAAATGAAAGAACAAAGAAATTTTTACCAGAAAGGATTCTGGAAATTTTCTTACTTTTGATTGATTTTGTTTATGGGTTACAAGATTTTTTTGTTGCTTACTGTTAGAGCTGTTAATAATTTGATCGTTGGGAACTATTTTACTGTTTGTTATTTTTGTTTAGTTAACGTTAATATCATTTAAGTGAAACGGGGTGTTTTGGCCTTGGTCTTTAGACAAGGTCGTTTTGTGTTTCTGGTTGTTAAGAGGCAGAAAACCCTAAGGGAAAGGTTATCGAATTGCTGAATGAAAAGTCATCTTCTTTCTCTACTTCTTTTCTTCTTTGAAAATATCTACTTCTCTCTACCTTTGCTCTGTATTTTCTTTTGTGGATTTTGTAGCGTTACAAGGGTATTGGAGCTGAACGATCCTCGGAAAATTGTCGAAACTCGCAATCAAGCAGCTCAAATGGCTCTGGCGGCGGCACAATCATCTGAAAATCCTCCACCTGTGTCATCACCGACGTGGCAAGAGGTTACTAATAAACTACAGGATAAGGTGGATCGATTGGAACTCACGATTACCACTCGATTCCAGGATATGCAGACAGTAATGTTGGCGAATTTGCACAAAATGATGGAGATAGCGTTGGGCAAGAAGATAGATGCTGGGGAGATGTTGGCTCAGCATACGGGAATTTTGGGATCTCCTCAACAAGCACAAGGAACTACAGTGAATGTACCAATCCCAATCGATGTTTCAGAACCGAAGATTGAGAAGTCAACTATCAGTGGGTTGACTGAGGTTGAAGAAGCGTTGCCTCCAACTCAAGAAAGGAGTGTAAATACTCACAATTTTGTGTACAAGTTACTTTGTCCCAGATTCGATGGCACTGATTTTAGAAGTTGGTATTTCAAGATTGAACAATTCTTTGAAGCGGAAATGGTACCAAATGAAGCAAAGGTCCGAATAGTCATGTTACACTTGGAAGGTGAAGCACTCCAATGGCACCAATTCCTTGCTAAGACTAGTCGAGGTACGAATTTATCTAATTGGGAAGATTATTTACGGTTATTAAGAGAACGTTTTGCTCCCGAAGGGGTTGAGGACCCTTTTGCAGAGTTGATTGCTTTATGACAAACGGGATCAGTAGAAAACTATTATGAGGAGTTCATTCAATTACTGACTCAAGTGGAATTACCGGATGATTACACTTTGAGTTTGTTTAAGAATCATTTACGAATTGAGATTAATCCCATGGTTAAGCTGTTACAGCCTAAAAATCTACTAGATGTGGAAGCTATGACTTCTGCAGGATCTAGAGGTCAGTCAACTTCTTTAGAGGAGAGGAGTTTCACCCCCATCAACTTTGAGTATTCCTGCTCGTACCACTATTAGTGAAAGGATCAGTTGGTTCTAGTAGTGTTCTAGGACCAGGATCTTCAACAAATTCTACTCCGGTAGTGGTGAGTCCTAATAGCAACAAAGGAACCAATTTACCTACTGTTAAAGGAGCTGGGAAGATGATATCTGCTACTGAGATTGAGATTGAAGACAGGAGAAAAAGGGGACTTTATTTTTGTTGTACTGCGAGATTGAGAACCCTTTCACAAACTGTCTATAATATCCCACAAGCCCAAGAAAACTACGGACTTCCGAGACATTTCTAGGCGGTTTTCACTCCACTATAGCTTGGATCTTTTGAGGATCAACCCGGATCCCATCGGCTGCCATGATGTGACCAAAAAACGCAACTTCTGAAAGCCAAAACTCACACTTGCTGAACTTAACAAAAAGACGTCTATCCCTCAACGTCTGAAACACAACCCGAAGGTGCTCATCATGCTCATCTTCTGACTAAGAGTAGACCAAGATGTCATCTATAAACACCACCAAAAACTGATCCTGATAAGGCTGAAAGATCCGATTTATGAGATCCATGAACGCTGCCGGAGTATTGGTAAGTCCAAAGGGCATTACCAAAAACTCGTAGTGACCACAACGCGTCCTAAAAGCGGTTTTCTGAATATCCTCTTCAACTACCTTCAACTGGTAGTAACCAGACCTCAAATCTATCTTCGAGAACACACGGGCACCTCTCAATTGGTCAAACAGATCGTCGATCCTAAGAAAAGGGTAGCGATTCTTTATTGTTACCTTGTTAAGCTGCCGGTAGTCGATCCACATCCTCATTGACCCATCTTTCTTTTTCACAAACAGAACTGGAGCATGCCAAGGTGAAACACTCGGTCGGATGAAACCCTTTTTCAACAACTTTTGTATCTGACTCTTTAACTCTCTCATCTCTGTCGGTGCCATACGGTAAGGAGTGATGGACACTGGTGTCGTACCTGACAACACCTGTATACGAAACTTAAGCTCTCGATCTGGTGGTAAACCCGGTAACTCCTCTGGGAACACATAGGCAAACTCATAAACTGTCTGAAAACTCTCCAAAGCCAGAACCTCAACACTTACATCCACCACGTGAGCTAAGAAAGCTTCACAACCTTGTTGTAACAACCTTTGTGTTGCCAACGTTGAAACAACGTTAGGAATACAAGGATTCCTTCCTCCTCTGACCACTAGCTTAGATCCATCAACAACTCTCAACTTCAAACTCTTGGTTCTACAACCCAAGCTAGCATCGTTCTCAAACAACCAATCCATACTTAGGATTGCGTCAAACTCTTGAAAAGGCAAGACCATTAGGTCCGCTGGAAAGATTGAACCTTGCACCTCGATCGGACACCTCCGATACACCTTATCCACTAACACATCCAAACCCAATGGACTCGTCATTCTAACCCCTATCTCAAGATCCTCAGCCGATAAACTTCACTATTCCGATATCCCACTACGGATATAGGAATGCGTAGACCCCGAGCCTACTAATGCTACTATAGGTACAGAGAACAAAAAGAAAGTACCTGAGATAACATCGGTGGGCTCACACTTCTCCTGAGCTCTGACTGCATACTGCCTCGCTGGTGCCCTAGCGGTAGACTGAAACGTGCCCCTACTCTGATGGCCGGTAGTCTAACTCGCACCTCCCCTAGAGAACCCTCGACCACTCTGAGCCGGATAAGAGGTCCTCTGTGTCTGAACCGGTATGGTGGTAGCAACAGCAGGACAGTCTTTCACAAGATGATCTAGAGATCCACACTCAAAACAAGCTCGACTCGGTCCCCAACACTCACCACGGTGCCTACGACCACACTGATTACAAACTGGTATACCTGCACTCCCTTGAGAACTCTCGGGACTCATCATGGACGATGATGAAGGCCTCCTACGGCTAGCAGACTCTGACCTACGATCAGACCTCGAACTCTGATTCGAGTCTCCCGTTCCTTGATTCCAACGACTTCTGTCCCTCCTAGACTGAGACTGAGAGCTATGAGAGAACTGATTCCTCCCACTGACATTACCTTATCTTCCCACAGAACCATACGTCAAACCCTGCATCTGCTCTATAGCCTTAACAATAGCTGTCAACTTAGAAAACACCTACGGTGTGTTAGCCGTCAAATAGGTCTGGATCTCTTTCCTCAAACCTCTTAGAAATCTCTTGCACCTCATCTTCTCGCTGGCTATCAACTCGGGTGCATACCTACTCAGCTGTAGGAACTCTTGCTCGTACTTAAAGATTGTACGGTTATCTTGCACTAGGTGGGTGAACTGATCTCTCAACGAGTCTCGCCCATATACTTTTTCTCAAACTCATCTAAGAAGTCATCCATGTCGGTTGATCGGGATACCACTCCATCTCAATTGTTTCTCACCATTCCATCGCGTTCTCCTTGAGCAGAGAAAGAACACAAGACAGTTTATCCTCGGACCTCAACCTCATCTGCCTCATGATCCACCGAGTATTACGAAGCCACTGATCTGCCTTCACAGGATTGTCTTGGCCAGAACCTAAGAAATGCGTAGCACTCTGTCTACGAACCTTCTCGATAGGTGCTTCACGTGGGGAAGGTGCATGCCTCGGGATAGCCCTCACTATCCGATCCAAAGCACGGTACAGATGGGTGAAATAATTCGCCCATTGCCTAACCCTTTCTTCTGACTCATCCACCACGTACGTGTGGTCCTCATCAAAGCTCCCCTCACAGGATCCCAAACTCTCCTCAACAACTTTGGCCCTCCTAGGCATGATTCACTTCTGCACAGTCAAATAAAAGGATTACACCATCAGAAATCAGTTTTTCAAGTACTACTAAGACTCATGGGCATGTATTCGCTAGACACTTGTCACAACTCCCGACTCTTATCCCCGGGGACCTCCTAGAACCGACTAAACCGAGGCTCTGATACCACTAAATATAACACACCAACCCGGGTGCCACATTTGGGCCATAAGCTCAAACTCGTGTCCATAAAATTTTAAGTCAAACTCAAGTCCAAACATGATATTACACATAATTTAAAACGATATTTAAAATCCAAGGTGGTTTAACAACTCAAAAAAACATCGGAGCTCCAAAATACAAGTTTGATAAAACATTTGACCTTATAACTAAATAAATAGTTACAATTACAACAATGGTCCTACGAATACTTAGACCAAATAATCTAGTAATCGTACTCTACTAATCGGTCAATGCTGAAGTCCCGAAATGATGGCGCTCCGCTACGTCCGCCCGAATGTCCGTTTACTTACCTACGTATGGAAACAAATTCCAAAACGCTGAGCTACGAAACCTCAATGGGTACATAACCTATCGACGGTGCTTTTAAGTGAATCATAACTATAACATGCGAGATAAGATAACATGATGATATGACTTACCAAATGCAATCAACGCATAAAGTAAACAAATCAAAAGTGAGGCCCACTGCCAACCCGACACTGAGGGCTCACCTGGCCCGGAATCTCACATTGGGCTGCTCGGAATCTCGCATCGAGTCTTTACTCGGAATCTCACATCGAGTGGGGCTCGGAATCTCACATCGAGCTAGGTCATTTCCCGGAATCTCATATCGGATGATCTTTGATACATCACCCGGAATCTCACATCGGATGGTCTTCGTTGTGTTGCAACACTATCACTCACTGGGTATCCGGATCCCACCAAACAATGACACAAACCACATAAGATGATCCACCTAGGATCTAACACCAAATACGAATTCAACCAAGACAAACCGAGCATGCAAGCATAATTTTCATATTAAGACTCTTATCACGACTTACTAACTTAACCTTTGAGGCAATCCATCAATAGTGATTTACGATCCATTTCATTGATATATGATTCATATTTACCATTAATTATCTTTATCGAACCTCATCTGCTACTTATCTTGACAAAAGTTCACAGGGGTATCGATACTCCTATATGGGGTATCAAACACCCTATATCGATACACACCCAAAGAAGGCATCGAAACGTGGATATCGATACTGACATCGATACCCTTTGACCAAATTTAAAGTCAACGAAAGAGGACCCTCCAGATTCGATACTGGTATCGATTCCATTATGCCACTAGAGGATCCGGTATCGAACTATGGTTTGATACCCTTAACCAAACGTTCACTTTCCTCTTAGGGGTATCGATACCAATAGCCCGTGTATCGATACCCCCTGTACGAAATACAGGTTTGAAGTTTTGAAATTTTAAGAACCTTAATTCAAATTAGTCCAATCGGTCCCAAAACATTCCTACTCATTTATGAAGTAGTTTTAGTGAGTTTCTAACCCATTTTACTCATTATCATCAATTCTAAATCAAGACACCATTAAAGCATGCAAAGGCTCTATCCTAGCCAAACCATCACACAATCAATCAAACATGCTAAAATGATGATGCACATGAAATGCAAAGGATTTGAAAGTGTACCAACCTCAAAAACGAGTTGAAGAAGCTCCACAATCAGCCCTCAAACCTTCTCCTTTCCTAAGCTTCTTGAAGGCTCTCCTTGCTCTTCAACTACACAGAAGATGACCAAACTATTACCACTCTATCAAGATGATTTAAGGAAGCTAAAACAACCTTAAAATCATCCCAAGACCTTCCTAAAACTTATTCTCGTTCTTCCATAAAACCCTCACTAAAACCTTACCTCCACCATTTTAAACCAACCTTACCTTGCTAGAAAGATTCTCCCAAGCTGAACAAACTCTCCTCTATGAGCAAAACGCGATTCTCTCAACTAACACATAAAAAATCTACCTTGATTGATGAATTTGGGAGAGAAAGATGAGAGAAGAGATGAAAAAGACAATAAAGGAGGTGATGAAATCACCCTCTGTACAATGCAGAGAAATGCCTCCCTCTTCCATCCCTTTTCCTCCAAAAAGTCCATTTACCAAAATACCCTTGGGCCACCATCCAAAACCAAACCCATCTCTAAGCCATTGAGCCCAACAAGGCCCAAGAAACCCAACAACAAGGCCTACACTCTCGGGTTAACCCGACTCCAAGTTCCAAAACTCAGGTCGTGACACACACTGTCTGTGGCTTAAATGCGAATCAAATGCAAATTTTCTTTAGATACTAGACATTCTAACACACATGACATTACAGGAAAATAGGTTTTCAGCGGCGTTAACAATGGCGTTTTTGTTACAAACGCCATAAACAAATGTATATTAGTGACATTTTATATACAAATGCCGCAATAAAGGTGTATATGTGGCGTTTGATAGACAAATGCCGCAATAAGTTATATATTAGTGGCATTTTGTACAAAAACACCGCAATTAGGTGTATACTAGTGGCGTTTTGCTGACAAACGCCACAATGAGATGCATAGTAGTTTCGTTTGACAGGTAAACGCCACAATTAGATGAATAATAGTGGCATTTTTTGGACAAACGTCGCAATGGAATGAATAATAGTGGCATTTGAAATACAAACGCCGCAATAGGATAAATAATAGTGGCGTTTTAAAGGCAAACGCCGCAATATGATGAATTATAGCGGCGTTTTTTAGACAAACGCCGCAAGTTTTGTATACCTGATACGCTAAAATTTTAAGCGTTTTGAATATATAATTTTACCCCCAAATTGGATCGAGAACCAGAGAGTCTTTGCCTCTTTCATTCTCTGGAGGTCGTCACCCACGACAGTCGTCTCCTCCGTCTAGCGTAGCCACCTCGTCCGTAGTCGCCTCCTCCGGTCATCGCACTTTTCTCCTCCGGTCATCGCACTTTCCTCCTCCGGTCACCATAGTCGTCTTTGTTAGCAGGTAAACATTCGAACCCTAATTTCAAATTAATAGAAAATCTGAAATAATTGTTTTTAATCTTTGTTTCTATTCGATTAATAGAAATAATTATTGTAGAACTCGTCCACAGTCGCCTCCTCCGGTCACCGCACTTTCCTCCTTCGGTCACCACAGTCGAACGGTAACCATTTGAACCCTCAATTTCAATCTCTGTTTTTAATCTCTGTTTCTATTCGTGTAGAGATGATTGCTGGTTGTTATTTAATGCTTGATGTTCATTTGTTCTTCTCTACTTTGTTAATTGCATATGTTTTTCATCCGTTAATTTATGTTGTTAAGCCAATGCCCGTTAAAACCCTTTCTCAGACAATAACCTGAAATTACGGTTTAACATGTTAAACGAGAGATAATGGGGAGCTTCGATTGTCTGTCTAATTACTTTCGCTAATCAAACATTAATAAAATAGTATAGCATATGTTTTTCAGCTTCAAATTTGATTAAAAAATAGTAAGAATTTAGATGATTAACTGTTCAGCAAATCTGGGTTTTCTTCACTAATTAAAAGGGGCTTTACTTCATCATGTGCAGGAGGCACGACACCATGGATTCAGTCTGTACTTTCATTTTGGATTTTAAGATTCTGGTCCATTTAAATAGTAATTAGTAGAGAGATTAATTTAAATACACATTTGGAAGAAGTGAGTTGCTGTATAATATGAATAAAGTAGTAGTTTTGTAGGTTTTTCAAGAATCTTTTAGGGTTTCCATGGCAGTTCAATACAATCTTTTCAGGGTTTTCTTAGTAATTGTTGCTATGGAAATGCAGAACAACATAGGAACTTTTAGTCTCTGGTTAATGAAAAATGACTTGGTCAATGTAATTAATCTATGACAAAACTCATAGATTGTTTCCTAGGAGCAATTCCACTCTGAGTGAAGTGAGTGCAGTGTTGCATACAATCAGTACTTAATGATCTAAGAAAATTTTAAGGATTATTCTCTATTATTAGCTAGTAATATGTATATTATTCTCAGATTAGAACAACCTCATGTGTTATTTTTGTTTACTTTTAAATTGTTTTCTCAGACGAAATCTATGAAACATTCAACTTTATGATTGTTATTTTTTTCGTTTAAGTAAAATATAGATGATGTTGCGAATTTACTAGTTTGGAAGGAAATTTACTAGTTTATAACTTGGATGGATTTTAACACTTGAATGTTAAACTTAAAATAGGTATTCTAAAGTAGAATTGAACATAAAATAAAGGGGAACTGAAGAAACATAAATAGGTATTCTAATGCAGAATTAAACTTAAAATAGGTATTCTAAAGTAGAATTGAACATAAAATATAAATTTAATAGAGTAAATTATAAAAAAATAGAACTGAAGTTACATAAGTATTTCAAAGAGGTGATTGAAGAATGTGTTTCGTATTTAGTCAAAAATAAACTTAAATTTAAAAAATCACGCAAAAGTTAAATTATTCGAATTTGGGGTCTCCACCCCATTACAGCCATGATTTTGAGCTTCCATGAATCGAAACAAATTTATTTTTCATTGGGCCACTTGTAGTTTAAAACTAACCCATCAACAAAAGGTACAAGAAAGACTTGGCTAAGCTTTATTTATTAGTTTTTAATTACTTTTCTAAAATCCTCATCATTTGGTGTTATCTGTTAATTGGTTAACTGCACCTTGTCTGCTTCTATTGCTTACATTCTGAGATTGATTGTGAATTCCAAATAGTTGACTTGGATCATCAAGTTGCAGTTTAAAACTATGCATATGGTTTCTTAAGTAACTTTGTTTGATATTGAAACCAGATACTTAAACCCTGGATTGTTGGAATAAAACTTCAGAACTAGTTATTAAAGATTAATCATGCACAATTTATTGAATATTCAATTGTCTCAACTAGTTTAAAACTATGCATATGGTTTCTTATAAGATTTGGTTTATACTTGTTGTCCAATTTATTTTTTTTTTCTGTTTATTGCAGGTATTATGTCTAGGAGGAAATTAAATAGTTTAAATATTGTTCAAGTTCCTCGAATAGAGGAAGAAGCAAATGAAGATGATTTTTCGGGTGATAGATCTTCACAACTTCCTAAAACGGTTGAAAATACAGAAATCGAAGGTATTTTTAAAATTTATTTGAATTATACCTATTTTATATTGAAATTATTTTAATAATTTTAGACTCGATATATAGGTGACAATGGTCGAAGGCGCAAGACTAGAGGACGCACGACCTTGACGAAATTATACGATCTCCCAGTTGGAGAACGTGTGAAAGTTTCAAGAAACGATGCCGACCAACCTATTGGGGCAGAAGCAGGTGTTTTGGCCAGTTATTTAGGCATCATTGCACGCAATGCTTCAATTTTGCCAATCAATTATGAGTCTTGGCATCAGATGCCAAATAGTAACAAAAAAAAAAGCTTTGAATCTTGTTAAGATAATAATATTATTATAGTAGCTAATTCATTATATTTAAATAGTAATATTTATATTTATTTTGATTGTGTAATTTTTAGGATAAATCTTCTTTAGAAGTCTCAAACGATTATGTGAAGCATGTCTTGGACAAGAAATGGACAGACAAAAAGAGCTTTTTGAAGAAGAAATATTTCAAGAATACTCTTAGCTTTCAAGATAAGCTTATGCGGTCAGATTTTGGAGTTCAACAAAAGGAGAGGTAACATCGACAAAATTAAAAAAAAAATAATATTATGTCACTTCGCATATGAACTTTATACGTAATTAAAATTAGAAATTATACAAGATCGAGAGCGCGTAGGTGTTGCTAGTAGACAAAAACAAAAGTTTACTCACACAGCTGGGACAAAGAGCTTTGCTCATATAGCTAATGAGGAGGTATTTATCTTTTTTTTAAAGATTATTTTTACTTGTATTACATTGAAGTTAATATTCATTTTTAATATATGTTGTAGCTTGTTACCACTGGTACTAGCATTGGACGGTTAAAGCTCTTTGATATTACACAGACCAAAAAGGATGACTCTCCAATGACTCTTGAAACTGGAGAAATTATGGTATATTCATTGCCCATAAAATTTTTAATATGTTTTAAATAACGTTTTCATTCATTATGAATCCATAAATGATTATCAGATGAAAATGAAGAAAAAAAGGATAGAGTTTGAAGTTACGGCTTCAACTGATGGTTTAGTTAATATTGGTGATATCGAAAATTAAGTCTTTATCGACGTTTTGGGTCCTGAAAGATATGGCAGAATGCGTTGTCAAGGATCATTTGTTACTCCAACAAAATATTTTGGATCAAACTCGTCTTAGTACATGCCATCACAAAGTCAGTCTTCTCAAGCGGAAGATAATCGTTTAAAACAACAATTAACTCAATTTCAAGCTGAGATGGAAGCTAGAGAAACTGAGAGAGAAAAGAGAGAAGCAGAGATAGCAGCAAGAGAAGCAAAAAGAGAAACAAGAGAAGTAGAGAGAGAAACAAGAGAAGTAGAGAGAGAAGCAAGAGAAGCAGAGAGAGAAGCAACATATCAGAATCTTTAAAAACAATTTCAAGATATGATGACGATGTTAAAGCAGAATCAGCAAAATAATCCATCACCTTAGTTGATTTTAGGTTGATTCGGATTGTAGTTCTTACTTATAATTGTTATTTACTGTTGAATTATATTTCAGTTTATTGTTAAACACTTCACTTTTGCTGGTTAAGTGAATATTATTATTTCAGTTGAATTTATATTTCAATTGTATTATGTGTTGAAATATTTTATAGGTAAATTTGGGTATAATAAAATATTTTAAAATTTTGGTTGCAATAGAAGGCGTTTTAAATAAGAAACACCACTATAGGTCATGCTAAAAACAGTGGCATTTTAGTACAAAACGCCACAAAATGACATGACAAACAATCGTTTTTAAACTAAAATGCCGTTAAAGGACATGCTATTTGTGGCGTTTTTAAGTGAAAACGACGCTAAAAGTCCTATGATATCTGTGGCGTTTTTTAAGTACAACGCCGCTAATATCCATAAAATCTGCGGCGTTTGAAATAAAAAACGCCGCTAAAGAACATGTACATTATTGGTGTTTGTCAGAAATAAACGCCGCGACTCTCTGCGGCGCAGGTTTTAGCGTCGCTTTTTGCGGCACTTTTGCAAGTGCCGCTAACACTTATAGCGGCGCATAAAAACGCCACTAAATACCTTAAAAAACGCCGTTGAATACCTGTTTTGTTGTAGTGTGAATATAATCGGTACAACACTTTACAATACAAAAATATGATTGGTTCCTATAACAAGAAACAAACTTCAAACTGAAACCAAAAAGTTCAGAAACTCAGACATGTAAAGGAGATCATGCAACAATGAAGCCAAATATTATTATGTTGAGTTTCATACTTTTCAAGGCTTGACAACTTCTATTGGAGGCAATGAAAATTTTTTCAATACTCTCAACTAAAGGAAAAGTAAATGAAGATATATAGCTCAAGCAAATGATTCCACACAAAGAAACATCTTAAAGTACAAACTAGCTAATTACAAACATCAAGTACTAAGGATTTTAGCATCGTAAAATGTCAAACAAATACGGTAAATGCTTACGTAGGAAAAGAAAACAATGGCGGAAAAGGATGGGAACACAAGCAGCACACCCCGCGGAGTAACCCACAATCCAAGTGGACAATGGAGCTTGTGGTTTCTCATTCTTGGAAACTACTAGAACAGCTATCGATGCAGCAATATGACTTATATTGAAAACTAGTCGAATATAAACCCAGAAGCAAAAAGATGATAAAAAACTCCTATGACTTGATCTCCGAGAAGGCACCGGCCGAATCACAGGTTCTTGAGAATTTATTGATTCAACATTATTCCCATGTTGACCATCATTTGCTATATCAGTGACATGATCATTTCTCTCATGGAGGTTTTCTGGTGTCTGCTCCATTTGGTAAAGTTTTTATTTTTTCTATTAAGTACTGAAAGTCTTTTGATTAATTGATCTTCATTTTGAATCCATCATATCAGCTGTCAATATCTTCAGCAAATCAACAAAAACCAGTTCTCGGTTAAGCCTCCAATGCTCCAAAACAAGGAATTTATTCATAGCAAAAATAAAATATATTTTAAAAAAGAGATAAATTATACATCTTTTTCTTTCTTCCCTACAATTTCTCAACAAATCATCTTCTTAGCTCGGAAAAACCGTCAGAAAAAGTCTTTAATTCTAGTTACAAAACTCAAAAGAATGAAAAAAAAAAAAGATTAGTAACTTATTTGCATTAAACAATATTTCCTTTCCTTTCCCCAGTTTTCTCAGCATCCAAACATCAGGCAACAACTTACATGTACTAAAAAAATTACTAAAAGGACTTATTACCATACACCAGAATTGAAAGAAAACAAAAATAGTAAATTTACATATATAAAATTTAACTCAAACTAAAAGAACTTACAATATCAAATTTGAGTTTTTTTCCTACTTGCCCAACCGTTGTTTGGCGAAAGAAAAATAAAAGGAGAGAAAAAGACTTTGATTACCTATACAAAGAAAGAAGAAAAGAGTTGAAGAATGCAAAACGATGGGAATGTAACTAAGTTATTTGTCGTTTTGGCGTTTTTTTCTTGTGCATTTTCCTCCCATCTTTTTTACAAATCCAAACAGGGTCTTACAATAATGATACAATACTTTTTAGGTAAATTTCACAAATGATAGCCAAACCATTTCAAATTTTCATTTTGACCGTAAAACTTTCGAAAGTTATCCAATAAATATTAAATTTTAGTTTTTGCTATAAGATAGTCATTAGAACAATAACGTTTTTTCAAGAGAGTGATTAAAATATTTGACTTAAAAGTTAAATGGGCCCTCGACATAAAATAAAAAAAAATAAGTTTATAATTTTTTTAATTTAATTTAACTCTCAAAATTTAAATTGACGATCATTGTCAATATCTTCTAATAGTTAAAAATAAAAAGATACGTGACACACTCTAGACGTGTTATGTCATCAAAATTATTTTAAAAAAAAACAAAAAACTTCAAAAAATGTAAAAAAAAATATTAATATTTTTTTTATTTCCCTTTATATTTTTTCTAAAAAATAAATTAATATATATATATATATATATTTGAGAAAAAAAAGATATATTATTTAGCCATAGATACCATCTTCCAAAACAAACTGTTCAATATAAATTGGAATTTCGAAAGAAAAATAAAAAAGAGAAACTAAACCATAAGCCCAATGAGATAGCTCATGAGCCACCCGATTAGATTCCCAGTTTACATGAACCACACTAAAACCAGAATTAGAATGAAATAAAAAATGAGTTTCTTTGAGATAAACAACAACTAAAGATCTATCTAAACTTTCAGCATTGATCTTATTTACAACTGCCATAGCATCTGTTGCGTGTAAAAAGGGTTGCACAATTTGTGCAAGTGAACACGTCGCAAGTAATAAAGTGATGAGTATTGAGTATCGTCTCCACAGGAATTGGTGTACTTAATATGTTTTCTTTTCTCTTCTCGCTCTGCAAAAGAAATAAAATAAAGACAGATTAATTTGATTGTTCCGGCTAAAACAACTTGAATAATAGAAAGAAAACAGAGAAAGAAAATAAAATCAAATTGAGAGAATGGGCAGGATCCAATTATGTCGTATTGTGGATTCAATTGACTTGTTTCCGTCTAATGCAACTACACTACACTGCCTCGGCAGTGCTGCAGTTCTACTGCCTCGATAGTGAAGGGTACGTCCGCCGCGGTAATCCCTTGCTCTTGGGTGGACTTATTCAAGGTTCGGCAAAGTGTTATTGGATGACCCGCTTATCCCTAAGTCGAAGTTCCTCAGCTCCGATTTCTATGCTGCTTGTCTTAAAACGTCCACCTTATTTTTCTCTTCAGATCGCCTATCATATCAACATTTATGTTCCAGGTGTTGCCGCGGCCTCCGGTGCTGCCGCGGCCTCCAAGTGCTGCCGAGGCCTTCAAGTGCTGCCGAGGCGGGTACTAATTTGCATTCCAGCTTTGGTTTCCAGCATCCATCATGCTATCTGGCATTACCTATGTGGTAGTTTCCTGTCTAAGAGAAGAAACCATTAACCGTACCTGTTTTATGCCAAATAATAGATAAATTCATAATTTAAGTGTTGAGATGCTGAAAAGTGGAAAATATCTATTATCGCCTTTAAGTCTGTCTTTATTAGCAATAAACGAGTGGGAAAATGATATAAAAATGAGGACTTTTGGGCACTCATCAAGTCATTCATTTGAAACAAACAAAACAAACAACTAACCAACAACCATCAAACACATATATACATCATTTTAAGAGTTTACAAACCAAACATATGATTCAAAAGTCAACTAGATTAATGACTTATAATACATGCCATTTACATGAATAAAATGGTATCTAGCATGATCTAGTTCAAGACTGAATGTCATCATCTAGGAGTAATTACATATTACCAAAACAATACTTTAAGGCTCCCTTGCTTGCTTGTGGTCTCCTAAGCTCCAAGAGTTAGATGTCAAACTTTGAACCTAAGGCTGGGAAGAAGGAAAACAAGAAGCGATAAGTACGTATTGTACTTAGTGAGACAACACTAATTGAAGTCAAAGGTAATAGCTCATAAGGGGCATAACTAGGAATGTATTCAATATCAACACTTAGTAACATATTAAACGAGGATTTCAATTCAAGGTTTATCAACCAAGCAAGCATATCATATTAAACAAGTAGATCATTCAGCAAGAGTAATCATGTTCAAGCTTATTTCAAGTCAAGCACATCATGTTATCCAATTGAAATGTCAAGAAGGAACCGAACTCCAAATCATGGCAGCATATAACTCAAGTTGTTCATAACATATCAAACATATAATTTCCCTGACAAGCTATTTCAAGTTACTCTCACTGTTACTCTTACATTAAGGCCTTGGTACACAATTTAGGGATAGGTAATCAAGTCAACAAGATGGTATATAAAGTACCTGCAAGAAGATAAATGTACTAAACGCCAAACAAGATGATACACAAAGTACCTAACAAGAGAGCTCAGACTCTAAGGCATACCCTTCTACCTATGACCAACTAAGAATAAGGATTACTTATCTATTATTCATTAAGATTTGACAAGTATACTGATAGAGTAGCATAATTGTGATTCAAAAACATTCGATTAATTAGTTTCAAGAACTAGGAGCTCTAGACTCAATCAAGAAAGCTATAGACATATATGAAAATTCAAGAGAAAGAATAAGTTTTTTTTTCTTGAAAATTTCAGATTCAATGCTAGAAAAGTATAGAAAAAATACTACATGAAGGATTAGATGATAAAAAATAAGAATATAAATAAAAATATTGAAAAAGAGATGGAAAACAAATCTAAAAGTTCCAGCTTTGTTTATGGAATTATGGAAGATGGTGTGAAGGTTGAAGGTGAAGATGACTTGCTATTTGTTGTTATTGTTTTGTCCTTGGCACCTTTTAGAAGCAATTATCTGAGCAAACAACCTCAAGCTTCTCTAACCCATCTTCCTAGATGCAATTATCTAGGCAAGCAAGAGTATGAAGATTCTTCCTCGTTGAAAATGTCTTCTAAACACAAGTTTAACGAACACTTGCAAACACATATTCAAAGAATACTCTATTCTCTAAAGAGAAGTTTTATTGATCAAAGAAATCTGATTTACAATGTGGGTGAAGCCTCCTTTATATAGGCCTTGGAGAAATTTTAATCCTACTAAAATTATGAAATTAAATATAATAAATATATACTAAAAATCTAATCTCTTAATTAGATAAGTAACTTTTAATAATAAATAAATACTAAAAATAAAAATCCTAATTAAATAAATCTGATTCTAATAGATATTGCAAAATCCTATATTGATTTAAATTATAAATAACCGAATAAAATTTTGAAAATTCCTAATTATCCAAAAATCCCGTATTAATCCCGTATTAGAATTTCTACATGTGTTGTCTTTGCTAAAATATAGGTATCTTGAGTTCAAGATATCCAATTGAGGCGTTTCAAGATAAGCTGAAAAGCTAATTGACAGCCGGAGAAGTTCAACGAAGATATGTCAACTGGTAAATATTTGGATTCCATTCAAAAATATATTGAAAGTTGGTTGATGCTTCAGGATTACAAAACAGGTTCAGTTTCTTACCTACAATACATCGCTTTGCACCTCTGATGCATGGATTATTTTGGATCTTGTTGCTTGTATTAAAAATTCTAAAATTCTTATATATGTTAAGTAATTTTACCCCTTTCATACATGTATCATTCCCTCACTCTTTAAAAGGATTCATCCTCGAATATAAACCAACAAAAGAAGGACATTCAACAATTACAATCGAAAAGGAGTGTTTATCATAGGTGGAGAGATTCAATTGTGCTTCTCGCAATTGTTTAACAAAATCTTGAAAGAATAATTCAAAACCACTCAAAACAAGGATGTTATGTTGAAAAAAATCTTTGTTTCTTATTTCTTTGTCATTTCTTTGGGAAGGTGTTGATGGATCAAGAGAACTCACTACCAAGCATGAAAGATTGTCTTGATTGGTAGGTTCAATTGTGTCCTCTTTTGAAACATCACCTTCTAAAATTATTTCCCCGTCATTGAACAAGGTTATCACTTTTATACCTTTCATGGACAATAATTACTTAATCTACACTTATTTAGACTAATGCATGAGCCTAATGTGTGATATTTGCATACGTTGCCTTCGTGACATATAAGGATGATATTTATAGAAAATATAAGCTTTAACGCATCTTTGTGCACTTGCAGGTAAATTTGGACCCTGATTGAACCAGCCACAGATGGAAGCTTCTACTGATGGAAGCTAAGCAGTTTCAAAGCCAGACCTCCATCGGGGCAGCAGATGCATCCTACCGAGGCGGGGAATTTCTAAAGACCAAAAGTCAAAGTGGTGATCGATTTGAAGAGCATAAAAAGTTGGATTTATCTAGAAACTTTGCAGAGCAATTGGAGTTCGAGAAGACGGTGTAAAGATGGAAAGAACCAAATTAAGAGATTTAGCTTTTTAAGGAAGGAAACGTCCAAATTTAATAAACTTCTTCTCCAAGGCTGATGTTGCCCTAGTTTTAACCTATATAAAGGATGTGTCGTCCAAGAGAAAGAGGGGAGGAGAGTTCACAATAGACTTTAGCGTTTTATTTGTTTTTCATTATGTTCTAAATTCTCTTAGGGTTTAGGTGAAAGTTTTCGAGTATTTGTGAGAGGATATTGATTTTGTTTTCTTGTTTCATGCAATAAAATATTAAGGTTTGCTTATTCTTTTTCATTCATTGTTCTTGCATTCAAGCTCGGGAGAGAAGTTTATGAGAGATCTATTTATCTAGCATCAGGAGATTTAGATTCACGAAAGGAATAAGTACGATATTTTTCTAGATGGAAAATACTAACTCGGCCTAGGGATAGGTTAGAGTTTTAGCGGCTAAAAGAAGTGTGAGATTGGTTGGTGGTTATAATTGATTCACGCCGGGAGGTATCATCAAGGACTAGTCATCAACAATACTTCGACTTAGGGATAAGCGGGGTCATCCAAGGACACTTTTCCGAACCTTGATAAGTCCACCAAAGAGCAAGGGATTGTCGCGGCGGACATACCCTTCACTGTCGAGGCAGTCAAACTGCAGTACTGCCGAGGCAGTGTAGTGTAGTTGCATTGAACAGAAACAAGTCAATTGAATCCATAATACGACATAACTGGATCCTGCCCATTCTCTCAAACTGATTTTATTCTCTATTTTCATTTTATTATTCAAGTTGTTTTCATTTAATTCAAGACAACCAATTAATCTGTGTTTTTACTTTATTTCTTTTATAGAGCGAGAAGAGAAAAGGGAACATATTAAGTATACCAATCCTTGTGGAGACGATACTCGATATTTATCACTTTATTACTTGCGATGCGTTCACTTGCACAAATTGCGCAACCCTTTTACACGCAACAAGTTTTTGGCACCGTTGCCGAGGATTGACAACTAAATTTTGTTATCTTTATTTTCTCGCATCTTAAGTTAGTCTTATTTTAACTTCGGTTTTTACTGGTGTATGACCAGAGCCAACCTAAGTGTACGAGCTAGATCCAGAGATTGAACGCACACAGTAAAGGTTGAGAAGACAAATCCAAGTAGTTATGGCAAATATTCCAATAGAGCAGAACTTACCCGCTGGCAATGGAGGACTTCCGCCGCCACCACTGTCGCGGCAGCTTACAGTTCGGGATTTCCTAGTAGAGGATTTGAATGGGTTAAATCTAGGAGTTTTTACAACAGAGATTGAAGCAACCCACTTTGAGCTAAAACCTGTCATGTTTAATATGCTCAATACCATTGGACAGTTTGGTGGGTTAGTCACTGAAGATGCAAGGCAACACCTTAAATCGTTCATGGAGATATGCAATTCATTCAAAATCCAAGGAGTCCATGAAGATGTTTTTAGACTTAAATTGTTTCCCTATTCATTGAGGGATAGGGCAAAGACTTGGTTAAATAGCATTCCAGTAGGATCTATAGGATCTTGGAGTGAACTATGCTGTGATTTCATTACACGTTTCAATCCTACTAATCTATATGATCGTATACGTAATGAAATTACTTCTTTTCGACAGGCAGATGATGAGCCGATGTATGAGGCATGGGAGCGATATAGGGAGCTATTACAAAAGTGTCCTCTGCATGAATTTCCACTGTAGACACAAGTAACTATGTTTTACAATGCAACCAATGCCCCAACAAGGATGATGCTAGACGCCTCTGCAAATGGGACACTCCTTGACAAATCACCAGAGGAAGCTATAGAAATTTTGAACAAACTTGCAAAGAATGACTTCCAATTCCCTACATCTAGGAGAGGAGGGGTGAGACGCCAGCCCATAGTAAATAAGTTAGAAAAATGCAATTCTGTGATAGCACAATTGGCTGCTCTTACGAAGATGGTTAAGAATATGGAAATGCAAAATAATACCCATGAGGTCAAGGTAATAGATTTTCTTGTAATTTATGTGGAGGTGACCATAGTTCTTCTGAGTGCATGCAGAATCAAGAATCTACCCTGTATGTGGGAAATTACAACCGGAACAACATGATGTCCAATATATATAATCTGGAATGGAAGAGGCATCCAAATCTCTCATGGAGTAATCCTAATAATGCTTTGAATCCACCGCCGCCGCAGGGACAGCAACCACTGCCGTCGTAGTAGATGCCTCAACAACAGCCTACAAGTTCATTGGAAAATTCGCTTAAGGCATTTATGATGAAAACAGAATCATACATGGCTAAGAATAGTAACTTCATTAAGAGAACTGATGCTTTCATGAACAGAAAAGAGATGAGGTTGCAAAACCAAGAGGCAACAATTAAAACACTGGAAACTCAAGTTGGGCAGTTCGCCCAGAATCTGAACACTAGACCACAAGGAGGATTACCCAGCAATACTGAAGTTGCAAGGGGAATGAGTCATGAGCAATGTAAGGCAATCACTACCAGGAGTGGCCTACAACTTAAGGAAATAACAGGCAGTTCGACAGAAAAAGTCCCAACAATGGAACTAGAAGAACCAGATAGCGAGGACATAAATGTTGAATTAAGTGATCATGCCACATTAGAAAAATCGAACCCTGTAGAAGGCAATGCCTCGGTAGAGAAATCGACAGTCCCACGCCCAGCAGCTAAAGCAGCAAACATACCAGTGGTACCAGGCATAAAATTCCAGACTAATGAAACACTAGAGGAAATGCGACCCCCACCACCTTTTCCTAAAAGGTTGAAAAGGCAAAAGCAGGATTATCAGTTTAAAAAATTCCTAGACATCTTGAAGCAAGTGCACATCAATTTGCCATTAGTTGAGGCAATAAAATAGATGCCAAACTATGCCAAATTCCTAAAAGATATTGTGTCCAAAAGAATAAGTCTTAGCGAGTTTGAAACTGTTGCCGCAACCGAAGGATGCATGGCCATGCTTCATAATCGCATGCCTCCTAAATTGAAGGATCCTGGATGTTTTACTATACCATGTGCAATTGGAAATCACTATGAAGGAAAAGCCTTTTGTGATCTTGGAGCAAGCATAAACTTAATGCCTAAATTTGTCTTCCAAAAGCTTGGAATAGGAAGGGCAAAACCTACAACTGTTATGTTCCAATTGGCAGATAAATCATATGTCCAACCTGAAGGAAAGATCGAGGACATATTGGTAAGGGTGGATAAATTTATTTTTCCAGCTGACTTTCTTGTTCTTGATTGTGAAGCAGATGACAATGCACCGATCATCCTAGGGAGACCTTTTCTAGCTACTGGACGCACTCTTATTGATGTGGAAAAAGGAGAATTGACAATGAGAGTTAACGACCAGCAAGTCAAACTCAATGTTTTCCAGATATTGAAAAGACATGACGATCCAGAGGAATGCCAGGTAATTCACACCATAGATGCAGACAACGCAACCCCCTGTCTTAGCAACCACTGCCTTGGCAGCAGTCTCGGCAATATGTCACAACGTTGCCTCGGCAGTACAGTTGATAACTGTTACAGCAGAGTCTTGGACAGTATGCCCAAAGATGAAGAAGTTGAAACACAAGAGATTGAGGAGATTAGCTGGACAGCACACCTTCCAGGTAAGTACTTCGAACCTTTAAATTACCCAAGTAAGGATGAAAAAACTTCAGGTGAAGAACCAGTAGTTATTGAATTAAAACCTCTACCCGACAAATTGAAGTATGTTTATTTGGGATCCAACCACACAATGCCCATAATTATTTCTTCTGAGTTGCAGTCAGAACAGGAACAAAGCTTGATAGAGATGTTGCGGCAGCACAAGAAGGCAATTGGGTGGTCAATTGATGATTTGAAGGAGATAAGCCCAGCCGTTTGCATGCACAAAATCCTTTTAGAAGAAGATCATAAGCCCACTGTTGAGGCCCAGATGAGACTTAACCATGCCATGAAGGAGGTAATACGTAAGGAAATAATCAAATGGCTTGATGCTGGAATCTTCTACCCTATCTCTGATAGTGCATGGGTAAGCCCGGTACAATGTGTACCCAAGAAAGGTGGCATGACGGTCATAACCAATGAAAACAATGAGTTGATCCCAACCAGGACTGTAACCTGTTGGAGGGTTTGTATGGATTACCGCAAATTAAATAAGGCAACAAAGAAGGATCATTTTCTATTGCCTTTCATTGATGAAATGCTTGATAGACTTACTGGTAAGCCCTTTTACTGTTTTCTTGATGGTTATTCAGGTTATAACCAGATTGCCATAGACCCTAAAGACCAAGCAAAAACTACCTTCACTTGCCCGTATGGGACATATGCATTTAGAAGAATGTCGTTCGGCCTTTGCAATGCCCCGGCAACATTTCAGAGATGCATGATGGCAATTTTTCATGACATGGTCGAAGACTTTCTGGAGATATTCATGGATGATTTTTCAGTCTTTGGAGATAACTTCAGTCACTGTCTCAGCAATTTAGAGAAGGTGCTGCAAAGATGTGAGGAATCCAATTTAGTCCTCAATTGGGAAAAATGTCATTTTATGGTGAATGAAGGCATAGTTCTGGGCCACAAAATCTCATCACAAGGAATCGAAGTTGACAAGGCTAAGATAGATGTGATAAAGAAATTGCCCCCACCAATTTCAGTCAAAGGAGTTAGAAGTTTCTTGGGTCATGCAGGTTTCTACAGGAGGTTTATTGCAAATTTTTCCAAAATTTCTAAACCCCTATGTAATTTGCTTGAACAGGACAAAAAATTTGAATTTAGAAAGGAATGCACTGAAGCATTTGAAGCCCTCAAAGAAAAGCTGATTACTGCACCAATTGTAGTCCCACCAGATTGGTCCCTACCTTTTGAAATAATGTGTGATGCCAGTGATCATGCTGTCGTGGAAGCACTCGGGCAGAGAAAGTGATAGGTGCTCAACACACTATCACTTTTTACTCCTTTTATGGGCATTAATCATCAAATATACACCCACTCGGACCAATGCATGTGCTTAATGTGATATATTTAGAAGTTATATTCATATAGATAATATTTACAGAAAAAGGCACGTTTTACTGCGTTTTCATATCTGTGCAGGAGAACCATTGCCGCGGCAGGGACAAGGCCGAGGCAGGACCTGATGCCGAGGCAGCAGCAGAAAGACAGGAAGCAAGACTATAAGCGATGGAAAGACAAAAATCAAAGGAACGTGTCTGGACTTGAGGCCCATGGATCGGAGCTGGCTAGCACAAGGAAAAGCCCAAAGGAATACCACGCGGGAAAACCCCTTAACAGAAGCAAACTTGGAAATATTTTATTATTATGTACTTGACTTGTTCCCTACTCCAAGTTGTATTCTACTTAGGAAAGGTTTGCCCTAGGTCTAGCCTATATAAGGACCTAGCCACCCAATGTACAAACACGGAATACCTAGGGAGAGAGCCGATTTCTATTCTTGTTTCTTTCCTCTCCATTATGTTCTAAACCTTCTTAGGGATTAGGTGAAGGTTGTCGAGTATTTGTGAGAGGAGATTGTACTTTGTCTTTGATTCAATGCAATAAAGTTATCAAGATTTCCTTATCCTTTGTTATTCTTTGTTTTCACAATTGAGCTCGGGAGAGGATATTGTGAATCATCCATTTATCTAAGCTCGGGAGAGTTAGATTCACAAAAGGGGTAAGTACGGTGTTTCAATCGCGAAATACTAACTCGGCCTAGGGATAGGTTAAGAGTTTCAGCGGCTAAAAGAAGTGTGAGATTGGTTGGTGAGTATAATTGGTTCACGCCGGGAGGTATCATCAAGGACTAGTCATCAACAACACTCTGACTTAGGGATAAGCGGAGTCATCCAAGGACACTTTGCCAAACTTTGGTAAAGTCTGCCCACGAGCAAGGGATTGCCGCGGCAGACAGTATTGTCGTTGCCAAGGCAGTAAACTGCAGTGCTGCCGAGGCAGTGATATACGATTGCATTAGACAGAGACAAGTCAATCAAATCCACAATACGACGCAACTGGATCCTAGCCCATCTCTCTCTACTATTTCAACTCTTTATTTTTATTTAGTTATTTTAGTTTCGATAAATCAAATCAACTCACTAGTGTTCTTTACTTTTTCTACAGAACAAGAAGGTGAAGAAAGCATATTAAGTATACCGGTCCCTGAGGAGACGATAACTCGATAAAATACTTATCACTTATTACTTGCGATGTGACCACTTGCACTAAACGCGCAATTTTGACACGCGAAAAGTTTTTGGCGCCGTTGCCGGGACTGGCAACTAAATTTTGTTTTCTTTATTTTCTTGTTTATTTTTATTTTTATTTTACTTTTGTTTTTCGTGGTGTATGACCAGGGCCAATCCAACCAACCCCTTGTACGAATTAGATCCAGAGATCGAAAGAACAAGGCAAAGGTTGAGGAGACAGATCCAAGGAGCCATGGTAGAACACCCGGCAGGACAAAACTTACCTGCCGGCAATGGAGGACTACCGCCGCCACCTGGGCCGCGGCAGCTCACTGTCAATGATTTCCTGGAAGAGGACTTAAACGGATTAAACCCAGGAGTCGTTACACCGGAGATTGAAGCAACCCATTTTGAACTCAAACCCGTTATGTTCAATATGTTAAATACAATTGGACAATTTGGTGGGTCTGCAACTGAAGACGCAAGGCAGCACCTCAAGTCCTTCATGGAAATCTGCAACTCTTTCAAAATCCAAGGAGTCCATGAAGATGTCTTGCGATTAAAGTTATTCCCCTATTCACTGAGGGATAGGGCGAAAGCGTGGTTAAATAGCATTCCAGCAGGATCTATTGGATCTTGGAGTGAACCTTGCCGTGATTTCATTACTCGTTTTAATCCCACTAATCTATATGATAGGATCCGTAATGAAATTACTTCTTTTCGACAGGGAGAAGACGGACCAATGTACGAGGCATGGGAACGCCACAGGGAGCTATTGCACAAGTTTCCTTTGCATTGATTTCCCCTATGGACACAAGTGACAATGTTTTACAATGCCACGAATGCCCCCGACAAGAATGATGTTAGATGCCTCGGCAAACGGAACACTCCTGAATAAAGCACCTGAGGAAGCTATTGAAATATTGAATAAACTCGCAAAGAATGACTTTCAGTTTCCTACATCTAGGCGAGGAGGAGTAAGACGCCAAGCCACGGTACATGAATTAGACTCATCAAGTTCACTAGCAGCAAAATTGGCCTCTCTTACCAAGATGGTGCAAAACCTGCAGTTACAAAAAAAATACCCGTGAGGTCAAGGTAATTGATTCATATTGTGACCTATGTGGAGGTAACCACAGTTCCTCTGATTGCATGAATCAAGAAACTGGTATGTATGTTGGGAACTACAACCGCAACAATGTGATGACCAACACATACAACACCTCATGGAAGAGGCATCCAAACTTATCATGGAGCAACCCAAACAATGCCTTAAACCCAATCACCCAACCTTCGGGATATCAACAACCGATGTCGCAGCAGCAGATACAACAACAACCGGTAAGTTCATTGGAGAACACGCTAAAGGCCTTCATGATGAAAACTGAGTCAGACATGGCAGAGAATAACAATTTCATCAAGAGGACAGATGCCTTCATGAATAGAACGGAGATGAGGTTAGAAAATCAAGAAGCGGCCATAAAAACGCTAGAAACTCAGGTTAGGCAGTTTGCTCAATGCATAAACACTAGACCACAAGGAGGCCTACCTAGCAATACTGAAGTTGCTAAGGTAATGAGCCATGAACAGTGCAAGGCAATCACTACTAGGAATGGTCTACAGCTAAAGGAAAAGCTCCTAGAGAGCCAAATTCAATCAGCGGATCAAGCAAAAGAGGAGGCCAAGCAAACTGAAGATGACCACATTGCCCTGGCAGAGAGCACTACAGCTCCTGAGCAGCCTGCCGAGGCAACAACAACTCCAGTGGTGCCAGGTATAAAATTTCAAACTAAAGAAACCTTGTATGAGATGAGACCACCACCACCTTTCCCACAAAGGTTGAAAAAGCAAAAACAGGACCAACAATTCAAGAAGTTCCTTGACATCTTGAAGCAAGTCCACATCAACATACCTTTCGTTGAAGCTATTGAACAAATGCCGAACTATCCCAAGTTCTTAAAGGACATGGTGTCAAAGAGGAAACGAATAGGTGAGTTTGAGACAGTGGCTGCTACCGAGGGATGCATGGCAATGCTGCATAACCGCATGCCACCAAAGTTAAAAGATCCTGGTTGCTTTACTATACCTTGTGCGATAGGTAAGGATTATGAAGGTAAGGCCCTATGCGACCTTGGAGCAAGCATAAACCTCATGCCCAAATCAGTCTTTCAAAAGCTTGGAATTGGAAGGGCGAAGCCTACAACAGTGATGCTCCAACTAGCGGATGGATCATATGTGCAACCTGAAGGCAAAATCGAGGACATACTGGTAAGAGTAGACAAGTTTATTTTTCCTGTTGACTTCCTTATCCTTGATTGTGAAGCAGATGACAATGCACCGATCATCCTTGGGAGACCTTTCCTTGCAACTGGACGCACCCTCATTGACGTGGAAAAAGGAGAGTTGACAATGCGGGTCAATGACCAACAAGTCAAACTCAACGCATTCCACAACTTAAAAAAATATGATGATCCAGAGGAGTGCAAGGACATCCACACAGTAGAAACTAAAGTATCCTGCCTTGGCAGTCTGCTTGGCAGGATATTCGGCAAGAAGATTAAGCCCAAGGTGGATAGACACACAGAAAAAAAGGAGTGGCCCACAACCGATTCACAATTTGGGCCTAAGGGAGAGAATAATTTTGGGAGATGCATTTACATGCTCTCCACCAGTAACATGATCTCCTTCCTTTTCTTTATTAATATATTAAGATTAGTTAATTTATTTTTATTTTTATTTTCTCTAATTATTTTCGCTTTCAGTATTTTTCTTTTGTGTGTTTTATTTAGGAATAAAAAGCAAGAATAAAGGAGAAATAGTTCACAGCAGGAACTTTGCCGAGGTAATAAAACAGTGTGATAAGTGCTCAACACACTATCACTTTTTACTCCTTTTATGGGCATTAATCATCAAATATACACCCACTCGGACCAATGCATGTGCTTAATGTGATATATTTAGAAGTTATATTCATATAGATAATATTTACAGAAAAACGCACGTTTTACTGCGTTTTCATATCTGTGCAGGAGAACCAATGCCACGGCAGGGACAAGGCCGAGGCAAGACCTGATGCCGAGGCAGCAGCAGAAAGACAGGAAGCAAGACTATAGGCGATGGAAAGACAAAAATCCAAGGAACGTGTCTGGACTTGAGGCCCATGGATCGGAGCTGGCTAGCACAAGGAAAAGCCCAAAGGAAAACCATGCGGGAAAACCCCTTAGCAGAAGCAAACTTGGAAATATTTTATTATTATGTACTTGACTTGTTCCCTACTCCAAGTTGTATTCTACTTAGGAAAGGTTTGCCCTAGGTCTAGCCTATATAAGGACCTAGCCACCCATTGTACAAACACGGAATACCTAGGGAGAGAGCCGATTTCTATTCTTGTTTCTTTCCTCTCCATTATGTTCTAAACCTTCTTAGGGATTAGGTGAAGGTTGTCGAGTATTTGTGAGAGGAGATTGTACTTTGTCTTTGATTCAATGCAAGAAAGTTATCAAGGTTGTCTTATCCTTTGTTATTCTTTGTTTTCACAATTGAGCTCGGGAGAGGATATTGTGAATCATCCATTTATCTAAGCTCGGGAGAGTTAGATTCACGAAAGGGGTAAGTACGGTGTTTCAATCGCGAAATACTAACTCGGCCTAGGGATAGGTTAAGAGTTTCAGCGGTTAAAAGAAGTGTGAGATTGGTTGGTGAGTATAATTGGTTCACGCCGGGAGGTATCATCAAGGACTAGTCATCAACAGCACTTTGACTTAGGGATAAGCGGAGTCATTCAAGGACACTTTGCCAAACTTTGGTAAAGTCTGCCCACGAGCAAGGGATTGCCGCGGTAGACAGTATTGTCGCTGCCAAGGCAGTAAACTGCAGTGCTGTCGAGACAGTGATATACGATTGCATTGGAGAGAGACAAGTCAATCAAATCCACAATACGACGCAACTGGATCCTAGCCCATCTCTCTCTACTATTTCAACTCTTTATTTTTATTTAGTTATTTTAGTTTCGATAAATCAAATCAACTCACTTGTGTTCTTTACTTTTTCTATAGAACAAGAAGGTGAAGAAAGCATATTAAGTATACCGGTCCCTGAAGAGACGATAACTCGATAAAATACTTATCACTTATTACTTGCGATGTGACCACTTGCACTAAACACGCACTTTTGACACGCGACAGAAAGAATAACCTATTCCATGTTATTTACTATGCTAGTAAAACCCTCAATGATGCACAGATCAATTACACCACCACAGAGAAGGAATTACTGGCAGTGGTCTTTGCCTTTGATAAGTTTTGATCCTACCTTATTGGAACAAAAGTGACTGTCCACACCGACCATTCGGCAATCAAGTACTTGTTCTCAAAGAAGGATGCCAAGCCTCGACTGATTAGATGGATTCTTCTATTGCAAGAATTTGAAATAGATATCAAGGACAGAAAAGGTACGAAAAACCAAGTAGACGATCATCTTTCCAGATTAGAAGCTGGGGAAAAAATTGACATACTAAATGAAATACAAGACACATTCCCCGACGAACACATCTTACAATTCTCGGTAGAAGAATCTGTCGAGGCATAGACCGTGGCAGTATACAACTGTGTTGCCATGGCAGTAACTAAGTATATTTCGTCAACATTGATAGAAGACATTGCCGCAGTCACAGCCACTCCCTGGTATGTTGATCTTGTCAATTACATAGCTAGTGGTGTTCTGCCTTATAACCTTAACCATAATGAAAAAAAGAGGTTCCTGCTTAATGCGAAATAGTACTTTTGGGACGACCCTCTTTTGTTCAAGCAATGTACAGATCAGGTTATAAGAAGATGTGTTCTAGAGGACGAGCAAAAAGAACTGCTCCAGCAATGCCATGATTCACCCTACGGTGGACATTTTGGAGGAAACAGAACAGCCACCAAAGTGCTTCAATCAGGCCTTTATAGGCCCACACTCTTCAAAGATGCAAAATTTTACTACAAGCACTGTGATCGATGCCAACGCACGGGCAATATCTTTAGACGTAATGAGATGCCATTGCAGCCCATATTGGAAGTAGAACTATTTGATTTTTGGGGCATAGACTTCATGGGACCATTCCCATCATCTAAAGGGAATCTCTACATCCTAGTAGCAGTGGATTACGTATCAAAATGGGTCGAAGCAATTGCCACACCATATAATGATGCCAAGACTGTTAAGAAATTTGTCAAGAAAAATATCTTCACTAGATTCGGAGTGCCTAGGGCAATAATTAGTGATGAAGGTAAACACTTTGACAATAGGCTCATTACCGCGGCCTTGAAGAAATTAGGCGTCATGCACAAAATTGCTACGACCTACCACCCACAAACAAATGGGCAGGCCGAGATATCAAACAGGGAATTAAAGCAAATCCTTGAAAAGGTGGTAAACCCATCTCGAAAGGATTGGTCTCATTGTCTCGACGATGCCCTGTGGGCATATAGGACAGCATACAAGACCCCATTGGTAACATCTCCATACAGGCTTGTATTTGGAAAAGAATGCCATTTTCCCGTGGAAATTGATCACAAAGCTTATTGGGCAGTGAAGAATTTGAACATGGAATGGGAGAAAGCTGGCTAGAAAAGACTGCTAGACCTCAATGAGATAGAGGAATTCAGAGCAGCAACATATGAAAATGCCAAGATTTACAAAGAAAAAACTAAAAGATGGCATGATCCTAAGCTATTGCCAAGGCAGTTCCTGCCAGGGCAGCAAGTCCTCCTTTTTAATTCCAGGCTCAAACTGTTCCCAAGCAAACTCAAGTCCAGATGGTCCGGCCCATTCGAAGTTATTCAGGCCTTTCCACATGGTGCAGTATTGATCAAATCAAAAAGGGATGGGCATGAGTTCAAAGTGAATGGCCAACGCTTGAAGCCCTATTCTGACCTACATGATATGAGGATTATTGAGACCATTACCATAGGAGATGCACTTGCATGCACTCCTATCGTGACTTAATTTCATTATCTTATCTTTATTTTATTGCAATTTTAGGATTAACTTTAGTTTAGCATTTTTTTATTATTGTTTTATTTTTAATTTTTATTGTTGGTGTTTATTTTATTTAGGATAGGAATCAAGATTGAAGGTGAAAACATTCAAAAGAAGATCCACTACCGCAGTAGTGAACAATGTCAGGGCCACAGCAGTTACAACGGGCAGAAGTGTCTAACGGCTATTTTGGCGTAATTTTAGCAGTGGCAGTCAATGCCAACGGATAGAAAATGGCTAGTTGGGTTACAACACGGCAATACAAGGCCGAGACCTATATAAACACATTCTCACTTTGAACTATTCACTTTTGCATTCTTGATTTCTTAGAATTCTTTGCTTATCTCTCTCAAATTTCTTAACAACTTTCACAAACCTCTTTGCTTATATCTACCCATGACAGCCTACAAAAGATTCTTACCCGCCGCTGTTGAAGAACGCTTCAACAGATCCTTCGTTGCAAGGCAATTGTGGGAAGAATAGGGATTCCAGCATTCAGATACGGAGAACTATGGAATCGAGCATTACTTGTTCGATAAAATAACATATCAAGAAGGCCAAATCTTCTGCTTACAACCCGCTCAGGCCAACGTCATGATTGTGAGAGAGTTTTGCGCGCATGGGCCAAGCGAAGATTCACTCTATGTCCACTGTCGGGTCAGACCATGCATCATTCTTAGAGGACATCAACAACGATGACTACGAACTCATCAAAGATGATCTTTCCTATGATAAGACATAGTGGGAAACCGGATCACACAAAGGCTCCATGGCAAGACAAAATCTAAGGACCGAGGCAAAGTTGTGGAACACGTTCGTAAAACGATGCCTCATCCCAACATCCCAAAACAGCACGGTAGATAAGAGGAGATTAGTTCTCATCCAATCCATTATCAACAAAAGGAGTATCAATGAGGGAGAGTTGATCCTACAAGAAATCTATGAATGTGGGAGGAAGGAAAGAGGGTCGTTGTACTTTCCATGTTTAATCACGGGACTTTGCACTGTTGTCGGTGTCCCAATCGAGGATACAGATGAAATTACGGTCCATAGGCGCAGTTGGACACGGGAGTTCTGCCACAAAGTCATGCAAATAACCTAGGCAGAACCAGTCCAAGCAACTCCAATGCCAGGCACAACTGATACCTCTACCGGGGCCAAATACACGGCAGACATACCTGTTGCCTTCCACAGTACTGCCACAGCGGATACTTACCAGGAGATGCTCTAGCGGATGGCATCCATGGATTTGAGACAGAAAAAGGTACATGGAGTACCAGAGGGATTTCAATAATGCCCTAGCCCAGATGATGATCACCAATTTCCCCAACCAAGGGGTGCAGTTCCCCGACTTCCCTTCTGATATGTTTGTCACGGACGCACCCTAAACCGAAACAACTCCAACTCTAGGAGGACCGCGACCATTTTATGCCCCTGGACCATCGCAACCGTTCCATGCACCGGGCCCGTTTCTTCCACAAGAGCCTACCGCGGCATCATCTGCCAGTCGAAGACCATCCAAGAGGAGAGCAGCAGGCTTTCCTGTAATCATTAGGAGTTTCTCGTCGGAGATGGACTCCTTCATGCAGCAGCCTCACTTCACTGTCGGGACCAACACTCAACCCGCCCGAGCAGATGACATGGAAGCTGAAGATGCGGGTGGGACAGAAATAATGGCAACTGAAGAAATTGGGGACGAGGAGGAAGGAGAAGAAGTCAATGCCCCATTGCAAAGGACGCTACCTATAAGAATCCAGCCACCTCGAACAGCCAAAACTCAGCAATCACCAGCACAGGGATCAAAACTTAAACTGTTAGCAGCAAGGCCAAGGAAACTCGTCATCCGCAGCAGTTCTTCAGAGGATTTTTAATCATTTTCATACCTATATGTTGTTTTTATTTTTTCCTTGATAAATCTTCATGTTTGTTTCCTGTCTTCTGTATATATTTAAGCATTGGAGACAATGCTCAGTTCGAGTTTGGGGGTGTAGATTCAATGTCGAGGCCCTTCCATGAAAGGAAGCAAATTAAATTTATTCTGAATTTTTTTTTCGTCCACCACCCTGCTTGAATTATTGTCTACACTTTTGCACTGCTTTATATCATTATTGCCTAGTTTATTCTCCTTGGGCTATAGAAATCTTTCTCCTCACAATGCTAGGTCCTGTTTAGAAGGATAAACTTAGGATTCTTAAGGACTAAAACTTAGAAGCTTGCTATAGGATTGACTCTAAACACACTTTTGGGACTTGTCTGACTATAGGAATTCTTTTAATGAACTTAGGTGATAAAGGCTTAGATTTTTGGAATAATGACTAGAGGTGTCTATTACCGGCTCTAGGACTCACTCTTCTTCATGCTAGAGGTGCCCGAAATTGGCTCTAGTATGTTTAAAAAAAATTTACACAATCCTTGAGGTGCCCGAAACTGGCTCAAGTAGTTGTTGTTATAAGAAGAGATCATAAATTCCAAGTCTATTTGTCTTGAACTTAGAGTTTGTCTAAGAAAGCCTTTAATCAAACTTGTCCACAAGAACTCAAACACTCACAAAATCTTATAGCTCGATTCCGGGTAAGTCCTTGGGTAGCCGAAAGGTTAAGACTCAGAATAGGCATAGTTATGGTGGGGAGAATAAAGGAAAAATAGATAATATGTTTTGGCAATTTGCTGGTTTGCATTGCTTGAGGACAAACAATAGTTCGAGTTTGGGGGTATGATAAGTCCTCAAAAGACTATCACTTTTATACCTTTCATGGACAATAATTACTTAATCTACACCTATTTGGACTAATGCATGAGCCTAATGTGTGATATTTACATACGTTGCCTTCATGACATATAAGGATGATATTTATAGAAAATATAAGCTTTAATGCATCTTTGTGCATTTGCAGGTAAATTTGGACCCTGATCGAACCAACCACAGATGGAAGCTTCTACTGATGGAAGCTAAGCAGTTTCAAAGCCAGACCTCCGCCGGGGCAGCAGAAGCATCCTTCCGAGGCGGGGAATTTCTAAAGACCAAAAGTCAAAGTGGTGATCGATTTGAAGAGCATAAAAAGCTGGATTTTTCTAGACACTTTGCAGAGCAATTGGAGTTCGAGAAGACGGTGTAAAGATGCAAAGAACCAAATTAAGAGATTTACCTTTTTAAGGAAGGAAGCGTCCAAATTTAATAAACTTCTTCTCCAAGGCTGATGTTGCCTTAGTTTTAGCCTATATCAAGGATGTGTCGTCCAAGAGAAAGAGGGGAGGAGAGTTCACAATAGACTTTAGCGTTTTCTTTGTTTTTCATTATGTACTAAATTCTCTTAGGGTTTAGGTGAAAGTTGTCGAGTATTTGTGAGAGGATATTGATTTTGTTTTCTTGTTTCATACAATAAAATATTAAGGTTTGCTTATTCTTTGTCATTCATTGTTCTTGCATTCAAGCTCGGGAGAGAAGTTTGTGAGAGATCTATTTATCTAGCATCGGGAGAGTTAGATTCACGAAAGGAATAAGTACGGTATTTTTCTATATGGAAAATACTAACTCGGCCTAGGGATAGGTTAGAGTTTCAGCGGCTAAAAGAAGTGTGAGATTGGTTGGTGGTTATAGTTGATTCACGCCGGGAGGTATCATCAAGGACTAGTCATCAACAGTACTTTGACTTAGGGATAAGCGGGGTCATTCAAGGACACTTTGTCGAACCTTGATAAGTCCACCAAAGAGAAAGAAATTGCCGCGGCGGACATACCCATCACTATCGAGGGAGTCGGACTGTAGTACTGCCGAGGCAGTGTAGTGTAGTTGCATTGAATAGAAACAAGTCAATTGAATCCACAATACGACATAACTGGATCCTGCCCATTCTCTCAAACTGATTTTATTCTTTATTTTCTTTTTATTATTCAAGTTGTTTTCATTTAATTCAAGACAATCAATTAATCTGTGTTTTTACGTTATTTCCTTTACAGAGCGAGAAGAGCAAAGGGAACATATTAAGTATACCAATCTCTGTGGAGATTATACTCGATATTTATCACTTTATTACTTGCGATATGTTCACTTGCACAAATTGCGCAAGCCTTTTACACACAACAATAACAAATTAGTCTGGCGGTATGCATGCACAAAAGCCTTTTGGAGGAAAATCATAAGCCATCAATTGAGGCGCAAAGAAGGCTTAACCTGGTTATGAATGAGGTTGTTATGAAAGAAATCATCAAATGGCTTGATGTAGGAATAATATATCCTATCTCATATAGTACATGGGTAAGTTTGCTACATTGTGTACAAAAAAAGAAGGTATAATTGTGGTAAGGAATAAAAATAATGTATTTATTCCAACCAGAGTTGTCAGAGGTTGGAGAGTTTGCATAGATTACCGTAAGATACATAAAGCTACTAGAAAGGATCACTTTCCTTTAGCCTTTATTGACCAAATGCTGGATCTTCTTGCAAGTAAATCGTTTTATTGTTTCTTGATGGCTATTTAGGTTACAATCAAATTTTCATAACATAGGATGATCAAGAGAAAACGTTATTAACTTGCTCGTATGGAACATATGCATTTAGAAGAATGTCGTTTGGATTGTGCAATTCCCAGAAGACTTTCCAATGATGTATGATGGCCATTTTATAAGACATGGTGGACTTTTGGAAATTTTCATGGAAAATTTTTTCATATTTGGAGAAAGCATCAAAAATTACCTCGACAATTTAGAAAAAGTATTAACCATGTACGAAGAATATGACTTAGTTCTTAATTGGGAGAAGTGTAATTTTATGGTATATGAAGGAATAGTCCTCGTTCATAAAATTTCATTCAAGGGAATCGAGGTTAACAGGGCAAAGGTTGATGTTATAGACAAATTGTCACCATCGACTTTAGTTAAAGGAATTCAAATTTTCATTGGTCATGCAGGTTTTTATCGAAGGTTCATTTATAATTTTTCTAAAATTTCTAATCCTTTTTGTAATTTTCTTGATTAGGAAAAAGCTTTTGATTTTGATGAATTACGTGACACGGTATTTCATAACTTAAAATAACAACTTGCCTCAGCACCCATTATTGTCCCACCTTATTGGTCTTTACCTTTTGAAATTATGTGTGATGCAAGTGATTTTATCGTAGAGGTAGTTTTAGGCCAACGAAAAGGTAATATCTTTCATGTGATTTACTATGCTGGTAAAACCCTTAATGATGTTTAATTGAATTACAAGACCACGAAAAAAGAATTACTAGTGGTAGTATTTGTATTTAATAAATTTCGTTCTTATTTAATTGGTACTAAGGTAATTGTCCATATTGATCATTCGAAAATTCAAGTATTTGATTACTAAGAAAGATGTCAAACCTCGTTTAATCCGTTGAATTTTAATTTTGCAAGATTTTTACATTGAAATTAAGGCTAGAAAAGGAACAAAAAATCAAGTCGTTGATCATTTGTCAAGGTTAGAAGTAGAAAACCACGAAGATGATCCTTTAAAGATCGATGGTGAATTCCCGGATGAGAAATTATTGATTGCCTCAGCAACTCCATGGTATGTCGATATTGTTAACTTTTTGGTTAGTAGTGTTATACCATATGATCTTACTCACCAAGGAAAGAAGCAATTCCTACATAATGTTAAGCATTATTATTGGGATGAGATACTTTTGTTTAAGCAATGTGCATATCAAGTTATTCAAAGATGTGTTCTCGTGCATGAGCAACAAAATGTGCTTAGGCAATGTCATTCTTCACCATATGGAGGCTATTTTGGAGGTACAGATACGCAGCCAAAGTCTTACAATCCGGTCTATATTTGACCACTCTTTATAAAGATGTCCATGAATTTTATAAGTAATATGATCGTTGCCAAAGGAAGGGAGATATTTCTAGGATACATGAGATGTCACTCCGAAATATCCTTGAGATTGAATTATTCGATGTGTGAGGTATAGATTTCATGATAACTTTCCCATCTTATTTTTGTAGTCTCTACATTTTACTTATTGCCAATTATGTTTCTAAATGGGTTGAAGCAATAGTCTGTCCAAGAGACAATGTCAAGATCGTTCAAAATTTTTTACAAAAGAACATATTCAAACAGTTTGGAATGCTAAAGGCAATAATCAGTGATGGAGATAAACATTTTGATAATAAACTAATTGCCAAGATGTTGCAGCGTCTTGGAGTTACACATAGAGTTGCCACGACATATCACCCATGGACGAATGGACAAGCAGAAATTTCTAACCGTGAATTGAAGAGTATCCTTGAGAAAGTGGTAAATCCTTCCCGAAAGGATTAGTCTCTTCGAATTGATGATGAACTTTAGGCTTATCGCACTGCATTTAAAACATATCTAGGTATGTCCCCTTGTCGACTTGTATATGGAAAATCGTGTCATCTACTGGTAGAAATTGAGCACAAGGCGTATTGGGCGATCAAGACAATGAACATGGATTGGGAGAGTGATGAACAAAAACGCTTGATGAACCTCAATGAAATTGAAGAGTTTCATGCTTTAGCTTATGACAGTGCAAGGATTTACAAGGAAAAAAAGCTTTGGCATGATAGGAAACTAATGTCGCAGTAATTCAAAGCCGTTTGAAGTTGTTAAACCTTTCTCACATAGTGGAGTGATAATCAAGTCCACCATTGACGAACGTGCATTTAAAGTTAATGGAAAAAGATTGAAGCACTACACTGGTACTAATTTGGAGTGAGACAAAGAAATGGTCACTTTAGAAGATGCATAATCATGCTCTTCTTTATTATTTTTATTTTTATTGCATTTTTTATTTTATTTTGGCCAAATTTATTTTTTTGTTAATTTTGTTTTTTAATTTCGTACTTTTTATGAATTTTCTTAATTATGGTCTATTTTATATTTTAGGAATAATTATCTTATATCTATTTGAATAATTCTTGCTTTATTGATGTTATCTTTTATTTATTTATTTATTTATTTGAATTTTAGGAAAGAAAATCAAGATCTAGGAATATTTGATTGAATATTTGGATAGAATTTAATATGAGTCAAACTTTGAAGAGTTTAATTCCATAATTAACTCTAAAAGATACCCTAATTTTTGGTCTACTTATTTCCCCCATTATCCTAGCCGAAATTCTTTCCTTAAATCAATCATCCTTGCCGCCAATCCCCACCAATATCATCTCTTGCTTTTCTTGTCATTATTTTGCACAACTTTCTTTATTTTCTCTCATTAGCCTATTACACCACCCCTTTAATCCTATTTTCTTCTTTATATCAAAAACTTGTTGTGTGTTTAAAGTGCTTCGCAATAAGTGAAAGTGTACACGTCACAAGTTATAGTATAGATTACATATCGTCTCCATAAGGATTGATGCTCCTTTTGAAATCTAATTTCTTGCACTAAAAATAAAAACAAAAATTGTTTAAAGAACTGAGATTCAATAGAGTAAACTAATAGAACAAGCAAATAAAGTAAATTGAGGTGATCAATAAGAGAGATGAGGCTGTGTTATCCTGAATTGTGGACTGATGGTCGAATGAATTCTTCTTTATAAATGAGTGCTCGCACCACTCAATCGTTCTGGAAATTGGGCTTAATCGGATTGCCTAGTCAATTCTTCGAATGCTTGGAAATTGCAATTATGGGAATTGCTTGGGCAATTTGGGCGACTACCTTCAAGGTTCGGCAAAGAATTCTTCAATGGTTTTTGTTATTCCTAACACGAAACTCTATTAATTATGCAATCCTTTTATGATACATCCTTGCGTTAATCAAAGGTGAAAAATAACCAATCTTGCGCTCCTATTAGCCGTTGAAATCGTTAACTTATCTTTAAGCCGGATCAATTCTCACACAGTTGGTTTGAACCATGCTTATTCGTTTCATGAATCTAACTCTCCCGATATTAGATAAATAGATCGTTTTACGAGGTCCTTTCCCAATTCACTCACAAACCAATTGAGTATCAAAAATAAGCAAACCTTGATTAGAAACAACACAAATACTTATAATTCAAACATAATCACAACCACAAAACAAAATAACCCAAGCCAACTTAAATTAGTTTATGGTTGGGCAAAGTATCAAACAATAATATCCTCCCAACATCACTCAAAGAAAAACAAGGAAAATATCTTTTAAAATCTTTCATTGTTTTTGAAATCGACTTGATCTACTTGAGATCCCTTCCAAATCGGTAGCCTATAACCAAGGGATTGATTCCTGCAAACAAGAAAATACACCAAAGCAATATCTTTTTCCTTGAATTTTAACCACAACATGAATTAAATGAGAAAACCAAAGAAATTATGACTAACAATGCAACTAATAATGTGCCTAAGCCTAACAATAATATGAGTAAAAAGGGTAATAAAAATAATACTTTTAGACACTTATCACAATCCCCTTGTTCTTCTTTTTGGCTAGATCAAGCTGCCTCTCCTCTTCAAACTCTTCCTCTATTGGGTCCTCTAACATGTCATACAAACATATCAAACCATTAAAATTCATTCCAACCAAGCATCATATAATTTCATATGCACACAAGCACACACACCAAAACTATTTTTTCCAAGTAGAGTCTATATAGCTCACTAATTTAGTCATATCTTTTAGTATACTTATCCAAAGTTTACATATTTTACAAGCTTGAAAAGCTAATAAATTATATCATATCATGTAGGCCGTGAAATTTAATCATTTATCAATTAATACAGTTTTTAGCATGATTTCATGACATCCACATTTTTAGACAGTTTGCACTACCTATACATTTTTATCTCCAGATTTTTTGTCACAACTGCAAATTGTTAGAAAAATGGTATGGTACATGGACATTTGAGCTTAAATTTGAGTAGGTTCCATTAGTCAAATTAATTGGGACTAAGTGTATTATTACTCTACAACAAGAGTAGATTAAATTTCTATATTTACATGCTCAAAATATTCAATGGGTGAATGAGAAATTCTTTCTCGATGTAACACCCATGATGTTGGAAAAATAAGATGAAAAGTAGAATATCCCACATTTGTTGGGAACACAGATTTGGAAAGTTTTATATATAAAAGCTCTTCATGTTATTATTTGAAATAAGTCAAAGGCTTGGACTAAACACTTTGGGTGTGCTAGGCACTTTAGGCTAACATTAGTTAACTTTTATAAAAGTCAAAGATGGGCCTTGGGCCTTAAGGCTTCTAAAATGATAGATTTTTTTCTACTTTTCTGACTTAATTTTTTCAGCAAATACTATAGAATTAAACCACCTTTTATGGAGTTGCAGACCCTTCAGCTGGTCGTAACTTCCAATTTGTAACACCCCTATCCCGGTTCAGGAGCTAGGAGTGTTACCCAAGCAAGACAAGATGAAATTATTATAAGACATGTCAAATTTAGGGTTAATTTAAAACTTTTTATCTTTTGACCTCTTTACCAAATCAATGGTTAAATCATATTATATACATTCATTTTTAATTTCATTGATCAAACTTATATTCATGTTACTTATACAAAATCAAATCAATGGTTAATTTAATTTCATTTTTAAGTAACATGTTACTTATATTCATGTTACTTATACAAAATCAAATCAATGGTTAATTTAATTTCATTTTTAATTTAAAACTTTTTATCTTTAGACCTCTTTACCAAATCAATGGTTAAATCATATCATATACATTCATTTTTATCTTTAGACCTCTTTACCAAATCAAATCAATGGTTAATTTAATTTCATTTTTAAATCATATCATATACATTCATTTAGACCTCTTTACACCTCTTTCCCTAAAGAACATTGAGCTAATTTCAATCAATTCGAATTAATAAAACATGTTACTTATACAAACTATATACCACTTGGTTATTTACTTTTCATAGTATATCTCATTCAATACTATCATATAATATATTCATGTATCACATATAAGTCACATTAAATATGGATATCCCACGAACTACTCGAATACTCCAATGTTACCTATTCATTTTTTTAGATCATGTAAGTATATCATCTTTTTGCTTGGTTACCAATTAGATCTTATTATCTAATCATTTTATAATTTTCTTCATATGAACATACAAGACCAATTCATATTAATCAAACTTATTATCATTAAATGCCTTATTCAACACTAACATGTCCATTTGATTTATCATTCGAAGCCTATAAAGTTTTCCTATTCCTTTCTTTAAATTTTTTTATCATATTACATGCTTGACATTTTATTCTAAGTTACCATTTAATATTCCTTAACATGTGAACATATATGCTATTTAAATGCTAACATAAAAACCATTCAATTCTTTTACCATGTTATACCTATCCAAATAATGTAAATCTATATCCATTTGAATGTACTAATAGAACACTATCATTATCATTCATGTGATCATGTAGGCTTGCATTAATGTTTAACCTTAATTATCATTTAAGTCTTTCTTAGGTCACAAGCTAACGAATTAGTCTTTCTTGTTAACCAATTAAATGGAATGGTCAAATAAATAACCTATCAAGCATGGTTCTTTAAAACCAAAATCAATTTAGATGCAATTACATATCTTACATTCAATTTATCCATTCTAATCAAAATTACATATATTTTTTTCTAAGTCATTCGAATCATATACATGTTAAGTTAGCTCTTGCCTATCATTTCAAAGTCACACATCATGTATTCAAAACAACAAATCAAACATATAAGTTAAATTCAACCTATCTTAACTTATTACATATTACTTATAATTTTTGATCACTCACTACACCAAAACAGATCAATAGCGGCATTTTTTAATTCTATAGTGGCATTTTTTAACGCAGCTAAAAACTATCTCGGCGCTTAAAAAAACGCCGCAACAATTGTCGCTAAAAACTGCGACGCAATAGTTTGCAGAAAACATCATTTTGAAGACCAACAAAATCATTCTTTAAAAATAACATATGTCGCGTGTCAAAAGCGCGCGTTTAGTGCAAGTGGACACATCGAAAGTAATAAGTGATAAGTATTATCGAATTATCGTCTCCTCAGGGACTGATAGACTTAATATGCTTCCTTCAACTTCTTGTTCTGTACAAAAGTAAAAACACAAGTGAATTGAGTTGGTTTATCTAAACTAAAATAACTAAATAGAAATAAAGAGTTGGAATAATAGAGAGAGATGGGTTAGGATCCAGTTGCGTTGTATTGTGGATTTGATTGACGTGTCCCTGCTCAATGCAATCGTATATCACTGCCTCGGCAACACTGCAGTTTACTGCCTTGGCAGCGACAATATTGTCTGCCACGACAATCCCTTGCTCGTGGATGGACTTTACCAAAGCTCGGCAAAGTGTCCTTGGATGACTCTGCTTATCCCTAAGTCAGAGTGTTGTTGATGACTAGTCCTTGATGATACCTCCCGGCGTGAACCAATTATACTCACCAACCAATCTCAAACTTCTTTTAGCCGCTGAAACTCTTAACCTATCCCTAGGCCGAGTTAGTATTTTGCGATTAAAATACCGTACTTATCCCTTTCGTGAATCTAACTCTCCCGAGCTTAGATAAATGGATGACTCACACTCTCCTCTCCCGAGCTCAAATGTGAGAACAAGGAATAACAAAGGATAAGCAAACCTTGATAATTTTATTGCATTGAATCAAAGACAAAGTACAATCTCCTCTCACATATACTCGACAACCTTCACCTAATCCCTGAGAAGGTTTAGAACATAATGGAGAAGAAGAAGACAAGTATAAAGATCGGCTCTCTCCCTAGGTACATGAAAATACTACAGTGAGTTGATATACATAAAGAAAGAAAACAGTAGTAAGGTTTACCAGCAAGTTTATCAAGCATTTCATCAATGAAGGGTAAAGAGAAGTGATCCTTCTTTGTTGCCTTATTCAACTTGCGATAATCCATACAAACCCTCCAACCGGTCACAGTCTTGGTTGGTATCAGTTCGTTGTTCTCGTTGGTTATGACGGTCATACCACCCTTCTTAGGTACACATTGTACCGGGCTTACCCATGCATTGTCAGAGATAGGATAAATAATTCCTGCATCAAGCCACTTAATTATTTCCTTACGTACTACCTCCTTCATAGTGTGATTAAGTCTCCTTTGAGCTTCAACAGTGGGCTTATGGTCTTCTTCTAAGAGGATTTTATGCATACATATTGCTGGACTTATTCCTTTCAGATCATCAATTGACCACCCAATTGCCTTTTTGTGCTACCGCAGCATTGCTATTAAGGTTTGTTCCTGTTCTGGCAACAACTTAGAAGAAATAATTATCGGCATCGTGTGGTTATCTCCCAAATAAGCATATTTTAGTTTTTCTGGTAAGGGTTTTAATTCTATGACCAACGGTTCTTTATTTACAGATTGTTCATTCTTCCCTTTATACTCTAATGGTTCAAAGTACTTACCTGGAAGATGTGCTGTCCAATTAGCTTCCTCCTTCTCGGTTGTCTCAGCATTGTTCAAAGTACTGCTGTAATAGTCATCCATATCACTACCGAGGCATACCTGGGGTATGTCATGAAGATCACTGCCGAGGTAGTTGTTGCTAAGACAAGGTATTGTATGATCTTCATCTGTGTCATCCAGCATCTAACATTCTTCTTCTAGTTCGTCATGTCTTTTCATCAATTGACGCACATTTAATTTGATTTCTTGATCATTGATTCTCATTGTTAGTTCTCCTTTTTCCACGTCAATTAGGGTGTGTCCAGTTGCAAGGAAAGGTCTCCCAAGGATGATCGGTGCATTGTCATCTGCTTCACAATCAAGGACAAGAAAGTCAGCTGGAAAAATAAACTTATCTACTCTTACCAGTATGTCCGCGATTTTGCCTTCAGGTTGCACATAGGATCAATCCGCTAGTTGGATCATAACTGTTGTAGGTTTTGCCCTTCCAATTCCAAGCTTTTGAAAGACTAATTTGGGCATGAGATTTATGCTTGCTCCAAGGTCGCATAGGGCCTTACCTTGATAACTCTTACCTATTGCACAAGGTATGATGAAGCAACCAGGATCCTTTAACTTTGGTGGCATGCGGTTGTGCAGTATTGTCATGCATCCCTCGGTAGCAGCCACTGTCTCAAACTCACCTATTCGTTTACTCTTTGACACTATGTCCTTTAGGAACTTGGCATAGTTAGGCACTTGTTCAATAGCTTCAACGAAAGGTATGTTGATGTGGACTTGCTTCAAGATGTCGAAGAACTTCTTGAATTGCTGGTCTTGTTTTTGCTTTTTCAACCTTTGTGGGAAAGGTGGTGGTGGTCTCATTTCATCCAAGGTTTCTTTAGTTTGAAATTTTATACTTCGCACCACTGGAGTTGTTGCTGCCTCGGCAGGCTGCTCAGGAGCTGTAGTGCTTTCTACCGGGGCAGTGTTATCAGCTTCAGTTTGCTCCGCCTCTTCTTTTGATCGATCCGCTGATTGAATTTGGCTCTCTGGGATCTTTTCCTTCAGTTGTAGACCATTCCTAGTAGTGATTGTTTTGCACTGTTCATGGCCTATTACCTTAGCAACTTCAGTATTGCTAAGTAGTCCTCCTTGTGGTCTAGTATTTATGCTTTGAGCAAACTGCCCAACCTGAGTTTCCAGCGTTCTAATGGCCGCTTCTTGATTTTGCAACCTCATCTCAGTTCTATTCATGAAGGCATCTGTTCTCTTGATGAAATTACTATTCTCTGCCATGCATGACTCAGTTTTCATCATGAAGGCCTTTAGCGTGTTCTCCAATGAACTTACCGGTTGCTGCTGTATCTACGGCAGCGGCATTGACTGCTGGGCTTGCTGCTGCGACATCGGTTGCTGAAATCCTGAAGGTTGGGTGATTGGGTTTAAGGCATTGTTAGGGTTGCTCTATGATAGGTTTGGATGCCTCTTCCATGAGGGATTGTATGTGTTGGACATCATATTGTTGCGGTTGTAGTTCCCAACATACATATCGGTTTCTTGATTCATGCAATCAGAGGAACTGTGGTTACCTCCACATAAGTCACATAGGAATCAATTACCTTTACCTCATGGGTATTTTGCTGTAACTGTAGGTTTTGCATCATCTTGGTAAGAGAGGCCAATTGTGCTGCCACTGAATTTGATGTGTCTAATTCATTACCATGGCTTGGCGTCTTTACCTCGGGTGCTTTATCCAGAAGTGTTCCGTTTGCCGAGGCATCTAACATCATTCTTGTTAGGGCATTCGTGGCATTGTAAAACATTGTCACCTGTGTCCATAGGGGAAATCCATGCAAAGGACACTTGTGTAGTAAATCTCTGTAGCGCTCCCATGCCTTGTACATTGGTTCGTCATCTGCCTGTCGAAAAAAAGTGATTTCATTACGGATTCTATCATATAAGTTTGTAGGATTAAAACGGGTAATAAAATCACGGCAAATTTCACTCCAGGAACCAATAGATCCTGCTGGAATGCTATTTAACCAAGCTTTCGCCCTATCCCTCAGTGAATAGGGGAATAGCTTTAATCGCAAGACATCTTCATGGACTCCTTGGATTTTGAAAGAGTTGCAAATTTCCATGAAGGACTTGAGGTGCTGCCATGCGTCTTCAGTTGCAGACCCACCAAATTGTCCAATTGTATTTAACATATTGAACATAACAGGTTTAAGTTCAAAGTGAACACATCGAAAGTAATAAGTGATAAGTATTATCGGATTATCGTCTCCTCAGGGACCGATAGACTTAATATGTTTCCTTCACCTTCTTGTTCTATAGAAAAGTAAAAACACAAGTGAATTAAGTTGGTTTATCTAAACTAAAATAACTAAATAGAAATAAAGAGTTGGAATAATAGAGAGAGATGGGCTAGGATCCAGTTGCGTTGTATTGTGGATTTGATTGACTTGTCTCTGCTCAATGCAATCGTATATCACTGCCTCGGCAGCACTGCAGTTTACTGCCTTGGTAGCGACAATACTGTCCGCCGCGGCAATCCCTTGCTCGTGGATGGACTTTACCAAAGCTCGGCAAAGTGTCCTTGGATAACTCCGCTTATCCCTAAGTCAGAGTGCTGTTGATGACTAGTCCTTGATGATACCTCAAGGCGTGAACCTATTATACTCACCAACCAATCTCAAACTTCTTTTAGCCGCTGAAACTCTTAACCTATCCCTAGGCCGAGTTAGTATTTCGCGATTAAAACACCGTACTTTTCCCTTTCGTGAATCTAACTCTCCCGAGCTTAGATAAATGGATGATTCACACTCTCCTCTCCCGAGCTCAAATGTGAAAACAAGGAATAACAAAGGATAAGCAAACCTTGATAATTTTATTCCATTGAATCAAATACAAAGTACAATCTCCTCTCACAAATACTCGACAACCTTCACCTAATCCCTAAGAAGGTTTAGAACATAATGGACAAGAAGAAAACAAGAATAGAAATCAACTCTCTCCCTAGGTACATGAAAATACTACAGTGAGTTGATATACATAAAGAAAGAAAATATTGAAGAATGCATAAGACTAGAGAACCTCCCACAACCAGCCGATGACACTTTCTTTGTGCTCCTCATACATGACTTCCTTAATTTGATCCAATGTCACCGACCTTGTAGACTAAAATGACAGAAAACACTTGATGGTAAGTTTGAGGGAAGAAGATAGTACTACAATAAGGAACATACAACATGTATCTTGAAATAGAAATATCAAAGCCAGAGCTTGACCTTCAAAATATAAGTAGGATTCTGAAATCCAGTGAATGGATTAAATTTGTTGATGATTTTAATATGTGCTGTTTCGAGATCTGGCTCAATAAAAGCCTTATACATAGGATATACCTGTGTGAAAAGAAGTACAAGAGAACTACTATAATTACTCTTTGTTTTGGGGAATTTGATGAACTATTCAAGGCTATAATCATGCATGGCCTCAGAAAACAGCTAAAACAGACACCTATAAAGTAAAATAGGTATAAAAAAGAAACCGTTTCAGAGATTTGATGGATAATTTCTTCAGGCTCTTGGCCAGCACGTTGAATGTCCCGTAAAACTCGCTTGACAAGGTCAAAGTGAACTCCCCCGGTGACAGATACATAGAGGTCCAGATAAGGTCGCAATTTTCACTTAAGGCATAGATTCCTTCAATAATCACGAAGCGAGTGTCCTGTAATCAAGATGAATAAAACTAGCTCAAGAACATGCACATTAATTATTTCCAACTGTAAACACCTTGGTTTCCTTTTCTCATATCTTTTCTTCCTACCAAGTAGAATAAGTTGAGAGTGGAGGCATTATTAAACCTGTATGAAAAGAGCTTCTATGTCTTACACAAATAGGAAAAAAAATTGAAAGCAGCAAGGAACCTGTATCCTATGCGAGAGCTAGACTTGAAGTCGTATATTGGAACTTGAACAGGCTTATTTGGATGCCCATCTATCTCAATATTCCCTCTATGATTACACATCTATTCTAAAGTCTTCATTTTAAAATCACTAATCTTAACAACAAGTTTGCCTTCTGCATTCCAAGTATTCAATATCTAGACTTAAAGTCGTATATTGGAACCGACATGCATGATTCAAGATTGTAGTAAAATTTAAGCAGTAAATTGTTTAAGTACCAAACTTCAAAACTTAAGCTATAGTTTCAGGCAATTTAGGACACTTCTTCTTGCATCACTAATCATCAATTTGTTCAAGTAATAACAACTCTCTGTTGAAGTGCACATACTAATTCCATGAATATAAGCAATTACCCCAAAAAAAAATAATAAAAATTTAATCAAAGAAGAACAATATTCATTCCTTTCTGATGCTCTTAATTGAAATAACACAGGTACACAACAAGCCAGCCAAAATTAAAATTTCAGAAACACAATAAACTATCCATAAAAACTTGAACTTTGAAGCTCCTATGGATTAAAGCCATGAAATTCAACAACAAACAGCAAAATAAACATGAATCCAAAATACCTATAATCCAAAAATAGTTAAACATTAAGCAAAATTTCAACTGAAGTTTGCTTCACATCTCAGGTTTCCATTTTGAAAAGGAAAAGGTTATTGTCCCGTTTACAATATGACTAAAAAAATACATGTGAGAATCCAATATGTTCGGTTGCTAATTTCTTTACTTGCTTTTAAAAAATAAACAAGAAGCTTATATTGCATAAAGTAAATAGCAATATATGTTTGAAACTATTATAAAAACCTGCTGAGTTCAAGTTTGTCCTTGTAGCACCACAAAACAGTAGGCTTAGAATTAACCACTGCCTTACTTAGCATGTACTGAAGATTCACAATCTGCAAAATACCAAAAAAAAATATTAAAAAAAATTGAAAAATAAAAAAGAAATTACATTCTCCATATGGATCCTGATAAACCTCGAAAAGACCTTTTTTCCTCGTTTTATGAAACAAAAGAGAGGGACGTAGAACGGTGGTGACGAGATTTGTCTCCGATGATGACGAACATAGAACGGTGGCGATTTTTGACTCCATTTTCGATGAGAGTTCTGATGCATTCGTAAATCATCACAAGAAGTGAAATGAAAATCATTACACAAGAAATAAGTAAAGGCTAGAATTAAATGAATAGAAAATAGATCGACATAGTTTGAAGAGGTTGAAGGACGAAAGTTGTGAGGAAGACGGAAGGTTGCAAATCGGGAAAAAGAGAAGTATCCAGAATTATTTATGCATGGCTCTTTCGAAATAATTGGGTCAAGCATTAAATTCCTGAAATGTTATTATTATTATTATTATTATTATTTTGTATTTAACTTAAAAATAATTTAAAGAAGATTTAACACTAAGAGCTATTAGCTCAAATGGCTAGGTCACTAGCTAACATTTCATGGGTTATGGGTTTGAATCCCACAACAAACAAGTCTTAATTTATATAATTTTATTTTTTTTCATACATGTTCTTTTGTGGCGTTTCCTCAAAAACGTCACTAAAATCATGTTTATAGTGGCATTTTTCCTAAAGCGCCACAAAAGACTTATTTATAGTGAAGTTTTTTGAAAAACGCCACTAAAGGTGAAAATGTTGTGGTGTTTTTTTAAAAAACACTGCTAATAGTGTCGCAAAAAGTCTATTTTGCTGTAGTGGCTTATGTAAGCCATGATCCTATCAATTCAATTATTCTAAATTACAAACTCAACCATTCGAAACATACCTATTAAACTCAAATCCTACCTATCACTTCTGAACATGCATTCACTAGGCTAATACATACTTATCAACCAATATCAAACATACCAACCAAGGCATAAGTAGCCAAGCAATCAAATTATTCAAACCAACCAACAAAGATAGAATGCCCTTTCATGGGCTTTATACATAACCAAATATCATAATCAAATGCATGCTTACTAGCTTATAAATATACAACTATGCCACCATTACTAGGAGTATTGAAAATTACACATTACCATATTGTTAAGCCCTTGCTTGTGCTTGCTTTATCCAATCTTAAAGTCATCTTCTAGATCAAGTATCTGAAGTTTGGAAAGGAGGAAACAATAGAGTAGTAAGTACATAAAGTACTTAGTGAGGTAGCACCTAAAATTAACCATTTAATTTATTCTTTCATTGATAAACTATTATGCCATGATTCAAGACTTCTAATTGAATATACATGTTGTCCGATTCTTATACTTAAGTAATTGTGTTTTCTATGTCATATTACAAGTCATATTAACAAGAATACAAGCTGTCAAACTCTGGTACTTAAGCTTATAAGGTTTCTTGTTCATGTTTCATGTCATTTAACCAAGTACACAAGCTTTCCATTGATTGTACTTAAGCATATAAGGTTTTTTAGATCACATTTCATATCATTTAGCCAAGTATATAAGTTGTCCATTACATTTAACTAACCATATTAGCTTTCTATAACATTTACAAGTCATATAATCATGTAAACATGTTGTCCAATGCATGTAAATAAGCAATTAAATTCTCTATGTCGTGTTATGTTTCATATGATCATATAATCATGTGGTCTAATGTATGCTTTCAATAACATTTCATGTAACTCATATCAATTTAGCATTTCACTCATGCTTCCATGTCATTTCATATAATCCATATCATATTAAGCATTCCGATATGCTTTTTGTGTCATATCATGTTACTCATATCATGTTAAGCATACCTATCATGCTTTTCATTTAATTCCATATAAATTATATCATGTTAAGCAAACCTATCATGCATTCATGTCATATAAACATTACTAATATGATTTTCATGTCATATCATATCATGTTATAAATCTTTTAATTAGGTATTGCCTTGGTATTTAGTAGGACAAGATAATCGAGTCACAAGATGGCACGTAAAGTACCCGTATGAAGGTGATATACGAAGTATCCGGGAAGGTGCCCAAGACTCCAAAAGTACACAAAGTACTATCATAAGATACCCAAGGTATTTAACAAATAGGTGACTTACCACCTAAACATGAAGGTGACTTACCACCAACTTAAGTACACAAAATACTAACATATAATTGTGTTAAGATGTATTTACATCAACAGATGTTAGTTACACCGGATTGTTACTGAGCTCTAGACTCTAGGCATGCATTTCTACCTAAGACCGACTAGCAACCAAGGCTTTATTTATTTCTTATTAAACATTTAAGTTCTTAGAACCAAGTCTCCAAATTTCCTGTCAATGCAAGATAGCACATGTCATTACATTATAATTCATACCATTGCAATTCAAGTCAAAACATATCGATCTTAACTATGCATCTCAGCCAATCAATCATATAATCTTTAACAACCACACAATGGATGCATGGATTACTTACCAAGCCTCCAAGCCATTAGCATGTACATTTACTTACCTTTGGCATCACCAAGCAATGAAATGCATTCACATACCTTGTAACATGGCATTCACACAAGTTATCATTCAATTAACCTCCTTTCCATAATTACCAAATATTCAATTAGTCCATTTAACATAGCAATTTAATCTTACAAGGTTGGTTAGGACCTAAGTACTAACCTTAAGTTAGCTACACTCACAACTTATCCAAACTAACATTCCTCTTGTTCTTTCTTTAACTTGCTTATTCCTCCTCAAGCGTTACCACCTAATTCAATCCTCTTGTTTGAATAAGTATTGAAATTTTCTTTAGCTTGCTTATTTCCTTTTTATGTTATATGAAATATTCTTTAGCTTGCTTATACCAACTTATCCAATTTTACCATTAGAAAGGTAATGAAATTATTTATAATATCATGTAAGTATTGAAATTTATTTCCTTTTCATTTAATACCAGTTTTCACTTAAAGTCAGACTAGTCCTATTTGAGGACAACCTGAAACATTTTTACTAATTCACTTATATCTCCCAATCTATAAATCCAAATTAGGTGCCATTTTTTTTTAATTAAATATGACTCACAGTAGTATTAGACTGCTATTTTTGAGCTTTAAATTTCACATAGAGCAACTTAGGGAATTTTTCAAAGTTTCTGTCTAGAACAAGATTGTTCTGGACAGATTTAGTTATCTTCATTTCCAAGCCCATATGATCTATCAATTCAATTAGATAGCCACATTTATTTAATTTTAGAATCAATTTAGAATGATTCATGCCTACACAAGTCAGTCTAATTCATCCTCCAACTTATCCAATTTATGCCAACAATCCCAGATTTTCGGTTAAGCCAATTCTAAGGGGGCTGTTTGATTCCAACTTGTTTACCTTGCATATATCCATCAAACCAATTATTTAACCCCAAAATTCATTTCTTAAACACATATTTCCAGCAACTAAGCATGTACTTATCATTCAATTTCAATGCATTACCATTTAAGAGATTAAAACAGCCTCTAATTTATCACTTTACGAGAACAGTTTCTGCCTTGTTAATTCGAAGGCTTTGAACGACCTTTCAATCAATTTCCCTTCATGTCTAAACTAAATTCCAGCATTTATTCACTTACCTAACATACTAACTACTCTTATAATAATCTATTTCAGCTAAGAATTCATAGAAAGTTCAAGAGATTACCCCAAGAACACAAGTTGTCCCACAACTAAGTTTAGCTACCTTTCCAAGCTTGTTTTGCTTCCTTGGCTTCTTTAACAGCCACCAACACTCTCTTAAGCTCTTAAATTCTTTAATTTTGATAGTGAAATGATGTATTTAATCAAGAGCTGAAGGTTTCTCACTCCCTTTCTACTGGTTTGGCACATTAGAGAAGAAGATTTTTTTTTTTTTATTCTCTTTCTCTCCACTCACTTGGCTGACCAAACCAATAATTCCTTCTATTTTCTTCTATTTTTAGTTGTTATTATAAGCTTAATAATCCACTTATGTCATCAGCTAAAGACACTTGTACAAATTATTGGCATAATTAGTTAATTTGGCTTATAAATTCTGCATGTTACATACAATTCATGTGACTTTGAGTTGGTTTCAATTGCACCCTAAATATCACTTAACACTTCTTCTTTGTTTCAATTAAGTCCTAATACTTGTTAATTGATCTAAAATATGACCTTTTCAATTCATACTTAATCCGCTTACTTCTTACAATTCATGTTAATCTTAGTCTTAACTTAATCACATGAATTAATTCATTGAAATTCAACTCTAATTTCATATTATAAACTTTTAATCCTTTAATTTTAACATAAAACTTGGTTAATCAATGTCTTAATTGTGATTAACTTCTAATCCCGGTTTAGGGACATTACACAATTTATTTGGATTAATTCTGTGATAAATACCATTTTGAATTCTGGAGTTGTAACTCTTTAGAAATTGTTAATTACAGATTAATTATGTAATTAAACATGTCCCCTGCCTTAACATTATAAAAGGAGATCCCATGTTCCTATCTCAATACACTGAAAAGCATAAACATCCTCTAGCCAAATTCTTGATAGTGTTCTGCTTCTGTGAAGTTCGTCATTGCAGTCAAAGTTGCGTTGCTCTCTTTGCTGCATTCCACCGTTGTATCCTGGGAGACAAACGGTCCATAGAAACTCTAGCTCTAGGAGGGGACGAATTTGTTTTAAGGAAACAGTGATAGCACATGCCTCGGTCAAAGTTTTTCATAATCGTTTACTGGTTTTTTCTTTGATTTTTGTGATCTTTTTATTTCCATTTTATATGTTTTATTTCATTTGCAGAAATTGTTTTTAACAATTGAATTACTTGCTTCGTTTATTTTATTAACAATCTTAAAACAAATTCTTTTTGTGAAATGGAAAACGATCAAGGTGTGATTCCACCTATTGTTGATGGAGTCAATGATGTGGCGATATCTACGAACATCGTTGATCCTAGGTCCTCTACGAGTGCCCTTCTAAGGCCTGCCTCATTTCAGGTGCCTGTTTTGGTACCTATAAACACGACTAAAAGGTCAGAGAAATTCATCGGGTTGAATTTCAAGCGGTGGCAACAAAAGATGTTATTCTATTTGACCATACTGAATCTTGTGAGATTCCTAACGGAAGATTTCCAATGTTGGGTGAAGATGAAACTGACTTCCAAGTTGTCAGTACTGTTGAAGCCTGCAAACATTCAGATTTTCTTTGCAGAAATTATATTCTGAATGGTTTAGATGATGCCTTGTCCAACGTGTACCAAAAGGTGAAAACGGCCAAAGAGCTGTGGGATTCTTTGGACAAGAAGTACAAAGCAGAAGACGCTGGAGCAAAGAAGTTTGTTGTTGGCAAATTTCTGGATTTCAAGACGGTGGACAACAAAACTGTCATAAGCCAAGTCCAAGAGTTCCAGGTGATTTTAGGCGAAATTCATGATGAAGGCATGTCCATTAGTGAAACCTTCCAAGTAGCTGCAACCATTGAAAAGCTACCTCCTAGCTGGAAGGATTTCAAGAACTATCTCAAACATAAACGAAAGGAGATGAACATGGAGCAGCTCATTGTCAGGCTTAGAATTGAAGAAGACAATTGAACTAATGATAGGAGAAGCCATATTCCCGTAGTTAAGGCGAATATGGTGGAGCATGGTCAAGGCTCCAAGGCTTCTCAAGGTTCCCAAAAGTGGAAAGGGAAGCAACCAATGAAGTTTGGACCTAAAGGTGGAATTGGGAAACATGTGTTGAAAAGAAAATGCTTCAATTGTGGCAAGGAGGGTCACAAATCAAATGAATGCAAGTTTCCAAAGAACAAGAATAAGAATGTTCAAGCTAACATGGTAGACTACATTGCTGAAGATATGAGTGATATCAATCTTTCTGCCATGATGTCCGAAGTGAATCTGGTAAGGTCCAATCCTAAGGAATGGTGGATAGACATTGGTGCCACATGTCACATCTGCTTAACTCGTGAGATGTTCTCTACTTTTGAGGCTATTACGGGAGAAAAAGTCTACATGGGAAATTTTGTTGCTTCATCTGTTGAAGGAGTAGGCAAGGTGATGATGAAAATGACTTCTGAAAAGCTGCTGACTCTCAACAACGTCTTGTATATGCCTGAGTTCCGGAAGAATTTGGTGTCTGGATCTCTCTTGTCCAAGCATGGGTTTAAGTTGGTATTTGAGTTAGAAAAATTTATCTTGTCAAAGTCAGGAATGTATGTGGGAAAGGGGTATGTTATGGATGAGATTTTTAAGCTCAATGTAATGACAATTAATAATAATAAAGCAAGTACTTCTTTTGCTTACTTGATTGATTCTTCCAATATATGGCATGGTAGACTAGGACATGTTAATTATGATACCTTGCGGAGGTTAATTAACTTAGAACACATCCCGTCATTCCAAATTGATTCAAAACATAAGTGTGAAACTTGTGTAGAAACAAAATTGACAAGGTCATCTTTTCAAACAATAGAAAGAAATACAGAACCACTTGGTTTAATTCATAGTGACTTGTGCGATTTAAAATTTGTACAAACGAGAGGTGGTAATAAATATTTTATCATGTTTATTGATGATAGCACAAGATATTGTTATATGTATTTGCTCAAAAGCAAAGATGAAGCCTTAGAGAAATTTATTCTTTATAAAAATGAAGTAGAAAATAAAATTAATAGAAAAATTACGGTTATTAGAAGTGATAGAGGTGGTGAGTATGAATTTGGAGAATTCTGTAGGTAACATGGAATTGTACATGAGGTAACCACACCTTATTCACCTCAATCAAATGGTGTTGCAGAAAGAAAAAATCGCACTTTAAAAGAAATGATGAATTCGGTGTTGATAAGTTCAGGGCTACCACAAAATTTATGGGGTGAAGCTATTTTTTCAAGCAATTACCTTTTAAATAAGATACCTCGAAAAAACCAAGATAAAACTCCGTATGAGTTATGGAAAGCTAGGAAACCATCCTACAAATATTTAAAAGTGTGGTGGTATCTTACAAAAGTAGTTGTTCCAACACCAAATAAAATGAAAATTGGTCCAAAACAGTGGATTGCATTTTCATAGGCTATGCACATAACAATACTACTTATAGATTTTTTGTGTATGAATCCAATAATCCAGATATACACAAGAATACTATAATAAAATAAAGGAATGCATCGTTCTTTGAAAATGTTTTTCCATACAAGTCCAAAGAACGAAAAAGCTCGTCTAAACGAATTTACGACAACACTATGAACAAAAGTGATGATTCAAAAGTTGAGTTAGAACCAAGACAGAGTAAAAGAGCAAGAGTTAAAAAAACGTTTGGTCCAGATTTTCTAACATATTTGTTAGAAAGTGAACCGCAAACGTATACAAAAGCAATAACTTCTTCTAAATGACCTCTTTGGAAGGAAGCTATTAAAAGCGAAGTAGATTCTATTTTACAGAATCATACTTGGGAACTAGTAGACCTTCCACCAGACAGTAAACCTCTAGGATCCAAATGGATATTCAAAAGGAAAATGAAACCTGATGGTTCCATTGAAAAATACAAGGCTAGACTTGTAATTAATGGTTATAGACAGAAAGGTCTTGACTACTTTGATACATATTCTCCTGTGACGAGAATAACTTCCATAAGACTAATTCTCGCAGTTGCAGCATTACGAAATTTAGAAGTTCATCAAATGGATGTAAAAACAACTTTCTTAAATGGAGATTTAGATGAAGAAATCTACATGGAACAACTTGAAGGTGTTATAATTCCAGGTCAAGAAAAAAAAGTTTGTAAATTGGTTAAATCATTGTATGATTTGAAATAAGCACCAAAACAGTGGCATCAAAAGTTTGACCAAGCAATGACAACCAATGGTTTTAAAATTAATGAGTGTGACAAATGTGTCTACGTAAAGGACACAAAAGATGATTATGTCATATTATGCTTATATGTTGATGACATGTTAATTGTTGGTAGTAATGACAAAATGGTTAAATCTACCAAAAATATGTTAAATTCTAAATTTGACATGAAAGATATGGGACTTGCTGAAATAATTTTAGGAATCAAAATTATACGAAGTCCAGATGGTTTCATATTAAGTCAGTCACACTACGTAGATAAAATTCTTGAAAAACTTAACAAAGATGGTACAGGAGTGGCTAGAACACCTTTAGATACTAGTGTTCATCTATCCAAAAATCGAGGAGAAAGTATTTCTCAAGTAAAATACTCTAGAATTATTGGAAGTTTGATGTATCTAATGAGTTTTACTAGGCCATATATTGCTTATGCTGTGAGCATATTAAGCAGATATACTAGTAATCCGAGTGTTGATCATTGGAAATCAATTGTTAGAGTACTTAGATATTTGAGAAACACTCGTGATTATGGGCTGCATTATACGAGATATCCACCAGTTATAGAAGGATATAGTGATGTTAATTGGATTTCTGATATAAAAGAATCTAAGTCTACTAGTGGCTATGTTTTTACACTAGTAGGTGCAGATGTGCCATGAAAATCTTCAAAACAAACAGTTATAGCCAGATCCACAATGGAATCTGAATTTATTGCGTTAGACAAATGTGGTGAAGAGGCAGAATGGCTACGAAAATTTTTGGAGGATATTCCAATGTGAGAAAAACTCGTGCCTCCAATATGCATACACTGTGATAGTTAGTCAACAATTGGAAGGGCACAAAGCAACATGTATAATGGTAAGTCTAGACATATTCGTCAAAGGCATAATACCATTAGACAACTACACTCAATTGGAGTTATTTCTATTGATTATGTTAAATCAAAGGATAATATAGCGAATCCGTTAACCAAAGGGTTAAACAGAGACTTGATTGACAAATCATCGAAAGAATGAGACTGAAGCCCATGAGAGGATGAATTTATAATGGAAACCCAACCTAATTGACTGGAGATCCCAAAATATAGGTTTAAAGGAAAAACTAATTATAAATTAGCAGTGATCACTGTAGGGTGCACACCCTACCCATTCTTGAATTAACAGTGATACCCGTGCAGGTAGGTTAACAATGTTTGCTTTGATGATTCTAAGTTCTCAGAAATTCTAAACAGAGCAAGTGGGTTACTTTAAATGAATCACCTATGTGAAAGAGAAGTGGGGCCGCTTTAAAGAAGAATTGTTTAGGGCTTAATTCTTTATAAACTTTCACAGAACCAGGATGATGTTCATGGCCAAAACGGACACACCCATGAGAACTGAACAAAATTCGGAAGATTCATGTGTAAAGTATATTTTACATTTACAATGTTGGTAGGACAGTTCAAAGACATCAAGTCTACTGGACAGCTAGTAAAGTATGTATATCTGTTGACACGCTGAAGTGCTACAATGTGTGATTGATTTGCGTGCAATAATGTGCAAGTATACATATCGAACAAGTAATAAAGTGTGTGAGTGATATCGTTCCCACGAGGATTGGGTAGGTTATTTAAAAAATAGTTAACATACACAAAAGATAAAGTAATCCTTTGTATGAACATATGCTAAATCAATTCTACAAATGTCACCAAAATGCTTTAGCAAAATAAAGATGTCACCAATGATGTTGGAGCAAAACAAATATTGTCATGAAAATACAGTAGCAATTAAAACAGATATTAGAGAAATAAATAAAGCTGCACAAACACAACACAGAGAAGATATTCAAGCATAAGACAAGCTAGGCTTGCTATGGTGATCTCACTGTTCTCCTGAATGCTATTGTTCCACTGGTTTACTAGTGCTCGACAGAGTTTACTAAAAATGCCTCCATTATCCCTAGTCAGAAGGCCTAACACTCGAAAATGCTAATGCATTACCTCCCAGTCTCAACCCTAACACTCCTAATGTTGATAAAGTGCTACCCCTTTTAGTCGTTGAAACTCTACATTATCCATAAGGCAAGTTAGGATTCTGCTCCCGCAGCAACCCCATTGTTCAAGTTGGTCTAGCTTTGCCTATCCGTAGATCTAAGCTTCCCAAACCCCTTGAGCTATGGCTACCTCCCGGTGCTCTTACAAACCAAGGTTTAGATAAAAATGTGTTAACATTCTTGAACAAAACACAAAGTTAAACACTGGAACAATAAACATCCATTAAAACAAGTAAAATCATCCAAAACAAGCCTTAGCCATACCAGTTTAGTTCATGGCTAGGTAAGAAAAACTATTCAACTTTCGTCCTTTGAAATACATATTCAACAACTTAGAAAAGAGGTAAACAAAGTGAAGAGGAAGGAAGTCTCAAATGCATGTGCCGTGAAGCTTTTCCTAGCTTGTCGCTCCTCCCGAAGTCGCGCAAATCCCTTGCTTTAAGCTCTCCTACAATGGTGGCATGGCTAGAGGCTGAAAATGAAGGAAAGTGGCCGTGTTTCTTCTTTCTTCTCCCTCGTGCTTTCCTTAAAGTTCGCTCCTTTTATGGCTCTTTTAGCTACTGATTTTTCCCTTATCTCGCTTAGCATGTTTGTAGAAGGAGGCTTGGCCTTGTATTTATAGGAGGCTTCTAAGGTTTAGTGCCATAAAGATGCCAAGGGAATATCCCCTGACATTTGCTGTAGTAGATGGCAGTAGACTACAGGTCTGCAGGGGTGGTGCAATGCCTGCCAAGAAGAGGTGCAGCGTATGCAGAGGAGGTGCAATGCCTGCATAGCAGGTGCAGCTGGCCTGGAAAACGCGTGAGGACAATAGGCTGCATGTATGTCCTTTCTTCCGTTTTGTTTTATCCGCCCACAATGCTGTAGCATCCTTGAAGACCGATCCAACACTATAGAAATATGCTACAACATCTCTTCCGGTCATTCAACTTTGCTCCAGCATCTGCACAAAATCACCAACAAAATACCCTTCCAAGCAGCATCTTTAAAAATAAAAATAAAATAAAATAAAAACCTAATCTAAATACAAATGCATATGAAATGCAGATAAATGCAATGAAATGTAATACAAATGATCTTGAAATCATACAAAACCTTAAGAAAAAGGGCATAAAATTACGCTTTTTAGAGCGTTAACAATATCTTTACAAGGGAATGTTCAAAGGGTAAAACCTACCTATCCTATGCAGGTCTCAACCATTGAACAATATTAACCCTTAACCCAGACAATTTTCATTCATGTGGGGGATTATTGGAAAAATGGTATGGTACATGGACATTTAAGCTTAAATTTGAGTGGGTTCCATTAGTCTAATTAATTGGGACTAAGTGTATTATTACTCTACAACAAGAGTAGATTAAATTTGTATATTTACATGCTCAAAATATTCAATGGGTGAATGAGAAATTGTTGCTCAATGTAACACCCATGATGTTAGAAAAATAAGATGAAAAGTAGAATCTCCCACACTTGTTGGAAACATAGATTTGTAAAGCTTTATATATAAAATCTCTTCATGTTATTATTGAAAATAAGTCGAAGGCTTGGACTAAACACTTTGGGTGTGCCTAGCCATAGGCACTTTGGGCTAGCATTATTTGACTTTTATAAAAGTCAAAGATAGGCCTTGGGCCTTGGAACTTCTAAAACGATATATTTTTTTCTACTTTTCTGACTTAATTTTTTTAGCAGATACTATAGAATTAAACTCCCTTTTATGGAGTTGCAGACCCTTCACCTGGTTGTAACTTCGAATTTATTTGGATTAGTTCTGTGATAAATACCATTTTGAATTCTGGAGTTGTAACTATTCATGAATTGTTAATTATAGATTAATTATGTAATTAAACATGTCCCCTACCTGAACACTATAAAAGGAGACCCCATGTTCCTATCTCAATACAGTGAAAACCATAAACATCCTCTAGCCAAATTCTTGATAGTGTTCTGCTTCTGTGAAGTTCGTCATTGTAGTCGAAGTTGCGTTGCTCTCTTTGCTGCATTCCACCGTTGTATCTTGGGAGATAGACGTTCCATAGAAACTCCAGCTTCGGGAGGGGACGAATCTGTTTTAAGGACATTGTGATAGCACATGCCTCGGTCAAAGTTTTTCAGAATTCTTTACTGGTTTTTTCTTTGGTTTCTGTGATCTTTGTATTTCCATTTTATATGTTTTATTTCATTCGTAGAAATTGTTTTTAACAATTGAATAACTTGCTTCGTTTATTTTATTAACATAAATGACATGTTGATTTCTACTAATAAAAATATACATACACAAGTATAATTCACAAAATTTGTAGCGCAAAATTGCATTTATATTTATGATGAATTTTTAAAGTTACTACCAACAATAATGCATTTTGGGCAGATTGTACCTAGTATGATCCTAAGGTCATTTCCACCAATTTTTACATAATTTTCATTCAAGCAAGATTACCATCTATCCTGAAACATAATTTACAATAATTTTCTCCTACATAAATTTATTCAATTTTATATATTTTGTTATCAATTTAATCAATTTTGCCAACTAAACCATTAAGCCTTATCTACCATGGCTATGTTAGGCATTGTGTTATCATGATTTCATTCAATTCCAATATTCAAATTTCCAGCAACTTAACCTACATATTTTCTAAAATTTCACATCAAATAATCAATGATTTCAACATACATGACAAACAATCCAAGTATCTCAACATAGAAATGCAATTTCTAGCATAAGATTTCATGGATTTTAACATAAAAATGCTATCAAATTACAACAATAATTTTACACTTTAAAACTTTATATTGACATCCAAATAATAAAGAAATGAAGGGCTTACATTCTTCCTTAAGCTAATTTACTCAAATCTTTTCAAATTGGCATGAATTTAGTTTGAATTGACTATGTTTTCATAGAATTTCTTTATCTCCTTATTTCTTTCTCTTTGGACGTTTTGATATCCAAATTTTTTTTGGATTTTTGACTCAGCATGTGAGGAAGTGATAAACCACAAGTAAAATTTTGGGGTAAATTACCTCATAAAACCAAGGCATAGTTTAGTCTTACATGCAATCCTTCCTTGTTTCATTTGTTTTTAATTTGATCACTGATTTGAGTTAATAAAAAAAATTTGTTTTAATTTTGTTCTAATATCTTATAATTCATTTAATTAAATCACTAATTTGATCAATTAAATTTTATTTTGATATTAATTCGAATAATTAATTTTAGTTACTTCTATTTCAAATAACTAGACCTAGATTCAGGATATTAAAAAAAAGGTATAAAGATAATTTTAACCCTTAACGTTTATAATTTTTATCGTTTTGGCCCTTCTTCTTATTTTGAGATAAATTTGGCCCTTATTCTTATTTTGGGATAAATTTAGCCCTTAACCTATATCTTTTTGACAAATAGCTTATTTTTTTAACTGCCATGATAACTGACCGTTAAAAATCTAACAATGATGACATGTCATATGCATATGATAATATATTTTAAATGAAATAGCATCTAACCTATGAAATACATATATATATATATGAAATATAATTTTATTCCAATATAAAATATAAAACAATTAAAATTTAAATAAAATATTAAAAATCAATTAACTCTAAAATAAAATACTACTAAAAATTATCAACCCTAACTACGAAAGAATCAAAGTCTTATCTTAAAAAAATAAAAAAAACAATATGAACACAGTTTGAAATTAATTAATTTTTAAGGTATGATTTTGATTATATCGTAGTTAGGATTCTCAGAATGTTTAGTTGTATTTTATTTTAGAATTAATTAATTTTTTAATATTATATTTGAATTTTAATTATTGTATATTTTATATTAGAATAAAATTATATTTCATATATATATATATATATAATTATATATATTTCACAGGTTAGATGCCATGCTATTTAAAATATATTATCATATGCATATAAAATATCATCATTGTTAGATTTTTAACGCTCCAGTTATCATTGTAGTTAAAAAATAAGTTATTTGTCAAAAAGATATAGATTAAGGGCTAAATTTATCCCAAAATAAGATTAAAGGCCAAAACGATAAAAATTATAAATGTTAAGGGATTGAAATTATTTTTATGAAAAAAAAAACAGTCAAAGACAATGTTCAATTATATTTCAAACGTCTAATATTCAATTTACATAATCAAAAAGCCATTTTAAAGACCCAAATATGCTATTTCCTTTTTTATGGTTTTTATAATCCAAGAGCACAAATTTCAGTCTTTCCCACCCAATCTTATACACATTAGCCAACCAAAAAAAACATATTTTTTTGGAATTTTTCCCGCTCAACAAAGCCACATAGCATGCTTGGATTCATCCAAATAAGTGCATAGAGATGGTGACTTCCTCAAATGTCATTTGCCACACTTATTACCTGCTATAAAAAGCAAGAAAGAGAAAGTCAAAGGAGATTTTAATGAAAAAGATGAAAAAATTATGGGGAATATTAATTATAATAATTATTAAGACAGAAAAAAGAAGATGAGAAGCCATACCTGAAAATGAGGAATATCCGTCGAAATTTGCAGAGATCATCGGAGAAGACGACTAGACAATTGTCTTTTCAGAGTACGCCTCTTTTTCTGGAATGTAATTTTTCATTTTCTTTGTTACCTACAACCAACAATAGAAAGTATAAGATTAAGGTTTAAATGTAAAAATTAATTAAGCAAGATTTAAGATAGCCAAAAGTGGTCGTCGATAAAATTTAAGGAAGTGTTGGCTGGAATTGAAAATCGAGTGCGCGTAGTTTTAGGGGTGGAGTTGGGTGGCTCTAATTAGTTGATTAGATTTATATAAGGAAATAGTTTTTTCAGGGGTTTCTAGGTTTTTGACGGTGAATGACAGTGGTGGGAGAGGTGGGAAAGATGATCGAAAATGATAGTCAGCGATGATCGACTCGCCTACGACGACCGAAGAACAATTTAGGGTGGTCGGAATGGGGAAAAGATATATTTGGTGGTGGTTTAAGACTTTAAGTTGAGAATGATGACCGAGATATTGGTGTTCATCTTATGTTGGAAGAACAAGTATGAACACTCAAGTATCTTATGGGAGTTTGATCTTTAAAAACAAAATATGGAAAGATGTTTGTTGTTTGTGAAGATCAAAAGGGGAAAGTGATTTGAGTTTGGGTTGGGTTTAGCATGAATAAGTGAGATAGATCCTTAAAAACAAAATTTATATAAAGTTTATGTTTGCAGTGGACCAAACGGAGAAAAACGTGAAGAACTTGCGATGACTTTGTGTAGGACAAGCAATTTTGATCAGGTTTGGAACTTTTTCTGGGCAAGAAATGTTTGTTGCAAAGAGAAATTAAGAGAGAGGGTTTTTGAGAGAGAACGGTTTCTCAAAAAATGAAGGAGAAGAGCCAAATTTAGTTTTGAAAATAGGTTATCAAAACGGAGCTATTTGGGCACTGGTATAGAAGGAATCCGTGCATTATTATTCGGGTCATGGAGGATCCCTTTTTTTGTAAAAAGGGTTAATTCTGCCAATAGTCCCTTAAAGTATAAAATACTTTTCAATTTGGTCCTGATTGCCTTTATTTGAAACTTATAACTTTGTATTTCATGCAATTTAGTCCCCTCATTCCATTATTTGCACCCCTAAGTTTGTAATTGTTGCAATAAAGTCACTTGGCCAGTTGTAATTGGTTTAATAACTTTGTAGTTCATTTAATTAAGTCCCTAAATGTAGTAAAATGACATGTTAGTATTTATTTCTTTTTAATTTAGTCCTTTAATTATTATTTATTTAAATTGTTGTGTATTAATTGATCATTGTCATATTAGACTGTTTGTAAATAATTAAAACACATAGTATTTAATTAATTAGAAAAAAGATTTTTAGGTTAGTATTCTTTAATTAGATTCAATAATTAAAATCGGAGAGATAATTATCGTAATTTAATGAGTGTTGAATAAAAAATCTAGAAGTCCGTATTCGAGTAGCGATCTAAAGAAACTAGACGTTATTCAATGTGTTTCTAAAAAGAATATTTAATACACATTATCGTATTAAAATTAATTAGGGTCTAATTAGGGTTAGCACTTAAACAACTAAATTAAATTATTTAATCATTTATTATATTCGAGATCCAAATATTGATAGTTCCCTAATGTGACTGTATGTTATCACATACAAATTTTGAATCAAATAATATTTAAATTATAAATATAAATTGTTAGAGGCAATTAGTTTAGGGGCTTAAAATTGATAAGAATGTAATTAATCATGTATAACACTTTTTCTATAGATGATATTATTTTGGAATATAAATAGATATACTTTAATGAAATTATGTATTTTTATTTTATATTTGAATCGAAATAATATTTTATATATGTAAAAAATATTTACATTTTTAATATATATTCATTTAATAATTAAGGATGAAATTATATTCGAATCGTGAGGTGTGGATCCTTAATATTTTATATTTCATTCTTTAAAAAATAATATTTTATATTTGAATCGAAATACAAAGTACAAATAGCAGGCGCTCGTGAGGTGTGGATCCTTCCTCACACAAATCGACTCCCGAATCCAAATTTTAAAGAATGAATCTTTGGTTTGTTTTTATGGTATCCTACCTACCAAAATGGTTGGTGATGATCAAATATTTTTAATCAAATAAAAAGATAAATTTAATTTTCAGATTAATAAATACGAATAAAAAAAGGATCTTTTAATTTTCATGATTAATCAAAGGTAAAAATCATATTTAACCTAAAAGCCCTAATATTCAAGATTAAATAAATAATATGACAAAATCCTAATTTTCAAGAATCAATCATCAGGCTATTTTTTACTACCGGTTAAAAATGATCATGACACTAAGCTACCATTGATTGTGTTCTTTACCTGTATTCTTATATGAGTTAAGTAGATAATAGAATTAGATGTGTATAAGCTCAAAATTATATAAAGCATACGCAAACATACTTATATAAGTACTTAAAAGCATAAATTAAAGATGTGTGAACTATTAAAGTTAAGTATTTTATATCGATATGTAATATGTCATATAGCTTGTCTTCTAATGGTTGTTCATCAAAGTTTTTTAAAGCATGGATATATTTAAGTGAAAAAAACTTCCCTTAACAACTTATGTAGTTGGTGTTCTCACATCACTTATGTAGTTGTATTTGTTTTATCCAAGAGTTTTGTGGACTCGAGTATTGAATTTAAAGAGATGAATGGACAAGCTTGGACGAGTATTTGTTTTTATCAGAGGATTTTGTGCAATTACTTATGTTGTGGGAATTGTTTTATCCAAAAGTTTTCTTGTGTAGGTTAACGTGTGACTATATATCGAGGAGTACTATCAAGATTCTAGCAAGATTGTTTGCCAAAGTACATTAACTGTATTTAGTGAGTTATGTATTTATAAGACCTTACGTGGTCGAGTTTGTAATTCGTATTTTGGAAGTGTGTTGATTAATTCAAATATTTTAAATAATTTTTGAGCTTTTTTGTAACAATTTAATTAATATTTATATTTTAAAATTTTAAATTTAAGTGTTTTTGGAAAATATTTTATTGGGTTAAACCGGGTTAAGAAATTTTATGGTAACATGTTGGATTGAAAGACTCAATGTGATATCTGAGTTTAGAGTGTTACCTTTAATAGTATCAGAGTTTAGGTTTAGTCAGTTTTACAAAAACCCAATATGATATAGGTGTTGCAGTAAAATATATAGCGAAGACAAACTCTTAAAATAAATCAGTCCTTAAGACTAGAATTTTAATGGTGCATCCAATATTACGACGCAAAGATGGTTACGAGACAGAGTTAAAAGTTAAACCACTCATAGGAGCGATTTCAGGGAGGAGATCACCCCAGACTATTGACATATAAAATTGTTGAATGATGTTGGAGATGAGTACATGTCCTCCCACCACCTAAATGGTGTCTTCGTTGTGTGTCGTCATTTCTATGACACCCTAGAAATTAACTTAGTTAGAATTTGGTTTCCGATGGTAAAAAATTTAACTTTCAATGAATAATAGAATTTTTTTAATCATAGGGTATTGAGTCAGGGTTAATAATTGTTGGATCATTGCTAAGTATTGAGACTAAATTGTAAAGTTTGAAGATATGAAGTTATCGATTAAATATGTAAATAAAATATTGAATGACATGGATATAAGACATGCTTAAATGTAAGGATTAGGTGTATAATTAGTCCATATAACGACTATATTGAAAGAATTAAATTATGATTAATGATTAAATTAAAAAAAACAATGTTAAAGTGTTGTCGTAGTATAAAATCTAATAAACACAAGGTCTAATATTGTAATTTCCCTAAGGAAAAATTCTTGTAGGACTTGTTAGTTTATTAACACAAAGCTAAAATTAGATGAATTTGTTTGATAGGTGACAAAAAGACACAGTGATAGAAATTTGTAACAAATATGACATGATAATGTTCTTGCCTTTATTAATTTATTAGGTTATGTTATTAAAATGATTTTAAGTCTTGGTTATTTCAGCAAATAATTTAGCTAAGAAAATAAGAAGAGAAAATATTTTCTTGACATCTTCATCTTCATGTTTAACAAGAAAGTACCTCAACTTGAATAAACACACCTTCATTGATGGAGCTTTGAAAGCTTGAAATTACTTAGTGAATTTTTAGTTTTCTTTCGCTCTTAACCATGTTCAAGGTAAACCCATAAATTAAGTTCTTTGTACAAACTTTTAAAATATTGAATTCTTGTATCGATTCTATAGGATTAAATATAGAAATCATTGATCTTATATCATTTATTTTGAAAATAAGGTAAAAGTGGGGATTCACCCATCTCTTTGAGGAAGTCTAAGTCAAGGAAAAAATAAATCTACATACGTAATCAACCATAGTTTTAGAGAGTTTTGTGAGTGTAGTTCAAGGTTTGGATGATTAGTTGTCATCTTACATCTATTGTTTTTTCATGGTTTATTGTATTCTTTTCATAGATTTGTTCATTGGCTCACATAAAGAATTTGGTGGCAATACTCATGACATTGAAAAATTGGTAAGCTTTCTTGTGTTACCTTACATTATTTTGTATTGATAACAATATGACTACAAAATATTAGACACACTACTATGCCACTAAATCGAGCGAGTGTAGAACCTACGAGTAACAAAATATTAGACACACTACTATGCCACTAAATCGATAAGTACACAAAACAGAATTAAATTGAAACGCACGTGCGTGTCCCGATGTTTTAGGAACAGGAGGTCGTCAAGGAGGAGGAGGAGGAAGATGCTCGGGATCAGAATCCACATCACCTAAACCAAACAATAACTAATTCAGAATCCGTTAAAGATAACTTTCAGATAAATGTTTGAACTAAAAAGGCTTAAAAACGAAACTTTGGGTTCGAATTTCGAAAAACGGGCCACGCCATTAAACTCAGGACGTCGAAAAACATATAGCGGGACCAGGTCAGAAAAAGTCAACACTGACATTAGCATTGGTCAATGCTGACGTCAGCAAATCAATGTTGACGTCAGCAGTGATGTCAGCGGGTTGGGTTACGGGTCGGTCACGAGTCGGTCTGGTCGGGTTGGGATAGATTTTCCCGAGAAAATCTAGAAAAATCTAGATTCTCCAAAGTTCGGTTCTTTGCCCAGATTCGAACTTAACCTCCATTTTTCCATTTCAAGCCCTCTGGTCCGCTTCTAACAAAAGATTTAAAACGATTCAAACACCCCTTAAATTCGAACCAAAACAAAAATCAAATAATTTTTTCCTTAACACTATTATAGAACCGAATAGAAATAAAAAGATAAGTACGCGAAAACTTACCAATACACCAGGATGGAAAAAGCAGAGCACAACGAAAGACCACTCAGATTTGTTTCGATTTGAAATGAATTTTGTAGGAAGAAATGAGAATTAAAGAGAGAAAAAGAAACCGAAGCGGGAGAAGGGGATGAGAATTGATTCCCAAAAGAAAATGGGTAAATTACAAGATAAGGGTCTAAAGTTTTTAGATTTTAAAAGTGAACCCACAGACTTCCAAAAATTATAAAAATGTCATGGAAAAATCCTCAAATTCAAGTGTTTTCAAATTAGGGATTTTAAAAAAAATAGGGTTTGATTTGGGGAAAACTTTGGGGCGTTACAACTGCCCCTCCCATTATAGAAATTTCTTCCTCAAAATTTACCTGTATCAAAAAGATGCAGATACTGGGCTTTGATAACAGATTTGGGCTCCCACGCACTACAAACAAAATGACATATAGCGACGGATAGTAAACCGTCAGTAAAACACACATATCCGTCGGTATATGGATCAAAAACCTTTACCGACGAAAAGAAGAAAAATTCCGACACACAAAATACCGTCGGTACTACGCTAGTCGGTATAGATCTATACCGACGGAACATACTATCGGTATATATAATATTGAGGTATAGCGACGAATTGTCCGTTGGTATATGTATGAACTACCCCGACAAATCTATATACTTACAGTGATGGATATTCCGTCGCTAAAATATTTACCTTCAGCGACGGTTTATTCATCGGTATATGTATGGACTATACTGACAGTTATTTACACATATAGCGACGGTGTGTCCTTCGCTATAATATTTATATTTTTCAACGGTTTATCCGTCGGTATAGGTAATATATAGATGTATTTTATAATTATCATATACCGACGGTTTTGTCCGTCGCTAAAACATATTTGTTTGAATAATAATTATTATTATTATTAGTTTAATTATTAAATTTACTAATACTAATATAACAAAAATTATTTCTTCTATGTAAAGAGAAATATCTGATTTAAACTTCGAAGATAATAAGTACCTAATACATAATCAATCAAACATATACGAGTCTATTATAAGTAGATAAAATGTGCAAGCAAATTTTTGTGTTTCTTAATAACTAAATAATAAAAGTTACAAAAACTCAAACATCTTTTACTTTGTGACTGGATCATTTCCATCAGTATTCTGTTGATTTGTTGAAGGCAAAGATCGACTGATATAATTAATTGTCGCTGAAGCACTACCAACATCAGGAGTTGCCTATAACAAAAATAATTACTTTAAATAAAATAATGAATGAAGTCATAAAAAAGTAAATATTTTGTATACCTCTGTATCAACCATACGAAGCAAAGCATCCATATCAGGCACATGTAGATCTGGACGTTGTTGTTGAAAGTAGGGTAGAAAGCAAGTTTCAAAAAGTTTTTCTAATTTTGCTACCTTAGATTTCAACCCTTCCACTTCTTCAGTATTTTGGACTGGTCGTGAAGGTCCAGATTCCTGAGAATGAGTATGAATTGCCCCTACACAACGAACACGCCCTCTTCTTTCCAGTCCCTTAACTTGAGCAAACACATCATTTGACCAAGAAGTTTGTGATATATTATCAGAAGAAGAGCTTTCATTTTTCTTCTCTTGAATACGTTCCTAAAATATAAGAGAGTTAAAAAATGATATTATAACTAGATTATATTTTTTGAAGCATGTATATACGATTTTATAAAAATAACTTACAACAACAATTGCGGCGTTGGAATTAACGATACTCCCATCTTTGCGTGTACGAGATCGAATATAGACATCAGCTCGTGTTGGTGGGATTCCATTAGATTCTGCAGTCTGACATTAAGAAAAAAATATAAAATATTAGAAAGTTATTAATTTAATCAATTGTAATAATAAATAAAATTATATGTACCATGTCTTCAACAATCTTAGGGAAAGATCTTGTTCCTGTGCAATGTGGTTCATCTAACTTTGACCGATTTGATCTATTTTTGGCACTTTGTTCCTGCCATTATAAGTATAAAATTGTTAATAAAAATTAAAACATGTGTTATAGGAATTATAAAATGATAGAAACTTATCATCGCCTTTGAAGACAACTAGTATTCAACAAGAGTCTTCAGTTGGTCCAAATTCACTCGTGGATCTTTGCAATCTTCAATGATTTGCTCAACACTTTGGTTCTCATCAAATATTTGAGATTTCAATTCATTTTTTCACTGCCTCCATTTCGTATTCATAACTGAAAGAACCCATTTCTTAACATGTTTCAATGTGGCTTCATCAACTCTTTCGTCCGAATCAAATTGCTGAAATTGAAATTTTAACTACAATAACAGAAAACTACATGAGAACCCATGTGCATGATTAAGAAACCATGTATGAAAAGTTTCAGTTTGCAACTTTTGTATTTCAAATGGTGAAAACCGTTTCTTTCGATTACGTCTCTTGATCTCCTGTTCTTGTTTCCTAAAAGAAAAACATAGAAAAATTATAACTCATATCAATGGAGATCCTTCCTAAAAGTTTCAGTTTGCAAATTGAAAGAAACTTACTTTATGTATGGAGATACTTTCTCTAAATTGAATAACACATATCGATGTGCTTGTGCCAATCCTTTTTTATCAAGCACATGTCTTGAAACCCTTTTACGCTTCTTGACATGAAAAGTAGGTTGGTTTTTCCTTCCTAATGGTCTTCCAACAGTAGAAAAGATTGTGAATTCAAAACCAAGATAAGGATTTTCACCATCATAGTTACGACCAAGTCGATTAAATATAGTCTCAACCCCCTCCAGATATCGAGAGCAAAAGGTCAAGCACTCATGTGACAAGTAACCTTCCGCAATAGATCCTTCTGGATGAGCTCTATTACGTACAAAAGACTTTAGTATTGACAAATACCTATTTTATTGGACGAGAAAATTATATATTAGTAAATATCTTCTCAATAATTTTATATTTCCACTTCTAAAAATAAATTCATAAACGTACCTTTCAATCGGATACATCCATCGATAAGTGACTGGACCAGCAATTTTAGCTTCAGTTGCTAGATGAATTACTAAATGCATCATGATTGTGAAAAATGATGGAGGAAAATCTTTTCAAGATCACATAATATTAATGCAGCCTTTAACTCAAGTCTATCAAGTTCACTTTCCTTAAGGACCTTAGAGCAAAGATCTTTAAAAAAGTTACATATTTCAATAAGAACTATGCAAACTTTTTCAGGTAAATTTCCTCGAATGGCTATAGGAAGAAACTCTTGCATTAGGAGATGACAATCATAACTTTTGAGCCCAAGTAATTTCCGTTGTTTAAGGTGTACACAACGTGAGATATTTGAAGAATACTCATCGGGGGTTTTCATTTCCTGTAGAACTTTCAAGAAAGAATTTTTCTCACTCAATGTCATTTGATAAAAAGCTTGAGGCAAGTACAAAGTGCTACGGCCAATCCGAGTTTATGGATGAAGAACACTCCTTATACCCATTTCGGCAAGGTCTAGTCGTGATTTATAAGTATCCTTATTCTCCCCCTCTTGTCCAATTAATGTTCCAAGAATATTATCACAAACATTCTTCTCTATATGCATCACATCAAGGTTGTGTCGTAATAGTTGATGTTCCCAATATGGTAAAGAAAAGAAAATAGACTTTTTCTTCCAAGGCCCCTCTTCGAACCCATTTAAAACTTCTAATAGCCTCAATACATTGCTACCTGTGGGTAGTGAAGGAGCAGTTCTATGTTCTTCAGTGCCATCAAAAGAATGTTTGTCGGTTCGAAACATGTGACTAGGATATAACCATCTACGATGACACATATAGCAAAACTTTCGACTATGTTTCAACCACTTAGAAACAGTATTATACCCACAACAAGGACATGCATACTCTCCTCTAGTACTCCATCCAGATAAGTTGGCATATGCTGGAAAGTCATTTATAGTCCACATCAATGCTGCACGAAGTTGAAATGTTTGATTCGTTGCAGCATCAAAAGTTTCAACACCAACTTCCCATAGCTCATGTAATTCTGCAAGTAAAGGTTGCATGTATACATCTATATTATTTTCTGGACCTTTCGGACCAGAAATGAGCAAAGAGAGTATAAATTTCGTCTGCTTCATACATATCCACGGTGGCAAATTATAGGGTATGATGATAACAGGCCAAGTACTATGCGTCACACTCAGAGTTTTGAATGGATTAAAACCATCAGATGCCAAACCCAAGCGAATGTTACGAGGATCTGAAGAAAATTCAGGATACCGAGAATCAAATGATTTCCAAGCTAAAGAATCTGCTGGATGCCTCATACGTCCATCATTCTTACGACCATCTTCATGCCAAGTCATCAAAGGAGCAATAATTGAAGACATAAATAATCTTTTCAATCTTGGAATAAGGGGAAACCAACGCAATATCTTTGCAGCTTGTTTCTTTTTTCTTGAAGATGTGTTAACATCCTCATCTTCAACACCACTTCTGTTTCCTTTCCATCGGGAGGCTCCACATTTCGAACAAATATCTCCATTTTTATTTTCTTTCCAAAACAACATACAATCATTTGGACAAGCATGGATCTTTTCATACCCTAAACCCAATTCACGAATGATCTTTTTCATTTCTTGGTAAGACCCTGGCAAAGTATTATCATCCGGCAATGCAAGTTTTAACACCTCTAGTAAGGAATTGAAAGACTTATTTGTCCACCCATTAAAACATTTAATGTGGAACAAATAAATGATAAATGACAACTTGGAAAATTTTTTACAATTTGGATAAAGGGGCACCTCTGCATCTTTCAGTAAATCATAAAACTTGCCTCCTTTAAGTCTATGATTATGATCCCCAAGCCTTGTATTTGTATCTACCGAATGATTGTCACGTTCATCATTATTCATAACTCTCTCTGCCATCATATCATGCAAAAGGTTCTGAACATCATGTTCAAACTCTCTTTCTTCTATATTAGTTGGAATTGGTGTCGTAGATCCATCACATCGCTCACCATGAAAAATCCAACGAACATAACCCTTAAGAAAACCATCACATATTAAGTGATCAAATGCATCTCTCCTTGATACTCTATAAGTGTTTACACAATTTACACAAGGACACCAAATTTTTTCATCTTCAGTTCTCTCAAAAGCAAAGTTTAGAAAACTAGTAACCCTTCTAATGTATTCTTCACTTGCTCTTGATCTAAGATTGATCCACGTCTTATCCATCAATGATACCTGTATTAGTATTAAACTAATAACATTTTAATTTTAATTTATTTTCATTAATTTCAAACTATCTAGTGTTTATCTTGTGCGGTCTTACACTAAATGACATAAATAGTAGCTGATAGAATAATATCATTGGAGAACAATACTTACGTTCAACACTTTACTTTCTCAATCCCTACTGGATCAAGATGGCGGGCACCAAAGACTCTTCCACCTAATCAAAATTAAAAAACAATTAGATGACATTGTTTGAGTGATCATCACCTTTCCATCTAATACATCAGTAGAATTTAATTGAAAACGTTACACATCAGTAACAACTCTAATATTATAGAATTTAATTTAATTTAATTGATGACATAGGTAATAATTAAGTGATCATCATCCCAGAAACAGATATTCCCAACTGGGTTGCACATTTATGAAGAACAAATAAAAAAGGGGGCAAAGGCCATGCTACTGTTGTTAAATGCCCATCAATCATTATCAGATTTTCAATGTGGCCGAAACAGTAACACACAGAACATGACAAACGATGTACATTTGCTTTGTGTAAACCAAATTTATTTATTGCAATTTGATCAATGGATTAGGAAGCTTGTTGGATTTCTGAGTTGATTGAACCACTTTAAGCTACACCCTGTCAGCCTACTACTTTCAAAGATGCATATTCCACTTGTTTTCAGTTTCATAAACAACTTCAAACTTGAGATTCATAGCTAGTCTTAAAAAATCTTTACTCCTATCCGATATGGGACCTAACTCCACTGCTTCAGCTCAGTATCTTGTTCCATTCTAACATGGAGAAACATGCATCTAAGGTAATCAAAATCATTTATAGCAATAACACATATAAATACATGAATATAGAGATGATATTTTATGTTTTACAGACAAATTTCTTTCAAAATCTGCCAAACTCTACAGAAAAAAAGATCCCATCGGCATATAATTAGGAGCTGACAGCCACAAACAAATCAAAGAATCTGTATATATATTGACATCTGTATGGTGCTTTACACTTCAAAAATCTGTTGATTGGTCCAGACTCATATGCAATGAAGGATCACATGAATCTATTATGTCACTAAGACGAGTATCTTGTACCATTCTATCACATCTTACATATTGAGTTCAAATTTAGGTTTGGTTCAAGTCATTTCCTTTCAAGTTTGTTGTTATTGTTCATTAGTGTTCATGTATGTTCTTTGATTCTCTTCATAAGTAGTGTTGCATTAGAAGCTTCAACATGTAAATAACAAATGGTGACTGAATCTGTTGAACACCAAGCCCCTGAATCAGGTGGACACTAAGTACCTTAAAGCTAGGACACAAAGTTGTTTATCAGATGTAAATTTTAGTTATGTTTTTATTTTACTAACACACGCACCTTGATTCTCCTAACCTCTTGAACTTCCTCAATTAGCTCCTCAACCTCCTGCAAGAGATAACATAAATGTTCAATCACAGAAATTAATTGACACGCGCCTCCTAATTTAATCACACCACAAGCATGGGAATAAATAAGATTATAAGATGAAGGAAACATACATGTATGCTTGACGAGAAGGATCAATTTCCGATATAAATTCAAAACGAGGCTGAAACAATTAAAATAAAAACGAAATTAAAAATCAGAAATCGAACAAAATACCTGAAACAGAGATTCATTCCACTCGAGAAATTAAACCAAAATGGGGCTGATCAAAAACAAAAGACATTGAGTAAATGAGGAATACCGAAATTAAACCCTAAAATCTCACGTTAAAATTAAAAACAAATGACATTGAGTATACCGAAACAAATATTTTGATCGAGTGAGAAAAATAGAAACGAAAACACTATCGATTTAAAAACAATCAAAACAAACTGAAACACTATCATTTTTAATTGTTTTTAGGTATACCGAAATTGAAACAATAAAAAAAACAACGAAATTGAAACAATTAAAACGAAATAAAAACGAAATTAAAAACAAAATACCTGGCGACAATTTGATTCTTATTTTCAAAACCTGGCGATGGAGTTGCTGCGTCTTGTTTTGATCCAATTTAAGGATTTCAAATGTTTTTGTTTGAGATCGGGGGAGAGGTTGGGTAAGGGTGGGAGAGATTAAAACGTTGTGTTTTAACTAAAAATATCTATATCGACGGACAAAAATAACCTTCGGTATATGTAATACCTATACCGACGGAAAGAAAAATGCATCAATATACCTTTACCCTATATTGACAGTTAACACAAACCATCGGTATAGCTTTACTCTATACCAACACACGAAACAAACCGTCGGTATAACATATATCTTTACCAACGATATACTATAATTCGTCGGTATAATTATATTATATTCCGATGAATTTCATATCCGTCGGTAAACATATTACACTTTTACCGATTATAATTTGTCCGTCGATATATATGTCCTATACCGTCGATATGTATCCGTCGGTATACGTAGGCGTTGGTATATGTACATTTTTTTGTAGTGACGTAGCCTCATCATAATGGTTTTCCTCTAAAGGACTTTCTGGTCCTAAGCAATGATCTCAATAGGTTCCTCCTCATAACACAGATCTAGACGGATCTCAAAATCCTCAACTGACAGAACATAAGACGGATCAGCTCGATTGCGTCTCAGTACAGAAACATAGAAGGCATCATGGATACGCTTAAGCTCTGGTGGTTACTCAAGCTGATAAGCTAAAGATCTAACTCGTCTCATAATCCGGTATAGTTTAATATAACGGGGACTGAGCTTGCGTCTACGACCAAAACAAAGTACCTTCCTCCATGGAGATACTTTCAGGAAAACCTGGTCACCAACCTCAAACTCAAGATCCTTACGCCTCAAATTAGCGTATGATTTCTTTTTATCAAAAGCAGCTTTAAGTCGATCCCGAATCAACCTGATAGTCTGATCAGCCTCATACATAAGATCTGGTACCAATAACTGGTGCTCATTAAGCTCTGTCCATCCAATAGGGGTACGCCACTTACGCCCGTAGAGAGCCTCATAAGGTGCCATCTTAATACTGGCCTGATAACTGTTATTATACATGAACTCTGCAAGCGGCAAGAAATCCTTCCAACTACCTCTAAAATCCAGAATACATCCTCTCAACATATCCTCAGGATCTGAATCACCTGGTCAAACTAAACATCGGTTTGAGGATGATACGCAATACTGAAGTTCAACCGAGTACCCAGAGCAGAATGTAGAGAACCCCAAAATTTAGAATTAAACCTCGGATCCCGATCAGAAATAATAGACAGAGGCACTCCATGTAACCGAACAATCTCAGAGATGTACAATCGAGCTAACTTACTTAGAGGGTAAGTAGTTCGAACTGGAACGAAGTGCGAAGACTTAGTCAACTGATCAACGATAACCCAAACAAAATCCTTCTTTGACGGAGTCAAAGGTAAACCACTAACAAAATCCATAGTCATACATTCCCATTTCCATTGAGGAATCTCAATATGCTGAAGAAGCCTAGACGGACGCTGATGTTCTGCTTTGACTTTCTGGCAAGTCAAGCACTTAGACACAAAACTGACAATGTCCCGCTTGAGACCTTTCCACCAATACTTCTCTCGGGGATTCTTATACATCTTATCCCTACCGGGATGCACAGAATAGGGAATATCATGAGCTTCCTGAAGAATAACCTGTTTAAATTCAGAATTTTTGGGAACACAATATCGGCCTCAGAAACACAAAACTCCATCCTGATCAATAGAGAAATCTTAAGATGTTCCCTCATTGACCTCCGCAATACGATGGCAAAGAAAGAATCATTGGGCTGCTCAGCCCGGATATTAGATATCAGCGTAAGAACAACACAAAGCTCTGCCACAGACTACCATCCTCAAACAAATTCATCCGAGCAAACAAAGCTCCCAGATCTAAAATAGCGTTGCGACTCAAAGCATCCGTAACGACATTAGCCTTACTAGGATGATAATAAATCTCAAAATCATAATCCTTTAGAAGCTCCAACCAACGACACTGCCTCAGATTAAGCTCCTTCTGAGTGAGAAGGTATTTTAAACTCTTAAGATCTGTGAAGATGTAACACTTCTCTCCATAGAGATAGTGTCTCCAGATTTTTAGAGCAAAGATCACAGTTGCTAACTCCAAATCGTGGGTAGGATAGTTGCACTCATATGGTTTCAACTACCGAGAAGCATAGGCCATAACCTTTCCATCTTGCATCAGAACACATCCAAAACTAGTGTATGAAGCATCACTGTAAGTTGTATAAGGTTTCCCCGACTCTGGCTATGTTAGAATTGGTGCTTGTGTCAGAACATAATTGAGTTTCTCAAAAATCGCCTATTGAGCCTCAAACCAGGTAAATAGAACATCTTTCCTCAGAATTTTAGTCAAAGGAGCAGCGATAGAGGAAAACCCTTCCACAAACCTCCGATAATAACGAGCCAGCCCTAGAAAACTACGGATTTCCACCATATTCTTTGACTGTTTCTATTCCATGAAAGCTTCAATTTTCTTTGGGTCAACTTGAATAACCTTAGCTGAAATAGCGTGACCAAGAAACACAACCTTAGATAGCCAGAACTCACATTTATTGAATTTTGCATAGAGTTGTTTCTCTCTCAAAGTTTGCAATACAATCCGGAGATACTGCTCATGCTCATCCTCAGACTTAGAATAGACCAAGATATCATCTATAAAGACCACCACAAATTGATCCAGATAAGGTCGAAACACCTTATTCATCATGTCCATAAATGTTGTAGGGACATTAGTAAGACCGAAAGGCATTACCAAAAACTCGTAGTGACCATACCGAGTCTGGAAAGTTGTTTTGAATACATTAGAATCCTTAATCTTGAGTGGGTAATAACCAGATCTCAGGTCTATCTTAGCAAAAACACAGAAGCTCCTCGAAACTAGTCAAACAGATCATCGATATGGGGAAGAAGATATTTATTCTTGATGGTCAACTTGTTCAACTTTCGGTAGTCAACGCAGAGATGAAGCGACCCATCTTTCTTTTTAACGAATAGAACCAGAGCTCCCCACGGAGATACAATGGGTCGTATAAATCCTCTATCCAACAATTCTTGCAACTGAACCTTAAGCTCCTTAAACTCTTTCGAAGCCATCCGGTATGGTGCCATAGATACTGGAGTCATCCTCGGATGCAACTTAATACTGAACTCCACCTCCTCCCGCTTAGGGGGTACTCCCAGTAAATCTTTTGGAAAAACATTAGGAAACTCACACACAATGCGAATTTTATCCATTCCAGAATCAGACTGCCTCGGGTTAAGGATATAGGCAAGATAGGCCATCGCCCCTTTCCTGATCATCTTTTCAGCTTTCAGAGCAGAAATAATGTTAGACAGATACCTTCTACGTTCACCGATAAGAGTTAACTCACGATCATCAGAAGTACTCAGAGTGGCCCTTTTACTCTCACAATCCAACGTAACACGGTGTACTGGCAATCCATCCATCTCGAGTATCAGATCAAACTCCCCAAACGGTAGCTCCATCAGATTAGCAGGAAAGATTTCCCCTTGAACCTCAAGAGGACAATCTTTATACACTTCGGTAACTAGAACAGGGTTACCTACCGGACTGTAAATTGAAACTAAACTACTGGTATCCTCTATAGGAATTTCTAAATATCCAGATACAAAGCTGGAGATATAAGAATGTGTCGACCCATTATATAATAGTACGAAAAAGGAAGTAGCATGTATAAAAAAAGTAAAGCGATGACATCTGGCTCATCCTAGTCCTCATGCCTCCTCGTAGCATAAACCAACCCAGGCTGAGATCCCCCTGATCTAGCTGATCCTTTGTACTAACTAGGTCTGCCTCTACCACCGGTACCAGATGCAGCAGGTTTACCCTGACCTCTTCCCCCAGCAGGGGTCTGAACTAATGCCTGAGACTACCCTAGAGCATAAGCTGATTGTGGTGACACTGGGCAATCCCTGAGATGGTGATCATAAGAACCACAACAGAAACAAGCTTCACTCCGCATACGACACCCGCCTAAATGCCACTTTTTACAAAAGGAACATTGTGGCAAAGCACGCGTACTAGTGGACCCTGCTCCACTAGCAGCCGGAACAACTGACACTACTGGCCTAGCCCGTGAAGAAATCTGTGGCTCAAATTCATCTCGACCCCTCTTCCGGGACTGATAACCCTGACTGTAACGAACTTGTGCCACAGGCTATCATTTAGATCGGTCATTGCCCTAGGATTCCTACGGAACCCTCAAAAGCTCATTATGCTCTGCTTTTCTAGCTCGCCGAGTGATAATCTTATACTTGGTATCATTGTGAGTGGCTATGACAATCTTGATTGGCACTTGATTTCCTTTTAGAAAATACTCACACTTCTGTTTCTCGGTCATGACAAGTCTAGGAGCATACTGTAGCAACCGTAGGAACTCAATCTCATAATCGTTAACTAACATGTCATTCTGTTGCAAGTTCAGGAAATCATCACGGCACTTTCCCAGATACTCAGGCCCCACATACCGGTCTTCAAAAGCCTGTTGGAAAAACTCCCAACTGATCTGATCTACAACACTCACTCACTCCTTAGCCTCCCACCAATTAAGGGATTCACCCCGTAGCAAAGATATGGTCGCCCTCAATTTTCTATCAGAAGGGTATTTCATCTCAACAAACAAACGTTGAAGCTTCTTCAGCCAGTACTCTGCATCAGCTGGGTTTGTACCGATCTTACCATCAAACATAGTCATGCTAGCAGCCAAAAACTCTATAGAAATGGGTTTCCTGACACCCTCTGTCTGTCACAGATACCGGAGTAGCTCTCTCTGCATGGTGACAAAATCTAAACTAACAGTCTCACTGTCTCCAGAAATATAAGGTCCCTCACTCTGGACAGGATGATTAACCTCGACTTGCTGAGCCTCGGTCTGAATCTCGGGTTGATCTTCCCCTCTTATGTCTTGGGCTAAACTTTGATCCTATGGCGGGTCCATAGGGGGTGGGACATCACTAGCAGATCCAGTAGAATAACCTCAGCCACGACATCGGCCACGACCTCTCCCAGTCGTTAAACGTTTACTCCTACGTGGTGGCATAGTAGTATATCTATAGAAAATAGACAGAATCGTATATTAGAAATGGTACTTGGAGTATTATTCAAAATATTTTAGAAAATTTCAAATACGAGTCAAAACGAGAATCCGGATTATTGTACAAATTTACAAAGTCATTTTCAGATCAAAAACTTATTTTGGACCTCACAGTCCAAGGGTTGAAATGGATTCTGATACCATTAAATGTAACCCTAAAAATTAACCTAATTTCTTAGATTACAAGTTAAGGTTTACGTTATTAAAACTTGTTTCACAAGTTAGGGTTTCTATATAGTTAAATATATTATTCTGATAAATTATTAAATAATTAATAATTTAAAAATACTGTAAAACTTAACATTTAATTAAACTGAGTTCAACCCATAAATTTGATAAACATTAACTGTTGCGAAATCCGATATAAAATCCAAAGTCTAAATTTCAATACATAAAAATAAAATATCCAGAATAAACATGATTATACTGAAATCTGAATTACATACATAGTAGTTCTGAAAATCAGAATCCTCCAAGTACCGTAGCCTAGGTCTGAGAATCTGGAACAGAAATTGAAAGGGTGTAAGCTAGGGAGCCTGGTGTGTCTCTAGTGTGTAGATGAACAGAATCAGAACAGAGCAGAGCAGATAATGTAATGCATGCATGATATGCACCCAACACCGTACGCCATCAGAAGACTAGGTTCCCCCTGAACCACTCTAACTCCGTCACACCAACGGAAGTGGAATCAAGACCCGAAGGTGGATTCACTAAACAGAAGTGGATACTCGACCCGAAGGTGGAGCCACTAAACAAAAGTGATATAAATCACTAAACTTCCCTATAAAACTAATCCAACCAGATGCAATGTTATGAACAATTATTAGAATCAGAATGCGTGCCTTAAACTAACAAGAGGCATGCATGATAGTTTAGAACCAGATATGTAAATGTGTAAAACTCAGAATATGACATTAATTCAAAAAATCAAGGGAATGATGCAATGAACATGATCATACAGAAATATCAGAATCTACACACACAGTAGTAACTGACAAGCGTCATTTTACTCGTCAAGTAAAAGATAATATAGTAAAGAAATAAAGAAACTAAAGTAAACAAATTAAAATAAAATAAAGATTAAGAAAAATAAATAGTAGTTGAAAATAACAGTGAAGAAATCGCCTTGAGCTAACTTTGTTTCGATTCTATCGATCTTGAAATGGATTTTTAATCCGGGATTCATGTCGGTTACAGTCTATAAGGCCCAAGCCATTGTAACTTGCCTTTCTCTCTTGTAACCGATCTTCCCAAGCCTATCTTTGAAAGATGATTCTTGAGTGATTTAACCACAGCTATTGTCGTTAAAACAATCAGATTAAGTAATGGAAAGGCCAGACTCGGATTATGTTGTCTCGTTGAGAATCGAATCCGATCTCATTTTTCCTTAGCGGACTGCTACTAAGTGTGTTCACAGAAAGTCGAAATTGCCACAGGAAAATCCTTCCTCCCACTGTATGTTAAAACAACATCTAGACCAACGAGCTCTCTTTTGGTTTGGAAATGTTTTAATTTTGTAAGTAAGGCCGATTGCCAAACTAATAAACCAGAAAAAGGAGAATATATCCCAAAGGGAATTAAGTAATTTTAAATTCTCACGCATCGAATTGATTCAATGTTAGCCCTCGGCTTAAAAGAGATTAGCTAAGCATGATATCAATTATCATACATAGCATGTTTTTGCAAAATATAAAAAAAAACTTAGAGTAAAGAAAGAAAAAAGAAATTTTATAGTACAACAAAGAAACAAGACAAGAATTCAAAGACAAAGTGATACCTCCTAAAGCCTTACCCATGGAGGGTATTTACAGGTGATGAGTGCATAAAATTCCTAATTTTTATACCATTTTCCCACTCGATTATTGTTAATGAAGGACAAATTTAAGGGCAATATTGGATAATTCTACTTATTTTCCATATTTCAACATCCGAATACTTAAAATGTAAATTTATCTATTATTTGGCATAAAATAGATGCATTTGATGGTTTTCTTTCCTAGACATGAAACCACTTCATAGGAATGGACAAACAAGAATATGGATGCTTGAAAAGAAGCTGAAATGCAGATGAAGCACCCGCCACGGCAACACATTGGATGCCGCGGTAGCAGATTGAAGATGACAATTGGTGCTCGACAGATAGAGAAAAAGATGCTGATTCTAACGAACATAAAGAGAGAGAAAGACGGATCCAATTTAAGGAGTCAAACCCTGGTCAAAGTCAAGTGCGGGAAAGAAGAGTTATTTTAGGAATTAAGAATTAAGTGTTATAGTTTAATTAGGAATTATATTTCTTTCCTCTTTAGAACTCTTTTCTTGCATGGAAGACTTTAACCTAGGGCTGGCCTATATAAGCACCCACTAGTTCAAGGTTTAAGGGAATGAAGTCGAGTCGGGTTTTACCTTGAAAATACTTTTAGCCGCCGACTACACTATGTTCTAAACTTCTCTGGAGGTTTAGGTTGTTTGTGGAGTAGTTGGAGAAGATGGTTGTATTAGGTTTGATATTTATTAATGCAAGACCTATTTCATAGTTTATTCTCTCTTGGCGTTTACTATTCTTTGCATATGAGCTCGAGATGATAAGTATGTGAAGAAAAATCCATTTTTCTAATATCGGGAGAGTTAGGCTCACGAAACGAGAGAATACGGTCTTTACTCACGGGAATTGACTAATTCGGTTATCTAGGATTTCAGTGACTAACAAGACGCATGTGTGGTTTGTTGGGACTGCCGGTACACCCTATGGCGCAGTGGAACAAAATTACGATAGTCTTTCCAGTGATCCATGTACGTTTAATCCGAAATCGGGAGAAAGAGATGTGATGAATTACATTGGGTTCCTTGATAAGCAGCAAAAACAACAACTGGATTTGCTACAATCACGATCGTTCGATAATTTCGAATCTTTAGCCTCCATGAATATCGTCTCGACCTCTACTCAGTTCACCCGGTTTGGAGAGCAAAATCTCAAAAAACTGTTTTTCGTGATTCTAGGGTTTGGGAATTCGGAATCCTCTATTATGGCTGCTAGACCAAAGATCCTTTATATAGGTGTAACCCTAGGTATAAGAGTTTGATTCCAAATTTTTTTTATAGGAAATAATTACTTTAATTATTTCCTTAAATTTCGGAATCTATATTTAATTCGAATTTAAAATGGATATAATTACTTTAATTATATCCTTTATTAAAATTCGGGATTAAATATATTCTACTTATACTTATATATATTTTTGCTCCTTTTCAACCATTGGGTGTGACCCTGTAGGCTCATTTTAACGTTAGTAGTAATATTAGAACAATTCTAATATTACAAACAATGAGTGACATCTAGCAATATATCATTGTCATCTAAGTTACAAGAGATCATGATTCGATGTATCATGTCCGTGACCAACTATCTTAATGTATTATATCCTTTTGTCCTTTTATATCTTTAATAGGCACAAGTCTTGGAATTGTCACACTTGTATAGCCTATTTTAATGTTTCTTGATATCTAGAGTTGACTACTTTTAATGAATAATTTGTGATATCTCATATCAACGTATTCAAGCATGGCCATGCATTTCTAGTCTCACTCAATCAAGTGGCCTTTGATATATTTTCCTATTATGTAGGAAGGACAAATCATATCTTGATCATTCACATCTCACTACATACATTGTAATATATCCAATGTCAGTTTTTATAGTGTAACTAATTATGAGACACGTTTAACTGCATCAAAACATAAAGCAACATATGTTGAGATAGTAATAATCTCAAGTCTAAGGATCATACATATAGTTGTCACTATGAGCAATATCGTGACCGTCAAATAATAATCCAAGATATATATGCTCATAGTGGGTCAATCCAATATGTTATTCTCTATTAATATATTCATGTATTAATTCTGACATCTCTATGTCAATGACAACTCATTGTCATCAATTAATCAGATGTTAGTCTTAAGCATATTATTATTGTCCATACCCATAATAATACTTGACTAAGGATCTTTTAATAATAATGCATATATTATTATATGGACCTTATTGTTTCTTAGTTTATGTTATACATTGACACATATATCTGAAAACAACAATGGTAATGTCTTTATTCAATAAAATTGGTAAATAAAAGTATCCTTACAATCATCATATGATTGGTCTTTGGGCATACTCTAACATGGTTGTTATCCGCCCTTGATTCATGCCAGGAGGTATCATCAAGACACGTGGGTGTCAACAGTTCTCTTCGCTTAGGGATAAGGAAGAAGACATACAAGGATGCTCTATCAAACTATGGAATGTTGAATTTTCGACAAGACATAACCCCACCTAGGCAGCTGCGGCGACCCTTTCTACGACCCGCCGAGGCATCAATTCAACCCATTGCATTAATAAGTGGATACTTAATACAACTGGATTTTCCTCTACGAAGCACTCAACTTAGCCTCACTTTATTAATCTTTATTCTTCGATAATTAGTTAGTTTTAGTAGTTAATTTAGAAATCTCAACTCAACAATTACTTGTGTTTTTACTTTCTATAGTGTAGCCGTAAAAGGTAGTGAATTCGACATAGTCCCTGTGGGTTCGACAACCTAAAGTATTACAATCTGAAAAAGGTGAAAAAACAAAGGACTTCCGAGACTCCATCAGATTTGGCGCCGTTGCTGGGGACTGGCGCTCAATTTTACTACCAATTATTTTTGCACCTTTTTCTTTTTCTTTTTAATTTTTCTTTTATTTTTTTTCTTAATTAACTAGGGTTGTTTTGTGTATGACCAGTGTCGCGTGTCAAAAGTGCGCGTTTAGTGCAAGTGGACACATCGAAAGTAATAAGTGATAAGTATTTTATCGAGTTATCGTCTCCTCAGGGACCGGTATACTTAATATGCTTTCTTCACCTTCTTGTTCTGTAGAAAAGTAAAAACACAAGTAATTGGAGTTGATTTATCTAAACTAAAATAAATAAATAAAAATAAAAGGTTGAAATAATAGAGAGAGATGGGCTAGGATCCAGTTGCGTCGTATCATTGATTTGATTGACTTGTCTCTGTCCAATGCAATCGTATATCAATGCCTCGGCAGCACTGCAGTTTACTGCCTTGGCAGCGACAATATTGTCTGCCGCGTCAATCCCTTGCTCGTGGGTAGACTTTACCAAAGTTCGGCAAAGTGTCCTTGGATGACTCCGCTTATCCCTAAGTCAGAGTGCTGTTGATGACTAGTCCTTGATGATACCTCCCGGCGTGAACCAATTATACTCACCAACCAATCTCACACTTCTTTTAGCCGCTGAAACTCTTAACCTATCCCTAGGCCGAGTTAGTATTTCGCGATTGAAACACCGTACTTACCCCTTTCGTGAATCTAACTCTCCCGAGCTTAGATAAATGGATGATTCACAATATCCTCTCCCGAGCTCAATTGTGAAAACAAGGAATAACAAAGAATAAGCAAACCTTGATAACTTTATTACATTGAATCAAAGACAAAGTACAATCTCCTCTCACAAATACTCGACAACCTTCACCTAATCCCTAAGAAGGTTTAGAACATAATGGACAAGAAGAAAACAAGAATAGAAATCGACTCTCTCCCTAGGTATTCCGTGTTTCATACATTGGGTGGCTAGGTCTTTATATAGGCTAGACCTAGGGCAAACCTTTCCTAAGTAGAATACAACTTGGAGTAGGGAACAAGTCAAGTACATAATAATAAAAATATTTCCAAGTTTGATTCGGCTAAGGGGGCTTTCCCGTGTGGTCTTCCTTTGGGCTTTTCCTTGTGCTAGCCAGCTCCGATCCATGGGCTTCAAGTCCAGACACGTTCCTTGGATTTTTTTCTTTCCATCGCCTATAGTTTTGCTTCCTGTCTTTCTACTGCTGCCTCGGCATCAGGTCCTGCCTCAGCCTTGTCGCTGCCGCGGCACTGGTTCTCCTGCACAGATATGAAAACGCAATAAAACGTGCCTTTTTCTGTAAATATTATTTATATGAGCATAACTTCTAAATATATCACATTGAGTTCATGCATTGGTCCAAGTGGGTGTATATTTGGTGATTAACGCCCATAAAAGGTTTAATCTACCAGTATGTCCATATAATAATATATGCATTGGTCCAAGTGGGTGTATATTTGGTGATTAACTTCTAAATGTTATTTATATGTTCATCCACATAGGGTTTAATCTACCAGTATGTCCTCGATTTTGCCTTCAGGTTGCACATAAGATCGATCCTCTAGTTGGAGCATCACTGTTGTAGGTTTTGCCTTTCTAATTCCAAGCTTTTGAAAGACTGATTTGGGCATGAGGTTTATGCTTGCTCCAAGGTCGCATAGGGCCTTACCTTCATAATTCTTACCTATCGCACAAGGTATGATAAAGCAACTAGGATCCTTTAACTTTGGTGGCATGCGGTTATGCAGCATTATCATGCATCCCTCGGTAGCAGCCACTGTCTCAAACTCACCTATTCGTTTTCTCTTTGACAACATGTCCTTTAGGAACTTGGCATAGTTAGGCATTTGTTCAATAGCTTCAACGAAAGGTATGTTGATGTGGACCTGCTTCAAGATGTCGAGGAACTTGTTGAATTGTTGGTCCTGTTTTTGCTTTTTCAACCTTTGTGGGAAAGGTGGTGGTGGTCTCATCTCATCCAGGGTTTCTTTAATTTGAAATTTGATACTTGGCACCACTGGAGTTGTTGATGCCTCGGCAGGCTGCTCAGGAGTTGTAGTGCTTTCTGCCGGGGCAGTGCTATTAGCTTCAGTTTGCTCAGCCTCTTCTTTTGCTTGATCCGCTGATTGAATTTGGCTCTATGGGATCTTTTCCTTCAGCTTTAGACCACTCCTAATAGTAATTGCCTTGCACTGTTCATGGCTCATTACCTTAGCAACTTCAATATTGCTAGGTAGGCCTCCTTGTGGTCTAGTGTTTATGCATTGAGCAAACTGCCCAACCTGAGTTTCCAGCGTTTTTATGGCCGCTTCTTGATTTTGCAACCTCATCTCAGTTCTATTCATGAAGGCATCTGTCCTCTTGATGAAATTGCTATTCTCTGCCATGTATGACTCAGTTTTTATCATGAAGGCCTTTAGCGTGTTCTCCAATGAACTTATCGGTTACTGCTGCATCTGCTGATGTGGCATTGACTACTGGGCTTGCTGCTGCGGAATCGGTTGTTGAAATCCCGAAGGTTGGGTGATTGGGTTTAAGACATTGTTAGGGTTGCTCCATGATAGGTTTGGATGCCTCTTCCATGAGGGGTTGTATGTGTTGGACATCACATTGTTGCGGTTGTAGTTTCCAACATACATGTCGGTTTCTTGATTCATGCAATCAGAGGAACTGTGGTTACCTCCACATAGGTCACAATATGAATCAATTACCTTAACCTCACGGGTATTTTGTTGTAGCTGTAGGTTTTGCACCATCTTGGTAAGAGAGGCCAATTGTGCTGCCACTAAACTTGATGTGTCTAATTCATTTACCGTGGCTTGGCGTCTTACTCCTCCTCGCCTAGATGTAGGAAACTGAAAGTCATTCTTTGCGAGTTTATTCAATATTTCAATAGCTTCCTCAGGTGCTTTATACAGGAGTGTTCCGTTTGCCGATGCATCTAACATCATCCTTGTCGGGGCATTCGTGGCATTGTAGAACATTGTCACCTGTGTCCATAGGGGAAATCCATGCAAAGGACACTTGTGTAGTAAATATCTGTAGCTCCCATGCCTCGTACATTGGTTCGTCATCTGCCTGTCGAAAAAAAGTAATTTCATTACGGATTCTATCATATAAATTAGTGGGATTAAAACGAGTAATGAAATCACGGCAAAGTTCACTCCAAGAACCAATAGATCCTGCTGGAATGATATTTAACCAAGCTTTCTCCCTATCCCTCAGTGAATAGGGGAATAGCTTTAATCGCAAGACATCTTCATGGACTCCTTGGATTTTGAAAGAGTTGCAGATTTCCATGAAGGACTTAAGGTGCTGCCTTGCGTCTTCAGTTGCAGACCCACCAAATTGTCCAATTGTATTTAACATATTGAACATAACGGGTTTGAGTTCAAAATGGGCTGCTTCAATCTCCGGTGTAACAACTCTTGGGTTTAATCCGTTTAAGTCCTCTTCCAGGAAGTCTCTGACTGTGAGCTGCCGCGACCCAGGTGCCGGCGGAAGTCCTCCATTGCCGGCATGTAAGTTTTGTTCTGCCATGGCTCCTTGGATCTGTCTCCTCAACCGTTGCCTTGTTCTTTCGATCTCTGGATCTAACTCGTACAAGAGATTGGTTGGATTGGCCCTGGTCATACACCACGAAAAACAAAAGTAAAATAAAAATAAAAATAAACAAGAAAATAAAGAAAACAAAATTTAGTTGCCAGTCCCCGACAACGGCGCCAAAAACTTGTCACGTGTCAAAAGTGCACGTTTAGTGCAAGTGGACACATCGAAAGTACTAAGTGATAAGTATTTTATCGAGTTATCGTCTCCTCAGGGACCGATATACTTAATATGCTTTCTTCACCTTCTTGTTCTGTAGAAAAGTAAAAACACAAGTAATTGAAGTTGATTTATCTAAACTAAAATAAATAAATAAAAATAAAAGGTTGAAATAATAGAGAGAGATGGGCTAGGATCCAGTTGCGTCGTATCATTGATTTGATTGACTTGTCTCTGTCCAATGCAATCGTATATCAATGCCTCGGCAGCACTGCAGTTTACTGCCTTGGCAGCGACAATATTGTCTGCCGCGTCAATCCCTTGCTCGTGGGTAGACTTTACCAAAGTTCGGCAAAGTGTCCTTGGATGACTCCGCTTATCCCTAAGTCAGAGTGCTGTTGATGACTAGTCCTTGATGATACCTCCCGGCGTGAACCAATTATACTCACCAACCAATCTCACACTTCTTTTAGCCGCTGAAACTCTTAACCTATCCCTAGGTAGAGTTAGTATTTCGCGATTGAAACACCGTACTTACCCCTTTTGTGAATCTAACTCTCCCGAGCTTAGATAAATGGATGATTCACAATATCCTCTCCCGAGCTCAATTGTGAAAACAAGGAATAACAAAGGATAAGCAAACCTTGATAACTTTATTGCATTGAATCAAAGACAAAGGACAATCTCCTCTCACAAATACTCGACAACCTTCACCTAATCCCTAAGAAGGTTTAGAACATAATGGACAAGAAGAAAACAAGAATAGAAATCGACTCTCTCCCTAGGTATTCCGTGTTTCATACATTGGGTGGCTAGGTCTTTATATAGGCTAGACCTAGGGCAAACCTTTCCTAAGTAGAATACAACTTGGAGTAGGGAACAAGTCAAGTACATAATAATAAAAATATTTCCAAGTTTGATTCGGCTAAGGGGGCTTTCTCGTGTGGTCTTCCTTTGGGCTTTTCCTTGTGCTAGCAAGCTCCGATCCATGGGCTTCAAGTCCAGACACGTTCCTTGGATTTTTGTCTTTCCATCGCCTATAGTCTTGCTTCCTGTCTTTCTACTGCTGCCTCGGCATCAGGTCCTGCCTCGGCCTTGTCGCTGCCGCAGCACTGGTTCTCCTGCACAGATATGAAAACGCAATAAAACGTGCCTTTTCTGTAAATATTATTTATATGAGCATAACTTCTAAATATATCACATTGAGTTCATGCATTGGTCCAAGTGGGTGTATATTTGGTGATTAACGCCCATAAAAGGAGTAAAAAGTGATAGTGTGTTGAGCACTTATCAACCAGGTCTAATCCATCGATAGAACAATATTCGTACGATCCTAAAATTGAAAGAACCGCAAGGCGTTTACGACAAGGGATAAGCGAAAGGATGAACATAACACATGGCCAGCAGAACAATGCTGGCATGAATTCCGCCGCGGCAGACAACCAAGGCGCATTCGTAGTTGTTGATCCTGCCAATCCACCTTAATAGGAGCATGTACGAACAGATCATGATTATTTAGAGGAAGATTTTGATGGATTAACTCCTACCGTTATGATACTTAATATAGAGGCAAAACATTTTGAACTAAAGCCGGTCATGTTCAACATGATCAACACTATAGGCCAATTTGGAGGATCGGCCAACGAAGACGCTTGGCAGCACCTTAAGTCGTTTTTGGAAATTTGCAATTCGTTTAAACTACCGGTGGTTTCTGCTGACATACCTAAGTTAAAATTGTTTCCCTATTCACTGAGGGATAGGGCAAAATCTTGGTTAAATAACCTCCAACCTGGATCGTTGAACTCATGGACTGAGCTTTGCCGAAGTTTCCTTGCCCGATTCAGTTATACCAATATGACTGATAAGTTGATAAACGACATCACATCATTCAGGCAAGATGAAGAAGAATCAATTTATGAGGCATAGGAAAGATACCGAGAGTTATATAGAAAATGCCCCATGCATGGTTTACCCGAGTGGACTCAAGTGTCAATCTTCTACAATGCTGTAAACACTCCTACGAGGATGATGTTTGATGCCTCCGCAAACGGTACCCTCTTAGAACGCCCACCCCATGAGAGCTTAGAAATACTAGATAGGTTAGCAAAGAATGATTATCAACATCCGACCACCAGAAGAGGAATAACTAGGCGAGGCATGACAAGCTCTGACTCTTCAGATTCTATACTTGCTCAACTATCAGCCTTAAAAAACATGGTTAAAGATCTACAAAAGCCGATTCATGTTCGAGAAGTTAAGGCAGTCACTGTTTGTTGTGAAACATGTGGCGATAAACATGATACAAGCGCATGCCCGCAAGATCCAGAATCTTCCTTTTATGTTGGAAATTTCAATCGAAACAATATGTCCAATAATTATAACCCAACATGGAGGAAACATCCAAACTTCTCATGGAGTAATCGTAAAACAACACTTAATCCTCAACATCAAACAATGCAATATACTAGATTCTAGCAAAACAGATTTGCTCAGCAGTCGATACCACAGCAGGCACTACCACCGTCGCAGCAAACAACAGACGTCCAAACCCTGGAAAATACATTGCAGACATTCATGGCTCAAACTGGCGCTTACATTGGAAACACCAATAAGTTCATTCAAAGAGCCGATACTTTCATAGACAGGACAGAGATGAGAATGCAAAACAATGAAGTTGCTCTCAAGACGCTGGAAACTGCAGTAGGACAAATGGCATAGCAGATGAAAAGCCGACCTATAGGAGGTCTACCTAGCGATACTAAAGTCGCTAGAATCGATCCTCATGAGCAATGCAAGGCGATATCCACCAGGAGTGGATTACAATTGAAGGACCCTGAAATACCTGCTCAGACAGTAGGTAAAGATACTAAGACAGTAGCCCCTCAAGAGGCTACTGTAGAAAAACCCAAGGCAAGGGAACCAGCAGATATTGCCGGTGATGATGCCGCAGCAAATGATGCCATGGCTGCACCACAGATACGTTTTCATTTCTCTAAGAGGATCGAGGATCTGCGTTTAACACCACCTTTCCCACAAAGGATAGAACAACAAAAGCAGGAGTACCAGTTTAAGAAATTTCTTGATATCCTTAAACAGGTAAATATCAATATACCTTTGGTGGAGGCAATCAAACAAATGCCCAACAATGCCAAGTTCTTTAAGGATATTATATCCAAAAGGAAAAAAATGGAGAATTTGAAACGGTTGCCGCAACAGAAGGGTGTGTGGCAATGCTACATAACAAGGCTACAACTAAAAGAAAAGATCCTGATAGCTTTACAATACCTTGCTCCATCGGTGATCAATACGTAGGCTAGGCATTGTGTGACTTAGGAGCCAACATTAATCTAATGCCTAAGTCAGTCTTCCAAAAGCTAGGCATCGGGCAGGCAAAGCCAACCACGGTAATGCTGCAACTGGCAGACCGCTCTTACGTGCAACCGGAAGGAAAAATTGAAGATATTTTGGTAAGAGTGGATAAATTTATATTCCCTGCTGACTTCTTGATTTTAGATTGTGAAGCAGATGAACATGCTCCGATCATATCGAGAAGGCCGTTCCTAGCCACGGGTAGAACATTGATCGATTGTGATCATACAGGTGAATGACCAACAAGCAAAGATAAATGTGTTCAAAACTCTAAAGCAGCTGGATGAAATAGATGAATGTAAGAAAATCGAAGTAAAACCTAAGTTTAACTTCAATGCAGAGACGGACTGCCTGAACAAGACCTGCCGAGGCAACCACTACCACGGCGGCATACCTCATGAGCAGAAGCACACAAGGAAGAAACCACCAAATAAGGAGGCTCTGACTGGATCATCACATCATCCTCCAAGAAAAAAAAGGGAAGATGGTTACTCTGGATGATGCAATTAATTGCACTCCTCCAATAACCTAATCTTTCCTTAGTCTTCATATTTTACTTTTATGTTTTAGGAATTAGTATTTTAGTTCTCAGTTTTAGGACTTAGATTTCAATTTTTGCAATTTCGTTTTCAGAATTTTCAATATTTTCACAGTTCTTATTTTTTAGGTTTCAGTTTTTGCCTTATTTCTATTTTAGGTTTTCCCCCATAAACTCCACAAATAATGGTAAGCCCACCGAAGGCGGCAGCACAACAGCGAACGAAGAGCCGCCGCAACTCCTAATCGACAGCGAATTTGAGGACTCCTTTGCCTCCTCGGCATTTTGACAAGGGCAATAGTCTTTTCTAAATTCTCTCTTTTTTTATTTCGGCCTTCTTTTATCTTCTACTTTTCATGTATTGAGGACAATGCATCCCTCGAGTGTGGGGGAGTATTGGTCCCTTTTGTAATACGTATCTGCCATGTATGGAAAGTATTTAGATTATCCCATTACTGCCTAAAATTTCTGCCTTAAACAACTTTGATAATTTGATGCAAATTTTTTTTAAGCCTGCTGAATTTTATTGAAACTGCCTCGGCAGCAATATATTATCTAGCCGCCGCAGCAGTATGCACCATTCACCAGACTTGAAATCAGACAGGTCTTTTTGGATTATTACTTAGGATTAGACTATGAGCCTGAAAATAATTAAGCACTGCTAGTCTTAGTTGATTTTAAAAGTTCTTTTCTTTGAAAAGCAATAAGGACTTGGGCTTAGATTTTAAACTAGAGGTGCCTATCACCGGTTCTAGTTTAGTCCATAGAGGTGCCCATCACTGGCTCTAGGACTTAGACTTTCTCCAACTTACTAGAGGTGCCCAAAATTGGCTTTAGTGAGATATATCTAAACACTTGAGGTGCCCGAAACCGGCTCAAGTAGTATAAGTATATAGCAATATATATTTATATACCAAATCCGGGAGAAAAAAAGAAAAAGAATTAAAGAAAAATCTTAGTCGGAAGTCTTGAGCTAGAAAAAGGATTAGAACTTAGAAAATCAACTTTGACACAACTACGCACCCACCCACTAAGACTCATAGTCCAGTTCTGAGGAATTCTTAGAACTTAGAAGAGGTTGAGTCTAGAAAGGAATTCAACCGCGGCAGAAAGGACGATATATTACTTTAAAATTCCTTACTTAAATTTATCTTTTGCATTGCTTGAGGACAAGCAATAGTTCGAGTGTGGGGGTGTGATGAGTGCATAAAAGTCCTAATTTTTATACCATTTTCCCACTCGATTATTGTTAATAAAGGATAGATTTAAGGGCAATATTGGATAATTCTACTTATTTTCCATATTTCAACATCCGAATACTTAAAATATGAATTTATCTATTATTTGGCATAAAACAGATGCATTTGATGGTTTTCTTTCCTATGTAGGAACCACTTCATAGGAATGGCCAAACAAGAATATGGATGCTGGAAAAGAAGCTGAAATGCAGATGAAGCACCCGCCACGGCAGCACTTTGGATGCCGTGGCAGCAGATTGAAGATGACAACTGGTGCTCGACAGATGGAGAAAAAGATGCTGATTCTGACGGACATGAAGAGAGAGAAAGACGGAGCCAATTTAAGGAGTCAAACCCTGGTCAAATTCAAGTGTGGGAAAGAAGAGTTATTTTAGGAATTACGAATTAAATGTTATAGTTTAATTAGGAATTATATTTCTTTCCTCTTTAGAACTCTTTCCTTGCATGGAAGACTTTAACCTAGGGCTTGGCCTATATAAGCACCCACTAGGTCAAGGTTTAAGGGTGTGAAGTCGAGTAAGGTTTTACCTTGAAAATACTTTTAGCCGCCGACTACACCATGTTCTAAATTTCTCCGGAGGTTTAGGTTGTTTGTGGAGTAGTTGGAGAAGATGGTTGTATTAGGTTTGATATTTATTAATGCAAAACAATTTCATAGTTTATTCTCTCTTGGCGTTTACTCTTCTTTGCATATGAGCTCGAGATGATAAGTATGTGAAGAAAAATCCATTTGTCTAATATCGGGAGAGTTAGACTCACAAAACGAGAGAATATGGTCTTTGCTCACGGGCATTGACTAATCTGGTTATCCAGGATTTTAGCGGCTAACAAGACGCATGTGTGGTTGTTATCCGCCCTTGATTCACGCTAGGAGGTATCATCAAGACACGTGGGTTTCAACAGTTCTCTTCGCTTAGGGATAAGGAAGAAGACATACAAGGATGCTCTGTCAAACTATGGAATATTGAATTGTCGACAAGGCATAACCCCGCCTAGGCAGCTGCGGCGACCCTTTGTGCGACCCGCCGAGGAGGCAGTTCAACCTATTGTATTAATAAGTGGATACTTAATACAAATGGATTCTCCTCTACGAAGCACTCAACTTAGCCTCACTTTATTAATCTTTATTATTCGATAATTAGTTAGTTTTAGTAGTTAATTTAGAAATCTTAACTCAACAATTACTTGTGTTTTTACTTTCTATAGTGCAGCCGTAAGAGGTAGTGAAGTCGACACAGTCCCTGTGGGTTCGACAACCTAAAGTATTACAATCTAACAAAGGTGGAAAAACAAAGGACTTCCGAGCCTCCATCAATGGCTTCTAATCTTCCTAAAAATAAAAAAATGAAAAATAAAATAAAATAAAAGATAATCCTTGAGTTTGAAATTTAAATAAGACATCCTAAAGATTTTCTCAGATTTCGCTGACTGAACTGCTTCCAGAATGTTCTCGAATCTTCTAGAAACTGCCACGTCAGCATTTCATCGTGCCCGGCATCGTGCCCAACATCGTGCCCATGTCTCCAGTTGCGATAAAAAAAATACAAAATTTATCCTTTTAATCACCAATTCCAGTAAACAGTTCACTACACATAAAATAAACCAAATACACTTAAATTAGCAGTGATAAATACATGAAAAAATAAGAGAATTAGTAATTAAAAAGTGATAATTTAAATCACCAATCAAATTCCTCCTCACTTATCTCATACTTGCCCTCAAGTATGCCTTAATCAAACCAATCAAAAACTTAGTTTGCAATCCTCCAATCCATCTCATACTTAAGCAATTTATGAAAACCAAAGCTCATAATAATTAATCGAACTAAAACACCAATCAAGAGAATAAACGCAAGTAAAAATAAATCAAACATCCTTGTAACTTCTTATCTTTCATCAATAAAAAATTCAGCCTAATTCAATTCCTCACAAGGTTTCACTCAATTCACTCAAATGTGTTTCGGGTGCAAAATTTCACTCAAAGTCGTAATCAAATAAGGATTTTCATAAGCTTGTGATATAATCAATTCTCCACTACTTAGAAGAAATAAGATACAAGATCAATGGGTCTTTAAAAAGGGTGTAATGGGGTTAGGTAAAGGTAGGGAAAAGGCTTAAAAATGAGGCTTATAATCAAGACAAAGAATTTTTAAATAACATAACCAATGTCCATGAGCAAATAAGTTGCATGAAATAAATAAGAATATTTACATAAAAAGCAAAATCAAAATCAAGCAAACTATTTTTTCCTTCTTTTTTTTCTATTCTTCCTATCTTTTTCTTTCTTTCTTTCTTCTTCTTCTTCTTCTTCTTCTTCTTCTTCTTCTTCTTCTTCTCGTGGAACAAAATGCTCATACGCTTCAATTCTTTATCCTAACAAAGGGTAAGAAAAGAGAATGATACAAAATAAAAAAGCTTAAGGGTTAAAATTGAGGTGAAACAAGAAAGAGGATATAGGCTCAAAATTAGTTCACTAATGGAAAATAAAAAGGGTATGTTTTTTCTTAGGTAAAAATGGGGTGAATCCTATACCCAAATCATATCAAAACATCATATTTCATGTGTAGTCTCAAAATGTATTCATGCCACAAGTTCTAGATTTTCAATATTTAATTCGACACACTCAAACAAGGAAAACGAGCATAAGAATGGAGGAAACATGCTCAAGGCTCAAAACCTTACCAAAGTATATTTCATTAGTCAAGCTAGGCGAAAAATCAATCGACAAAATCAAGGCATATTACAAAGAAGTCAAATTAAATTCTTACTCATACAATTCAACTATCAAGAGTATTCTAAATCCAAAATAATTAAAAGAACTTAGATAATCATAGCATGCTTAAGATATTTGATGAAAAGGAAAAAAATTAACTAAGCATTCAACCAACTCAATCAAGGCATTCAATCAAGCAAATAATAAGACAAGTAAGATAGAACTTGATTCAATTCTTTACCCCCTCACTTAATTGTATTGCCCCAATACAAAAATTAAAGTACAAGCAAAGAAATAAAGATACTCCCCGTGTCTAAGGTGAGTTTTGTTGTCGATCTATGAGGAAAGAGCGACGACTTTGGGGGTTGTAAGGATTATACAACTGCTCATTTGCATTTTTCAAGTTTCGTGCACGACCAAACCATTTGAATCTGAGAAAAATTCTCTACAAATTTATTTGAAAATAACTTAGATAAAAATAAAAATAAATGAATGAAAATAAAAACCAAACAATGAAAGAAAGGAAATTGGTTGCCTCCCATTTAGCGCTTCGTTTAACGTCATTAGCTCGACGACCTGATTTAGACTACAGGTTCTGCGAGATGTTCTTTTCCCAATTCACGTGCTTTTTCCAACTAAGAATTTCTATATGAGAAAATTTTCGATCATGGCATTCCTTCGACTTTTTCGCCAAAGTATTTTCTTTAATATGCAATTTATCCGACGGTAATTTTAATTCCAACTTTGATGCCTGCAAGATCGATGAAAAAGATTTAATTTTTGAAGGCATGAAACGAAAATTAGAATTAGAATAAATGGTAGAAATAATTTCTTCAAACTTTCTATCTTTAAATTCCTCCTTTTCTAATTCCCTGCAAAAGTCAAGTAGTAAATTAGTCTCCAAAAATTCATTAGCAAATGGATCGTCAATATCAATGAAATTCAAGTTTGCCACATTATCTGGATATTTCATAGCTATATATACGTCAAACTTGACGACTTCTCCATCAAATTCCATAGTTAAAATGCCATTACGAACATCAATCTTCGTGTGTGTCGTGCTCAAGAATGGTCGCCCAAGAAGTATTTCAAATCCAATATTACTGCGATCATTTTCCATGTCATTATATAAAAATCAGAAGGAAATATTAAATGATTTACCTTTACCAAAACATTTTCTAGAATTCCTTCGGGGTAGATGATTGATCGATCGGTGAGTTGTACTGTCACCCTCATCTCTTTCAATGGTTCATTGGAAATTTTGTTATAAATGGATAATGGCATCACATTGATAGATTCGCCTAAGTCACACATTACGCGCTTGATTTCAACATTACTAATTTTACAGGGTATGGCGAACATACCTTCATCCTTGTATTTTGGTGGAAGCCTTTTCTAAAAGATCGTTGAAACATTTTCGCCAAGGTTCACCTTTTCATTCCCATTCAATCGCCTTCGGTTTGTGCAAAGATCTTTCAAGAATTTCGCATATTTTGATATTTTCCAAATTGCATCAAGAAAAGGGATGTTAATTTCTACCTTCCTAAAGATGTCGAGGATTTCTTTCTCTTACGCTTTCTTCTCGTGTTTCATAAGCCTAGAAGGAAAAAGGAGGCAAAGTTTCGTAAGGAGAAGAAGAAAAAGAAGTGGAAGCAAATTTACCAGAAATGTTTGAAGGCGAAGGATCTTTTTCTTGTTTCTTTGACGATGCATCTTCTTTTTGTTTATCGGACTTGTTTGAAGCTTCAGGTGAGATGATGGTGACACTTCGGAGAGTGATCGAACTTACATTTTCCCTTGGATTTGTTTCGTTTTATGATGGTAATCGACCTTGAGATTCTAGGTGACCAACTTTTGATGCTAATTGGCTGATTTGCTTGTCAATTTCTTGGAGATGGGCTTGTGTTTGAGTTTGGAACTTCTCTTGTGATATAGCCAATTTCTCAACAATTGTTTCAAGGGAGGAAATCTATGGCGTTTGAGTTGGAAAAGTAAGAGCCCTCGATTGATAATTTTAGTTGTTTCCGTAACTCAGGTTTGGATGTTCCCTCCATCTAGATTGAAAGTATTACTATACGGGTTGTATGCTCTTTGAGGGGGTCCCGAAAAATTTCCTACAACATTAACCTGTGCTTCGGATACATCTTGTAGTAATGGACAACAGTTTGTTGGATGATCTGACATTGTGCAAATTTCACAAACTTTTCTGGCTCTAATTTTTCCTAAAACAAGGGAACTAAATATGTTAGTTAATTTGTCTAATTTGCTTTCAATTGAAACAACACTTACCTCGTGAACTCGTCAGCTAGGTTCACTCGAGCAAAATTTTTGTGAGTTTGGCGCCATAGTAGAAATCAACGTTCTTGCTGCATTGGGTGTCATGTTAATGAGAGCACCGCCACTAGCGGCATCTACCATCTTTCTATTAACCGGAAGCATCCCTTCATAAAGGTATTGAAGGAGTGTTTGCTCAGATAGATCATGTTGTGGACAACTGGCGCGTAATTTCTTAAACCTCTCCTAGTAATCATAAAGAGTTTCGTATTTTTTTTGTTGAATTCCCAAAATTCTTCGCCTTAGTTCACTTTCTTTTGCCACTGGGAAAAACTTGTCAAGGAAAACACGTGATAGATCAACCCAGGTAGTAATTGAATTAGGCGGTAAATAAAATAAACATTCCTTAGCCATTCCGGCTAAAGAAAAAGGAAATGCCCTTAGTTTGATTTGATCCTCAGAAGCTCCTTGACGTTTCATGCTATTGCACACTGTAGCGACCCTTTTTTTCGAAAATTTATAAAAAATTTAAAAGTTCGATAGAATTTGAAAATTCGGTAAGTATCGCTGCAACAAATCTCCAAATGGATTGCTTAATGCTCACCGACGGATTGGGAGAGAGTTTGAGTTTAAGAATCGAAACTCTGTAATTAGGGATTGAAATCGGCTGAGTGTTTGAGTGAATTTGGGAGAGGGTAAAACGCTGAGTTTTAATAAAATATCTCAAAAATTAAAAATATATGTACACCGACAAACAAAATAAACCTTCGCTACAACCAATACTTTTACAAACGGATTAAATAAAATCCTTCGGTGTATATTACATGTATAGCGACACATTAGACCTAACATTGATATATAATCAACCTATACCAACAAACAAATTAACCATCAGTATAAAGTAACTCTATACTGACGGTTTCTTGTTATGCGTCGGTATAACTAATATATACACCGAAGGATTGTTATCCGTCGGTAAATAATCAAAAACCTTTAGTGATGGTTCAAGATTCCATCGGTATATAAAGTATATATCGACAAATTTTGTCCGTCAGTATAAGTAAGCGTCGGTATATGGATATTTTTTGTAGTGTATCTTAGAGGAAATTGATGGAGATATTCGTATGTTGAATGAACAAGACATTCAAAAAAAATTGATGGAGGGAATAAAGGAGATTCATCGTGTCATAGAGTCCCCGTCTTGATATACTAGAATCCATGGTGGATAAGATCAAAGACGAGACAAAACGCTCCATCAATGAGTTTAAGAATGATGCTCAAGACAATTTCTAAACCTTGTTCGAGAAGATGAGAATTTGAGACAACTTCATTCAACATATAGTGGAGGCCATGAAAGAAACTCAAGGTGTCTTAGAGTCACGCCTTGAAAAATTATAGTCTATGAAGGACAAGTTCAAGGATGAGACGCATCGAGTTCTCAATAAGTTGGAGACCGTTCGAGGGAGTAATGTTTTTGAAGCCGAGGTTAAGGCTTTGCGGATCGAGGTGGATGAGCTCAAGAATGAGTTGCTCATTTGCAAGATCACAATGAGTGAATGGAGTGTGCTCAAGACCATTTTAGACAGACATAAACCCAGGGTAAAGCTAGCATAGGAGCAATGTAATGCCCAAAGATTTTCGAAGGCCATAGTTGGAGCTAAAGCACCGACAGAGGCTACAAATGATATGATAACCAATGTGGAGTTTTCTAGACCCACATCAAAAAATAGTTAAGGTGATGGGAATAAGTTCTTGCCAAAGAAGAAGGTGATCAGAGGATTGAAGTGTTATTTCTTGATGACCTACATTTGATAAGTAGTTATCCCGACAAGAATCGTCTTGCTGCTATCATTAAGGAACCAGACAAGCCAAAAGGGGAAATAGTGCGACTTAGCGCGATTACGTATTCTAGAAAACCAACTAAGAACCAAGGTATGACTGTGAATGCCAAAGTATCCGAACCAAGGTCGAGACCTGGTGCAATAACAAATTTCAATGTCATAAAGCCGAGGGTAAAGCAACTGAAGTGCCACCAATGTAAGGGACACATAAGTTGCAAGATTTCCATTGAATTATGCTACATCCTAAATTGATCGAAGGCTAAAAGAGCTAGCCATGTTTGAAAAGGCTACTAAGTATCTTCCCGAGGGGTTTCATGGGAAGAAAACTTCTTCAAAGACCACGATCAAGAAAGGGTCTAAATGAGCCAAGTCAAAAAGGGAAATAGCGAGCGTGGAGACACCACCCATGGGCAAGGTAGCAAAGAAGCGAAGGTCTTCAAGTAAGAAGCACCAATGCAAGAGGAAGCATCGAACATCGAGGAAGAAGGGTCTATGCCAGAGGAAAGCTCCAAACATCAAGTCAGATGGGCAGATGCGACCAAGGGCAACAAAATTTGTAGAAGGGTTGATGCAACACAGTGCAAAGAACATCATGGTGGATGGTTAGATGCAAAGAGGTCCAGACTTCTTGGAGAAAGAAGACCTAACTCATATTAGAGTAAATACGACTACCGAGAGGAATGTAAATCTCAAACACAACTCTAGTATTCTTGATTTTGATTTACCTTCATTGTGGAGTGTAGGTCGAGTAAGACCTAACTCATATTGTGAAGAATAAAAAGCTTGCTAGGGACCTTTCAGAGTTCTAAGGAGCCAACCAGATGTGCTGACAAGTCTGAAAGTTCGTCCAGTGTTCAATGTGGTGATACCCCAAGACTTTGTCGAGGGAACAAGAGTGTCCAAGTCAAGGCAATTCAAGATAAAAAGGAGATGTATCCAAAGGCATCTTAGAACCCGACATCACTTGGAGGTAAAAGTCGAAGCAAGCAGTCCATATGGGAGAACATTAGCAAAATAAGACACCGAGAAACCTCCAAAATAATGAGAGGAATGGTGTAGAGGATCGATCGAGGCAGGAGACGATGAAAGTAATTCTTATGGGGAACCACATCAAGCCAAGGAAACAAGTAGCAACATCCAAGATGGACCAACCTAGGATCGTTCTAGTGGAGCGACGAAGGCGTTGCTAAGTTTGGTGGGGGAGAATGTCATGTCTCGCACATTTGGGTCTGTGACAGTTGCGCACAAGTCCGAGATAAAGGATTCATCGGGCTTTCCAAGACCACCAGACTTGTCCCAACACTTAGAGATTGCTAGAGAGCCCGTTTTGGATATGGAAAGAGACAACTTATATCCTAAGGATAAGGGGGAAATCTTAACATATCGGGAATGATCAACTATCTAGAGAAACTTTTTTATGAATTGATGTAATTAGATAGGATTGGATAGAATTTCCTTAGATAGTTGATTTTGTATTTATTTCGTGCTATCTTAGCCATGTGTGTGAATCGATCTGGTCCATTGATTGATTGTGATCTCAACTATAAATAGAGAGCTTCCACCACCATTTGTACTTACCCAACAATTCCATTCATCCTCCTTTGAGAGAGTAATAAAAAGCTCTGACATTTACTCTAGTTCCTCTCTTGTTCTCTCTTTAGCTCTTTGTTCTTGTTGCCTCTCGAGTGGATAAGAGTAGCCAACCTAGTGCTTAATAGCTTCCGCATCAATCGAAAACTTAAGGTCTTGTCCAGGCCTTTTCCGAGTAAGAGTTCTTGTAAGGCTAGTTGAAGGTTGACTTGTTGCTGAGATCGGACCAAGTAGCGTCACGAAACGTCTAAGACCACATGTTCTGGACGAGTAGCTGAGTTCTACGAACGTGAAACTCTACGGACGTGACAATATGCATGACCCATGACATGATTATTATGTATGTGATATGCATGCAAAAAGATTAGGAGAATGAGCATCATTTGGTTGCTCAAATCGAATAAAACCCAACTAAAAATTATTATTATAAAATATAAAGTATAGGTACAAATGATTTTGTATCAATACATATGAACAATTATTGCATTATAGGACAGACATGCACGTGCGTTAATAGGGTTATCAGTATAATCATTTGAATATGGAATTTGGAAATTACATAGGGCAATAGTAAAGTTAGGGCGTGTATTGATCCCCTAATGCATGATAAACATGTTATCGATATGAAAAATGAACACATCGATAAGAGAATTATTTATTGGAATTTATAAGTTGAATTAGATATCAATATAGGAGAGGGGTTATATCGATCCTTATATTTGCATGTCACCGTATTGGCATGGTATGACCCGTACTGATCTTCACGTTAACCTTGAATTAAAATATTGTGTATGCGTATCGATATCGTCTATCGAGTATTGGTACTGGTACATGAAGTTCTTTTATAAAATGGTAATCAAATTTAAAATTGTGTAATTTAGTCCTTAAAATACGTAAGGCTAATTGAACCCTTAAATGAATTCTAAATTGCATGAAAATGGATATAAGTTATAAGTAGAAATTAAATATCATATTGGTTCATTAGTTTACAAGAAAATACCTATAAGACTTTACATTTTAGTCCTTAAAATATTATTTAGTTAAATTAAGCATGGTAACATGGCTCAAATATTATGAAACATGACCCATAGTTTAATATTGTAATGAATTAAATGTTCACACCCTTAATTATATCAAATAGTAGCAAGAACATTAAATTAAAACTTAGTCCCTAAATTTCAAGAATACTTCCATTTTTTCCTTACATTGATTTTGCAAGACATTATGTAAATTCACCAAAGTTATTGAGCAATTTATTTTTATCGATTTATAACATTGCCTCATTGATAACATTATAATTAATGGTATTGCACAAGTATCATTATCGTTTATCGATAACATTTTTAAACATAATTCACTACTAGATCGAGGAAGGTGTGTTACAATCTAAAGACTTTAGATATGCCATGAGAGTTAGGGTAGAAAATACTCATCGCTATGACTGAATATTGATTGTGATGTGAGTATAGATAACTATTAAACCTATGAAAACTAATTTTTGATATAATAATTTATTTTTTAAAATAATAAATCTTTCAAAATAAATTTTAAATACTAAATATGAATTTGAACAAAATTTATGTCTTAAAAAATGTTTGAAATAGTTTTTAAACGCATTTGATGAAGTTTTCTAGGATATAGGATAAAACTCTTTTCAACGCATAGATATTTGTCTTTAAGTATTGATATGTCCTACTTTGTAATGATTATTTCTATTTTTTTGGTAGGTACCAATATTATGATTCATGTACCAATACTGAAAGCTTCAAGAACAACATTTAATGTGGGAATAAACACTTTAACGACTTTATTTAACTCCCCAACAACCTCAATGGCCAAAACTGATGAAAAGGAGAAATTATATCATGGGTAAGTCCTACCACGTGTCCATGGGACTAACCACTAAAAATTATCCATGTCATCATTTTTTCCATGTCATATATATTTTTTAAAGTGAATCTTCACTTGGAAAAATTATTTTTAAAATGAATTAACAGTAAATATGAGTGAAGATTCACTTAGGAAAATATGATATGGAAAAAATGATGAGATAGATGGCTTTTAGTGGTTGGTCCCATTGATGACGTGGTAGGACTTACCCATGATATAATTTCTCGATGAAAAGGGTATAAAAACAAGTTTCCAAAACTACTTCGAAGACAAGAAAACTATCCAAAGTTATTCAAGCATATATCAAAGTTTCATTAATATCTAAAGTTATATCTTGTGTATCCCACTTGAGTCTCTATTGTATTTTCTTAGATTCAAGTTTTAGGGTGTGGGTGATCTTTGAATTATGCAAACATTTTCCATTGCGGGGATTTTTAAGTTTTCTATTGTAATTTTTCTTTTTAAGTGTACTTAAGATTTTGGGTAAAAAATCTTAACTGAAATTGTAAGGTTATCTTTTTCCCTAAAAAGGAAGAATTCATTAGTGAAATGTTAAAAATTCTTACTATGGTGCTAAGGTAATGGATATATACTTATTTAGAAGCTTTAATCACTATAAATCTTTTTATCTCCATTTTTTTCATATTTTTATTTAGCCCGCCAATTTTTAAATTGTCAATTCACTCGTTTTTGGCCAAATACATTGATTAATTATCCAAACGATAATCCGTTCTCGAAGTTGATTAGTAGATGCGTGTTAGTTGGATAACCTTTTGTTTGCTTAAAAGTAGTCTCATTGATATTAGAGAAGTAACATTACCCTTCTCGAGGTAATCTCTTGAAGATAGTGGACTTAGGATCCATTGGTTCACTTGAGTGTAATTGAAGTTATGCATTGTAAAAGTTTGATGTAACTATTTTTCTTGAGGGTTGTGGCACTTTAGAATTCATTTGGTTAGATAAAGTGCTACACTAGCTACTATATTGGGATTGAGCTCGAGGCTTCGAGACTTCGATGAAATCTGACAAGTGAATAAAATTCCTAAATATTATATCATTATTCCACTCGATTATTGCTTGTAAAGGACATATTTAATGACAACTTAGGATAATTCTGCATATTTTTCATTTTTCAACATCTATGCACTCAAATTATCATTTTATCTATTATTTGGTATAAAACATATATGGTTAATGGTCTTCTTTCTTAGACAGGAAATAACCATGCAGGTACGACCAGATAGAAAAATGGATGCTGGAATAGGAGCTGAAATGTAAGGAAGCACCCACCACAACATCATATCGCCCGCCGCGACAACAGTGGAAAGATGACATCTAGTTCTCGATAGATGAAGAAAAATATGTTGAATCTAGTGGATGCTATGCGAGAAAAAACGGAAGAGAAGAAATAGAGTCAATCCATGGTCAAAGCCGACATGGAAATTAAGGAGTTAAATTAGGAAATATAATAAAAGAGTTGTAATTCTTTAAGGACATGTATTCTTTTCCTTTTAGAACTCTTATTTTTATGAAATTCTTTAACCTAAGCTTGACCTATAGAAAGCAAACCCCTAGGTCTAGGAAAAAAAGTCGGTTCTCATAGACAAAACCCTAGCTGCCAACAAAACCCATCATGTTCTAAACTCCATTAAGACTTAGGTATTTTGTCGAATAGTTGGGGAAGAAAGTTGTATTTTATTTGAGAGTTATTAATACAATCTTTATTTTCATAATTTATTCTCTCTTGGTTCTTACTCTTTTTCACTTACGAGCTCGAAAGATAATGTTGCGAAGAAAAATATATTTGTCTAATATCGGGAGAGTTAGGCTCACGAAACGAGAGAGTACGGTCTTTGCTCATGGGCATCGACTAATCCGCAAGGGTTTCAACGACTAAAAGGAAGCATACAATCAATTGTTATTCATCATTGATTCACGCCAGGAGGTATCATCAAGACATGGGTTTTAATAGTTTCCTCGCTTAGGGATAAGGAGGAACAATTTCGGATTCTCGGTCGAACTATGAAAAGTTGAGTTGTCAACAAGGCATAACCCCACCGAGGCGATGAGGCGACCCTTCGAGCGACCCGCCGTGGCGGCAAGTCAACCACATGCGTTAATAACTGGATAATAAGTGCAATTGGATTCCCCTTTAAAAAGCAAACTACATAGCCTTACTTCTATCATCGTTATTTCCTTTAATTATTTAGTTTTTGTTTATTTTCTATTTAATTCACTACCATCCAAAATTACTTGTGTCTTTACTTTTAAGTGCATATTTATTGTGTAGCGTAGGTTGTCCAGTCCTTGAGGGACCAATATCTTAAACAATACTTGGCAAAAGGTGAAAGAATTCAAGGACTCTAAGCCCGTCACCAAAATCCAACCTTTGGTAATTAGGATATTGAATCATTACCCTTCTATAACAATTTTCATAGCGATCATTTAGAAAATGTCAAAAAGGGTTTATGGGACATGTTTGACCATTCGATAGATGTCAATATAGAAAGTTCAACACTCGAGAGAATTTAGATTGTTAGAGTATTTATTTATGCTTCATGGAGGAGTTATCAAGAGACGTAGGTTCCCATTGACCTTTTTAGAGGACACTAACCCAATTGTAAGACTTTCTATTTTGTCTGAGTGTTTCACTTAAGGAAGAAACAAGCTTGTTCGCATATAAAAAGTTGATTCGCTGAAGTTATGTTTAAACCATTGATAACTTGCTAAGAGATAGTGAAAGACTACAACATGTCTCCTATGGTAGATGGCTTGTTTAACTAATTGTAGAGTACATGTGCTTTTTTCCGAGATTGGTTCAAGAATGAGATGCTTGACTAGTGATTTCTAAATGATTTTTGGAATAAAATTTCTCTCTAATATGTTTTAGTGATGTAAAGTGAGGGCCACCGGTCTATCTCTTGATTATTAGTTGTATGCTTTGCGTGACATATAAGAATATTTGAGGATTTTGGAGATATAAGCATTAATAAGATATTTACTACAGAGACTAGTTATCATACGATCAATTTAAGAGACAATGTTTCAAGACTTCGTAAATTCTTATAGTTGATATCATAGTTTCCTTAAAAATAGGCTAAGAAAAAACAGTTGTGTAACGAGTTGCTCGAGATCGTTACGTTATAGTAGCATTGTTGACTCCACTAAAGTCGAGTAAGACGTTGAAACCTTCGAGAATGTTTTTTTTTTTTTGTATTGATAATAAGATGTTTTGTAAAAGAAAGTGAAATGTTGGGTCTACTTAACATTGGGGAATTTTGAGTGCTTATTTGCTAAGGAAATTGAGATTCGGGATAACGACACAATTTGATGTAATTAAGTTGATCATTTGATCGATACTAGCTAAGTAAAGTGAACTTAATAAGTGATGAATTGTACAAAGTTAGTTCATGTTAGAGTATGTGTGTATATATCGATACTCTATGATCTAACTTCACTCTTAGAGTGTACGTTCATGATGTTGTGTGATTCAAGCCTCACTCTAGAGTTGTTATTGTTGATATGTGTGTTTGTAAGCCATGTATGATAATTTCTAAGATGTTAAGAAATTTTTAAGTAACAAGAGGTAGAGCCACATGTTTATTTATATATTTATTGCTCATAATAACATACATGATTATGTTTATGATTAACATGAACTAGTTTATGTGTACCATTGAGCTGAATAAGCTTAATGCTCAGAATGATGTTTCCGTACATAGATTGATATGGGATCTCAGATCGTGGAGCATTATCAATTTGAGATTCTAGCATACAATGTTCACTAGAGTACGTCACTTATATTCATTGGGATGTGTATTCATATGACTTTACGTGGTCGAGTCTATAACAAATATTTTGGAATTGTATTTTTTAGGCTTCATGCTTCAACCAAATTGATCGCAAAGTGGTAGAGAAGTGTTTTTTTGGGTGATTTGAAGACACAATAATTTTAGAGTGATTCAAATTTCTAACTAAATCCTATGTCCACTACCTTAGCTTCTCTACTAAGGATTTTCAAATTCTATGAATTTCTTTCTTCCTCTTTTCTAGTCTAAGGATGCAAGCTTTACAACCAAGAATCAAACCAAGCATAGCATCCAAAGCTGACAATCCGAGCCTTTGGAAAACCTCTCAACAAAGAAAAAAAAGCAAACTAAAATCTCTCTTATAAGAATACGTTTACAATCTAAAGCAATCATCCAAAAATACATTTGAGCTTGTAATAAACTTGAAATTGTATATGCATTTTGGCTCACAAGTGTTTGTATATCCCAAGAATGAGAAATTAAGCTATAAGACAAATTTACGTTCATGATAGATGTTGGCAATTTAATCATTCTCTATTGTTGATGTTTGAAGGTCCATTTTATAGTCCCAAATGAGTTCTTACTGTTGTAAATCGTTAGGATTGGATTAGATACGTTTGAAGTTGATTTCCATTCCTATTTCCTAATCTGAAGTAGGGCGTATCGATACACGAAGTACATGTATCGATACTATCTCTTTGGGAAAGAGTTATTAAACTTGAAAATATGAAGGACATATAGGTATGCTCTAAAGCATATTTATACAACTCCTAGTCATTGGTGGGTTTCAAATAACCGTTAAGGATGTATGAAAATACCATATGGGTGTACCGAAATACAGTCATTTGTATCGTTAAAGATAAGCCTGTATCGGTATAGATTTTGACAGTGTTGAAATCATGTAGCTTAAAACCCTCAAGTGTATCGAAACAAGTTACCCTACATCGGTATAGTCACGTTAAAAATAATAGTTTGACTACTTTAAAACGTTATGAACATATCCAAAACTATGTGAAAACATCACAAACTTATTTTCAAGTTGTTTGGACTTTAAAATATTTTTGAATTATTTTTGAATTAGTCTAAAATTATTTTCAGTTATTATCTCAAAAGTAATACCTCAATAGTATTGATCAAGTCAAATGTTCGAATGTTTTAAATATGTTTAGACCACCTTTGTAATGATTTAATTAATTATTTATATTTTCAACCTTTTCATTTAAATGTTCTTGGAAAATATTTTATTAGGCTAAATCGTGTTGAGAACTTTTATAATAAAGGGTTGAGCTTTAGGATCAAATATGAAATACGGGTTTAGAGTGTTATATTTTAAGTCTGAATCAAAAAATAAAAAAATATATATTATTATTATACATTCTTAGTGTAATCCTATTTTTAATTAAAAATTATTTAATAAACCTTCATTTGACGATAATACCTAAGGAATGATGATAGATCGTATGTTTATGATTTAATAAAATTAAATTTGTAAATTTAATTTATATTTTAAATTCATAATACAAATCTTGATTAATTAAACTATCTTATGGTTATTTAAATCCACTAAAATTCAAAACTCCCTTCGTCGGGTGCAAATCGTCTACCACTTTCCTATGCCTCCATTTATGCCTCCATTTCAAATTAGAGGGTTTAGGGTTTTAGGGTAGGGGTTTTGATTAGGTTTTAGGGAATTAGTGGTAGGGTTTATTTTTTAGGGTGTAGGATTTAGGATATAGAAAATAAGAGTTAAAGTTTAAAATTCAATTTTTTAGAAAATTTTCAAAGGAGGTATAGAAAAAAGATAGAAGATTTCTACTCCCCTCCGTCTCACTTTTTTTTGTCTAGTATTGACTTTTTTGTCAATTTTTTTCAACTTTAACCCATTATAATTTTAAATCTATTATTGATAAAAATATAAAAAATATATTTTATAAACCTCTAATCAAGTAGTTTAAAGATATATTTTATAAAATTTAATAAATTAAAATATTTAAAATAATTATGATCAAAAGTTTAAAATTTTGACTTTAAAAAATCAATATTGGACATCTTAAATGAGACAGAGGTAGTACTATGTGAACCCAAAAATATTAAATAAATAAGCTTATAATAAGCTTACAAACCTTCATATTTAATTTATAAAATCTAAAACTTAAATCTTTAACCTCTAATAACCTTAACCTAAAACCATAAACTCTAAATTATCACCAAACCAAGTGGTAAAGAAGTGGTTTGTTGGGTGATTTAAAGTGGGAAACATAAAGACAAATAATGACACAACAATTTTTTAGTGTTTTAGATTTCTAACTAAATCTTATATCTAGTACCTTAACTTCTCCACTAAGGATTTTCAAATTCACTATGATTTTTTTTCTCTTTTCTAGTCTAAGGGGGCAACAGTTACAACCTAGAATCAAACCAAACCTAGTATCCAAAGCTCACAATCTAAGTCTTTAAGAAACCTCTCAACAAAGACAAAAACATAACAAACTGAAATCTCTCATATAAAAAGATGTTTACAATCTAAAGCAGTCATCCAAAACATAATACATTTGAGTTTGTATATGCATTTTGGCTCACAAGTGTTTATCTATCCTAAGAATGAGAAATTAAGGTCTAAGACAAATTTATGTTTATGATAGATGCTGGCAATTTAATCATTTTTTGTTGGTGATGCTTGAAGGTTCATTTTTTAGTCTTCAATGAGTTCTTACCGTTGTAGATCGTTAGGATTAGATTAGAGTCGTTTGAAGATGATTTTCATGCATATTTTCTAACTTGATGCTAGACGTATCGATATACGAGGTACATGTATCGATACTATCTATTTGGAAAAGAGTTGTTGAGTTTCAATATGAAGGACATATAGGCATGCTCTAAAGCATATCGGTACAACTCCTAGCCATTGTTGAGTTTCAAATAGCCGTTAAGGGTGTATGAAAACACCATAGCGGTGTACCGAAATATAGTCATCTGTATCAGTAAGGAAAAGTCTGTACCGATATGGGTTTTGATAGTGTTGAAATCATATAGCTTAAAATCCTCAAGTGTATCGAAACAAGCTACCCCATATCGGTACGGTCACATTAAAAATACTACTTTTTCTACTTTAAAACGTTATGAACATATCCAAAACTATGCTGAAATATCTTAAACTTATTTCGAAGATTTTTTGGTTTTAAAAATATTTTTGGATTCTTTTCAAATTAGTTCAAAACTATTTTTCAATTATTATATCAAAATTTATATCATAATAGTATTGCTCTCAAGTCAAATGTTCGAATGTTTTAAATAAGTTTAGACCACCTTTGTAACGATTTAATTATTTATTTATATTTTCAACCATTTCATTTAAATGTTCTTGGAAAATATTTTATTAGGCTAAATCGAGTTGAAAAATTTTATTGTTAAGGGTTGAGCTTAAGGATCAAATATGACATCCGGATTTAGAGTGTTACAATTTAAGTCAGAATCAAAAAAAAAATATTTTTTATTATTACACATTTTTAGTGTAATCTTATTTTTAATTAAAAATAATTTAATAAACCTTCGTGCGACGATAATACTTAAGGAATGATGATAGATCATATATTTATTATTTAATAAAATTAAATTTATAAATTTAATATTATATTTTAAATTCATTTATTTATATTTTAAATTCATAATATAAATCTTGAATAATTAAACTATCCGATGACTATTTAAATCCACTAAAATTCAATACTAAGCGAACCCAAAAATATTAAATAATTAAGCTAATAATAGCAAAATATATTTGAATTTAAATTCATTATTTGTTAAAATAGATAAGTTATATTTTGCTATAAAAATTGTGTAAAAAAATTACACAACCTTTTATATTTAATTTATAAAATATAAAACTTTAAATCCTTAAACCTAACGACCTTAATCTTAACCTTAAACCCTAATCTCTAAATTATCACTATAAACCTTAAATTCTATGCATTACAAGCAAAACCCTAAATCTTAAATCACAACCTAAATCTCTAAACCCTGAAATTGAAATGGTTCTGTCGCAACCCCTTTTTCAAGTGGTTCATACGATTTTTTTCTTTAAAAATAGAAAACAATGGAGTCACCACCAATCTTATTTAAAAAACAAGGTGTGATTGGATCACCTAAAAACTAGGTCATTTTAATAAAATTATTTTGTTTTAATTAAAACAACAATTTTGGTCTACAAAAACACGAAAATGGGTTCAGGAGTCGGTTACGTGTAGGGAAAGGTTAGCATCCCCACAACGCCCAAAAATTGGTACCTAGCGTGAGAATGGGGACATTAGAGTATGCTCAAAGATCAATCATATGATGATTGTAAGGATATTTTTATTTACCAATTTTATTGAATGAAGGTATTACCATTATTGTTTTCAGATATATGTGTCAATGTATAACATAAACTGAGAAATAATAAGGTCCATATAATAATATATGTATTATTATTAAAAGATCCTTAGTCAAGTATTATTATGGCTATGGACAATAATAATACGCTTAAGACTAACATGTGATTAATTGATGACAATGAGTTGTCATTGACATAGAGATGTCAGAATTAATATATGAATATATTAATAGAGAATAATGCATTGGATCGACCCGTTGTGAGCATATGTCTTGGATTATTATGTGATGGTCACGATATTGTTCATAGTGACAACCATATGTATAATCCTTAGACATGAGATTATTACTATCTCAACATATGTTGTTTTATGTTTTGATGCAGTTAAACGTGTCTCGTAATTAGTTACACTATAAAAACTGACATTGGATATATTATAATGTATGTAGTGAGATGTGAATGATCGAGATAGGATTTTTTTCTTCCTACATAATAGGAAAATATATCAAAGGCCACTTGATTGAGTGAGACTAGAACTGTATGGTCATGCTTGAATAGGTTGATATGAGATATCACAAATTATTCATTAATAGTAGTACACTCTAGATATCAAGAAACATTAAAATATGCTATATAAGTGTGACTTTTCCAAGACTTGGGCCTATTAAAGATATAAAAGGACAAAAGGATAAAATACATGAGAGTTGGTCACGAACATGATACATCGAATCGTGATCTCTTGTAACTTAGATGACAATGATATATTTCTAGATGTCACTCATTGTTTGTAATATTAGAATTGTTCTAATATTATTACTAAAGTTACAATGAGCCTACAAGGTCACACCCAATGGTTGAAAAGGAGCAAAAATATATATGTATAAGTAGATTATATTTAATCTCGAATTTTAAACAAAGGATATAATTGAAGTAATTCTATCCCTTTTCAAATTCGAATAAAATATAGATTCTAAAATTTAGGGAAATAATAAAAGTAATAATCAACTAATATACTATAACTACCGATCCAAAATCATCATTACCACTAGTTGTTGATCCAAGAAGCAATAATCTTTTATTAAAAAAAACACAAAGCAGAGGACATAATGAGCGAAATGGAGTTAAAATGCATCTTCAATACAATAGCTACAACAAGCATCCAAACTTGTGGAAGGTATAAAAAAATCAACTAATCCAACCATGAACACACTCCACCACAGCAACCATCCATCCATCGATTCCTCGTTCTCCTCTTTACCAACCAGAGATCAAGAAACCACAATTATTTTCATTTAATGTTTTCTCAAATTTAGAGTTTAGATTAAAATCTCCCTCAAAACCAAAACCATCTAACAAACAAGACGAAAAACAACAATAAAGTGATGAACTCCGATTACGACATTCCCAGAAAACTTTCCTATCTCTAAAAAAGCATTATGAAAATGCATGTCTAGGATTGGTTCTATGAAAGACCTAGTATTTAAGTGTGCCTAGTGCAACACCTCTCTTTCATGATAACCTACCTGGTGCATTGTTCTTTAATGTGCTCACTTTATAAAAAATACTATGACAAATAAGATATCTTTAAACTTAGTATAGAAGTTAAAAGAATAGAGATTAATTTGGTTGAGTAGAATACCAAATTTAGTCGTAGTAAATAAAGTATATGATGGTCTCTTTAGAGATAAAATGTTGAAAGAGAAAATGATAGACATTAATGCTACTAAAAATTTATTGTAGCTATTAAATTTCTTCAAGCTCTTTTCTTAAGTAGAAGAAAGGAAAGAGACAGTTTATCTTAGGAGTTGTGTTGCAATCTCTTTTAACAAATTTGAGATAATTTACTTGCGAGAAAAAGTTGAAAACTCCTAATAAATTTTCTCATAATATTCCTAATTCCTTAAACACTTTTATGGGAAATTAGGAAAAATAAAATTCCTGTGAATGAGAAAAATTCATGAATGACTAATGATGAGCCATAAGGAATTTTATAATCTTTTGAAATTATGTATATTAATCTAAATGATTAGTAACTTCTCAAAACTTTGAAAATATAAACATGTGTAAACAAGATTTGAGTTTTTTAAAAGCAAAATTTTATGGTTTAAACTCATAGCAAACTTACTCTAACATAAATTGAGTATTTGTTTACATGATTGTCCAAGACACTAATGAATTTATTTCTATCTTAAAATGTTAGAAATGTGGGGGTGTCTTAAAGTGATGATTAAATTCAAAAAAGAACCTAGTAGATCCGCTTATCAAAGGTTAAAGACAAAAATTGGTTCTTGGTTCATCGAGGGGGATGAGATTAGAGCCCATTGGTTGAGGAATTCATGGTGGATACCCAACTTAGATATCTAAGTTTAATGTGGTCAAACGAAAACATGAAGAGTACTCATAGTGTATATTTTTACTACCTATCCCTATGATGAACAATGTACATGTCCAGGTTGAGTTTAATTACTCTTAGTAAATTTATAACCCTATTTTTTGGTGGTCTTGTTGAGAAAGACTTGATGAATTTACCGACATTGGTTGAATAACTACTCTTAACAAGTTCATAGCTCTGTGTGAATGGGTAGTCTTATCGCGAAGGACTAAATGAACTTGTCACTTGAGAGGATGAGTTTTCTTAAACTCTTAATGAATTCAATCCCAAAGAGTTTGGGTTGTTCTTTTGAGAAGAACTTATTGAATTCACCGATTAAAGAGGTTGAGTATTTATTCTTAATGAGTTCTTATCCCAGAGTTTGGGTAGTTCATTTTATAAATGAATTTGAAGAATTCACATATTTATATGAGATAATGAGCTTAAGAAAAAAGCTCTTAATTATTTCATAGTTTTTTATGAGTGATTTATATTGAGATAAACCTGATGAAATAACCTATGTAAGTGAGAAGGAGTAGCCACCTTCTATGAAAAACATTGGGAAGTTTTTCTAGTACACTTACTAGAATTCTGAGGAAAGAGGGATATATATATATACATTCGTATATATACTTTGTAGACACATCGAGGATTTCAGTGGATGAAGAGGTTAGTTGTGTGTTATGAGTTCACCCCTATCTTATAAAGTTCCAGATTCGTTCACTTATCTAAGATAAGAATTACTCATTCCACTATGTACTAGTTCCATATACGTTCACTAGTGCTTAAGCAACTAATCTCACTATTTCTCTTCTCATGTTTTAACTTTAAGGCTCTCATAATTACGAAGGATTTTCTTTCGCATTAGTGGGGGAATGTTGGTAATGGTCATTTGTAACAACTATTTTAAAACCATTTAATTTTATTTTAAATTAAATTTACTTATAAATGATTATTTTGCCCTCACTATTTAACCTATAAATAGTGGACATTTTTTCTCATTTGAGATATCCCTTAACAAGTGTTTGCTTTAGAAACACTCTTTTCAGTTTTCTTAAAACCTATACTAATGTTGTTTTTGAGTTGAGAGAAGAGCAGTACCACCAGAGTCCGCTCCATCTTACGGGTGTACAAAATTTGGAGAGTCGTGTTAACCTTAAGGGGTCGTTCATCCATTGTAGCGATTATAGACATCTGGTTGAATTCACTTCTAAGGCAGTGGTTAATACCACGACACGGTTTGATTTCGAATAACTATTTTATTATTTTCCAGCTAGTTCTAACGCTTTGTTTTTGCAGTAGTCTATTTTTCCAAAATAGGACCCCTAAAATTATTTATGCTTCTAATAATAAAAAATATTTACCACTAATTAATTAGTCTAGTAGAATTAGACACTAGATCACTTAAACAAGGTTAGATGTTCGAATCATGACTTTATAAATGAAACAAATTAAGTTGGGGTCACTCCGATAATAAATCTCTATGTTAATCAATTCAAATTAATCAGTCAACTGGTTAAATATTTGTAGTTAAAAAATAATAAAAACTAGTTATCTTTTCAATCATTTAATTTTTCCCAAATTTATTTTTTAAAAATTTAACTCCCTCTTTATTATTCTCTAATCTAAAAAAAATAATATTCTTTAATTTTTTATTTAATGCTCAGGATCAAGCTCTATATCATATTAATTACACACAATTCAATTTCTTCAAATTATCTTACCATAAATAATGATAAAGTTTATCATGTTTCTATAGTTTATTAGTAAAATATTAAATTTGTTGTTTAAAATTATTCGATACATTGAATTTTTATATAAATCTGTTTTATAATTGTCATATATGATCTTAGAATTATTCGAGATGACTCATAACTAATCCAATCTAACTAACGAAAATCTAGCAAAGTTCAAAAACACAAGAAAGAAAAATCTACAAAATAAAAAATGATTAATCTTTCAAACTAGTGCGATTAGGATGTCCTACACCTCTATGGTGTAAGCATACACCATTGCAAAGTTGTAATATTTAAGATATCGATCCCATATGGACTAGATACTCACACAGCTTATCTTTCCTGCACTAAGAAAAGTAAGAACGCAAGTATTTTGATTGAAAGTATGATTAACTAAAATAATGAAAATAACTAAAATAATTGATTAGAACTCAAGATATGATGGAAAGGTTAGGTTGATTGCTTTGTGTTGTGGAATCCAGTTGTACATTATTCTCCTCTTATTAATGCATAAGGTTGAAGTGTCGCTTAGATGGGTCGTTGAAGGCTTCCTCTTGCTGCCTCGACGGGTTACACCTTGTCAAGAATTCAACAACTCATTGTGCGACAGCGTATCCTTTACTGCCTCCTCCTTATCCCTAATTCAGAGTAATATTGAAGGTCACGTCTTGATGATACCTTTCGGAATGAATTAAGGGTGAATAAAAACGGATGGTATGCTTCCTTTTAGTCGTTGAAATCCTGGTTGGCTTATCTCTAAGCCGGATTAGCCAATGCCCAAGAGCAAAAACTATATTCACTCGTTTTATGAGCCTAATTATCCCTAGTCTAGACAAATAGGTTTTTCCTCATAAACTTAACTTCCGAGCTCGTATGCAAAAAAAAAAAAATTACCAAGAGTGAATAAACTATAAATTTTGAAATTGTATTAATAAAACTTGAATGAAGTACAACCTTCTTCCACAACTAGTCCACAAGTAACCTAAGCCTTAGGAAGAATTTAGAACATAATAGTGGTGGTGGCGGCTATGATTCTAATCGGTGGAAATGAGTTGCCTCTCTTAGGTCTAAGGGTCGGTTTATATAGATCAATCAAAGGTCAAAACTTTCCATAAGTGATAGGAGTACTTCTAATAGAAATAAAATATAATTTTATATTAAATACAAGATCTTTATTTTATTTTCTAAATTTACTCCTTTTTCACTCTTGAAATCCCTTAGCTTTGACCATGCTTGACTTGCTTTCTTTTGTCTGTTTGTTCTCTAACTTGGTTCACTGGATTTGGCTCTTTATTCTCTAACTTGGTTCATTTAGCATCTTTCGATGGTATCTGGTATCATTGGGAGGTCTATTTCATGTCTAAGAAAGAAAACCGTAACCATACCCATTTTCTACCAAATAATCTATAAAAACAATAATTAAGAACTTGGATGTTGAAATGTAAAAAATATGCAGAATTATCGAATATTACCATTAAAATCTATTAATTATACGCAATAATTAAGTGAAAAGTGATATAAAATATAGGACTTTTGCGCACTTATCATAAACTTATAAATTTTATAAAATTATCAAAAAGCAAGAACAAATTATTTAACAATAAAATTAAAATTATATATAGAAAAGATTAAAAAAATCAATTAATTAATTCAAAAAAATTAAAAGATACAAAAAATATCATTATCCAAGGTAAAGGATAAACATTATCAAAATTTACATCGGAATAGAACATGAAAAAAAAACTGATTTTATCGTTACTTAAATATAGACCTAACAAATTTGACTCGAGACCTAACCAGTTTAACTGAATTGAAACTTTAAACCAACCCAAATTTGATTCGAGATAAACAAAATTGAAATTGTCTCAAGTTTTAGTTGAAACAAAAATAAACCCGAATCGATTTTCAATTGAACTAAATAGATCCGAATTGAAAGTAACTTGAACTGAAAAAACTCAAAATAAAAAAAATATATTAAAATAAAGAAAGAGAGATAGATGTGAATCGTCGTACAACTCACCAAAAAATCAAAATATACATGCTATATAAAGTCATATTTAGGATTGAAAAACTATTTCAATCTTAAAATTAGACTAAAATCGATTAATCTCGTATTAACACAATATTATCCCTAAATCAGTCAATCCAAATATAATCAATATGGTATTAAACAAACTTAAATTTAACTGAACCAAAAATCAACTGACCCAACCCGATTCTCAAAATGAAATTATTATAAACCCAAATTAAAACTATTAAATCTAAATCTAACTAGACAAAATATAATTAAATTTATAATGATCCAAATGATTTGTTTACCACGTCTGCTTAATCATGACACGTCTGAGCTTGTTATGAATACCTACGATACAATAAAATCAGCCCGAGAGTTTAAAGTGGGATAGATCATACAATATTACTAAAAACAGTCAATTGGAAAGACCAAGACAAATCTAACTTTGAAAAAAAAAAAATCTTGCAAAAGCAAAAGATAAAAATGTACTGTAAGACCAAGACAAACGCATTGTGCTATAATGACAAAAAAGATTTAAAGTGAATGAAGAAATATTGAAAGATAAAAGGGCTGGCGATTTAAAGTGTTAATTTTTATATTTTATTTTAATTTACAAACCGTAAATAATTGTTTTAAAGAAAAATTATTTTAACTTTTAATGTATAATATTTGTATTATTTAAAATTTTCATCACTTATAAATTAAAGAATATTAACATTTAGATATATATTATTTTATATTTTCGTATTATTCTATTAATAATAATATAAATTAAACTATTCTGAATCAACGATATATAATTATTTTAAAAGGTACAAACAGTACATAGACTTATAAATCATCAGCGAAATACTTGAAGCACATACTACTAAATTTATTTGGTTGTACCTCATAAATGAGGCAATTAATTTAAACTCAAATATGATAAGAAATTATATTATGACTAAGTTTTATCACGTGTTCATGGGATTAATCATTAAAAATCATTCATCTCATTAATTTTTTATGTCATAATTTTTTAAAAGTAAATCTTCACTTGAAAAATTATTTTTAAAATGAATTAACAGTAAATATGAGTGAAGATTCACTTAAGAAAAGATTATATAAAAAAATTAATGTGATGAATGATATTTAGTGGTTAGTTTCATAAATAACGTAATGAAACTTACCCATAATATAATTTTTCCGAATATGATATATCACTAAATTTGTTTTCAAATTCATCACTTTGCATCTATTATCACCATCCAATTTGATCCAATCTTTATGCACAATATACTGTTTTCAGAGCTCTATGATGACCGGACGGGTTCTAAAAGTATAAAAGTCAAATAATTCTCAATGATTTTTCTGTTATTTTAGTTTTTTTATTTCAATCAATTGCTTAGCGTTTTATTTTTGTTTAAAATTCAGATAAAAATCATCAATCAATTAACGGTCAACACTCTTCGTTGACGTTAAGGATGGACCTAGAGAGTGCTGAGGGGTGCAGTTGCATTCCCTAAAAATTTGAAGTTACCCTATGTTTTATATATTTCCTTTATATTTTCTATTGATAATTTAATTAAGTACCCCTAAAATCTTGTAAATTTGCACCCCCTATGTTTCTAATATATCTTCTTGATAGTTTGCACCAACTTATTTAAAGTTTTGGGTTCGTCCCTGGTTGATATATCATGTCTTCATGGCAAGACTTACTGACGTGGTGATATCACACACTACAGCAAAATAGGTTTTTGACGGCGTTTTTTAAGTTATATAGTATCGTTTTTAGCATCACTAAAAATATTAGCGACACTAAAAAATACGCTGCAAACTTGCACCGCAAAAATTGTGGCATTTTTTTAAAAAACGTCACTAAAATATATGGTCTCTAGCGACATTTTTAAACACCGCTAAAGTATTTATCTATAATGGCATTTTTTCACAAACGCCACTATAGATCGGGTACTGTAGAGGTGTTTTTTACTATAAACACGGTAGTTGTCGTGTGCTTTAGCGGCGTTTTATTTTACAAATGCCAAAATTTACGTGTCTCCATATGGCGTTTATTGGGTCAATCACCACTCTATAGTTGGCTTTTAGTCGCATTTTCTTTCAAACGTTGCTATGAATATTGCATTACCCAAAATCTATTTTAAATTATTATTACTACCAAAATCTATCTTATAATATTTCCAACAACAATACAATTGAAAAATAATAATATCAATTAAAAAAAATACATAACCACCAAAATAAACGAAAGTCTAGAAATTGAAGTAAAATATAATTCAATGTTTAATTGAAATAACAATTAAGTAACAATTACAACCCAAATGAACCTAAAATCACCTAAGGTAATAGATTTTTTTGTGGGTTCTGCTTTAATATCGCCATCATATCTTCAAATTGTTTTTGAAGATTCTAATATGTTGCTTCTCTCTCTACTTCCATTGTTGCTCTCTCTGCTTGAAATTGTGTTAATTGTTGTTTTAAACGATTAACTTCCGCTTCAGGACCCAAAACGTCAGCAAAAACATGATTTTCGATATCACCAATATTAGCAGAACCATCAGTTGAAGTCGTAGCTTCATACTCTATCCTTTTTTCTCTCATTTTCATCTGATAATCATTTATTTAAACATAATGAATGAAAACATTATTTAAAACATAAATACAATTTTTAAGGGCAATGAATATAGCATAATTTCTCCAGCTTTTGGAGTCATTGGAGAGTCATATTTTTGTGTGTGTAATATCGAAGTGCTTTATTCGTCCAATATTAGTACCAGCCGTAAAAAGCTATAACATATAATAAAAATGAATATTAAATTTAATGTAATACAAGTAAAAATAATCTTTAATAAAAGAAATAATACATCTTCATTAGTTATACGAGCAAAGCACTTCGTCCTAACCGTGTGAGTGAACTTTTGTTTTTTCTGTTAGTAATTTTGGCACGCTCTCTATCCTGTGTGATTTACAATTTTTATGACGTATAAAGTATATATTATAATGATATAGTATTAGTTTTTTTAAAAAAATCGATGTTACCTCTCAATTTGTTGAACTCCAAAACTTGTTTACATCTTTTCATTGATATCGTAATATTCTTGGAGGAACATTTTGAAGCTTCTCTTGAAGACTAAGATTATTCTTGAAATGTGTTTTCTTCAAGAAGATTTTATGGTCTCTCCATTTATTTCCTAAGGCATGCTGCACATAATTTTCTAAGACCTCTAAAGAAAATTTATCATGAAAATTACACAATCAAAACAAATATAAATATTAGTACTTAAATGTAACGAATTAGAGACTATAATAATATTATCACCTTAACAAGATCTAGAGCTTGGTTTTTATTATTATTAGGCATTTGATGCCACAACTCATGATTGATTGACAAAATTAAAGCATTGCATGAAACAATGCCTAAATAATTTGCAAAAACACATGCTTCTGCCCCAATATGTTGGTCGGTATCGTTTCTTAAAATTTTCACACGTTCCCCAATTAGGAGATCGTATAATTTTGACAAGGTCGTACGCCCTCTAGTCTTGCGCCTTCGACCATTTTCACCTTGTCATCACTAAATTTTCAAGATTATTAGCCATTTAATCAAGATACAATCCAATGGCTTAAATTGGATTAAGAAGGAAGAGATTTAATAGGCCCTACACATTAGCCTTCATTTTTACATCATTTGCTCCATGCCAACTATCTCACATTGAAGCCTGCACAAGTAAAATGGAAAGAAAAGAGCAAGCAAATGGAAAACACAGCTAAACAAGGAAACGTCAAATGAAAATATGGAGAAAATCAATCACAAATTTGATTAGATTGGAATCAAACGAAAAAGGGAAATAAGTTCAAATGTGAATCATCTAGACATGACATGTGAATCAACATAACTGAGGGATTTTTATTTTTAATTTTCATGTAATTTAGGCAATAAAAAGCTTATATAAGAACCTCCAATTCCCTTTGTAAACAAACCAAGCACAAGAAGCATTAGAAATACAAAAGTTTCTTACGAAAATTGTTGCAGAATTACAAAATGTGGAATTTTGAAGTTGGAATACAAGTAAGCTTAAGTTTGTTTTTAATTTTATTCTTTATCTTTTAATTTTGTTGAATTGTCAAAAGAGTTTCAAAAAGGGTGATTTTTATTGATCATCGCCATCATATGTTGGTCGCTTCCAGTGGAAGGCGACCGGTATGGTGGTTAGTTTCCGGTGTTCTTCATTCTTGAAGAACATCAAGAACATTCAAAGAAAAAAAGTTGTGTGTGTGATCTATTTTTTAAAAAAAATAATGGTAAAAGGTGTTTGTGTACTTTTTAAAAAAAAAATTGGGCTTATTATCTTCATTAAACCTTCCATTCCCATTGTTATTATTTTTATAAAACATCGTATTTTCAAGAGTTTCAAAAGGATCCCTAATCAATTTTAATCATTTTTATTTATTCTTTAAAAATAATATAAAAATTTACTTTTTTTGAAGTAAGTTTGAATCTTAGGTTTTAATTCGAGTAATAATGTGCATGCTATCTTTTAAATAATTGTATTTTATCTTTTCTATATTTTTTATATGGTTAAATTTTAATAGTTTTTTTTAAACCCTAGGATTAAGTTCTTGAAAAACTTAGTTAGAGTCTTTGTTTTCGAAATAAGACTTTCTTTATAATTCATAAAATTCACTTAAATATATTTAAACCTTATAAAATTAACCTAGTTTTTTAGGACTAATAATTAATTTATAATAATAAAAGCTTTCATCACAACTAAATTTCTTTGTTTCTTTGTTAAAAAGTGAAATCTAATTAATGCGGTGTCTTACCAAAGGGAGGTAACGGACTAGCGCCAGAAATATTGGCGGTGATTAAAGTTTACTCTCTTGGCGGTAGGGCCGTTAAAATGGAATCAATATTCATAAATTGACAATAACTTAAATTTTATACGAACTTGCAAATTCCGACATTAAAACATTTTGAAATCGGCTAAGTATCAATTTTTGGGCGTTGTGGGGGTGCTAACCCTTCCCCACACGTAACCGACTCCCAAACCTATTTTTTTTTCGTTGACCAAAATTGTTGTTTTAATAAAAAAATGATTTTGTTAAAATAAATCGTTTTTAGGTAATCCAATCACACATTTAAAAAAGATTGGTGGCGACTCCGTTGTTTTAATTTTTAAAAGAAAAAAAACGTCGAACCACTTGAAAAAGGGGTTATGATAGCTTGGCGACTCCGTTGGGGAGATTTTTTTTACAAAAAGAGAGTCAAGCCATAAGTCGATTATAACTTGTTTTGATGTCAGGAATTTGTAAGTTTATATAAAATTTAACTTAATTGTCCATTTATGAATTTAATTTTGTTTTACGCTTTTAAAGCTTGACTTTAAACTCTATACCCGAGCTTCATCCCAATCATTTAAGTGGGGGGAAACTCTATTGCTCTCGTGGGAATATTGATTCTTCGTATGGGCTTAGCAAGTACCTTCGGGGCTCATATGGACTATGTCTTAGTAAGGATACCGATCCATCGTATGGGAATAAGAAAATGGGTCCCCCTAAGTTGAACTTGATTCGTTTGAAGCCTGTAATGGATGAGAATCAGAGGCCTTGCTACCCTTAGTAAGGGACAGTGAGGACAATTCGGGACCCTTTTAGAACCAAACCTTTTTGAGAATCTAGAAATCTATCCTATTAGAGCCATATGAAAAACCATATATTTTTTAATTTGGTCAAAATTCTTTCGTAGGAATAGTCCGTGGAGACATGTCTAGAAGTTTTAGAATGCTTTGCCCAATGAAAGTATTTTGGACCTATTTTTTTAAAACCCTAATACATTCTTTTTCATTTTGCATGTTTATGTCATTATTTCATAATTAGAAGGGGTTGATTCTCGAAAAGTTTGTTCAACTAAGAAAATAGCTTTTGCCATGGATGGAATGTACCTAAAAAAAGAGGTACATTCCATATTACTAAGGGTCCATATTTTCAATATGTAACTAAGAAAATAGCTTTTGTCACTAGTCTGAGGTTAACCAACGTACTTATGGGGATAGCTTAACAATTGATTATGTGACAGAAACATCGGAGTATACCCGTATTAGTGTCAAACAAAACAATGTGCATGAGCTACGGGAAATATGGGATCGTTTGGATTATTCAACTAAGCAGTTATTCCTCAACACCTATGGCGACATATCCTATTTGTTACATGTGGAAGTAGATGAGTCATTTCTCAAAGCTTTGATCCAATTCTGGAACCCCGATTATTATTTCTTTACTTTCAATAACGAGGATATGATGCCTATGTTCGAGGATAACTCAACACTTTTCAAACTACTCAAGGTAAAAGAGAACTGGGTGTATGCTAAGCCGCTTAAAGATAAGAATGTTCACTTAAGACTCAAACTTTTTGCTTGCATGAGTAATGAATGGGTTAAAGGGTTAATATAGAAGAGAGGATGTAGCTTTTCTTTCCCTTGGTGGAGTATACGTGATATAATCCATGCTCACCCGAATAGGAAAAAGGAAGTGGATCTTTTGGCTATAGCAATTTATGGTTTGGTTATCTTTCCAAGAGTATTAGACAATATCGATGTGGCAATACTAGACATTTTGAGCAATTGAAGAGGAAAGTCAATCCAGTACATGTTGTTCTTGCTGAAACCTTTATTTCTTTGAATGCATGTAGAAAATTGGAGGGTGTTCGCTTTAGAGGGTGTGCTCCCATACTTCAAGTTTGGGCCCTTAGCCATTTTTGGAAATGTCCAACTTTAGCCTTGCCAATATACCTTCACCAAATTTTTCCCCGCTTTAAGAATTTTTGGAAAAGAAGTGGCCGAAGGTTAAGAAGGGCAAATAGGTTGATATTCTTAGGGATCGACGTGATCAAGATATTGTATGGAGAGTTCCTTGGATAGGCCATATTAATGTAATGTACAAGTGTGGAGGTTATAATTATCTGATGTTGCTAGGTTTATGGGATGGAATTGGTTGTGCTCCTTTGTTATTATCATGATAATTTAGCTCTCGTCAGTTTGTTCCTTTCACCACGGGTTTAGACTCATCAAAATTTGAGTTCCAAGGGGAGTTCAGAGAGAAAATCCAAACCATCAATGATACATGGAAGCATTGCTACTTCATGGCAATAGAACATGATACTCAATTCTTATACACCCCTGACTATGATATATGAAGACGTGCTAGGATGAATGATAAAATTTTATCACCTGTGGGTCATGCCAAATCGGTGGAAGAACACTTGAAGGTAGTCCCATCTGAAGCTGACATTTTGAGAGATGAACTAGAACGAGCTAAGGCTAAGATAGAATCCCTGCAGGAACAACATATGAGAGATTTGTATGAAACAAGTCTAGATGTGGAAAATACAAGGGAGAGACAAATCGGGTAATGAAGACGTTCAAAGATCTTGACGCAAAATTTGAGCTTCAAAGGGTTGATTTCCTTTAATTTCAGATCACAGTTCGAAATGCGGATTTGAGAAAGAGTCCAGAACAGTGAAAACAAGAAATTGAACAAGTTTTGTGAAATGAGAGAGAAAGAGGCAATAGGGAAATTGAAAAATACAAACAAATGTTGATAAATGAGAAGATGAAAGGAAAACAAATTTGTGGTAGTAACAAGCGAGCCCATGGAAGGGAGAACGAAAATGTGACTACATGGAAGAGAAAGCCCATGACAATAAAGTTCGTATATGCGAGTTACAGTCTTTAAATAATGCAACAAATGAAAAGCTGAAGCAAAGTCAGGCTATCATAGTTGAGCTAAAGACCAAAGTAGAAGAACAAAATCACTCGCTTCATGAGCTTCAAGGCCACAACATGAGCATTGAGCTTCAATTTAGTCAAAGTGAAAATAAAAATTTGAAGAAACAAGTGGAGGCCATGGAAAAAGTCATCTAAGAATACAGAACGAAGATTTTGGTCCTTGAAGACATCAATGAAGGTGGTAATGACTATTCTTTCACACATCTCAGGGACAATACTATGAAGTTTCAATAACGGGATGAATTCAATGAGAGTGTCATGGCCTAAGTTCAGGAGGTAGCTAAACATGTTATGGTGCTTGCCAAAGAAGCTGCAACTCTTCGCCAATATATCAAGGCAATAGGAGAAGTGGGACCAAGACTCTGGTGGTTGATTGAAGAAATAAAAGAGTTGGGTGCTCGGGATGAGATGTATTCGTAAATTTGTTAATTAAACTCTTATCCATTCGTTCATGAGGAGAATGAAACTCTTATTTCGAACTCGCCTATCCGTTCAGACATGATAAGAATGGAACCAACCTATTTGTCCACATGCAAAGAGAATGGATTCACACAACAAAGTTTAACATCGGTGAAAATTTGTGCTTTTTGTTCTTTGCTCTATCCTTGTTTCACTAGAATAAGCAAAGAGGGGCAACTTTCATCACTAAATTTTCAAGATTATTAGCCATTTAATCAAGATACAATCCAATGGTTCAAATTAGATCAAGAAGGAAGAGATTTAATGGACCCTACACATTAGCCTTCATTTTTGCATCATTTGCTTCATGATAACTATCTCACATTGAAGCCTACACAAGTAAAATGGAAAGAAAAGAGCAAGCAAAAGGAAAGCAAAGCTGGACAAGGAAAGGTCAAATGAAAATATGGAGAAAATCAATCACAAATTTAACCAAATTGAAATCAAACGAAAAAGGGAAATAAGTTCAAATGTGAATCATCTAGACATGGCATGTGAATCAACATAATTGAGGGATTTTTATTTTTTGATCTTCATGTAATTTAGGCAATAAAAAGATTATATAAGAACCTCCAATTCCCTTTGTAAACAAACCAAGCACAAGAAGCATAAGAAATACAAAAGTTTCTTACGAAAATTGTAGAATTACAAATTGTGGAATTTTGAAGTTGGAATACAAGTAAGCTTTAGTTTGTTTTTAATTTTATTCTTTATCCTTTAATTTTGTTGAATTTTTTGTTGAATTGTCAAAAGAGTTTAAAGAAGGATGAATTTTTATTGATCACCGCCATCATATGGTGGTCAGCGCCGGTGGAAGGCGACCGACACAATGGTTAGTTCCCGGTGTTCTTCATTCTTGAAGAACATCAAGAACGTTCAAAGAAAAAATTAAAGTTGAGTGTTTGATCCATTTTTTAAAAAAAATAATGGTAAAAGGTGTTTGTGTACTTTTTTTAAAAAAAAAATTGGGCTTATTATCTTCATTAAACCTTCCATTCCCATTGTTATTATTTTTATAAAACATCGTATTTTCAAGAGTTTCAAAAGGATCCCTAATCAATTTTAATCATTTTTATTTATTCTTTAAAAATAATATAAAAATTTACTTTTTTTGAAGTAAGTTTGAATCTTAGGTTTTAATTCGAGTAATAATGTGCATGCTATCTTTTAAATAATTGTATTTTATCTTTTCTATATTTTTTATATGGTTAAATTTTAATAGTTTTGTTTAAACCCTAGAATTAAGTTCTTGAAAAACTTAGTTAGAGCCTTTGTTTTCAAAATAAGACTTTCTTTATAATTCATAAAATACACTTAAATATATTTAAACCTTATAAAATTAACCTAGATTTTTTAGGACTAATAATTAATTTATAATAATAAAAGCTTTCAACACAGCTAAATTTCTTTGTTTCTTTTTTTAAAAAATTGAAATCTAATTAATGTGGTGTCTTACCAAAGGGAGGTAACGGGTTAGCGCCAGAAATATTGGCGATGATTAAAGTTTACTCTCTTGGCGACAGGGCCGTTAAAATGGAATCATTATTCATAAATGGACAATAACTTAACTTTTATACGAACTTGCAAATTCTGACATTAAAATGTTTTGAAATCGGCTATTTACCAATTTTTAGGCGTTGTGGGGATGCTAACCCTTCCCCACACGTAACCGACTCCCAAACCCATTTTTTTGTTTTTCGCAGAACAAAATTGTTGTTTCAATAAAACAAAAATGATTTTATTAAAATAACTCGTTTTTAGGTGATCCAATCACACATTTAAAAAAGATTGGTAGGCACTCCGTTGTTTTATTTTTTTTATAAAAAAAACGTCAAACCACTTAAAAAAGGGGTTGCGACACACCTATATATAAAATATATTAAGTTAAAACTTATTAAAATAAGTTCAATAATAACATATAGGTATAATTCAAATAAAGTTTTAAAAAAATACCTTTTGTTTCTATATTTTCAACCGTTTTAGGAACTTGTGAAGATCGAACATCAGACAAATCATCTTCATTTGTTTCTTCCTCTATTCGAGGAACTTGAACAATATTTAAGCTATTTAATTTCCTCCTAGGCATAATACCCTATAATAAACAAAAAAAAATAAGTAGTGACAACCATATTATGTATTTATGTATGTGTGTGTGGATGGATAGATAGATGGGTGGATGTATTTAATTTCCTCCTAGGCATATACCTGTAATAAACAAAAAAAAAAGTAGTGACAACCATATTATGTATGTATGTATATATGTATGTATGTATTTGACAAGCATAAATCTCAATATAGATCTTACTATAATATGCAATTATTTTTCATTAAAATCTCCATCCATGTTATCTCAAACTTATTAAAACTGTGAAGTAGAACTAGAACATGTTTTATCTAACTTTTGTGTTGCAAAAGGTAATTTTTTGATCTTATTTCAATGTCATCTATTCTTCTATCCCCGATGTGAATCAAGTCTCTAGGGGTGTTACGGAGTACAACATACCAACTATCTTTTGTTGGATCATAAGAATACAACATTTGTTTGACTTGAGAAGAGAATACATATGGTTCGTCCATCAGTTGTTAGACGAACCATTGTATGAATTAATCGAAAAAAGTTTACCATTGTAAAACCAAATTTATCTTTTTTAATTCATTGAGTACTATTTACATCAGCCCAATCACAATGAGACAACACAACCTTCCGTTTGTCATAATAATCCAACTCAACATTGTCTATAATAATTCCATAATATTCTATATCTCCCTCCATAGGATGATTGTACGTAGCATTGGTATAACTTTTAGTTGAAGAAGTAACAACAACATCACAATTTTGTGTCCTAATCTTTCTCGAGATATCGTATGGAACTTATACTCGTTAATGAGAAAGGCATTATATCTCTTAATAATAATGCTCGGGCCTTGACAAAGTCATTTGACATCTTCACTAACTTCTCTCCCACCCCAAACCTATTATAAGTGAAATAAAAATTCGGTTAACATTCATATTGATATATTAAGACAAGGAAAGTTATATACTATGTCATAGTCGTACAAAACTTTAATTACTTACCATTTTTTATAATCATCCATGAAAAGTTTCTGCAAACAACTTATGACTCTCTCATTGATTTAATTTTCTTGAGCATACACTAGATTGTAATTCTTTTTTATAATCACTATAAAATAGGTTACGTGGTTAAAGAATATGAAATATAAAAACTAAAGTAAATACATTATGACTTATATAAACTTACGTGCGTAAGGGTTTTATTGAGTCATGATGGAAAAGAACATATCAATATGCTTATATCAAAGACTTATCATCTAACTATACAATTTCAACTTTGCCGAGTGGTTCACCATAGCTTCCAAACAAATAAGTATCAACTAAGTTATCAGTATTGCATACTTTATTTCTATTTGGTTTATTAAATCTCGTTTCAACTTCCAAATATCTAGAGCAAAAAGTCATACACTCCTCTGCTAAATACCCTTCAACAATTGATCATTCTAGATAACACTTATTACGACAATAAGACTTCAGCTTGCACGAGAACCTAAACGTGTAATAAACACAACACTATATAACTAGTTGAAATAAAAAAAAATCAATAAGTATAAAAAAATTATACCTATCTATAGGATATATTCACCGATAGAAAATTGGTCCACCAACTTTAGTTTTGTGAAGGAGATGAACCAACGAGTGTACCATAAAATATTAAAAATTAAGTTATAACCTTAGACATTAAATCTTAAACTCAAAAAGTACATAATATTTAAAAAATGAATTTTAATTTTAAACTCTAATATTAACCCTTAACCCTTAATCATAATCTTATTAATTTAAAAAGTAAAGATACAAATAAAAACACCGGTGTTTTTAAATACCCTTAACCCTTAAGAGACAAATATTTATTTGACTTTTAAACACCCTTAACCCTTAAGAGAAATAGATTTATATTATTTGTATCTCACCACAATAAAAACTAATATTTATTTGACTAGTTAAAGGTGCTATTCTACAATGTTAAAATTTGAGATTTGATCTTTCTATTGTAATTTGACATGATGCGGAATTTACTTATTTTTATTATCAAGTATACGAAAAATTATATCATAGGCCCGGTTCACCAAGTTAGCTATGATCGCATCCAATTATAACCATTCACTTCACCATTAATCTCCAACTCATTTTTTTCAACCAATAAATCTTCACTCATAATTTTCATGTCATTTTAAAAATATAATTTTAGAAATTATATTAATTACATGGTTAATTAGTGATAGAATGTGTGATTTTTATTGGTTAAGAACCACAACTGACGTAGTGAATCGAACCTATGATATAATCTCTCCAAATATACATAAAAATCAACTCAATCAGATTTAACTTGTTTATTAAATGTTAATAGAACACTTAGATTTGTTTTCCTTTTTTTCATTTTAATTTCTGTCATTAAACAACAATTAGCAATAGGATAAATTTGGACCTACTCATTTTTGGGAAGGCTAAGGGAAAAAAAATATTAGGCTCGGCAAATTAGCTTAGACAAAAAAGTAGAATATGAGTTGGGCTTTGGGTTCAATATTCAAGGCTCATACCAATTTTATAATATGTTATTTTTCTTCTATTTTATACAAATTTATATTAAATGATTTTTTTAATTAACTATAATAGTTAAAAATAATATTTATTTTTAAACATATTTTCAACCATTTAATATTAATTTTTTAATTATTGTATTATCAAATATTGATATTCGAACTTATAATTTTCAAAAATAATAATTATTTTTTAACCATTGAAATAAAATGATTTTTATATATTAAATAAAAATTAAATAAATAACATGATGATAAAGTGTAGAGTTTGTCACACCTATTATATAGGTCACAGAAACATTTTCTATAAATATATGTTTATACAAATATTCAATATATTATTAAAGGTGTTAATAACTTTTTAAAACAAGAGGTTAAAAGTTCTTAATTTATATATATTTTTTAGAATTTTAAATTTTAAATCTAATAAAAATAATTATTTTTTTCTCTTAAATAAAAAATGTTATAATATTATATTTTATCCTTAAATAGTGATTCATAATTGTCTTATTGAAAGATTATATAAAAAAGTATGAAAATATTTTTGAATCATAAAAAGAATATTTAAAAGTTTTGTCAACCGGCATTGTTAACAATGTGACAATCACACCATGCACGGACAGAATTAAATATAAAGTGTGAGAGATAATTGTTTTTCTTAAATTTTATGAGTTTATTATTTAAGTTTTAATAATTTTAAAATTATTATAATTTAATTTTCTATTGTTCTTTAAAATATTTATGATTTATTAATTTTTAAAATCCTATAATCTAAAATTATTTTTAAATTTATAAAATTAAGCATGAACTCCTTTAATTTTATATTTTAATTATTTTTTTAAATTATATTTATTTTAAAAATGAACAACTTAACTCTTTTTATAATTCAATCACAGTTTCGTCCATAAATTTAAATATGGATCAAAATAATAATAAAAAAAAGTCTTTTTGTAAGAATAACAAGTCACATGAAAATAAACTTGAATTAGTTATTTATAAATATGGATAAGTTTATACCTATTAATTTTTTAAATAATAAAAAGATACTTATATTATCTTATTGTATATAAATTTAAATCTTAATATATATTTTTTAAAAATATATTTAATTGTTTGCTTGATAAAAAAAATATGAATAATCTTACCTAAAATTGAGGGTGGAATTATATTAAAGTCTGTCGTCATTTTCTGAGGCATTAACGTTTGCCGAATTAGTAGGTGACAACAATAAACGGCTATGAAATGAAGGGTAGGCAACCTTCTTAATCACTAAACACATGCCAACGTAAACCTCTTTCCCTACGATAATTTTTTTTAAAAGAAATTATATAAAAAGATTAAAAGGTGAAGTAAATTCGAGGTCATTAGGGGTGAGCAAAACTCCACTCGATTCAAAAAATTGAATTTTTTTATTCGAATCGAGTTGAAAAAACTCGACTCGTTTTAACTCGATTCGAAATTTCATAAACTCGAATCGACTCGAAAAAATTTCAAATTAAGTTCAAGTTACAAAAATGAAACTCAAATAACTCGAAAATTTTAGTAATTATAAAGGTTAATTGCACATTTAACCCATGTAGTTTTATTTTCAGTCCCTTCTTTTTTTATATTTTAATTTTCTTTTTTATAATGTGGTCACGTTTTAGATTTATTTTTTATTTTATTTAATAAAATTTTTATTTGTATCTTTTATATTATGTTATTTTTTTTAATTTTTGTATTAATGTATCATTATTTTTTGTTTAGTCTTAGTCTTACCTAGATAAGAAAGAAGTTATTAATAAAGTCTGTAATTTAATAAAATGACATATTCATACTTAAGATATTTGATTGATGGTAATAATAATTTAAAATCTTTTTTTACACATATAAAAAATAATATGAAAAATTATGTACGTAAATTTAAAGAGAAAACCGTTTAAATTATAATAAAACTATATTATAGTATTATAAATAGTATAATTAAAACTTATACATAAATCGAAAAATTGAATCGACTCGAACTCGCTAAAATCGACTAGAATCGAAAAAATTTCAAAAAAGTTCAAACTATAAAATATGATGACTCAACTCGAATAACTCGAAATTTTTTGACTCGACTTGACTCGACTCGCTCGAATACTCACCCCTAGTTATAATGGGTAATTATTTCTTTATGCTTTTTAATAGTTGAATCACGACTCTCATAACATAATTTTCTTCTTTCACAATAAAAATATCAATTTTTTCATGTAAATTATAAATTCTCTTCTTCATGAATTATATAATATAGATGGTCTAATCCAAATTAGAGGTCAATGTTTAATTTATTTAATATTTAAAATTGTCATTAAATTAAAAAATTTAATAGAAGCAAATTAAAAGTTTACAGGATTTCATTAAAAATATTGAAAAAATATAATTTTAATATGATCCTTTTAAAATTCAGAAATTGTAAAATAAATTTTTTAAATAAAATTTAAAAGATTTATTATTAGTTTTTTTAATTTTTGAGCGATCAAGGCCCCTTATCCTTTCTCTCTTTCATCACTGTAGTTTGACATTGCTTTTAAAAAATACGATGAAAAAATAATTTTAAAAAATAATTTTGAGTTGTTTAATTTAAAACATAAATATTTGATATTATCGTCAAACAATACTTTTAAATAGGTAAAATGTTTATTTTAGATATATATAAAAATATAAAAATATTTATGATATAAAAGAATTTGTAATATTTTAGGTAAAATACTTTTAGATAAGTAAAACGTATATCTTAGATATCTAATTCTTTCGGTTAATTAATGTTGATGCAGTTTTCAACCTAAATAAATGGAATTAGGCACCTAACCTGATGTATATACATCAAACATCAATTGATCTGTATCTTAACAAACGAGAATGGACTTGTGATAAATGCAATCGTTTGTTTTAAATTTCTTAAGAGACAAAATTTACAATTATATATATATATATATATATATAAACTTTGACTCAAAATTTTTTTTTGCGTTTTAATAGTTTAATCACGATCGGTTACTATTTTTTTATTATTGATATTTGATTTTTTGGATTATTAGTTCGAATCAGATTTTATAAAAACTTAATATAAAAACAATCTTTTCGACATAATTTTTTTATTCTTAATAAAAATATCTATTTTTTGCATGTAAATTATAAATTCTTATCTTCATGAATTATATAGATGGTCTAATCCAAATTAGAAGGCAATGTCATCTAATATTTAAATATATAAGATCTAAATTTTCATTAAATAAAAAAGTAATAGGGACTAATTAAAAGTTTAGAGGATTGCATTAAAATATTCAAAAAAATATAATTTTAATACGATTATTTTAAAATTTTGCACGATTCAAATTAATTTTTTAATTAAAATTTAAAAGATTTATTATTAATTTTCCAAATTCTTGGATGACCAAGACTCTTATCCTTCCTAGTTTGATATTGAAAAAAATACGGTAGAAAAATGTTTTGAAATATAATTTTAAAAAATAATTTTGGATTGTTTGATTTCAAATATGAATATTTTTTATTATTGTCAAAAAATACTTTTAGATATTTAAAATATTCCTTTTATACATATATTTTAAGAATATAAAAGAATTTATAATATAAAGGTGCGGACATATAAATAATTTTAAAAAAAAATTAAAAATTTGAGTTTATAAAAAACTAGTTTGAAAAACTAAATTTAACCTTAAAAAAATTATATACTTTTAGTAATTTTTTTTACCTCAAACCAGTTTTTATTTAAAAATATCTCACTTAAAACTAAAAAAAATAAACTGGAACAATAAACTCCGGCTATCCATTATTTAAATACCTCTCTCTAAGTTTGGAGGCTTTATTTCTCATATTTTATTCACAATAATAAAAATAATCATATCTAATTCTTTCGGTTAATTAGTTGATGTGGTTTCCAACCTAAATAAATGGAAATGGAATTAGGCACCTAACCTGATGTCTATACATCAAACATCAATTGATCTGTATTTTAACAAACGAGAATAGACTTATGATAAATGCATTTGTTTGTTGTAATTTTTTTATGAGACAAAATTTAAAATTATATAGATAAACTTTGGTTCAAACTATAATACATTATAAGTTTATATTCGAAACACAATTGGTGAAAATATAAAATTATTATTAATATCTTAATTTTAAGATTTAAAGATAAATTTTAGTATTTAGGGTCCAAAGATTATTGTCGAACAAACTCTGACCTACTTTCAAACACTATTAATTGTGATCGCATTATAGATTCTTATAACAAGGAGAAACGAGATTGAATGAGAGAAGGCAAAGTTAGTTGTGGACTTCGACCTAGCACTTAAAACTCTATTTTGTGAACCACGAACTCTGGAACAACCAACTGTTTCTTGAATTAATAATAACCCTAACCTAAGTCCTATAACAATTAAGTTTTATTAAAAGACACGTATATCTTCACCTATTTGGTATATATTTCATCTTTTCATGCTATATTTTATTATATCCGTATTACAAATAGACACAGGTAGGGAAACACTCATGTAAGAGTATAAATTATCAAGAAGTTATATTAAAACTGTAAGGGTGAAAAATTATAAGAGTTTATTAGGGAGTATAGAATTAAATTATCAATAAAAATATAAAAAAATATATAAAATATAAAAGAACTTGAAATTTTTAAGGGGTACAACCATATCCGAATATCCCTTAGATTCTTCCCTGGATACACAATCATCTCGAACAGTTTTAGGATCACAAGAGAAAACTAAAAAAAAGACCTCTCTATAATTAAAACATGTTTTATTAATTTGAACATTAATTTAATATTTTATTAGTAAATCATAGAAATATGATTAAATCTATCAAATACACTATTATAACAATCACTTAAAAATTATATTTTTCTCTGCTAGGGTTCAGCGCCGCTCTCCATTTTCTTAATCTTGGCCGCTTTTTTTTTTCCTTTATATATTGACGGTGGCATCGGTTTTAATATTGATCGCCGATCGTCGGATTTTATCTTTTTGTTTATTTTATTTTTAATAAATTATTTCACTCTTGTAGCACGATATTATTCTACCTTTTGGTGCGTTTTTCTTTTGATTTATTTTTTTATTAGGGTTGGATCCGACGATGTCACGACTGATCAAGATGGTGCTCTTTTTGTTATGCTCTTGATCTCCCTATATAGGACCCTCGATCTAAATTTGGATATGCGATTACATCAACTTTTTTATTGCGATTGAGTGGTGGTAATGTCCTTGTTATCAACGTACCTTCATTGTAATATGCATTTTTATGTTGTTTGTTGATGATTTTACCTATCATCGTCGATTTGGGTAATGTTTGTATCCTACTTTATTTCGAGTCTTTGGATTAAGTTCTTATCTTTTCCTTATCTGGTCCTACTATGATCTTGCAATGCTAGTTTTATTTACTAGATATATGTCTGAATTTAAGTGTTTTGTTTACTACGATGTAAACTCTTATTGTAATTTCGGATCTACTCTTGTTTTAATAAAATTAGTGGATCTCTATTCAAAAATATCATAAATATAATTAAAAAAAGGATCAATCACTAACTTGCTAAATTTTCGAGTAAAAATATATGAAATAATGAAGGTAAAAAATAAAGATCTTAAATCATTATCCTTAACTTTATCGATATTCGATATGTGAAATAAAACTGATTCTATTATATTTACATTCATGGGTTTGAAATCCTGAGCATGTGTACACCAGCAAAAGTTGAACTAATGTTGTGTGATTTAAGTGCTTCACATACGGTGTAAGTATACACGTCGAAAGTAATAATATAGTTTAAATACTATCTTTACAAGAATTGGTACTACATTTAGATTTTAATTACTTGCACTGAAAAGAAGAAAAAAAGATAGAATAGTAGGATTTTGAATGAAAGAGTAAAATAAGTATCAATTAAATAAAAGAGAGATGTAATTGAATAAGAGAGAATAGACCGAGTTATCGTGAGTCATGAAGTGATAATTGAATGGATCATAGTGGTAATTGAGTACTAAAATAGCTCAATCGTTTTATCAATTGGACCCAGTCGGATTGTCTAGGTAATTCTGCGATTGCTTGGACATTGGGAATTCAAAGATTTCTTTCGCAATTGGGCGATAACCTTCAAAGTTCGAAGAAGCATTTTTCACTGGTTTTTCTTTATCTTTAACTCGAAACACTGTTAATTGTGCATTCCTTGATAATAAATTCATGCATGAGTCAAGGGTAGACAATAATTAATCTTGCGTTATTCTTAGCTGATAAAATTGACAATTTATCCTTAAGTCGAATTAGTCTTCACCATCGTTTGATTGTATGAAGATCATGCTCATTTGTTTCTTGAATATAACTTTCACGATATTAGATAAATGGATGAATTCACGAGATCCTCTTTCAATTCACTTGGAATCAAAATTAAGAATAAATAATGAACAAACTTTTAATTTGAATTGCAAACTCAAAAATCTAAACAAAATCAATCATTCTGGTAACCAAAAAATACAATAACTCAAGCCAATTAAGTTTAGTTCATGAATGGGTGCAAAATAAAAATAAGATATAAATTCCTTAACATGAATCTAATCGAAACCAAGAGAACAAGATGAAGTTGTCGAGTATCCCTCTTGAATTCTCTCTCAAACTGAACATGTAGAAGCTGGTAGCTTGACCTTTAGTTTACAGGGGATGACTATATCAAATCTTTGTAAAGGAGGAGTTTAATTTAGAATTAAATTAAATAAAAGAAATAAAAATCTCCTTTATCACTTCCTTAAAAAACACTGCACAAATCTGAATTTAAACCTTTGTTAAATGTTTGTATGGAAATCTACATCTTCTAAGATTTATTCTTACTTTTTATAATTATCTCAAATTAATGGATTAAACTCTTCATTATCAACGTTAATTCCTTATTCTTCTCCTCAATTATTTTGTAATTCTTATTTGTTTCGACAATTAAATCATGCACACAAAAAACAAAAATATTGACACTACATTTTTTTCACAAAATCAACTAAATTGAGTAATCATGCTAATGGCAAAAGAAACTATAAAATTATGCATGAATACCTAATAATGCAACTAGAATGAACCTAAGTCTAAAAATAATTAAGAGTAAAAAAGGTTAAGAATATAGTACTTTTATACACTTATAACCTCAAACTTGAACTATTGCTTGTCCTCAAGTAATGCAAAACTAATAATTATCTGTCAAGACTTCAATAATCAAAGACATGTTTTAAACTTGAATTTAATCCTCATAATCTTGGCACAAAATATAATCACCTTTGAATTTTTCGGATAACATAAAAATTACCCATAACCAAACTATAATGTTTGTGATACTGTGTGCGTAGTTATGTATAAGTTGATTTTCAAGTGTCTATTTGAATAATAGGCTTTTATCAATTTTAATTATCGGGGCATTTAGTTTTAGTTTTTACTAGTACTAATTTTGGACATCTGTAGTAAAATAAACAATTTTCTAATTAAATTTTAGTCGATTAGAACTAATTTCGGACACCTCTAGCGATTCTTTAATGTGTAATAACTAGAGTTGGTGTTAGACACCTCTTATAGTTTTTAACTAGATTAGATTGTGGGAAAGTCTAGTAATAACTTTTTAACTTTCAATTTAACAAAATTTTAAGCAATCTAAGTTCACTAAGTTTCTTTCAATCAACAAGCCACAATTGTGCCATTAATATCTAGAATCATAGTAAAACTCTTAGTTATTTCCATAAAAATATTAAAATTAAAGATTATTTCAATTAAGTGTAGTGAAATTTTTTTTCATTGGATATTTAACAAATCCAAGAAATTAAATTCAATCAAAGGCATGACAAGTAAAATTTGAAGCCTATATGCATTTACTAAAACATGAATGCAACTAAACATGAAACTAATTAGAAACAAATACCCCAAATTTGAGAGAAAGATTATCCTTAATACATGCAAGTACAAAATCAAAATTAAAATATAAATGAGTTAGTCAAAAAGGTCGTCGCCTTGAATGATAAATTCTTTTAAGTTGTTTTCTTGATTTTTGTTTTTTGAGTTAAGGTGGTTGAATGTATTTGGTTGATTTTTTATTGGATGAACTTAGGTGAGACATGTCTTTGATCTTGGAGAACATGAGTTGTAGTTGTTGTTGAAATCAAAAATAAAAAAAAAAAACTTGAGAGTTTAAGATGAGAAAAAATTATCATGACCCAGGTTTAGTTTGAGCCTATTACAAAGGAATGAGATCATCCTCATTACTTCATTGTCCCCTATTTTCTCTCAACCATTTTATTCCTCAAAGCACCATCTTCAAAAGTAAAGTTTTGAGTGTTGGAGTGCATAATATCGTTTATCTTGTAGATGAGATTTTGTTCAACTTCAAAGGATCTATCTTTTAAGGATGATTAAAAATATTAGAGGATGGTTTTTTAGTGTGATTTTGAGGGAAGAATGAGAAGGTGTTTTGGGGATCTCAAAGTATGGTTAGAATTATACTTTTAGCTTCCTAAAACCCTTTATATAAGGTAATAATCTTGTGGTAGTCTTCTTGTACTTAAAGAGCTTGGTAAACCATCAAGGAGCTTGGGCAAGGAGAAAGTTTAAGAGGGTGAAAAAGATTTTTTATCATCTTGCTTTTGGGGTTAGTACACTCCCAAATCTATGAAATCATGTACACCATCTTTATTTGTATGTTTGATTGGTTTATGGTGATTTTGGTTGGGTTAGAATTTACCTTGTGCATTAATGATAACTTTATAATTTGAAATTTTTTTGGGTTAAAAATTGTTAAAACTCATCTAAATACTCCCATTAATATGTAGAAAAGATTTTGGACTATCAGGATAGGAATTGAGGTTGAAACGGAGTATTTCTAAGCTCCGTACCTTATTTTCTGGGTTTGGATACCTATACTCGAGATTGAATATCGATACACTCCTCTATCAAGATGGGTGAATCCTCAAAAGGGTATTTCTATGACCAGAGGTCGTATTGGTACGAGTGCATTATTTCAAATTCTAGTAACCATTTTGGTACACATGTACTATCGGAGATAGGATAAATGATATCAACGTAAAGCCATTTGATGATTTTCTTCATCATGATCTCTTTTATAGTAGTGTTAATTCTCCTTTGTTACTCAATTAATGATTTATGATCATCCTCACCAAAAAATTTGTGCATACATATCGCTTGGCTAATTCCCTTCAAATCTCTAATTGTCCACCTGGTTTCATTTTTTTTTGTAGTATTAATATGTCAATCAATCTTTGTTCATGTTCAGGCTACAACTTAGAACAACTACTTTATAGGTAATGTATTATCGATTCCTAAATAAGAATATTTCAATTACCTTAAAAATGATTTTAATTTAAGAATAAAAGGTTGCTCAATAGAGGGTTTTTCATTTTATCTTTTTTACATGAGTAGTCTAATGGTTCAAAATACTTAGACAACTTGTTATCCAATTGGCTTCATCTTGTTGTTTTTTATTATTATTTTTGATTTTATCTAGTTCGGCAATATAATTATCGAGGCAATTGTCGAGGCAATCTTTCTCTATTTCAAAATTGAATTTGATGGTGGCTTGGATGAATTGGCACTCCACTAGATCATCAACATGTTTGACAGTTTAAAAAACATTGATCTTAACTTGTTGGTCGTTTACTCTAATTTTGAGTTCTCCTTTTTTGATATAGATCAAGGTTTTTCCCATTATTAAGAATGACCTCCCAATTAACTAATTTAACTAATTAAATGTACATGTGTCTATGGTTGATGCCTTTAAGTGATTATTAAGACAAATAATTACATAAAAACCAATTAAAAATGGTGGCAAATGAGCGGCATTGAAGGGGGAAGGAAAGAGAAAACAAATTTACTTCTCCTTCTTCTCTTTTGCATCGAACTACAAGGGAGGGAGAAAGAATATTATCTTTCTTCATAAAGTTCATGTATCCACTCAAAATTTAGAGAAATTAGTGAGTTTAGAAAGAGATGTTCGTTATATTCACTACATGACAACTCAACATTGTAAGCGAAAGCAACACAATTATAAAATCACACTCCAAAACATCAATTCATGTCTAATATTAAAAGTCTCAACATAACCATTTTCATGCCTCCGAAAATACTGGTTCCAACATTAAGTATACCCTCATTTTTCTTATTCACTACTAAAGTTGAGAGTTCACACATTTGATCTTTTACGATGCACACACCGAACTTGCTTCCTTGTGAGCTAGCCTGTATCTACTTTTCTACATTGCAAAATAGGGAAAGAGCGTAAGTCATTGACTTAGTGAGTGACAACATAGTTCAACTTCAACAATGCAGCTCATAACGTAGGAAATTTAGATACATTTCTTTTTATAGCATGTCAAGTTTAGCCATGACCATCACCATTTTACATCTAACATATTCAAATCTCTTAAACGCCTTGCCAACACATACACAACCTTTTTAAATATACGAACTCTTTGCACACATTCAAAACATGCTTCATGCTTTAGTCTTTACAAAATATGAACTATATTAGCATGTGATTAGCTAGGCTTGCGGTACTCCTAGCTTTCGGGATAAACGAGCAAGTATTGGCTTGTGGTACTCCAATACCCATGATGGCTTGAGGTACTCCATCACTAATGATGGCTTTCTGTTCTTCATCATGACAACCACCTTGGTGTCCGGACTAGCTTGCGGTTCTCCAATCAGAAGTAATAGGCTTACGGTTCTCCTATTACCAAGCATAAGCTTCACACAAGGATTTACAACACGCACGACTTTAAAACTATATAGTGCACCGTAGACCCTATTGATCGATCAATATCCCTTTTCTAATCATCACGTATCCAGCCAATATAGATTTACACGTGTTCAATTCCACTACTCAAGACCACGCATCCCAATTTACCATGCACCATTAGTGCAACAAAAGTCATTCTCAATTAGTTCAACAATCATCATGCCTTCTCAAATGCAAACCATGGATGAAATTTACATCCTATCAAACATTGAATTCATGCAACTTTTTATTTGCAATTAGCCTAATTAGATCATGACATAAATCAATTAAACATGAATCTACGAATCATCAAATATAAAGCTCATAGCATTCACTTACTTCCGAGTGAAGGGAGGCTTTTCATGCCTTCCCAACACTCCCAAAAAATCTTGAAAATTGTAAGAATTCCCTGCCAATAAGGTACCCACTCACCACTTGAGCCAAACATAGCTCGTCGAGGCCACAACATCACAAGAATGTTCGCCGAAACCTCTGAGTCACCTACTCTTCACCTTGTCCTGCTTCCAAACAAGAAAAACAAAAGAATCAATGCCTTTTGGAAGCATCAACTCGACTCCTCATGTACTTGCCCACAATAACCCATTCACTCTACCCAAAACAACCGAAAAACACTCTAAAGCTACACCAAACTTTTCCCTGACCTTAACCAGCGAAAACAACCTTTCTTCTACACCCTAACACATCCTAAAACTTTAATTGAAAGCCTAAATACCTCCAACAACAACAGAGCACACTTAAACTTTCGAGAATCTTTAATCTAAGCCAGTAAACCTATCAAGAACGCAAGATTCGAGTTTACTATAATATAAAACTCAAATCACAACATAGAACACTTCTATTAACACAAGATTTTCAATCCAAAATCCCCAACTACACCACCTCTACGAAAATTTCACGAGATCAAGTCAAAAATCTCAATTAAAACAATTTTTAACTTCAAAACAATTCAAGAATTGTTTTAATGAGTCAATTACTTGGGAATTTCAATAAAGAACTATAAGCTCAGAGGTTTAGATAAATCCTTACCTCCAAACCTGATCCAACCTCCTTCCAATTGAAGAAAACATGAAAAACAATGAAATTTTCAATGAGATTTTGAGAGAAAACAAGGAGGAATTAAGCAAAACATGAACAATGCTTGAAAAGATGTAATACCTTGAGAAGAATGATCGATTCTTTGTTGAAAACCAGAAGGAATTGAGCGAATTTGAGAAAATGAGATAGTTACGTCAAATTTGGTATTTTGGATAAAAATGGAAAATTATGGTTATCAAAGATTTATTAATTCATTAATTAAGCTTTAAAAATGTTGATTGGAAGGTTAGACCAACTGAGTAAGATTGGATCAATAGACCCTTAAGGATTCTAAGTATTGACCCATTTACAATTTAGTCACTAAAACAGTCCGGTTTTAAATTTTTACAAAATAGTCACTAGTTTCCAAAATGTCAAGGACCCGAACATAATTTTCCAAAATTGATTTGACCAAAGTCACCTCTAACTAAAATAAGAATTTTGTAAATTTTTCCAAGATTTATTTCCACCAAAAACACATTTTTGACTAAAAACTCAGATTTAAGCATAATGACATTTCCGAACCACTAACCCGAGATCAAAACTCCCAAGCCTAAACTCGGGATGTTACACACAAAGATTTATAGTGGTTCAAGCTTCAAACAAGCTCTACATCCACTACCTTAGCTCTTACTAAGGATTTTCAACCAACTTCACTAATGATTGTCCCCTTTTCTAAGTTAAGTGTAGGAGATAACCTTTACAACTAGGTAATCTTTTTATCCAAAGATTAACTAAAACACTCTCTCTTGATATAAGAAATGAAATTGGCAATTTAAAATTTCTCACAAAATTGATATCGCCCAATTACAAATAAACACTCCCCAAACTTTAAAAGAAAATTAAAATGAAGAACAAGTGAATTGAGTGCAAAAAATTTTGCAATGAAGAACAATAATTGGATTTGATAGCTTAAATTTTTGTTTTGAGGTTCTAATTGTTGCTTTGCTTTGCACCACATTTTGAATCATAGTGAGTTGGTTGAAAGCTACTTTGACCCTTAATTTCATCCATCCACTACTTCGCTTGTATTGTCTACACATTTATCTTCCTTAATTACAGAAATGTTTAATGTTAATATTATATTAATGAGAGAATAAATAAATAAAATTGTTGAATATACACTTGTAATAATTCAAAAAACAATGAAATATAGAGATTCTACATTGTAATGAGAGTGGGCACCTAAACTAATAAAGCCTTGTTTACCGTACCATGGCAACGGAATGTGACCACTTCCGCCGACTAAAGTATTCATTTCACTTTAATTCGATTTATTAACTAATTAATTTAATTTTATTATTATATAAAATTTTATTATAGAAGTAATATTTTAAATATAATTTATTTTATTTATACGGTTAAATTTCAATATTAATTTATTTAGGAAAAAATATCTCATCATTAAAGTAGAAAAATTATTTCATGAGTCATTTTTATTATATTATTCATAGATCAATTAATTGAATGTATCCATTTAATTATTCTTTTCACATTATCTTTTTTATCAAGTGAATCTTCATTAGTACTTATTGCAAATTAAGTTTAAGAATTGTTTTTAGCAAGTAAAGATCCACTTAATAAAAATTAAGGTGAAAAATAATTAGATGAATACATTTAATTAATTGACCCTACGAATAACGTGCCGAAAATTACCCATGATAAAATATCTCCCGAAATTGGTTTTGAGGCAGGCAAATAAATTTATCCAAAACTTATTGCATAGTCAGGAACTACTATTTAGAGAGACGAAGGCACGTGGATGGGAAAGAGGCAATCCCCCCTGAATTTTTTTTTAATTTTGTCTCTCTATTTAAAAAATAATTTTTTTATAAATTTCTTTTACTTCTAAACATTTATATTTTGAAATATAAATAATATTTTAAAATATAATTATTTGTTTAATAAAAAATTAAGTATTCATAAAGCGGTCATCATACTTAATTAAATATAAAAAATAGTTAAAATTTATATAATCTAGTTACGAATGGGTCATAAGGTTATAATTAAAATTTTGATTATATTTTAGTTTTTCAAAATACTTTTTTATTAAAAATTAATTTTTCTATATTTGTTATTAAAGTTTAACTTTCTTTGGTTTTTATTATTTATGGTTTTTTCTTAAAATTTATTTTTTAATGTTATTATCAGTATTCTACTCTTAAAATTTAGTTTTCCGATATTTATTATTAGGAACCAAAATCTCATGGTTGGACTTGTTCATTATTATAATCTAATTTGTAATTGATGTGATAAGTAAAGTTTTGAATTTAAGACTTATATATGTAAAAAAATCATTTAATAAAATTAAATATATAACATAATTTAATTCGATTTAATCAAGACAAGACATTAAAAAAATATTTATTTTTAAAACATAATGAACGACTATATCTTCAACAGTTCCTTGTTAAATGTTAAAAATAACGACTCTATTTGTATATGAAAATAACATCTGAGAGCGCATTTAGAAGCCTCCGGAGTAGGATGGTATTATAATTCAAATTTGATTCAAATTTTATTTGATCTAAAGAAAAAATTCGATCTAAATCTGATTAAAAAAGTTTGAATTCGGATTTGAAAAAAAGGTTCGAGTCTTAAGAGGAGGTAGATTGGATATGGATATTATCATGATCCGATCCGAATTTAATTAGAATTCATATCCGATATGAGTCTGATCCATATATAAATTCAAATAAAATTATTTAAAATTCTTAGATTAAAAATATTAATTAAGTTTATGTACGATAAATATTTTAGATGATTAATAGCTTCTACAATTCTATTTATATTTTTCTTTTATTTTATAGATTTTTGTTGAACTTTAGCGAAACAATGAAAGTTTGATGGTTAAAAACTTTTTTACTATATCAAATGTTTATGGTTGGATATTTTAATTTTATTTTTAATTTTTTATTAGATTCTAATATTTATTAGATATTTTATTATTGTTAATTCAGAAAGTAGTTATTCTAGTAGATTAATAAGAAAATAGTAGTATATGTAAGGATAATTTATTTGTTGTTGATTTTTTAATTACAATTTGAGTTGTTATTTTAATTTGTTTTATATTGGATTGTAAAATTTGTTGAGATTTACTTATGCTGTTAATCTAAATATATTTGTTTGATAATTTTTTTAATTTAAAGATATTTATTTGAGTTGCTATTTTTTTTTTAAAAATCCGATTATTAATTGAATTGAACTTGAATTTTATAAAGTTTAATCCAAATTTAATATATTATTATCCCTAATCCGGAGCAGACATCTTCGGTTAATCGTTAACAAAAAAAATCTCTATCTTTTCCCATACAAATTAAAATTTCTATCATGAACGAACATAGAGTTTTAATATAATTTTTTATATTTAATAAAATAATATAAAAATTAAAAATTTAATAATGATAATTAGATTCCTAATATAAAATAAATAAATAAATAAAATTAAACTATATATTATATCTCTATCAAACACTTGCAAAAAAATTATCTACAAAAAATCTCATCTCTAAGATGAGTGTCTTTGAAGACAGTTAGGCCTATAAATGAATCGAACGAAGACGAATAAACGTGTGTTTATATTCGTTTGTTTAATATTAACCAAATAAATGAATAAACACAAGCATAAATAAATATAAATAATTATGTTCGCGTCCGTTCATTAAGAAATGTAGCTTATTTATATTTGTTCATGTTCGTTCGTTAACATGATAAACAAACATAAATTAACATATAGAATATGTTAAATATTTAATGTTTTGAGATAAGTTGATTAATTCAATTAATTAACCAATTTTAAATTGAACTAATTGATAATTGAAATTTTAAAAAACTTTTAATCATTAGTTGAAACATAAAATTATTTAATAAATTAACCAATTTTATTTTGATTCAGTCAGTTAATTTAGTTTAACCCAACAATAAACACCCTTAGACACATATAAACAAATTTAAGTGAACATAAATGAATGAACATAAATGAACGAACATAACCGAATAGATTACCAAATGTTCACGAATATGAATGATCAAACAAAATCTTTGTTCGCATTCATTATTTTTTACAGAATAATAAATAGTTTGTTTAATATTTGATATATTTACGACCTTAGAGACATCATCACCACATTGTATTCCGTTGTTTTCCTTCGAAGGCTTACCTTCGTAGATCTATGAAGCCCTCAGAGCCTACAAGCCTTAGGGATCCACAATCCCTCGCGGCAGAACCTCTGGAACTCCTAACCTCTGCACCATCATTTTTGTATTATGCTTCATGTACCACGGGTTTGAACGCTCTAACGCCTCCGAATTTATTAACCCTGGAGTCTCTCCTCCAAACGTTTCTTGCACTCTATCAATGTGTTGCGATAAGATAATCATTAAATATGATTAAGCATTAATTTAATGGTAGAATTTATATTGAATTTTGTGTCAAAGCGAAAGCCTAAGACTAGTTTTTATTATAATTAAATTACTTTCTTTATTTTATTCTCTTTAATCATTTAGTTTCATTATATTCAACAACACCCCTTTTACTTAAAACATCATTCAATATTCTTGAATCACCAATCAAACAAACGTAATCAGGAAGTTTCTAGTCCCTGTGGGATCGACCCTTACTTCTCCTTTACTATATTTAATTTCCTATTATTTATTTAAGAATAAAAAATTTATTTTTGATACTACACGATGTGTGATAATATCAAAATTCAAAATTTTAACCTAAATAATTTAGTACCTCATTCCATTAAATTGATTGGTTTTTATTATAATTCTATTCTTTTTATCGCTTTACGCAATATATAATAATAATAATAATAATAATAATAATAATAATAATAATCTTCTTGAAGAGTTGAACCAATTAGACACTCGTTCGTAAACTATTTTAATCCATATCTATGAACCGTTGTTTAGCTTAATCTAGTATTTAATCGCACCAAAAAAAGAAGCATGGCAATGAATTTGACGTGTAGATCGTTGCTTTCTGTTCCATGTTGTTGAACTACTCTTTTTCCTAGTCAAGTTTCGCTATTGTGAATAAATATAATAAAAGGAGAAAGAAAACAACAATTTGGGCATGATCCATACCTAACTACAATTTTATAATTGGGTTAATTTTAGTCTAAGTTATGGAAAAAATATTTAAATTTATTTCTTGTTCTGCATGAAAAAGGGATTATGTTCCGATGGAAAAAATTTGAAGTTTTAAATGTTTTTTTAATCGTTAGAAGAGTAAAATAAATGATTGAGATTAACATCAAAAAATATTAAGATTGTTATTTTAAAAAATTAAAAAATTAATTTTATTTATTTTATTTATCCAACAATTCAAAAGATACGTAACTCATAATTTTATCTTATAATTTTAATCTATCTATCTATCTATCTATCTTTCTTCAGCTTCTTCTTGAATCCATCGCCTAAAACTTGTAGCCTTTTAGGTTATATATTTGATGGATAGTTCCATCGTTATTTTATTAGTTAAGAGTTAATAGCACGCACATCCTCAAACAATAATTATTATTTTAAATTGATTCTTATTTTTTAATGTTTTAATTTATTTTTAAACTATAATTCTCAATCGAAATTGGTTCTTAAAATTTTAAATATTTTAATTTTATCTTAAACTACAATTCTCATTCTAAATTAATCCTAAACTTTTGAATATTTTAATTTTATCTCAAAATTATTAGTATATGTTTATCATATCCCATGTTAAAAAGACCATTATAAAAAATGTTGGTTGCATGTAAATATTGATGTGAATTATGTAATATTATGATATAGTATAAACAATAACTTGAGGTAGAAATTGAAACATTCAAATATTTAAGGATTAATTTAAAATGAGAGTCATAATTTAAGGATAAAATTGAAATATTTAAAAAATTTAATGACTGATTTAAAACTAAAGTCATAATTTAAAGATAAATAAAAATATTTAAAAATTTAAGGATCAACCAAATTCTACTAATGGATTATTCACTAAAAATTAAAGAAATCAGGATATAAGTATTTATTTTTTTTAATAGTCTAAAGGTAATTATAAGTACAAGTTACTTTTTCTTCAAATGTTACTAAATGGTCCTTGTCATTAGATGGACCATTTTATAATTAAATTAAAGGTTTATTGGTCATTTTATAACTTTTAAAACTCCAATGACCAAAATGTCAATTTTACATAGTTTAGTTATCTATAGTGTACTGTACCCTTTATTAAATTAAGTTTGGACTTAAAACAATGCACCGAATTTTCGGGATTAATGAAATTGAGACATGAAAAAGGATTTGGTTTCCAAAGCCCCAAATGCTCTTTTTTATTTTATTTTTATTTTGTAATATAATCTCATAATTTAAGGATAAAATTGAAATATTTAAAAAATTTAATGACTGATTTAAAACTAAAGTCATAATTTAAAGATAAATAAAAATATTTAAAAATTTAAGGATCAACCAAATTCTACTAATGGATTATTCACTAAAAATTAAAGAAATCAGGATATAAGTATTTATTTTTTTTAATAGTCTAAAGGTAATTATAAGTACAAGTTACTTTTTCTTCAAATGTTACTAAATGGTCCTTGTCATTAGATGGACCATTTTATAATTAAATTAAAGGTTTATTGGTCATTTTATAACTTTTAAAACTCCAATGACCAAAATGTCAATTTTACATAGTTTAGTTATCTATAGTGTACTGTACCCTTTATTAAATTAAGTTTGGACTTAAAACAATGCACCGAATTTTCGGGATTAATGAAATTGAGACATGAAAAAGGATTTGGTTTCCAAAGCCCCAAATGCTCTTTTTTATTTTATTTTTATTTTGTAATATAATCTAATTTGGAGCATCGGTTTTCTCAAATACTATTTTACCCTACGCGAAATTAGTAAATTTCATAATAAAATATAGTGTATTTATTTTAATTGAAATTAATTATTAATACTTAAATATATAATTTATTTTTCCAAGCGAATAAGTATCTATTTTATTTATTAACAAATAGGATGAAACATTAAATCTTTTATGATATATAGATGTTTTTTTTCGAACCTAATAACTTATATTATTCTCAAAACATTGTATTTAAGGTTGTAAACGAACTGAATGAACACGAACGAGGGTATGTTCATGTTCGTTCGTTTAACTTTAACCGAACAAATGAATGAACACGAACATAAACGAACACAAATTTTCTTGTTCTTGTTCATTCGTTAAGGATTGTAGCTTGTTCATGTTCGTTTATGTTTGTTCGTTTAAATGATAAACGAATGTAAACGAACGTAAATGAACAAACATAAATGAATATAAACGAACTTAAATGAATGAACATAAATGAACGTAACGAACATAAATAAACGAACATAAACGAACGAATATAAATAACATATATAATATGCTAAATATTTAATATTTTGGATTAATTCAATTAATTCAGTTAATTAACTGATTTTAAACTGAATTAATCGATAATTAAAATTAAAAAAAAAACTCTTAATTATTAGACGAAACTTAAAATTTAACTGATTAATCAATTTTGTTTTGGTTCGATCCATTAACTCGGTTTAACAAAACAATGAACACCCCTAGCCTATAACAAGGAAGTTTTTAACAAATCATAAAATAAGACTTCTCAACTCAAATAACTCAAAATTTTTTGACTCGACTTACTTGATTTAATGCTCACCCTTAGATATATGTGAATAAATTTAAACGAACATGAACGAACATAAACGAACAAATTATCGAACGTTCATGAACATAAATAAACGAACGAGCCCTTTGTTCATGTTCGTTCGTTTAATTAAACGAACGAAAAATCTTGTTCATGTTCATTCGTTTAATAAATAAATGAACATAAACGAACTTCCCGCCAAACGGTTCACGAACGATTCACCGAACGTTCAGTTCATTTACGGCTTTAATTGTATTTACTCAAAATGACAATTAAAATAACTATTAATATTTTTATAACAAAATGTTACTATTAATGCTATTTATATGAGTATATGGTAGTGGGACCAATTTTGGTGTTATCATCGATAATTAATATTTTCTTTTCTTTTATTATATCATATTTTATTATGAATAAAGTAAAATAAAAATAAGAGATACGAACAAAAACAAAAAATAAGAGATAAAGAGAAAGATTTGTATTATATTTTAAATGCAGGGGTGTGTACAACGCTTTCTTTACATTTATATTTGTAGTCATAAGATAAAAATTCTAATTCTAATAGATATTGAATCATAATAATAAAATATATTAAAATCTCATTTAATATATCGATATTTACCATAAATAAATATATTCATAATACCCCTTTTGATATCTATGAAGATAATATATCTTATTAAAATATTTTTAAAATAAAAATCCTGTAAAATATTCTTAACGAAGAAGAAATATTACACATACCGTATAAATTTTAGTTACACACCTAAGTACACATGCTTTGACATTTTTAAGGAAAAAACTTAAATACACATTTTTGTATAAATTTTAATTTACGCAAATCTTTTAGTATTAGGCGTTATACGTTTAGTTTATGATTTAAAAATTTTAAATTAAATTTCAGAATTTAATTTTATGTTTAAAAATTTTAAATTTAAATTTTATTGTATAAATACGTAGACATATTTTATACTATATATTTGCGAAAAGTTTACTTTTTAAATACACTTTTATATATTATTTCACATTTTATTCCCTCCATTTAAATTTCAGATAACATAATCATGTCATGCTAAAAATGGGGAGACATTCTTTTTTAAAATACATGGAGGATGGGTAGGACTAAATACATTTCTACTTTTGAAAAAAAAAATCTTTTTGTTCTGTTATATTATAATATTTTTTTTGTATTTTATTAGCATTTTGAATGGAAATGATTAATTTATTAAAGAAATATTCTAATGAGATGATAATTAAAGAAATTATTAAATGAAATTAACTCATTAAAATATTACTTTTTTTTCAAAAATTTTTTTTTTACATTTAATAAAGGATTGTATAATTATATTTGAAAATTATATTAAAATAATTGAATATTGTTAGATAAACTATAGATAATATATTAAATCAAATTCATCTAATAATTTTTTATTTATTTGACTTAGTTTTCAATTTCTCAACCATTTTTCTCAGCAATTAATTTAATTATTAACGGGGAAATAAATAAATCTAACGAGGGGCATAAGAGTAATAAAAAAAATATTGTTGGTGAAATCGGGAAAATGAGAAAAAACTTATATTACAAATAATAAGTTAAATTACGATGATTTTTTTATTTAGATAAGTAAAATAATTTTTTATCAAAATAAATATATAAAATATAATATTTAATTAAATTAAATATTTAAAATATATTTTTAAATTAAAATAAATACTTAAAATATTTTTTATTAAAATAAATATATATAATATTTTTAATTAAAATAAATATTTAATATTTATTATCTAAATTTTAAAAATTTTGGGTATTTATTTTAAATGTCTAAATAAAAAATTAGTACTGATATAAACAAATAAAACTGAGCGGTGGGATGAACAGAGACAGATGTACAGTATAAAAGGACTCGGTGGTCGCTTCTTCTCTCTACAAACGCACTAAACCGCTGGCAACCCCTCTCTTTTCTCTCTTTAAACTTCGTAATTATAATAATAGCAATAAATAGTATTTTTTTCTGTGTTTTTTTCCCTTCATTTCTCTTGATTTTGATACCTCCAAACGAGATTTCAAAAAGCGAGGAGAGGGAATGATAGAAGGGGAAATTCGTGGTAGATCGCAAGCTTCCGAGAGGATTTGTTGAAGATCCTAAATAACGCTAAAGTTTTCTCGAGAAAGTTTTCCGTCATTTATTCGCCATTCTGGTTTTCCGATTCAAGGTACGGACGTGAAAGTTTTAGTTGTTTTCCTTCTCATTTTGTGTATTTGATCTGCTTTTTTATAGTGGAAATGTTGATGCTCTATTTGGATGACTATTTTGTTTTAAGTATCGGTGTTGAGTAATGGTGGCGGCCATGAGAGATCTAAGATTTTTCTCGTTTCTATTTCTGTTTCATGTGTTGTTAATTGTAATTTTCTCTTGAAACGGACCCGGGAAATGTTAAAGATCGTCGATAGATGTTCAGCTGTGCATAGGAAAGCTGAAACGTGTTCATGATTTGCTTGCTATTTTTCTAATTCATTTTCCTTCATTTTAAACTTTTAGATCAGCTTTGTTTTTTTTTCTCCCTCGTTACGTTTCCTTTTGGCGACATATCTTTCGTCAATAATTAGGAGTTTTTGTCATTCGCAGTGTCTTTTTCTGTTAAATTACCTTGTTTACAGTATAGTTTCGTTTTAGCCTCTGTTAAATCCTTCCTTTCTAAGCAGATTTCCAGGAATGAAGAATTATTTTGATTACTTTTTAATTTTTTTCTCTGTTAACGGTTCATTTATGGCGAAAACTAAAAGTATGCTGAGCTGTTTTTTTTTAATATTGGATATATAATTTCATAGCCAAATTTTAATGATTTTGTGATTATCGAAGTTTGTTAACGCGTTTATTGGAAATATTCTGATTCTTTATCATGTATGAAACAGTTGGGGATGCATCAGCTTCCTTTCTAAGAAGCTTGATTCCGAAAGAGGGAATTTTAGTGGATAAATAGTCGTTTTTAATTTCCAAAATCATGGTTGCCACTGCTGTTACTTCCTCGTTCTTTCCCGTTACTTCTTCTCCGGACTCCTCTGACTCGAAAAACAAGAAGTTTGGAAGTGGATCTAACCTTGGAGGTATCAAGTTGAAACAATCCGCTTCCTCCGGAAGTTTGCAAGTCAAGGCAAATGCACAGGCCCCTCCTAAGATAAATGGTACCCCTGTTGTGACTTCTCCGGTTGAAAGTTTCAAGAATGAAGATGGTGTGAGTTCCCCTCCTGCCCGGACATTTATCAATCAGTTACCTGATTGGAGCATGCTTCTTGCTGCTATCACAACCATGTTCCTAGCTGCTGAGAAACAGTGGATGATGCTTGATTGGAAACCGAGGCGGTCTGACATGCTCATTGATCCTTTCGGTATTGGGAGGATTGTTCAGGATGGTCTGGTTTTCCGACAAAACTTTGCAATTAGGTCTTATGAGATAGGAGCCGATGGTACAGCATCCATAGAGACTCTAATGAATCATTTGCAGGTTCACCAGCAGTTGATTGGATACAGTGTTTGAACAAATTATTTTAGGAACCAGAATTTATAATTACTTACTTTCCCTGTGGATATGTTGCATAAGCTTTTTTTTTTAATAATTAATATTACGTGCAGGAAACCGCTATTAATCATTGTAAAAGTGCTGGGCTGCTTGGAGAAGGTTTTGGTGCAACACCTGAGATGTGCAAGAAGAACTTAATATGGGTGGTTACTCGGATGCAGGTTGCGTTCGATCGGTATCCTACTTGGTAAGACATACTTTCTTGCTCGTGGTTTGCTCTTATAGCAAAAACTCATGATATGTCCACTTATGTTGTTCTCATGTGGTTATGGTTTTATACGCCGATCATCATGATGCTATGTTGAGTTTTTGAATTCCATCAAAAAATGCTTCATTTTCGCTGACTTATTTTCTGTCTTGCAGGGGTGATGTTGTTCAAGTAGACACTTGGGCCAGTGCATCGGGAAAGAATGGCATGCGAAGGGATTGGCTTGTCAGTGACAGTAAAACTGGTGAAATCTTAACAAGAGCCACGAGGTAGGACATTCAATTATGTGTTCTTTCGTGGAAACTATTCACAATTTGTCTAGCATTTTAATATATTTTATTAGAATAAATGTCCTTTTTCATGTGCCTTTATACATTATGGAATGGTGATTCGGGACTGACATACCTATGTTCCTTTCGATCTGATTCTGGTTTTGGTGATATGCAGTGTGTGGGTGATGATGAATAAAGTGACTAGAAGGCTATCTAAAATTCCAGAAGAGGTCCGAGGAGAAATAGAACCATTTTTTATGAACTCTAATCCTGTTGTGGCTGAAGATAGCCGGAAATTAGTGAAACTCGATGAGAGCACGACTGAATACGTGCGTAAAGGTTTAACTGTAAGTCCTTGATGTTCTTCTGTTGTCACTCGTAAGTGTATTTCTCACTTGCTGCATTCTTACACGCAGTACTTTTAACTTTTCAGCCTAGATGGAGTGACTTGGATGTCAACCAGCATGTCAATAATGTGAAATACATTGGCTGGATCCTTGAGGTAGACTCAATCTAGTAAACATTAAACTGATTTTTCATTTCGATTCACTGCGTTTTAACCGCAATGTAAACATTAAACTGGTTGCAGAGTGCTCCTTTGGCGGTGTTGGAGAGTCACGAACTTTCTTCCATGACACTGGAGTACAGGAGGGAGTGTGGGAGGGACAGCGTGCTACAGTCGCTAACAACCCTGTCGGACTCCGGTGTGGGTGACTTGGTGAATGTGGATGAAATAGAGTGCCAGCACTTGCTCCGACTCGAGGAAGGGTCGGAGATTGTGAGAGGGAGGACTCAGTGGAGGCCCAAGCATGCCAAAAGTTTTGGCAGTGTGGGTAACATTCCAGCGGAAGGCGCATAAGTTGTGTCTAATCTCATTGCAGTGTGTCACAATGATTAATGTGTAGAATCTAATCTTGTTCTATGGATATATATGTTCTTTATAATATATATTCCTTTGATTCCTGTTGAGAAATAATAATAAAAGAGGTTGTAATCTTCAATGTAATTAGTTATTGCCTTAATTCTGATTATCTAATTCTCTTTCAAAATTGGAAGACACGTGGAATGGAATAACGAGGGATTATTCTTTCGTTCCTTCTTTAAACCTTAAATTTTAATCAAAACCTCTAAATTTTAAAACACGAATACTATAACCCCTAAATATTAAATATCAAATAAAATTTTTAAACATTAAATTTAAGGTGTGTGTATGAAATTATTACCTTTTATTATGAAAAAAATATCTCGTACATTAGTGATAAAAAAATTATAAGTATTTTTTAAAACAAACTAATAGTGATTATAATAGTATTTGTTTTAGAAGATAATCTCTTTCATTATTTGATATTGATCGCTCAATCACTCTGCTCGAACCCGTGATCTCTAAAAACAACAATCGTTCCTTTAACCACTTAAATTAAAAAGCTCGTACAAAATTATAAGTGTTTTAGTATAACACAACCCTTTCTGATTTAATAAAAAATCAGATTGAAAAACATTATTAATGACATATACAATATTTAATGACAAAAATACGATGATTCAATGTTTTAATGACAAAAATACGATGCAATGATAGCCAAAAATCACTACAAAATCAAATTCATTTTAGGGGTCGGGCCATCCCATGTAATTTATACAAATTTAAAGATTAATTTATAATTTATAATTTTGAGCCTTTATCGATAATTATTCTTATCAATGTGTAATTCATGTAAATATGTATATCAATTTTGCAACAAATTTAAAACTCATTTATCCATTCAATTAACCTTTATAAAGTTTAGTGAACTAATTGCATGATTTTGAATTTTAATCCACTTATATCGATATTAGTATTCGAAAGAACATACCGATACACTTCTTCAATGATCTTTATTTCAGTTCAGGTTGGTGTACTCGTACCGGTACGATACTAAGTTGTATTGAAATGCTATGCATGAAGTAAATTGTATCAAATTTCAGTAGTGATTTATTGTACCGAAACGGTCTAATCCGTATCGTTACAAAGCCTTGATGCTTAAGGGAGATTGACATAGTCCCTAATCATACGGGTATCTTATTCATTTTAAGAATTCTAGTGACCAATATGTATACTAATATACCTCATACCCTAACGAAGGCTAATAATGTACACACATACTAATAAGTCATCACTCTTATCAATACGTTTTAGGGTAAACTACTCCAGTGACCACCCAACTATTTGGGGATACCTATTTTGGTCACCCAACTAACGAACTCGTCAATCAGGCCACCAAACTTTAAAACCCTACCTATTTGAGTCACCGTCGTTAAAATTTTAACAGAAAAGTTAACGGTGATGACGTGGCAGTTAATGGTGGTGACATGGACGTTAATTAAAATCTGTAAAATTACACATTTAATCCCTCTAATTTATCTATAATTTTAATTTTAATCCTAAATTTAAATTAATAAATAAAATTAATCACCTAATCGATTGATGACACGTCCAATTAGGTGGTGACACGTGTTACCACTTGGTTGGTGAGAGATAAGAGGATGAAATAAAACATGGACAAGTGAAAATACTAGGATTTGAACCCATCACCTTCAGGCATGAAATCCAACACTGAAACCAACAAACTAAAGCTAACTTTAAGTCATATTTCGCAACACATTTTATTTAACTTTGAATCAGGCTAAAGCCTGATGGTTTGGGCGTTGGGAATGTTTGTGTCACGAATAAATATAACATTCAAATCAAATTTATTAAATATTTAATATACGAATGTTAAATAATAGTTAAAATATTATAATTTGATTCGAATATTTAAAATATCAAATTTCACATTCGTATATTAAATATCTAATAAATTTGATTCAAATATTAAATTAACGAATATTTAAAATATTAAAATATTAAATCACAATATATAAATATTTAATATTGAAATTAAAATATTCAATTATTTTAATATTTGAATCAAAATATCTAATAAATTTGATATTTTAAATATTCGAATCAAATTAACATTAAACAATAATTAAAATATTAGATATTTTAAATACGAATGCTAAATATTAAATATTTAAATATTTTAATTCGAATATAAATCGACTTTAAATCCCGTTAATTCCAGCTTATATTCTTTAATGTGATTTCCAGCAAAGTAATCTTTAAATAAAATGTGTTGCGAAATATAAATCAAAATTGGCTTTAGCTCGTTGGTTTTAGCATTGGATTTCATATATGAATGTCATGTGTTCAAATCCTAGCCATCTCAAATGTCCACATTTTTATTTCATCCTCTTATCTCTCACCAACTCGGTAGTGACACGTGTCACCACCGGATTGGGTGATTAATTTAATTTATTAATTTAAATTTAGGATTAAATTAAAATAATAAATAAATTAGAAGGATTAAATGTGTAATTTTGTAGATTTTATTTAACTGCCATGTCATCACCGTTAACTTTTCTGTTAGAATTTTAACGGCGGTAACTTAAATAGGTAGGGTTTCAAAGATGGATGGCATGATTGACGAGTTCTTTAGTTGGATGACCAAAATAAGTATCCCCAATTAGTTGGGTGGTCACTGAGGTAGTTTACCCTACGTTTTATTTTGTAATGATATTTTTATTTAATTTTTATATTCGTCTGATAAAATTAACGATGTCAATGACAGTTAAATTTTAATTTTACGGGTAATATGCTAATACACAATTCTTAATGCGTGTCAATTTTCATGGCATTTAAAGTTTGTTTACTTCTATGTTTAACCCTTTAGGAGCCTATAATGTCATCATAAGATAAATTTCAACGTACAAACATGCCATATTATGCTATATATCTTTAGTCACATTGGTTATTATGATAGAATTTTAATGATTAATTTTATGGTTTATGTAATTTAAAGTCGACAATTTCGATGTATGTTCCCATAGTGATGATTAACGGTGATTAAAAATCGAAATTAAAGGAGAAATTTTTTTTCCTTCCGCTCCTTATTAAACGTAGAAAATTAAAGGGTCAATTTAAAGTTTGTGAGAAAATAAAAGGGTCAAACTAATCATTTGACCATTACCTAAATTAATTTAATTAATTAATTTAGTAATTTAAATTTGACCATTACCAAAGAGAAAAACTTTTTTTTTCAGTGTTCATCTTCTTCTCACGACAGAATAGAAAATTTTCTCTGATCAAGTCCTACATCATCAAGGACGAAGAAAAGCGAAAAGGAGAAGGAGGGAAATCACATTCAAGAGAAAGAACAATGAAAAACAATGATTTTTTTCCTTTCTTTTCTGTTTAGCATTAAATTTAGATTAACGTGCCCATAAATCTATTAACGTTAAATTGTTTGTCCGCATTACAATATATTCATGCTTATAGTTTTAAGAAAATTCTAACAATTGATATCGAGCTAGGTTTATGGGTTTCACATTATTTACTGAAAGTTGTGATTTTTTAAAGAAGTCTGTTAGTCACTAAAGTGGCATGACTTGTACTTGTAGGATTAAATCGCATTTTACAGTAACATAATTGTTCATGAATAAAGACGATCAAAACTGTAATTAAAATTTTTATACTAGAAAACAATTTGGTTGTCAATTACAACAATGATCTGAATTAATTAAAATTTTTATACTAAAAAACAATTTGTTTGTCGATTGCAGTATTGATGTGAATTTCCTCAGTAAATGCATATATATGTAAGGAACATGAAAAATTAAATTAGTTTTTTATACATGAAAATTGAGAAGAATAAATTGAAAGAAACTAACAAACACGTACAATACAAAGGGTGATTTTTTCCAGTTTTAATCACGGCCATGGAAAACACCTCGCGTCAAAGTGTATGAGAACCGTGAACTATACTTGAAGCAAATTGTTCTGGTTACAAAGGTTCCAATCCGGATCCTATGACTTAGCCAAACCACCTTCACCAAATGTAACGGAATCAGAATATGAACACGTATATGAATCTTGAATCAAGCTTGAATCAAAGCTAATGACAATGAAGGAATGGACAATTATGATCATAAATAATCAGTTCCATGAGGTAACCTAAAGGTAGACCGTACTGTTATATATGAAAAATCATAGTTACAAACTAACTAGTTTAAGTACTGTATAAGAATATCCAAAGATATCTTGTATACTTGTTTTAAACAAGTTTAATAATCTGCTGCATGGGAATTATTTTTGATGCAAATAATATCATTGTTTATGTTTAGGAATCATCCAAAGATGAACTTAAATATAATGTTACAGTTTATGTTTGAGTTTATTAACTTTACTCAAAGTGTTTAATGAGTGAGTTAATTACGTTTGCAACAGAAATGAAAATTGCAGGTGGTATTGAGGCAATCAGATTTAACTGACTCAACTATGTTGAATGGTATGAATATGTCAATTTCCATGTTGGTATTTATGGACTTCGAGAAGAATTGGTTAATGACAAACCATCAGAGCTGACAGAGGGTAGCTCTCAAGCTAATAAGGATTATTATACAACTTAGGAAGATGCGAACAATACTCTGCTGAGCTTCATGAAGATGACTATGGATTCTACCATATGGGCATCAATGCCCACCACCAATGTGGCGAAAGAATTCGTGCAACAACTTAAGGAATATGCTAGCACTAAAGGTGCAAGTAAGACTATGGCTAGCACATTGATGGTAGAGCTAACAACTAAGAAATTTGATTGGAGTAAGTCGATGCATGACCATATCACTAACATGGTTAATTTATCAGCAAAATTAAAGAAAATGAAAGTAGAGTCAGCGAGGAATGGATGGTAGAAATGATCATCAACTCGCTTCTGACTGATTTTGAGTCTTTTGTGGTTAGTTACAACAACCTCGAAAAGTCTTGGAATTTTATCAATAGAGCTACAAAACTGCTTGAATTAATAACATTGACATATGTGGCCCATTTGATGTTGCATCTTGGAATGGTGAAAGGTATTTTATCACTTTTATAGACGACTATTCTAGGTATTATTATTTATATCTATTGTCTTAAAAGTCTCAAGCAGTGAATGTTTTGGAAACTTTTATCACTGAAGTTGAAAGACAAATAGATCGAAAGGTTAAGGTAGTCAAATCTGATAGAGATGATGAATATTATGGCAGGACAACTAAAGGTGGACAATGTCCTGGTCCTTGCGAGATTCTTTGAAAGGCATATGTGCACAATACACAATGCCTGGTACACTACAACAAAATGATGTAGATGAAAGACGAAATCGTACTCTCATGGATATGGTTAGTAGTATGTTGTGTAACAGTTTTATACCTACCTCTTTGTGGATGTACGTATTACAAACAACTGCGTATTTACTCAATAGGGTTCCGAGTAAGTAAGTTTTTAAGACTCCTTATGAACTGTGGACAAAAAGGAAACCCAATTTGAGCACTTACACATTTTGGGATGCCCAGTGGAAGTGAGAGTGTATAATCCATATGAAAGAAAACTGGATTCTAGTACTGTTAGAGGATTCTTCTTAGGATATCCAGAAAAATCAAAGGGGTACAAATTCTGTTGTCTTAACCATAAAATGAGAATAATTGAGTCTGAAAATGCTCGTTTCATTGAGAATGAAGGAGTCGTTGGTACTGATAAAACACGAAAAGTGGATATTAAAGAGACTGTGGTAGAACAGACAATACCAAAGTCTACGACTGTTCTTGTAATTCCTACTATAGCGACGCTTTCAAATCGATAAGTAAAGAAAAGGCCACTAGAGGAAGAGTTTGAAAAATTAACAATTAGGTTTAAAAATCGGGGGAATTCTAAATTTTTGGAAATTAGGTTTAAAATCGAAATTTTAGAAAAAAAGGAATTTTCCCCTTTCAAAAATTCTAAGGTTAAAAATAGACTTAAGATTTGGGAAATTTTAACCCTAAATTGGAAATCTAGGGTCTTAAAAGGGAATTTGGGATTTAGGTTTAAAGTTGAAAAATTAGGGTTTTTAAAAAGATTTGAAGATTCATTGGAAAATAATTTTGAAAACAAATTAAAAATGTTGGAAACAATTTGACAATTAATTGAAAATTTATTTAAAAACAAAGGGAGTCACCACAGGTCACTTTGGTAGACCGGACACCGTTACAACCAGAGATTTAAAATAAAAAGGGTTCGGGAGTCGGTTACGGTTAAAATAGGGATGACATTTGAACCGCCCAAAATTGGTACCTTTAACAAAACTTATCACTTAATTAATTTGGGAGTTTCCGATTTGAGGTGGTATTAAATCGACTATTTATTTAAAAATTCGGGTGTATTTTAACGCCTCTTTACTCGAAGATAAACGTATACACCACCACCACTTCGTTTGGTGTTGGGCTCGCTACGACCGAGTAGAGTAATAATTAATTCATTAATTAATGTGTTGGTTGTAAATTCGATTCGTAGAACGCATATAAAAATAAAAACAACATAATAAAAAGAAAAGTAAATAAATCGTACAACAAATAAATGAACAATACAAAGCATATGAGTAAATGAAACATCCATAACAAAATAAAATGCATGCATAAAATAAATTAAACAAAGACGCGAAAGTTAAGTATTACTGGAAAAGGGTCAAATTAGAACAAAAACTGAAATTTCAGATATTGAACAAAAATGAAAATAATTTAGAGACTTAAAATTAATGACCAAAATAGGAAGCAATGAACAAAAAAGGGGTAAAATAAAGAAAACGATTTTTAATCTTAACTAATGACCAAATTAAAAACATTTGAAAACCACCAGGTCCTCGCTAGGTTATTATGAAACCAGTGAGGACCGAAAATGGAGCCCAGGAGGGCGGAGGGATCATCTAAAAGTTTAACCACAAATGAAATGGTGATTACAGTCCAAAATGTGACCAAAATGAAAAACGTTTCGAAATTTTAGGGACTCGAGGTGCGAAAGGGGCGACACGGAGGGGTTTAAAATGTTATTACCCCGCTTTTAAAACGAAGGGCTTAGTATAAAGGTTAAACAGATATAAAAAAGCTCTTTTCTCATTTTCTTACGAAACCGAAAGAAACAAAGCCTCTATTCTCTCCAACTCTTCATCCATTTTCCAGAAACATTAAGAACTTGTTGATGTTCTTCTGGGAAATGGAGAAAAATGAAGAATAAGCCTCATAAACCCAGCTTTCGGTGACCACTTACGGTGGCCGGTCGACCAAAACCAAACCGAAAAAGAAAAACCTTTTCTAATAACCTCCCCAGATCAAAAGGAAAACAAGGAAAAATTTTGTTTCTCTCGATTCGTGCAGAGCTCACCACTCAAGACCCTAAAAGAGATCCAAAGGCTTGTTACCGATGTCGTTCGAGAGAAGAAAGAGAAGATGAACCGCCCCACTCGAGCTCACCATCCACGATTTCCAGAGAAGAAATCGGAGGGGATTATTGCTCGGAGTAAAGTCGTCGTTCCAGACAAACAAAGGTAAAAAAAACTTCATTTTTTCTACATGCATGCGAAAGAAAAAAAGGCTACCTTTTTTCTCTAAAACTCTATTGTATTTTTTCCGAATGAATTTACAATCGTTAGGGCTTGTTTTTATATCCCTCTGATTACATGAAAATAAAAATCAAAACTTTTTGGCTTTGAAGGTCTTTTTTGTTGTATTCATGTGCCTTCTTGATATTGTCGATTGGTCTGCTATAATCCTCTGATCATTGCTATTTTTGGATCATCCTTTTGATAATCTGCAGTATCTTTGTTTTGACGAATTTGGTTTATTTTCGTGCGAGATGCCTAATTGGAGGAAGTTGTTGGTGACTTGGACGAGCGGATGATCGTTGAATTCGTTGGCGGCGATGACGATCATCTTTATCGGAGCGTATGGTGGCCGGAGTATCTGAAACGTTTGCTGGGACTCGAAGCGTTTGGCTTGTGGGTTGCACGCGCGCGTGGGAGGAGCTCAAAGGGCGCGCGTGCGGAGCGTGAGGCTCTAGAAGATCCGTGACCGTTAGATCTGATTTGGATCTAACGATCGTAAATGGGCTGCGCAAGGGAAACAAATGAGAGATTAGGGTTTTGGTTCGTAATCAGGCTTAAAGATATGGGCTGCTAAAATTTAAACGTGGGTTGTTATTATTTTTAATGGGTTTTATTATTTAATTCGGGCTTATCATTATTTGGACTTGTAATATTAGTATTTGAACTGATAAATAAAACATTTGGGCTTAATTATTTGTTGGGTTATTATTTCATTATGCTTTATATAAAACCAATAATAATAATATAATTAAAAACAAATATAATAATAAGTAGTAATAATAAAATAATAAAAACATTTGAACAATGATAATTAAAAAATAGAACTTAAATGATAAAAACCTAAATAATAATCGGTGGGGAAAAACAAAACGTAGTAACATGTTTAATTTATATACACAATTTTAAAATAAAAGAATAGTAAAATAATACCTATAATATTTTTTTTATTTAATTGACATATATATTTATAATAGGAACAATAGGAACAAAACCTAATATCTATTTTTTTACAAAATTAGAGGAAAAGGAAAATAAATATATGTTTGGAATATTTTTTTGATTTTTGATTTTGATTTGATTTTTTTTGATTTTTAAATAATTACAAGCCCATTATTCTAATACGACAAGAATTTAAACCCGATTTTAATACTCCTGATAAAATTAGTGATTACAACTGCCCCTCTTTGCTTATCATTGTAAAAAAATGATGAAGCAAAGACAATAAACACTAATTTTATCCGACTTCCCTGTTTGAAGATGCTCTGATTTCTGATCATTACAACATCTGACGGTCCCTCGCTTTGAGTGTATACCGTAATAGACGACCCCTCTCTTTGAGCGTATGTCGTGATAGATGACCCCTCTCTTTGAGCGTATGTCATGTTGAATGGTCCCTCTCTTCGAGCATATACCGTGGTGGACAATCCATCTCTTCGAGCGTATGTCGCGATGTATGACCCCTCTCTTCGAGTGTATGTCATAGTGAACGGCCCCCCTCTTCGAGCATATACCATGATGGACGAACCCTCTCTTCGAGCGTATGTCGCGATGGATGACCCCTCTCTTCGAGCATATGTCATGGTGAACGGTCCCTCTCTTCGAGCATATACCGTGACGGACGACCCCTCTCTTTGAGCGCATGTCATAATGAACGGTCCCCGTCTTCGAGCATATACCGTGATGGACGACCCCTCTCTTCGAGCGTATGTCACGATGGATGACCCCTCTCTTCGAGCATATGTCATGATGAACGGTCCCTCTCTTCGAGCATATACCGTGATGGAAGACCCCTCTCTTCGAGCGTATATCGCAATGGATGATCCCTATCTTAGAGCGTATACCGTGGCTTGGTTTGTTCTTGAAATTATTTCTTATCTTCTTTCCTATAAATATGCATATAATGCAAAATGATGTGGATTAGCATGCCCATATTCTATATGATGCATGCTTGGAGTAAAAGAACGAAGACAGCTTGAATGTTCCTCGTCTTGTCTCTTTAATTCCGGCTTTCCTTTGTGAACCACCCCTCTGTTAGGACTCAAGCTGTAGTTATCAAAAGTTTATTTTTCACAACGATGCCCCTGAAATTGCTCCTTTCAAAGCGCCTTTTTATAGGTTTTCACTTTGACAGTCCCTTTTCTCCCCTTTTTTTCATTATTATTTTTATTATTATTCTCTTCTTTTCTTTTTTTTTTCTCTTTTCTCATTTTTATTTTTCCCTTCGTTTTCTTTTTCTTTTTCTTTTTTTCTCTCCTTTACTATTTAGGCACCCCTTTTGGGTTTTCACCTTGTAAGTTTCAGCTCTCTGCTATCTCCGCTAGTTTTTGTAAACTTGTTTGGATTTCGCTTCTCACTTACTCGTAGTTGATAGGATGAGTCCTAGCAATGCCTGAAAATTCTTTTCTTATTGATGTTCCTTGTTAATTCACTTATGAATATGCAGGAAAGAAGTAAATATAATGTACTAAGAATATTTAATATAACTATTTTCATTATATTTCAAAAAAGTTATGGCAAACATGAAACATGTAAGAAGGAAAAAAAGGATTAAACTCGAGACAGAATCTACGATATCAAGGGTATGAATGATACTGGAACTCATCGACCGCAGAGAAGATCTTGTTACTCATCTTGACGCAGTAGCCTTTGAAAAGTGTCGACGGGGTGACAGGCTTTGCAAATATTTGAACCGCCCTTTCGGGTTTTCAACTCAAAATCCCCTTTGGTTCTAAGGTGCCCTTATCGAGTTTTCACCTTAAACCCTCTTTTTCTTTTTTTTTCCTTTTTTTGTTTTGTTTCTCTTTTTTTATTTCTTTCTTTGTTTTTTTTCTATTTCTTTTTTTCCTTATTATTTTTTCTTCTTTTCTCCTGGACTCAAGCGTAATATTTCTTGATGGATTCGAAGTTCACAAGATTGCTTATCTCACTCCCGTCCGTTTCTGTTAGGATGACAGCTCTCCCTGAAAAGACCTTCTTTACAACATACGACCCTTCCCAGTTGGGCATCCACTTTCCTCGAAAATCCTTTTGAATAGGTAGGATCTTTTTAAGCACCATGTCTCCCTCTTTAAATTCTCGGGGCTTGACCTTCTTATTGTAGGCTCGCATCATTCTTTTCTGATACATCTGGCCATGAAAAATGGCGTTCAATCTCTTTTCTTCTACCAGATTCAATTGGTCGAACCTAGCTTGTATCCATTCAGCGTCTTCCAACTTCGATTCGCTCAGTATTCGGAGAGAAGGTATTTCAACTTCGAGAGGTAAAACCGCTTTCATACCATAAACCAATGAGTATGGGGTTTCCCCGGACGAGGTCCGCACTAAGGTTCGGTAAACAAATAATGCGAAGGGTAGCTTCTCATGCCAATCTTTAAAGGTGTTTGTAGTCTTTGCTATTATCTTTTTGATGTTTTTATTAGCTGCCTCTACTGCCCCATTCATCTTAGGGCGATACATAGTGGAATTGTGGTGCGTAATCTTGAATTGCTCGCACACTTATGAGTTCATTTTGTTGTTCAGATTTGTGGCATTATCAGTGATGATCCTCTCTAGTAGACCATAACGACTGTCGCGTGTCAAAAGTGCGCAATTAGTGCAAGTGAACACATCGCAAGTAATAAAGTGATAAGTATTATCGTGTATCGTCTCCACAGGGATTGGTATACTTAATATGACTTCTTCGTCTTCTTGTTTTGTAAAAAGGAGTAAAATAAAAACACAGGTAATTGTGGTTTCGATGAAACTAAATAAATTGAAATAAAGAAAACTAAAAATAAAGATGAAGTCTGATTAATAGAGAGAGGTCAGGATGCAGTTGCGTTGTATTGTGGATTTGATTGACTTGTCTCTGTCCAATGCAATTGTATATCAATGCCTCAGCAGTACTGCAGATTACTGCCTTGGCAGCGACGATACTTGTTCGCCGCGGCAATCCCTTGCTCGTGGGTGGACTTTACCAAAGTTCGACAAAGTGTCCTTGGATGACTCCGCTTATCCCTAAGTCGAAGTACTGTTGATGACTAGTCCTTGATGATACCTCCCAGCGTGAACCAATTATACTCACCAACCAATCTCACACTTCTTTTAGCCGCTGAAACTCTTAACCTATCCCTAGGCCGAGTTAGTATTTCGCGATTGAAACACCGTACTTATCCCTTTCGTGAATCTAACTCTTCCGAATCTAGATAAATGGATTACTCACAAACTTCTCTCCCGAGCTTGAATGCAAGAACAAAGAATGGCAAAGGATAAGCAAACCTTGATAGTTTTATTGCATTGAAACAAAGAACAAAGTACAATCTCCTCTCACAAATACTTAACAACCTTCACCTAAACCCTAAGAAAGCTTAGAACATAATTTGAGAGAAAGAAAACAATGTGTCTTAGGGTAAACTCTCTATGAATCAGCTCTCCTATTCCCTTAGACGGCTAGGTCTTATATAGGCTTGGCCTAGGGCAAACCTTTCCTAAGTAGAATACAACTTGGAGTAGGGAACAAGTCATGTACATAAATAAAATATTTCCAAGTTTATTTCAACTAAGAGGCTTTCCCGCGTGGCTTTGTCTTGGCCTTTTCCTCATGCTAACTAGCTCCGATCCATGTGCTTCATGTCTAGAAACGTACCTTGGATTTTTCTCTTCCGATCGCCTACAGTATTGCTTCATGTCTTTCTGCTGCTGCATCGACATCAGGTCCTGCCTCGGCCATGTTGCTGCCGCGATAATAGTTTATCCTGCATAGATGTAAAAATGCAGTAAAACTTGCCTTTTCTGCAAATATTATCTTCATAAGCACAACTTCTAAATATATCACATTAAGTACATGCATTGGTTCAAGTGGGTGTAAATTTAGTGATTAATGCCCATAAAAGGTGTAAAAAGTGATAATGAGTTGAGCACTTATCACACCCCTAAACTCGAACTATTGCTTGTCCTCAAGCAATGCAAACCATCAATTTGCCAAACTCTATTCTCTCTTGGTCTTATGTTTCCATCTATTCTCCCCACCATAACTATGCCTATTCCTTAGACTTAACCTTTCGGCTACCTAAGGGTTTACCTAGAAACAAACTATAAGATTTGGTGAGTGTGTGCGTTTTTGTGGACAAGTTTGATTAAAGGCTTTCTTAGATAAACTCTAAGTTCAAGACAAGTAGAATTGGGTTAAGTGTTCTCTTCTTTTCTAAACAACCAATTCTTGAGCCAATTTCGGGCAACTCAAGGATTGTGTTTTTCTCTTCTCTAATTCCTTCTTTCTTTTTGATATTCCTTGTAGCATACTAGAGCCAATTTCGGGCACCTCTAGCATGAAGAAGAGTAATTCCTAGAGCCGGTGATAGGCACCTCTAGTCACTTGCCCAAAAATCTAAGTCTTTATCACCTAAGTTCATTAAAAGAATTCCTATAATCCAACAAGTCCCAAAAGTGTTTGAAAAATTCATCTTATAGTAAGCTTATAAGTTTTCATCCTTGAGTATCCTAATGTTAAACCTTCTTAACAGGACCTAATCATGGTAAGGAGAAAGATTTCTATAGCCTTAAAGAATAAACTAAGGCAATACTGGTGATAAGCAGTGCAAAAGTATAGGCAATTTATTCAAGTAAGGCGGGGAGCATAAAAATTAAAAAAAAAATCACTTAAATACTCCATTTTCTTGGCAAGGCCTTGGCAGTGGCTCTACACCCCCAAACTCGAACCAAGCATTGTCCTCAATGCTTTATATTAGAAGAAAATAGTGGGCAACAAAAATATGAAAGAAATAAGCAGCATATCAAGAAACAAATAGCAAATAAAATTGAATAAATGAAAAATTTAAAGAGACTCCGAAGAGATGCTTGTAACAATTTTTCTTCGGGGTCGTGCTGCTGATTGCTTCGTTCTTGGTGAGGGCGATGGCTGAGCCTTTGCTTGCCGGGGCGGTTGGACTCTTGTTGGTGGTGTCCGTTGTATTGGAGCATCCACTTCTTCTTCTTCTTCCACGTCGGCAATCTCTTCGGTGATCATGATGTCCGTTCCACCTTCATTTGCTGTGGCTGTCCTAGTATGGTGTGTACTCGGTCCGACAGCGGTTGAGCTTTGATGTACATAGGTATCTATCTCTGCTGATAGACTTCCCATGATGATGGGGGATCGTGGTGGAGTGCTGAAGACTGCCCTCCGCTTTGATGGTCTTCTACTGGCAGATGCTGTTGCGGTAGAGTTTGCTGCCCTAGATGGGCCGGCAGCATGAAACTGTGGTTGAGGGCTCGCGTGGAAGAACGGTCTCGATCCTCTTGGAGCTGGTGTAATCTCGGTATAAGGGGCGGCTGTGAAAAACATGTTGCTTGGAAATTTTGGAAATTGCGCCCCTTGGTCTAGAAAGGCATGGAGCATCATTTGGGCTAGTGTACCGTTAAAGTCTCCTTGATACTCCATGTATCTCTGTTGCCTAAGATCCATCGCTGCCATCCTTTGCAGTATCTCCTGATACGGGTCTGCTGCGGCAGAGGTGTGGGTAGTGTCTGGCATGTCTGTCGTGTATTGGGCCCCGACAGCAGTATCAGCAATGAACTGCTGGGGCGTTGCTTGGACTGGTTCCGCTTGCGTGATCTGCATAATTTTGTGGCAAAAGTCTCTGGTCCATCTACGCCTTTGGGGAGTGTATTCGTCCGTGTCTTCTACTATTACACCTGGAGCAATACACAAACCAGTGATCAAACAAGGGAAATATAATGGTCCTCTATCATTCTTACCACATTCGTAAATTTCGCGTAAGATGATCTCTCCAACGTTGATGCTCCTTTTGTTAATGATTGATTGGATGAACACCAATCGCTTTCGGTCCACCGTGCTGTTGTGGGATGTGGGAATGAGGCGTCACTTGACAAAGGTGTTCCAAAGCTTAGCCTCGGGCTTCAGACTTTACCGTGCTACCGATCCTCTATGGGAACCGGTTTCCCATGGAGTATTCGTGTAGCAAAGATCGTCTTTAATCAACTCGTAATCCTCGACAATGATATCTTCCATGAATTCGGCATGTACATCATGGTTAGGTGTGAGGCCGTAAAATTGGTTGATGGTATTGGCATCTAGCTGTACAGGCCTGCCTCGGCAGTGGACAAAGAGGGAGTCTTTGCTGGGCCCGTGCGCATAGAATTCCCGCACGATGGTAGCGTTTGCCTGGGCAGGTTGAAGGCAAAAGATTTCCCATTCTTGGTACTTAATTTTGTCGAACAGATAGTGCTCGATGCCATAATTTTCGTCATCCAAGTGTTGGAACCCTTGTTCCTCCCATAACTGTTGGGAAATGAAAGACCTGTTGAAGCGGTCTTCAACATTGGCTGGGGTAAAGCGCTTGTAGGTGGCCATAAAGATTGTGAGAGATTAATTTCTTGGAGATTTTCTTGGGGAACTTCGTTTCCTTTTCTGCCGCGACAGAAATCTCGGCAAACTAGCCGTTACAATGTTCTGCCTGTTGAAACTGCTGAGGCTCTGACACTGTTTTCTATCTCGGCAGAATTCCTGCTATGAACTACTTCTCCTTTCTTCTCTTATTATCCTAAATAAAAATTAAACACAAACAGGAAAAATACTTAAAGCAAAAACACAAATTATAGAAAAATAAATATAAACTAAACTAATCCTAATATAATAATATAAAAAGAAAAGGGAAGAGATTAAGTCACTGGAGGAGTGCATGCAAATGCATCTCCTAAGGTGTTTATCTCTTGTTGGCCAGAATTGTAATTCAGATGTTGGCTGCTCCCTTTTGCTTCATGTCCATCCTTATGTGCTGCTTCCACTTTGGGCTTCATCTTTTTGCCAAATAGCCTGCCGAGCATGCTGCCAAGGCAGGATATTTTGGTTTCTGTTGTGTGGATGGTTTTTCACTCTTCTGGATCATCATATTTTTTGAAATTGTGGAATGCATTGAGTTTGACTTGTTGGTTATTAACCCTCATTGTCAATTCTCCTTTTTCCACATCAATTAAGGTGCGTCCAGTTGCAAGGAAAGGTCTCCCCAAGATGATCGGTGCATTATCATCTGCTTCACAATCAAGGACAAGAAAATCAACGGGAAAAATAAATTTGTCAACTCTTACCAGCATGTCCTTGATTTTGGCTTCGGGTTGCACATATGATTGATCCGCAAGTTGGAGCATAACTGTTGTAGGTTTTGCCCTTCCTATTCCAAGCTTTTGGAAGAAAGATTTAGGCTTTAGATTGATGCTTGCTCCAAGATCGCATAGGGCCTTACCTTCATAGTTGTTACCTATTGCACAAGGTATGATAAAGCACCCCGGATCCTTCAATTTTGGTGGCATGCGATTGTGTAGCACTGCCATGCATCCCTCGGTAGCAGCCACTATTTTAAACTCACCTAGTCTTTTTCTCTTAGACACAATGTCTTTTAAGAACTTGGCATAATTAGGCATTTGTTCAATTGCCTCTACGAATGGTAAGTTGATGTGGACTTGCTTTAAAATATCAAGAAATTTCTTGAATTGATGATCCTGTTTTTGCTTTTTCAACCTTTGTGGGAAGGGTGGTGGTGGTCTCATCTCATCCAGAGTTTCTTTAGTTTGAAATTTAAAACCTGGCAACACTAGGGTTGTTGCTGTCTCGGCAGACTGTTCAGGAGCTGTTGAGTTCTCTGCTGGGTCAGTGTTATCAGGATCAGTTTGTTCAGCCTCCTCTTTTGCTGATGATGGACTTTGACCTGCTAGAGTGTCTTTCTTTTCCTTCAGTTGTAGACCACTCCTAGTAGTGATTGCTTTACACTGTTCATGGTCCATTACCTTAGCAACTTCAGTATTGATAGGTAGTCCTCCTTGTGGTCTAGTGTTTATATTTTGAGCAAACTGTCCAACCTGAGTTTCTAGAGTTTTAATAGCCGCTTCTTGATTGTAGCCTCATCTCAGTCCTGTTCATGAAAGCATCTGTCCTTTTGATGAAATTACTGTTCTCTGCCATGTATGATTCTGTTTTTATCATAAAGGCTTTGAAAGTGTTTTCCAACGAACTTATCAATTGCTGTTGCATCTGCTGCTGCGGCATTGGCTGCTGGACCAGCTGCTGCGACAGATTTTGCATTGGTTTTTGGAATCCTGAGGGTTGGGTGGTTGGGTTTAAGGCATTGTTAGGTTGCTCCATGATAGGTTCGGATGCCTCTTCCATGAGGGATTGTATGTGTTGGACATCATATTGGTTCGGTTGTAATTTCCAACATACATACCGGTTTCTTGATTCATACAATCAGAGGAATTGTGGTTACTGCCACATAAATCAGAAAAAGAATCAATCACCTTAACCTCACGGGTATTTTGTTGTAATTGCAAATTTTGCACCATCTTAGTAAGAGAGTCCAATTGTGCTGCCACTGAATTTGATGTGTCCAACTCATTCATCGTGGCTTGGCGTCTTACTCCTCCACGCATAGATGTAGGGAATTGAAAATCGTTTTTTGTGAGTTTGTTTAGTATCTCAATCAGGTGCTTTGTCAAGGAGTGTTCCGTTTGCCGAGGCATCTAGCATCATCCTTGTCGGGGCATTCGTGACATTATAGAACATGGTCACTTGTATCCATAGGGGAAATCCATGCAAAGGACACTTGTTTAGTAACTCCCTATAGCGCTCCCATGCCTCGTACATCGGTTCGTCATCTGCTTGTCGAAAAGAAGTGATTTTATTACGAATTCTATCGTATAAATTTGTAGGATTAAAATGTGTAATAAAATCACGACAGAGTTCAGTCCAAGATCCAATAGATCCTGCTGGAATGCTATTTAACCAGGCTTTCGCCATATCCCTCAGTGAATAGGGGAATAACTTCAATCTCAAGACATTTTCATTGACTCCTTGGGTTTTGAAGGAATTGCATATCTCCATGAAGGACTTGAGGTGCTGCCTTGCATCTTCAGTTACAGACCCACCAAACTGTCCAATAGTGTTAAGCATATTGAACATGACAGGTTTCAGTTCAAAGTGGGCTGCTTCTATTTCCGGTGTAACGACTCCTGGGTTTAACCCATTTAAATCCTCTTCCAGGAAGTCTCTGACAGTGAGCTGCCGCGACCCTGGTGGCGGCGGAAGACCTCCATTGCCGGTAGGTAAGTTTTGTCCAGCTGGGTGATCTGCCATAGCATCTTGGATTTGTCTCCTCAACCTTTGTCGTGTACGTTCGATCTCTGGGTCTAACTCGTACAAAGGGTTGGTTGGGTTGGCCCTGATAATACACCAAGAAAAACCAAAGTAAGATAAAAATAAAAAAAAGAAACAAGAAAATAAAGAAAACAAAATTTAGTTGTCAATCCCCGACAACAGCGCCAAAAACTTATCGCGTGTCAAAAGTGCGCAATTAGTGCAGGTGAACACATCGCAAGTAATAAAGTGATAAGTATTATCGTGTATCGTCTCGACATGGATTGGTATACTTAATATGCCTTCTTCGTCTTCTTGTTCTGTAAAAAGGAGTAAAATAAAAACACATGTAATTGTGGTTTCGATGAAACTAAATAAATTGAAATAAAGAAAACTAAGAATAAGGATGAAGTCTGATTAATAGAGAGAGAGGTCAGGATGCAGTTGCGTTGTATTGTGGATTTGATTGACTTGTCTCTGTCCAATGCAATTGTATATCAATGCCTTGGCAGTACTGCAGATTACTGCCTTGGCAGCGACAATACTTTTCCGTCGCGGCAATCCCTTGCTCGTGGGTAGACTTTACCAAAGTTCGGCAAAGTGTCCTTGGATGACTCCGCTTATCCCTAAGTCGAAGTACTGTTGATGACTAGTCCTTGATGATACCTCCCGGCGTGAATCAATTATACTCATCAACCAATCTCACACTTCTTTTAGCCGCTGAAACTCTTAACCTATCCCTAGGCCGAGTTAGTATTTCGCGATTGAAACACCGTACTTATCCCTTTCGTGAATCTAACTCTCCCGAGTCTAGATAAATGGATTACTCACAAACTTCTCTCCCGAGCTTGAATGTAAGAATAAAGAATGACAAAGGATAAGCAAACCTTGATAGTTTTATTGCATTGAAACAAAGAACAAAGTACAATCTCCTCTCTCAAATACTTAACAACCTTCACCTAAACCCTAAGAAAGCTTAGAACATTATTTGAGAGAAAGAAAACAATGTGTCTTAGGGTAAACTCTCTATGAATCGGCTCTCCTATTCCCTTAGACGGCTAGGTCTTTTATAGGCTTGGCCTAGGGCAAACCTTTCCTAAGTAGAATACAACTTAGAGTAGGGAACAAGTCATGTACATAAATAAAATATTTCCATGTTTATTTCAACTAAGAGGCTTTCCCGCGTGGCCTTGTCTTGGGCGTTTCCTCATGCTAACCAACTCCGATCCATGTGCTTCATGTCCAGAAACGTCCCTTGGATTTTTCTCTTTCGATCGCCTACAATATTGCTTCCTGTCTTTCTACTGCTTCCTCGGCATCAGGTCCTTCCTCGGCCATGTTGCTGCTGCGGCAATAGTTTATCTTGTACAGATGTAAAAATGCAGTAAAGCTTGCCTTTTCTGCAAATATTATCTTCATAAGCACAACTTCTAAATATATCACATTAAGTACATGTATTGGTCCGAGTGGGTGTAAATTTAGTGATTCATGCCCATAAAAGGTGTAAAAAGTGATAGTGAGTTGAGCACTTATCAACAACAAACAATTTCCCTCTTCAAAAACTTGCAAACTGTAGTTCGCGTAATATTGGCGTAGGAGGCAACTTTTACCCATTTGGTAAAATAGTAAATTGCCACTAGAATGAAACGGTTTTCGTTAGATGCTTTCAGGTGAATTTGACTGATGACATCTATCCCCCAATCAGCAAAAGGCCAAGGCGAGTTCATGGTATGTAATGGCAATGGTGGTGAGTGTATTTTATCAGCATAGATCTGACATTTGTGACATTTCTTAGCATGATTAATACAATCTCCCTCCATTGTGGACCAATAATAGCCGCATCTCATGATTTTCCTAGCCATTGCGAAACCATTAGCATGAGTTCCACATAGACCATCATGTATTTCCGTTAATATTGCTTGGGCCTCTTTGTTGTCGACGCATCTCTATAACACCTAGTCGCTGCCCCTTTTGTAAAGCACATCCCCATAGAGCACATACCCTCACGCCATTCTCCTGATAATCCTTTTATCGATATCAGTAGCCCCTTCAGGATAAGCTTGGAATTTAATGTACTAGAGAATATCGTAATACCAAACATTTCCGTCTTTCTCTTCTTCCACATCATAACAGTGAGCTGGCAATTCGGTGCTTTGCATGTCTATCGATCTCATTTCAGCCATTTTACTTGCTCTGAAGGTAGCTACCAAAGTGGCCAAGGCATCTGCCATTTGATTATCTTCTCTTGGTAAATATTTGAAACTAATCTCCTTGAAATCTTGAATTAACTCTTGAACCAGATTGTAGTACTTGACCAGTTTGGGGTCCTTGGTTTCCCATTCTTGTCGTAATTAATAAATGACGAACGAGGAATCCCCAAGCACTTGGAAGGCATGAATTTTCCGCTCGATGGCAGCGCGAAGACCCATCACACAAGCTTCATATTCAGCCATGTTATTGGTGCAAAAGAAGTTCAATATGCTTGTGAGTGGATAGTAGACTTCCTCAGGAGAGATTAGTATTGCCCCTATGCCATGGCCTAAGGCATTAGAGGCCCCGTTAAAGTATAATTTCCATGGTACCGCAGCTTCTATTGTTTTTACCTCGACTGATGCGGATACCAATTCTTCATCTGGAAAATCAAAAGTCAAAGGCTCGTAATTCTCCGTGACCCGACTTGCTAAGAAATTGGCCACCGCGTTGCCTTTCACAGACTTTTGATTCACATAGACAATATAAAATTCTGACAGTAGCATTTTCCAACGAGCCATCTTTCCTATTAATGCAGGTGCTTCCATCAAGGCCTTTATGGGATCGGACTGTGATATCAAGAAAGTGGTGTGATACAACATATACTGTCTTAATCTTTTAGTGGCCCAAACCAGAGCAGAGCAAAGCTTTTGGGCTTGTGGGTATCGTGTTTCGCACTCTGTGAACTTCTTGCTCAAATAATAGATTGCTCTTTCCTTCTTTCCTGACTCATCTTGTTGGCCTAGTACGCAACCCATCGAATTATCAAAGACCGTTAAGTATAAGATCATAGGTCGGTCAGGCGTCGGAGCTACTAAGACTGGAGCTTTGATCAAATATTACTTAACTTTTTCAAATGTCGCCTGACAGTTTTCATCCCAAGTTCCTGGATTATTCTTGCAGAGAAGCTTGAAGATGTGGTCACACTTATCTGTTAACTGAATATGAAGCGGGAGATATAGTTTAATCTCCCTAAGAAGCCCCGTACTTCTTTCTGGGTTCGAGGTGGCGGGAGATATCGAATAGCTTTTACTTTGTTTGGGTCAATTTCTATCCCCCTTTAACTGACTATGAACCCGAGAAGTTTCCCAGATGTCACTGCAAAAGTAAACTTGGCTGGGTTGAGTTTTAGCTGATACATTCTCAACCTTAGGAAGAGCTTTCGTAGATTTTGGATGTGCTTACACTCCTTTCTGGATTTGACGATCATATCATCTACGTACACCTCAATCTCCTTGTGCATCATGTAATGGAAGAGAGTTACCATAACTCTCTGATATATTGCCCCTACGTTTTTTAATCCAAAGGGCATGACCTTATAGAAGAACGTTCCCCACAAGGTTACGAAAGTTGTTTTTTCCATGTCTTCAGGACACATCTTGATCTGATTATAGCCCGAAAAACCATCCATAAAGGAGAACCACGAATGCCCCGCAGTATTGTCGACTAGGGTATAGATATGTGGAAGAGGAAAATTATCTTTAGGACTGGCCTTATTGAGATCCTGATAGTCTACACACATGCGCACCTTCCCATCTTTTTTGGGTACCGACACAATATTGGCTACCCATTCCGGGTATTCTGCCACTTTCAAAAATCCGGCTTCAAACTGCTTCCTCACTTCTTCCCTGATTTTTAGCAACATGTTTGTTCTCAATCTTCGAAGCTTTTACTGAACTGGCTTACATTCGGGCCGTGTGGGCAGTTTGTGCACCACAATATCGGTGTTTAAACCAGGCATGTCTTGGTTTGTCCAAGCAAATACATCTTTGAATTCGGAGAGCAAATCTATCAATTTCTTTCTCGTATCTAGTGTCAAGGTAGTGTTAATTTTTACTTCTGTCCTTTCTTCATCTGACCCCAAATTTAAAGTTTCCAACTCCTCTTGATGTGGTAGGATATATTTTTCCTCATTGGCCATCAACCTTATTAATTCATTGGGGATCTCAAAATCATCATCATCTTCTTCGGTTTCTGCGACAAGTATGGGTCGCTCGAAATCCAATACGGGAATAAGTTCGATATTATTCATACAATTGATATTACTAGACCTGAAAGAATTTAAAATTTGTAGGTTGGGAATAGTATACATACTTTACAAATAATAAAAGAATGAAAAGAATAAAGGTATGAAATAATATGTTTGCCATTTGAGAGAAAAAGAACATAAAGTTCCTTGTTTTCATTGAATGCAAGTGAAATTAACATAGAAGCCTTTTACAAAGAAATCTCATTGCTTTCGGGCAAAAGCGAATGGGGATGTTTTTAGACATTACTTTGATTCAGTCCTAGTAACTATTGGAAGATCGATGCTGGTCCAATTGTTGAGCTTCTCATTTGGGAAACACGGATGGATAGCAGACAGAGAAGACTTTCTTCAAATTAGTAATCATTATCGGTCTCTAAGGGACATCCTCACCTTTGAGCCGAGCCCTTCTTTGCTTCACTCTCTTCTTCCTATCTTGTTTCTTTTACAGATAAGTGGGACGGAAACCCAATCCAAATCTATCCCTCTTGTCGATGACACTCCTAGCTTTCAAGCATCCTTGTAGATCCTTTCCAAGGCCTTTTCCTTTCTTATCTCCCTTTCCCATAGTCTCGATTACTACCATCTTGGTGCAATTTGAATATCTCGAGGTTGGTATACGATTCCCCTCTGCCATAAAGGTGGCGTTAATGAATTCTAAGGCCCAAAATGAACATTCGAGAGTGTCTTCATTAGGGGGAACATAAGGAGCTTCTGAAGTCATAGTAGCAATGATGTCTTGTTCCCCATTAATAGTCACGAGTTTACCATCCATCACATACTTTAATTTTTGATGATGTGACGATGGGACAGCCCTGGCTGAATGGATCCACGGCCTTCCCAACAAACAATTATAAGAGGGTCGGATATCCATTACCACAAACTCCACATTATACTCAATCGGTCCCACGAGCAACAATATCTCAATTTTCCTAAGCACCTCCCGCTGAGTGCCATCGAATGCTCGCACTTTGCTTTGGCAGAATTTCATATGCGAGTTATCAACAGGGAGTCACTGTAGTGTGGCCATAGGCATGACATTTAAGGCTGACACGATCGATGAGCACCCTGGGTAGCACATATCCCTTGCAGTGAGTAGTGATATTTAAGGCCTTGGTTGTACCCATCCCTCCTTCCGAGATCTTATCATCACTGAATGTAATGTAATTATCAGCAACAATGTGATTCACTATTTGATCGAGTTTCTTGACAGTGATATCATGTTCAACAAATGTTTGGTTCAAGACTTTCAGCAAAGCCTCGCGGTGCTTCTCTGAATTTAACAATAGGTCAAGCACTATGATCCGAGCTGGTTGCTTTTGGAGTTGATCGACTATGTTATACTCACTATGTTTCAGAAACTTCAAAAACTCTTGAGCTTGGGCTTCGGTCACTATCTCGTGAATTTTGGCAGGTGGATAATCTCCAAATACCTTTTCGGGCTCTTGTTCGACTACATTTCCCTTATCCTTCGGTTCATCGATGACCTTTTCTTCTTTAGGGGAATAACACCTTCCACTCCTTGTAAAATGACCTACTTTATTTACGACCTTTGGATCTTTCCCCGGTGTCTGGTTCTCTTGGATCGGTTCCTCTTCTTCTGACATAACTACTTCTTTTGCACATGAACTCCCGGGTACAAAGATATTGGCGGCATAACTCCATGGCACCATCTGCATACTCTTGAAAGGAAAGGTCGTTGGGGGAGAGATTATAATCTTGGAAGTACTTTGACAGGACGGTCCACTTTCATCCACTCTACGATTGATGATAAAAGGTTTTTGAGCAATGTATTTGCCACCTGGAGCATCGATTGTGCAGACCTCAGACTCTTTATTTTCACTTTTCGTAAAGAATTAAATCTCCTTGTTATCCATCAACATTTGTACCTCATGTCGAAATTCTACACAATCTTGAATCTCATGTTTTTCTGTTTGATGGTATTTACAATATCGGCCGCATCCCTTGTCTATAATCACCATTCCCCAGTCAATTAAACGAGCCATACATAGTTTTTGGAACACCCACCTCAGGGGAGATTGCACTTCAGAGACTTTAGTTATAGTTTTTCTATGGAACTCCTCCTCGATGTTGTTCACACCTTGGTTTCCATGATTAGGGAAAGGGTTATTGGTGGTATTCGGCTCTCCTAACTGCAAGACTCCCGTGTTCAATATATTATGAACAAGTTTCTTAAATGCAATGCAATTCTTAATGTTGTGACCGGGGACACTGGCATGGTACTCACAATGGGCATTAGGCTTATACCACGCTGTATACGGTGGACTGAAAGGAGTCACATGGAAGGGTCGCACTAGGTCAGCTTTATGAAGCTGAGCATACAGTTATTTGTAAGGGATAGGTAGTAGAGTGAATGTCTTCTTTTCGAATTCCTTTTTCGGCTTTATATCATCCTTTCTGTTGTTTCCTTGGACACTACTAGCAGTAGACTGTGGCTGCGATATTGTCAAATTCTGACATGACTCAAAAGCGTTCACCTCGTGCTCCTTCTTTTTAAATTACTTTCGAGTAGACTCGCCTCCATCAATTTTGCCACTCTTGATAGCGGCCTCGATACGTTCCCTTGTCATAACCATATCGGCGAAGTTGCTCACCGGATTATTGATTAACCGGTCATACAACACTCCTTTCAAAGTTTCCACAAACATGGGAGCAATCTCATTTTCCCGAAGCGGTGATTGGACTTGCGCAGCCAAATCACGCCATCGCTGAGCATATTCACGAATGCTTTCACTTTTCTTTTGCTCCAAAATTCGTAGCATGAGCCTTTTGGGCACCATGTCGGTGATATGTTTTTATTGATCAATGAATTCTTTTGCCAAGTCTTTCCATGACTTGATCTGGGCTCGAGTAAGTTGGTTGTACCATCTTGTGGCAGACCTTACCGAACTGTCCTGGAAACAATGAATAAGCAGCTTCTCATTGCTAGTGAATCCCGCCATCTTCCTACAGAACATAGTTATGTGGACCGTCGGACATGTCGTCCCGTCGAATTTCTCAAATTCTGGTGTTTTGAATTTAGGAGGGATTTCCAAATCAGGGACTAGACTGAGTTCGCTTGCATTCAAACCATAGGAATCCTCCCCCATTTACTTTACTTGGAGTTTCTCTTCGAGGTCCTTCCTGGTCTCTTCGAGTTGCTTAGAAAATTCCGCTTTCACTTTGCTTAACTTCTCGAGCTCATCCAAATCAGGTACGCTATCACCTACGTTCTCTTCGTTTTCAACAACTCCATACAGTGGATTCTGAATTGAGGTACTAGCTTGAAAACTGAATATTGTTGCCTTTTGGGGGATAGGGGAAAAGCCGAAAATGATGGGTGAGTATGTCGGGTCTAGACCCGTTTGGGATGGATTATCAACTGTTCCTTTTCCTTTGATGTTATCGCGTTGCCTGAGTCCTAACATTTGGGATATCTGACTCAACATGTCTTGCTGAGCTTTGAGCATGGACTCCTTCAGATCTGACTGTGATTTCTCCATCTGACTTCTTAAATCTGCCTCTAACTTAGCAAAGCTTTCCTCCATTTTCCTTGCTTGGGAGCGAGTACAATACCAATGTAGAATGATTGAAAAATATCTGTTTTAAAACATTTTCAAATATTAGTTTTAATTGTATTCATAATTAATGCATGTAAGATGTATGTATGTGGTGTATGTAAAATGCATGTAAACAATAGAATACTCCAAATAAATGCGAACAAAGATGTTGATTCATTTAGTGATCGTACTTGAACAAACTTTCATTGAATTTAAAATGTTTTCATTACAAAGTAGATGAGAACAAAAACTAAGGATAAGCATAAACCCTAATTCCTAATTCCTGGATGGCCTGGAGTAGCTGAGTGAATCGAACAACTTCCTTCATGTCTTGTGCCACAAACGGTGCTAAGCCTTCGGCCTCCATGGCTAGATTCTTCACATACTGAGCAACCTCTTGGACCTGAACCATTAGAGTGGTATTGTAGTCATCCCGATCTTGAATCATTCGGGTGGCATGATGAAGAAGACGCAACCAGTAATTATCTCCTTCTGCCGCAGCTTCTTTAAGAACTACAAGACGTCCCAAATATTCTTATACCATAGCTTCCAACTCCTATATTCTTGCCCGGAGCGAAACATTCTCTTGTTGGCTGGCTTGGAGCTCCAGAAACTCATTTCTAGCCATATAGGCTTCCAAAGTGTAATTCAATTCCTCGACTTTCCCTTCTAGCTGAGAATTATGAAATTGACTCTGTTCTAACATTTTGGAAGTTGAGACATACAAGTTTTGAATCTCAAAGAAACGATTTTTGCTTTCTTGGGCTCTTCTCTTTCATGCATCTGTGTTCTCCCTTTCCTATGTTACAACTTGCTTTCCCTTTTCCTTTTCTTCTCGGTATTTCTCCTCCTCCCGGTTGATCACACTCTTAGCATTCTTTTTCTTGTTCTCGATCTTGACCCTTAGAACCTCTATTTCCTTTTCCATGGCTTATTTATTTCTCTCCCTTTCCTCCTCTAGTATACGGATTCCATTCATCCTCTCCCTTTCAAGGGCAAGGAAATTCTTTCGGTTAGTGGCTTGTACCTGAGTATGGAGCTTGCCGGTATCTTTCCGATACAAGGCATTCTTCTCATCCAAATCAACATTAAGTTTCTTCAATTGTTTGATAACCCCTTCTTTCACATCGATTTCCAAACTGACCTTAAAGAAATCTTCCACATGTTGAGCTTTCATTTCATCCATCTGTTTCTTGACTTCTTCTAACTCACTCCTCGAAATATCATCCTCGGAGGGAACTATACGTATGTGCTCCTCTAATGTCATAGTGGGCTCATGGTCGGATATCAGAATTTTATCATTGATTCTGACACGCCTTCAAAAATCATAATTTGGTGTGGTCATGCCTTTCTTACTCCCCTCCACTCGAATGCGGTAATTGTAGTCCAACGCTCTTTTTATGGTTTAAACCTTGACTCGATACTCATTCTTGAAAGGAAACTCGACACCACTTAATCCTGTTGTGAAAAGAGTGAATTGCCAAGACCCAAACTACCTTGATACTAGTAGAGGTGCACAAGCGATTTCCCCGTATAGACCGATCATCATGAGCCAATCATAGTCACCGATCCTATAGAGGAAATGAAATACATGACTCATCCATGGAACTCTCCACACAATGTCATCATCCCGCCATTATCTAGCTAAATATTCTCGTATCGGAGAGAAGTTTCCCTGAAAAATACCCGGTAGAACCTGGGTCAGCTCTTTCCAAATATGGCTCTGAATCCAAACTTGAAGAAGATGTGCACAACCCCTAAAGCGTCTCTCCTTATGTTTTCGGCAAGCATTTAAGGAGATGAAAGTTTCGATTAATATGGCCATTACTGGGTTGGCTTTCTTTTTCAAACGGTCAAACAGATCAAGGATAACCACATCTATGTTGCCCAACACTCGGGGAAAAATAATCAATCCATATATACCTATAGCGAATAAATCCATCTTCATCTTTTCATCTGGGTGTGTCGGTATTATATCCCGAATACTTTCCCACGAAAATGCAACACTTTCTCCTCGGATTTGAATTAGACCTCGAGCCCAAGCATCACCCTTTCCGGCTAAAGAGCTCAACTTTGACTGATAATTTTGAGGTTTGGGTGGCTTTGCATAAATCCAATCTTTGTTAACATTTCTACGGTTAATCAAAGCGGTTTACTCTTCTATTGTGGGAATTAAATCATTTCCATTATAGGTGAAACAACAGAAAACAGGATTCCAAAACTGAAAAGCGGCACGAAGTAAAGGCTGATTGACCTTGACGCACATTAGCTGAGCTATGTCTCCATAATTTTCGTGAAACAGGCCTTGTATTCGCTGATCCCAACTCTCTCATATTTCTTTTAGCTCATACAAATCATTCTGTTGCAAACTGACATAAATGTAAACCGGTACTATGAGCTTGCTTGGTAAGCTGTTTCCAAAAAGCTTTTTGATTAAATTCTGACCAATGACGCACCGCTGAATTAATGTCTTGTTCATGAAGAAGCCTCCTATCCATGATGGAAGCTCTCAATATGGGCAAACCACTCGAATCAACCCCTTTATGTAAAAAAATGCACAAATAAATGCAAGAAAATGGGAAAAGAACAAAAGATGGGATAATGGAAAAGAAAGTGTTAGTGAAGATAGAATAAACACAAAAATAAATAACAGAACAGAATGAAGTAAAACCTAAATATCATAACTAATTCACCTAGGTTATTTGCATGGCTCTAATGGGGTGGGTTAACTATGTTCTCTATATGCAGTTTTGGTACTAGAACGGTACCCGAATTGTCCTTGTTGTCCTCTTCTAAGAGTAACAAGGCCCTCGATCGTCACCCATTATAGGCTCATCTCGATCGAGTTCAATCCGAGAGGACCCTTTCACTATGTCCCTACGGGGAAACAATATTTCCACGAAAACATAGGGTAGTCGAGCCCCGAAGGTACTTTGCTAGGTCCGTACGAAGGAACAATATCCTTACGAAAGAACTTAGCGTTTTCCCCCCACTTAAAAGAATGGGTTTAAATGTTGGGTTTATGAGCGTTAAAATAGACTCGCTTTTATAAACAAATAATGATTTAATAACCACTTAATTTCTCAACTTCCAAAATTAAGCGATATTTTAACAATAAGGCTTGACTCTCTAAAATATGTCCCCAACGGAGTCGCCAACTATAGCTACCCTTTCAAATCGATAAGTAAAAAAAAGGCCACTAGAGGAAGAGTTTGAAAAATTAGCAATTAGGTTTAAAAATCGGGGGAAATTCTAAATTTAGGGAAATTAGGTTTAAAATCAAAATTTTAAAAAAGGAATTTTCCCCTTTCAAAAGTTCTAGGGTTAAAAATAGACTCAGGATTTTGGAAATTTTAACTCTAAATTGGAAATCTAAGGTCTTAAAAGGGAATTTGGGATTTAGATTTAAATTTGAAAAATTAGGGTTTTTAAAAATATTTGAAGATTGATTGGAAAAAAGTTTTGCAAACAAATTAAAAATGGTGGAAACAATTTGAAAATTAATTAAAAATTTATTTAAAAACAAAGGGAGTCGCCACCGGTCACTTTGGTAGATCGGACAGCGTTACAACCAGATATTTAAAATAAAGAGGGTTTGGGAGTCGGTCACGGTTAAAATAGGGATAACATTTGAACCGCCCAAAATTGGTACCTTTAACAAAACTTATCACTTAATTAATTTGGGAGTTTCCGATTTGAGGTGGTATTAAATCGACTATTTATTTAAAAATTCGGGTGTATTTTAACGCCTCTTTATTCGAAGATAGACGTATACACTGCCACCACTTTGTTTGGTGTCGGGCTCGCTACGACCGAGTAAAGTAATAATTAATTCATTAATTAATGTGTTGGTTGTAAATACGATTCGTAGGACGCATATAAAAATAAATACAACATAATAAAAAGAAAAGTAAATAAACCGTACAACAAATAAATGAACAATACAAAGCATATAAGTAAATGAAACATCCATAACAAAATAAAATGCATGCATAAAATAAATTAGACAAAGACTCGAAAGTTAAGTATTACTCGAAAAAGGGTCAAATTAGAACAAAAAAATGAAATTTAAGATATTGAACAAAAATGAAAATAATTTAGGAACTTAAATTAATGACCAAAATAGGAAGCAAAGAACAAAACAAAAGGTAAAAATAAAGAAAACGATTTTTAATCTTAACTAATGACCAAATTAAAAACATTTGAAAACCATCAGGTCCTCGCGAGGTTATTATGAAACCAGGGAGGACCGAAAATGAAGCTCAGGAGGGCGGAGGAACCATCTAAAAGTTTAACCACAAACGAAATGGTCATTATAGTCCAAAATGTGACCAAAATGAAAAACGTTTCGAAATTTCGGGAACTCAAGGTGCGAAAGAGGCAACATGGAGGGGTTTAAAATGTTTTTACCCCGCTTTTAAAACGAAGGGCTTAGTATAAAGGTTAAACAAATATAAAAAGAAAAGCTCTTTTCTCATTTTCTTACGAAACCGAAAGGAAAAAAGCCTCCATTCTCTCCAACTCTTCATCTATTTCCCAGAAACATTAAGAACTTGTTGATGTTCTTCTGGGAAATGGAGAAAAATGAAGAACAAGCCTCATAAACCTAGCTTCCGGTCACCACCTACGGTGGCTAGTCGACCAAAACAAGACCAAAATAGAAAACCCTTTCCTAATAACCTCCCCAGATCAAAAGGAAAACAAGGAAAAATTTTGTTTCTCTCGATTTGTGCAAAGCTCACCACTCAAGACCCCTAAAAGAGATTCGAAGGCTTGTTATCGGCGTCGTTCGAGAGAAGAAAGAGAAGATGAACCGCTCCACTCGAGCTCACCGTCCACGATTTCCAGAGAAGAAATCGGAGGGGATTATCGCTCGGAGTAAAGCCGTGGTTCCAGACAAACAAAGGTAAAAAGCTTCCTTTTTTCTACATGCATGCGAAAAAAAAAGGCTACCTTTTTTCTCTGAAACTCTAGTGTATTTTTTCCGATGAATTTACAATCGTTAGGGCTTGTTTTTATATCCCTCTGATTACAAGAAAATAAAAATCAAAACTTTTTGGCTCTAAAGGTCTTTTTGGTTGTATTCATGTGCCTTCCTGATATTGTCGATTGGTCTGCTATAATCCTCTGATCATTGCTATTTTTGGATCATCCTTTTGATAATCTACAACATATTTGTTTTGACGAATTTGGTTTGTTTTCGTGCGAGATGCCTAACCGGAGGAAGTTGTTGGTGACTTGGATGAACGGATGACCGTTGGATTCGTCAGCGGCGATGATGATCATCTTCATCGGCGTGTATGGTAGTCGTAGTAGCTAAAACGTTTGTTGGGACTCGAAGCGTTTGGCGTGTGGGCTGCACACGCGCGTGGGAGGAGCTCAAAGGGCGCACGTGCGGAGCGTGTGACTCCAGAAGATCCGTTCTCTTTGATCCGTGACCGTTAGATCTGATTCGGATCTAACGGTCGTAAATGGGCTGTGCAAGGGAAACAGAGAAGAGATTAGGGTTCTGATTCATAATCAGGCTTAAAGATATGGGCTGCTGAAATTTAAATGTGGGTTGTTATTATTTTTAATGAGTTTTGTTATTTAATTTGGGCTTATTATTATTTGGACTTGTAATATTAATATCTGGACTGATAAATAAAACATTTGGGCTTACTTATTTGTTGGGTTATGATTCCATTATGCTTTATATAAAACTAATAATAATAATAATATAATTAAAAACAAATATATTAATGAGTAGTAATAATAAAATAATAAAAACATTTGAATAATGATAATTAAAAAATAGAACTTAAATGATAAAAACTTAAATGACAATCGATGGGGAAGAACAAAACGTAGTAACATGTTTAATTTATATACACAATTTTAAAATAAGAGAATAGTAAAATAATACCTATAATATTTTTTATTTAATTGACATATATAATTATAATATGAACAGTATGAACAAAACCTAATATCTATTTTTTTACAAAATTAGAGGAAAAGGAAAATAAATATATGTTTGGAATATTTTTTTGATTTTTAAATAATTACAAGCCCGTTATTCGAATACGACAAGAATTTAAACTCGGGTTTAATACCCAGATAAAATTAGTGATTATCCCTAATGTAATATTACAACATAAAAATAGACAAGAACAACAACAAGAAGAAATAAGAGATCCACTCCAACAAGAAGAAATAAGAAATCCACCCACTTGATAATGAAATTAACAATGAAATAACGGCTAATGAACAAACTCATGATGTTTAAATGAATTCAGAACAAGTTACATTGAGAAGGTTTATAAGGGAACGTAGATATGCAATTTCTAATGATTATATGATTTATTCACTTGAACATGAATGTGACTTGAGTATTGATAAAGATCCAGTCTCTTTTCAGGAAGCCATGGAAAGTAACAATTCAAATGAATGGTTCAATGCCATGAAAGATGAATTAGAATCGATGGATAAGAAACAAGTTTGGGAACGTGTAGATTTACCTACAGGGTGTAAAAAGGTCAACTGTAATGGGTCTTCAAGACCAAGCGTGACTCAAAAGGTAATATCGAAAGGTATAAGGCCAGTCTTATAGCCAAAGACTTTACTCAAAAGGATGACATTGATTATAAAGGGATGCTCTCTCCACTATCAAAGAAGGATTCTTTGAGAATTGTTATGGATTTGGTGGCTCATTATGATTTGGAGCTTCACCAAATGGATCTAAAAACCGCTTTTCTTAATGGCCATTCGAAGAGGAGGTATATATGGCTCAACCAAAGGGTTTTGAGGCCATAGGAAAGAAAAACATGGTGTGTAAGTTAAGGAAGTCAATTTATAAATTAAAACAAGATTCTAGACAGTGGTAGTTAAAGTTCAATGATACTATTCTGTCATATGGATTTGTAAAGAACATTGTTGATAAGTGTATCTCATGAAGGTTAGTGAGAGCAAGTTTGCAATTCTAGTTCTTTATGTTAATGATATCTTGCTAACCACAAATGATCTTGGTTTGTTGCACGATGTAAAGAGTTTTCTTTATGAGAACTTTGAAATGAAAGATATGGGAGAAACATCCTATGTGATAGGAGTAAAAATATTCTGTGATAGATCACAAAGATTTTTGGGACTTTCTCATAAAAACTATATCGGAAAAGTTTTAGAAAGATTCAGAATGGAAAACAACCACCCTAGTCTAGTTCCAATTCATAAAGGAGAAAAATTTAGCAACTCACAGTGTCCTAAAAATGAATTGGAACGTAAGGAGATGGAAAAGATTCCTTATGATTAAGTGGTTGAGAGCTTAATGTATGCCATGAGATGTACTCGATCAGATATCAGTTATGTTGTTGGTATGCTTGGTCGATATCAGTCGGATCCTGGTATAAATCATTGGAAAGTTGCAAAGAAGGTATTAAGGTATTTACAAGGAACCCGAAACCTTATGATCACATTCAGAAGAACGAGTAACCTGGAGGTTATAGGTTATTCAGACTCAGATTATGTCGGATGTATTGATACGAGAAAATCTACTTTCAGCTATGTATTCCTTTTTTCCTGGAGGAGCAATATCATGGAAGAGTAGTAAGCAATATGTTATTGCTACTTCTACTATGGAGGCTGAATTTGTGGCATGCTTTGAGGCCATGATTCAAGGATTATGGTTGCGGAATTATATCTCAGTGTTAAGGATTGTCGACAGTATATCTAGACCGTAGAGAATTTACTATGACAATTCCGCAGCAGTGTTGTTCTCGAAAAATGACAGATATATCAAAGGAGCCAAACATATGAATTTAAAGTATTTGTCAGTAAAGGAGGAGGTGCATAAACAAACGATGTCGATTGAGCATATACTAACCGATGAAATGATAGCAGATCAATTAATGAAAGCTCTACCAATACAAGTTTTTAAAGGATATGTATACAATATGGGTTTGGTAGAGGACACCTTGTAGTATGATTTTATGGTAAAGTATATACATTATAGTTTTTATGGTCATTACTGTTTTGACAGTATTGGATATCAATTATATTTGTTTCTTGTACATTTATAGTTGTTATCTATTTAAGCATGCATGATTATTTATTTGATAACAAAGTGAGATCCTAAAATAAGATTTCATATATTAAGAATTAAAGAAAGACTTAAAGAACTATTGGATTAAATTAATTATGATACATGGAAGGAATCAGATTGACTTATTTGTCTGTGAACGTTGTGATTCGATTAGCTTAATTCATGTATGGATGATGTGTTATGTATAAAATGAATTAAAGTGTACACTTAAAGTTTCATTACACTAGAACTGTCACATAAACCAAGTGGGAGAATGATAGAATTTTAATGATTAATTTTATGGTTTATGTAACTTAAAGTCGATAATTTCGATGTATGTTCCTATAGTGATGATTAGCTGTGATTAAAGATCGAAATTAAAGGTGAAATTCCTTTTTCCCCCGCTCCTTGTTAAACATAGAAAATTGAAGGGTCAATTTAAAGTTTGTGAGAAAGTAAAAGGGTTAAACTAATCATTTGACTTTTACCTAATTTAATTTAATTTAATTAATTAATTAATCTAGTCATTTAAATTAATTATTTAAGGATAAGAATGAACAATTTTTCTTTGGATAAGTTTTACGTTAGTTTTTAATAACCAGAGAGAAAAACTTCCTTTTTCAGTGTTCATCTTCTTCTCACGACAGAATAGAAAATTTTCTCTGATCAAGTCCTACATCATCAAGGACGAACAAAAGCAAAAAGGAGAAGGAGGGAAATCACATTCAAGAGAAAGAACAATGGAAAACAGTGAATTTTCTTTCCTTTCTTTTCTGTTTAACATTAAATTTTGATTAACGTGATTACACATAAATCTATTAACTTTAAATTACTTTTACGCATTACAGTATATTCATGACTATAGTTTTAAGAAAATTCTAACATATTACACACCGTAAAATAAGATTTACATTAACTTTGTGTGATTTTTCGGTATAATACAATGAACAATAAAATGTATCTATTAGGGGTATTTATTATCGGATATCGGATCAAATATAATCTGATATTTTTGGATATCTAGGTTTTCGGATCAATGATATAGTGATTTGTATCTGATCTGGGAAAAAGCGATTATCCGTATATTTGGATATTGGATATTTGATCGGATATTCAAATATCTAATTATCTAAAAATATAATTTGATTAAAATAACTTTTCGAATTTGAAGGTTTTATTTATGAAAATTTTGGAGTTTTAAATATGATAAACAAAAAATTACTAAATAAAACAAGATTCATATTTATAAAAGTTTCAATTTTTTAAAATTTTTTTAATATAACAAGCACTAACAAGATTAATATTAATGAAAATTTGAATATTTGAATTTTTGGATAATCCGAAACTTGAAATATTATGAACCGTATCCGATCTGAAAAACTTAAAATCAGATGAGATCAAATATTTTTTAACACTCCTAGTGTTGATAATGTCAATACTATAATTTTTTTTAATAAAATACATCTGAAATTATAATATATCAACATTTTTAATAGATTAACCCTTAGATTGATACGAGATAGTAGATACTCTCAACCAACATCACCAATCAATCAGTGGTCAAAATTCTCCAACATCACCAATAAGGTCAAAACTAATACATGTCGCCAATTCATAGAGCCTTAGTTCTAAGAATATAGTCCATCCAATCAACGAGCTCAAGGATTCTATGACATCAATTGTATCTAATATCCATTCGAATCCAAAGTCCGGTGAATTAAAGTCAGATGGGATCAAATATTTTTTAACACTCCTAGTGTCGATAATGTCAATACTATAATTTTTTTAATAAAATACATATGAAATTATAATATATCAACATTTTTAATAGATTAACCCTTAGATCGATACGAGATAGTAGATACTCTCAACCAACATCACCAATCAGTCAGTGGTCAAAATTCTCCAACATCACCAATAAGATCAAAACTAATAGATGTCGCCAATATCATCAAATAGAGCCTTAGTTCTAGGAACATAGTCCATCCTATCAATGAGCTCAAGGATTCTATGACATCAATTGTATCTAATATCTATTCGAATCCAAAGTCCGGTGAATTAAGCTAATTCAATAATAATAGCAATAATCGATAACAATATTAATAACAATGATATAATATTCCGATGATAATATTCAATAATCAATATATTTTTATTTTAACGATTCAATAGTTTCAGTGATGAAAACAATAGTCTGATGATTAATGAATCAATACAATAGATGCTTACAATAGACATAGATATAATCATATTTTCTGTATTCAGTCTTGTAATCCCATCACAAATCAGGGATTCTTGCATTCATTTTAATATGTTATTATGTTTCCTTTGACAGGAATACAATCTTTGATGAACTTCTCAACCTCATGTTACATCTGGACTTGATGGTGAGATTTCTCTTAGACACTTCATTGAAGTTCTAATAAGGACTATACAAGTCTGTGAGACTTAACTATAAAGTATATTTTTTGTGATTGATTTTATACTCCGGCGACTTATTATCAATACTGAAATTTGACTTGTTTTTTATGTTGTAGATAGACTTTTCTAATTGTCATACTTCTATGATTTTGTTTTCTAAGTAAGCAGAGAAAATGGTCAAAAGAATATTTGTTTACTTCCATGTTGGAATGTTTTTGTCTTTGTAGCATAATTCTTTTACTAATATATTGAGGAATCAATTTTACTAGGATAAAGGATGGTGTGCATGGTGTCCTTTTACATCACATGTAAGTTTTGCATAACATTAGCTAAAGTTTTTTATTTTTTTTTATTTTTTAGTGTTTACCTTTCTGGTCTCTTGAAACTATCATTTTAATGACAATGATTTTTTCTTATGTTTCTTTAGAAGCTACACCGAAACTTATTCTACAACTTATGGATGTGAAAGCGCTCACCATTTCACATGTGAAAAGCCACCTGAAAGTACTACTCCATCTTCTTCTTCTTCCTTTTATTTTGTTTATTGTCTGTTCTTGTTTTCATGTCTTAGCCTATGTTTGTAAGAAAATACATTTGGTTATACTTTAAAAATAATAAGAGCTTGGCCTTTGTTTGAACGAAAAAGTTTGGGTAATAAAGGTTTAATGATGTATATCTTCGGTATGATTTGTTGTAAATGAAAAAAAGAATAGTTATAAGAATAGAGTTTGTAAACTGCAAAAATATAGTTCAATAAGTATAAGTAAGCAATATACTCTAGAATTTAAGAATAATGTGGTTAGACAAATAAAGGTCAAGATATATAGCGGCGTTTGTAAGCCAAAACGCCACAATAGTTTGCGAAGCTAGTTTTAGCGATGCTTCTTGCGGCGTTTTCTTAAGCGTCGAAAAAATTTTTAGCGACGCTAAAAAATGTCGCTATAAAACTAAAAAAACACTGCTAAAGATCTGTTTTGGTGTTGTGCACCTTCAATGAGTTTTTGATACAATGACACTTAGTAAACATGTTAATAATGTGTTAAACAATAATAACAAAATCGAGAAAAGACATTTAATCAATCTTGAGACTCTAATTATATTCACCAATATTTTTGATTCTTTTATATCTCCCGGATGACTATTATCTTGATTCAATTCTTGTTGAATTTCGGTGGATGAAGAGATTTCTCATTGTAAACATTTTGAACTTACATTATAAGAATATATATTTTCAGTAACACATTTGTTGTGGCTATAAGCAATTGTCACAAATCCTAAATTTTTGTGATCAAAATTTTATGTGATACTATTTGTATTAAGTAATTGTGACACAATATTATTTGGTCATTATTATCACGATTTAATTGTTTTTACTATTTAATTATCGCTAAAACTATATAATTTTGAGATAAATTCAAGTCCCATAAAACTTCGACATTAATGGAATACATAATTTGACGCCATATTTTCATTTATTAATGATATATAAATTTACCACAACTATCAAACATTATTCTTACAATTAAATTATTTATCACTGTAGAATTTAACTTTTTTTTTCAAAATAAATTATCATTATATACCATACGTTAGTGTCAAATAAAATTATCACGGTAATTAAATTCATCTTTGTGATACTTTTAATTCTCACTAGTGTAAAAATAATTATGAATTTTTATTAAAAATTAAAACTCTAATAATTGTAAAAAGATATATATCTTTTAAATTAAATAAAATTTCATTACCAGTATTATCATACCAATAAATGTTTATAAAGCATCATGAAATATTTACTTGAAATATAAAGAGAAATAAATACAATTTAAAAGAAGTATAATAAAATTTTTTGAGAGATTTTGAACATACCGATTGGTTTCGATCTATTTTCAATTTCTCTTATCGGTATATATTAATCAAACATATGTTTAAGGATTTTAGTTTTCATATTTTTTTCAATGAATAAATGAATAATAAAGAACTAAGATTTAAAAAATTTATAAAATTTAAAACACCAAATATTCCACTAATTGGAGAAGTTATTAGATACACTATATTAACCACGTCATTCGTGATCCAATTAATCTGGTCCATTTATCTTCAAATAAATATCAAATAACTACCACTAATTGACTGAGTAGTAAAAAATACAAGTGTTCAAAAAGTACTTTGGACAAGTGACTCGATTTGTTGACTCGTCAGTATGAACCCTGATAAATGTTCAAATGTACTATTTTTATTACCAATTTTACTCATATTATTGTTAGACTTAGGCATATTTATAGTTGATTTTTAGTTATTTATGCATATTTAAATAATTTCCTTCGTCGTCACATTTAATTTCGTAATTGGGTTAATTTCGTGGAAAGAGATATTGCAAATGTATGTTTCCTTATTTATAGGATTTGATTCCTTGAAGAACTCGAGTGGGAGAGAGGGCGACACATATCTTCATCTTTTTCTTCATTGTTAGATTCATGATTTGAGATTATTCTTGTATATCTTTGAAACCCAACCATGAATTGATGTTAATTGGTTGGAGTTATTATATTTTGAGGTTGTGAGAAATGATTTGTTTTTGTTTAAGTAATTGAGTTTGTTTTCAATTAAATTTTGTTCATTGTTGATTCTTAAATTGATAGCGAGTGAATTGGGAGAGGATCTAGTGTTTTCATCTATTTATCTAATATCTGGAGAGTTAGATTCTACTAAGTGGTGAAAACTAATTCAAATTAGGAATAAGTTACGAATTTCAATGTCTAAGAGGAGTACAAGATTGGTTATTGTTCACCCATAACTCATGCAAGGATGTATTAGGGATAACGAGAATCATTGAAGAATGCTTCGCCGACCTTCGAAGGTAGTCACCCAATTGCCCGAGTAATTCCCTCAATTGCAATTACACAAGCATTTGAAGAACTGACTAGGCAATCCGACTGAGCCCAATTACCAAATTGATTGAGTGGTGCGAGCACTCAATTACCACGATAATTCATTCGGCCATCAATCCATAACTTACGATAAACCTTCCAACTCTAACCTATTCAATCTTATCTATCTTTTATTTAATTATTTATTTCACTTTATTTATTCAATTAAACTCTAATTATCATTAATTGTGTTTTTATTTACAGTGTAATAACTTAAGCAAAGTAGCCCAAAACAATCCTTGTGAAGACGATATCTTTACTATACTATTACTTGCGACGTGTACACTTGCACCGTTTGCGTTGCACTCAAATCACGTAACAAGTTTTTTGCATCATTGTCGGGGATTGATAATTGGTGTTAGTTGTTTTTGTTGTTGTTTTTGTTATTATTATTATTATTATTATTATTATTACTAACTTTTTTTAAAAAAAACATAAAATTTGTTTAGTTGTGCTTCAAGTTGAAGGAACTTCAAGATGCAGAAAGATAGGAAACGATCTATTCTAGAGTTGATGTTGGAAGATAGGAATCAATCCAATCAAGAATTTCTTACATTCACCGATAATTACCTATACCAACCACAAAGATCCTCCCTGTAAGACCATAGATGGAATCAACAACAAAATCCTTCATGGTATGATCAAAACGCTTAAATTCTTTTTTATCATAAAAAGTTTGTTGTTGTAACAGATATGTCATGACAATACAATCCTTTTTAAGAATATCCAAATGTCTTGGAGGAAACACTATAAGCATCATTTTCTAGACTTAATAGATCAATAGAGGAAATTAAAGAGCTATCAATGTCCATGGATATGAGTATAGCCAAGTTGAATGCGCCCTTAGGGGATTCAGAAGATCAATTAAGGAGATCAACATATGTCATAGATAACATGCCCCGACAATCAATTCATAGGGATACTGAAATCTCAAGGTAAGAAGACAAAGAGCAATGCGAAGAGAGTTTCCTAATATGTGAGGAACATCTAAAACCTCAAAATCGAGAGTATGTTGATGAGAAAGATTGCCTAACATTGGATGAGCCTAAAAAAATAATTTTCATGGTAATTGAGAAGCCTGAACAGAGTAATGTCGTAACAAAATTAAGTGAGGCTTAGAAGAGTAATGCTATTGATGAGTGCATAAAAGTCCTATTTTTATTACCATTTTCCCACTCGATAATTACTAATAAAGGACAGGATTCAACGACTTTAATAGATATTTCTGCATATTTTCCACACTTCAGCGTCCAAACATATAATTCATGAATTCATCTAATAATTGGCATAAAACAGATGCATTTGATAGTTTTCTTTCTTAGACAGAAAACTACATATAAAGATGGCCAATTGGGAAGACAGATGCTGAAGTGTAGATGGAGCACCCGCCAAGGCAGCACTCTTGAGGCTGCGGCAGCAGAATGAAGATGACAACCAATGCTCGATAGAAAGAGAAAAAGATGCTGACATTAATGGACAATGAACAAAAGAAAGACGGAGCCAAACTACGGAGTCAAGCCTTGGTCAAAGTCATGTGCGGGAAAGAAGAGATATTTTAAGAAATAAAGTTTAATTAGGAATTATACTTCTTTCTTCTTTAGAATTCTTTCCTTGCATGGAAAGCTTTAACCTAGGGCTTGGCCTATATAAGGCACATATTAGGTTTAGTTTTAGGAGAGGAGTTTTTACCCTAGACAATACCTTTAGCTGCCGACTACACCATGTTCTAAACTTCTTCGGAGGTTTAGGTTGTTTGTGGAGTAGTTGGAGAAGATAGTTATGTTATGCTAGATATTTATTAATGCAAAACCTATTTCATAGTTTATTCTCTCTTGGCATTTACTTTCTTTGCATATGAGCTCGAGATGATAAGTATGTGAAGAAAAATCCATTTGTCTAATATCGGGAGAGTTAGACTCACGAAACAAGAAAATACGGTCTTTGCTCATGGGCATTGACTAATCCGGTTATCCAGGATTTCAGCGACTAACAAGACGCATGTGAGGTTGTTATCCGTACTTGATTCACGCCGGGAGGTATCATCAAGACTCGTGGGTTTCAACAATTCTCTTCGCTTAGGCATAAGGAAGAAGACATACAAGGATACTCTGTCGAACTATGGAATGTTGATTTGTCGACAAGGCATAACCCCGCCTAGGCAGCTGCGGTGAACCTTTGTTCGATCTTCCCAGGCGGTAGTTCAACCCATTGTATTAATAAGTGGATACGTAGCATAAATGGATTCTCCTTTACGAAGCACTCAACTTAACCTCACTTTATTCATCTTTATTTCTTCTATACTTAGTTTAGCTTTAGTAGTTAATTTAGAATTCTCAACTCAACCATTAACTGTGTTTTTACTTTTTCTAGTGCAGTTATAAGAGGTAGTGAAGTCGACACAATCCCTGTGGGATCGACAATCTAAAGTATTACAATCTGACAAAGATGGAAAAAGAAAGGACTTTCGAGCCTCCATCAGATTTGGTGCCGTTGCCAGGGACTGACGCTTAATTTTATTACCAATTATTTCTACACCTTTTTCTTTTTAAATTTTACTTATAATTTCTTTTAACTAACTAGGGTTGTTTTGTGTATAAGCAGGTCCAATCAATCGATAAAAAAATATCCATACGATCCTGAAATCGAAAGGACCGCAATGCATTTACGACAAGGGATACGTGAGAGGATGAACATAGCACCTGGCCAGCAAAACAACGTTGGCATGAATGCCGTTGCGGCAGACAACCAAGGCGTATTCGCAGTTGTTGATCCTGCCAATCCACCTCAACAAGAGCGTGTACGAACAGTTCGTGATTATTTAGAGGAAGATTTGGAGGGATTAACTCCTGCCCTTGTGATGCCTAATATAGAGGCAAAACATTTTTAACTTAAACCGATCATGTTCAATATGATCAACACTCTAGGCCAATTTGGAGGATCGGCCAACGAAGACGCTCGACAGCACCTTAAGTCATTTTTGGAAATTTGCAATTCGTTTAAACTACCAGGTGTTTCTACCGACATATTAAAGTTAAAACTGTTTCCCTATTCACTGAGGGATAGGGCAAAATCTTGGTTAAACGACCTCCAACCTGGATCGTTGAACTCATGGACTGAGCTTTGCCGGAGTTTCCTTGCCCGATTCAGTTATACTAATATGACTGACAAGCTAAGAAACGACGTCACATTATTCAGGCAAGATGAAGACGAATCAATGTATGAGGCATGGGAAAGGGACCGAGAGTTATACAAAAAATGCCCTATGCATGGTTTACCCGAGTGGACTCAAGTGTCAATCTTCTACAATGCTGTAAGCACCCCTACGAGGATGATGCTTGATGCCTCTGCAAACGGTACCCTCTTAGACCGCCCACCCCATGAGAGCTTAGAAATTCTGGATAGGTTAGCAAAGAATGATTATCAACATCCAACCACCAGAAGAGGAATAACTAGGCGAGGCATGACAAGCTCTGACTCTGCAGATTCTATACTTGCTCAACTATCAGCCTTAACAAACATGGTTAAAGATCTACAAATGCCGAGTCATGTTCGAGAAGTTAAGGGAGTCACTGTTTGTTGTGAAACATGTGGCGATAAACATGATACAAGCGCATGCCCGCAAGATCCAGAATCTTCCTTTTATGTTGGAAACTTCAATCGAAATAATATGTCCAATAATTATAACCCAAAATGGAGGAAACATCCAAACTTCTCATGGAGTAATCCTAACACTGCACTTAATCCGCAACATCAAACAATGCAATCTGCTAGATTCCAGCAAAATAGATTTGCTCAGCAGCCGGTGACGCAGCAGGCACTACCGCCACCGCAACAAACAACAAATGTCCAAACCATGGAAAATACACTGCAAACATTCATGGCTCAAACTGGCGCTTACATTGCAAACACCAATAAGTTCATTTAGAGAGCCGATACTTTCATGGACAGGACAAAGATGAGGATGCAAAATAATGAAGCTGCTCTCAAGATGCTGGAAACTGCAGTAGGACAGATGGCACAACAAATGAAAAGCTGATCTATAGGAAGTCTACCTAGCGATACTGAAGTCGCTAGAACTGGTCCTCATGAACAATGCAAAGCGATATCTACCAGGAGTGGATTACAATTAAAGGACCCTAAAATACCTGCCCAGACAGTCAATAAGAATACTGAGACAGTAGCACCTCAAGTAGCCACTGATGAAATACCCAAGGTAAAGGAACCAGCAGACACTGTCGACGATGATGCCACAGTAGATGATGCCGCTGCCGCGCCACAAATAAGATTCCAATGCAATGAAAGTATTGTAGATTTGCGGTTACCAACACCTTTCACACAAAGGTTGAAACAACAAAAGCAAGAATATCAGTTTAAGAAATTCTTGGACATTCTTAAATAGGTACACATAAATATACCTTTAGTAGAGGCAATTAAACAGATGCCCAACTATGCCAAGTTCCTTAAGGATATTATATCGAAGAGGACAAAAATAGGGGAATTTGAGACGGTTTTTGCGACAGAAGGGTGTGTGGCAATGCTACACAACAAGGCCACGGCCAAAAAAAAAGATCCTGGTAGCTTCACCATACCATGCTCTATCGGTGATCAATACGTGGGTAAGGCACTATGCGACTTAGGCGCTAGCATAAATCTCATGCCTAAGTTGATATTCCAAAAGCTAGGCATTGGGCAGGCTAAACCAACAACAGTGATGCTGCAACTGGCAGACCGCTTTTACGTGCAACCGGAAGGAAAAATTGAAGATATCCTGGTAAGAGTGGATAAATTTATATTCCCCGTTAACTTCTTAATTCTTGATTGTGAAGCAGATGAACATGCTCCGATCATATTGGGAAGACCATTCCTAGCCACGGGCAGAACATTGATCGATTGCGAGAAAGGTGAACTGGTCATAAGGGTCAATGACCAACAAGTGAAGATCAATGTATTCAAAACTTTAAAGCATCCAGACGAATTAGAAGACCTCGATGCCGAACTAGAATTTTTAGACGAAGCCTGCCAGGGCAGTGATATTGAATGCCACAACCGTTGTTTTTATGGAAAATCATGTATTGATAATCAAGATACATAGATACAAGAAAAACAAACGGAAGAAGGTAATTGGGTGCACATACATCCAGGTAAGTATTTTGAATCACTCGATTATACTTTAAGTGGAAGCAAGAAACATAAACCATCTATAGAACAACCCCCAAAATTGGAATTAAAACCACTACCTGAGCAATTAAAATATGTTTATTTGGGATCAAATGAGATTCTAACAATAATTATTTCTTCTAAGCTGCAGCCTGAACAGGAAAAGCGGATTACTAACATGCTACGGCAGCATACAAGGGCAATTGGATGGACAATTGCAGATCTAAAGGGAATCAGTCCATCAGTGTGCATGCATAAAATATTATTGGAAGAAGATCATAAACCCACGATTGATGCGCAGAGAAGACTAAATCATGCAATGAAGGAAGTAGTAAGAAAAGAAATTATAAAATGGCTCGATGCAGGAATCATCTACCCCGTATACGAAAGCACATGGGTAAGTCCAGTACAATGTGTTCCAAAGAAGGGAGGGATGACAGTAATCTCAAATGAGAATAATGAATTAATTCCAACAAGAACGGTAACCGGATGAAAAATATGTATGAATTACCGGAAATTCAATCACGCAACAAGAAAGGATCACTTCCCTTTACCATTCATTGACCAAATGCTTGATAGGTTAGCCAGTAAACCATACTATTGCGTTTTAGATGGATATTCAGGATACAATCAGATTGCAATAGCTCCCGAAGACTAAGCCAAAACAATCTTCACATGCCTATATGGAACATATGCATTTAGAAGGATGCCCTTTGGGCTATGTAATGCTCCTGCCATTTTTCAACGATGCATGATGGCTATTTTCTCCGACATGATTAAGGACTACCTTGAGATTTTTATGGATGACTTCTCGGTGTTCGGAGATGACTTTGATAGTTGCCTCGGCAACCTAGAAAAAGTACTGGAACGATGTGAAGACACGAACCTAATTTTAAACTGGGAAAAATGTCATTTTATGTTCGATGAAGGAATAGTGCTCGGCCACAAGATCTCCTGCCACGGCATCAAAGTCGACAAGGCCAAAATAGAGGTGATAGAAAAATTGCCACCGCCAACATTAGTTAAAGGCATACGCAGTTTTCTTGGACATGTTGGCTTCTACCGACGATTCATTGAGGATTTCTCTAAAATAACCAAACCTTTATCCTCATTGCTGGAATTAAATAAACCATTTGTTTTTGACGAAGCATGTGTAAAAGCCTTCGAAACATTGAAACTGAAACTCATATCAACTCCTGTAGTGGTTCCCCCTGAATGGAATGAACCATTCGAACTGATGTGCGACGCAAGTGATTATGCTGTCGGGGCAATACTTGGGCAACGAAAGAACAAGACCTTCCATGTCATACACTACGCAAGCAAAACCTTGAATAATGCCCAAATCAATTACACCACAATAGAGAAAGAACTATTAACAGTAATTTTTGCATTCGATAAGTTTCGCTCATATCTCATCGGCAGCAAGGTAATTCTACATACAGATCACTCTGCTATAAAATATCTACTGTCCAAAAAAGATGCAAAACCTCGTTTAATACGATGGATACTGCTACTACAAGAATTTGAAGTCGAAATAAGGGATAGAAAGGGCATGGAGAACCCAGTGGCAGATCACTTGTCACGCCTAGAAAGAGACAAGGCAATGAAATCAGAACAAGAAATCAAAGATACTTTCCCCGATGAAAAAATACTGGCTGCCACGACGGTTGTATGGAAAGTATCAGCAGAAGATCCTGAACTCACGATAGACAAGATCACGAACATAATATCCGAGTGCATCCATCACTTTGCTTTGGCCGCAACCACAACACCCTGGTATGCTGATATTGTTAATTATATCACTAGTGGCATACATTCTCCTCACCTTAACCATCAAGGAAAGAAAAGGTTCAAATATGATGCAAGGCATTACCTTTGGGACGACCCCCTTCTATTTAAACAATGTGCAGATCAAATCATAAGGTGATGCATCCTGGAAGTGGAACAAGAAAGTGTGCTAGCACAATGCCATGCATCTCCCTATGGCGGACATTTTGGCGGCAACAGAACGACAGCCAAGGTACTGCAATCAGGATTATACTGGCCAACCATATATAAGGATGCACAGGAATATTGTCAAAAATATGATCGATGCCAAAGGATGGGAAACATATCCAGACGGAACGAGATGCCTCTTCAAACTATTCTAAAAGTGGAATTGTTCGATGTATGGGGAATTGACTTCATGGGACCCTTCCCATCCTCACATGGTAACCTCTACATATTATTGGCAGTAGATTACGTATCTAAATGGGTAGAAGAAATCGCGACAACAAAGAATGACGCCAAAATAGTGCAGAAATTCTTAAAGAAACATATCTTCACTCGATTTGGTGTACCCCGTGCAATCATAAGTAATGGAGGGAAACATTTCGAAAATAGACAAATTGCCGCTGCACTAAAGAAATTGGGAGTTATACACAAGATTGCCACAGCGTACCACCCACAAACAAATGGCCAAGCAGAAGTATCGAACAGAGAACTCAAGACAATACTAGAAAAAGTGGTCAATCCAACCTGATGAGACTAGTCCACTCGATTAGATGGTGCACTCTGGCATATAGAACGACATTCAAAATGCCATTGAAAATGTCCCCTTACCAGTTAGTTTATGGCAAATCCTGCCATCTGCCAATAGAAATAGAACACAAAGCATACTGGGCAATACAAATGGTTAACATGGATTGGGAAAAAGTAGGGCAAAAGAGACTACTGAATCTTAATCAAATTGAGGAGTTCAGAACCTCAGCATATGAGAATGCTAGAATATATAAAGACAAAACAAAAAGATGGCATGATCAGAAACTACTGCCACGACAGATACTGCCTGGGCAGCAAGTCTTACTCTACAATTCGCGACTAAAGCTTTTCCCCGAAAAATTAAAATCTAAATGGTCCGGACCATTTGAAGTTGTTCAAACACATTCTCAAGGGGCAGTCACAATCAGATCACCACAAGATGGACATGAATTCCAAGTTAATGGACAACGTCTCAAACCATACAAAGGATCAAATTTTCGGGAACTCAAAAAAATAGTGATATTTGAAGACGACTTCGAGTCCTCCTCTACTTCGCTCTAATCTCTCCATTTCTTTTTAAGTATAACTAAATTAAGTTAGGAATAAATTTATTTTGTTTTGTTTTTAGGACTTCTCCAACTACCCCGGTCTTCCGGCAGCACCACAACAGACACCAAAAAGCCGCCGCAAGCTTCTCATCGACAGCGATTCCGGGGACTCCTTTGCTTCCTCGGCATTCTAAAAAGGGAGGTAGTCTTTCTTTTATTTTTTATCTTTTTATTGTTCAGCTTTCTTTTTACTTTTCATGCATTGAGGACAATGCATCCCTCGAGTGTGGGGGAGCATTGATCCCTTTTGTAATATGTAAATATATCTGCCATGTATGGAAAGTATTTAGATTATCATATTATTGCCTTATTTTTTATCCTTATAATCTTACAATTTACTGCAAATTTTTTTTTAAGTCTGCTGAATTTTATTGAAACTGCCGAGGCAACAATATATTCTCCAACCGCCGCCGCAGTCTGCATCATTCACCAGACTTGAAATCAGAAAGGTATACAGGTTTAGTACTTAGGATTAGACTATGAGCCTGAAAAATATTTAACACTGCTAGTCTTAGTTGATTTTATAAGTTCTTTTCTTTGAAAAACAATAAGGACTTAGGCTTAGATTTTAACTAGTGGTGCCTATCACCGACTCTAGTTTAGTCCATAGAGGTGCCTATTACTGGCTCTAGGACTTAATGTTTTTCCCACTTACTAGAGGTGCCCGAAATTGGCTCTAGTAAGAATAGCTAAACACTTGAGGTGCCCGAAATCGGCTCAAACAGTATAAGTATATAGCAATATATATTTATATACCAATTTAGGGAGAAAGAAAGAAAAAAATTAAAGAAAAATCTTAATCGGAAGTCTTGAGCTAGAAAAAGGATTAGAACTTAGAAAATCAGCTTCGATATAGCTACGCGATAAGTGCTCAACTTACTATCACTTTGTACACCTTTTATGGGCATTAATCACCGAATATACACCCACTTGGACCAATGCTTGTACTTAATGTGATATATTTAGAAGTTAAGCTCATAGAGATAATATTTACAAAAAAGACACGTTTTACTGCATTTTTATATCTGTGCAGGAGAACCAATGCCACGGTAGCAACAAGGCTGAGGCAGGACTTGATGCCGAGGCAGCAGCTGAGAGCCAGGAAGCAAGACTGTAGGCGATTGGAAGATAAAAATCCAAGGGACGTGTCTGGACATAAAGCCCATGGATTAGGGCTGGCTAGCATGAGGAAAAGCCCAAGACAAGGCCACGCGGGAAAGCCCCCTTAGCTGAATTAAACTTGGAAATATTTTAATTATGTACATGACTTGCTCCCTACTCCAAGTTGTATTCTACTTAGAAAAGGTTTGCCCTAGGTCTAGCCTATATAAAGACCTAGCCATCCAATGTAATAGATGAATACCTAGAGAGAGAGAGAGAGAGAGCCGATTCATAAACTTGTTTTCTTTCTCTCAATTATGTTCTAAGCTTCTTTAGGGTTTAGGTGAAGGTTGGTAGTATTTGTAAGAGGAGATTGTACTTTGTCTTTGTTTCAATGCAATAAAATTATCAAGGTTTGCTTATCCTTTGTTATTCCTTGTTCTTGCATTCAAGCCCGAGAGGGAAGTTTGTGAGTAATCCATTTATCTAGACTCGGGAGAGTTAGATTCAAGAAAGGGGTAAGTACGGTGTTTCAATCGCGAAATACTAACTCGGCTTAGGGATAGGTTAAGAGTTTCAACGGCTAAAAGAAGTGTGAGATTGGTTGGTGAGTATAATTGGTTCACGCCGGGAGGTATCATCAAGGACTAATCATCAACAGTACTTCGACTTAGGGATAAGCAGAGTCATCGAAGGACACTTTGCCGAACTTTGGTAAAGTCCACCCACGATCAAGGCGGCGGACAGTATTATCGTTACCGAGGCAGTAATCTGCTGTGCTGCCGAGGCAGAGATATGTGATTGCATTGGGCAGAGACAAGTCAATCAAATCCACAATACAACGCAACTGGATCCTGACCCATCTCTCTCTAATATTCGAATCTCTTTACTTTTACTTAGTTGTTTTATTTTAGTTCCATCACAACCCAAACTACTTGTGTTTTTTATTTCTTTCTACAGAACAAGAAGACGAAGAAGACATATTGAGTCTAACAATCCCTGTGGAGACGATAATCCGATAAATACTTATCACTTATTACTTTCGATGTGTCCACTTGCACTAAACGCGCACTTTTGACACGCGACAAGTTTTTGGCGTCGTTGCCGGGGATTGGCAACTAAATTTTGTTTTCTTTATTTTCTTGTTCCTTTTTATTTTTATTTTACTTTTGTTCTTTTGGTGTATGACTAGGGCCAACCCAACCAACCCCTTATACGAATTAGATCCAGAGATCGAACGAACAAGGCTAAGGTTGAGGAGACAAATCCAAGAGGCTATGGCAGATCACTCGGCAGGACAAGACTTACCTGCCGGTAATGGAGGTTTACCGCCGCCACCTGGGCCGCGGCAGCTCACTGTCAGAGACTTCCTGGAAGAGGACTTAAATGGATTAAACCCAGGAGTTGTTACACCGGAGATAGAAGCAGCCCACTTTGAATTGAAACTTGTCATGTTCAATATGCTTAACACTATTTGACAGAGTGGTGGGTCTGTAACAGAAGATGCAAGGCAGCACCTCAAGTCTTTCATGGAGATATGCAATTCTTTTAAGATCCAAGGAGTCCATGAAGATGTCTTGCGATTGAAGCTATTCCCCTATTCACTGAGGGATAGGGCGAAAGCTTGGTTAAATAGCATTCCAGCAGGATCTATTGGATCTTGGAGTGAAGTTTGCCATGATTTTATTACTCGTTTCAATCCTACAAATTTATATGATAGAATTCGTAATGAAATTACTTCTTTTCGACAGGCAGATGACGAGCCTATGTACGAGGCATGGGAGCGATACAGGGAGTTACTGCACAAGTGTCCTTTGCATGGATTTCCCCTATGGACACAAGTGGCCATGTTTTATAATGCCAAAAATGCCCCGACAAGGATGATGTTAGATGCATCGGCGAATGGAACACTCCTTGATAAAGCACCTGAGGAAGCTATTGAAATACTAAACAAACTCGCGAAGAATGATTTTCAATTCCCTACATCTAGGTGAGGAGGAGTAAGACTCAAAGCCACGGTGAATGAGCTAGACACATCAAATTCAGTGGCGGCACAATTGGCCTCTCTTACAAAGATGGTGCAAAACTTACAATTACAGCAAAATACCCGTGAGGTCAAGGTAATTGATTCTTATTGTGATTTATGTGGAGGTAACCATAGTTCCTCTGACTGTATGAATCAAGAAACCGGTATGTATGTTGGAAACTACAACCGCAACAATATGATGTCCAATACATACAACCCCTCATGGAAGAGGCATTCAAATCTATCATGGAGCAACCCTAACAATGCCTTAAACCCAACCACCCAACCTTCAGGATTTCAGCAACCGATACAACATCTGCCACCGCCGCCGGTCCAGCAACCAATGCTGCCGCCGCAGATGCAGCAACAACCAGTAAGTTCATTGGAGAACACGCTTAAAGCCTTTATGATGTAAACAGAGTCATACATGGCAGAGAACATTAATTTCATCAAAAGGACAGATGCTTTTATGAATAGAACTGAGATGAGGTTGCAAAATCAAGAAGCGGCCATTAAAACGCTAGAAACTTAGTTTGGGCAGTTTGCTCAAAACATAAACACTAGACCACAAGGAGGACTACCTAGCAATACTGAAGTTGCTAAGGTAATGGGCCATAAACAGTGCAAAGCTATCACTACCAGGAGTGGTCTACAGCTGAAGGAAAAGATCCCAACAAGCCAAATTCAATCAGCGGATCCAGCAAAAGAAGAGGCCGAGCAAACTGATTCTGATAATACTGCCCCGACAGAGAGCACAATAGCTCCTGAACAGCCTGTCGAGACAGCAAAACCCCCAGTTTTGCCAGGTATTAAATTTCAAACTAAAGAAAACCTGGATGAGATGAGACCACCACCACCTTTCCCACAAAGGTTGAAAAAGTAAAAACAGGACCAACAATTCAAGAAATTCCTTGACATCTTAAATCAAGTCCACATTAACATACCATTCGTAGAGGCAATTGAACAAATGCCCAATTATGCCAAGTTCTTAAAAGATATGGAGTCCAAGAGGAAACGAATAGGTGAGTTTGAAACAATGGCTGCTACCGAGGGATGCATGGCAATGCTACACAACCGCATGCCACCGAAGTTGAAGGATCCTGGTTGCTTTATCATACCTTGTGTGATAGGTAAAAATTATGAAGGTAAGGCCCTATGCGACCTTGGAGTAAGCATCAATCTAATGCCCAAATCTGTCTTCCAAAAGCTTGGAATAGGAAGGGCGAAGCCTACAATAGTTATGCTCCAACTAGCGGATCGATCCTATGTGCAACCCGAAGGCAAAATCGAGGACATACTGGTAAGAGTCGATAAATTTATTTTTCCTGCTGACTTCCTTGTCCTTGATTGTGAAGCAGATGATAATGCACCGATCATCCTGGGGAGACCTTTCCTTGCAATTGGACGTACCCTAATTGACGTGGAAAAAGGAGAGTTGACAATGCGGGTCAATGACCAACAAGTCAAACTCAACGCATTCCACAACTTAAAAAAATATGATGATCCAGAGGAGTGCAAGGCCATCAACACTGTAGACACCAGAATATCCTGCCTCGGCAGTCTGCTCGGCAGGTTATTCGGCAAAAAGATCAAGTTCAAGATGGATGGACACACAGCAAAAGGGAGTGGCCCACAACTGAATTATGATTCTGGTCAACAAGAGAGAATAACTTTGGGAGATGCATTTGCATGCACTCCACCAGTAACATGATCTCCTCCCTTTTTCCTTATCAATATATTAGTACTAGTTTAGTTTATTCTTATTTTTATTTCTCTAATTTGTTTTTGCTTTAAGTATTTTTCTTTTTGTGTGTTTTTATTTAGGAAAATAAGCAAGAATAAAGGAGAAATAGTTCACAGCAGGAACTCTGCCGAGGCAGAAAACAATGTCAGAACTGCAGCAGAACAGTGTAACGGCTAGTCTGCCGAGATTCCTACCACGGCAGAAAATGAAACGGCAGTAAAGAGTAACGGCTACAAAACGGCTAGTGGCTTCAAACGATCACAAGGTCGAGGCCTATATAAGAAACCCCTTCCTCTTGAACTATTCACTCTTGCTTTCTTGTTTGCTTTAGAATTCTTAACAATCTTCCTCTCACATTACTCTCTGCCTACTCACAATTCTTCGTGAAATTCCCAAATATTTTTTCAAGAAAACCTCCAAGAAATCAAATCTCTCACAATCTTGATGGCAACTTACAAGCGATTTGCCCCAGCAAACGTTGAAGATCGTTTCAACCGATCTTTCATCGCCTGAAAATTATGGGAAGAACAAGGATTCCAACATTCGGATGATGAAAACTACGGCATCGAGCATTATCTCTTTGACAGAATCAAGTACCAAGATTGGAAAATTTTCTGTCTCCAACCTGCCCAGGCGAACGCTACAATCGTGTGGGAATTCTATGCGCACGGGCCCAGCAAAGATTCCCTCTTTGTTCACTGCCGCGGCAGGCCAGTTCAGTTAGATGCCGAGACCATCAACGATTTCTACGGCCTTACTCCAAACAGTGATGTTCACGCTGAATTATTAGAAGACATCACTGCCGAGGACTACGAGTTAATCAAAGACGACCTTTGTTACGTGAATACTCCATGGGAAACCGGTACCCATAGAGGATCCGTAACAAGGCAGAGCCTAAAGACCGAGGCCAAGATATGGAATACCTTTGTCAAGCGATGCCTCATCCCCACGTCCCACAACAGCACGGTGGACCGGAAGCGATTGGTGCTTATCCAATCGATCATCAACAAAAGAACCATCAATGTTGGAGAGATAATCTTACGTGAAATTCACGAATGCGGTAAGAAAGATAGGGGACCATTATATTTCCCATGTTTGATCACATGTTTGTATGTTGCCGCAGGTGTGCCAATCGAAGATACGGACGAATACACTCCCCAAAGACGAGGGTGGACCAGAGACTTTTGTCACAAAGTCATGCAGATCACGCAGGCGGAGCCAGTCCAAGCAACACCCCAGCAGTTCACGGCTGATATTGTTGCCGGGGCCCAGTACACGGCAGACGTACCTGATACTGCCCACACCTCTGCCGCAGTAGACCCGTACCAGGAGATCTTGCAAAGGATGGCAGCGATGGACCTCAGACAACAGAGGTACATGGAGTACCAAAGAGATTTCAACGGCACATTAGGCCAAATGCTGCTGCACGCTTTTCCAGACCAAGGGGCGAAATTTCTAGAGTTTCCCAACAATATGTTTGTCACAGCCGCCCCTTATACCGAGACTACACCAGCCTCGGGAGGACCAAGGTCGTTCTTCCATGCGGACCCTCCACCACAGTACCATGCTGCTGGCCCATCCAGGGCAGCAGATTCTGCCGCGGCATCTTCCGCCAGTAGAAGACCATCCAAGCGGAGGGCAGTCTTCAGCACTTCACCCCGATCCCCAATCATCATGGGCAGTCTATCAGCTGAGATAGATGCCTATGTGCACCAAAGCTCTACCGCCGCCAGACCGAGCACACACAACACCGGGGGAGCCACAACAATGGAGGGTGGAACGGACATAATGCTAACCGAAGACATGGCCGATGTGGAAGAAGGAGAAGAGGTTGAGGCTCCAATGCAACGGACACCACCCACAAGAGTCCAACCGCCCCGGCAAGCAAAAGCTCAACCATCGCCCTCACCAAGAACAAAGTAATCGGCAGCAAGACCTAGGAGAAAAATTGTTACAAGCAGCTCCTCGGAGTCTCTTTAATATTTTTCTCTCATATAATTTAATATTAATTATTGTTTTACTTCTATGCTGCTTATTCCTTTCATATTTTTGTTGCCTGCTATTTTCTTCAAATATAAAGCATTGAGGACAATGCTTGGTTTGAGTTTGGGGGTGCAGATTCACTGCCAAGGCAACAATCTACTGTCGAGGCATTGCCAAAAAAAGGGAGTATTCCAGTGATTTTTTTTAAATTTTCATGCTCCCTGCCTTACTTGAATTAACTGCCTACACTTTTGCACTGCTTATCATCAGTATTGCCTTAGTTTATTCTTTAAGGCTATAGAAATCTTTCTCCTTACCATGATTAGGTCCTGTTAAGAAGGTTTAATCTTAGGATACTTAAGGATGAAAACATAGAGGCTTACTATAGGGAGAACTTTAAACACTTTTGGGACTTGTTGGATTAGAGGAATTCTTTTAATGAACTTAGGTGATAAAGACTTAGATTTTTGGGAAGGTAACTAGAGGTGCCTATCACCGGCTCTAAAAAGTACTCTTCTTCATGCTAGAGGTGCCCGAAATTGGCTCTAGTATGTTCTAAGGAATATTAAAAAGAAAGAACAAATTTAATGAAGGGAAAAACACAATCCTTGAGGTGCCCGAAATTGGCTCAAGAATTGGTTGTTTAGAAAAGAAGAGAGAACACTTAACCAAATTCTACTTGTCTTGAACTTAGAGTTTATCTAAGAAAGCCTTTAATCAAACTTGTCCACGAAAACACACACACTCACAATTTCAATAGTTTGTTTCTAGGTAAACCCTTGGGTAGCCGAAAGGTTAAGGCTTAAGAATAGGCCTAGTTATGGTGGGGAGACTAGATGGACATGTAAGACCAAGAGAGAGTAGAGTTCGGCAAATTGATGGTTTGCATTGCTTGAGGACAAGCAATAGTTCGAGTTTGGGGGTGTGATAAGTGCTCAACTCACTATCACTTTGTACACCTTTTATGGGCATTAATCACCGAATATACACCCACTTGGACCAATGCTTGTACTTAATGTGATATATTTAGAAGTTAAGCTCATAGAGATAATATTTACAAAAAAGGCACGTTTTACTGCATTTTTATATCTGTGCAGGAGAACCAATGCCGCGGCAGCAACAAGGCCAAGGCAGGACCTGATGCCGAGGCAGTAGCTGAGAGCCAAGAAGCAAGACTGTAGGCGATTGGAAGATAAAAATCCAAGGGACGTGTCTGGACTTAAAGCCCAAGGATCGGAGCTGGCTAGCATGAGGAAAAGCCCAAGACAAGGCCACACGGGAAAGCCCCCTTAGCTGAATTAAACTTGGAAATATTTTAATTATGTACATGACTTGTTCCCTACTCCAAGTTGTATTCTACTTAGGAAAGGTTTGCCCTAGGTCTAGCCTATATAAAGACCTAGCCATCTAATGTAATAGACGAATACCTAGAGAGAGAGAGAGAGACGATTCATAAACTTGTTTTCTTTCTCTCAATTATGTTCTAACCTTCTTTAGGGTTTAGGTGAAGGTTGTTAGTATTTGTGAGAGGAGATTGTACTTTGTCTTTGTTTCAATGCAATAAAATTATCAAGGTTTGCTTATCCTTTGCTATTCCTTGTTCTTGCATTCAAGCCCGGGAGGGAAGTTTGTGAGTAATCCATTTATCTAGACTCGGGAGAGTTAGATTCACGAAAGGGGTAAGTGCGGTGTTTCAATCGCGAAATACTAACTCGGCCTAGGGATAGGTTAAGAGTTTCAGCGGCTAAAAGAAATGTGAGATTGGTTGGTGAGTATAATTGGTTCACGCCGGGAGGTATCATCAAGGACTAGTCATCAACAGTACTTCGACTTAGGGATAAGCGGAGTCATCCAAGGACACTTTGCCGAACTTTGGTAAAGTCCACCCACGAGCAAGGGATTGCCGCGACGGACAGTATTATCGCTGCCGAGGCAGTAATCTACAGTGCTGCCGAGGCAGAGATATGCGATTGCATTGGGCAGAGACAAGTCAATCAAATCCACAATACAACGCAACTGGATCCTGACCCATCTCTCTCTAATATTCGAATCTCTTTACTTTTACTTAGTTGTTTTATTTTAGTTCCATCACAACCCAAACTACTTGTGTTTTTTATTTCTTTCTACAGAACAAGAAGACGAAGAAGACATATTGAGTCTAACAATCCCTGTGGAGACGATAATCCGATAAATACTTATCACTTATTACTTTCGTTGTGTCCACTTGCACTAAACGCGCAGTTTTGACACGCGACACTACGCACACACACACTAAGACTCATAGTCCAGTTTAGAGGAATACCTAGAACCTAGAAGAGGCCGAGTCAAGAAAGGATTTCTGCCGCGGGAGGCAGGACAGTATATTCCCTTACCTAAAAATTTATTTCTTTGCATTGCTTGAGTAGAAGCAATCGTTCAAGTGTGGGGGTGTGATGAGTGCATAAAAGTCCTTTTTTTATTACCATTTTCCCACTCGTAATTACTAATAAAGGACATGATTCAAGGACTTTAATAGATATTTCTGCAAATTTTCCATACTTCAGCGTCCAAACATATAATTCATGAATTCATTTAATAGTTGTCATAAAACAGATGCATTTGATAGTTTTCTTTCTTAGACAGGAAACTACATATAAAGATGGTCAATTGGGAAGACAGATGCTGAAGTGTAGATGACAACCAGTGCTCGATAGAAAGAGAAAAATATGCTAACATTAATGGACAATGAACGAAAGAAAGACGGAGCCAAACTACGGAGTCAAGCCTTGGTCAAAGTCACGTGCGAGAAAGAAGAGATATTTTAGGAAATAAAGTTTAATTAGGAATTATACTTCTTTCTTCTTTAGAACTCTTTCCTTGCATGGAAAGCTTTAACCTAGGGCTTGGCCTATATAAGACACATATTAGGTTTAGTTTTAGGAGAGGAGTTTTTACCCTAGACAATACCTTTAGCCGTCGACTACATCATGTTCTAAACTTCTTCATAGGTTTAGGTTGTTTGTGGAGTAGTTGGAGAAGATAGTTATGTTATGCTAGATATTTATTAATGCAAAACCTATTTCATAGTTTATTCTCTCTTGGCATTTACTTTCTTTGCATATGAGCTCGAGATGATAAGTATGTGAAGAAAAATCCATTCGTCTAATATCGGGAGAGTTAGACTCACGAAATGAAAGAATACGGTCTTTGCTCATAGGCATTGACTAATCCGGTTATCCAGGATTTCAGCGACTAACAAGATGCATGTGAGGTTGTTATCCGTACTTGATTCACGCCGGGAGGTATCATCAAGACTCGTGGGTTTCAACAATTCTCTTCGCTTAGGCATAAGGAAGAAGACATACAAGGATGCTCTGTCGAACTATGGAATGTTGATTTGTCGACAAGGCATAACCCCGCCTAGGCAGCTGCGGTGAACCTTTGTTCGATCTTCCAAGGCGGTAGTTCAACCCATTGCATTAATAAGTGGATACGTAGCATAAATGGATTCTCCTCTACGAAGCACTCAACTTAACCTCACTTTATTCATCTTTAATTCTTCTATACTTAGTTTAGCTTTAGTAGTTAATTTAGAATTCTCAACTCAACCATTACCTGTGTTTTTACTTTTTCTAGTGCAGTTATAAGAGGTAGTGAAGTCGACACAGTCCCTGTGGGATCGACAATCTAAAGTATTACAATCTGACAAAGGTAGAAAAAGAAAGGACTTCCGAGCCTCCATCAGCTACAACAAATTCTAAGGATTTTGATTCCAAAGATATTACAACAATGTTGATGTTGAAGCATGAATCTATGGAATACTCTTACCCACAAGAGCCAGGGCAATTTCATGACTACATGATCGATCAATAAGATGACGATACTTTGTTAATGTAATATGAGAAGGTAATGAATGAACCTTTTGAATTCTCTCAAAAATCACCTCCTCCATTGTAGGTATCTTTTGAGGAACCAACGCTACAAGATTTTACGCCATCAAAAGTAAAGCATTATTATTTTGAAGATGATATTTTATCTATGGTGATTGTAACCCCCCTCGACCCGGTCTAGACGCCACCTGATTCGAACGAACTACACGGGGAATATCGAGGCTAATCCAGAGACTCGCCCCGATAAACAACCCTAAAAAATTATCTTTTATCTTTTCTAAATGCTTTAATTAGATTCTACATGTTCATGCAAGGACTGAGTTCATTTACAGCGGAAAGAGATGTGAAGTGAGTCCTAATTTAACCGAACAACTAAGGTTTTCTAGATGCATACAAGACCCTATAGGCGTAATCCACACTTCGAATATCATCCCTAGATTCAAAATCACCTAATTCAACACGCAAAACATATAATTTATAAGCATACTTCAACAATAACAAAAATGGTATATCATACTTTAAAATTAACCTATAATAGATCTCAAAAATACCTCGTTAACATAAAAGTGTATCATTTATAGTATTCAATCCAGAATATCCAAAAATACATAGATTCACTAATCCATATCTTAAGCAATAACAATGTTGATAAACATCAAATATATATAAGCATACGACTACAACAAGTCTTATCATCATATTAATAAACTTAACAGATAACCCATCCCCATTGCTCTCTCACTACTACTAATGTTATAAAGACATACTTGAGCTTTCACTTGGCGGTTACCTGGATCCTTGCTTCCCTTCGTTGCCTCAACATTATTTACTCTGCATTGCAAGGTAAATGAGAGGGTAAGCATAAGCTTAGTGAGTGAATAAAAACAAGTATAAAAACACTTTGCAATGCAGCCCATACTAAACCAATTTCATCGATTTAAAAACATGTCATGCTCTTTATAAAACAAAACAAACATGGCTAACAGCGCCACTTTTAAAACTCAGTAAGTGTCATCAAATCATGGCTAACAATGCCATCATTAAAATTTAGTAAAAACCACTTTGAAATCACATGCTTTAAAAGCTAAAACACAAGTCTTACATGCTACTCACATAACAATGCTTACTGATAAGTGCTCAACACACTATCACTTTTTACTCCTTTTATGGGCATTAATTACCAAATATACACCCATTTAGACCAATACATGCACTCAATGTGATATATTTAGAAGTATGCTCATATAGATAATATTTACGAAAAAGGCACGTTTTACTGCGTTTTCATATCTGTGTAGGAGAACTAGTGCCGTGACAGAGACAAGGCCGAGGCAGGACCTGATGCCAAGGCAGCAGCAGAAAGACAGGAAGCAAGATTATAGGCGATGGAAAGACAAAAATCTAGGGAACGTGTCTGGACTTGAGGCCCATGAATCGGAGCTGGCTAGCATAAGGAAAAGCCCAAAGGAAGATCACGCGGGAAAGCCCCTTAGCCAAATATAAACTTGGAAATATATTATTATTATGTACTTGACTTGTTCCCTACTCCAAGTTATATTCTACTTAGGAAAGGTTTGCCCTAGGTCTAGCCTATATAAAGACCTAGCCACCCAATGTAAGATACAACGAAATACCTAGGGAGAGAGCCGACTCCTACTCTTGTTCCTTTCCTCTCCATCATGTTCTAAACCTTCTTAGGGATTAGGTGAAGGTTGTAGAGTATTTGCGAGAAGAGATTGTACTTTGTTTTTCATTCAATGCAATAAAGATTATCAAGGTTTGCTTATCCTTTGTTATTCCTTGTTTCACAATTGAGCTCGAGAGAGGATATTGTGATCATCCATTTATCTAAGCTCGGGAGAGTTAGATTCACGAAAGGGGTAAGTACAGTGTTTCAATCGCGAAATACTAACTCGGCCTAGGGATAGGTTAAGAGTTTTAGCGGCTAAAAGAAGTGTGAGATTGGTTGGTGAGTATAATTGGTTCACGCCGGGAGGTATCATCAAGGACTAGTCATCAACAACACTCTGACTTAGGGATAAGCGGAGTTATCCAATGACACTTTGCCGAACTTTGGTAAAGTCTGTCCACGAGCAAGGGATTGTCGCGACAGACAGTGTTATCGTTGCCCAGGCAGTAAACTGCAGTGCTGCCAAGGCAGTGATATAAGATTGCATTGGACGGATATAAGTCAATCAATTCCACAATACGACGCAACTGGATCCTAGCCCATCTCTCTCTACTATTTCAACCCTTTACTTTTATTTTAGTTATTTTAGTTTAGACAAACCAAATCAACTTATTTGTGTTTTTATCTTTCTACAGAACAAGGAAGTGAAGAAAGCATATTAAGTATACCGGTCCCTGAGGAGACGATAACTCGATAATATACTTATCACTTATTACTTGCAATGTGTCCACTTGCACTGAACGCGCACTTTTGACACGCGACAAGTTTTTGGCGTCGTTGCCGAGGACTGACAACTAAATTTTGTTTTCTTTATTTTCTTATTTATTTTTATTTTTATTTTACGTTTTTTTTTTCTTGGTGTATAACCAGGGCCAATCCAACCTACCCCTTGTACGAAGTAGATCCAGAGATCGAAAGAACAAGGCAAAGGTTGAGGAGACAGATACAAGGAGCCATGGCAGATCACCCGGCAGGACAAAACTTACCTGCCGGCAATGCAGGACTTCCGCCGCCACTTGGGCCGCGGCAGCTCACTGTCAGGGACTTCCTGGAAGAGGACTTAAACGGATTAAACCTAGGAGTCGTCACACCGGAAATTGAAGCAGCCCATTTTGAACTCAAACTCGTTATGTTCAATATGTTAAACACAATTGGACAATTTGGTGGGTCTGCAACTGAAGACGCAAGGCAGCACCTCAAATCCTTCATGGAAATCTGCAATTCTTTCAAAATCCAAGGAGTCCATGAAGATGTCTTGCGATTAAAGCTATTCCCCTATTCACTGAGGGATAGGGCGAAAGCTTGGTTAAATAGCATTCCAACAGGATCTATTGGTTCCTGGAGTGAACTTTGCCGTGATTTCATTACTCGCTTTAATCCTACTAATCTATATGATAGAATCCGTAATGAAATTACTTCTTTTCGACAGGCTAAAGACGAACCAATGTACGATGCATGGGAACGCTACAGAGAGCTATTGCACAAGTGTCCTCTATATGGATTTTCCCTATGGACACAAGTGACAATGTTTTACAATGCCACGAATGCCCCGACAAGGATGATGTTATATGCCTCGGCAAACGGAACACTCCTGGACAAAGCACCTGAGGAAGCCATTGAAATACTGAACAAACTCGCATAGAATGACTTTCAGTTTCCTACATCTAGGCGAGGAGGACTAAAACGCCAGGCCACGGTAAATGAATTATATTCATCAAGTTCAGTGGCAGCACAATTGGCCTCTCCTACCAAGATGGTGCAAAACCTACAGTTACAACAAAATACCCTTGAGGTCAAGGTAACTGATTCATATTGTGACTTATGTGGAGGAAACCACAGTTCCGCTGACTGCATGAATCAAGAAACTGGTATGTATGTTGGGAACTACAACCGTAACACTGTGATGTCCAACACATACAACCCCTCATGGAAGAGGCATCCAAACTTATCATGGAGTAACCCAAACAATGCCTTAAACCCAACCACCCAACCATCGGGATTTCAGCAGCCGATGCCGCAGCAGCAAGTCCAACAGCCGATGCCGCGGCAGCAGATACAACATCAATCGGTAAGTTCATTGGAAAACACGCTAAAGGCCTTTATGATGAAAACTGAGTCATACATGGCGGAAAATAGTAATTTCATCAAGAGGAAAGATGCCTTCATGAATAGGACCGAGATGAGGCTGCAAAATCAAGAAGCGGCCATAAAAACGTTGGAAACTCAGGTTGGGCAATTTGCTCAATGCATAAACACTAGACCGCAAGGAGGCCTACCTAGCAATACTGAAGTTGCTAAGGTAATAAACCATGAACAGTGCAAGGCAATCACTACTAGGAGTGGTCTACAGCTGAAGGAGAAGATCCCAGAGAGCCAAACTCAATCAGCAGATCAAGCAAGAGAAGAGGCTGAGCAAACTGAAGCTGACAACATTGCCCCGGCAGCAAGCTCTGCAGCTTCTGAGCAGCCTGCCGAGGCAGCAACAATTCCAGTGGTGCCAAGTATAAAACTTCAAACTAAAGAAACCCTGGAGGAAATGAGACCACCACCACCTTTCCCGCAAAGGTTGAAAAAACAAAAACAAGATCAACAATTCAAGAAGTTCCTTGACATCTTGAAGCAAGTCCACATCAACATACTGTTCGTTGAAGCTATTGAACAAATGCCCAACTATGCCAAGTTCCTAAAGGACATGGTGTCAAAGAGAAAACGAATAGGTGAGTTTGAAACAGTGGCTGCTACCGAGGGATGCATGGCAATGCTGCATAACTGCATGCCACCAAAGTTAAAAGATCCTGGTTGCTTCACTATACCTTGTGCGATTGGAAAGAGTTATGAAGGAAAGGCCCTATGCGACCTTGGAGCAAGCATAAACCTCATGCCTAGATCCGTCTTCCAAAAGCTTGGAATTGGAAGGCCGAAGCCTACAAAAGTGATGCTCCAACTCGCGGATAGATCTTATGTTCAACCTGAAGGCAAAATCGAGGACATATTGGTAAGAGTTGACAAGTTTATTTTTCCTGCCGACTTCCTTGTCCTTCATTGTGAAGCAGATGAAAATGCACCGATCATCCTTGGGAGACCCTTTTTAGCAACTAGACGCACATTAATTGACGTGGAAAAAGGAGAGATGAAAAAGCATATCATTGCCTCGGAAGTACTACAGATTATTGCCTTGGCAGCGACGATACTGTCCGCCACGACAATCCCTTGCTCGTGGGTGGACTTTACCAAAGTTCGGCAAAGTTTCCTTGGATGACTCCGCTTATCCCTAAGTCGAAGTACTGTTGATGACTAGTCCTTGATGATACCTCCCGGAGTGAATCAATTATACTCACCAACCAATCTCACACTTCTTTTAGCTGCTGAAACTCTTAACCTATCCCTAGGCCGAGTTAGTATTTCGCGATTGAAACACCATACTTATCCCTTTCGTGAATCTAACTCTCCCGAGTCTAGAAAAATGGATTACTCACAAACTTCTCTCCCGAGCTTGAATGCAAGAACAAAGAATGGCAAAGGATAAGCAAACCTTGATAGTTTTATTGCATTGAAACAAAGACAAAGTATAATCTCCTCTCACAAATACTTAACAACCTTCACCTAAACCCTAAGAAAGCTTAGAACATAATTTGAGAGAAAGAAAACATTGAGTCTTAGGGTAAACTCTCTATGAATCGCCTCTCTAAGAATCGGCTCCTCTAATACATTGGACGTCTAGGTCTTATATAGGTTTGGCCTAGGGCAAACCTTTCCTAAGTAGAATACAACTTGGAGTAGGGAACAAGTCATGTACATAAATAAAATATTTCCAAGTTTAATTCAACTAAGAGGCTTTCCCGCGTGGCCTTATCTTGGGCTTTTTCTCATGCTAAGCAGCTCCGATCCATATGCTTCATGTCCAGAAACGTCCCTTGGATTTTTCTCTTCCACTCGCCTATAGTATTGCTTCCTGGCTCTCAGCTGCTGCCTCGGCATCAGGTCCTACCTCAGCCATGTTGCTGCCGCGGCACTTGTTTCTCCTGCACAGATATAAAAATGTTGTAAAACTTGCCTTTTCTGTAAATATTATCTTTATAAGCATAACTTCTAAATATATCACATTAAGTACATGCTTTGGTCCGAGTGGGTGTAAATTTAGTGATTAATGCCCATAAAAAGTGTAGAAAGTGATAGTGAGTTGAGCACTTATCACCTTCACTTGACTTACACCTAATTTCAGCAAAAGATTGGTACGACAATTGACTTGAGCAGTAATTGCTACGACAACGAAGGCTATATCCAATCATGATTGAGATCAACGAGAATGAGATAATTAAATGGTTGAATGTTGATATATTTTTTTCTAATAATATATTCATGCATTCAGGAGTAGTATTAAGGTGTAGGATTTAAATGGTCTACAAGAGAACATGAAACAAAGACACCTCCACCATGGTAAACAAAGGAGAGTAGCTGCAAACACATTAGCCCAACTCTTTTGGGGCCACCCGATGGAGGATGCGGATGAACTATAAGAAGTATCAGAAATGACTCTTCTCGTTCTATTTAATTTATTTTCATTATCTTTAGTTTTCTTATTTTTATCATTTCTTTAATTTCATCGTAATCATATTTTTATCTTTTTATTTTTTAGGATAAGAGTTCCAAAAGATAAAGAGTTACCTCTTTTTTTTCCGTTTTAAAACTTAAGTTTTTTTTTCATTATTTTTTCTTTTTCTATCAAGAGCCATAATCATTATGTCTAAATATATAAAGACTATGACCATGCTGAGTTAAAAGACAATTTCTAACCATGAAACATCTCATGGGTAAGGAAATTTTATTCTTATATTTTTAATTTGGATAACCCTTGTGTTTATGTGAGAGGCAGAGCGATTCTTGTTAATGTCACTGTTATCTACATATACTTTACGAATCATGGGCAAGGAATTGATGAGAGAACCAACTCTACTAAAGAAATCTCATGCTTCAAACACTACCCAAGCAACGAAACATGTCGTGGCAAGTGCACATACCTCGACAAGTATTCATAGTATTGCCAAAATCTTTCGTCCTTTGACAAAGCCTTCACAAGAGTTATCATGAAGATATATCCCAACAGTGTTATCCCTTTCTCTATTTTCCTATTGCATTACTTACCCAGACATCTGAATCTGTACCTCTACCCAACAACATTGATGAAAAACTATTGTACTAATAAATGGTAAGGCACCAATCATTAAACTTACTTGTACTGAATAACTTCATGATTTTTCAGATTCGGACAATTCAATTTCTACAGTAATGAAATCTCTGCCAACTGTGCCATCAAGATTACAATTGAACCGCAAAGCTCACCACACAAGTTCAACCACCACGACTAGGAAAGAAGACCAAGCCAACATAAAAAAAAGAAACTAATCATTCAAGGTGACGACCTCTCTGATTAATTCATTTTCATTTTATTTGTTTATTTTTGCATGCATTGAGGATAATTTTTCTCTCGAGTTTGTGAGGTTTTTCATTGTTTATTTCATTTTTATTTGCATTCATTTTTCATGTTTATTTACAGATACCACTTTCCATGACATTTACTTGTTAGAATTACAATCAATTTGACATGCAAATCTATAATGAATTAATTACCATGACATTTAGGGTAGAGAATCTTAGACTTCATGATTAACATAGAATTTACTTGAATTTTCGCTATGAAACTATATATAATTGACATTATTTTGGCTTGTTGATTATGGGAAACTTAGTGAACTTAGATTAATTAAACTTGGGGTGAACAAAAATTTAATGTAATGATCAGGATTTCGGATTTAAGTGTCGGGTTAATCCGAGGCATTAGGCTCAGACGTGTGGGCCTTTGTTGGGCCTTAGGCTCATAAGAATTGGGTTTGTTAGTGGGTTCAGGCCTTGGTTGAGGGTATTTGGGTATTTTCCCCTTGTGAGGACAAAGAGAATGGGGGAGTTTATGTCTCTTGTAAAAAAACAAAATAGTGAAGTCACCTAGTTTTCCCCTTTATTCTTCATCTTTTCACCACTCTAATCATCAACTAAAGGAGATACCTTTAAGAGTTTGGTTAAGAATCACGTTTGGAGTGTTGAGAAAAAGTTGTAGAGCATCAAGATATATATCTAACTAGGTAAAATGGTTAAAGTTTGGTGGAAGAAGACCTTGAGGGAGGTTGGTGAGGCAAAAGCGAGTTTTAGAGGGTGTTGTTGCTTCTTTTCTATTTTGTTCAAGTTTCCATCTGTAGAATCATCACCAACAATGTCTAATTGCTGGTTTTAACTTATTCTTGTAGAAAAAGAAATTGGAGAACGTACAAGAAAGCTTGGCAAGGAGAAAGCTTGAAGGAGTGATTTTCTGGGTTTGTAACTTGTTTGCTCGAGGTTGGTACTCATGTAACTCCCATTTGCATCATTCATCTCATGAAATTAGGTTTTATTGCTTATGTATATAATGTTTGATTGGTTTGGTGGCTTAAGAACCCTTTAATGGTGAAATTGGGATTGGTCTATTTGATGGGATAAATCTAATTTCAACACACTAGGTCAATGACATGTAAGAATGTAACCCCCAATTTCGACCTAATCTCTTAGATCGAAACTTAAGAATTAAGTTACTAAAACTTTCCCCTCAAGTAATTATTTTAGGTTAAATAATCTCAAAATTAAAGTTACTTTGACAAATTGGGAAAACAAATTCGGAATTTCAATTTTATAAATACAAAAGCTTAAAATAATATTCCAATAACCAAGAAAGCGTTTGAAAATAATTTCATAAAAGCATGCATCAGTAAGTTCCGAATCAAAATATAACAATGTTCGAATTACACAGTATTTCATATTAAGTAAAATTATTAAATTGAAGTAATTTAAAGAAGTTCATACTGAAATATGTATATCTGAGTAATATAATTTTTGGGTTTTTCTTTTTTTTCTTTTTTTCTCTTTTTTAAGACTTTTTCCCTCTAATATTTTGGCTGACAAGTAGGTGCACATTATGTCTAATATTGCTTCTAGTGTAAACATTTTTTTATCGATTGTTACGATATCTGCGGATGAGTATGCCAAGCTTCGTCGTCTTCAAGAGGAAGTATATGTGGAGCAACCACCTGGGTTTGTTGCTCAAGGGGAGTTTAGGAAAATATGTGAGATTATATGGGTATATCATCTCTTTGATGAGGTTGGAATGAAAGTCTTAATACTGGCAAAACTTTGGTGTGACAATCTGGCAGCAATACACATTGCTTCGAATCCGGTGTTTCATGAAAGGACAAAACACATTGAGATTGATTGTCACTTTGTTCGCGAAAAAATACAACAAGGCTTGATATCTACAGGTTATGTGAAAATCGAAGAACAATTAGGCGACATCTTCACCAAATCTCTCAATAAAGTTCGAATCAATTATCTATGTAACAAGTTGGGCATGATCAATAGCTATGACCCAACTTGAGGGGGGGTAAGTAAGGAAATATATTTTGTATCTTGTATTTATGGAAAGTGAACTTTATTAGAATATTAGGTTTAGGGTTTTACCTTTCTATTAATTAGTTACCTAGAATATTAGGTTAAATCTTGTATATTATAGCTAGCCACCCTATGAATAAAAAAAGGAAAATTCTATTTTTTTTAAAAAAATTAAAAAAAAGAAAAATTTTATTTTACATGGTATCAATTGTCTAGGTTTCTCTAAAATATTGTTTTTGGTTGATCAATCCCAACCGTCGGTCCTTGCTTCCAGGACTATTTTTCGGTTGGGTATTTGATTTTTTTGCTACCATTAAGGTTTTTGGTTCATCTATCCCATTCGCCGGTCCTTGCTTCCAGGACTGTTTTTTAGGTTGATTTTTACATGGTACTAGTTGTCTAGGCTTCTCTAAAATACATTTTTTGTTTGATCTATCCCATCCGCCGGTCCTTGCATCTGGACTGTTTTTGGGTTGGGTATTTGATTTTTTTTGGTACAGTTAGGGTTTTTGGTTGATCTATCACAGTCGCCGGTCCTTGCATCCGGACTATTTTTGGGTTGGGTATTTGATTTTTTTTGTACCGTTAGAGTTTTTGGTTCATCAATCTCGACCGTCAATCCTTGCATCCGGATTGTTTTTGGGTTGGGTATTTGATTTATTTTATTTTGGTACTGTTAGGGTTTCTAGTTCAACAATCTCGACCGTCGGTCCTTGTATCTAGACTGTTTTTGGGTTGGGTATTTGATTTTTTGGTACCATGTGGGTTTTATTTTTCTTTTTCAAGACTTTGTCCCTCTAATATTTTGGCTGATAGGAAGGTACAAATTATGTCTAATATTGCTTCTAGTGTAAACACCTTTTTATCGACTGTTATGATATCTGCGGATGAGTATGCCAAGCTTCGTCGTCTTCAAGAGGAAGTATATATGGAGCAACCACCTGAGTTTGTTGCTCAGGGGGAGTTTGGGAAAGTATGTGAGATTATATGGGTATATCAGCTCCTTGATGAGGTCGGAATGAAAGTCTTAATACTGGCAAAACTTTGGTGTAACAATCAGGCTACAATACACATTGCTTCAAATCCTATGTTTCATGATAGGACAAAACACATTGAGATTAATTTTCACTTTGTTCGCAAAAAAATACAACAAGGCTTGATATCTACAGGTTATGTGAAAACCGGAGAACAACTAGGCGACATCTTCACCAAATCTCTCAATGGAGTTCGAATCAATTATCTATGTAATAAGTTAGGCATGATCAATATCTAGGACCCAACTTGACGAGGAGTGTTAAGTGTGGGAATATAGTATGTATCTTATATTTATGGAAAGTGAACTTTATTAGAATATTAGGTCTAGTGTTTTACTCTTCTATTAATTAGTTACCTAGAATATTAGGTTAAATCTTGTATATAATAGTTAGCCACCCTATGAATAAAATAAGAGGAAAATTTTATTTTACATGTAAAATTTTACCTACCCCTTGTGAGGACAAAGAATGGGGGGGGGAGAGTTTATGTCTCCTATAGAAAAAACAGGATAGTGAAGTTACCTAGTTTTCCCCTTTGTTCTTCATCTTTTCACCAATTTAGTCATCAAGTAAAGGAGCTATCTTTCAGATTTTGGTTAAGAATCACATTTGGAGTGTTGAGACGAACTTATAGAGCATCAAGAGATCTATCTAACAAGGTAAAAAGGTTGAAGTTTGGTGGAAGAAGACCTTGAGAGAGGTTGGAGAGGCAAAAACGGGTTTAGAGGGTGTTGTTGCTTCTTTTCTGTTTTGTTCAAGTTTTCAACTCTAGAATCATCACTAGAAATGTCTAATTGTTTTTTTTAACTTCTTCTTGTAGAAAATGAAGTTGGAGAACGTTCAAGGAAGCTTGGCAAAGAGAAAGCTTAAAGGAGTGGTTTTGTGGGTTTACAGCTTGTTTGCTCGAGTTTAGTACCTCTCTAACTCTTATTTGCATCATTCATCTCATAAAATTAGAATGCATTATCTGTTTACATCATGTTTGATTGGTTTGGTAGCTTAGGAAGCCTTTAATGGTGAAATTGAGATTGGTCTATTTGATGGCATAAATCTGATTTCAACACACCTTAAACTTGTTCAATAACATGTAGGAATGGTTTTGAAATCAATGGCAAATGTTTGGGTAGTGTTCTTAGTAAATTTAAGGTCTAGATCTGGAAAATCGTGCAGGAATACCGATATGGGCTGAGTGTGTATCGGTACCCTTAAGAGGAAATAAGGTCTTAGTTAGACAAGCGTATTGATACCCCTTGGTTTATGCAAATTCCAAAGACGTTTTTCGGTATCGGTATGTAAAGGCGTATCAATACTACTATTGCATTAGTTTAAGACTAGATAGGAATATCGGTATGCCATATAGCTGTATCGATACAGGTTCAAATAGGTATCGATACAGGGTTAAGCTATATCGGTACGGGTATGCAAATTTGATTCGTATAATGCAACAACATATCGATACACAAAGGAGGCATATCGATACTAGGGGTGTACCGATACCCTATATAGGCGTATCGGTACTCGCTAGAAGATCTATAAAAAATTAGCACTTTCGTTCGGGTGCTCTATAATTTTTAATATTGAGTTCTAAGGGTCTCTTATGGCGCAAAATAAATACTAAAACCAAGAAATTAATAAATTAACCCCAAATATGAATAATTGGGCTAAAAATAGTTGGTAAGCCTTGGTTGTTTAATGAAATGATAAAAATCATAAGAATCATTGATGTTGTTGATGCTTTATGTTAGTTAAAACCTTGCTATATGCTGATAGGTTGTTTAGATTAAAGAAAACCCTTGTTTGATGGGAATCCGAATACCCAAAATAGTATTGCAACACAAAGAAGACGATTCGATGTAACATTATAGGTGATGTCTTAAAGACTATTATGAAAGGAGGATCCCGATTTTGTGTGGACACGGGCGTCATTTGAAGATGCTCGATGTAACATTTTGAGCATGAGATTTGGAGGATCTCGATGCTGTGTGGATGCAGAACTCAATCCCTGAGTGTAGGATCTTGATGCTGTGTGGATGTGGATCTCACTCGTAGTGTATGATCCCGATGCTGTGTGGACGCGGGCCTCACTACCTTGTGATTTTGGTTTTGGTTTGAAATGTATATGTTGTGTGCGATAGTATACATCTATTATGCCATGTGTTTAGGCTATTATGGTAGCGCCACCATATCATGCATGATATTACATGTAGTGCTTGCTTTATTCATGATATGTGTGATGTTGGTTGAGTGGTGGTATACCCACTGAGCTTTTGTAGATCAGTTTTCGATATATGTTTTCTTGCATAAGTTAGGTAAATTCGGAACCGGAGGAGCACCATCGAGGTTGGCATTTCAGCATCGATTTAGTGTCAGAGTACAAATTTATTGATTTATTAGGGTAGTACTTGTCAAACCTTATATTGTAATTTGTAACTCTTGTTATTTTTGATTTAATGCTTTTAACGATTTGTAACATTTTGGAGACTATATTTACTCTTTGAAATACTCTTTTTATTTGGACTTGTATTAATGGTTTTATTTTGGATTTGGATTTGGTTTAATGGGCTTCTAAAAATGGAAATTTTAAAATATGGGTTTTGGGCTAGAGTCTCAATTTGACACTTGGTCGAGGATGTTACATTTATTGCTAGAGTTTCTCGAAACCTTCTCTAGTTAAAAGAATTTAAAAATCTTTAGAGGTTCTCAAACTCGGCTCTAGTTAAAACACATTAAAAAATCACTAGAGATGCACAAAATTGGCTCTAATGGACTAAAAATTAATATAAGAACTTGCATATTTTGCTAAAGGTGCCCGAATTATGCTCTAGTAAAACTAAAACTAAATGCCCCGATAATTAATTCGCTAAAAATCTATTATTTACTAAAAATTTTATTAGTTGACTTGTACACAACTACGCACACACATTCTTACAAGCATTATACTGATTTTTTAAATAATTTTCTATGTCTTAAGAAAATTGAAAGGTAATCAAACTCTTCTTGTCACGGTTTTGAGAATTGATGTCAAATTGAAAACATGTTTTTAATAATTTTCTATGTCTTAAGAAAATTGAAAAGTAATCAAAATTTCACCAGTTGCCCTGGCATGTGATTGTTAGTGTTTTACATTGCTTGAGAACAAGCAATAGTTTTAGTTGCATTGTGATAAGTGTTCAAAAATTTTTGCGGTTGTGTATTTTCTTATTTGTAGGATTCGATTCCTTGGAGAAGTCGAGTGGTAGAGAGGTCAACACATATCTTCATCTTTTTCTTCATTGTTCGATTCATGATTTGAGATTATTTTTTGTATATCTTCTGAACTCAACCATGAATTGATGTTAATTGATTTGAGTTATTACGTTTTTTGGTTGTGAGAAATGATTTGATTTTGTTTAAGTAATTGAGTTTATTTTCAATCAAAGTTTGTTCATTTTTGTTCTTAAATTGATTGCGAGTGAATTGGGAGAGGATCTCGTGATTTCATCCATTTATCTAATATCGGGAGAGTTAGATTCACGAAACTAATGAGCAAGATTTTCTACCAAGTGGTGAAAACTAATTCGGCTTAAGAATAAGTTATGAATTTCAACGGCTAAGAGGAACGCAAAATTGGTTATTGTTCACCCTTGATTCACGTAGGGATGTATCATCAAGGAATACATAATTAATAGAGTTTCACGTCAGGGATAACGAAGAACCATTGAAGAACGCTTCACGAAGCATTGAAGGTAGTCGCCTAATTGCCCGGACAATTCCCTCAATTACAATTGCCCAAGCATTCGAAGAATTGAATAGGCAATCTGATTGAGCTCAATTACCAGATTGATTGAGTGCAGCGAACACTAAATTACCACGACGATTCATTCGGCCATCAGTCCATAACTCACGATAACTGATAAGTGCTCAACACACTATCACTTTTTACTCCTTTTATGGGCATTAATCACCAAATATACACCCACTCGGACCAATGCATGTACTCAATGTGATATATTCAGAAGTTATGCTCGCAGAGTTAATATTTACAGAAAAGGCACGTTTTACTGTATTTTTTATATCTGTGCAAGAGAACCAGTGTCGCGGCAGCAACAAGGCCGAGGCAGGACCTGATGCCGAGGCAGCAGCAGAAAGACAGGAAGCAAGACTATAGGCGATGGAAAGATAAAAATCCAAGGGACGTGTTTGAACTTAAAGCCCATGAATCGGAGCTGGCTAGCATGAGGAAAAGCCCAAGAAAAGACCACGCGGGAAAGCCCCCTTAGCCGAATCAAACTTGGAAATATTTTAATTATGTACATGACTTGTTCCCTACTCCAAGTTGTATTCTACTTAGTAAAGGTTTGCCCTAGGTCTAGCCTATATAAAGACCTAGCCACCCAATGTAAAATAGACGAAATACCTAGGGAGAGAGAGTCGAATTCTGTACTTGTCTTCTTTGTCTCCATTATGTTCTAAACCTTCTTAGGGATTAGGTGAAGGTTGCCGAGTATATGTGAGAGGAGATTGTACTTTGTCTTTGTTTTCAATGCAATAAAATTATCAAGGTTTGCTTATCCTTTGTTATTCCTTGTTCTTGCATTCAAACCCGGGAGGGAAGTTTGTGAGTAATCCATTTATCTAAGCTCGGGAGAGTTAGATTCACGAAAGGGGTAAGTACGGTGTTTCAATCGCGAAATACTAACTCGGCCTAGGGATAGGTTAAGAGTTTCAGCGGTTAAAAGAAGTGTGAGATTGGTTGGTGATTATAATTGGTTCACGCCGGGAGGTATCATCAAGGACTAGTCATCAACAGCACTCTGACTTAGGGATAAGCGGAGTCATTCAAGGACACTTTGCCGAACTTTGATAAAGTCCAACCACGAGCAAGGGATTGCCGCGGCGGACAAGTATCGTCGCTGCCAAGGCAGTAATCTGCAGTACTACCGAGGCAGTGATATACGATTGCATTGAGCAGAGACAAGTCAATCAAATCCACAATACAATGCAACTGGATCCTGACCCTTCTTTCTCTATTATTAAATCTCTTTATTTTTGCTTAGTTATTTTAATTTAGATAAACCAACTCAATTCACTTGTGTTTTTACTTTTCTACAGAACAAGAAGGTGAATAAGGCATATTAAGTCTACCAGTCCTTGTGGAGACGATAATCCGATAATTACTTATCACTTATTACTTTCGATGTGTCCACTTGCACTAAACGCGCATTTTTGACACGCAATAAGTTTTTGGCGTCGTTGCCGGGGACTGACAACTAAATTTTGTTTTCTTTATTTTCTTGTTTATTTTTATTTTTATTTTACTCTTGTTTTTCTTGGTGTATGACCAGGGCCAACCCAACCAACCCCTTGTACGAGTTAGATCCAGAGATCGAAAGAACAAGGCAAAGGTTGAGGAGACAGATCCAAGGAGCCATGGCAGATCACCCAGTAGGACAAAACTTACCTGCCGACAATGGAGGTTTACCGCCGCCACCTGGGCCGCGGCAGCTCACTGTCAGAGACCTCTTGGAAGAGGACTTAAATGGATTAAAACCAGGAGTCATTACACCGGAGATAGAAGCAGCCCACTTTGAACTGAAGCCTGTTATGTTCGATATGTTAAACACTATTGGACAATTTGGTGGGTCTGCAACTGAAGACGCAAGGCAACACCTTAAGTCCTTCATGTAAATTTGCAACTCTTTCAAAATCCAAGGAGTCCATGAAGATGTCTTGTGATTGAAGCTATTCCCCTATTCACTGAGGGATAGGGCGAAAGCTTGGTTGAATAGCATTCCAACAGGATCTATTCGATCTTAGAGTGAACTTTGCCGTGATTTTATTACTCGTTTTAATCCTACGAACTTATATGATAGAATTCGTAATGAGATCACTTCTTTTCGACAGGTAGAAGACGAACCAATGTACGAGGCATGGGAACGCTATAGGGAGCTATTGCACAAGTGTCCTTTGCATGGATTTCCCCTATGGACATAGGTGACTATGTTCTACAATGCCACGAACGCCCCGACAAGGATGATGTTAGATGCGTCGGCAAACGGAACACTCCTTGATAAAGCACCTGAGGAAGCTACTGAAATATTAAATAAACTCGCGAAAAATGACTTCCAATTTCCTACATCTAGGCGAGGAGGAGTAAGACGCCAAGCCATGGTAAATGAATTAGACTCATCGAGTTCAGTGGCAGCACAATTGGCCTCTCTTACCAAGATGGTGCAAAACCTATAGTTACAGCAAAATACCCGTGAGGTCAAGGTAATTGATTCAGATTGTGACTTATGTGGAGGTAACCACAGTTCCTCTGATTGCATGAATCAAGAAACCGGTATGTACGTTGGGAACTACAACTGCAATAATATGATGTCCAACACATACAACCCCTCATGGAAGAGGCATCCAAACTTATCATGGATCAACCCTAACAATGCCTTAAACCCAATCACCCAACCTTCAGGATTTCAGCAACCAATGCAACAACTGTTGCAGCAGCAAGCCCAACAGTCAATGCCGCAACAGCAGATGCAGCAACAACCAATAAGTTCACTAGAGAACACTCTCAAAGCCTTTATGATGAAAACAAAGTCATACATGGCAGGAAACAGTAATTTAATCAAAAGGACAAACGCTTTTATGCATAGAACTGAGATGAGGTTGTAAAATCAAGAGGCGGCCATTAAAACGCTGGAAACTCAGGTTGGACAGTTTGCTCAAAGCATAAATACTAGACCACAAGGAAGACTACCTAGCAATACTGAAGTTGCTAAGGTAATGGGCCATGAACAGTGTAAGGTAATTACTACTAGGAGTGGTCTACAACTGAAGGAAAAGATACCAGAGAGCCAAATTCAATCAGCGGATCAAGCAAAAGAAGAGGATGAGTAAACTGATAACACTACCCCGGCAGAGAACATAGCAGCTCCTGAACAGCCTGCCGAGGCAGCAACAACTCCAGTGGTGCCAGGTATTAAATTCCAAACTAATGAAACCCTGGATGAGATGAGACCACCACCTTTCCCACAAAGGTTGAAAAAGCAAAAATAGGACCAACAATTTAAAAAATTCCTCGACATCTTAAAGCAAGTCCACATCAACATACCGTTCGTAGAGGCAATTGAACAAATGCCTAATTATGCCAAGTTCTTAAAGGACATGGTGTTAAAGAGGAAGCGAATAGGTGAGTTTAAGACTGTGGCTGCCACCGGGGGATGCATGGCAATGCTTCACAATCGCATGCCACCAAAGTTAAAGGATCCTGGTTGCTTCATCATACCTTGTGCGATAGGTAAGAGTTATGAAGGTAAGGCCCTATGCGACCTTGGAGCAAGCATAAATATCATGCCCAAATCAGTCTTTGAAAAGCTTGGAATTGGAAGGGAAAAACCTACAACCATTATGCTCCAACTAGCGGATCGATCCTATGTGCAACTTGAAGGCAAAATCGAGGACATACTGGTAAGAGTAGATAAGTTTATTTTTCCTGCTGATTTTCTTGTCCTTGATTGTAAAGCAGATGAGAATGCACCGATAATCCTTGGGAGACCTTTCCTTGCAACTGGACGCACCCTAATTGACGTGGAAAAAGGAGAGTTGATGATGAGGGTCAATGACCAACAAGTCAAACTCAATGCATTCCACAACTTAAAAATATATGATGATCCAGAGGAGTGCAAGGCCATCCAAACAGTAGACACTAAAGTATCCTGCCTTGGCAGTCTGCTCGGCAGGATATTCGGCAAAAAGATTAAGCCCAAGGTGGATGAACACACAGAAAAATGGAGTGGACCACAAACATTCACAATACGGGCCAAAGAGAGAGAATCAACTCGGGAGATGCATTTGCATGCTTTCCACCAGTAACCTGATCTCCTCTCTTTTCTTTATTAATATATTAGAATAAGTTTATTTATATTTTTCGATTTTTTTTTGCTTTAAGTATTTTTCTTTTGTGTGTTTAATTTTTATTTAGGAATGAGAAGCAAGAATAAAGGAGAAATAGTTCACAGCAGGAACTCTGCCGAGGCAGAAAAATAGTGTCAGGGCCGTAGCAGTCTCAACGGGCAAAACAGTGTAACGGCTAGTCTGCCGAGATTCCTGCCGCGGCAGAAAAAGGAAACGGTTACAAAACGGCTAGTAGATCCAAACGGTCACAAGGCCGAGGCCTATATAAGAAACTCCTTCCTCTTGAACTATTCACTCTTGCTTTCTTGTTTTCTTTAGTATTCATAACAACCTCTCTCAAATTACTCTCTGCCTACTCATAATCTTCGTGAACTTCTAGATTCTTTTCAAGATATACTTCAAGAAATCACATCTCTCAAATCTTGATGGCAACCTACAATAGATTTGCCCTAGCCAACGTTGAAGATCGCTTCAACCGATCTTTCATCGCTCGGCAACTGTGGGAAGAACAAGGTTTCCAGCATGCGGACGATGAAAACTACGGCATTGAGCACTACCTCTTCGATAGAATTAAGTACCAAAACTGGGAAATTTTCTGTCTCCAACCTGCCCAGGCGAATGCTACGATCGTGCGGGAGTTCTATGTGCACGGGCCCAGCAAAGACTCCCTCTTTGTTCACTACCGCGGCAAGCTAGTCTAGTTAGATGCCGAGATCATCAACGACTTCTACGGCCTCACCTCGAACAGTGATGTTCATGCCGAATTCATGGAAGACATCACTGTCGAGGACTACGAGCTCATCAAAGACGACCTTTGTTACGCGAATACTCCATGGGAAACCGGTACTCATAGAGGATCCGTAACAAGGCAAAGCTTAAAACCCGAGGCCAAGATGTGGAACACCTTTGTCAAGCGAAGACTCATCCCCACGTCCCACAACAGCATGGTAGACCGGAGGCGATTGGTGCTTATCCAATCGATCATCAACAAGAGGACAATCAATGTTGGAGAGATCATCCTATGGGAAATTCACGAGTGCAGTAAGAAAGATAGAGGACCATTGTATTTCCCATGTTTGATCACGGGTTTATGTGTTGCTGCAGGTGTGCCCATTGAAGATACGGACGAATACACTCCCCCACGGCGAGGATGGACCAGAGACTTTTGTCACAAAGTCATGCAGATCACGCAGGTGGAGCCAGTCCAAGCAACGCCCCAGCAGTTCACCGTCGATACTGTTGCTGGGGCCGAGTACATGGTAGACATGCCAGACACTGCCCACACCTTTGCCGCAACAGACCCGTACCAAGAGATTTTGCAAAGGATGGCAGCAATGGACCTCAGGCAACAAAGGTACATGGAGTACCAACAAGATTTCAACGGCACATTGGCCCAGATGATGATGCAAGCTTTTCCGGACCAAGGAGCACAATTTCCAGAGTTTCCAAGCAACATGTTTGTCACTTCCGCTCCTTACACAGAGACTACACCAGCTCCGGGAGGACCAAGGTCGTTCTTCCATACAGAACCTCAGCCCCAACACCAGGCTGCCGGCCCATCTAGGGCAGCGGATTCTGCTGCGGCCTCGTCTGCCAGTAGAAGACCATCCAAGCGGAGGGTCGTTTTCAGCACTCCACCCTGATCACCAATCATCATGGGCAGTCTATCAGCCGAGATAGATGCCTACGTGCACCAAGGCTCCACTGCCACGGACCAAGTACACACCACACCGGAGGAGCAACAGTAATGGGAGGAGGAACGGACATAATGCTATCCGAAGACATGGCCGATGTGGAAGAAGGAGAAGAGGTGGAAGCCCCAATGCAACGGACACCACCCACACGAGTCCAACCGCCCCGGCAAGCAAAAGCGCAACCATCACCCTCACCAAGAACAAAGCATTTGGCAGCAAGGCCGAGGAGAAAAATTGTCACAAGCAGCTCGTCGGAGTCGCTTTAAATCTTTGTTCTTAATTCAATATTACTTGCTGTCTTTATTTGCTGCTTATTCTGTTCATATTTTGTTGCCCGCTTATTTCATCAAATATAAAGCATTGAGGACAATGCTTGGTTTGAGTTTGGGGGTGCAGGTTCACTGCCAAGGCAGCAATCTACTGCCGAGGCATTGCCAAAAAGGGAGTATTCCAGTGATTTTTTTTAAAAATTTTCATGCTCGCCGCCTTACTTGAATTAACTGACTACACTTTTGCACTACTTATCATCAGTATTGCCTTAGTTTATTCTTTAAGGCTATAGAAATCTTTCTCCTTACCATGATTAGGTTCTGTTAAGAAAATTTAACCTTAGGATACTTAAGGATGAAAACTTAGAAGCTTACTATAGGAAGAAATCTAAACACTTTTGGGACTTGTTGGATTAGAGGAATTCTTTTAATGAACTTAGGTGATAAGGACTTAGATTTTTGGGAAAGTAACTAGAGGTGCCTATCACCGGCTCTAGAAAGTCTCTTCTTCATGCTAAAGGTGCCCGAAATTGGCTCTAGTATGTTTTAAGGAATATTAAGAAGAAAAATTTAGTGAAGGGAAAAACACAACCCTTGAGATGCCTGAAATTGGCTCAAGGATCGGTTGCTTAGAAAAGAACAGAACACTTAACCAAATTCTACTTGTCTTGAACCTAGAGTTTATCTAAGAAAGCCCTTAATCAAACTTGTCCACAAAAATGCACACACTCACAATTCTTATAGTTTGTTTCTAGGTAAACCCTTGGGTAGCCGAAAGGTTAAGGCTTAAGAATAGGCCTAGTTATGGTGGGGAGAATAGATGGACATGTAAGACCAAGAGAGAGTAGAGTTCGGCAAATTGATGGTTTGCATTGCTTGAGGACAAGCAATAGTTCGAGTTTGGGGTGTGATAAGTTCTCAACACACTATCACTTTTTACTCCTTTTATGGGCATTAATCACCAAATATACACCCACTCGGACCAATGCATGTACTCAATGTGATATATTTAGAAGTTATGCTCACAAAGTTAATATTTACAGAAAATGCACGTTTTACTGCATTTTTTATATCTGTGCAGGAGAACCAGTGTCGCGGCAGCGACAAGGCTGAGGCAGGACCTGATGCCGAGGCAGCAGCAGAAAGACAGGAAGCAAGATTATAGGCGATGGAAAGATAAAAATCCAAGGGACGTGTCTGGACTTAAAGCCCATGAATCGGAGCTGGCTAGCATGAGGAAAAGCCCAAGAAAATACCACGCGGGAAAGCCCCCTTAGCCGAATCAAACTTGGAAATATTTTAATTATGTACATGACTTGTTCCCTACTCCAAGTTGTATTCTACTTAGGAAAGGTTTGCCCTAGGTCTAGCCTATATAAAGACCTAGCCACCCAATGTAAAATAGACGGAATACCTAGGGAGAGAGAGCCGAATTCTGTACTTGTCTTCTTTCTCTCCATTATGTTCTAAACCTTCTTAGGGATTAGGTGAAGGTTGCCGAGTATATGTGAGAGGAGATTGTACTTTGTCTTTGTTTTCAATGCAATAAAATTATCAAGGTTTGCTTATCCTTTGTTATTCCTTGTTCTTGCATTCAAACCCGGGAGGGAAGTTTGTGAGTAATCCATTTATCTAAGCTCGGGAGAGTTAGATTCACGAAAGGGGTAAGTACAGTGTTTCAATCGCGAAATACTAACTCGGCCTAGGGATAGGTTAAGAGTTTCAGCGGCTAAAAGAAGTGTGAGATTGATTGGTGATTATAATTGGTTCACGCCAGGAGGCATCATCAAGGACTAGTCATCAACAGCACTCTGACTTAGGGATAAGCGGAGTCATTCAAGGACACTTTGCCGAACTTTGGTAAAGTCCAACCACGAGCAAGGGATTGTCGCGGCGGACAAGTATCGTCGCTGCCAAGGCAGTAATCTGCAGTACTGCCGAGGCAGTGATATACGATTGCATTGAGCAGAGACAAGTCAATCAAATCCATAATACAACGCAACTGGATCCTGACCCATCTTTCTCTATTATTAAATCTCTTTATTTTTGCTTAGTTATTTTAATTTAGATAAACCAACTCAATTCACTTGTGTTTTTACTTTTCTATAGAACAAGAAGGTGAAGAAGGCATATTAAGTCTACCATTCCCTGTGGAGACGATAATCCGATAATTACTTATCACTTATTACTTTCGATGTGTCCACTTGCACTAAACGCGCACTTTTGACACGCGACAATAACCCTTTCAACTCTCACCTATTCGATCTTATCTATCTTTTATTTAATTGTTTATTTTAGTTTATTTGTTAAATTAAACTTCAAGTATTATTAATTGTGTTTTTATTTATAGTGTAATAACTTAAGCAAAGTGAACCTAATCAATTCCTATGGAGATGATATCATTATTATACTATTACTTGCGATATATGCACTTTTATATCATTTGCGTTGCACTTAAATCACACAATAAACCTTAAAAACTAGATATTTTTATAGAAGTTACATGGCCATGATTTTTTCTAGAAAAGAAAAGTAGCATAAAATATAGAATAAAAAAATAAAATTATGATACGCAAACAAACTACACTTAGATTTTAAATGGATTTTAAAGTTAAAAATAAAATAGCCACCATGCTTTTTTTAAGTAAAATATTTCGTATTTACCTCTCTACGATCTGGTCTAACTGCTTTCTTTTAATCTTCTAAAAAGTATCTTCTCTTATTTCGTGTAGTCTTGTTTCATTTTTTTCTCTCTTAATGACGAAAAATGGTTTATTGATATTAATTTTTATTTTAAAATAAAAAATAGGCCACCTACAAAGAATAAAATTTTCTCATCAATACATCCTTGAAAAATTGGTTTCGTTGGACTACTTTATAGGTCAGTTATAATTTTTTTCGATTTTAGTTCTTATGGGTTTTGCTTTTCGTCTAATGTAAAAGATTAATTTTGAATAATTAGTGTGAATTGTGTTGTTTTAAAACTATATATGATCCTTGTGTCTGGGTAACTAATTACAAATCTTAATTCAATAATTGAAAGAGAAAGTGAAAGTTTTGGTTTAGAGAAATACTTATAGGAAGATTATCAAATTTATTTTCTCTAGTTTTTATGCGATTTTATGTAAATGTAAGCAATAGTAATAATATAACAAATAGGGGCTGGGGTGAGTATTCGATTAAGCTGAGTTGAGTCGAGTCGAGTAAAAAAATTTTGAGTTTTCGAGTCATATTTTACCACTCAAACTTTATTTAAAACTTTTTTGATTCGATTTGAGTTTAAGAAATTCGAGTCGAATCAAGTTTTCAAATTCTTATAAAAATTTAATTTTAATTATTTATCGTGTTATAGTATAATTCAATTCTAATTTAAACAACTTTATCTAATCATACAAGATAAGTATGTATATATTTCTTCATATTTTCATATATATATATATATATCATAAAAATTGAGAGACTAATCTCGAACTTAAAAATAAATTATTTAATTATTAAAAAATTTGAGTTATTCGAATTTCTATTTTACAACTCAAACTTTATTTAAAAAATTTTCGAGTCGAGTCGAGTTTATATAATTTCTAGTCGAATCAAAACGAGTCAAGTTGTAACGACCCGAATTTTGGATCCGAGTGCCGGGTTAACCCGTGGTGTTGGGCTTTGGTTTGGGGCCTCGGGTTTGGGTAGTTTGGGATTTAGGCTTGTTGGGTTGAGAGTTGGGCATTGTTAGTAAGGGCGTTTTGGTAAATGCCTAAAGGTGAGGACAAAAGGAATGGGGTTTAATTCTCTTGCAGAGAATGACTTCATCTTTTCTCTTTTCTTCATCCTCCTTCATCTTAGTAGCAAGGGAAAGGAAGAGCAAAAAGGTAAGATCTTTATTAGCTTTGTTAGAAATCTCGTTTTTGGTTTGAAGAGAATGTTGTAAGGCTTTCAAGGATCTATAGAACAAGGTAAGAAAGTGTTGGTTTGGTGAGGATGGAGGTTTAAGAGGGGTTTTGAGTGGAGTACGTGATTTGGTTTTTGGAGAGCTTAAATCCTAGTTTGTAAGTGTTTTTAAGCTTTTTAGGATCATTTTAGGGTGGTATAAGTTGTTGTTATCCTTACCTTTGTAGAGAAACAAGTGGAAGAGACATCATCAAGCTTGAGGAAGGAGAAATCTTGAGTTTGATCTTGGAGCTCGGGTTTGCTGTTTTGTTATTGTTCTTGCTTAAGGTTGGTACTCTCAACTCTTCTCCTCGTCATGCATTTCATGGTAGATAGCATTCATGTAGATTTTTGTGTATGTGTGCTTGGTTGAAGCTTAAAAAACATTAATCGTGAAATTCGGATTTATGTGGTTAATGAATGGAAAATGATGTTAAATTATCCTAAACACTCCTAATAATGTGTAGGAACACTTTAGGATCGATTAGATAATTTTGGGAAGAATCCTTAGAAATTTCTAAGTGCAGACATGTGTTTCATGCAGGAGGTATCGATACCGGTAGCCCGTGTATCGATACCCCTGAGAGAAAATAGGCTAATGGAGAGGGGGTATCGATACAGGTATCGATATCAAACCCTCCAGTGGCATCTTCGATTCGATACCCGTATCGAAGCCGATGTTCCCCTTTTTGTTGACTTTAAAATTGGTCAAAGGGTATCGGTACCAGTATCGATACCAGTCTAATATCAGTAATATTTTGGAGCTCCGATTACTTTATATTATTTTGGGCTTATGTTTTAACTTAAATGGGTTTTATGAATCGTATTTTGGGACTTGAGTTGGAATTTATTATTGGGCTTTCGAAAGAAAATTTGAAATACAGGTTTTGGGCCGGAGCCCCAATGTGACATCCGGGTCGGGGTGTTACATTTAGTGGTATTAGAGCTTAGATTGAGTCGGTTCTAGGAAGTCCCCGAGGGAGTCTAGTGTGTTATATAGGTGTCAGACAAGTATATGTCCACGAGTCGATATCGTACTTTCTTTAAAGCTAAAATTTTGATGGTTTACTCTTGTTTGTTGTTGTTGTTCATGCAGAAATGGTTAAGAATGTCGAGACGTGTGAGGGATCAGGAAGAAAGCCGGGATTCTCGTGGAGGAGACTCCGACTATGAGTATGAGCCCGATGAGGAGGTGCCATCGGACGATGCAGTTGGTCAAGGGGCCAACTACTTTGCTCAGTTGAATCAGACCTTGCTTAGGATAGTGAGAGATATACCGAGGCCATCTTCAACACCTCGTGAGGCACCGGTGGAGATGGTGCGAAGGCAAGGAACTGTTGACTTCTTTGGTACGGGACAAGACAATCCCGTGTAAGCGGATTAGTGGTTGCATGATACAATGTGGATAATGAGACAGATGAGGCTGAGATCGAAAGATAAGTTGTCCTGTGTGTTGTCGCTTCTGAAGGGCAACGCTAGAGAGTGGTGGAAGACGGTGGAACAGGGTTGGTATCCTTATCGTCCAAAGTGGGAGGACTTTCTTGAGGAGTTTGAGAGTAAGTATGTGGGTGAGACTCACTCCGACACCCTGAGGGAGCGGTATACCCATCTTGTTCAGGGGAACTGTTCGGTCTTTGCTTATGAGCAGGAGTTTCTTCAGTTGAGCCGGTACGCTCCAAAGCTTGTTGCTACGGAAAAGATGAAATGTAAGAGGTTCTTGAGAGGTCTGAGGAAGGAGATCCAGACTTATCTCACTGCTGCACCGCCTATGGTGTTCTCGGAGTTGGCTGCTAGTGTCAAGTCGTTAGAGCAGGTTCAGGGGTTGACCTATGGGCCGTCTGTTGGCCAGGGAGTCACCGGTGGAGCTAGTCAGAGTCATGCGGGTAACTTTCAGTCTCACTTTGGTAGGAGTACGAGCCGTTGGAACCAGAAAAGATGAGCATCGAATCAGGGTTCGAGATCGAACCAGAGATCAGAGTTTGTGGGACGTAGGAGGCAGTCTGTGTCTTCTTCTGCTAGTGCCAAGTCGTTAGAGCAGGTTCAATAATTTTGTCACTATTATTTTCTTTTTTGTGTCAATAATATTTTGGAACTAGTATTAAACTTTTTTGTCATTATCTTTTGTCACAATTATTGACCCTTTTGCTGTCAATAAACTTGTCACTAAAAACTCAACAATTGTGGCGAAGCTAATAAAAAAATATCATAGTTATATTTATGACGATAAGTGACAATTTAAAAAAATTTATCACTAAGAATTTTAGCGATTAAAATTGATATTTTTAGTGATGATTTTTGTTGTCGCTATAAATTCATAGTTTTGTAGTGTATACAAAACAAAATAAAACAAGAGTTACAATGATTCAATAATTTTGATAGCAATAACTATGTTAAGGTTCATAACAATGTTTCGCTATAAAATCAGTAAAAAAAATAATCATAAAATCCTTAAAACTAAGTTAGTTAGGGTTCCTCAATAACCTGATTTAATGATTTCTTCATCAATCTCTCATAAAATTTAATTCAAGAGTTATTAGTTTAACTTGCTAGATTGATGGAAATAAACTAAGATCAATGAATTAAAAAAAATAAAGTTTGAGTTTATCTCCTAATGAAGGTACTTACTTGCCTATAGCTAGAGGAAAAAGATAAACTTAAAGTATATGATTAAGCTTGTAACCGGTAAGTAATTACTTCTTTTCTTTTCTTTTAATTTCTCTACCTTTTGTTCATGCAAAGGAATTAAACTTTCTGGTTCCAACATAAACGTAATGGATGATAAGGTTTGGGAGGGGAACTATGAGATTTGTCCCTCAATTTTTTTTCTTTGAATTTTCCTTCTATTTTCAGAATTTGATCATTAAACTAAGTTTTTAATGTTTTTAATATGGTCTTTAATCAATATCAATGCTTAATTAGGGTTCAATACTTGAACATTTGATCACTTGGTCGAAAATCAATGCAATATTTTGATTTTTTAGTGTAAGGTGTTAGGATTTATTTTTCCTCTAATTTAGAAATGGTCAATGAACATATATATGATTTTCGATATTGATTCCATCAAAATCTGAGAATCTCAGCCATAAATGTTGATTTTGATTCAATGACGGATTAAATCAATCGGCTATAAATATGTACACAATAAGATTCCAAAACACTAATACACGTTCAGAAATATACATCATCTATTGTGTGAATGAGTGTTTTGAAGATCCCGATTGTTTTCCAATCATTTTTGGAACCCGTCGACAATGGTTGAAGGTAAACTGAATCTCTTAATCGCTTCTGTTTTATTGTTTATCGTTCATTAAGTTTAGAACGTTATGATATATATTTTTTCATTTGGTATCAGAGCCAGTGCACCTCTGCCTTGTTTTTTTTGGATTTTAGAAAATTAACAGAGCATTTTTTAAAAGTTTTGGGTTTTCTTATTTAGACTTTGATATTGGTTTAAAAGTCTTCAAAGCATAATAAAATTGATGTATAGTCCATATAGACTTTTGATTAGATGTTTTTAATGTTAAAAAATTATTTTTTTAATCGGGTTTTGTTTTGGATCCGAGTGGATCTCTGTTGGGTCATAATGACCTATTGTGAGGTTGAAGACGATCTATTCATAAAAAATGTTTACTAAAATATTGATACATTTAATTTTACATTGTCGTTTTATTAATTGTTTTTTTTTTGTGTGTGTATTGACCTTCTTTTATTTGGTTTTTAACAGATGTCTTTGAATTTCCTTTAAGATGTATACCGTGTGATCAAATTTGATTTGGATTTAAGAATTAAAATTCATTTATCAAAATGTTATGCTTTGCCGTAGGAAATTTTATGTGGTCTTTAAAGTTTATATATTATAATTTATTGATTTTTGATTAAGTTGTCTTCTAATTGTTAATGATTAATTAAATTATCATTTAATTAGAGTAAAAGTTTTTAGAATTATTTAAAATAATAATTTTAATTTATAAGATTATTATTTAATTATTTTTCAATTTAGTTCATAGAAATTAATGTTTTATTATAAGATGGTGTATAATATTTAGTTATTACTCTAAAATGTTTTGTTGCTTAAATTAATTTATTTTGGCCCTATGTATAAATAATGTATGTGACTATTATGCATAGATTGCTTTGACAAAATTAATCATAACTATTTGATTTAGTGTTAATTTTAGTTCCTAATAAAGAATAATTGGACAATTTTTATAAATAGTATTATATAGAAAATTTATTTCCTAATTAAGCACAAAATTGATATAGTGTTAATTTTAGTTCCTAATAAAGAATAATTGGACAATTTTTACAAATAGTATTATATGGAAAATTTATTTCCTAATTAAGCACAAAATTGATATAGTGTATTAATGTAATTTTGATTAGTTATAGAATAGCCACAACATCTCTAATTAATTAATTAATTAATTAATTAATGTTATTACATAAAGTTAATAATTACATAAAGTTGTCTAGTTGTAATTAATCAAACTAATATAGTGAAATTTACCCACAAGGATTCTACTTGATTGTCTTGATTAATTAGGATGAGATATCAATTATATTTCTTAATTTATCCACAAGAATTAAGAAAAGGAACATAATTTGATAAGTTTTATCATTAAGTGTGAATGTAATTGAGTAGGACTTTAGCCCACAAGCAGATTATATGTCATTAGATTCATGGTATAATATTTTGTATTAGTAAAATATTACTTTATTTTGTCTCAAAATTGCAGCTGTGAATTTTTCCTTTGTTTGCAGTTGTTATCCCTATTAATACTTCTGATTTCAAGTGCGATGTTCTTGACTTAAGAGGTTATAAATATAAGGGATCCTACTACATTTAGGTTCGATGGACATCGAGCCATTACAGAGACCAGTTCTCTTGATGTTGTTGACTTATATGAGAAGTGGGAAAGGTCTAATCACATTTTGATGATGTTAATCAAGACTCGGATTTCCACTAGCATCCGTAGATGTATCAACAAGATCGACAACGTCCAGAAGCTTCTGAAGGCCATTGATGCACAATTCACAACTTCAGATAAATCATTGACCATACCTTGATCATGCAGTTTTCCACTATGCGACTCACTAGGGTAAAAGGAGTTTGTGAACATATTATGCGGATGATGGATATATCATCTCAGCTCAAGCATTTGGAAATGACGATGTTTGAGGACTTCCTGGTCTATTATATCTTGTGCATATTGCCTCTACAATACTGATATGTGCTGATCTTGTTGATGATGCTGAACGACAAACTTTGATTGTAGGACCTAGGAAGGAAGGAAGTCTCTCGCAAGAAGTTGCTGTAAAAATGAAGAATTAAGGATAATGGATGAAAGGAATAGGTGAAATGAATGAAGGGAATAGTTTAGGGACTGATTTGGAAGCAAAAGGATGTGTGGTGTGGATAAAGGTGAATGGATGTTTAAGACGTTTTATGATGATGATAAAGGATGAGAATGGTGAATGGAAATAAGATGATATGTAAGGATGGTGATATGGTGAAAAGGAATGGTGAAATGGAAATAGTATCTTAAAGATACTCAAGGAAGAAACTAGGTTATAGAAAACCTAATCCTGAACCTTATATTAATCTTTAAGGGGTGGTGATAAACGGACTTTGACCCTTTTAGTATATTAAACTAAAAGAACCAGAAGTATCAAGATGAATAGAAAAGGTTTGACGCCACAAGTACAAAAGTACTTGATAAGTCGATAAAGTTCTAAGAACAACTAAACGAAAGAAAATTATCACAAAGGATAAAATATATTCTGAATTGTGTGTTTATAAAATGAAATCCAAGTGCTATTTATAGTTTATAAGGGGTTTGGCCGAAGTGGCCACTAAATATTCGGATAACCATTCATTTGAATGGTGTCTCACTCCAAATATATTAGAAGAGTTGTAACTTTTCGGTTCAACCTGCACAGTCTTCAGTAATTGGGCCATATCTGATGTGAGCACATCTTCACCAGCCCTTGATATTAATTCGGAGGTCTTGCCTTTAGGACCAATTACTCGAGCAAAGGCAAATTATTTCAGGGAAGCACTTTTCCTTACTTGTACCAACATATCTAATTCATTTGATAATGTTTGTGCCTTAGGAGATAAGAATTTTAATGTGTTGCATGTTATAATTTGACATATTAAATTATACTACTTACTATATATGTTTAAGTACGTATATATATATTATTACGGTTTGGTTTATATATTTTTGTTTATATATATGTACGTAAGAGTTGATGACACCATGTAATACCTGCTTGTGCCATTCGGTTGTTGTAGCTTGTTCCACATGTTTCCATTGTTATGCACATTACACATATGCCATTCGCTTGCCACCATGCACAGCCCTTGAAATTCAAATAGCACAGGAATGCTATTGCTTTTGATCTTCAATTGTGATTGTGACAGCACATTTAACATGTGCCTTAATAATGACATTCAACTGCACAACAACCATACAACACATTTAACATGTGCCTTCTTCAATCGGTGTGAACTATATGCCATTTGGAATTTGAATTTCAAGTTCCTTAATTCCCAAACATGTATTTCAATCGGCACTGCTCCTTTGTTTCTTATATATATGTAAAATAAACACTTTGTAAAGGTTACACATTTTGAATGAATAAAATTTATTTGAGAGTTTCTTTCTCATTTCAGTTCTTTTTAGAACTATTCGACACTCAATTCGTTTGATTGTCTTGATACTTCGAGCTCCTAAATTGATATTTAACGGGTCCAAGCCCTACGGCGTTAAACAGATTCGATTCGGGTTCGTTCAACATATTGTTCAAGTTCTTTTGAGTTTAGCGTTTTCCACCATCGGTCTTTTTTGAAGTCTTCACCATCGTCGTCGTTGAAGTCCTTTCCGAAACGCTAAAATTATTACTTATATATATCTATATTTTTTTTGTCATTTTGTTCATCTTTAATTTTTCTATTTAATATAATTATGTCATATAATTATTTCTTATTGTTTTTATTGCAGGAATGTGTCTATAACATTCCTAGATTAAAAAAAAAAACAGTTTTGAATATAAAAAAACACAGTGTCGAATATTAAAAAAACAGATTAAAAAAAACAGTTTCGAATATAAAAAACAGATTAAAAAAACAATTTTGAATATAAAAAAACAGATTCGAATTATAAAAAAATCAGATTCAAATAAAAAATAACAGATTCGAATAAAAAATTTAGATTCGAAAGATATTTTTTCCGATCTATATATGTTTAGTTTATATCTCTATATGTATTTAGTATTGTGTCTTTTTTTGTAATTGGAAATTGTGTATGAACTCTGAACTGCAACTTCAATGTACTCGGAAATCGCGGGAGCGTACTTTACCTGTTTGTTCGGTGATAGGGACGTTGTAAGCTCGTCTTTGTAGTAAGACTTTCTACCTTTTTTTCATTTTCATCTTTTGTTCGTTTTAGTGTCATCTTCCTTATTTTCATTATTTTTCTTTATTTATTTTATTTTCCATCTTACGTGCCTTTTTTTTGTTTTGTATCATTTTTGTTGTTATCTTTGTTCTTGTTATTTGTTGTCCATTTAGCCACACCATTATCACGAGTTTTGAGACGTTGAATTAGTTCTTTAAAGAGTTGATTTTTGAGAAAGTGTAAGGGAAAAAGGCATTGAGCGTGTGAGATCAGAAGGGGAGACAAAAAGAGACATTCAAGTATTCTCCCGAGTGAAACACGAGCGTTGAGTGCTAAATTTTGAGTGCATTATTCTTGGAGTGACCATTGTGAGACTTTTTGTTGAGTGTGCTGTAAGGATCTTTTTATTTATTTTACACTAACCTTTAATTTGTTGTGTGTTTTTGTGTGTTCTTTCTTTTTGTTATTTTTAACCATGACAGGTTCCGGTGACAATATCGTTGATCAGAATCCACCATTTCCGCAAATGCAAGCCTTAGAACGAATGATGCAACGAGTAATGACTTCTTCCACAGAGCCATTACAATCGAGGATGGATAGGCTTGATGGAGGTTCCAACTCTGTTCATGAAATGTTGAACGAAAATGAAGTCGATCCGTCACCGAGATAGCATACTCCTAGAGAAGGATGTGTGCAACAGGTAGACGATAATTTGACTAACATTAAAATTGCTATTCCTTCTTTCCAGGGACGTTCAGATCCCAATGCATACTTGGCTTGGGAAAGCAAAGTTGAGCACATTTTCGAGTGTTATAATTACTCAGAACAGAAGAAGGTTTTACTAGCAGCGACAAAGTTTGTTGATTATGCCTTGATATGGTGGGACCAGTTACTGCTTAGTCGAAGGCGTTCTGGTGAAGGCTTCGTTGCAACGTGGACCGAGATGAAGCGAATAATGCAAAAGAGGTTTGTTCCTATTCATTATCATCGTGATTTGTTTCAAAAATTGCAAAATTTGAAACAGGGAAATAGGAGCGTTGAGGATTATTTTAAGGATATGGAGATGGCCATGATGCGTGCAAATATCGAGGAGGATCGAGAAGCAACTATGGCACGTTTTCTAGCAGGATTGAACACAGAGATTGCCAACGTTGTTGAGTTGCAGCATTATGTCGAGGTTGATGACATGGTGCAAATGGCGATAAAAGTGGAACGACAGCAGCGAAGGAAGTCTTCGAATCGAGGTAATACTCCATTTAAATCTTATTCTAACTCTTTGTACACTCCTAACATTACCAGGAAGCAAGCACCAAAACCGCCACTTCGGATTCGCGAACAAGGCGAAACCAGCAAGCCCAAGGCCCTCATTGCTGAAAATGGGAGTGGTAAGCAACCAGTGGTGTCACAAGAGCGAACATGAGATATCCAATGTTTTAAGTGTCTAGGAAGAGGACATGTCGCCAGTCAGTGCTCAAACCGAAGGACTATGTTGATGATGGAAAATGGCGAGATTGAGTCTGAGGATGAGGATGACGATCAGATTCCACCTTCAGTAGGTGATGAAGAGGACGATGACAATGTGCAGACTTTTGCCACCAGAGAAGCACTTGTATTCAAGAGAAACTTGAACACTCAACCAATTCAAGATGAACAACAGCGAGAGAACATCTTTCATACAAGGTGCCTCGTGAATGACAAGGTATGTGTTGTGATTATCAATAGTGGTAGTTGCACTAATGTTGCTAGTTCTATTATGGTTGACAAGCTAGGTTTGAAAATGACGAAGCACCCAAATCCTTATAAGTTACAGTGGTTGAATGAAGGAGGAGAGATTAGAGTGACCAAGTAGGTTGTAGTTCCGTTTTCCATTGGAAAGTAAAAGGATGAAGTACTTTGCGATGTCGTTTCGATGGACGCGAGCCATTTGTTGTTAGGACGTCCGTGGCAGTTCGATAAAAGGGCTATCCACGATGGCTTCACAAATAGGTATTCTTTTGTACATGCAGGTAAAAAGATCACCTTGGCACTATTGACTCCGAGTCAAGTGCAAGAAGACCAAGTAAAGTTGCGAAAGAATATCGAGGAATCGCGAGGGAAAAAAAGATGAATGTGTACGCGAGCAGCAAAGAAATCAGGAAATGTCTTTCCTCTCAGCTTTCAGTACTTGTTTTGTTATTTAAGGATAATTGTTTATTGGCTGAGATTCCTAGTGATTTGCCTGTTTCGATTTTATCTCTTTTGCAGGATTTCGAGAATGTGTTTCTGGATGAAACACCTAAGGGATTGCTCCCTATTCGTGGCATTGAGCACCAGATTGACTTTATTCCAAGTGCCATAATTCCGAATAGACCAGCATACCGAAGTAACCCCGAAGAGACGAAGGAGCTTCAACGAAGATTTCTGAGTTGTTGGACAAAAGTTACATTCGAGAGAGTCTGAGTCCGTTTGTCGTACCAATGTTGTTGGTACCGAAGAAAGACAGAACTTGGAGGATGTGTGTTGATTGTCGAGCAGTGAATCAAATTACAATCAAGTACCGACATCCCATTCCTTGACTCGATGACATGCTGGATGAGTTATGTGGAGCGACTATCTTCTCCAAAATTGACCTGAAAAGTGGATATCATCATATTCGCATGCGAGAAGGTGATGAGTGGAAAACCGCCTTCAAAACCAAGCTAGGTTTGTACGAATGGTTAGTGATGCCTTTTGGTTTAACTAATGCACCTAGTACTTTTATGCGATTGATGAATCATGTTCTACGATCTTTTATTGGTAAGTTTTGTGTTGTATATTTTGATTACATCCTGATTTATAGCAAGACTTTACTCGATCATGTAGAACATTTGCGAGCTGTTTTGCAGAATTTGAGAGAAGAGAAATTGTTTGGTAACATAGAGAAATGTGTGTTTTTTACTGACAAACTTACATTTCTTGGTTACATTGTTAGTTCTCAGGGAGTTGAAGTTGATCCTGAGAAGGTCAAGGCGATTCAAGAGTGGCCACGACCGACTTTAATTAGTCAGGTTAGATCGTTTCATGGTTTAGCCAGTTTTTATCGTCGGTTTGTTCCTTATTTCAGTTCTATTACCGCTCCCTTAACTGGGATTATAAAGAAGAATCCAGTCTTCTCTTGGGGTAAAGAACAAGAAGACGCTTTTCTGAAAATAAAAGATTGTTTGACAAAAACGCCTGTCTTAACATTACCTAATTTTGATAAAATGTTTGAAATTGAATGTGATGCTTCTGGAGTTGGTATAGGTGCTGTTTTGTCATAGGAAAAGAGGCCCATTGCATATTTTAGTGAGAAACTTAGTGGAGCAACGTTGAATTATCATGTTTAATACAAGGAGATGTATGCACTGATCCGGGCTTTGGAGACTTGGCAGCATTATTTGTTGCCTAAGGAGTTTGTAATCCACATTGAGCATGAGGCCTTGCGATACATTACATGTCAGCATAAATTAAACAAATGACATGCTAAATGGGTTGAATTTTTATAGTCTTTTCCTTATGTCATTCGTTACAAAAAGGGTAAAGATAATATCGTAGCTGATGCTTTATCAAGTAGATATGCATTGTTGAGTTATCTTGATTCATATTTGATTGGATTTTCATATATTCGTGAGTTGTACTCTGATGATCCTGATTTTCGAGATAATTATAATGCTTGTGAGAAAGGTGTTGTTGGAAAGTTTTTCAGGCACGATGGTTATCTTTTCAAAGAAAACAGGATATGCATTCCACAGGGTTCTATGCGTGATATTTTGATTCGTGAGGCACACGAAGGTGGATTGATGGGACATTTGGAGTCACCAAGACGTTACAAACATTGAAGGAGCATCTATTTTGGCCTAAGATGCGCAGAGACGTTGAAAGGTATTGTGAACGTTGTGTGACTTGTAAGAAAGTAAAATTGAAGGTTTCACCACATGGTATGTACTTACCTTTACCTATTCCTGATTCCCCTTGGACTGATATTTCTATGGATTTTGTATTGGGATTACCTAAAACTAGGACAGATGGAGATAGTATTTTTGTTGTGGTTGATAGGTTCTCTAAGATGGCACATTTTATTGCATGCCATAAGACTGATGATGTTGTTAATGTGGCTAAATTATTCTTTAGAGATATTGTACGATTACATGGTATTCTTAGGTCAATTGTTTCTGACAGGGATGTGAAATTCTTGAGTCACTTCTGGAGGACTCTTTGGAGCAAACTAGGTACGAAATTTATGTTTTCTACTACTTGTCATCCCCAGACTGATGGACAAGCTGAGGTTGTTAATAGAGTTTTATCTACTTTACTTCGTTCCATCATTAAAAAGAATATTAAGACTTTGGAAGATTGTTTGCCACATGTTGAATTTGCATATAATCATGTTGTACATTCTACTACTAAGATGTCACCATTTGAGGTTATTTATGGTTTTAATCCTATTACTCCTCTAGACATGTTGCCTTTGCCACAGGAATAGATGATGAACAGAGACGGTAAAGCGAAAGCAGAATATGTGAAAAAATTGCATCAACAAGTAGAGGAGAACTTAGAACGAAGGACTCAACAGTATGAAAAGCAAGCAAACAAAGGAAGGAAGCGAGTCACCTTCGATGTTGGTGATTGGGTTTGGGTTCATTTCCGAAAGGAAAGTTTTTCAGCCCAACGACGGTCCAAGTTGTTACCACAAGGAGATGGTTCTTTTCAGGTGTTGGAGAAAGTGAATGACAATGCCTACAAGTTGGATCTATCAGGTGAATACAATGTAAGTGCCACATTTAATGTTTCTAATTTAACCCCTTATGACAATTCTGCAGATTTGAGGACAAATCCTTTTCAAGAAGGGGGGATGATGTGAGCACATCTTCACTAGCCCTTGATGTTAATCTGGACGTCTTGCCTTTAGGACCAATTACTCGAGCTAAGGCAAATTATTTCAGGGAAGAACTTTTCCTTACTTGTACCAACATATCTAATTCATTTGATAATGTTTGTTCCTTAGGAGATAAAAATTTTAATGTGTTGCATGTTATAATTTGACATATTAGATTATACTACTTACTATATATGTTTAAGTACGTATATATTATTATGGTTTGGTTTATATATTTGTGTTTATATATATAGGTACGTAAGAGTTGATGACACCATGCAACACCTGTCTGTGCCATTCGGTTGCTGTAGCTTGTTCCACATGTTTCCATTGTTATGCACATTACACATGTGCCATTCGGTTGCCACCATGCACAGCCCTTGAAATTCAAATAGCACAAGAATGCTATTGCTTTTGATTTTCAATTGTGATTGTGACAGCACATCTAACATGTGCCTTAATAAAGACATTCAACTGCACAACAACCGTACAACACATTTAACATGTGCCTTCTTCAATCGGTTTGAACTATATGCTGTTTGGAATTTCAATTTCAATTTCCTTAATTCCCAGTCATGTATTTCAATCGGCACTGATCCTTTGTTTCTTATATATATGTAAAATAAACACTTCGTAAAGGTTACATATTTTGAATGAATAAAATTTATTTGAGAGTTTCTTTCTCATTTCAGTTCTTTTTAGAACTATTCGACACTCAATTCGTTTGATTGTCTTGATACTTCGGGTTCCTAAATTGATATTTAGCGGGTCCAAGTCCTACGGCGTTAAACAGATTCGATTCGGGTTCGTTCAACATATTGTTCGAGTTCTTTCGAGTTAAGCGTTTTCCACCACCGACCGTTTTTTAAGTCTTCACCGTCGTCGTCGTTGAATTCCTTTCCGAAATGCCAAAATTATTAATTATGTATATCTATATATTTTTTTATGTCATTTTGTTCATCTTTAATTTTTCTATTTAATATAATTATGTCATATAATTATTTCTTTATTGTTTTTATTGTAGGAACGTTCCTACAACATTCCTAGATCCGAAATTAACAAGGAAAGTCCATTCCGATATCGGATTGATGCAATTCAACATGATTTGGAAAAATAAGAGACAGAGGAACAACTTTCATGAAGATACCAAAACCAAATTCTTCTTGTATCATGTTTATAGCTTAATTAATATAACTCTTAAATATCTTACTATAAAGTATATAAAAGTAATAAATACTAAGATCAGTAAGATAACTCCTCTTTGATCCCATGCGTGAAATGAAGTATGAAAGTATGAGATAAATGAGCAGAAATGTGCACGCATCATTCCCCCTTCTTTTAGGCGATTTATCCTCAAATCGAAAAGGTTTTCCAATGAATAATTCTTTGATACAAGGGCGGTCAATTGCTTCAATGTGGAACAAGATGAAACTGTTGCTTGATGTAGAGGCCTCCAAAAGGGTCATTTTCAAAGAGATCTTCCAAATATCCTTTCTTGAGATAGTCATTCACAATATGTTCCCTTTGGAACCTTCTCTCGTACCTCTTTTAATCTTCATACCCCTTGGTGTAGAGACTATTGGGTACCCATCGGGTATCGGATCCAAAAAATCAAGATCCAGTCTGATCCCAGTTATGACGGGGACCTAAATTTTGGATCCATTCCTGGTCCCACCAGAACCAATACCAGATAAAAATCTATCGGGTCTTACCGGATCCGGGACCGGGACCGAGTAATTGGGTTTTTTGCCTACCCCTAATAAGCATTCATGCTAGTACAAGCAATAATGAGAGATAAATAAATATGCAACATTACCACTAATCGCCTAAACACATGTTTTCAAACATAAAAAATATCATAGATCCCCCCAAGGGTCAATCATGCTCGAGATCTTATTACATCTTCGAATAGAAATACAAATCAACGATAATAACTCTAGAGTGAGACCGGGTCACAAAGCAGCAGTACATACACTCTGGATGAAGCTAGATCACATAACATCGAAATTCAAACCTTTAGTGAGGTTGGGTAACATAACTTCAAAACAAACACCCTCGTTCAATATCATCATCAAGCATCTACAATATGGTAAAGTCAGGACACATAATATTGGAACACACACCCTTGCTTGGAATCATTTTCGAACATCTGTATTCTGGATGAAACTAGGTCACATATCACTAGAATATACTCTCTGAGTAAGAAGAGGTCACATAAAATAGGCACATACACTCATATTCGAAATGCTTCCTCGAGTATCTTCGAATGTGGCCTAGGTCACATAATATAGTTAACTTTCATTCGGTTTCTCCAACCATGGTATTGCAACACACTTTTACTGGATATCTAGGTCCCAATAATATACAAGACTAAACCAATCAAATATTTACATGACATATAAGCAATATGATCCCAAAGATCCTTTATTGTTTCTAATTATCAACATATCGTTTATTTTACTTTTCTTTTGAGTTATTAATACATTATAGAAATGTGTATAATTAATCTCTTTAATTATCTTACTTAACCTATGTTATCACATTTATTTAGGAATGATTCAATTATCAATATTCCTCATTTACTTATATCTTTAATCAATATTTTAGACTATTAGTTCAACATTCAATAGTACTCAAATATTGTTATTTTCATGGTATCCATAGTTAACTGTACTCACACGTACACTAATACTAATTAGTTTATTGGAAATTATCAATTCAACAAGTGTAGATACGATTTAACCCATACTGGTATAACTATAATCTCTTATTGGTATCGTCATAGCTCGAACTGGTATCCCATTCTCGATTTTCTACTATTTCTTAAATTACGATAATATAATACTTTAATCGAATCGTAAAGCTTAGGAGAGTCTTTATAGTATGTTCCTAGCATATTTATTAAGTTAATTGAATATGATTTATGAATTCACAAACAAAATTGCGTATTTATCAGTATAGGCCTTAACCGATATTCAATCAAACATATTAATTCATTTAACTAGCACACAAGAAGTCATCAAATGTTAATCAATCAACTTATCATACAATTAGAAAATCCTACGGATATTTAGACAATCACATGCGATCTCTAAAACTCATAACAGATTTAAACATTCTCAATCCCATCAAGCATATCAATAATTATAATGCCTCAAACTATAAGTATCGACACATGCTTATTACCCATCTCTTAATTGTAACTACTAAAATACATGACACTTATATTTACGATGCTTATGAAGCATTTTGGAGTTTGAGATGTACTAACCTTAAGTACATATTACTAAAATCCTCATTCAAATTTCCTGAATATTCTACTTGATTCGATGTCCAAATCCAAACAATCCTCGTATATCAATAAATACAAAAATATATTAATTTCATATAACTCTTATACTATTTACATGGTCAAATGTGTAAAAACAACTTAATGGGTTCAAATTTGACAAAACGGATTGTACCAATAAATTTAGAACATTGAGAAAAAAACCCTAAATAGGGTTCCCTAAAAAAAGTTATCACTTGATCAATACTAGATCATCGTTGTTCAATTTTCGATGATCTGGTACACCAAAGATACATGGTAGATGTTATGCAACCATGGGCTATGATCCGCTGCAGCCAGAACCACGTACACCCAGGTGTGGGATCCAGTTTGGCACAGTGTATTAGAGTAGTGTGCACCCGTGTGCTGCTACACACACCTACTCTCGTCGGTGATGCATTATGGAACATAGATGGCCTTCTAGTAGCTGAACGACAACAACGAAATCCAGATCCGATATCCTTCATCTATTGGTTTTGATGATGGCCTCTATTTGTTGTGATAATGGCAGAAACATCCCAAAGACGCTCTCCTATACGACGATCACACTTGGACTCATCTCAATGAGACATTTCAAATTTTTCCAACAATGTCTTGCATAGTGGCTCCGACAGTCGTAAATCATGAATCAAAACCTTCTATTACACTTTATCTTTTTTCCCCTTTTCCCTCTCTCCAATAAAGTATCTTCTTATTTTTTCCCTGATTACATCACTAGTTATCCACTTTTTATTTAAAATTTTCACTTTCTTTTCATTTAAATTATCCACCAAATATCATTCTCTTTAAAATATTACAAAGCCTAAATCTAATTATCCTTGATTTGGGCTTCCAAACATAATGCCAAAATAAATTGGGTCTGAAACCTAATATTATAAAGCTAAAAATTCGGGTTATCACTACTTTCCCTATTTTAAATGAAATTTTATCCTCAAAATTTTATATTCATAAATTATAAGAAGATGTTGAACCCATTACAACTTTTCAATGTTGTCACCATAAGGACTGAATTTTTTTAAATGGAAGGTGATGTACGGTGTTTGGCCGGATTTTAATTTTAAAATGGACTGAATTTTTAGCTTAAAAGGCAAATGAGGATTTAGGCTATTTTTTGCCATGTTATTTTAGATATACATTTTATAAAAGGCTTAATATTTAAATAGGTGTTTTAACTATGTTTGTGCATCACTTTTGGTGTCTAAACTATTTTTAGTTCTAAATAAGTGTCTAAAGTTTTAATTTAGATCATTTTAAGTGTCTAACCATTAATAAAAAACGTCTATCAATAAGAATATGACAAGTGTCAAATTTTAATTTTTTATTTCTTTTAATTATTTTTTAAATAAAATAAAATCTTATTCTTTTTAATTGAGAATTTTAAATTCATACAAAATAGTTCCAAATTCCTAACTTAAAATCCAAAACTTTCAAATTATCATCGTTGTCACCGTTTATTACCTTATTGGAGACCATCATTATCGTCTTCGGACCTCTATGACCATTTCCCCCAACCAACAATTGTCTACAACCGACGGTAGGTATGCCGACGACTTCATTTTCGCGATTTTGGTTTCTTTTAACATAGGAAACCGATCGACACACCTACCACCGATTAACAACGATGAGTGGTTAGGAAAAACGATTGTGGTAGTACGAAGACGGTAGTGGTGGTCTCTGATGATACAATAAACGGTGATAATGATGATAATTTGGAGGTTTGGGGGTTTAGAGTTAGAGATTTGAGACTATTTTGTAAAGATTTTAAATTTTTAATTTTAAAAAATAAATTAAAAATAAATTAAATTTAAAAATAATAATAAAAACAATGTTAATTGATAACTAGACACTTAAAATGACTATAATTAAAACTTTAAACACCTATTTAGAGCTAAAAATAATTTAAGCACTAAAAGTGACCCAAAAAACATAATTTGAGCACCTATTTGAATATTAAACCTTTATAAAACGATAAATTTTTGTTTGTCTCAGACCTGTGCGTTGATCCAGCCTAGGAAAAGGATTTACTGATTTGTTATCTATGATTTAATCACTCATTTGATCCTTGTTGTTTCTCATTGTTTTCAATTCAATCATGGGTTAGTACTCATTTTGGTCCTCCCCTGGTTTTTTAAATTTCAAAACTTTTTTAACTTTTATCTTTTTTATAATTTTGGCATATTTTATTTTTCTTTCATTTTGACCCTCTACTATATATATCATATTAATTATATTATTGTATATATGTATTTACATATTTATTATGTTATATATTATTACATATTATGTATTATATCATAAAATATATAATATCATATACTTTACATGATATATTACATTATATTATATAGTATATAGTATATTACATCGTATATACTTTATTTATTTATTTATTTTATTATTCATTTATTGTTGTTTGAATCAGCCTTGTGACTCATAATAGGGTGTGATATGTACTATTTTGGTCGTTTAGTATAGTTTTAATCTTCCATTTTAATATTTTCATAATTTATTTTTTAATATTTATTTTTCGCACTCTTAATTTACGCATTTAATTTCAGCACTTATATTTATGCTTTGATTTTGTATATGTTTTTGTTTTATTACGTTGCATTCAACTTAATGTTAATACGGTGCCCTTTTATTTGAGAGTAATACCGTACGTGGTGGTGGTAATTATTTCGTTTATTTTTAAATAATAATCTTTAAAATTCACTAATATTTTAAATAAATTTTAAATAAATTAAATTTGAATTCACAAAATTTCAATTAAGGTAAATCATATTCAACTAGGCAATAATTTTTGTGCGGTGTAAAGAATGTTAATCCTTCCTCATACGTAAATGTTAGGATGATCAATCAGTGTATTTGGTCAAGAGAGAAGTGAATATACAATTTAAAAATTGTGGTTTAAATAAAATTGTAAGAAAATAAGATACAATAATTTATAGTGGTTCAAGCTGCTAACCAAACTTTACATCCAATACCTTAGTACCACAATAAGGATTTTCAACAATTCATTATTGAATTATTCTTTTTGAGGGCAAATGGCTAACCTTACAAACCACTTAAAATTTTCTATCTAAAATCTTAAGTACACTCACAAAGAAAATATTTGTAATCACCCATTTTTAACCGGAGAAATTAAAATATTTTTAATTTTCGCAATTTAAATAAGGGCATTTAATTTTGCACTATTTTATGTTTTGTCGTGTATAATGTCGTTCATGTGTTTTATCGATAGGTTTAGTATATCTGTTTTTATGTGTTATTTATATTTGTTATTTATGTATGTTATTTATGTGTGGTATTTATGTATGTGTTTAATTAATATATTTGTTGTGTGTTATTATTATGCTAATGTTTTTTTTATTATTATTATTAATTTGGCCATGTTAAAAAAATATATAAAAACTTAAAAATAAATAAAATATGACCCATTAATAGTCCATGAGTTTTATTACAATTAAAGTCCAAATCTGAACCCAGTTCGGGTTTGAACCCTAATTAACCCTAATCCATTCCTTTTGTTATTGTTGCAGTTGCCCAACACCAACCCTTCATCTTTTCTTCAAATTCCAAATTGGTTTTCACAAGAAAATCATTTTCAATTTTGAAATCAATTTCTTTTTCTTTGAAAAATGAGATTTTAAAATTAAAAACCAATTTATCATAAGTTTCTTGGAACTCATCAAATGTATAAAAATTTAAAGTTTGAGTGTTAGAAGCTACCTCCCCCTCATTGAGGGACATCAAGCATAGGTTGGCTTCTTCATTTTCGGTGGAGTCCCCATCATTCTATGTAGCCACATATGCTTTCTTCTTTGAAGATGATCCCTTCATGATAGACTTGTGGGAGTCCTTCATCTTCTTCTTTGATTCGTGCTTTGAGGATTTCTTACTTTTGTTCCTCACGAATCGATCGAATTCGATGAAGAGTTGGACAAGCTCTTCATCTTCTTCACTATCATCCTCACTTGAATCTCCAAGTGGATGCACTTGGAGGATTTGAGAGCAATGGTGTTGACATTTACACCAAGCTTTTGGACCTTGTGCTTCCCCATCAATCTAATCTTTTCCTTCTTATTTTCCTCTTCTCTTTCTTTCATCATGATTTGATGTGTGAGGAGTGACCCCATGAGTTCATTAAGCTTTAGAGTCTTTAAATTCTTTGTTTCGATGATGGCGGTCCTTTTCAAGTCCCATGACTCGAGAAGGGAATAGATGAGCTTACGAACAAGCTTCTCCTCCGAAATGATCTCTCCATATCCTCTAAGTCTATTGGTGATGGTGGACAACCGATCGAACATCTTTGCTATGTCCTCTTCCGGATTCATCTTGAAGTTCTCATACACTTGGTTAAGGAGTCCAATCTTGGTTTCCTTTACTTTGTTTGTACACTCGTACGTGACTTCTAGCTTGTCCAAAACTTCCTTGGCACTCTCACAAGAAGAAATCTTCTCATAGATGCTTGGATGGAATGCACAAACAAGAATATGCAAAGCCTTGTGATTTAGCACCATCTTCTTGTGGTCTTCCATGCTCCATTCCGCCTTAATTCCTTTTGGCAAAAATGGTCTGTCTTCCACTATATCCCAAAGCTTGTAGTCTCTTGAATTGATGAAATACTTCATCCTTATCTTCCATTGGGAGTAGTTGAACCTGTCAAAGAATGGTAATTGGTCGAGCTCTCCGGATCTTCTCAATAGGATGTTAATCCCTCTCGATTGAGCCTCGCTCTGATACCAATTGTTAGGCTCTAATGTGCTCGATGAATAACCGATATAACTTGCCAAGTTGATGGAGAAAGGTAATTTGAGTGTTTGTTGTGGAAGCAATGAAGATAGACAATGAACACAAGGATTTATAGTGGTTCACCCTTCGAACAAGCTCCTACATCCACTACCTTAGCTTCCCACTAAGGATTTCTCAAATTCACTAAGAATCTCTTCTTTTTGAGGGCAAAGGCCTAACCTTACAAAACTTGATTCAAACCCGAATCAAGCATCCAAAGTTCACAATTCGAACTTTGGGAATCCTCTCAACAAAGAGATAAACTTAAGCAAACTTTAATAATCCTTCTAAAAAGGCTAATTGTTTGCAACTAAGCTCTCACCCAATCCTAAGATACTTGAGCATACATAAACATTAAGCTCACAAGTGTTTGTCTACCCAAAGATTGGAAATTAAGCTCTAAGACAAATTTTTCATCATATTGTTGTTATAATGTAAGCATTAGTCTTCTCTTGATGCTTGAGGCTTCCATTTATCATCTCAAATGAGTTTCTAGCCTTTGGTGATCGTTGGGATTGATCAGAGCCGTTTGGAGCGGATTTCAAGGCTTATTTTTGCTTCTGGTACAAGTGGTATCGAAACGCTTAAAAGTGGTATCGATACAGCTGCTTTGGAAAATAACCATTAAACCTACATTTAAGAACCGGTTTCGAAACACCTAAAAGATGTATCGAAACCCTTAGCTTATGATTCTTAGCCGTTTTGATATTGTTCCTAGCCATTGGGGGGGGGTTTCAAATGACCATTGGGGTGTACCGAAACGGGTATCGAAACCAAGACTCACAGTGGCAAAACGGTATCAAAACAGGTATCGAAACACCTATAAAATTTTTCCTTTGAAAAGCATGGTTGTTGGGTTAAAATCACTTCTTTGGTTTCTTTAAATCATTTAGAAACACTTTTAAAATCTCTCAAAAACTTCTTAAATATATTTTCAAGTTGTTTGAACATAAGAATCATTTTTGAAATCTTTTCAAATTAGTCCAAAACTATTTTTCAATTATTATATCAAAACATTAGTTCTAAAAAATGTTGAATCAATAAGTAAGGTATCTCTTGAACATAGGGAGAGTGATCAAGATTTGCCTGGATGGTTGATATTACACCGCGGTGCAAACTGAGGCAACCAGTCCTTATGGGGGACAATTGAATAAGAGTTCGATGCTCTTTATGGAGAGAGGGGTTCTTGTGGGGGACATACAAGACAGAATTTGAGTCAGAAGCAAGCTAAGGTACGCGAGAGCTCCAGGATCGATCTCAAACTTGTTCAAGTGGCGCGAAGAGGGCGTCGCCAAGTTTGGTGGGAAAGAATGTCACAGGCCGCAGGTTGAGGTCCGAGACATTGGCATCACATGGTGCAATTATGCCTGCCCAAGTAATTCCAAGGGTGATTTTGGGCTCGAGAAGACCATCAACGTTGTCCCAATCCAAGGAATGTTCTAGAAGCCTTATCCATCCAAGTTATGTGAACACAATGTGTGAAAATAAAAGATACTTTTCATAGTTAGTTGGGAATATTCCTAGAATTATGCTTTGTAAATGGATAGGGTTGTATCTTATTTATTGATGTAAATCAATAGGAACCGTCAGATTAGGAGGAATTCAAGTATAAATAGAGGCCTTCCTCACCTCATTTGATGTATCAGAGTATTCTAAGTTTCTAAGGAATAAAGGCATTTACTCAAAAATCCCCTCAGCGTTCTTATTCGTTCTTTATTTGTTCTTGAGCGTTCTTTCAAAGTTCTTCCTCACTCATCTCGTTTGTTTCGTTTCTGCTAAGAACGCTTCATGTTTGTCGTTTCTTGGGAAGTTTAGGGTTAATTAGGCGTTTATCTTCCAAAAGTAGTGAGAAGGCTTACTTAGGCGTTTATCTTGAGTTACATCGCCTAAGGTTGTACGATGGGCTAATTTAAAAGTCTAGCCATGTGAAAATATACTTTGAATATGTTTAAAAGTCTAGCCACGTGACAATTTGGTTAATCACGAGTTCAATGCATGTTAAATGTCGTGATTTGAGTGCTTAAGTATGACTAATGAGCATTTAGTATACTTTGGGATGCCTATGGTTGTTGTTTGTGTGTTTTAAATGAAACTTTTTTGATGTCGCTACCCAATGGTATCGAAACAGGGTCACCTATTTTGATACAGGCACACAACCTTGCTTTAGGTCAGGCATTCCGATACGTTTAGCCCGTGTACCGAAACAAGTAGGCCTATTTAGGCAGGCATTTCAATAAACTGGATATGAGTATCGATACCATTTTTAGCAATGGCAAAACGTATCAAAACGGGGTCCCTACCGTTTTGATATGTCTTGCCGTTAAAGTAGTTATAGGCTGAATAAGAGGTTTAGATTCTTTGCAATTTGACCCCTAAATCTTGTGTGCTTAATTAGTTAAGCTAGGAGTATTATCTTGAGCTAAATTTTGACATGCAAGCATATAATGAATTTCATTGAAGATTGATAACATTGATTTTGTGTTTGGTCCTTGAATTTATGGAAATTTATATTTTGATCCTTTTGACGTGTTTTGAGTAATCGATGCTTGTTTCGCTATCCATTTTGCATGCAAAGCTACTAGAGGAATGCATGCACATGTAGGACCTTAAAACTTCTAGACAAGATAAAAGAAAAAAGTTAGGGTTGTTTATCGGTACAAATCTTCTTGGATTTGTATCGGTATTCCTCGTGTAGCTCATTCGAGTTGGGTTTTGTCTAGATCGGGTCGAAGGGGTTACACATGATCTCTAATAAAATGATGTTGTATTTCAATATGTTTAGTTCTAGATTTTTGGATGAGATTATTAGTGAGACATGACACTAGTATTGTCACACTTAATGGGAATGGTACCTACATCAATTTTGTAATCTAAAAGTTGTTTCATCCAAAGCACTTGTATGGAACAACTATCAGCCAAAATATATTTTGCTTTGGTGAATGATATTGCAACACAATTTTATTTCTTTGAAAATAATGAAATTAACATGTTACCTAGGATTTTACAAGTACTAAAGGTACTTTTTTCTATCTATTTTACAACCACTACACCAGACTTGGTATATAACGATGATATTTACAGCGTTTTCAGATAAAATGTCATAATAGATGCCAGACATAGTGACATTTTTCTTTAATTGCCAGAAAAAATTTTATAGTGGCGTTTTGCAACAAACGCCGCAGTAGGTAAGACTATTTTTGGTTTTTACCCCAAACCCCCACAAAAGCATCAACTTCTAGCTAATGAAAATTTATTATTCTTTTTATTAATGATAATTTTTTAATTTATTATTTTAAAGTTCATGTTAATTTCTATTATATGTTGTAGCAAGTTACGACCGATACTAGCGTTGGACGGATAAAGCTCTTTGATATTACGCACAAAAAAGGATCTCTCTAATGACTCTTGAAGCTGGAGAAATTATGGTATATTCATTGCCTATAAAAATTTGATTATGTCATAAATAATATTTTCGTCCATTATATATTCTTAATTGATTGTCAAAATGAAAATAAGGGAAAATGATATAGTATGAAGCTAATGCTTCAACTAATGGTTCTACTAATATTGATGATATCGAAGATCAAGTTTTTGATGACGTTTTGGGTCTTGAAAGATATGATAGGGTGCGCTATCAAGGATCATTCGTTACCCCAATAAAATATTTTGGATCAAACTCGTCTCAGTACTTACCATCACAAAGTTAGTCTTCTCAAGCAGAAGTTAATCATTTAAAAAAACAATTAACTCAATTTCAAGTTGAGATAGAAGCTAGAAAAGTTGAGAGAGAAAGGAGAGAAGCTGAGAAGAAAGGTGAGAGAATAGCAAGAGAAATAAAGAGAGAAACAACATTTCAGAATCTTCAAAAATAATTTCAAGAAATGATGGTGATGTTAAAGCATAACCAACAAAAGAATTTGTCACCTTAGTTGATTTTTAGGTTCATTCAGGATGTAGTTGTTACTTTATTTCACTTTAACATTGATTTTAGGTTCATTCAAGATGTAGATGATTTTAGGTTCATTCACCAACTTTTGTGTTTAATATAAAATGCACCGGGTTAGATGATGGTGGGGGTATGATATTGGATAGATTTGTCCTTGGCACCCTCCTAATCGCAATTGAATAGGCAAACACTTGTAAACGAAACGAATCTCTTCGGTGAATTGATGATATGTTGTTGACCTAGGCACCCTCCTATCCGTAATTAGATAGGCAAACACCATAATCGACTCTAACTCACTCTCCTAAACACGATTTCTTAGGCAAGCGAGAGTATGAAGATAATCTCCCTCATAAAAACTTGAAGTACTTATGTTGAAGAAGACTTCTGATAAGAAAAATAGTAAGGCGAATCTATCAACCTTGCAAATAAAATGTCCCAAGGCCAAGAGTTTTAAAACTCAAAAATTCATATTCTTCATGTGTTTAAAAGAGAAGAGGTTGTCCCCTTTTATACTAAAGGAGCCCTAATAGTTAGTTGATCAATCCCTAAATATCAGCATATAGATAGCTTAATAGAATAAATCCCCTAAAATCAGCTTATGGATAGCTAATTAAAAGGAATCCTAAGGAATAAAATAAAAATAATAGTCAAATCTTTATAATGCAGTTTTGAATTAATTTATTTTAATGTCTAATTAATCCAAAAGCTTTATATATTAGCTTTAGGGCAGAATTTTACAAAATCTCATAACAATCCCCTATCTAGTTTTCTGCATCCGCAGTCTTTAATAAAACAAACATATCTTGAGCTCCCGATGTCCGATTGATGCGTTTCAAGATGCGTTGAAAAGATAATTGAATGAAGGTCAATTTATTAGAAGATAACTCTGCACAGAAATGCACGTATCCAATCCGAAAAATCCTCTCAAGTTGGCTGACTTTCCAGACTTTATCAACATATTCAGTTTTCTGTTTAATGTGCATTACTTTAGCCCACTCATGCATGTATCATTCCCCCACTCCTCAAAAAGATTCACCCTTGAATCTAAATTGGTGATTGGAGGATGTTCATCAAAGATTAAAGTACTATGGAAGATAAGTCATATTGAAAATTTAACAAGAAAAAAAGAAGAAAAAAAATAAACTCAATCCCAAGGAATCGAATTGAATCTGATACCAAATGATATAAAATACAAAGGGTTAGATGATGGTGGTGGTATGATATTGGATAGATTTGTCCTTGGCACCCTCCTAATCGTAATTGAATAGGCAAAACACCTGCAAACGAAACGAATCTCTCCGGTGAATTGATGATATGTTATTATCCTAGGCACACTCCTATCCGTAATTAGATAGGCAAACACCATAATCGGCTCTAACTCACTCTCCTAAACACGATTTCTTAGGCAAGCGAGAGTGTGAAGATAATCTCCCTCATAAAAACTTGAAGTACTTTTGTTGAAGAAGACTTCTGATAAGAAAAATAGCAAGGCGAATCTATCAATCTTGCAAATAAAATGGCCCAAGACCAAGAGTTTTATAACTCAAAAATTCATATTCTTCATGTGTTTACAAGAGAAGAGGTTGTCCCCTTTTATAGTGTAAAGGAGCCCTAATAGTTAGCTGATCAATCCCTAAATATCAGCATGTTGATAGCTTAATAGAATAAATCCCCTAAATTCAGCTTATGGATAGCTAATTAAAAGGAATCATAAAGAATAAAATAAGATACTAATAATAATAGTCAAAGTTTTATAATCCAGCTTTGAATTAATTTATTTTAATGTCTAATTCATCCAAAAGATTTATACATTAGCTTTAAGGTTGAATTTTACAAAATCCCATAACAATCTCGTATCCAGTTTTCTACATGTGCAGTCTTTAATAAAACGAACATATCTTGATCTCTCGATGTCCGATTGATGCGTTTCAAGATGTGTTGAAAAGTTAATTTAATGACGGTCAATTTATTAGAAGACAACTCTGCACAGAAATGTAGGTATCCAATCCGAAAGATCCTCTCAAGTTGGCTGACTTTCTAGACTTTATCAACATATTCAGCTTTCTGCTCGATGTGCATTACTTTAGCCCACTCATGCATGTATCAGTGTTATTATTTTTTAATTTTAATTTTGTTAGATAATATTACATGATAAATTTGGGTAGTATATAATATAAATTTTTTTTGGCAATGCAATACCCATAATAGCATTTAACAATTAAACACCACTAATAAATCAAACTAAATAATGGAAATTACTTAAAAAAAAAACGTTGCTACAAGACCCAACAACTGTGGTTTTTATAAAATCAAACCTCGTATCGATATGCATGGTGTCGTACCGATACGAGTTTCACATTCGACGTCTTTAATTCAATTTTGTCACTTAAAAAATTATTTAAAAAGATTTATATTTTCAAACTATTTGTTATATCAAAATCAATTTATATTTGTTCTACAGTAACTTACTCTTCGACCTATTTTTAAACGAATCTCTAATTTTAAGGTGTAAAATGGCGGATGAAAACTTCGCTCCCTCATTTTATTTTCAAAACACAAACTTTTTAATTCATATTTTCAAATATTTTTCAAAAAAAATGTGTGAAATACTTTTTAGTGACTTTTTATATATATTAAAAAAATCACTACAATATATATATATATGTGGTACAGGATCAAGTTATACCATGTAAAATTTAATGAGTTTTACATTAATTCATGGTTATTGGATAAGTAAAATGGACGAAAGAATTTTACACTAATATATGCGCATAATTCGATGTATTGACTGCGGAAACACTTAGTTTTCATAAGTACCTTAATTGTAGTGGTTAGAAATTTAGTTTATGGTTCATAGTTTAAGGGTTTAGGTTTAGAGTTTAGGGTCTATGGTTAAATTTTGGTTTAGGGTTAAGATTTAGAGGTTAGAGGTTAGGGTTTAGGTTTTAGAGTAATATGTTAGGATTTAAATATTTACTCATAATCCCCACATTCAAACCTTAAATCTACATTCAAACCATAGTCCCTAAATTTTAAGCACATAAATATAAATCCTTAAATTATAAACCCTAAATTAAATTCTCAACCCTTAAAATTAGAATACTCGTAAAAAAATATTTTAATCGTTAATGTATAATATAATTACCCTAATTAAAATACTCAATTTAAATTTATAAATCATGTGTAAAATATTTTTATATTAAGTGGAATTAAATAATTTTATCTTTTTAAATAAAGTTGAGTTTTGTGCATCCTGACCAAAAACCTGATCGGTTATGACGTCCATCTAAAGTGGAAATTCGTTGAACAAAAAAGGGAAAAGGGAAACAACGTCTATATTAAAAATAATATATCTATATCCATATATATGTATGCATATTCTTGCTCCGAGTAAACGTTAAAAAGGTTCTTCAAGCAATGAGGAAAACAGCTAGGTAAGTCCTCTGTAGCGGTAGGTGTAACGTAATATTCAGGCCAGGGTTCCATGAACCAATGGTATAAGATACGACAATTTAATATAAGGTTTAAAATGATAAATTTTAAAATTTGTTTAAATAACTTAAAATATTATAATTGTTATTAGGAGTGAGTGTTCAAACGACTAGAGTTGAATAAAAAATTTTGAATTTTGAATTTTGAATTTTTCGATTTATTGAGTCTAATTTTATAACTCAAACATTATTTAAAAAAAAAATCGATTCGAGTCAAGGTTATCGAGTTTGAGTCAAGTTGATTTTTCAAGTTTATGTATAAATTTTAATTATAACTATTTATAATATTATAGTATATTTCGTTCTAATTTAAATGACTTTCTTTAATTGTATAAAACATACACACATATTTCTTTATATTCTTTTTCATATCTATAAATAAATTTTAAGTTTATATTATAATTGTTGAATTCATGTGAAGAAAAATTTTATAAAAAATTGAAATTGTATTGATTGTAGTATATACGAGTCAATGAATTAATGTGAAGAAAAAAATTATAAAAAATTCAATCAAATTATCAAATTGAATAAAATCTAAAGTTCAAAGATTGTATAGCAAAAAGAATATATTTGTTAAAAATGTGAATTGAAATTACATTGATGTTATATATTGTTAGTGAATCAAGTGGTTTAATTTTAATCAAATATAAACTTAAAAGAAAAAGAAAAATTGAAGAAATGAGAAATCATTCAAAGTTGAGGGGCTAAATTATAAAACTAAAAAATTTAATTTAAAAAATAAGAATTAAAGATAAATAGGTATTCTATGGTGGTTTAGGAGCATTTGGTATAGAAACATGCGGATTGAAGAAATGAAAAAAACATATAAAGAGCTAAATTAAAAAAGATAAAATTTATTTTCAAAAATATAAGTTTAAAGTAAATAATTATTCTAAAATGGTATAGAAACATGTGGTTCAAATTTGGTAAAAAAATAGATTTAAAATTAAATGGGAATTAAAAAAAATAAAATCAGATACTATATTGTAAAACTGTAAAATTAGAATTTTTTATTTTCCAATTTTTAGAGATGGATAAATTTTAACTCAATTTGAAATTAGAAATTTTTGAATTACTCGTGTTGGCTTGAATAACTCAAATAATTCGAATTAAATAAAAAATCAGTTTTTTAAAATCGAGTCAAATTTTACTTACTCTTACTTATCATAATATTTTTGGACGTTTTTATGTTGTTGTTGTTTTTTTTTTTGATAAATTTTAATTTTTCAAAAAATATAACCTAAATAACAAAGTATAACATTTTAAGTTATTTAGACGAATTTTAAGATTTATTGATGTTTTAAACTTAAATAAACATATTGTACTATAAACTTACCCAAGACATTTGTATTACATCAATTAAAATTCTCAATTAATTTAATCAATAAAAATAAGGTTTAACCATATTAATGATCATCGAATTATTTGAAGATATTTATTTTAGTCACAAAAATAAACAACTCGTCAATCATGCCACTAAACTTTTTAAATTTATTTATTTTGTCCACCATCGTTAAAATTCTAAACAATGGGCGAAGGAAAAATAACGTGGTAGTTAACGAAATTTATAAAAACATACATTTAGTCCTTGTTATTTACCTATTATATCAATTTGATTCTAATTTTAATTTAATTAAATAAAATTATTCATTCAATTATATGATGACACATGTTATCACCCAATTAAATAATTAATTTTAATTTTTAATTTATTTTACTTAATATTTAGTTTTTCTAATCAGAAAGTGATGTGTGTCACTACCAGGAGATAACACATGTCACAATCTGGTGAAAGAAAAATTGAGAAGGTTAGAAGTAGGAATGTAAAAAGTTGATCTGACCTGAAAACCCAACTGAAATTTGTTTGAGTCAGAACCTGGTTTCAACCGGGATATAATGACTCGACCTCGATTTGTATCTGACTATTGTTGACCTGAACCCGAGTTGGATATGTTACTATAGTAACCAAACTCGAACTGTATCCAACCGAGAATGACCTGAACCCAATTTCAACCTGTTACTGTGGACCTGAAACCCGACCTGCATCCGACTGAAACGAACCCGAACCCGAGTCTGACCTAGCAGATAACCGATATTACTCGATTGAATCGACCTGAGACCTAATTTTACCCAACCTATTTTGAATTGGACCAGTTTTGAACCCAACCTAATAAATGATCCGACTTGTTTTGAACTCGACCTGTTATTGACTTGAACTAATGTTAACAACACTTATTATTTACACGACATATAATTAAGTATATTTATAATTTGATGAATTTAAAATATTAATAAATATAATTAGGCTTAAAAATAGAATTAGACTTGATAATTAATTTATGGATTAATATTTAAATTTAGTATTACATATTTAATTAAATTAATTTATTTAATATTTTATTTAGTTTTAATGTATTTAATTTTAATTATAATTTTAAATTAATATTTAATTAAGTTAAATTAACTTATTAAACTTAGTATTAATTAACCTAAATTAAAATATAAAAATGTAAATTACAAACATAATTAAAAAGAATTCTAAAATCAAACGTAGATTTTTATTAAATTAATCAAAATTATGACTCAATTAAATTAAACTAAAACAATTGATAAAAAAAAAAACAAAAGAAAAAGACAATTGATACAAAAAGAGTGAAAAGACAAAATTTTGGTGGGAAATAAGCCATTATTTTTAAGTTCGAGATTAATTTACTTTTAGTGTAAAAATTTTGGAGGATATAAGTTACCCAAAATTTTGGAGAGAATTAAAAATAAGTTTTGATAATTATAAAAAAAGATGAAAAAAAACAAAATTTTGAAGAGAATTAATATTTAATAAATTTTGAAGGATTATTATTATTATTACAACGTATAATCAAATAATAAAATTTGATTAAATATAATCAATTAAAAATATAAAAAGGGAGATTATATTTATATATTCATTTGACACTACTCTAGGTCGGATAAAAAATTTCGCATATTTTTTTATAGGTCGCGCCTAAAAAATTGAATCTCGCGCCGCTCTACACCTTATTTTACAATTATTTCAATTTGGTTATGATCACTCAAAAATTAAGTTTTAAATTTTATTTTTATTCGATTTGGTCCTCATTTAATTAAAATCAGATTATATATTTTAAAAATGTTTTAATTTGATCATAGGGAATTAGTTTAGTGATCGGAGAATTGGTCTTAGAGAACTAGTTTAGTGATTTGGACTTAGGGAATTAGTATTGGGCTTAAAGAATTAATAATATACATACATTAATTAAATACATATATGAGTATATATTTAAGTATATATATTATATATATTAAAGTATATTATATATATATTAAATTATATTATATACATATATACATATAATATATTATATAGACTATAACATATATTAATGTATATTATATACATATATTAATATATACTTCTAGTATATATATATATATATATATATATATATATTTATTAATGTATACATATATACTTATATATATGCATAAAATATATATTATATACATACTTATATATTATACAAATATATAAATATATACTATATAGTATATAAGTATACATATATTTACATACATACTTATATATTGTATACATATATATACATATTATATACTTTTATATATTTTTTATACATTCTATATTTCCATATATAGTATAAATTTCATATTTTCATATATAATATAAATTTTATATATAAAATATATTCTATATATATAGTATAAATTTCATATTTCCATTTTTGAAATACATTAAACTATATTGTATAGGTATAAATTATAATGTATTAAAGTACATTAAAATTAAAATTTTCATCGAATTTAACTATTATTAATTTATATTTTTTGCAATTTCGTCTTTATAACTTTATTTTTATTTCAAATTGACTACTATTTATTTTTTTAATTTAGTTTAATGTTTTTAATAAGATGATATTTTATTTTATTCTTTCTAGTCCAATGTTTATTCTTTATTAATCGACTACTATTTATTTTTTTTTAATTTAGTTTTAAATTATAAAAATTAAAAATTAATAAAAAAAAATAAACATTAGACTAAATAAACGAGGGGAATGAGAACCGTTAGATTGAGAACTTCGACTGCTGAAGACCATTCCAGAATGGAGATACGAGTGATTTTGAACGAACCAATAAGGAGTCAGTTTGGAGTTTTAGTCCGCCATATAAAAAAATTTTAGTTTTCCGCTTCTTTTCAAATATTATATAATTACTTCTAAATGAATGATTAACCATTAAACCCAAAGTCTATCGATTATTTAGTTAATTACTTATTTGTACTAAACTCAAACTTAATAATTTTAATTAATATAAATTTAAAACCCAAATTAATTCGACCTGAAATAAAACTGACCTGAAATGGACCCGATTTGAAATGCAACCGAACTGAAATGAACTCGACCTGAAATCTACCCGTCTTGAAATGAACCTGTCAATTATCTGATTTGGACCCGAACCGTTTGAACTCGACTAGAAATAAACCCGACTTGAAATAGACCCGACCTAAAATGGACCCGTACTTAACTCGAATCGAGTCAAAAAACAAATCAACCTAAAATAACTTGTATCTAATTTTACCCGACCTGACAGTACCCGACCTGAAAACCATTCGAGTAACTGTTTTTTACACCCTAGTTAGAAAGAACATGGGGAATTGAATTTGGGACCATGTGGGTATTATACCCACGCCCTTACCCAATGGCGGATCCAGAAATATATGTGAGGGTGGGCACAAATCAAAATATTTTTTAAGATAAGCATAAATCATAAAACTTTTAAAATTTCAAGGTGGGTATAATCATAAAAATTCTAAAAATTTAAGGACTTATTCATAAAAAAATTCAAAAATCAAAATCAAATGTACGAAGTTTTAAAATTTCAGGATGGACACTGGTCCACTTGTAGCAACCCTTTTTTTAAAAAAAATTAAAAAAAAATTAAATATGCAAAGGTTCGATGGGATTTAAAAATCCGGTATCCGAAGATAACACCTGAAGAACAAGATGCCGCTCATAATGGAATACCGTTAAAATTTAAAAATCCGTGGTAATATTTAAAAAGTCGGTATCCCGGGAGATAACACCTGAAGAACAGGATGTCATTCTCATTGAAATACCGTTAAAATTTGAAAATTAGTTAATCGGTTGGAGTTGCCATCAATTGTTCAAAAACGTGGATCGAACACCGAGAAAACAAAACCAGAGAAAATTGGGTTCGGGAGTTGGTTACGTTTGGGGAAGGATTAGCACCCCCATAACGCACAAAATTGGTACCTAAAGGTTCGCATCGTAATTATTTAAGAAAATATAAAATTCAAATTAAATTAATTTTTAATTTTAAAATACATATACTAATATTCACGACAATTCAAATAAGATAACACCTGGAGACCGGGATGCTACTCCCAATAGAATGTATCAAGATAATAATTTATATTTCAAAATAAAACCATTACATAAACAAAATATATATATATATATTTAAACTAAGTCACAGTAAATATATAAACGATTCTTAAGACAATATAATACAAGTGCATAAATTACATATATAATTTCCATTACATAACAGTAAAATAATAAATAAAGTATATGCATATAACTTATCGTAGTAATAACATAATAATATCAGTAATATACTTATTACTAATATATACTAATACATTTTATACATAGAACGTAAATAATAAGATAGTAATATAGTAATATATATAATAAAAAAATCTAAAACTTTAGATGGAAATATATCAAATTAAATAGGTAAGAATAATAAAAGTTATGATATCATAAGCAAGGAAATATTTTTTAAACGTGATGTATAAATAAGGAAAATAATATATACATATTCTATACCACATATAATTATAATATTAAACATATAATAAACAGTGACTGAAATAAAATAAAAAAAATTAAAAAGTAAATTAAAGATAAAATAAAATGAAAATATTGACTAAAACGGAGAATAATCAAAACTTAAGGACCAAAACGCAAGGATACGAAGACTTCGGGACTGCTCGCGTAAATACCCCTTTTACCGGGTTAACAGCGGATCCAGATCAGGTTATAGAGCGGTTCTCGGGTATCTAAGGCGAAACGACATCGTTTTGGCAATGGATGAGCTTGGCCAAAACGACGTCGTTTTGGATTTCCTATATAGGCCCATGCTTCATGAGATGTCATCTTCTCCGGTGGATGAGTTTACCTATTTAATTTGATATATTTCCATCTTACCGAATTAAGAAATTCGTTTTCGAAACAGTATTCTTAAGAAAGGACCGAATTAAGAAATTCATTTTCGAAAAAATTATCCTTAAGAAATGACAGAATTAAGAAATTCGTTTTCGAAAAAGTATCCTTAAAAAAAACGAACTAAGAAATTCGTTTAGTCAATATCCTATAAAACGATGCCCCGGTTCTGTCCATCTGGACATCAAAAGGTATCCTTAAGAATGGACCGAATTAAGAAATTCGTTTTCGAAAAAGTATCTTTAAGAAAGGAACGAATTAAGAAATTCGTTTTTGAAAAAGTATCCTTAAGAAAGGACAAAATTAAGAAATTCATTTTCGAAAAAGTATTCTTAAGAAAGGACCGAATTACTAACTCATCTAAACAACCCAACAAACCCATTTAACTCATATCCAAAACCCGTTTGACCCATTACAAACCAACCCAAAGCCCATTTCTAATAAAACCCATCAGCTTGACAAATAATTTAACCCAAAATAACCCTAACCCTAATTAAACAAAACCTTAAACCTATCAGCCTTTCTAGCCGCCGCCGACGACCCTTGAGCTTCAGTTGGCGCGTGCAAGTCACGCGCTGGTATTCCGACCATCGTGATTCACACACAAGCCACGTAAGTGATACGCTGGCATCCCACCGTTTTTTCACGCTGCTGCCACCGCCCATTGTCAGATCCATCGCCCAAGCATCACTTCAAGTCTGCAAATGTTAAAGCAAGGCATGATTAGAATAGATTTTTATGTTATTATATTGTGTAAAATTTGGTATAAATACCCAATAGAAAATCATGTAAGAGGAGGACGAAAAAATCAATGAAAAAAGGAGAAGATTCGAGGCAAAAATAAGCATTACTATATTCCATATCCAAACAAAATAAACCCAAATCGAAAAGAAAGAAACCAGAGGCAAAACGACGTCGACTACCGTGTCTGACCGCAAGCCACCGCGAAGGTCGTCGGAAGTTAAAAAAGAGGGCCTTTCCGATTCTTTTCGATGCATAGAACCCGATTCTGGCGTCGAAATTTCGAGAATCCAAACGTATGAGTCTAGATCTTAAAGTTAAGTTTTGAACTCTTATTTTTTTTACCTTTCTTTTTACTTCGATTTTGCCTCTGGTTTCTTTCTTTTCGATCTGGGTTTATTTTGTTTGGATATGGATGACATCCAAACAATATAATAACATAAAAATCTATTCTAATCATGCCTTGCTTTAACATTTGCAGACTTGAAGTGATGCTTGGGCGATGGATCTGACAATGGGCGGTGGCAGCAGCGTGAAAAAACGGTGGGATGCCAGCGTATCACTTACGTGGCTTGCGTGTGAATCACGATGGTTGGAATACCAGCGCGTGACTTGCACGCGCCGACTGAAGCTCAAGGGTCGGCGACGGCGGCTGGAAAGGCTGATAGGTTTAAGGTTTTGTTTAATTAGGGTTAGGGTTATTTTGGGTTAAATTATTTATCAAGCTGATGGGTTTTATTAGAAATGGGCTTTGGGTTGGTTTGTAATGGGTCAAACGGTTTTTGGATATGAGTTAAATGGGTTTGTTGGGTTGTTTAGATGAGTTAGTAATTCGGTCCTTTCTTAAGAATACTTTTTCGAAAATGAATTTCTTAATTTTGTCCTTTCTTAAGGATACTTTTTCAAAAATGAATTTCTTAATTCGTTCCTTTCTTAAAGATACTTTCTCGAAAACGAATTTCTTAATTCGGTCCTTTCTTAAGGATACCTTTTGATGTCTAGACGGACAGAACCGGGGCATCGTTTTATAGGATATTGTCTAAACGAATTTCTTAGTTCGTTTTTTTAAGGATACTTTTTTGAAAACGAATTTCTTAATTCGGTCATTTCTTAAGGATAATTTTTTCGAAAATGAATTTCTTAATTCGGTCCTTTCTTAAGGATACTGTTTCGAAAACGAATTTCTTAATTCGGTCCTTTCTTAAGGATACTTTTTCCAAAACGAATTTCTTAATTCGGTTCTTTCTTAAGGATACCTTTTGATGTCAAGACGGACAGAACCGGGGCATCGTTTTAGAGGATATTGTCTAAACGAATTTCTTAATTCGGTCTTTTCTTAAGGATACTTTTTTCGAAAATGAATTTTTTAATTCGGTCCTTTCTTAAGGATACCTTTTGATGTCAAGACGGACAGAACTAAGATATCATATTTTCGAAAACGAATTTCTCAATTTTACCATTTCTTAAGGATACTTTGCTCAATTTGAATTTCTTAATTCGATCCTTTCTTGAGGACACATTTTCAGTCGAATTTCTTAATTCCATCATTTCTCAATGACACTTTTGAAAATTCGAATTTTGATCCAAATCCTTTCATAAGGATGCATCACTTAACTCAATTCTTTCATGAGGATATATTTTTGAGACTAATAATTAATATTTTGATGTTTGCATTTCAAAGAGTTCACAGAGGAAAAATGAAAAATTCCAGGAGAATTTAGCATTCCAAGGATGTCTTCTCAAGACTAAGATACAAGCTGGTAACTCAAAGAATTTTTCTGAGAAAAGAAAAAGGGATGTTTGATCCTTTCATAAGGATATTTTTCTTAACTTAATCCTTTCATAAGGATGTTTTTCCTTAAAATCAAACTTGATCTTTTCAAAAGGAGGTTTTTCTTAAAATCGAACTCGATCCTTTCAAAATGAGGTTTTTCTTAAAACCAATTTTTAATTAAATCCTTCCATAAAGATGCCAAATGATTGATTAAGATGAGGATCATTCAAATTTTCACCAAATCCATTTTCACAAATGGTTGAAGGAAGATAAATCCTTTGGAAAAATCCAATCTCTTTATTGGTACAAACTGATTGTACCTAACGGAAAGGTACAACTAGCCCGAAGCAAACGGCTACCGGTAAAGACGATTTAAATCCGTTAACCCCTGTACATTTGGGAAAAATACAAAAAAGATCAAACGATTGATTAAAATGAGGACCATTCAAATATCCACCAAATTCATTTTCACAAATAGTTGAAAGAAAATAAATCTTTTGGAAAAATTCAATCTCTTGATTGGTACAAACTGATTGTACCCAGGGAAATGGTACAACTAGCCTGGAACAAACGGCTACCGGTAAAGGCAACCCAAATCCGTTAACCCTTGTGCATTTGGGAAAAATACAAAGAAGATCAAATGATTGATGAAGATTAGGACCATTCAAACGTCCACCAAGTCCATTTTCACAAATGGCCGAAAGAAAATAAATCTTTTGAAAAATCCAATCTCTTGATTAGTACAAACTGATTGTACCCAGGGAAATGGTACAAACTGATTGTACCCAGCCCGGAGCAAACAGCTACCGGTAAAGGCAACCCAAATCCGTTAACCCTTGTGCATTTGGGAGAAATGCAAAGAAGATCAAATGATTGATGAAGATGAGGAACATTCAAACGTCCACCAAATCCATTTTCACAAATGGCCGAAAGAAAATAAATCTTTTGAAAAATCCAATCTCTTGATTGGTACAAACTGATTGTACCTAGGGAAATTGTACAACTAGCCCGGAGCAAACGGCTATCGGTAAAGACAATCTAAATCTGTTAATCCCTGTGCATTTTGGAAAAATACAAAGAAGATCCATGAGCCGAACTGAAGAGAGATGATATTCAAGAATCAGAAGAGAATTTGGATCTACGCAATAAATAAGGCAAATCTGGACAAAGAACCTACAGAAGTTGCTGAAATTCACAACATCAAAGAATAAAACTTTGGCAACAGTTCTGCACAGAAAGAACTCACGACTCAAGATGAAGACTGCATGAAGAACCAGCAAAGCTCAAGATTCCAAAGGAGAATCAACCTAGAAGTTCAATACAGGAAAGAATCTCGACTCAAGACGTAGAAGACTCTATATAGGAAGAATTTGCGACGTCGACATTTGAAGGTGAAGAGTTCAACAACAGGAAGAACTTGCAGCCTAAAGACTTTGTCGAAGACATGCAGGACTCTAAAACAGGAAGAATCTGCTCATCCAAAACACTTAATAGAAGAGCAAACTACGAAGAAGTTGTGAGCTCGAGTTTCTAGTTTTGAAGAATTTTGTCCCGGGGAAGCAGAGAAGATCAAGCAAAGACTGAGAAGAGGCGGTGATCAGGAAAAAGAACCCAAACCTTACTAAAAGAACTCTTACCTTACCAAAGAAGAACCATCATACCATACCAAGTAAAATGTGTTATTCTTTATCTTTTCTTTATTGTTGTTACACAACAATGAGCAAAGAGGGGCAACTGTAATAACCCATTTTAAATGTCAAAAACCATTTTTATTAAAACCTATATCCATTACAAACCCTTTAAATACAAGCCCAAAATAATTAACCCAATAGCCAATCCAATCAAACAAAGCCCAGATCTAATAACCTAAACAAAACCCTAAAATTTGATAACCCTAATATCCCCTAACCCTGCTAGCCACCGCCGCCTATGACTTTTCCCCTTCCCGGTCACCGGCGAGTGACAACCACGCGCAACGCTTCGAATCGCGCGTGGTGGTTACGCGCTCTTCTATTGGTTCTCTCGAACGGCACCGCCCAAGCTCCTGCACCACTGCCCCACCGCCTTCAAACCTGTAAAAAAGAACAAAGATTCTTTATTTTAATGTAATATTCGGGTATAAATACCTTTTCAAATCCATGTAATCTGGGGGACAGAAAAGAAATAAAAAAAGAGCATTCGCAAGAAAAATTCAGATCCATCATCTAACATTCGAAACAAAATACATAAAAAAGGAGTGCAAATCTGAAGAGAAACCGAAGGAGAAAGGCAAAAATTTAATAGTAGTTCGAATACTTCTTTTGTAGATCTAGGCTTGCATGAGTCGAATCTTGAAAATCTACGCTTGGATTCAGGTTCCCCACGTCAACAGCTTTCAAAAAAGTATAGACTTTTTGAGTTCCGGCGAATTCCGACGGCGACGATCATCGCCGGCAAACACGAGCCACCGTGAGCCACCCTCCCCCAGCGACAGGAGAACAGAGATGTTTCAGAGAAAAAAATTGACATGCAAAATGCTTTTACTTAGGGAAATAATAAGAAAGATTTTGGGTAAAAAATATAGCCATATGTTGACTATCAGAAACTACACCGTTTCATTCCAAAGGATTGATACCCGATCTAACAGATTGGGCTAATTGCACGTTTGGCCATCAAACTCTCGTATCCTTGCAATATTTCCCTGCAATGTGTATTTCTTTATATTGTAGTCCTTTTTAATCTATAATTATTTTGCAGTTTCTTTTTATTTATATCACTGCTATTACATCATTTTGTTATAGTTTGCTTACATATTGTACGGTATATTTGATATATTTGGTATAAAATTATATTATTAGATTTTTTGTGTTAGTGTAAATTATTAATTATTTATTATAAATATATTTTTATAATTTGTTTTGTAACGTAAGTATGTTACGTTGTTTTGTGTAATTATCAGTTTTCTAACATTAAAATTATTATTAATTATGATTTTATATTATTTATTATCTCGTTTCCCACGGTTTTGATTTTATTTTTGTTTCGTATTAAAATAGTAAATATTGTATTTTATATTTTCAAGTGTTCTCAATTTTGTTATTTTATAATATATATGTATTCAGTAGAATATGAATTATTATCCAGACATATTTTATTGAGAGTAGCATCTCGGTCTCCGGATGTTATCTTCTTTGAATTGTCGTGGATACTAAGATATGCATTTTAAATAAAAAATTATTTAATTCGAATTTTATATTTTCTTAAAAAATTACGATGCGAACCTTTAGGTACCAATTTCTAGGCGTTGTGGGGGTGCTAACCCTTCCCCAAACGTAATCAACTCCCGAACCCAATTTTCTCTGGTTTTGTTTTCTCGTTGTTCGGTCCACCTTTTTGAACAGTCGATGGCAACTCCAACCTATTAGCTAATTTTCAAATTTTAACGGTATTCCAATGGGAGTGGTATCCTGTTCTTCAGGTGTCATCTTTTGGGATACTGAATTTTCAAATATTACCGCGAATTTTTAAATTTTAACGGTATTTCCTTAGAAGTGGCATCATATTCTTCAGGAGTTATCTTCGGATATCGAATTTTCAAATCACACTGAACCATCGTATTTGTATCCGTCACTGCCCTTACTGTTGTACCAAAATACTCTTGATGATATAAAACGTACCTTTTTATATGCAGATCATTGTAATGCAATAAAATATTAGGATAAAAATAAAAATTATTAAAACAAAAATCAAAGTAAATTACGTATAAAATCACACAAAACATAAAATAAAATCAAGTTATTTAATTTAAAATAAAAAAAATTATAATATTTGATTTAAAAGAAAAAATTAATTTAGAATATTTTAATATTTTTCTTTTAAATTAAATTTGTCACGACCGGATTCAGATCCGAGTGTCGGGTTAACCCGAGGTGCATGGGCTTCGGTTTTGGGCCCCGGGTTTGTAGTGTTGGGCCTTGAGTGTTTGGACTTTGATTTGGTTTTAAGTTGGGCTTGGTTTAGGAGGACATTTTGGTAAATGTCTAATTAGAGGACAAGAGGGGTTGGGGTTTTAATTTCCCCTGTAGAGTGAGCTCCTCTTTTTCTCTTCACCCCTTCATCTTTTGGAAGCAAGAAAGGAAGGTAAAAGGTTAGAACTTTAGGAGTTTTGAGTGGGAATCTCGTTATAGAGGAAGAGGGAAGGTTTTTAGGCTCGAAGTGATCTACAAAACAAGGTAAGGATTGTTGAGTTTGGTGAAGAAAAGGGTTTAGGAGAGGATTTGAGTTTGAGTTTGAGTTTGGTTTTTGAGGGCTTGAATCTCAATTCTTTTAATGTTTGAAGCTCCGGAAATCATCTCTAAGTGTTCTTAATTCGTTGTATGTCTTTCTCTTGTAGAGAAAGAGCTTGGAGAGCCTTCAAGAGCTTTGGGGAAAGAGAAGGCTTGAGGTTGTGCTTGGAGCTCGGGTTTGCTGTTTTGGTTGTTGTTTTTGCTTAAGGTTGGTTCTCTTCCAACTCATAATCATCATGCATATCATGTTTTAAGTTTAAATGCATGTTTGTTGATTGGTTTGAAATGTTGGTAGCTTAAGGATGGTCATTAATGGTGAATTATAGTTATGTTGATGAACCTTTGTGAAAATGATGTAAAATTAATTAGGATCACTCTCTTAAGGCCTACGATCAGTTTGGTATTAAATGGATCAAGTTTGGATAGGTTTCTAAGTGTTCAAACTGCAAAAACTGCACTTATCGTGCAGGGGGTATCGATACCGATGGCCCGTGTATCGATACCCCTGAGAGAAATTAAGCTACAAGAGTAGGGGTATCGAACCATGGTTCGATACCGAGTTGTCCAGTGGCATAATGACATCGATGCCAGTACCGGAACAAGAGGTCTTTCTCTGTTGACTTTTTGAAAGGGTCAAAGGGGTTCGATACTGGTATCGATACTGGTGTTTCGATACTCCAAGTAGGTGTATCGATACCCCAGGGCAATTTAGTCCAAGTTCTTGTGGAAAAATGGTAAAGTCTAACAATGTTATTTTAGATGTTCTAAAGACTTGTTTAAACATTAAAATGAATATTAGACCGAGAATTAGACACCTAGACCTGTTAAGAAGATAATTGAATAATAATTAGAGTCTAGTGGTGTAAACCGGTATATGGAACCGTTGAGGGTTTGTGTGACCTATTCGAGTCACGTGGCTTACTAGGAACCTTGCTTAGTGCTGATGGGTTGCCTAGAGTATATATATTATAATTATGAGATAATCTGGTAACCTTGCTTAGTGTTGATGGGTTACTGGAGTAATTATTATATGAGATATAAAACTGATAACCTTGCTTAGTGCTGATGGGTTATCGGTAATATTATGCGGAAGACCAGCTAAGACCTTACTTAGTGCTGATGGGTTCCTTAGCGGATATTGTGGAGTGACATTCCACGGGCCTTGCTTAGTGCTGATGGGTCCCTTACTTCTATACTACTATGAGGTGATATGGACACCGATATATATATACATATATATAAGTATATATATGCGAGATATAAATACGAGTTAAGAACTTGAGATGCTGTGTGGTCTTCTCTTGTCTTGCATATGCCATGTGCTGATATATGCCATCTTGATATCATGTGTTTAGGCGGATATGGTAGCGCCATCGTATTCATGCCATGTCATCATTCATGTTGTTATGCTTATTTTATGCTATGCATGATGTGGACCGGTTGGTCGAGTACCCACTGAGCTTTAGTAGCTCAGCGTTTCGAAATATGTTTTCGTGCGTAGGTTAAGGAAGCTTTCGTAGGAGCATCATCGAGGTTTGGATTTCAGCATCGACCTATGTCAAAGTACATTTAGAGATTAGTGGGCTAGTACTTAGTTGGACCCTATGTATCTTGTAACTCTGTTTTATTTATTGTCGAATATTTTTAAACGATTGTAATATTTTGGGAGCTCCGCTACTTTAATTTCTTCTGATTTACCTTTTAAATGGATTTGGATTTTATACATTGTGATGAAATGGTTTTGGACCCAACTTTATGGGCTTTTGGAAAGAAATTTTGAAATACAAGTATCGGGCCGAAGGCTCGATGTGGCACCGGGTCGAGTGTGTTACATTTAGTGGTATCAGAGCTTAGGTTGAGTCGGTTCTAGGAAGTCCCCGGGGGAAGTCTAGTGTTTTATATAGGTGTTAGACAAGTACATGCCCACAAGTCGATATAGTACTTATAAAGCTGAAATTTCGATGGTGTAATCTTGTTTGTTGGTGTTGGTGTTGGTGTTGTTGGCTGTGCATGGTGTGGTCGAGTCTGAGGAAGAGGTTAGGCAAGGGACGAATTATTTCGCCCATTTGCACCGTGCTTTGGATCGGATAGTGAAGACTATTCCGCAGCATGCACCTACCCCACGTGAGGCACCCATTGAGAGGGTTCGCAGGCAGGGTGCTACGAATTTCTTGTGTTTTGGCTAAGATAATCATGTGAGGGCAGATCAGTGGTTGAGGTCCGAGGATAAGCTGTTTTGTGTTCTTTCTCTACTCAAGGAAAACGCAAGGGAATGGTGGGAAACAGTTGAAATGGAGCAGAGTCCCGATCAGCCGACATGGGGCGACTTTTTGGATGAGTTTGAGAAAAAGTATTTGGGCGAGACTCACATCGATCAGTTGAGAGATCAGTTCACCCATCTTGTGCAAGGTAATCGTACGGTCTTTGAGTACGAGTAGGAGTTCCTACAGTTGGGTAGGTATACAACCGAGTTGATAGCTACCGAGAAGATGAGGCGTGGGAGGTTTTTGAGAGGTTTGAGGAAATAGATCCAAACTTATCTGAAAGCTAATCCACCGGTAGTGTTTTCTGAGTGAGCATGCTTGGATATACCTTGTGAGACACTAGATATAGGTGTTAGTGTTATTAGTTCTTCAGAGATACCATAGTGGTCAGAAAGATGTACAGACGATGTCCATAGATGGTCCAGGGGTATGTGTCCCCAGTTGATATGATGGAATTGTCATTCTACGGGTTTGATGTGATTTTGCGTACAGATTGGCTGACAAAGCTTAGGGCTAAGATAGATCTTGAGACCAAGAGAATTTATTTGAAGCTAGCGGATGACCGTGAGATTATGATTGTAGGTAAGAATGTGAAGTTCATATTGAATGTTGTTTCTGCTCTAGAGGCTCAGAGGTTAGCTGAGTTGGGTTGTGAGGCATATCTAGCATATATGATGAACCCCAACATGAATGAAGTCATACTGCAAGATATCAGGACGATGTGTGATTTTTCCGAGTGTGTTTCCAAAAGAGTTGTCTGTATTACTACCTGACAGAGAGGTTGAGTTTTCCATATAGATATATTCAGATTCTGCTCTTATTTCGATTGCTCCATATCATATGGTACCAAAAGAACTAAAAGAATTGATGACTCAGTTGCAAGGACTACTAGATAGAGTTTGTATCCGACTGCGTTCTTCTCCTTGTGGCGCACCGTGTTGTTTGTGAAGAAGAAAGACGATAGTATGAGGATGTGCATCGACTGTAGATAGATGAATCAGTTGACAATGAAGAACAAGTATCCATCGTCGAGAATTGATGATATGTTTGGTCAGCTTAGAGGTTCTACCGTGTTTTCCAAGATAGACTTGAGACTAGGGTACTATCAGTTGAAGGTAAAAGAAGTCGATGTGCCGAAGATAGCTTTTTGTACAAGGTATGATTACTATGAGCTCCGATTATGTTTTCGGGTTGAGTGATGCACTAGGTGCTTTTCATGGACATGATGAACAGAATTTTCTTCGAGTACTTGGATCAGCTGTGATTATGATCATTGATGACATATTGCTATACTCACGTACTGAGAAAGATCATGACAAACACTTGAGGTTAGTATTGCAGACTTTGTTGGATCACCAGTTGTATGCCAAATTGAGCAAGTGTGAGTTCTGGATTAGAGAAGTTGTTTTCTTAGGACATGTAGTGTCAGTTGAAGGGATTAAAGTAGATCCTAAGAAGAATGAAGCAATTGTTAGTGAGAAACAATCGAAGTTTATCACAAAGATTCGTAGTTTCTGAGGCTTAGCATGTTACTATAAGAGGTTTGTGAATGGTTTTTCGAAGATAGCTGTCCCTTTGACTAAGTTGCGGCAGAAGAATATTCGGTTTGAGTGGTCAGATGCAAGACAACAAGCCTTTGAGAAACTAAAAGAAGCTTTGACAGATACGTCGATTTTGATACAGCCAGTGTCAGAGGAGGAGTATGTGATCTACAGTGATGCTTCGTATGTAGGACTAGGTTGTGTGCTTATGCAAGACGGAAGAGTTATAGCTTACGCTTCGAGATAGTTGAAGAATCATTAGAGCAGTTATTCGACCCATGATATAGAGCTAGTCGTAGTTGTGGTTGCCTTGGAAATTGGGAAGCATTAATTGTATGGTGAGAGATGCACAGTGTACACAGATCACAAGAGTTTGAAGTATCCGATGACACAGAGAGATTTGAATCTGAGACAGCGCAGATGGCTCGAGTTATTGATAGACTATGACCTCAAAATTGAATATCATCCGGGTAAAGCCAATATAGTGGCAGATACTTTGTGTAAGAAAGTAGCTGTTGAGTTGAGAGTTATGGTTGCTAGATTGAGTTATCAGGTGATGGTGTCTTGGTAGCCGAGCTTCAGGTTAGACTTACTTTGGGTCAGTTGATTAGAGGGAAACAACTGTCAGATAGATTTTGACACCTCACGTGCAAGATGTAGCTGAAGGAAGACCTACAGAGTACAATTTCAGAAATGATGGTGTATTATGCTTCGAGACAGACTAGTTGAGCCGAATGACGGTGATTGAAGACATGTGATTTTGATCGAAACGCACAGTAGTCCTTTTGCTATGCATCCGAGTAGTATGAAGACATACTGTGGTTTGAAAGATGAGTACTTCTGGTTTGGTCTAAAGAGAGATATTGCCGATTATGTGAGTAAGTGTATTGTTTGTCAGTGAGTTAAAGCAGAATATCAGTTTTTGTTTGGTTTGTTACAGCCGTTGAAGATTCCGAAATAAAAATGAGAAAATGTCACCATGGATTCTGTATCCAGTTTGCCTTTGACTCCTTCGAGGAAGAATTCAATTCAGGTTATAGTTGATCGCTTCATGAAGTGTGCTCACTTTATTGTTGATCATATGACTTACTTGTTAGATAAGTTGGTAGATTTGTACATCAGTGAGTTTGCGAGACTGCATAGTGTGTTGAGATCGATTGTGTCTGACAGAGATTTGAGACTTACAGCTAGATTTTGGGAGTGTTTGCACTGTACTTTGGGTGGCCGTTTGAATTTCAGTACTTTGTATCATATCCTCAGTCAGATGGGCAGTCAGGGAGAGTTATTCAGATTCTCGAGGATATGCTCCGATGTTGTATCATTGACTTTCAAGGTACTTGAGAGAAGCACCTGCCGTTGGTTGAGTTTGCGTGTAACGACAGTTATCAGTCGAGTTTTCAGATGGCTACGTATGAGATTTTGTATGGTAAAAAATGCAGAACTCCGTTTAGTTGGGCTGAAGCAGGTCAGAAATTGATATCGAGGCCAGTTATGCTTGAGGGGACTACCGAAAAAAAATTAAAGTGATTTGTGATCGGTTAAAGATAGCTTCAGATAGGCAGAAATCGTATACGAAATTGAATCTGACAGAAATAGAGTATGAGGTGGGAGAAAAAGTGTTCTTGGAAGTGTCACTGTGGAAGGGGATCATCCGTTTGGAAGGAAAGGTAAGTTAAGTCCACGGTTTATAGGACTGTATGAGGTTGCTCTTTTCGCACTTGTTTTCCCTTAGGTAAATTTCGAGGACGAAATTTTCTTTAAGGAGGGGGGAGTTGTCACGACCCGGATTCGGATCCGAGTGTCGGGTTAACCCGAGGGGCATGGGCTTCGATTTTGGGCCCCGAGTTTGTAGTGTTGGGCCTTGAGTGTTTGGACTTTGATTTGGTTTTAAGTTGGGCTTGGTTTAGGAGGACATTTTGGTAAATGTCTGATTAGAGGACAAGAGGGGTTAGGGTTTTAATTTCCCCTGCAGAGTGAGCTCATCTCTTTCTCTTTTTCTCTTTACCCCTTCATCTTTTGGAAGCAAGAAAGGAAGGTAAAAGGTTAGAACTTTAGGAGTTTTGAGTGGGAATCTCGTTTTAGAGGAAGAGGGAAGGTTTTTAGGCTTGAAGTGATCTTCAAAACAAGGTAAGGATTGTTGAGTTTGGTGAAGAAAAAGGGTTTAGGAGAGGTTTTGAGTTTGAGTTTGAGTTTGGTTTTTAAGGTCTTGAATCTCAATTCCTTTAGTGTTTGAAGCTCCGGAAATCATCTCTCAGTGTTCTTAATCCGTTGTATGTCTTTCTCTTGTAGAGAAAGAGCTTGGAGAGCCTTCAAGAGCTTTGGGGAAAGAGAAGGCTTGAGGTTGTGCTTGGAGCTCGGGTTTGCTGTTTTGGTTGTTGTTTTTGCTTAAGGTTGGTTCTCTTCCAACTCATAATCATCATGCATATCATGTTTTAAGTTTAAATGCATGTTTGTTGATTGGTTTGAAATGTTGGTAGCTTAAGGATGGTCATTAATGGTGAATTATAGTTATGTTGATGAACCTTTGTGAAAATGATGTAAAATTAATTAGGATCACTCTCTTAAGGTCTAGGATCAGTTTGGTATTAAATGGATTAAGTTTGGATAGGTTTCTAAGTGTTCAAACTGCAAAAACTGCACTTATCGTGCAGGGGGTATCGATACCGGTGGCCCGTGTATCGATACCCCTGAGAGAAATTAAGCTACAAGAGTAGGGGTATCGAACCATGGTTCGATACCGAGTTGTCCAGTGGCATAATGACATCGATGCCAGTACCGGAACAGGAGGTCTTTCTCTGTTGACTTTTTGAAAAGGTCAAAGGGGTTCGATACTGGTATCGATACTGGTGTTTCGATACTCCAAGTAGGTGTATCGATACCCCAGGGCAATTTAGTCCAAGTTCTTGTGGAAAAATGGTAAAGTCTAACAATGTTATTTTAGATGTTCTAAAGACTTGTTTAAACATTAAAATGAATATTAGACCGAGAATTAGACACCTAGACCTGTTAAGAAGATAATTGAATAATAATTAGAGTCTAGTGGTGTAAACCGGTATATGGAACCGTTGAGGGTTTGTGTGACCTATTCGAGTCACGTGGCTTACTAGGAACCTTGCTTAGTACTGATGGGTTGCCTAGAGTATATATATTATAATTATGAGATAATCTGGTAACCTTGCTTAGTGTTGATGGGTTACTGGAGTAATTATTATATGAGATGTAAAACTGATAACCTTGCTTAGTGCTGATGGGTTATCGGTAATATTATGCGGAAGACCAGCTAGGACCTTGCTTAGTGCTGATGGGTTCCTTAGCGGATATTGTGGAGTGACATTCCACGGGCCTTGCTTAGTGCTGATGAGTCCCTTACTTCTATACTACTATGAGGTGATATGGACACCGATATATATATACATATATAGAAGTATATATATATGAGATATAAATACGAGTTAAGAACTTGAGATGATGTGTGGTCTTCTCTTGTCTTGTATATGTCATGTGCTGATATATGCCATCTTGATATCATGTGTTTAGGCGGATATGATAGCGCCATCGTATTCATGCCATGTCATCATTCATGTTGTTATGCTTATTTTATGCTATGCATGATGTGGACCGGTTGGTCGAGTACCCACTGAGCTTTAGTAGCTCAGTGTTTCGAAATATGTTTTCGTGCGTAGGTTAAGGAAGCTTTCGTAGGAGCATCATCGAGGTTTGGATTTCAGCATCGACCTATGTCAGAGTACATTTAGAGATTAGTGGGCTAGTACTTAGTTGGACCCTATGTATCTTGTAACTCTGTTTTATTTATTGTCGAATGTTTTTAAACGGTTGTAATATTTTGGGAGCTCCGCTACTTTAATTTATTTTGATTTACCTTTTAAATGGATTTGGATTTTATACATTGTGATGAAATGGTTTTGGACCCAACTTTATGGGCTTTTGGAAAGAAATTTTGAAATACAGGTATCGGGCCGAAGGCCCGATGTGGCACCGGGTCGAGGGTGTTACAAAATCTTTGTTAAAATAATAAATATTTAAATTAAAATATTTGATTAAACTAATAAATATTCAAATTCCATATGTAATTTACCTTAAAATAATAATTTAAGTTCCATGTGGATAATTTCTTTGAACAGAAGATGAACATGATAAAGGTTCCTTAAGATTGAGAATGCACGAATCATCTAGCCTCATTCGTTAAAGGAACGGTTATTGTTTTTATAGATTATGGGTTCGAGCACCAGTAATATCAGTACAATGATTGAGTTATCAATATTTAAAGGTTGAAAGTATACTCTAGAACAAATATTACTGTAATTATTGTAACTGAATAAAAATAAATTGAGAATGAATATGATGCCTTCTTTTTGATAAAAAAAAAGTTTGAATTGTCCGTTAAAATAATAATGATGATGTGCAAGTTCAAAGGACAAGAGTCTCTCTCTACTTTATTTTTTCTCTGATAAAACAAATTTGTAACATTATTCATATTATTTTAATTTACTCTTTGTTTACGGTGTAAGAACACTGAAGCAAGTATGTTTTGTTCCAAAGTTGTTAAACAATAAAGAGAATGAGAAAACAAAAATGGAAGAAGTATTTTTTAGTCGTACTAAATTGAATTGAACAACATACAAATAATTTAAATTTGATTTAGTTAAATTTAGTTTATATTTAATTCGAATTGATTAAACTCGAATTTGAATTAAATTTGATATCTCATCCAATATTTGAATCATATTAAACAAGATTCAATTTAAATTCATAAATTTGCGAACAATTTATTATTTTTTTTTATAAATTCTAGTGATTATCTTAAAAAGTTATATTTAAAAAAAAAATTAAATGCTAGTCGAAAAACTAAAAAATTCAGAGATTTACAAGAGAATTTATTCATAAAATATTTGATTATAAATTTATAAAATGTTTTATATTTTTTTAGAATTTAAAAGTTAATTTATATTAATAGGATGTTAAATTATAATATGAGAAAAACTTTAATATAAAGATTCTCTGATTTTAGTTTACACAAATCTTTTAATTTCAGGGTTAAAGATTTAAGATTTAAAGTTTATGTTAAACTTTAGTGTTTAGAATTTAAGATTTAAATTTAGGATTTAATTTTTTATTTAAGATTTAGATTTATAGTATAAATATATAAGTTTATTGTTTTACGGTATATGTATCAAAATTAAACTCTTATAATAATTAACATCTTTTTTGTCTTTTTATTATTACTTTTTCGTAGAAAAAAATAAGTTCTTATATAAAAAATGAAATTGAAAGTTAAAATCTCAAAATTTTTATGATTTTTTTTATAGTTCTTCCAAAATTATCAAGACTTTAAAAAGAGTTTCACACTTGAATATTCACTTTGATTTTAACTTTATTATAATATGTTTATTTATTTATCTTCCCAGTCCTTACATTTTTATGACTTTATATGTTTATATTAAATTCTAATAATACTATTAAATTTTATCTATATTTGAAAAAGTAAGATAAAAAATATTAACAAATTTAATGAATAATAAGTCAAATTAAATAATAAAAAAATTATCGAACAAAAAAAAAACAAAATTTTATTAAATTAAATTGATAAAAAATCAAATCAAGTTGAGAATTTTTAACGAATTAGAATTTAGAACTACTCTACGCGTATCTGCTGTATGTCATGGGTTAGGCTGCTGCTAGTCGAACCGTGCGACCTTAGTCAATTTCTCGGTTAAAACTTGACTAAGTAACCCTGAACACTCTAAGTAAAAACACTTAGAAAATATGCGGAACAAAGGAGAAAAAGAGATGGCAAAAGACAATGGAATTTGAGTGAATACTCTGCTTTGTATTACTATTGAGAAGAAGCTACAATTCTCAGTGAAGTGAGTAAATGAGGTGGGGTGAGCCTCCTTTTATAGTGAAAGCCCCATACAATCAACGGTTCAGATTAGAACAGATCAACGGTCTAGATGAAAGCCCTATCTTATCTACAACATTTGAAATTCAAACTAAGAGATATTGTGGAAATTATCTTTAAATAAATCAAAGATAATCTTCAATGGAAATTACTATACTGTCCCAGCCATTATCCAAGCTAAATGGGCCAAGTCTCCTGGGTCAAGGTGATTGTGCTTGTTCTCCTGAGTCAACTGGCAGGCCCAATACACGACAAAGATGGTCTTGAACCTTCTTCAAGGCTATGGCATCGATCATGAGCTTGCGGTCCGTGACATTCTCCCCCATTAGTTCTAGCGACGCCCTCGTCGTGCGGCTAGAATGGAACTGGTCAATCTTATCTTGGAATTGCCACAAGGCTTCGGCTGGCTCCCAACTCCCCTCACTCTGAGGAAGTCCATTCCATTGAACAAGGTACTCATGCCTTGGTCAATGTCCCACCTGATGAACGACTCTCTCTGAATGGATAGCTTCTACCTCTTTCTCGTACGAGACCTTTACTCCGATTGACGCTCAACTTGACTCGCCTCGATCTGGATCATCCTTGTCCTGATGAAATGGCTTCAACAAACTCACATGGAACACATGATGAGCACAGATGGTCGACGGTAGCTCTAATCGATAGGCCATGGTGCCTACCCTCTTCACAACTTTGAACGGCCCCTCATATCGTCGCACAAGCTCCTTGTGATTTGGGTTGCGCAATATCCCGGACAGTTTGGCAAGAACCAGATCGCTAACTTCAAAATTCACATCTTGGCGCTTTCAATCTTCCCATTTCTTGGTCCATTTTCCCGCCTTGTGCAAACAAGCACGGGCTAAGTCATGAAGTTCATGCCATTCCTTGGCAAACTGAAATGCTGGTGGACTTGGACCTCGATACCCAGTCATAATTGCGTTTGGTGTAAGTAGTTGTTGCCCAGTTACAATTTCAAACGGACTTCGATTTGTCGCCTCGCTCCGCTACAAATTGTATGAAAACTGGGCCACGTCTAATAGCTTTGGCCAGTCTCGCTGCGTTGCGCTTACATAGTGCCTCAAGTAGATCTCAACGAGTGCAATCACTCTCTCGGTTTTCCCATCTGTCTGCGGATGGACACTCGTTGAAAAGTTCAAGCTTGAGCCCATTAACTTGAACAATTTTGTCCAAAACCTTCCAGTAAATCTTGTGTCCCGATCACTGATAATCGTCTTAGGAACACCCCAGTACTTCACCACGTACTTGAGGAAAAGACGAGTTGCCTTCTCGACTGGGCACACTTTGGATGCTGGAATAAAAGATGCATACTTGGAAAATCTATCAAAAACCACCATGATGCTAGATAATCCATCAACAATTGGCAAACCGACTATGAAATCCATGGAAACACTCTCTCATGGTTTCTCGGGAATCGGCAAGGGTTGCAACAATCCCGCTGGTCTCTTCTGCTCAATCTTGTCTTGTTGACACACAAGGTAAATCTTCACATAGGCTTCAACATCATCACCCATGTGCGGCCAATAATAGTGTTCGGCTATTAAGGCCAATGTTCGATGCATCCCCGGATGTCCCACCCACTTGGAATCGTGGTATTCCTTCATGAGCTCTTTTCGTAACTTTCCGAACTGAGGAACATAGAGGCAGTGTCCTCGAGCATATAATAAGTATCCCTCAAGCCAAAACCTCTGCGTTTTGCCCTCCTTGGCAAGTTCTATTATAGACTTGGTTGTTGGGTTATGTGACAGCCCCTCTTTGATGCGCTTTAGCATCGGTCCATCTGGAAAACTCACAAACTCCATGGTATACCTCCGGCTTAAGTCATCCGCCACAGAATTCACCTTCCCTGGTTTATGCTCCAAGGAAACATCGAACTTGATAAGAAACTCTTGCCAACGAGCCTGCTTCGGTGATAACTTCTTCTAGGTTAAGAAATAACTGTTGGCAAGATTGTCTATGTATACCACGAACTTAGACCCAAGCACATAATGTCTCCATGTGCGTAGATAATGTACTACCACGGTCATTTCCTTTTCATGTACCATGTATCTTCGCTCAGTCACATTGAGCTTTCGGCTTTCATATGCAACCGGATGTCCTTCCTGCATAAGGACCCCACCAATGGCAACATCGGATGCATTGGTGTAAACTTCAAAAGGCTTGGTGTAATCTGGCAACACCAACACCTACTCACTCACCATAGCGAGCTTGACCTCATCAAAGGCTTTCTAACACTCTGGTCCCCAATCCCATGCCTTGTCCTTCTTAAGCAACTCGGTCAAAGGGGTAGTGATTTTGGAGTAACTCTTGACAAACCTTCGATAGTAATTTGCCAACCCAAGGAAAGATCTCAGTTCTGTTACCTTGGTTGGTGCCTCTTACTCATCAATGGCTCAAATTTTGTCTCGGTCCATTTTGATTATGTCACCTCCAACAATGTGGCCAAGGAAAGGAACCTCCTTTTGGGCAAATGAGCACTTCTCCCTTTTAACATAAAGCTCATTCTCTCGCAAGACTTTGAACACCTCTCTTAAGTGAACGACATACTCTTCAAACGTTTCGCTATAAATCACAATGTCATCGAGGTAGACTACAAAAAATCTATCCAGAAACGGTTGTAGCACCTTGTTCATCAGGGTACAAAATGTTGCAGGAGCATTCGTGAGTCCGAAAGGCATCACAAGGTCTTCAAAGGATCCATAGCGTGTCACACATGATGTCTTGGGTTCATCTCCTTCGGAAATTCTAATTTGATAGTAGCCTGATCGCAGATCCAACTTGGTGAACCACCTTGCACCACCAAGCTGATCAAACAAGTCCACAATGAGTGGTACTTGTTCTTCACCGTGAGCTTGTTCAAAGCTTGATAGTCGATGCACATCCTTAATGTCCCATCGTGCTTCTTTTGAAATAACATTGGCGCCCCATAAGGTGCCTTGTAACACCCAAAAAAAAATCGGGTTAGCAGAAATATTCGAATTGTAATAGATTAAATTCAAATCATGAGCTAATTGAATTGAGAAAGGGACTTAATTGAATTAAATGAGGAAATTAAAGGTTGCATGGCAAAAACCCAAATTCCCTAAACTATCCCTTGTAATAAACTAACTTTAGTTATAGCAAAAAGGGTAAAACGGTCATTTCACCTTCATTTAATGAGAAGCAAAACCAGCCAAAATCTTCTCCCTTCTTCCTCATTCACGTTAGATGCAAGAAAATTAGAAAGAGAGAAAATTTTATGGTGGCTTGAGGAGGATAACTTAACTTCTTTGCATGGTTAAACAATTGGTCTAGGAGATTAAAGCTAATAGTCTCGGTAAGCTTTTTCTTTCATAACTCAAACATTTAAAATTTGAGTTCTTGGATTTGAAAAGCTTTTATGATGCTTTTATGCCTAGAGTGAAGATTGTAATTGTTAGGTTTAGCTTGAAGCATGAGAAAGTGGGTATGAGAACTTGGGATTAGATTTTGGAAGTGCAAAGTGTGTTAATTGATTAAATGTTAGAATTGCATGAGATTAGGTTGATGGAAATGAGAAATTATTGATGCTAATTTCATATTTGTGATGCTGTAAATTCATAGAAATGAATTGGGGGTTAGGGATTAAATGTATGCAATGAGAAATTGCCGAAAATGCCTAGGAACACAATTTTAAGTAGTTATCTTTGAGAAATTCCCTAGGTCACGTATGAAGGAGTTAGGAGCTGAAAATTTGCAGTAAGATACTCCAATATACCTAGTTTAAGGGAAAATTTACGAAACCTCAATCAGAGTTCGATAGAAAAAGTTATAAGCGTTTCCGTAAGGGTTGTCCGAACAGTCCCGATTCGAATAAAATCTGGAGCTGATCGAATAGGAAGTAAAATGTAAGGTTAATTGTTCCTTTTAGAGGATTCTTCTAGCTTTCCAAAGAGGTAAAATAGACTAAAATCGGATATCGGAGCTAGGAGATATGATCGAATTACGGAAGGGTAGTAAAACTGTCCGTAAAGTATAAATGCACATGTTTACATTTGTCAAGTCTAAAACCTCTTGGAATTAAATGATTGAATGTATTCTAATAGATTCTAAATGTGTATGAATTGCTAGAGAATACAAAGGAAGAAAATATCGAGGAGCAAGAAGGGCTCGAACTATCGAGGAAAAAGGGCAAAGGGATCGCGATTTACAACCCCTAAATAGCTCGGAATTAACTGTGAGTGTGGCAAACCTTAGGGTTAGGACCTAGGGTCCTAACCAACTATTTATTTACATGATTCAATATTATTATGCAATTGAATTAATCTATAATTGATAGAAAAAGGGAAGGAGGCTAATGTTAAATGATACGCATGACATGAATTGCTTGTTAGTTGATAGTACTAGCTTAGTACACATGCATAGCTCGGAAATGCCGAGGTAAGTATGGCACGCGGCTACGGATGCCAGGTACGTGATTCATACATGCTTAGGATGATATGATTAATCGCTCGGTAATATGATATGCATGTGTCACGGGTCTAGAACCTTTCTAGCAAAACCGTGCGGCCTTAGGACTCAACTCGCCTAAGTCAGCCTCTACACAAAGCCCTCAAAGCTTTGTAACTCGCGGAAAGCAAATAAGCGAAGAAAGGCAAATAAGAGAGAGAGAGTTTATGAGTGAAATGCTTTGTATTTCTCAATGATGAAGTGACAAAATGAGGAGGGTGAGCCTATATTTATACTTGGCCCCCATCACATCCAACGGTTACAATTAAATTACATCGATGGCTAGGATTAATTCCCACCAACCACAAAGACATCATTCTAAGAATATTCCCGACTATACAAGGAAAGAATCTCCTATGTTCACATTACTTAAGTGGGCTATTCTAGTGGGCTTGACAGACCCAAAACCTTTGTGAGATAGGCTTGGGCGGATTGGACTGTAGCAACCCCACCGTTGGGCTCGTTGAACTCGCGGACCGTGACATTCTCCCCCATTGAATTCAGCAACGCCCTCGTTGCGTCCTGTGAGTGGAATTCAGCAATCTTGTCTTGGAATTGACAAAGGTCCTCGGCTGGTTCCCAACTCCCCTCGCTGTCGGGAAGTCCCTTCCATTGGATAAAATACTCCTGCCTTGGTCGATGATTCTTCCGTCGGACAATCCTATCTGCAAGGATTTCTCGAACCTCCTTCTCATAGGAGACTTTCACTCCTATAGGTGCTCTATGTGACTTGCCTCGATCCGGATCGTCAGTATCCGCATGGAATGGTTTGAGCATACTCACATGGAAAACAGGATGTACCTTGAGTTTTGGCGGTAACTCCAGTTTGTAGGCCACAACACCTACTCGCTTTACGATCTTTAATGGTCCCTCGTACCGTCGCACAAGCCCTTTGTGCACTCCTGGTTTCCTCAATACCAAGTGTAGCTTGGCAAGGACTTGGTCAACATAGTTGACCTGTATCGAGCTAGGGTTCGATACCCCTGTTCCGATACCCCTCTATAGGGTGTATCGATACCCTTAGTCAATTTTGGTTCAACTTGAAAATGAAAGTTTACTTGATCAATAAGATATTGTTAATGATGATTAAATAAAATAAAATTGATTAGAAGTTAAGGTCAATATTAATTAGAATTAAAATTGATAAACGAATGGATAATACTAATCGAATTGGTAAATTGTATATGTATGAAAAAGTTTTAAATTGGCCTCAAAATTAATAAGCTTTACGCATAATTGTCTTGAGTTAACTCACAAAATAAACGAAACATTCGGGAATTAGATACAACATTGGTCTAAATTGCAAGTTTAAATGTCCGGTCGGCACCTCCGTCTCTTAACCCGGGGCGAGGGTGTCACATGCCTTGGACGGTCGGATGTAACCAACATCTAAGAGATCTTTCAACTGTCTGCGCATCTCCTCTAACTCAGGCGGGGCCAACCGATAAGGAGCTCGAGCGGGTGGCTTCGCATTCGGCACAAGCTCTATCTTGTGATCAACCTCTCTCTTGGGAGGTAACTTCTTAGGCAACTCAGTAGGCATCACATCCATGAAATCTGCCAAAACTTGTTCCATCTCCTTCGGAACTTCTTGGGTTGTGATTGGATCATCACACACCAAGGTTGCCAGGAATGTTGGCTCCTCCTTGCGCGCTGCCTTAGAAAACTGGATTGCTGACAAAATTTTGGCACCTACCCTAGACCCTCGATTCACTGGGACAATACATTGATGCTTCGGATCTAGGATGCATAAGCAATCAACAAAAGGTACAAGAAAAGCGTTGATCCGGTCTAAGAAGCTTAGCCCAAGCACAAAATCGAAGTCATCTAGTGGGATCACTTTGATGGCTTCTTTTCCCGACCAGCCTTTAATGTCAAGTTGGATACCCTTTGCAACTCTAGCAATCGACACTTCCTCGGCATTTACTATATCAATAGAACCACTTGCCTTCTCCACATGAAGGCCAAGTTTCTTGGCAATTTGCTCGGACATGAACAACTCAGATGCACCGGTGTCTACCAACGCACTTAGCTTATTTCCAGACACTGTGATGTCTACAAACATCAGCCCCGTCTTCTTTCGACTCTTCTTGACCTCCATCGTGTTGATAATAGAGTTAAGCTTTAGAGCCTCATTCTCTTCTTCATTTTTGGTGTCTTTAATGGCTGCCATCTTAGTTTTCTGTGGACAATCTCTTGCTATATGCCCATGACCCTTACAATTGTAGCATTGGATGGGCTGATTATCCCTCATATCGGTATGCTTCACATTAAAGGGCTTCTTTCTCCCATTTGAATCTTTGTCGGACTTGACTGACTTCTCCTTTTCTCTCTCATTACCCTTGAACTTCGACTTTGGTTTGGAGGAGTCGGGTTTCTTTACCCCAATCTCAATGATTGATTCAGCTGTTGTCAAGGCTACAGAGAGTTCTTTCACACCTCGTCGCCTAAGCTCATTCTTCGCCCATGGCTTCAATCCATCCATGAAGGTGAAGAATCCGTCCTCTTCACTCAAATTTGGGACATGCAGACTTAACTCCACAAACTTTCGAACATGGTCTCTCAACGACCGTGAGTCATCTTACTTGAGACGCCTTAAATTTGATCGTGCCTCATCTTCGGCATACTGTGGGTAGAACTGTTCTTTGAACTCAGTTTGGAAATCCTCCCACGTTTCAATGGCAGTTGTACCATGTTTTGTATCATTGCACCTTCGTCTCCACCATAAAAGTGCAATGTCAGTTAAGTAAACACTAACAATGTTTACTTTCTTCGAATCTTCTTCAATGTCTGTCGCTTTGAAGTATTGGTCCATACCCCAAAGGAAATTCTCCACATCCTGGACTGACCTTGTCCTCTTAAACTTTTCTAGTTTAGGGACATCACTTAAGGTTTGGGGTGTTGTCGTCGCCACATTATTCCCAAATGCAGCCTTCAACACCGACAACTCAGTCTTGAGCTGCTCCACTTGCTTCTTCAGACCGCTATCGGGCTCAGAATTCTTTTTCTTGAGCTTCTCAACTTCTTTCTTTAGAGCAACAACTGTTGCCTCTAAATTATCACCACGTTTGGACATCCTTATATCCAACTTATTAAGAGCGTCCTGAACCTCCTCTTGGATACCCTCTATAGACTCGAGCTTCTCTAGATCCAACGAACCCAACTTCTCGAGGTCTACGGACTCCAAGTGTTCAAACACCACCTTGGCCTCCGCCATGGCATCTTCAAGTTTGGACACCTTCCCTTGGATCGATGTGATAGGGTCCTTCGACGAGCCCCTCTTGGACTTGTCAACTGTAGCTTCAACATTATTCTTCATCGTATTGTTATCTCCTTCACGGGTCATCTCGAATCAGTAAAGCTAGCTCGGATACCACTTGTCACGGGGCTAGGCTGCTGCTAGTCGAACCGTGCGGCCTTAGTCAATTTCTCGGTTGAAACTTGACTAAGTAACCCTGAACACTCTAAGTAAAAACACTTAAAAAATATGCGGAACAAAGAAGAAAAATAGATGGCAAGAGACAATGGAATTTGAGTGAATACTCTGTTTTGTATTACTCTTGAAAAGAAGCTACAATTCTCAGTGAAGTGAGTAAATGAGGTGGGGTGAGCCTCATTTTATAGTGAAAGCCCCATATAATCAACGGTTCAGATTACAACATATCAACGGTCTAGATGAGAGCCCTATCTTATCTACAACGTTTGAAATTCAAACTAAGAGATATTGTGGGAATTATCTTTAAATAAATCAAAGATAATATTCAATGAAATTACTATACTGTCCCAGCCATTATCCAAGCTAAATGGGCCAAGTTTCCTGGGTCAAGGTGATTGTGCTTGTTCTCCTGAGTCAACTGGCAGGCCCAATACACGACAAAGATGGTCTTGAACCTCCTTCAAGGCTATGGCATCGATCATGGGCTTGCGGTCCGTGACATGTACATGAGTTTAATCACGTTAGTCTTTCGTCTCCAAGTTCCCGCGCCTCCCAAAAGCAGAAGCCTTGTTTGCTTTTAATTCTGATTTTAGTCCCTCTGCTATGTTTAAGTTTAATATTTAATCATTCTACTTTAATTTGTGGTCAAATCTATATTAATCCCTTACTCTAGACTTGTAAACGAATATGAATAAGTGTTTCAATCGCGAAATACTAACTCGGCCTAGGGATAGGTTAAGAGTTTCAGTGGCTAAAAGAAGTGTGAGATTGGTTGGTGAGTATAATTGGTTCACGCCGGGAGGTATCATCAAGGACTAGTCATCAACAGCACTCTGACTTAGGGATAAGCGGAGTCATACAAGGACACTTTGCCGAACTTTGGTAAAGTCTGCCCACGAGCAAGGGATTGCCGCGGCAGACAGTATTGTCACTGCCAAGACAGTAAACTGCAGTGCTTCCGAGGCAGTGATATACGATTGCATTGGACAGAGACAAGTCAATCAATTCCACAATACGACGCAACTGGATCCTAGCCTATCTCTCTCTACTATTTCAATCCTTTGTTTTTATTTAGTTGTTTTAGTTTAGATAAATCAAATCAACTCACTTGTGTTCTTTACTTTTTCTACAGAACAAGAAGGTGAAGAAAGCATATTAAGTATACCAGTCCCTGAGGAGACGATAACTCGATAAAATACTTATCACTTATTACTTGCGATGTGTCCACTTGCACTAAACGCGCACTTTTGACACGCGACATGTTTTTGGCGCCGTTGCCGGGGACTGGCAACTAAATTTTATTTTCTTTATTTTCTTGTTTCTTTTTATTTTTACTAACATATTTTCTTTTTCTTTAAAAATTATAGGTGTGTTTCAAGTGAAGGATTTTCAAGATGCAAGGAGAAAGAAAGAAATCTATTCGGGAGTTGATGTTGGATGATATGAATCGAGCCAATCAAGAATTTCCTAGATTAAATGATGATTATCTATGCCAACCAAGAGCAACCCAACAAGTTTATGCCTGGGCAAATTTTTGTTTTAATTGCGGAGATGATCATTCGATTAGCAATTGCCCGTACAGTACTGGAACATATGGCCACATAGAGGACCACAGATGGAACCAACAACAAAATTCTTCATGGTATGATCAAAACGCTCAAAATTTTTACCATGACAATTTTGTTAATGTTGCAGATAAGCCATGACAATATAATTCTTCTCAAGAGTATCCAAATTCATTGGAGGAAACATTGAAAACGTCAATGGCTAGAATTGAAGAATTAATGACAGAGCAATCAAGTTTATTGGATGCACATATAGCTAGATTGGATACACCCTTGAAGGATTCAGACGATCAATTGCAGAGATCCATATATGCCATGGATAACATGACCCAACAATCAATCCTTAGGGATACTGAAATCCCAACACTAGAGGACAAAGAGGAAATTCCGGAACCTCTGAGTCTAGAACATGTTGATAAGAAATATTGTCAAACATTGGATGAGTCTCCCGAAATAATTGTCGTGACAGAGAAGCCTGAACAGGGCAATGTCACGATACCACTCAACGAGGCCGATGAGAGTAATGCTCTAGAAAATTCTGAGGAGTCTGATTCCCAGGATGTTACGACAACAATGATGCTGAAAAAGGAAGCTGAGGATTACTCTCACTCACAGTTGTCGGGACAGTTACACGACGACATGCTTGATCAACAAGATGGCAATGCCGTGATAATGGAATATGAGAGGGTAACGAATAAACCTTTTGAATTCTTTAAAAACTCATCTCTTCCATTGCAAGTATCTTCCGAGGAGTCAACGTTACACGATTTGAAGCCATCACAAATAGGATATGATTGTTTAGATATTTATGTGGCAATTCCATCTAATATTAGTTCCAAGCCAAAGTCTCTACTGATGGAGATTACTGAGAAGCATAAGAAACAATGTGGGTTGATTCTTGAAGACTTCAAGAAAGATGATTCTTCACTTGACTTACACTGAATTTTGGCAAAAGATTGCCACGGCAATTGGCTATCACAACAATTGCCACGACAACGAAGGCCATATCCAACTATGATGGAAGTTAACAACAAGGAGGTAATTAAGTGGTTGGATGTTGATATAATTTTTTCTAACGAATTATTTTTGCCTTAAGAAACAATATCAAGTTGGAGGATAGGTATGGATTACAAAAGAACACAAACGGAAGACACCTCCACCATGATAGCACAAATGGGAGTATCCGTACCCGCATTAGCCCATATCTTCTCGGGTAGAATTGTCACTCGATGGAGGGTGCAGATGGACTATAAGAAATATCGGAAACGACCCTCCATAAGTTTTCTTTATATTCCTATTTTATATTAATTTTCTCTTTTATTTTATTTGGTATTTTCATGAATTCTCTTTATGGTATTTAGGAATAATTATCTTCTCATTATTTGAATGTTTCTTTATTGATGTTCATCTTTTTAGGTTAGGATAATAAAGCAAGAATAAAGGAGAAATAGTTCACAGCAAGAACTCTGCCGAGGCAGAAAAACAGTGTCAGAGCCGCAGCAGTCCCAACGGGCAGAATAGTGTAACGGCTAGTCTGTCGAGATTCCTGCCGCGACAGAAAAAGGAAACGGCAGAAAAGGAAACAGTTACAAACGGCTAGTGGCTTCAACGATCACAAGGTCGAGGCCTATATAAGAAACTCCTTCCTCTTGAACTATTTACTCTTACCTTCTTGTTTTCTTTAGTACTCATAACAATCTCTCTCTCACATTACTCTCTGTCTACTAATTCTTGTAAAATCTCCAGATTCTCTTCAAGAAAACCTCCAAGAACTCATATCTCTCAATCTTGATGGCAACATACAAAAGATTCACCCCAGCTAGCTTTGAAGATCGATTCAACCGATCTTTCATCGCTAGGTAACTTTGGGAAGAGCAAGGTTTCCAGCATGCAGACGAAGAGAACTACGACATTGAACACTACCTTTATGACAAAAATAAGTACCAGAATTGGAAAATTTTCTGTCTGCAACCTGCCCAGGCGAACGCCACGATCGTGCGGGAGTTCTACGCTCATGGGCCTAGCAAAGACTCCCTATTCGTTTACTGCCGCGGCAGGCCAGTCCAGCTCGATGCCGAAACAATTAACAACTTCTACGGCCTCACCCCAGACAATGATATCCACGCCGAATTCTTGAAAGATATCACTGCCGAGGACTATGAACTCATCAAAGACGATCTTTGTTACGGGAACACCCCATGGGAAACCGGTACCCATCGAGGATCCGTAACAAGACAAAGCCTAAAACCGGAGGCCAATATGTGGAATACCTTCGTCAAACGACGCCTCATCCCAACATCACACAATAACACGGTGGATCGAAAGAGATTGGTGCTTATCCAATCCATCATCAACAAGAGGACCATCAATGTTGGCGAGATTATCCTAAGGGAAATTCACGAGTGCGGTAAGAAAGATAGGGGACCATTGTATTTCCCTTACTTGATTACGGGTTTATGTGTTTCTGCAGGTGTACCCATTGAAGAAACAGATGAATACACACCCCCACGACGAGGATGGACCAGGGATTTCTATCACAAAGTCATGCAAATCACGCAAGCAGAACCTGTCCAAGCAACGCCGCAGCAGTTCACTGTCGATACTGCTGCCGGGGCCCAGTACACGACAGACATGCCTGGTACTGCCCACACCTCTGCCGCAGCAGAACCGTACCAAGAGATCCTGCAACGAATGGCAACAATGGATCTTCGACAACAACGGTACATGGAGTACCAAAGGGACTTCAATGGCACTCTAGCCCAGATGATGATGCACGCCTTCCCGGACCAAGGAGTACAATTCCCGGAGTTCCCAAGCAACATGTTCGTCACCGCCGCACCTTACACCGAGACTACACCAGCCCCGGGAGGACAAAGGCCGTTCTTCCATGCGGACCCTCAGCCCCAATACCAGGCTGTCGGCCCATCTAGGGCGGCAGATTCTGCCGCGGCCTCGTCTGTCAGCAGAAGGCCATCCAAGCGGAGGGTCGTTTTCAGCACTCCACCCCGATCACCAATCATCTTGGGCAGTCTATCGGCCGAGATAGATGCTTATGTACACCAAAGCTCCACCGCCGTCAGACCAAGTACACACCACACCGGAGGAGCCACGGCGATGGGAGGAGGAACGGACGTGATGCTAACCGAAGAGATGGCGGATGTCGAAGAAGGAGAGGAGGTAGAAGCCCCGATGCAAAGGACACCACCCACTCGAGTCCAACCGCCCCGGCAAGCAAAGGCACAACCATCGCCTTCACCAAGGACAAAGCAATCGACAGCTAGGCCGAGGAGGAAAATTGTTACAAGCAGCTCTTCGCAGTCGCTTTAAAATTCTTTGTCCTTTATTCAAATATAAATTGCTTTTACTGTTTTTACTTGCTGCTTATGATTCATATTATGTTTTGTCGTTTATTTCTTCAAATATAAAGCATTGAGGACAATGCTTGGTTTGAGTTTGGCGCGTGTCAAAAGTGCGCGTTTAGTGCAAGTGGACACATCGCAAGTAATAAGTTGTAAGTATTTTATCGAGTTATCGTCTCCTCAGGGACTTGTATACTTAATATGCTTTCTTCACCTTCTTGTTCTGTAGAAAAAGTAAAGAACACAAGTGAGTTGATTTGATTTATCTAAACTAAAACAACTAAATAAAAACAAAGGATTGAAATAGTAGAGAGAGATGGGCTAGGATCCAGTTGCGTCGTATTGTGGAATTGATTGACTTGTCTCTGTCCAATGCAATCGTATATCACTGCCTCGGTAGCACTGCAGTTTACTGCCTTGGTAACGACAATACTGTCTGCCGCGGCAATCCCTTGCTCGTGGGCAGACTTTACAAAAGTTCGACAAAGTGTCCTTGGATGACTCCACTTATCCCTAAGTCAGAGTGTTGTTGATGACTAGTCCTTGATGATACCTCCCGGCGTGAACCAATTATACTCACCAACCAATCTCACACTTCTTTTAGCCGCTGAAACTCTTAACCTATCCCTAGGACGAGTTAGTATTTCGCGATTGAAACACCGTACTTACCCCTTTCATGAATCTAACTCTCCCGAGCTTAGATAAATGGATGACTCACAATATCCTCTCCCGAGCTCAATTGTGAAAACAAGAAATAACAAAGGATAAGCAAACCTTGATAACTTTATTGCATTGAATCAAAGACAAAGTACAATCTCCTCTCACAAATACTCGACAACCTTCACCTAATCCCTAAGAAGGTTTAGAACATAGTGGAGAGGAAAGAAACAAGAATAGTAATCGGTCTCCCTAGGTATTCCGTATATTGTACAATGGGTGACTAGGTCCTTATATAGGCTAGACCTAGGGCAAACCTTTCCTAAATAGAATACAACTTGGAGTAGGGAATAAGTCAAGTACATAATTAAATATATTTCCAAGTTTATATTCGGCTAAGAGGCTTTCCCGCGTGGTCTTCCTTTGGGCTTTTCCTTGTGCTAGCCAGCTCCAATTCATGGGCTTCAAGTCCAGACACGTTCCTTGGATTTTTATCTTTCCATCGCCTATAGTCTTGCTTCCTGTCTTTCTGTTGTTGCCTCAGCATCAGGTCCTGCCTCGGCCTTGTCGCTGTCGCGGCACTGGTTCTCCTGCACAGATATGAAAACGCAGTAAAACGTGTCTTTTTCTGTAAATATTATCTATATGAGTATAACTTCTAAATATATCACATTGAGTGCATGCATTGGTCCGAGTGGGTGTATATTTGATGATTAATGCCCATAAAGGAGTAAAAAGTGATAGTGTGTTGAGCACTTATCAATAAGTTTAAATAAATGATTGAATAAGAATTAGTAAATGAATGTAATTTTTTTCGTGTTTGTTCGTTAATACATATAACTTGTTCGTGTTCGTTCATCTTTATTCGTTAAAATGATAAACAAATGTAAACGAACATAAGTGAACACAAATGAGCGTCGAGTATTGTTTAATTTTTTATTTTATATTTTTAACATATATTTTTAATTTTTTAAATATAATATTTTTGTTATGAAAAATAATAAATATAAATAGATATATGAACTGAGAGAGAGCCATGTATATGGTGGGAGATTAGGATGAGGTCTCCCAATTTTTTTGGTATAATTGTATTTTTAGTTCTTTTAGTTTAAATGTTAATTAATTAGGAATTTTGTCCCTCTAAATTCCAAAATTTAAAGATTTTTACCATCATAACTTTAAATCCTTACTATGTCCCTGCATATGAATATATTTAAACTAACATAAAATAATGAACGAGTCTTCTATTCATATTTGTTCTTAACAAATGAAAAAAATTATTCACGTTCGTTTATTTAATAAATAAATAAATAAATAAATAAATAAAAACTTCACACCAAATACTTCACGAACGATTTATTGAATGTTTAATTCGTTTATAGCCCTAATTAACTACATAAAAAAATTACAAATTTAATTTATACACTCTAATTTGATCATTCTAATTCTTATATTCTTCAAATTTAAAATTTCAGTACTGACCCAAACGATAATGCAATCTATTGAGTCAAAACTCGTTATTAGTTCTTGTAGTATGCATAAGTTATAAATTTAGCTCTTATTCTTTAATTTGATCATCTTAAGTCCATATAATCTGACTAGATTGTCCAGTATAATTTGTATTAGGACTGAAATTCCAACATTAGAAAAAGTATAAGAACTAAAACTAAAATATACCAAATTAGAGTATAGAGATTAAACCCATAATTTTTACATAGTACAAGGCAAATAGAAGGATTAAGGTAGAAAGATTAAATAGTAAAATCTAGCACAGCAGAGTGGCTAAAATTGCAATTAAACCACCTTTGCATTTTGCCAACGTAAAAGAAAAAGGAAAAAGGAAAAAAATGCTTCCCGCTATAAAAGAAAAAACGCATCCCGTTATGATTATTGCCATTTGCCAGAATCCCCAACACCCGCTCTCCGTCCGTTTCAACTCAGCTTTATTCTTAATGTTTTCCTCCACTTTCTCTAACCTCGTTCTTGGTTCTGTCCTAATCGCTTCTCAGAAGCCGCCGACAAAAGTTTCAGCAAAATAGTTGTGTTTTGTTTTTCTAACTGTAAAACCCAAAAAATGGTGCTGAATTTTGTCTCTGTTAGTGTATTGGTTTCAGTTCTGGTACTGAGTTGTGGAGTGAATCCAGAACCCGTACAAGACAAGCAAGCCCTTCTTACCTTCCTTTCCAAGACAAAACACGAGGAACGGATTCAATGGAACTCATCAACCTCGGCCTGCGACTGGGTCGGCGTACAATGCGATGCGAACCGGTCTTTTGTCTTCGCTCTCCGACTCCCAGGTGTGGGTCTCGTCGGTACAATTCCACCCAACACTATCGGTATGTTAAACCAAATCAGGGTTTTGAGTCTGAGAGCGAACCGCTTATCCGGTACCATCCCCGCCGACTTCTCCAACTTGACTCTCTTACGTAGCCTTTATTTGCAAGATAACCAGTTCACCGGTGCGTTTCCGGCAGGTGTGACTCGTTTAACTCGTTTGGTGCGGCTCGATCTTTCTTCGAATAATTTCATCGGTTCCATCCCTTTTGGTGTCAACGATTTGACTCATTTAACCCGTCTCTTCTTGCAAAATAATAAATTCTCTGGTTCTCTACCGGCCATCAACTCCGACGGTTTAGTTGATTTCGATGTTTCTAACAACAACCTTAACGGTTCAATCCCCGACACGTTATCCCGATTCCCGGAGTCTTCGTTTGTTGGAAACCTTGGACTTTGTGGGGGGCCACTTCGGCCGTGTAACGGTTCAAGTCCTACAACTTCCCGTAAAAAGTCCAGGCTCTCCACCGGCGCCATTGTTGCAATTGTCTTGGGGTCTGTAATCGCCGGCCTACTGTTGTTACTGTGCCTCATTCTTTGCCTCCGCAAACAGCAACGTCGACCGGAAAGTCAGCAGAAGCCAATTACGGAAGAGGCTAGGGCGGTTCCGCCGGCGGAGGCTGGGACTTCGTCTTGGAAAGATGATGTAACCGGGGGGTCGATGCAAGAAGAAAGGAATAAGCTGGTGTTTTTCGAAAGTGGGGTTTATAGTTTCGATTTGGAGGACTTGTTGAGGGCTTCAGCTGAAGTGTTGGGGAAAGGCAGCGCCGGGACGTCGTACAAGGCGGTCTTGGAGGAAGGGACAACGGTGGTCGTGAAACGGTTGAAGGAGGTGGCGGTTAGTAAAAGAGAGTTTGAAATGCAGATGGAAATTTTGGGTAAAGTTGTTAAACATGAAACAGTGGTCCCTTTGAGGGCGTATTATTACTCAAGAGAGGAGAAATTGCTGGTTTACGATTTCATGGCCGGCGGCAGCTTGTCGGCTCATCTTCACGGTTAGTTTCCTCTGTTTCATTTCATTATTTATTTAGTACTCTACTTTTTAAAATTTTGTAATTTCAGCCATTAATAAATCTACTAAATCAGAGAACTTTTTAAGAACCGTGATATGTGATGATATTGTAGGTAGCAGAGGCTCAGGCCACACTCCGTTGGACTGGAACAATCGGATGAAAATAGCTCTAAGCACGGCCAGGGGTCTATCATACCTACATGTTTCCGAGGTTGTCCATGGCAACATCAAGTCCTCCAATATCCTTCTCGGACAGGACAAAGAAGCCTGTATCTCCGACTATGGTCTCAACCCGCTCTACGGCAACACCACTGCGCCTAGTCATGCTGCAGGCTACCGAGCACCTGAGGTGCTTGAAACCCTCAAAGTTACATTCAAGTCCGATGTTTATAGTTTTGGAGTGTTGTTACTAGAATTATTAACTGGTAAAGCACCTAACCAAGCATCACTGGGGGAGGAGGGAATTGATCTTCCTCGTTGGGTTCAGTCCGTGGTTCGTGAGGAATGGACCGCCGAGGTTTTCGACGCGGAGTTGATGATGTATAACAACATCGAGGAGGAAATGGTGCAGCTGTTACAAATTGCAATGAGTTGTGTATCTGCGGTACCTGATCAAAGACCCGGCATGCAAGACGTGATACGGATGATTGAAGATGTGAATAGAGGAGGAATAGATGATGGTTATACTCATACTCCTACTCCCCGCACTGAACCAAGGACAACACCGGGGTCTGCCACACCTTAAGCATGATACAGAGAAAGAAAGGAAAAAGAGAAGTATGGGGATGAAGAAATACTTGCAGTGCAGTTGATTTGGGGGAGGGGAGCAAGGATTGTCTCCAACTTGTGTTGTTTTAGTTATTTTTATCTCGTTTTCTTGAGTTTATTTTCATATTATTATATATAACATTGAAACTGCTTTCTCATAGTAAGTTTAGGGAGGATTTGAATTGTTCTTGAAAAAGAGTGTGAGGTTGCTGAAGTAATAGCCTTAAATTCTTAATCATTTTTTTGATCTGCATCGCATGGACATCGTGCTTATAGACTCATTGTCACTATTGAGCATCCCACAGGTTCTTTTTGCAATCTGGAGTGGCAAATGCATACATAGAAGCCGATAAGCATTCAAAGAGGACAATTCCGGCTTACGGGTTTCAATGCAGCCCCGGAAAAAAGCTGGTGAGTTCTGGAAAGAAAAGCTTCCTTTCTTTGAGTTCTGGACAAAGGCACAAAGAGATTTGCTTTGGTAAATGAGATGGTAATGAAAGCTTGGGCTTTTCTTCTTAGATGCCATATAAAGATGTCAAAAGTAGTTTCTTTGTTGGTAAAACAAAGTATTTAGCATTATACTTTATTTCATGGAGAAACCAAATACAGAAGCAAACATCAAAGTGAACACTATTAGCACCAGAGAGACCAGCCATAGCTAATCATGTCTGAATCCAAAGTAATTTCCCATAAACTGAACCAGTGTTTCTTCTGTCTCTTACTTGCTCTGCAAGTCTCTGTATTGTGAAGTGGGGACAACAAAGCGTACCATCATCACCGTTTGAGAATGTGTTTAAGAACTTGGAAATTGTCCATTGAAAACCCATCATTGCATACACTACAATCTCATACATAACAACCTGAGCTATATGGTGTATGGGATTTCAATAGCAATCTGAAAATGTGAAGTTTTGGACTTGGTGAGAATGTCAGGGGGCAAAGCAATGATTAAGATTGTGTAGAAGACTTAACTACCTGCGTAAACGCGTATGGCTATGGCAATGCTGAGTACATTTAGGCTTCCCTTCCTCTGTAAAAAACTGTTCTTGCAGCTATTATAATTGGTCTCACAGGAGCTGTACTCTGATCTCATGAATGTTATTGCAGCGTAAGATGCACCCATTCCATTTCAAACATCCTGCTGTGTTCTCCTGTAGAATCATGTCTGTATGCTTAATTCGATTCGAAAAGGGAAAACAGAAAAACTGATAATGCATGTTTAGAGATTCAACCTAAAAGGCTTCTCTTTTGTTTCCAACGTTTAAGAATATGACTCCAAGCGTAATGCTTATTGTGGTACATAAAATAAAGCAACACAGCATTGTACGGTGAATTCCGCCACTATGATTTGTGTTGTTTCCATAAGCAAACTCTGAACTGTGTAAAGTAGGATTGTGCATACTAGTAGGGAAATGGAGATCCTGCGAACCCGGAGGAGATATGCTCATCTCTGAAATCAAGGCATGTTTGTTCTGCAATAATAATTTTGAGTGCAAGTTCTAGGAAGTAGGATTGTTTGAGTGATAGAAACTGCACATTGTTTATCTGATAAATCAACTCGTAAATATCTGTTTTTATTTGTTCACGTCGGCGAGTTTAACACCTAGAACCTCTTCCTGAGCTCGTGTTGTCACTTTCAACACCCAAATTGCTGGCCTATTGCCTTCTTTTATCTTGCTTACCCCATTGATGTCCTTCACCAAATGGAGTAGTTAATTAGAGAAAATGAGTCATATGAAGGCATTTTAAAGCAATAGTTAGTAACTGAAACAGCTAGAAACATTTCTGGTTTACCTCAAAGTACTTGATCACAAGGCTTGACATATGGCCCAAAGGACCGAAATATAGTTTTGCAGGCTTGAACAGGGTTAATCATATTATCCAATTGAAATCAAAACAAAGACAGCAACAACACTTCTGTTTTGCAGGTATTGATTCTAACATGAATTTAGAGAAAAAAAAAATCACATTGGATAATATTACAATGCTTTACTGATGTAGATTACAAAGTACAAACATCTGTTTTATTTTGACACTAATTATTCTTCTGGTGTTTCAAGTTCTGCTGGATGTGGACTCTAATTGCACACATAATCATGGTTATCGGACCAAGAACCATGGGAAACATTAGATGTGTCGAGTTTGAACTCGAGTCGACACCAAATGCTTCTATCTTGCTATGAAACGCTTCTACTTTGACATGTGTAATAGGATCCATTACATTGTCAAAAAAGATCACTGCCAGCCTAACCGATGTCAGTCCGAGGTAATAGGCTTGGTTCAAGGATTTACCAGGCATTGGCATCAAGCAATAGCTAATAATCTGAGGAAGCAGAAAGTAGTCTTGAACAAAGTGAACAAAGTAAACAAAACCAATCATTACGCCCATCTGAGTTTGCAACATTTGCCCATTCCTCAGTCCATGCCTGACCTTTCCAGGATTTAGCTGTTGTACTTGTTCATCAGGATTATAACCAGCAAAAAAACAAATCAGAAATCCAAAAGCGTATATAGCCGTGGTACTCAGCATAACCCTTTTCTCTCTTGAACTACATCTTAGTCTAGAGGACCCTTGAGATAGGGTATTGCTTCTAGATTCTGTTACCATATGGAAAAGTCTTGCAGTAAGTAGTATGACCGCCAACAACAGAGACTTCTCGAAACTTTGAAGAAATTTCAACATTCCATACGCAGGATGACTGTGAGGCACTGTGTTGTGAGCTTCTGGTTCCATCGATTTCAATAGGACTTTGGTTCCACAGATGAGTGGAATGCTATATCCAAGGAACTGAAAAGCAAGCATGGTAGTAGAAATGTATGGAACAATATCTGCATTTACCTTCATGTATGAGAGCTGGTTCCATATGACTGCAATTGACACTGTGAGCAGTATAATGCCTACAATCGCCTCCAAGTATGATCGATCAGCAGTTTCTTCAAAATGATCCGGATAACTAGTCAAACGAGCATGAATGTTAATCAAGCTAAAGTAGAGAGGATCATCTTCTTTCCTTTGGCTGCTGATGGCGAGCTTTGCAATTGGTTTTTGCCACCATTGTAAGTTTACAGGAGGGTACTGAATTTTAACTGATATAAGACAATCTTGGCCTCGTTCTATGCCGATACTCGCAACCAAAGCCTTCCTACATGCAATCAAATGCATCTCACCTAAAATAGGATCATATAGACCTTCCAGGGACAATTCTGAGACATTTTTGTAAGTTGTTTGCTTGTATTCATTCTTGGTTTTGAATGCGAGATGCATCGACACATTCAAGAACCTACAGCTTTTGAGATCATCTTTTGTAATGACTGGTTTCTTTGCGAGATTTCCGTTCAACAAATTGGATTCAGACCATCCAGATAATGGACCTAAAGTAAGCAACTCGACCTGAATGAGGACTCTAGATTTCTCCCCAGCAATTGGCTGATCATCTAGGACTACATAGCCATCAAAAGCAAGATTATTGGTCAAATGTCTCAACTGAGCAAGAGGTTCTTCTGCATCTTTTAGAGACGGATACCGGAAGAGACACTGCTTGACAATGTTTAGGATTTGATAAGGTAGAGTTCGTGTCTCAAATGCATTGACCAAATTGATCTTGGAATAATTGTAAGGTAAATATTCCATTATATCTCTGCTGCCAATGCTTTTCATTGCAGTAACATATAAAGGATTGTCCAAAGCTATATCCTCTTTCACGTTGGATATGGCTCCAAACAGATGGCTTCTCTGCTTAATGGAAAATGAACGTGGAGAGTACATAGAAATCACATAATCACATCCCCCGGAGCTGTAGTCGACTGTCCCTTTACATCCAACCATGAAAAGCTGTCCAGAAGAAGAATTCCATGTACCCTCAACGGTCAAAGTTGACCCCGAAAGACCGGTTCTTAATCTTTCGAAATGTTGAAAGCTTCCTTTGGTAAATGCTCTCAGCACTGCAGAAACCTTTGCATTGCCGTTTCCGTTAGGATCTTGCTCGCATTTGACATGTTGTAAAATGAGCTTTACATTGTCAAAACTCGAACCACCAGCAGCCTGCATCTCATTCCTGATCACAAAAGGGCCTATTTTTCCATGGATCTGGTTATTATAGCTGCTGTTGAACCTGTAATTTGGAGCAATACTTGAAAATTCTCCGGAAGAATGATAAAGTCCGTGACAGAATTCTCTAGCAGTAAAAATCTGGACACCATCTTCCATCAATTCTTCTTGGAAAGGGGGTGGATCAAAAGTTTTCGACCGGATCAATTCTGAACTAAATTCATATTTTGAGTTGTCACTCAAATGAGAATGTATATTAACTTTACTGAAGTACCTTGACTCTCCTTGTTTATGTTGACTTATCATTTCTCCCTTGATTGCTCTTTGGGTCAAATTAAAGACTCTGGGATAGCGTAGAACAAGCAAAACATGATCATCTTGTAAGAAACTAAAACAACGGCGTTTAACGTATATTGGAACACGGCTGGTTTGAAGCTCCGTGATCTCGTCACAGTCACATTTTCCGGTAGAAGTTGAAGATGAGCTTCCTACGAAACACATCAAACGTTCACCTCCATTCTCTTGTGTCTACATATAAATCCCTTCGAAAACAATGTTCAAGACAGTTGAGCCTGGATTCATCCTAGACTCTAAGCCGACATTGTAAGCTAATGAACTATCATTGGATATGCCTAAGGATAGAACCCCTCCGAGGCTTACAGTGTTGTTAAGTTGCTTGACTGAATTGACATCCTTTACCTCGAAGGATGCCAACTTAAGTAAGGAAGTTGCATCGACAGTGCCATTGTAATCGAATTGTACCAATGGTGCATCATCAGTTTCCTGCTCCCAATCTCCGAGATAGAAGGAGAGTTCATTCTTGAGCCTACTTCCCCGGTTGTCATCTGGTTTTAGTTCAGAAGCTGAGGCTAGAAAAGAGCTGCAATGCTTTAGAAAATCGGTGGACCGGTTGTATGTAAAGATGAATGAAGAATCAGGGTGAGTGTGGTACATTTCATAAGGTTCCATAAAGGCAGTTATTAGCACAGGCAACTCTGTCAACATACAGAGAACAAGAACAAAGAGTTGAACAATCATTGCTGGATAGTTGATAAGGCCGGAAGCTAGCCAAGATACTTGGTAAAACTTGAATCTGAGTTTAGGGTATTCTGAAAGGGTTGCCAAAGTTTAATGGGTGGAATAAATTTTGTATAGCATCAGCCATGGTTGGTGCTGAAAAGATCCCAACTCAAAGGAAGGTTCAAAGTGACAAGAATCTCTTATATGATTGCAAGTTTAAAAATAATACAATGGCCATGTTCTTGGTTAGCTAAAATCCCGGAAGTCAACGTCTCCTTTCCTAATATTATAACTAGGGTGGGCAACGCTGAGTACCCAACTAATTTGATTAAAATTGGTCCCAGTCTTAATAATCATTGGTTTTTAAAAGTTGGATCCAGTCCAGATTTTGGTTACACAGGGTCCTAAATTCTAGGATCCAGTTCCGTTATTAGTGGGAACCAATATCAGTACCGGCTTACCGGGTACCCGGTCAATTGGTTTATTATTAAGAAAATATGAGCAATAAAAGAATTTTTTTTAACCATCAATAATATTATTAAATAATAAAATTAGAATATTATATAGACTTAAAATTAAAGTTTTAAAATGAGTCATACTCATAATATTCATACACAAAGAAAATGTAATGCCCAAAAAATGAGACTAGATGTTTTGACGACCGTTTTAGAGGTTCGTTGAACTGTGTTAGTTGTTTAGCTTAGTTCGAGATTAAATTCTTAAAAATCAGTTTTTGAACGGAAATAAATTGTAGAAAAATATTTTAAAATTCTTATTTAATATATATTTAACTTTGATCGAATCAATTTTAGATGACTCTTGATTTTCTGAAATGATATCAGAAAATTAAACATAAATATTTTTTAAATAAATTTTAAATATAATCTTAATCCTATTTGAAGGGGGAGAGGACATTTTGTTCAAGTGATCAAATATAATTACTAAAAAATATAGACATTTTGAATAAAGAAAGCAAGGTAGAAAGTTTTCCCCATAATATACTTCATAATATTTAATTTAAATAAATATATCAATATTCGATTGAATATCTAGAATTATAACCTAAACTCGTAACTTTAACTCAAAATCTTAAACCCAAAATTCTAAACCTATCACTAAACTCTTAACTTCTAAAGCATATATTATAAATTGCACTATATACTATATATTTGAATCAGTTAAGTATGTTTTAAAATATACTCTCAACTATTAGAAATTGATCGTATAATCACTATATTACAATACAAGTATTTAAACCCGTAATCTCTAAGAACACTAATTTTTTTCCTTAACCATTTAGACAAGATAATTCATGCTAATAATCTATATATACGAGATAAGAGAAAGGGGATAGAATGTTTGATGCGTGCAAATACAGAGTATAATATGTTGTTTTTTATTTGATATAATCTTGAAGAAGATAAGACTGAAATTTAAAGGTATGTTTGGGGGTTGGGAACATATTGCTATTCTTAGTTCTTTTTACATCAAACCTATGAAAGTCCCTTAGGCACCTAACAGGAAAATGTTGCTCCAAAGACGATTTTATGGAGACTTTCATATATTTATTATAGTAATATTATTTATATAGCTCATTTTATTATTTTGTTGTTTTGATATAATTTATATAAAAATAATACAAGCAGCGACCGTAAAAACAAAATAATTTTATATGTATTTGAGATTTAAGAATTAACGATTTAATTTTGTTCAATTTAAATTGAATACTTCATTAACTTAATATGATATATTCTAATTTACCTCGATTTATTCTCTTAATTATAGTAGAATATGGAAAATTTAATTTAGATGATAACTTTAAAAAATCTTAATTATTAATTTGATTCTTTTAAAGTAATATCCCAACTTAATGGCATGAAATTTAGAATTAATCAAATTAATTATTGAGATTCAAGATAAATTCATAAAATGTTAGAGTTTTTTTTAGATTTATAGGTGTTAAGAGTTATTTTTGATAAAACTTAAATTTGTTTTTCGAGGACTTATTTGTAGAAATTTGTAAAGTAAATTTTTCTGAATAATTTTTTCAAAAACTCTATTCAAGCTTGTCAAGATGGTTTATAAAATACTTGATTTTGTATCTATATCGAATATAGATTTAAAAGTAAACAATTGAGTCAAAATTTATTTTTCAAGTACAAGTTTCAAAACCTTCCCTATAAGATTGTGAATAACCTTTCAAAAAAAGTGCTCTCTTTCTATAAACCTTGATCTTGTAATTACTAGATTTTATAGATCCCTCTTAAGATTTTAAAATCTCTATGCATGTGTAACACCCTTTGCGAATTGTCACATTTGGACCTTAAGCTTAAACCAAAATAACCCAACAAGTAAATTGTAAGACATTAAAAAACAACTATTAAAGTTCACATATACAAATTAATAAAAGGTTACAAAGGAGTTTCAATTAAAAATATTTGAGTACATGCTTCAGTTTATACAATTGCAAATAATAAATACAAACTCCAATATATAAGTTCCTATGAATACATATTCCACTAGCTCAAATATCGTAATGTTGTGTAGTAGAGGTGAGCCTATCACATCCGGGCTATGGGTGAGCTATCTCGGACACCAAGGTGAAACATTTCATGCTTGGAGGTGAGTCCATCATGCTACTCGATTGGAGTGAGCCAACGTATGCCTGTTTATCCCAACGTTTAGGGGTGAGCCTAATCGGGACACTAATGTCAATAAATGATTAATTTGTAAAAGTAAGTGTTATAATTTTTATGTTGCATAGAGAATTTGCATGAGATAATGATATTTGTGCATATTGACACATGAGAATTTATAAAAGCTTTGCTAGGTGAGTAGCATGTAAGACTTGAGTTTTTACTTGTAAAGCATGCATTTTCAAAGAAGAATTTTATTATATTTTAATGATGACATTGTTAGCCATGGTTTAATAACATTTGTTGAATTTTAATGATGGAATTGTTAGCCATGATTGATATGATTTATAAAGAGCATGACATGATTTTAACTTGATGAAAAAGGGTTTACTATGGGGTGTATTGCAAGGTGTTTTTACATTGTGTTTTTACCCCTCACTAAGCTTATGCTTAACCCTCTACTTTTCCTTGCAATACATATAAATAGTTGACAAGGGTAGCCAAGGAGCAAGGAGTCATTTGTGTCTTTCTTTATATAGCTTAAGTAAGTTTTTAAAAATGCACTTTTAGTAGTCGAGAGCAATGAGACTAGTTAGTATTATGTTAGCTTTGTGATTTTGGATATGGTTTGTCTATTGGTATTTGAAATTGACCATTGTGGTATTGAATTGAAATATTTATTGATGTTTGCTTATATGAATGATTATAAGATTGCTTGATGATGATACATGACAATTTGAATTGAATTTATGATATTGTTGAGTAGGTTGCTATGTATTTAGAGAACATGGTTAGATTTGCTATATATTTAGGTGAATATGCATTTAGGAAGTGGTTTTTGCACCTTTGGTGAAGAGTTGAACTAGTAATCTGCAGTTTTGGGCAGAGGGTATCGAAACAGTCTTCATAGGGTATCGAAACGCGAGTTTGAATGCAAAGGAAATCTTAAAAAAATAGCTTGGGTATCGATACGACATAAACATTGTTTCGAAACGAAAAGCTTGAATTAAGGTTTCTACAGCAAGGCGTATCAAAACAGTCCTTAGTTGTACCGATACACGAACTTGTTACACAGGGTATCGCTTGAAATTTGGCCTGGGTATCGATACACTTGAGGTTGGTATCGAAACGATAACTTGATTTAAAAAAGTGTATCGATACGCTTGGCCATGGTTCTGATACCATTTGTCACTGCCAAAATTGGTATCAAAACCGGACCAAGGGGTATCGATACACATGATCGTTATTGTAGTTATAGGCTGAAATACAAAGTTGGATTCTTTACGTTTTAGTCTCCGATACTTGTGCATGCAATTAAATGAGTTGTAGAACTTATTTTGAGTTGAAATTTGAGATGCAAGCTTGTAATGAACTTAATTAAATGAGTTTTAGACCTTATTTTGAGCTGAAATTTGAGATGCAATTAAATGAGTTGTAGACCTTATTTTTTTTGGAAATTTACATTTTTGCCCCTAAAGCATGTTCGATAGAAATATGAATCGTTTCACTTCCATTTCCGCCGTAATTGGAGTTAATCAATGGATGAACATGTAGGACTAAAATAAAGCATCTAGACAAGTAAAAAATAAGACTTGTTTACCGGGGGCGAGTCTCTAGATTAGCCTTAGTATTCCGTGTAGCTCGTTCGAGTTGGGTTTTGTTTAGACCGGGTCGAGGGGGTTACAAAAAAAGTTTGATAAGAAAAAATAAAAAAAAAGAATATTATCTATTACAAGTAAGAAAACTAGTATTGCGTACTTGGTATTGGTCTTGGTCCTACTGGGTACCCACCAGGTACCGGGTCTAGAAAATCAAGATCAAGATCCAATCCCGGTACCGGTTATGACCGGTACCTAAAGGGACTTTAATCCAATTATAATCTTAGCTGGTCTACGCTTTTCAATTTTTAATTAATTAAATCTAAGAATTTTATTTTAACTCAAATAACTAGTTTTACTTGATTTTAAACTCTAAAACCCTATTTAAGCACTATAAACCTAACCTATTTTTATTATTTAAGTACTTGTTTTACTATGTTTTTGACATGCTCGTATTTTATTGGTACATATGTGATTATGTACGTGTTAGAATGCTCTCGATACTATTTTAAGGTGGTTTTAAATACCTCTACGATTTGGTTTTTGAAATAAGCTAAAAAGAGATTTTATCAATTTTGTGAGTAAGCATGAGAAAATGGAATACTATTGTTTTTACCCATTGTTTTTTATATGAAAATTTGAGCATTCATACTGTTTTTTGTTGTATATTGAGATGATGTTATAGGGATAAATCAATCGATCGATAGGATGTTAGTGCACTGTTTATTATGAAAATTCGTATACTTGTGTAAATTCCTTAGCGATGTATTAGAGTTATTACTTGAATTGTGATATATGTGTTGCATTGCATTCAAGCGTAGCTTATCCTAGAAACTAAGGTGGGAAACATGTTCGGAATTGATTTCATTCGTGTGCATGAGATAAACTCATACGTGGTATGAGTAACCCTTATATGTGGTATGACGATGGTTTAGTCCCATACGTGGCATGATTCGACATTTATGTCTTCATGCGTGTATTCGTTTATCCCAACGATTAGCAGTAAACTAATCGTACCACTAGTACCAACACGTGAACACGCAAGTGTTATATTTTATATTGATTTTAATTGCAAATTGAGTTTGCATGAGTTTGACTTGTTTTCAAACGTTTTATAAAGCCTTCCTAATGAAGCATGTAAGTCTTGAGTTTTGTGGATTTGTTCCACGTGATAAAACACTCGCTGGATTTTTATACTTAGTGGCGTTTTGTCCACGTGTGATTTGCTTTAAAAGCATGAACATATTTTCCTTCTAAGACCTTTTTAGTATATTATGAGCTGCATTGCAAGTTGTTCAAACTATTTTTATACATCCCTCACTAAGCAATTGCTTAACCATTCTCTTCTCCTTGCAATGTAGAGAAAAAGTGAGACTCTCGTCCGAAGAAATAAGGAGTGCCATATTTTATGCTTTGATACATATTAGTTGGAGTATGTTATCTTTCAATTGAACCTTAGGTACTAGAGAGCAATGGAGCTAGAGATCTTATGCTAGTTATGATTTGTTTTGTTGAGATCTTTGAATATGCTAGTGAATCCATGAGTTTCCGAGTTTAAGTTATAAACATGCTTATCTGATTTTTATGAGTTAATGAAGTACTTTGTTTGAATTTCACATGCTTGTATTGTTTCCTATGTTGATATATGTTGAATTTTAAGAGTATTCATGTATTGGTTGATTCTTGAATTAATTAGGATAAATTGCATCTAGAGATTTTGTTGTTACATGTGTTTAATGACCCTTTAGGTGAAATTATGCATATAGATTTTGTTGGGCACGTTTAGACTTAAAACCAGAATAATTTGTTGTTTCTGGGAAAAAGGTTTCGATACTCGTTCATAGGGTATCGATACCTAGGCAAAAACATAACGATTTTCTGGGAAATTAAGCCTGGGTATCGAAACCACATGAACTGGTTTTGAAATGGTAGTATAAAATTCATCAAGCGTATCGATACGTTGATTTTTGGTTTTGATACCGACCTTCACAGTTTCAAATGGTATCGGAACGGTCCTTCAGTCGTATCGAAACACGGGCTTGTCGCGCAAGTAATGTTCTAACTTATCGATAGTGTATCAAAACACTTAATACCTGTATCGATACCCCTTTGTCGTTTATCACAGTATCAATACCGGAGAAGGGTGTTTTGAAACCCCTATTAGGTAATATCGTTAAAGGCTGAAATATAATTCTGAAAGCTTACATTTAGTCACTAAACTTTGGGAACCAATTAGATGACTTGTAGATATTATTTTAAGCTGAAAATTTACATGCAAGCATGAAATATACTTAATTAAGGATCGGTAACTTTACATTCACTTTTAGATCCCAAATATCTGAAAAATTACAATTAGGTCCCTAAAACTTGTTTGATTAAATTAGGACTCGTTTCTCTTTAGTTTCCGCCACAAATGAACTCAGTCTTTACACGAACATGTAGGATCTAATTAATATATTTAAAAAATATCAGAAAAATTTAAGGGTTGTTTATCGAGGCGAGTCTCCGGATTAGCCTCGGTATTTCTCGTGTAACTCGTTCGATTTGGGTGGCGTCTAGACCGATCAAGGGGGTTAAAATGTCAATGTTGATAGTGTTTATTCTAGTGAAATTGCAACACTTGTACGTTTATTTTCATTTGTTTTTATCAATGATAATATTGCTTGGAGTAAAGCTCAATGTATGAAAGATTTCAGTGTCATGAATATTAAGTTGAAACTAGGTTGCCATACCTTTAGTCGGATCAACATGTGGTCTCAAGTTCAAGCATGATACTTGGTTGATGATGTATGCTTATTGGCTTAATTATGTTTGGTTGTTGTTACGCATGTTGTATGATCATTTTATGAGTTATTAGAATGCTTTTGAAACTGCTGTTAAGGCTAAATTACCAGTGATATCGAAACGAGTTGATATCGTTTCGAAACACGGGCTTGAACAAACATCTAAGGGCTTGAATCTGGGTAGGCATTTCGGAACCAAATCTCTGCGTTTCGATACGGGTATGCTTGTTCGGAAAGGCGTATCGAAATGAAAATAGAGTGTATCGGAACTGGTTTTGACAGTGTCAAAACGTTTCGAAACGAAGCCATGAACATTTTGATACACGAGCTTGCTACGCAGGCTACCGGGTGAGAATGAGTCGGGGTATCGATACACTTGTTAGGTGTTTCAAAACCCCTTTTCCTTAACAATGGTTTCTAAACGGGTAGGAGGAGTTCCGATACCCCTGTCTGTTATGGTAGTTAAAGGCTGAAATGCACGTTTAGATTCTTTACGTTTTAGTCCCTAAATTTTGTTATGGAAATTAACTGAGTTGTAGACATCATTTTCATTTGAAATTTGACATGCAAGCATGTAATGAACTTAATTAAATATTGGTAATACTAATTTAATATTTGGTTCCTGAATTTATAGAAATTTATAATTTGGTCATTTTTACGAATATAGTGCAAACGATGCTTGTTTCGTCTTCCGTTTCAAACGTTGGGCTCCTAGTTGAATGCATGTATATGTAGGACAATAAATCCTCTAGAAAAGATAAAAGAGAAAAATAGGGTTGTTTATCGGTGCAAATCTTCCTGGATTTGTATCGGTATTCCCCGTGTAATCTATTCGAGTCTGGTTTTATCTAGACCGGGTCGAAGGGATTACATTGTTAATAATAGTTCAAGTCAACAACATGTTGGGTTCAAAACAAGTTAGGTTAATTTACAAGTTAGGTTCAAAACATGTTGGGTAAAATCGGATCTCAGGTCGATTCAATTGGGTAATATCAATTATCTATCAGGTTAGTCACGGGTTGAGGTTCATTTCGAACGGTTGCAAGTCGGGTTTTGAGTCCACAATAACAAATCCAAATCGGGTTCAGATCATTCTCGATTGAATACAGGTCGAGTTCGATTACTATAATAACATGTCTAACTGTGGTTCAGATTAACAATATTCGACTATAGATCAATTTTGGATCATCGTATCCTCGAATCAAATCAAATTCTAACCTGAACAAGTCAAAATTTTGGAAGTATATACGACTTCATATATTTATGAAGTTATAAATTTGTTAATGCTAAAGCAAACGATCATCTCAATTAAATGACTTAAAAATTTCTGCAACAAATGGTGGTTATTTTAGAGTTAATAGTTTTATTTTAAAGTTTAATGAGGAAGTAATTGTGCCGAATAAAATTACTAAAACTGCTTTAAATTTCATTCCTAGAATTAGATAATTGTGCTAACGAGTCCCTCAAGGATTTTTCTCTACACCATAGACAAGATGTCATTTTACGTGAAGCAAATGCCACTCTAAATCTCATTGAATTGGATGGAATTTCTACTATTATAAATTTTATTTTTTGTTGCCAGAATTTTACAAGTCTATCGAGAATAAAGTCTGGAATTGGTTTTCAATCACTGTGCAGAAATAAGAAATAAGGGAGAAGAAGAATTCTTAGAAGAAGATAGGAAGGAAAAGATAGTTTTTATAACAATTGACATGTCCTGCTATAATATCATTTTTCTTTTATATAATTTGTAACACCCCAAATTTTGTTCCTAAATTAAAATCCAAATCCCTAATTCTGAAACCCTAGAAAAATTGGGGATTTTTCTGATTTAAACCTAATTCGAATTCAGTGGCTTTATTTCAATGTTTGAAAGCTTAAGGGTTCACCTGTGAATCCTGAAAAGTTCAGATACTTATGTTGTAATTACTCCATTTATTCTGATACCCGTTTTCTTTCCCATAGTTCTCGTTTCAGTTTTTAATGTTGGTCTTAAAATCACCATTTCAATTTTGTTTCTTATCCGAGATTTTGCAACCGAGTCTTATTGCTATTAACCTCTCTGCATTATTTTCGAATCAACCGAGATTCATTCTTGTTTAGTTTCGAACCAACATGTTTTGTGGCTTCCGATTCGATTTGTTGGGTGAGTTTGGTTAAGCAATCTTCATCCCTGATTCATTCTTATTTCAGATCCGGTTTAGTAGTTTTGTCATGGTGTATGTGGTTGTTCTAATCGAGTGTTTATGGTGAAGGTTTGTTGCTTGGGTTTAAATCGAGTAGAGAAGGTTATGATGTTTTGGTTTTATTTTGAGTTTGATTGAAGTAGGGATGTTTTAGAAGTGTTTTGAACCAATTTAGGGGAGACAGAGTCGAGATCTGGTGTTTGTTCAAAATCTGGGTTCTGGGTTTCCTGGGAATTTTCTGGAAAACCGAATTTTCCTGGAAAATCTAGGAACCGAACCGTCCGCCCGCCCGCCCGCCCGAACCAGCCAACCCGACCTGTGACTTGACAATCCGACCCGATCCGACCTGAACCGACCCGGGACCCGACCTACTGAAGTCATCGCTGACATCACTGTTGACGTCATCTGCTGACGTCACTACTAATCAGTGTTGACGTCAGCGTTGACCGATGCTAACGTTAGCGTTGTCCTTTTCGAACCAGTCTCAATTTATGTTTTTCGATGTCCTGAATTCAATGGCGCAGTCGGTTTTTCGAAATTTGAACCTAAAGTGTCGTTTTTAAGGCTTGTAAGTTTGAATGCTTATCTAGAAGTTATCTTTAGTGGTTTCTGAAAATAGTTTTTGTTGGTCAGGTGACGTGGAATCCGAACCCGAGCAGTTACCTCCTCCTCCTCCTGGATGACCTCTTATTCAGTAGTCATCGGGACATACTCGTGAGTTTCGGTTTACTCTGTTTCGTGTATTTATCGATTTAGTGGCATAGTAGTGTGTCTAATCTTCCGTTACTCGTAGGTTCTACACCTACTCATTCTATTGGTTGAACCGAGTCCAGTAGACATCAGTATCACCGTTGAGCAGCTTGCTTCAGGTGTGTCTCTCCCGACAACTTTGTTACTATTCTATGTTCAGATTCTGTTAAACTTTGTATGATCATGCATCATTCTGAAATTTGCTAAAATATCTTGTCATGTTTTACTCTGAGTTTATAATTATATTTCTAATTTTGAAATTATCATGCATGCCTCCTGTTAGAATTTAGTCACGCATTTGATTCTGTATCTGTTCATTATATTGCATCTGGTTGGATTATATGTACGGGGTAGTTCAGTGATTTTTATCACTTCTGATCAGTGGCTCCACCTACGGGTCGAGTATCCACTTCTGTTTAGTGGCTCCACCTACGGGTCGAGTATCCACTTCTGTTCAGTGGCTCCACCTACGGGTCGAGTTTCCACTTTTGTTGGTGTGACGGAGTTAGAGTGGTTCAGGGGAACCTACTCTTCTGTTGGTGTTCGACTCTTCTGTTGGGTGCATAACATGTATACACTACATCATCTGCATTATTTTGTTATGTAATCCTGTTTATCTGCTCTAGAGACACACTAGGCTCCCTAGCTTACACCCTTTTAGTTTCTGTTCCAGATTCTCAAACCTAGGCTATGTACGGTACTTGGAGGAGCCTGACTCAGATTTTTATCGTATGTTTTACAGTTTCAGTTTCCGGATTATTTAATTGTATTTGGATATTATTTTCTGTATAATAGACTTGGGACTTTATTTCGGATTTTAGATTAATTTTATGTTATTAAATGTTAGGGTTGAACTCAGTTTAAATAAATGTTATGTTTTTCAGTGTCTTTAAATTATTAAATAATTAATAATTTATCAAAAATTTTAATATTATTTTATTTAAACCTAACTTTTAAACGAAGTTTTCGTAATGTGAACCCTAACTTCTAATCTAAGAAATTAGGTTGAATTTAGGGGTTACATTTAATGGTATCAGAGCCAGGTTTAACCCTCGGACTGTGAGGTCCAAAAATGATTTTTGATCTAAAAATAATTTTTTCAATCTTATTTAAAAATTTGGATTCTCGCTTTGACTCGTTTTTGAAATTTTCTGAAGCATTTTGAATAATACTCCAAGTACCGATTCTAATATAGGATTCTATCTATATTCTGTAGATATTCTACTATGCCAACTCGTAGGAGTACACATTTAACGATCGGGAGAGGTCGTGGCCGAGGCCATGGTCGAGGTCGTTCTGCTGGATTTGCTAGTAATGTTCCGCCTCTTGTGGACCCACCGCAGGATCAAATTTTGGCTTAAGAGATAGAAGGGAAGGATCTACATGAGGTTCAGGCCGAGGCTCAGCAAGCCGAGGTTAATCAACCGGTCCAGAGTGAGGGACCGTATGTTTCTGGAGATAGTGAGATTGTCGCATTGGATTCTGTGACCATGCAGAGAGAGCTGCTCCGTTATCTTTGGCAGAATGAGGGTGCTAGAAAACCCATTTCTACAAAGTTTCTGGCTGATGGGATGACTATGTTCGATGGTAAGACCGGTACAGACCCAACTGATACAGAATACTGGCTGAAGAAGCTTCAGCGTCTGTTTATTGAGATAGATTATCCTTCAGATAGGAAACTGAGGGCGGCTATATCGTTGCTTCAGGGTGAAGCCCTGAACTGGTGGGAGTCTAAAGAGAGAGTGACTGCTTCAGATAAGATTACTTGGGAGATTTTCAGACAGGATTTTGAGGACCGGTATGTGGGTCCCGAGTATTTGGCTAATTGTCGGGATGACTTCATGAACCTTCAACAGAACGATATGTCAGTGAACGACTACGAGATTGAGTTTCTTCACCTACTTCAGTATGTTCATAGGCTTGTTACGACAAAAAACCAAAAGTGTGACCATTTTCTGAAAGGACTCCGGGTACCAATAAAGATTGATGTAGCCACCCACCATGATACCGAGTACAAGATGATCACTCGGCATGCCAGGACAGCCAAGCATAATGAGAGTTTGAGGGTTCAGCTGGAATCCTAAGTCCAAGATAGAGGTAGACGTTAGCCTACAACACCTGTACAACACAATCAGAGTTTTTAGTCCCGGAAGAGGGGATGTGATGAGTTTGAGCCACAGAGTTCTGCATGGGCTAGACCAGCAGCGTCAGTTATTCCTGCTGCTAGTGGAGCTAGATCCACTAGTACTCGTGCCTTGCCTCAGTGTTCGTTTTGTAAAAAGTGGCATTCAGGAGAGTGTCGGATGAGGAGTGGGGCTTGCTTTTATTGTGGTTTATTTGATCATCGTCTTAGGGACTGTACAGTGTCTCCGCAGTCAGGTTATGCTCCGGGGCAATCTCAGGCATCAGTTCAGACCCCTATAATGGGAAGAGGTTAGGGTAGACCTGTTGCATCTGGTAACGATAGTAGGGGCAGACCTAGTTAGTTTAGAGGATTAGCCCGATCAGGGGGATCTCAGCCTGGGTTAGTTTATGCTAAGAGGAGACATGAGGACCGAGTTGATCCAGACATCATTGCTGGTACTTTTTATGTTCATGCTATTTCTCTTTTTGCACTGCTTGATAATGGGTCTACTCATTCATATGTATCTAACTCTGTATCTGATTATTTGGAGATTCCTTTAGAGGATACCATTAGCTCTGTCTCAGTCTATGTTCCTATAGGTAACCCTGTAGAGGTTACCAAAGTTTATAAAGATTGTCCTCTTGAGTTCCAAGGGGAAATCTTTCCTGCTAATTTGATGGAATTACCGTTTGGAGAGTTTGATTTGATTCTGGGGATGGATTGGCTGTCAGCTCATCGTGTTACTCTAGATTGTGAGCGTAAAAGGGCCACGCTGAGGACTTCTGATGACCGTGAGATAACTCTTATCGGTGAGCGTAAAGGGTATTTGTCTAACATTATTTCTGCTCTGAAAGCGGAAAAGATGATCAGGAAAGGATCTATGGCATATCTTGCTTATATCCTTGATCCAAGACTATCTGATTCTTGGATGGAGAAAATCCGCGTTGTGTGTGAGTTTTCGGATGTTTTTCCAGAAGAGTTACTGGGAGTACCCCCTAAGCGGGAGGAGGTGGAGTTCGATATTGAGTTGTATCCGGGGACTATTCTAGTGTCTATGGCACCATATCGGATGGCTTCGAAGGAGCTCAAAGTTCAGTTACAGAAACTCCTGAATAGGGGTTTCATTCGACCCAGTGTTTCTCCATGGGGAGCCCCTGTCCTATTTATCAAAAAGAAAGATGGGTCGTTACGTCTGTGCATAGACTATCGGAAGTTGAACAAGTTGACCATTAAGAACAATACCCTCTCCCCCGTATCGATGATTTGTTTGACCAGTTCCGAGGAGCTTTTGTGTTTTCTAAGATAGACCTGAGATCTGGTTATTACCAACTCAAGGTTAAGGATTCTGATGTTTTCAAAACAGCTTTCCGGACTCGATATGGTCACTACGAGTTTCTGGTAATGCCTTTCGGTCCTATGAATGCCCCTGTAGCATTCATGAATATGATGAATAGGGTGTTTCGACCCTATCTGGATCAGTTTGTGGTGTTTTTTATCGACGATATTTTGGTCTATTCCAAATTTAAGGATAAGCATGAGCAGCATCTCCATATTGTTTTACAGACTCTAAGAGAGAAACAACTCTATGCTAAGTTCAGCAAATGTGAGTTCTGGCTTTCTGAGGTTATGTTTCTAGGTCATGTTGTATCAGCTAAGGGTATCCAGGTTGACCCGATGAAAATTGAGGCTATTATGGAATGTAAACAACCTAAGAATGTGGCGGAGATTCGTAGTTTTCTGAGACTGGCTTGTTATTACCGGAGATTTGTGAAAGGCTTTTCCTCTATTGCCGCCTCGTTGACCAAACTTCTAAGCAAAGATGTCCCTTTTTCCTGGTCTGAGGCTCAGCAGGAAAGTTTTGAGAAACTTAAATCAGTTCTGACACAGCTAGAGTCGGGGAAACCCTATACAGTTTACAATGATGCCTCATACACCGGTTTGGGATGTGTTTTGATTCAAGATAGAAGGTTAGTGGCTTATGCGTCTCGGTAGTTGAAACCGTATGAGTGTAACTACCCTACCCACGATCTGGAGTTAGCAGCCGTGATCTTTGCTATGAAAATCTGGAGACACTATCTCTATGGAGAGAAGTGTTACATTTTCACTGATCATAAGAGTCTGAAGTACCTTCTCACTCAAAAGGAGCTTAATCTGAGACAGCGATGTTGGTTGGAACTTCTGAAGGATTATGACTGTGAGATCGATTATCATCCCGGTAAGGCTAATGTCGTTGCGGATGCTCTAAGTCGCAATGCCATTTCTGATTTGAGAGCTCTGTTTGCTCGTATAAGTTTGTTCGAGGATGGTAGTTTGATGGCAGAACTCTGTGTTGTTCCTACTCTGATATCAGATATTCGGGCTGAGCAACCCAATGATCCTTTCTTGGCCCATCGTATTGTAGAGGTCAATGAAGGAACATCTCAGGATTTCTCTATTGATCAGGATGAAGTTTTATGTTTTCGGGGTTGGTATTGTGTTCCAAGGAATTCTGATCTAAAAAAAGTTATTCTTTGGGAAGCTCATGAAAGCCCGTATTGTATGCACCCAGGTGGTGATAAGATGTATAAAAATCTTCAGGAAAAGTACTGGTGGAAAGGTCTCAAGCGAGACGTCGTCAATTTTGTTTCTAAGTGCTTAACTTGCCAGAAAGTTAAAGCAGAGCATCAGCGTCCATCTGGGCTTCTTCAGCATATCAAAATTCCTCAGTGGAAATGGGAGCGTGTGACTATGGACTTTGTCAGTGGTTTACCTTTGAATCCATCAAATAAAGATTTTGTTTGGGTCATTGTTGATCGGTTGACCAAGTCTGTGCACTTTATTCCAGTCAGAACTACTTTCCTCTGAGTAAGCTAGCTCGGTTTTACATCTCTGAGATTGTTCGATTGCATGGGGTACCTCTGTCTATTATTTCTGATTGGGATCCGAGGTTTACATCTAAGTTCTGGGGTTCTCTGCATTCTGCTCTGGGTACTCGGTTGAATTTTAGCACTACTTATCACCCTCAGATCGATGGTCAGTCTGAGTGAGTGATTCAGATCCTTGAGGATATGTTGAGAGGTTGTATTCTAGACTTTAGAGGTAGTTGGGAGGATTTCTTGCCGCTCGCAGAGTTCGCTTGTAATAGCAATTATCAAGCCAGTATTAAGATGGCACCTTATGAGGTTCTGTATGGGCGTAAGTGTTGCACCCCTATTGGTTGGACTGAGCTTAATGAGCATCGTTTATTGGGTCCAGATCTTGTTCATGAGGCTGAGCAGACTGTCAGGTTGATTTAGGATCGGCTTAAGGCTGCTTTTGAAAGACAGAAATCTTACGCTGATTTAAGACGTAAGGATCTCGAGTTTGAGGTTGGTGATGAGGTTTTTCTGAAAGTATCTCCGTGGAGAAAGGTACTATGTTTTGGCCGTAAGGGAAAACTCAGTCCCCGATATATTGGACCTTATCGGATTATCAGACGAGTTGGACCTGTGGCTTATCAGCTTGAGTTACCACCAGAGCTTAAGCGTATCCATGATGTTTTTCATGTTTCTGTACTGATACGCTATCGAGCTGATCCGTCTCATGTTCTGTCAGTTGAGGAGTTTGAGATCCGACCAGATCTGTGTTTTGAGGAGGAACCCGTTGAGATCATTGCTCAAGACCAGAAGGTTCTTCGGAGGAAAACATTAAGATGGTTAAGGTTCTCTGGCGTAATCGAGGTTATGATGAGGCTACGTGGGAGCCCAAATTTGTTATCAAAGCTCAGTATCCGCGTCTCTTTGATCCAGGTAAATTTCGAGGACAAAATTTCTGTAAGGGGGGAGAAATGTAACACCCCAAATTTTGTTCCTAAATTAAAATCCAAATCCCTAATTCTGAAACCCTAGAAAAATTGGGGATTTTTCTAATTTAAACCTAATTCGAATTTAGTGGCTTTATTTAAATGTTTGAAAGCTTAAGGGTTCACCTGTGAATCCTGAAAAGTTTAGACCCTCATGTTGTAATTACTCAATTTATTCTGATACCCGTTTTCTTTCCCATAATTCTCGTGTCAGATTTTAATGTTGGTCTTAAAATCACCATTTCAATTTCGTTTCTTATCCGAGATTTTTCAACCGAGTCTTACTCCTATTGACCTCTCTGCATTATTTTTGAATCAATCGAGATTCATTCTTGTTCAGTTTCGAACCAACTTCTTTTGTGGCTTCCGATTCGATTTGTTGGGTGACTTTGGGTAAGCAATCTTCATCCCTATTTCATTCTTATTTCATATTCGGTTTAGTAGTTTTGTCATGGTGTATGTGGTTGTTCCAGTCGAATGTTTATGGTGAAGGTTTGTTGCTTGGGTTTAAATCGGGTAGAAAAGGTTATGATGTTTTGGTTTTATTTTGAGTTTGATTCGAAGTAGAGGTGTTTTAGAAGTGTTTCGAACCAAGTTTGGGGAAAGAGAGTCGAGATCTGGTGTTTGTTCAAAATCTGGGTTCTGGGTTTCTTGGGAATTTTCTGGAAATTCCCCGAACCAGCCAACCCGACCCGTGACCCGACAACCCGATCCTAGCCAACCGTGACCCGACCCGACTCGTGACCCAACCCATTGACGTCATTGCTGATGTCATCGTTGACGTCACTGCTGACATCATCTACTGACGTCACTGCTGACGTCAACATTGACCAGTGCTGATGTCAGTGTTGACCGATGCTGACTTTAGCGTTGACTTTTTTGACCCGGTCCCACTTTATGTTTTTCGACGTCCTGAGTTCAATGGCTTAGTCCTTTTTTTGAAATTTGAACACGAAGTGTCGTTTTTAAGTCTTTTAAGTTCGAATGCTTATTTAGAAGTTATCTTTAGTGGTTTCTGAAAATAGTTTTGTTGGTCCAGGTGACGTGGAATCCGACCCTGAGCAGTTACCTCCTCCTCCTCTTGGACGACCTCCTGTTCAGCAGTCATCGGGATACGCTCGTGAGTTTCAGTTTACTCTATTTCGTGTATTTATCGATTTAGTAGCATAGTAGTGTGTCTAATCTTCTGTTACTCGTAGGTTCTACACCAGCTCATTCTAGTGGTAGAGCCGAGTCCAGTAGATGTTAGTATCGACGTTGAGCAGCTTGCTTTAGGTGTGTCTCTCCCGACAACTTTGTTACTATTCTGTGTTCAGATTCTGTTAAACTTTGTATGATCATGCATCATTCTGAAATTTGCTAAAATATCTTGTCATGTTTTACTCTGAGTTTATAATTATATTTCTGATTTTGAAATTATCATGCATACCTCCTGTTAGAAGTTAGGCATGCATTTGATTCTGTATTTGTTCATTACATTGCATCTGGTTGGATTATATGTACGGGGTAGTTCAGTGATTTTTATCACTTCTGATCAGTGGCTCCACCTACGGGTCGAGTATCCACTTCTATTCAGTGGCTCCACCTACGGGTCGAGTATCCACTTCTGTTCAGTGGCTCCACCTACGGGTCGAGTTTCCACTTCTGTTGGTGTGACGGAGTTAGAGTGGTTCAGGAGAACCTACTCTTCTGTTGGTGTTTGGAGTTGGGTACATAACACGCATACACTACATCATCTGCATTATTCTGTTCTGTAATCCTTTTTATATGCTCTAGAGACACACTAGGCTCCCTAGCTTACACCCTTTCAGTTTCTGTTCTAGATTCTCAGACCTAGGCTACGTACGGTACTTGGAGGGTCCTGACTGAGATTTTTATCGTATGTTTTACATTTTCAGTTTCTAGATTATTTAATTATATTTGGATATTATTTTCTGTATAATGAACTTGGGACTTTATTTCAAATTTCAGATTATTTTTATGTTATTAAATGTAAGGGTTGAACTCAGTTTAAATAAATGTTATGTTTTTCAGTGTCTTTAAATTATTAAATAATTAATAATTAATCAAAAATTTTAAATATTATTTTATTGAAACCTAACTTGTAAACGAAGTTTTCGTAATGTGAACCCTAACTTATAATCTAAGAAATTAGGTTGAATTTAGGGGTTACATAATCTATCAATTACACTAAAGACAAAGAAACATGCCACATAGGTTGTTAGCTCTCTCATCCTAAACTGTCTTCCTGAAATCTCTACTAAATTATGTTGTTGATTGTGCATTGGAACGGATTGAACTTGGCATTACTGACTTGGCCATCTATACGGTTGGTCCCTGGTCCACATTCATAACAATACCCACACCTAAGGAAAGAACCTTGTCCTCAAGGTTCGAGATAGTAATTTCTCTTTGAAGCTCCTTCATATGTAAACGAATAGCTAATTCCTTACCCAATTCAATAATTTTTCCATTCCCAGCAACAATGAATTTTTGATGATCTTTGAGAAGGGAAAGCTTGCAATGTCTAATTATATTGAGAAGGCAGACTCATAACGAGGAAAATATTTCATCTATATGTATCTTTGTCAATCCTTGAAAATGTACTAATGGAAAGAGTGTAGACATCAAACTAGCCTTAAAATACATATATTTCACAATCAATGCATGCATGGCTTCAAATACTTGATAATGTCGACTAAGAGCGATGAAGAGTAGAAATTTTTGTTTCCAAAATTGGTTTTTTAGAAGGTTATCCGTAGCCATGTGAGTAAATTATTTTTAGGATACCGAGATAAATACCATTTTTAGAAAAACACAACACACCAAGAGAGTTTCACAAGAAATAACTGCAGCAAGTAGATTATTCTTTGTTCATCAACTTGTACAAGTAAACAAGCATCAATCTTCACTATTGATCTATGGGCAGAGAACATTTACTCTGATAGAATCTTTCCTATATCCTTTCTTAGTGTCAAGTCATGTAACGATACATTTTCCGAAGAAGTGAATGCAATCGTCTTCTACCAAATGAGAATAATTGTCAGTAAGCCATTTATACACAACCATATTGATCTTAGCATCAACATCCTCCCAAGGTGGCATATCAATATCAATTTTAGCCTTATCCGCATCCTTACCAATTCAAAGACCAAGTTTTAGCATCATGTAAATTCTATTACCGAAGGTTAATAGGGTTATCCAAGCTAAAACTAAAGGTAAGGACAACAATCTTAAAGAAGAGAAGAACAAAGTCCTTGAATTTTTTTTTCATTCTTGTCTAAATCAAATATCTTTCTCAGCTCCTGCACGATGGGGTTTTCGGGATTGATCTCTATCGTCTTCTTGTCGGACATGTAACCAACCATGATGTTGTGCCTCAAAGCTTGTGCCTTCATGATTCTCTCTATATTGGCAGTCCATCCATATTCACTAGTAACAAAACAACAAGGAGAATCAACCACACGATAAAAAAAATACAACCTTCTAAACTTTTTCCCAAACGACATCCTTTATAACCTTATAGAGACTCTCAAATTTTTTCCTCACAGCTTCTTTCTTTTGCTTCTTGTCCCCATTCTTATCGAGTTTTAAACCTTCATTGGTACCATATACAAGCTTCTTTCCCTCAAACTCTCTCACCTGTACTATGGCATACTCATCAATAGCATTGATCGTATAAAAGATCTTATAACCCTTCTTAAAGAAATTAATGGTTGTCATTGATAAGTTCACATCTAATTGAATTTAAAATATGATATCTGTGCTTATGATATTTTCTCTCGGATCAAAAAGAAAATTATAATTAGTCTCTTGTACAAACCATAAACCTTTTGACTTGGTAAATATCTCATTGAAGTGACTTAAAGACTTTGAAACTCGACATTTAACATTACGTCTTCTTCGCTCATCTCATCAGTTGACCAAAAATGGTATTTAACCATTGTCGAACTTGCGTTCATCTCCCCTTTCCATTGATGTTTAATCCTATCCAATTTGAACCCAAACACATATTTGAAAAACTTTACATTGGCTATGTTTAAAGAAGTCATCCCTGAAACTTCCAACGCCGTTTTAGCTCCCTCAAATTCTTGTAACATGTGAGCCAAAACAAAATATCCAGGTGCATCAGTAAACATAACTATACCTTCTTTTCTTTGAGCATTAACCCCATAAATATGTTAAAGGTGCAAAAAATTTGTAAAACTTTATACCTTGGTTGTGGGTAATGTTAGAGCCATTTCCTCAAAACGATCTTGAATTGTTGTTTTACCATCACGAAAAGTATCTTTGGTACTATCAAAAATAGGTTGATCAACGATTTTCATTTTGTTGGTGTTTTTGGTATTTTATTCATGTGTAACTAGATCTTCACGTGATCCACTGATCCCCAAATGTGCTTAAATAGTAGCAATTTGACGGGCCATTTACTGCAACGTCTTCTCAGTTCTTGCATTCCAACGTTTATGAGCCTTGACGTAAGCTTTTAATTGAGTGGTAGTATCTTGGAGGGACTTGATTGACTCCGAGTGAGTAACCATACTGAATTCTCTCGATGAAAGCACCAATGTCAAGAACAAAGCCTAGAATTGGTTCTCAATTACTGTACAAAAATAAAAAATAAAGGAGAAAAAGAATTCTTAGAAGAAGATAGGAAGGAAAAGATAGTTTTAATAAGATTATATTTACAAATTAACTGGAGATACTTTTCTTGTTTTACTTTCTTGTTTTTAGGCTTATATATAGCCTTGTAATTAAACTTATTTAATAATAATAAGTATAATAATAATAATAATAATAATTCTTTTTTCCTAAATACCCAAAATCCTCTTTTCTAAACTATCGTGAATTCCTTGATTGTCAACATGGTATCAGACGATTTTTCCGCTTCTCGCCTCGCCGGAGATCGCGGTTCTCTCAGGTTCAATGATCCTTCCAGTGAGTGGTACATTCACCCCAATGAAAATCTGGCGTTGGTTCTCACATCCTCGTTGCTTGATGGAAGCAACTATCACAGTTGGGCACGTTCGATGCGCATGTCCCTTATATCCAAGAACAAGTTCTGCTTTGTCGATGGGTCGATTAAAGAACCCGGGAGATAGGAACTTCATTATCATGTTTGTGTAAAGTGCAAAAACCTCATCTTATCTTGGTTACAGAGAGCTTTGAACCAAGAAATTGCGTAGCGTGTTCTTTGGATCGATACGGCCTACGATTTGTGGCAAGTTTTATTTGATCGCTTCAATCAGGGAGATATGGTGCGTGTTTCTGATCTTCTTCAAGAGTTCTACTCCTTACAGCAAGGTAATTCTTCTGTCACAGCGTATCATACATAGTTAAAGATTCTTTGGGATGAAATTTCTAATCTCAGACCCTTTCCGCTTGTGATTGTTTTGCTGCTACTTATCGGAAGCAAGATTTTTGTTTTCTTACAGGTCTGAATGAAAGTTTTGTTGCGTGTTTTGAGTGCTTCGCAAATACATGCAAGTGTACACGTTTCAAGTTATAGTATAGAAAGTTATCATCTCCACAGGGATTGATGCTTCTTTCGGAATCTAATTTCTTGCACTGAAAATAAAGAAACAATCTTTTAGAGAATTGATTTTTAATGAAATTAAATAACAAAATAAACAAGTAAAATAAATTGGAATAATCAATGAGATGGATTAGGCTGGGTTATCCTAAATTATGGAATGACGGTTGAGTGAATTCTTCCTCGTAAGTGGGTGCTCGCACCACTCAATTGTTCCGACAATTGGGCTTAGTCAAATTGCCTAGTCAGTTCATCTGAATGCTTGGGCAATTGCAACTAAGGGAATTGCTCGGGAAAGTTGAGCAACTATCCTCAAGGTTCGGCAAAGCGTTCTTCAATGGTCCCCGTTATCCCTAACATGAGACGTTGTTAAGTGCACAACTTTTGACGATACATCCCTGCGTAAATCAAAAGTGAACAACAACTTTCTTGCGCTTCTTTTAGCCGTTGAAATCCTACACTTATCCCTAAGTCGGATTAGTTCTCTTGCACTTAGATCGAACCATACCTATTCGTTTCGTGAATCCAATTCTCCCGAATCTGGATAAATGAATCATTTATCGAGGTCCTTTCCCAATTCTCTCGCAAACCAAATTAACACCAAGAATAGGCAAACCTTAATTAAGAACACACCACAAACTTAAATAGAATTTAAACTAGATCAATCCATAAAAAAGAATAACCCAAGCCAACTTTAAATTAGTTCTTGGCTGGGCAATAATATCCAACAAATAATCCTCTCATCACTCGAATAAAAAAAGAGAAAATAAAGATGAAAAAGACGATAGCTCCTTGCTCTCAATTGCTCTATCCAGCCTCCCTTTCTTTTAACGTCAGGATTTATCTTTTTATAGGATCTTTCTAGGTCAAATTATGTGATAAGAATTTGATTAGGAAATAAATATTAAAGAGATAATTATCCCTTTAGAGAATTCAAATTTAAATATTTATTTCTCATATCAAACCCAATCTCCTAAAATCTTTCCATGTCTTTTGAAATCAACTTTATCTCCTTGTGATTTAAATTGGCATCAAATCCTTACAAATAAGGAAACACACACCACAATATCTTTTTCCATAAAATTAACCAAAATATAAATTAAATACACAAACTAAGGGAATTATGTAAATATGTATGTATGATTAATAATGCAACTAATATTATGCTTAATTCTAACATTAATAAGAGTAAAAAGGTAATAAAAATAGTACTTTTGGACACTCATCAAGTTTCTTTGTGCCTAAGTTTCAGTTGTTGATGATGAAACTGATTCCTTCGATTAATGAAGTATTTTTTGTCATTATACAACATGAGCGTACAATTGTTTCTCTTACCGAGTCCAATATCTTATTAGCAGATAGGTTTCCAGTTAGAAATACTGACTTATCTGTTAAGCAAGAAAGTAAATTCTTGGCTCATCGAAAGTATGCTCCTAACTCTAACAGACCTCTATGCATATTTTTTGGTTTGTATGGTCATACAGTTGAAAATGTTATAAGAAATATGGGTTCCCACCTGGGTATAAGAATAAGAACCAGGTAAATAGGGATAATCGGTTTGTTAATGATAATGGTGAAAGTTCCTTTGTTATGTTCACCAAGGACCAATAGGAGAGTCTTCTTCGCATGCTTCAAGAAAGGAATGTATCTACCCAGTCTGTCACTCCTAATTCTGTTACTGATTCCAAGATCAATGCTTTGATTTCTGTCTTTGATGTACCTCAACCAAAAATTTAGGTATGAGTTCTAATTGTTCTGGTTTAAATCAGTCTAATGTGTCTTGAATATTAGACTCTGGTGCAACAAATCATGTAAGTAATTCTTTATCTTATTTTAGTTCTTACTATTCGGTTCAAAATAAATTTGTTAAACTGTCAAATAATGCATTAGTTCAAGTGACACACATAGGGATAGTTAACATTAGTCACCTTTTAATCTTGCATAATGTTTTTTATATTCCAAAATTTTCTTTTAATCTTGTTTCTGTTTCTCAATTAACTACTAACAATTCTATTTTTCTGTTTTTTTCTTCTAATGTTTGTGCTATTCAGGACATGATGACATGGAAGATGATTGGTTCAACTAGATTTTTCAATGGATTATATTACCTAGACGTTTCTTCCTTAATGTCAAAGAGGTTTTACCAACTATTTGTATTTTCGACTCTAAATCTGTTACTCTTTGGCATGATAGATTAGGTCATCCTTCTCATCAAAGGATGAAATTTTTTCTCAAATGATAGAGATATTCCTTCTAATTCTTGCTTTGATTTTGAAGTTTGTCATGTTGCTAAACAGAAATGATTGTCTTTTTCTATTAGCTTTTCTATTTCTGATTCTCTCTTTGATTTGGTTCATATTGATGCGCAAGGTCCTTTTCTTATTAAGAGTCTCTGTGAAGAGTCTTATTTCATGACTATAGTTGATGATAAAAGTAGATTTGTTTGGGTTTTCCCATTAAAGTTAAGTCTAAAGTAAGACAAATACTTATACAAATTTTTAATTTGATAGAAACTCAGTTTTGTAAGAAAATAAAATGTGTTCGATCTGACAATGCTGCAGAATTTAATATGTTAGATTTTTTTAGAAATAAATGCATTGTTCACCAACGTTCTTGTAATTATACTCTACAAAAAAATAGTATAGTCGAAAGAAAACATCAACATTTACATAGTGTAGCCAGAACTTTAAGGATAAAAGCAAGTCTTCTTTTAACTTTTTGGATAGATCGTGTGTTACTGCTTTTATAATAAACATTACTCCCACTCCTGTTTTATAAAATAAGACTCCTTTTCAAATCTTGTTTAATAAAGAGCCTAATTTTGCCAATTTAATGGTTTTTTGATTGTCTTGCTTATGCATAAGTTCTTTCAAAACCTGCAACTAAAATGCATCCTAGAGCTTCTAAGTGTGTTTTTCTTGGTTTTCCTCAAAATGTTAAAGGATACAAATTATTTGATATTAACACTAAGACTGTTTTTGTATCAAGGGATGTAAGTTTTTTCAAAACATTATTTTCTTTTCAAGTTTTTCAATCTTCTACTAAGAGAATTGTTCTTCCAACTCATGACAATGTTTTAGATGATTCCTTGCAATGTTATGTTGATCTTCCTGGTGTTTCTAACATTGTGGATTCTAAATCCACAACCAAATGCAGAATCTCAAAATTCTGATACAAAATTAGTACATTTGGTTTCTCAATAAGTGCAGGTGACGCTCAGCAACAAGATGGCTGATCGCAATGCAGTGCAGACATCTAAGCCTCCTAGACCAGCAAGAACTGTTCTGTTACCTAAAAAATTCAGAGACTACCAAGTTTCTTTAGCAGGTTGTAAGTCTAAATCCTCTCCTCGTAATATTGCTAATGTATTATCGTATAATACATTATCTTTCAACTATTTTACCTATGTTAATAATGTTACTATCTTGTCTGAACCTAAAATATATAGGCAAACTATCAAATATGATTGCCGGAAAAAGTGTCATGGATAAAGGAATTAGAGCTTTAAAAGCTAATAACACGTGGGAATTAGTGCCTTTACCTCTTGGAAAACAGGCCATTGGTTGTAAGTGGGTCTATAGGACCAAATTAAAATTAAATGACACTCTTGAAAGGTATAAAGCAAGACTAGTAGCAAAATGTTATACTCAACAACTTGGGGTAGATTTTTTAGATACTTTTAGTCTTGTTGAGAAAATAACAACCATTAAAACTCTTTTAGCTGTTGCTGCATCACAAAACTGAAAACTTCATCAATTAGACATCAATAATGCTTTCTTACATGGTTTTTTAGATGAGGAAGTGTACATGGAACCTCCTCCTAGATTTTCTACCCCACATCTGGCTTAGTTTGTAAACTAAAGAAGAGTTTATATGGTCTTAAGCAAGGTAGTAGGCAGTGGAATGAAAGACTAACTTTTGCCCTTATAGATCAAGGTTTTAAAGAAGCATCTACTGATAAATCCCTTTTTGTTAGAGGTTCTGGTGACACTTTCGTTGCTCTTCTTGTGTATGTAAATGACATCATTTTGTCAAGTCCCAATCTTAATGAGATGTCTGTCATTAATTATTTTTTACATGATGTCTTTAAGATAAAAAACTTAGGCGAACTAAAGTATTTTTTAGGTCTTGAAATTTCAAGGTCCAGAAAAGGTATTAATCTCTGTTAGAGAAAATATACATTAAATTTATTGCAAGACACAGATTTTTTAAGTTCCAAACCTTTAGCTACTCAAATTCTTCATAAATCTATATTGTCTAAGGATGATGGTACACCTTTAGAAGATATCACATTATATAGAGGACTTATTGAAAAATTATTATATCTTACTAATATACATATGGCTGCTGCTCACAGAATACTTCGATATCTTAAAGAATCTCCTAGTCAAGGGTTTTTCTTTACTGCTAACAATGAAATGAAACTCAATGCTTTTTTAGATTCTGACTGGACTACTTTTCCTGATTCAAGAAAATCTGTTACTGGTGTTTGTGTATTTCTTGGTACAACTTTGATCTCTTGACAATCTAAGAAGCAACAAACTATATCACGTTCTTCTAGTGAAGCAGAATATAGAGCCTTAGCTTCTGTTTCTTGTGAAATACAATGACTAAGCTACCTTCTCTCTGACTTTCATATTAATCTTTCTTTCCCTGCAAATCTGTATTGTGATAATCTTTCCGCTATTAAAATTGCAGAAAATCTTGTTCAACATGAAGGACTAAACACATCGAGATTGATTGTCATTTAATACGCGAGAAGATATATCAAGGATTGATAACATTGCTACCGGTTTCTACTCATCATCAATTAACAAATTGTTTCACTAAAGCTTTGCAACCTGCATTATTTTCCACTGTTGTCTCTAAGTTGGGCATTCACATTGTGTACGCTCTAACTTGAGGGGATCTAATAAGATTACATTTACAAATTAACTGTAAATACTTTTCTTGTTTTACTTTTTTGTTTTTAGGCTTATCTATAGCCTTGTAATTAAATTTATTTAATAATAATAAGTATAATAATTCTTTTTCCCTAAAAACCTAAAATCCTATTTTCCAAACTATCGTGAAATCCCTGATTGTCAACAAGTTTTTATAACTATTGACATGTTCTGCTACAATACCATTCTTCTCTTATATAATTTATCGATTACACTAAAGACAAAGCCTCTTAAGATTGTTAGCTCTTTCATTCCAAACTGCCTTCCTAAAATCTCTACTAAATTAGGTTGTTGATTTTGCTTTGGAACGGATTGAACTTGACATTGTTGACTTGGCCATTTATACGGTTACTCCCTTGGTCCATATTCATAACATTGTCACTTTTTGGTCATTTGCGACAATGATGAACTGCATGTGTTGTTGTCTCTCTTTGGTCTCTTTGGTGGGCTCCAAATGAAGTAATTTTTAACCATAAGTGTTTATTAATGGAGGACATATTCTTTTTAACCAAACTTCGATCCCTATTTTGGGTGAAGACATCCAAGGAAATAATCCTTATTAGTGAATCGAAATGATAGAACTTCCCTTGATCTTGTGTGTTGCCATCATTAGTTAAGGTTGTTTGAAGATGAGAGATTATATTACAGGTTCGGATCGTTTTATTATTTATGATCCCTAATTAATTATAAAGATTTTAAAGGAAACTCATAATTATAAGTCTTAATTTTTATATGAATTTACCCTTGTAATAAATTTTATACATTCATCGAGAAAAAAATAATAAATGAATTAGAAAATTAATTTAGTTGAAGAACCAATCCAGTTTAATATTGTTTTTCCTTGTTTGATGAGAGAAAATACAAGGCATTCAAGCTTAAGTTAAGCTCTGGTCTGGCCAATGCATTTTCTTCATAAAAAAAACATAGGCTTTGGGTGTTTGTCTTCCGCTTAATACCTTTCATGTTATAAGTTGATAATTAAAGAATAAAAATGATTTGTATCTTTGTTTATTCTTCATGCTAAAAAATAATTTTAGAATTTATAATTAAAATTTAGATTTGAGTTTAAAAAATTAAGATTAAAATATTTTTAAGGGTTTGATGTTGACAAACATTGTAATTATCAAATAAATAATTTTTATTGAACTAAGGAAACTAACAGTTTTGTTTCATGATTTGAGTGATCTAAAAAAATATAAAAAATAAAAAAATGGTTTAGAAATATTTGAGTGAAAATAAATAAAAATTAAATAAAAACAATAAATTAAAGTAAAAAAATTAATTCAAATAATAATAACCTATGATTTTGTGGCAAAATTGGACAAATATTGCACCAAACTTTTTTATTTCAAAAAGTATAGCACTTTGAACAATGTATCTTGAGGACGGGTGGATACACTCCGACTTTATAGAAATTAAAAAAAAATTGTGAGGGCTATTTGCTTTCTACCCGACCTCATGTTTATTCGAAAAAAATTAAATAAAAAATATTGAGGTCGAGAAGCTTTGAACCCGAGCTCGTGATACACGCCACTGGAGAATTGATATCTTGCCATGAGGTTGCTTTCTTTCAGTGTTGAGTGTTGAGGTCGGGTTGCAATGTTGATTTCTTCCAATGTTGACTTTATAGGAGAATTCATTTCTTCCAATATTGAGATCGGGTTGCAAGCAGGATGCCCTCATACTTTTTTTTTTTTTAATTCATGAGGTCAGGTTGCTTTCTTGTTGCCTTTAACGTATTTTATTTTTTTTATTCAACTCGGCATGATGTCGGGTAGAAAGTATGCAGCCCTTACATATTTTTTAATTTTTATGAAGTCGGAGTGTGTTCCACCCGTCCTCAAAGATGCACCGTACAAAATGCTATATTTTTTGAAATAATTTAGGACCATCTATACTTTTTGAAATAAAAAAGTTGGGTGCAATATCTGTCCAATTTTTCCGTGATTTTGTTGGCTTCAATTTCAACCGTTCATCGAAATGGTTTTCCCTTCTGCATAGTATGTTGGTTATAGACAATAGGACCCGAACCCCTTAGCCAACTCTTGTCGGTTAACCTTTATTCGCCGTTAATTTGACTCTTGCTGGTGTAATTACCTTTATCGTTGTTAGCACCCCACATCTTTAGGATCTGAAGGAGCCCAACTCGATTTATAATATCCCACCTAGAATTGAACTCGATCTTTGATTCTACTTAATAAATCATCATTAAATTTATTCATAAGAACCTGAATTACGATCAATCAATTTGTCTTCCAAACATCAAGTCAAACGCTCTTTTAAAATAACGATACCTTTTTGAATCAAAGATGTAATGACTTTTGAAAGAATGATCGAATGTCACTCTTAGATTTCTGAGAATCGAAAAGTACTTCCGAATTGTGAAGCATAATTCAATTCTGACAATTGAGCAATGATAAAGTTTAGGCTAACAGGAGATTTAGCTAAGCTTTAATTGGATCATACTTAGCATTTGGTATGAAAAAGTAAATAAAGTCGACAATAAAACATTAAAAGAAAATAAAGATAAAATAAAAATCTCTTAAATCAAATATAAATAAGAGATAAATATTTTAAACTAGTGAATCTCATTTAATTCAAAGATTAATCACAGAAGATAAAATAATTAATTTGAAATATGTGGCTTTGGTTGAATTCCGATTTATCTTTCGGATAATCCCATATTTATTTACCATGCATTTTAGCTTTAAGATAATGTAATGTTCCAAACTTAGGCCTAGTTACTTGATACAGAAGTAATCATAATTAATTGTTCGAATCACTTTCAAATTAAATTAAATTAGTTATTAAATTAAATAAATTACGAGATATTAGGACAAAATTAAAAGAAAGAGAGAACTAATTATCCAATTAAGAGATCAAATTTATACAAGAACAAAGTGAAATGGATTGCATGTAAAGTGAAGTAATTGAACCAAAAATATGTACATGTGGCCGGTCAAGGGGTCTTTGCAATTACTCAAAAATTTCCCTCACTCTTTCATCTCATCCTTACCCGAAATAATAGGGAAATTGGAGAGGAAGAAGAACATCCATGAAAACTTGTTAATTTGGATGATGATACTTACCAGAATTGCATGAGATTGTTGGAAAGATATATGTTGCTACAAATGTATGTTAAATTACATGAAAACATGATGTTAATGGATGGTGAATTGTTGGAAAAATGCTACGAGAGTTTTTAGAAACTTGAGTGTTAGACTTGAATGAATGCATGTTAGCAAATGCTTTAGATAACTATATGAATTAGGGCTATTTTGGTTAGTTGTGATAATAAGTGGAATAAATTGAAATAAGTACTAATTGAAAAAATTATTGTAAGACAATCTTTATAAAAATTATATTTTTTAATGAATTAAAATCTTGCAAAAGCAAAAATAATGTATAAATTGATAAAATAGAGTTTAAAAACAAAGTTAGTGTAACATGTCCAAGATGTTTTATTCTAGGCAGAAATTTTAAAAAATCATCAAAACTTATTTCCACGTAATTTAAGGCTATAAATTTGATTGATGATACTTATATGTGTTTATTTCTATTATGAGAAAACAAAATTGAATTTGGAGTTGTGAGCTGAAATCTGAAAATAAAAATAGTAAGGTAATGTAAATTGTCTAGAAATATAAATGCATTGTAATTAAGTTAAAAACTGTATTAATTGATAAATAATTAAAATGCAAGGCCTTCGTGCTAGAAAAGAAAATTTTATTAGGTTTTCAAGCATGTAAATTAAGTCAAATTTTAATGTGTAGATCAAAAGATATGACCAAATTAGTAAGTCTTATACAAACTAACTAGAAAAGTCAATGTTGATGTTTGCATTGTTGTGAATATAAAATCATGGATTGTTTTGACTAAAATAAATTCTAATAATATCTATATGCTTACATGGATTATTAGAAAATCAAAGAGTGAAAGATCTTGAGGAATAGAGAAACCAAGGAAAAAGAACAAAGGGATAGTCCTTCAAGACTAACAAGCTTGAAATACTGCTAGTGTAGATTCTCTTAGGGTTAGGACCTAAGTTCTAATCAACTTTTTATTTGATTTCTTGTCATATAAATTGACTAATTAATATTTGGTAATAATTAAGGGAAAAAATAAATTGATTGATAAATTTTTTGCTTTTCCATGTGACATTTGAGTGTTTAGCTTTATATTGAATTTTATGATATGCTTGTTATTATATCATATTAATTTTATGCTCATATTTTCATTGCTTAGACTACCAAGGTAAGTAATGGCATGCTGCTTGCATGGATTCAGGTACACAATGCATTCATTATTGTTGTTCTTATGATTGAATACATGTATTGCTTGGTTACTTGAAAATTTTTGAATAGATACATGTATTGTTTGATTACTTGAAAATTTTCAATTGAACAATTTTCAATTCTTGTTAATGAAAGGATATACAAGCCTTAGTTCTTAGTTGGTCATAAGTAGAAGGGCATTCCTTAAAGTCTTGAGCTCTCTTGTTAAGTACTTAGTGTACTCTCTTGATTATTGTCTTGGGCACCTAGTTGTTAGATACATTGGGTATCAATTTGTTAGGTACTTTGTGTATCATCTTGCTTGGTGTTTTTTACATCTACTTGTTAGATACTTTGTGTATCATATTTTTAGGTACTTTGTATATGATCTTGTGACTTGATTACCTATTCCATCTATGTACCAAGGCCTAAATTTAAAGTAAAAGTAAGGGCAAAACTAGTATAAATTTACTTAACACTTGATTGACACCTTATGATATCCATCGAAAAGACTTGAATTAAATGCTTATTTGAATTGGAATGTAACCCCTTGACACGATCTAGACGTCATCCGACTCGAACAAGCTACACGGGGAATACCGAGGCTAATTCGGAGATTCGCCCCGATAAACAACCCTATTTTTTTCTTTTATCTTCTCTAAATGCATTAATTAGATCCTACATGTTCATGCAAGGACTGAGTTCATTTGCAACGTAAATTAATGAGAAACGGATCCTAATTAAACCGAACAAGTTTTTAGGGACCTAATTGTAATTTTCCAAATAATTTTGATCTAAAAGTGAAATTAAGGTTATCAATTCTTAATTAAGTATATTTCATGCTTGAACGTAAATTTTTAGCTTAAACTAATGTCTTAAAGTCATCTAATTGTATTCTTAGAGTTTAGTGACTATAATGTAAGTTTTCAAGGTTTAACATAGCCTATAACGACTTAAACTGTCAGGGGTATCGAAAAATCAATACCTCGTATCGATACCAACAAAAAGATAAAGGGGCATCGAAACGAGACTTAAATGTTTTGATACACTTTCTATAACTCTCCTGGTTGCTTGCGTAACAATCCCGCATTTTGATACTGTCAAGACCTAATATCGATACCATTTGAAACTATAAAAACCAGTATCGAAACTAAGGTCAGAACTTATCAATACGCTTGTTCATTTTCATACTATCATTTTGAAACCAGTTCATGTGGTTTCGATACCTAAGTTATTTTTCCAGAAAATTCGTCATGTTTTTGCCTAGGTATCGATACCCTATGAAGAGGTATCAAAACCCTCTACCTAGAAACTGCAGAATACTCAAGTTTCAAGTCTAAACGTACCCAACAAATTCTAAATGCATAACTTCACCTAAAGGGCCACGAAACACATGTATTAACAAGTTCTCTAGATGTGATTCATCCTAGTTCATATAAGAATCATTCAACGTGTGAGATCATCCAAACATACCAAGTAAAGTCATAAATAAACATAGAAGCATGTGGAAATCAAAAAAGTACTTTATTAATTCCATAAGAAACAAATAAGCATATCTAAACTTAGAAATTCATGGATTTAGTAGCATATTTAAGGTTATCAAAATATCATCGTTCATCAACAAATCATAAATAGCATAAGGTCTCTAGCTCTATTGCTCTCTACTACCTAAGGTTCAATTCTTCAAATTAAAATGTATCAAAGCATAAAATATGGTACTCTTTGCTTCTTCGGACGATAGTCTCACTTATTTCTTTGCATTGTAAGGAAGAGAGATGTTTAAGCAATTGCTTAGTCAGGGATATATAAAAATAGTTTAAACAACTTGCAATGCAGTCCATAATATGTTAAAAAGTTATATGAGAAAATCAGTTCATGCTATTAAAATAGTCATACATGACTAAAAATGCCACCAAGTATAAAAATCCAACAAGTGTTTTATCATGTGGAGCAAATTCACAAAACTCAAGACTTACATGCTTCATTAGCAAGGCTTTAAAAATCGTTTGAAAACAACAAAAACTCACGCAAATTCAATTTACAATTAAAAATCAATATAAACTTAATACTTGCATTTTCACGTGTTGGTACTAGTGATCCTATTAGTCTACTTCTAATCATTGGGATAAACGGATACTCGCATGAAGACATAAATGTCGAATCATGCCACATATGGGACTAAACCTTCACCATACCATGTATGAGGGCTCTATCACCTACTCATACCACACATGAGTCTATCTCCTGCACACGAATAGAATCAATTCCAAACATGTTTCCCACCTTAGTTTCAAGGATAAGCTACGCTTAAATGCAATACAACACATATATCACAATTCAAGCAATAACTCTAATGCATCACTGAGGAATATACCCACGTATACAAATTTTATGAATAATAAACAATGCACTAACATCCTATCGATCGATCGACTTATCCCTTTAACATCATCTCAATATCCAACACAAAACAACGTCAATGCTCAAGTTTTTATATAAAAAACAGTAGGTAAAACATTTGTATCCCACTTTCTCATGCTTACTCGCAAAACTGATATAATCTCTTTTTAGTTTATTTCAAAAAAAAAGTATAGGATCATTTAAAATCAACATAAATAGTATCGAGAGCATTCTAACATGTACATAATCACATATGTACTAATATAACACGAGAATGTCAAAAACATAGTAAAACAAGCATATTATAGGAAAATCGATTTACGAGCGCAAACGTAAAACTTACTCTGGAGTATAAGGAGGTTTCTCACACCTTCCCTACACTCCCAACACTTTGAAAACAAAGTTAAAACACTGCCGAAGTAGCCCACTCTCAAATCCACTCACTGATAACCGATTACTTGCGCAACAAGCCACAGAACCAAACCGAAACTTTTTCAAACGTGATTACCCAATTCTTGTCATTTTTCAAGCATTAAAAACTAAGGATTTAGTGTTTCTAATCGCACAAAAAAAACCCAAGTCGGGTCTCTACACAACAGCCCTTAAAACCTTAACCGAAAACTTTCGGAAACCAACCAAACTTCTCCTAAGCCTTTAGTCCGGGACTAGGGATCTCAAAAACACTTAAAATCATCCTAACACATTAAAATTCATCCTTTTAGGATCCAAAAATAGTCGGTAAAAACCTTTGAACGAAAATTATAGGTTTTGATCAAAAACCGAATTTTCTTAAACCAAAAGAGTAAAAACGTTTTTTCCAAGCCAATGACTTGTGAATTTCAGTAAAGAACCTTTTAAAATCAGAGGATTGAATGATTCTTACCTCCAATTCTGACCCAACCAACTTTCATGGTTTTTGAGAAGGAAAGCGATTGAAAAACAAGGTTTTTGAAGAAGAAAAAAATTATAAATAATTATTAGAACGGAATTTAATGAAAAGAAAACAAATTTACCTTGGAACGACGGTTTTTCTATGCCTTGGGAAAAGGGAAAATGAAAATAATAAAATAAGGGTTTAGGTTTTGATATAAAATAAGGTTTATGAGTTTTAATTAAAGTTATTTGGGTTTTGTGTTTTAAAACTTGGGTTAAGAGTTATTTAATTAAGCCCATGGAAGTTTAGTTCAACTAAAATTATGATTGGATAAAATCCCCTTAAAGATTCAAAGTTTTGGCTTAGTTTATAAAATTATTCTCAATTTTTCATTTTTTACAAAATAGCCACTAATTTCAAAATCTTAGGAATTCAAGGTTCAATTTTCGAAATTGAGTTGCCCAAAGTCAAAATATATTAAATTATGATTTTAGGATATTTTTTCATAATTTATTTTGATTAAAAATCAATTTTTATGTATTTAATCCCGAACAAGGCTAAACCGACGAAATCGATTCACTAACTTCTAGACCCATTTTTGGGGCGTTACAACTCTCCTACACTTAAGAAATTTCTTCCTCGAAATTTTCACCATGAAAAAAGTTAAGGAAACAACTCCTTCACAACTTCCTCTCACTCCCACGTGACTTTCGAAACACCATGATACCACTAAAACTCTCTGACTCACATGATGGCCTTATCAAAAGCACATTTACTACCAAAAGCTAAGATATCAAAATTGATCTCGTATAGACAAGATTCATATTATAGTACCTTAACATACTTTTTCAAATTTGGATAACCCACTTAAACTGGCCACATTCCTATTGACGAGAGAATACCTGAAACTTAACCGGAAACCTAACGTTTGTCTCAAAAATCTTAAAACATACCTCTCAACCAACTTAACAGGAAGAGCTCAGAACACCTAGAAAACCGTGCACCTATAAGCAACAAATCCAATCGTTCTTAATGAAAAACTCTATCTTAACTGTCGAGAACCCACGTCACAAAACTTACGAAGATTTGTTCATACACCTCTACTCCATCACCTTTGACGACATCAACATTCTCAATAAACACTAGCTCTGAAGCTCCACTTACAACAAGAAAATATTCACTCTCAACTCAACCACATCCAAAACAAGTCCACTTAACATCACTCGCCCTTAAGATCTTGACGCAACTTCTTATTCTTAGATGCATAGCAAAAGACTACCACCAACTTTGATCAAAATACTATTCTAACTCAACACCATACAGCACAACCACGTGCTTGAGAGACATAAAAGACAACCAACACCATAACTAAGCCCATCAACACATCCTCTTCTGTACCCTACATACGCGGCTCCATCCAACCCCTGCTAGAAACTTACCTCGAAACATCTCAACCATAGATCTTCACCCACAACTCAGTCCTTAGCCCAATACTCCCTCTGATAAACTTCTCCCAAGCTAACATTGCTCTTAACTCACAAAACTCTTGACCTATTCCACTAAACTGACACCTACCAAGACTTAATCCTTAAGCAACCCAAGCCATACTAATAGTTCAGGTTTAATCCTTCATGAAACACTAGGCATTCCTAAACCTTTGTGTCAGCACACAACACCATGCTCATCCAACAAACAGTTTTTCCTTTAAAAACTAGATTATCATAATCAACTCATCAACATCTAATAACTTCAATTAACAAACTAGATGTGCATCACACACCACCTTTTCCAAACAACCCTCCGACTGTACCATCTTACAACCCGATATTGTTTTCAACCAACTCCTATCTCAGTTAAATTATTCCAAACCCAAACTTGTTTGTACCTCTTTAACTATTCCAAATTTAAAGTCCGAATTCCATCCACCCAACCTAACACATTTTTTTCCAGTAAGTATCAACCTCACAGGAGAAAACCAACCGCACGCAAAAGACTCAACTAACACAAACCCTAGCAACACCTTCCGTCGACAAAGAAAACCCACAAGTTTGATTACTCACTAAAGATTTACAAATTAACTAGCTATCCCTGTCGCATAACTCCTCAATACAGAGGTATCCAAGGATTAAATCCGACAACTCAACAACAACCTATCCATACCCAAGGTAAATCCATCACAACTCTTCTAGAATACCGCATTAAAAAGTTAAGTCAAACGACACAACCACAACCTCTCCAAGGTCCTCACAAGTTCGTTACGTATCCCTCAACACCTTAACCATGCATAGTATCCCTCAACACCTTAACCACAACCTTTCCGTTATATTTTTTTCTTTCCAAAAACCTAACCACTTCCTTAATTATACCAAACAAAAAATACCAAGTGATACTTCCTCCAAAGATAACGATAACACAACACCTTTTACACAACCCGAACTCATGCTAAAGAAACACTATGAAACTCAACCTTCGATTTTACTAACAACCAACCCCAACTGACATCAACTCAAGGCACCCAGCCTGGGTAAATTCATCCACAACTCCAAGCCCAGCTAACCAATCCTTATCAAGAATTACTTCCCAACCCGAACAGTAACTCGACCCACTGCATAATAGGCTCATTACCAACAAGAGTATCTTTCAAGCACCTTTAATAATAACCTATCCCTTTTCCCTTAAAGACAGACCACAACACAACTTTCATTTACAAGAGGGAAACGTTTGTAGATATGGACAATGTATGCGTGAATCCTGTATGTCACCCTTGATGCCTATACAAGTGCATGCAAATGCAATCTAATGTCACGATCAAGAATGCATGCATGTCCTAAGATGTCTAATGTATATGCATATGCGTGCTCTTATACTATGCATGATTATTGTCCGTACTCACAAACAACATCCTCAACTCTGAAACTTTCAACTTTCTACCTCATTAACGATCAGAACCATAGATATTTAACTCTCAAGAGTACACAACCACACCATAACCCGAACTTTTCCAACACGTTCGTTTCATCTTGCAAACAAAGCACTTTGAAACTCCTAAAAACACTCTCAGTGATGTAATAACCTACTACTCACCAACACAATAGATTCTCAGACTAAACTGATTCAAAATCACTTTACACTCAATCACGATAGAGGACAAAGTCGACTCAAGATCCGATATCAAAAGACCACAATTAAACCACAATACAAACTTGTATACACTTCCTGATCTCCACAACTCCTTTATTACAAGGTTTTAGGTTTCTTTTCGGTCTACCTAAACTTAACATCTTTTTGCAACAACTTGGTGAGAGGTGTTGCAATATGGGAAAAACCCTCCACAAACCATCTGTAATATCCTGCCAAACCCAGAAAAATACGAACCTCCGTCACAGACCTAGGCGGTTTCCAACTCACAACAGCCTCAACCTTCTGTGGATCAACTCTAATACCCTCCGTTGAAACTACATGACCCAGAAAAAACAACCTCCTTAATCCAAAACTCACACTTGCTCAACTTAGCATATAACTGGTTATCCAATAATGTTTGCAAAATAACCCTTAAATGCTTATCATGATCTTCCTCAGTACGTGAATAAACGAGAATATTATCAATAAAAACCACAATGAACTGATCCAAAAAATCATGGAAAACCTAGTTCATCATATCCATGAAAGCAGCAGATGCATTTGTCAAACCAAAAAGCATAACCAAAACACTCATAATGGTCATACCGTGTCCTAAAAATAGTCTTAGGAACATCTTGATCCTTAACTCTCAACTAATAATACCAAGACCGAAGATCAATCTTAGGAAAATCAAACAAGTCATCAATCCTAGGCAAGATACTTGTTCTTTACAATCAACTTGTTCAACTGACGATAATTTATGCATATTCGCATGCTACCATCCTTTTTTTCACAAACAAGACCGGTGCACCCCATGGTGAAGTACTCGGTCGAATAAACCCATGATCTAGCAACTCTTGTAACTGAAATTTCAACACTTTTAACTCTTTAGGTGTCATTCAGTAAGGAGTAATAAAAACGGGTAAGGATCTTTCTATTAGTTCGATACCGAACTCAATCTCTTTGTAAACTCAATAACTCTTTAGGAAAAACTCCAGGAAAGTCAAATTGTACGTATGTCACATGGCCTAACCTCCTTCATATCTGGATTCATAACATAGGCCAAAATGCCTCTCAACCATTAATTAACATTTTCTGATCTTCCAAAGCCAACACCATATTAGACAAAAACCTCACACTCTCACCAAACATAACTATCTCAACATCATCAGCTAACCTTAAGGACACCCTCTTAGTCCTAAAGTCCACAACAACTCTATGTTCAACTAACCAGTCCATTCCCAGAATAAGATCAAACCCTTGAAAAGGTAACTTCATAAGATCGGCAGCGAAAACATGCCCTTGAACAACTAAAGGATATCTTCTATAAACCATTTTAACAACAACGGTTTCTCCAAAAGAGCTAATAATACTCATACCTATGTTTATTATAAGCTCTCTATGGGGTCCCATAATAGTGTTACTATGCAACAAAACAAAATTTAAAACCAAGTGAGTCATCCCGAAGCAAGGTGTCAACTAGTTCAAGTTTAACAAAACCAACCTAAAAGTAGTGGAGCAATTGAGACCTATGTATAACATGCTTTAACATTATTTACATGTAAATAATCACCTTGCGTATACATATTGCACGCGTCGTGTAGTATCAAAATAAAATTCCTTATTCCCAAATAATAAATAGGAAATTAAGTGTAGTAAGTGAGATGTAAGGGTCGATCCCACTTGGACTAGAAACTTCCTGATTATGCTAGTTTGATTGGTGATCCAAGAAGGTTGAATGATGTTTAAATAAAAGGGTTTTTTTGAATAAAATAAACTAAGTAATTGAAGAGATTGAAATAAAGAAAGTAATTTAATAAAATGAAAACTAGCCTTAGGCTCTTGCTTTGAATCGACTTTAACAGATCATTGGAAAAAGATTTTCACTTCGGGATTTTACGTCGATAATTAGCTTTAAAGATTCTATCTTTGAAGCAAAAATTTCAAACCGAATACCCAAGTTCTATCTTTGATATTGGTTTTATGGATTATTCCACCAATTCAATGTTTGTAGATAAAATCATTTAAACCGACTTGGATTATGTTATTTCAATAATAACTAATTCAATCTTAGTTTTCTTCTTAGCAATCAATTTGCTAAGTGTGTTCCCAGGAAGTCGAATTGCTTTAGTAGCCGATCTTTTCTCCTACACAAGTAGTCAGATCAACTTCTTGACTAAATTCAATCTTTAGTTTTGAAATCAATTTGATTTTGGAAATAAGTTCGAAAGAAAACTAAAGAAATAAAAATCAAAGTATTGATGCGGTTTCAATCCTCACGTTTGGATCGAGTATTTGCTTAAGACCTTGGCTAAAAAGAAATTAGCCAAGCATAATTATGGAAAGAATTATGCTTGACATAAAAATAAAATAAAAATAGGAAAAAAATAAAGAAAGAAAGCTTTTATAAAACTTAAACAAGAGATGAAATTCATGAAAATGAAAGATGAGTTCTAGGCTTAACCAAGGTGGGTATTTATAGCCTTTTAAAAACCCTAAAATAAAGGGATAAATCTTAGATAAATCTAAAAATATTTAAATTCAAAATACAAAAGATAAATCCCAAATTTGAATTTCAAATCTCGGTTGATAAGCTATTTGGAACACTGATAAGCTATCACGCGCTTACTGACGTCATCTTCTAGAAGTTGCTGACTGAGTGCCACGTCATCTTTTCATGACCAAAGTCAAGCCCACTAATCCAGACTCGATCCAAAAAATAAAAAAACTTCAAAAATCGACTATTTAAGTGCATTTTCCAAATTCACAGTCCTACACAAAAACACACGAAAACACCAAGATCAGTAACATAATTCATTGAATCAAGGAGTAATTAAACACAAAATATTAACTATTTTGAGCACTTATCACATATTAATATATATAGCAATCACCGTGTAATATAACACCTCAGAATGCAAAGCAAACACCGTACATTATAATTCAACATGCGCAATCAACAACATATCCCAATAATTTTATAAACCTAAGCTCTGATAAATTCAAATGTAACCCCCTCGACTTGGTTTAGAGGCCACCCGACTCGAACGAGCTACACAAGAAATACCGAGGCTAATTTGGAGACTCGCCCCGATAAACACTCCTAATTTTTTTTTCATTTATCTTTTCTAAAAACATTAATTAGATCCTACATTTCATGCAAGGACTGAGTTCATTTACAACGAAAATTAATGAGAAACGGGTCCTAATTAAACCGAACAAGTTTTTAGTGACCTAATTGTATTTTTCCAGATAATCGTGATCTAAAAGTGAAATTAAGGTTATCAATTCTTAATTAAGTATATTTCATGCTTGCACATAAATTTTTAGCTTAAACTAATGTCTAAAAGTCATCTAATTGTATTCTTAGAGTTTAGTGACTATAATGTAAGTTTTCAAGGTTTAACGTAGTCTATAACGACTTAAACTTTCATGGGTATTGAAACATCAATACCTCGTATCGATACCAAGAAAAACACAAAGGGGTATCGAAATGGGACTTAAATGTTTCTTCGATACACTTTCGATAACTCGCCTGGTTACCTGCTTAACAATCCCGCGTTTTGATACTGCCAAGACCTGGTATCGATACCATTTGAAACTATAAAAACCAATATCGAAACCAAGTTCAGAACGTATTGATACACCTGTTCATTTTCATACTATCATTTCTAAACCAGTTCATGTGGTTTCGATACTTAGACTATTTTTCCAAAAAATCCATCATGTTTTTGCCTAGGTATCGATACCTTATGAAGAGGTATCGAAACCCTCTGCCCAGAAACTGTAGATTACTCTAGTTTTAAGTCTAAACGTGCCCAACAAAGTCTAAATGCATAACTTCACTTAAAGGGACACGAAACACATGTATTAACAAGTTCTCTAGAAACGATTCATCCTAGTTCATAAAAGAATCATTCAACGCGTGAGACCATCCAAACATAACAAGTAACATCATAAATAAACATAGAAGCATGTGGAAATCAACAAAGTACTTTATTAACTCCATAAGAAACAAATAAGCATATCTAAATTTAGAAATTCATGGATTCAATAGCATATTCAAGGTTATCAAAATATCATCGTTCATCAACAAATCATAAATAGCATAAGGTCTCTAGCTCTATTGCTCTCTACTACCTAAGGTTCAATTGGAAATAACATACTTCAAATTAAAATGTATCAAAGCATAAAATATGACACTCTTTGCTTCTTCGGACGAGAGTCTCAATTATTTGTTTGCATTGCAAGGAAGAGAGAATGATTAAGCAACTGCTTAGTGAGGCATATATAAAAATAGTTTAAACAACTTGCAATGCAGTCCATAATATGTTAAAAAGTTATATGAGAAAATCAGTTCATGCTCTTAAAACAGTCAAATGTGGCCAAAAACACCACCAAGTATAAAAATCTAGCAAGTGTTTTATCATGTGGAACAAATCCACAGAACTCAAGACTTACATGCTTCATTAGCAAGGCTTTATAAATCATTTGAAAATAAGTCAAACTCACACAAATTCAATTTGCAATTGAAAATCAATATAAACTTAACACTGTGTTTTCACGTGGTTGTACTAGTGATCCGATTAGTCTACTTCTAATCGTTAGGATAAATGGATACTCGCACGAAGACATAAATGTTGAATCATGCCACGTATGGGACTAAACCGTCACCATACCATGTATGAGGGATCTATCACCTACTCATACAACGCACGAGTCTATCTCATGCACACGAATGGAATCAATTCCAAACATTTTTCCCACCTTAATTTCCAGGATAAGCTACACTTAAATGCAATACAACACATATATCATAACTCAATCTATAACTCTAATACATCACTAAGGAATTTACCCACGTATACGAATTTTATGAATAATAAACAGTGCACTAACATCCTATTGATCGATCGACTTATCCCTATAACATCATCTCAATATCCAACATAAAACTGTGTCAATACTCAAGTTTTTATACCAAAAATAGTAGGTAAAACATTTGTATCCCACTTTCTCATGCTTACTCGCAAAACTGATAAAATCTCTTTTTAGTTTATTTCAAAAACAAAGTATAGGATCATTTAAAATCAATATAAAAAGTACTGAGAGAATTCTAACGTGTACATAATCACATATGTATTAATATAATTCGAGCATGTCAAAAACATAGTAAAACAAGCATCATATGGGAAAACCGATTTACGAGAGCAAACGTAAAACTTACTCCAGAGTATAGGGAGGTTTCTCAAACCTTTAATACACTCTCAAAACTTTGAAAACAGAGTTAAAACACTACCAAAGCAGCCCACTCTCAAAACCACTCACCGATAACCGATTACTTGCGCAACAAGCCACAGAATCAAATCGAAACACTTTCAAACGTGATCACCCACTTCTTGTCCTGTTTCAAGCATTAAAAACTAGGTATTTAGTGCTTTTAATCGCACAAAAAAAAACCCTAATTTGGACCCTACACAACAACCCTTAAAACCTATCAAAACCTTAACCGAAAACTTCCCGAAACCAACCAAACTTCTCCTAAGCCTTTAGTCCGGGATTAGGGATTTTAAAAAAACTTTAAAAACATCCTAAAAAATTAAAAATAATCCTTCTAGGATAAAAAAACAGTGGGTAAAAAATATTGAACAAAAATTATAAGTTTTGATCAAAAACCGAACTTAAACCAAAAGAGTAAAAACGTTTTTACCAAGCCAATAACATGGTAATTTCAGTAAAGAACCTTTTAAAATCAGAGGATTAAATGATTCTTATCTCCAATTATGATCCAACCAACTTCCATGGTTTTTGAGAAGGAAAACAATTGAAAAACAATGTTTTTGAAGAAGAAAAAATTATAAATAATTATTAGAAGGAAATTTAATGATTGACATATAGTTGTTGGTTTGTAAACTTTAATGATTGACATATAAAACTCTTGGATTGATGTATATACATGATAAGTAGTTGTTGGTTGGTTTCCTTTCATTTCCATGAATAGTTGAAAGTCTTGGAGGCATGAAATAATATATATATATATATATGCTAATTGGTTCAATTGGTTTGTGAAGCTAATGTAGCTATATTGCAATGCTTGAATTATCATATACATGTTTGATTTAGAATATCTAAATGACCAACTTGAATATCATGTATGCTTGAAAATCTTGAACATATAAAATAGCTAGCATGAATGCTTGGTTTGCTTAGCAATGGAACATGCCTAATATTGAGATATTGTAAGCTTGGTTGAATTGGTTTGTTTAGTATATATGTGTCTAAATTACTTGCTGCCCAATTTCAAAATAGTTACTTGAATTATAAGAAATACCACTTTGATTTCTTGAGACCTATGTAAGACCTAAATGGTTACTTTGTAATGAACCTAAACTTGATAATAAGATTGCATAGGTGTATGAAATGACAATCCTCTAGCATAGGAGCAACTCAAATTGGTTAATTCCCCAATATAGACAAAGGAAAGAATCTATCTAGAAATATTCAAATAATGGCTTAAAATATGAAAAAGTTTACAAGTTGATTTAAATGGCAAAAAATTTGCCTAATAATGTAATGGTGTTATTCAAATGGTATATGTATATATGTGATAATGTTGGTGTCTTGAATGAATTGTTTTAATATGCTACTAGGTTCATTTGAATGGTATTCACATGTATATATGATATTGTTGTGACTTGATTGGCTTACTTGGATATGTTAAGAGGATCAAGTGATTTAGATAATTAATTAAGACAATTAAATGAATTAAATTATTTGAACATGTCATCGATTTCTTGTTCCTCAAGTTATAAAACTCCACTAAGTTAAAAAAATTTTGAATGACCTCAATTGTTGACTTGGTTAGCTTGCCATTGCTAGCTTGTTTATCTTTCTTGTCTTGTTTGCTTGTTTTATGTTGTACTCCTGAACCAATTTACTCCTAAATCAGGTAAGACATGTCACAGATAATTTCATCCGTCCACCTTCTAGAAGATGTTGACTACACTATCTTTTAGAAGTTGTTGATGACTGAACGATTCAAATCTGTCAGGTCAAAAAATATCATGTCCTAGGTCATGCCCATGACTATAGCTACCATCCAAGTAATAAATAATACATAATTTTTCATTTTTCTGTTGGTTCAAAAAAAAATAGGTTCTTACACAAAAGCAAGCCCAAATAGAACTAAATCAGTAATATCAAATCAACAACGACGAATAATTATCAACAAAACATATGCAAATTTGAACATCAAATTTTCTCTTACTTATTCAATGTTTATCTTCAAGCATACTCTAATTCTCATTTCCATCACTTATCAAAATTTACTCAAAAAGTTTATGTCAAATGCGACATACATGTATGAATTGAAGAAGTTAGACAAGGTAATCAAACAAACGTGACAAGATAATCCAATAACAACAATTAACCAAAGGAATAAGGCATAGATATGTAGAGCTTTTTTTATTTGCTTGTGAGATGAAATCGAATCAAGTTTAGTGCCTTCATAATAAGCGATTAACGGAGTATGAGTTTTCTTTTCCTCTTCTTTTGTATCACTTTTTCCTTCTAGTGCTTATTAGTATTTATTTTTTTCGAATTCCTTTTTCTTTTGTATTTTTAGCACTTCGCTCATTAATTCTAACTTTGTAGCCTTGATCCATCATTGAATCTTTATGCTGGAAACGAGATAACAACCCAAGCACCTCACCTCGATTCTCCAATCTGGTTACAGTTAAATGATATACCACTCACAATCGTCTCATAAAGTCACACACTTTAAGATAACATCAATCATTAGCAAAACAAGCATAAGCTCTTATTTAAGCAACAATAATAATTATACCACAAGATTAAAAACATTCATCAAAATATTAATTAACTTAATTCAATTATTCATGCATAACGAGATCAACTGAAGTCTGTAAACGAGGTATTATGATAAAACTAACAAATTAACTCAGGTAAGCAACAATCATAAAACCCAAATATATATTCAAACTAACATGAATAAGAAAGGAAAAATTTAATTACACCCCTTCACTCTAAGCGTATTGCCCCAATATGAACAATTAAAGCAGAAGAGAAAGGATAAAGATATTCCTTGTTTCTATTGACGAATCTGGCGATAGGTGTTTAGAATGTATCATATACTTTTCCATAAATAGAAATCCCAAATTAATGTCTTCTTGGATGCATAAGGTCCAAAATACCCTTCAATTCCTACATTTTTATTTATTTTCTCCTCTTATGATATTACTGCATATTCATATTCTTCATTTTTTCAAAATTTGATTCTCATGAAAAATTCCTACACACTTTTATTTGGAAATTAATTAGATAAAGATAAAAATAAAATAAAAATAAATAAAAATTAAATAAGAAAAGAAAATGTGTTGCCTCTCATTAAATCCCTTTTGTTTAACGTTGTTTAGTTTAATGACTTGATTCATATTACAAGCATAAAATCTTCCTCCAATGCATGCAGTTTGTCCAATTGAAAACTTCTCTGTGAGAAATTTTTTGATCATGAAGCTCCTTCATTTTTTTTTTGACAAAATATCTTCTTTAATCTTCAATTTATCAAACAACAATTTTAACTCCAATTTCGATTCCTACAAGATGGAGGGGTTTCTCGATCATTATGGCTTCGTTAACCAAACTTTTAAGTAAGAATATTCCTTTTGTCTGTGTAAGGCTTAGCAAACTAGTTTTAAGAAGTGGAAGATAGTTTTGAATGAAGCACCAGTTCTAATATAACTTGTGTCCAGAAAGTCTATACAATTAAAGTGACACATCTCACTATAGATTGAGATGTATACTCAAGTAGCATGTTAAGGTAATAGCTTATATGTCTCAACAGTTGAAGCCACATGAGTGTAATTACCTGACCCATGACCTTGAGTTAGTTATAGTTATCTTTGCTCTTAAGATCTGGAGAAACTATCTATATGGAGAGAAGTATTATATTTACACGAACCATAAGAGTCTAAAATACCTTCTCACCCAAAAAGAACTGAGGCAACGATGTTTGTTAGAGCTTTTACAGGACAATAATTATAGATTGAGTATCATTCAGGCATGGCTAATATAGTATCCATTTCCCTTAAATGTAGTTCTTTCTAGGATCTGAGAGCTTTATTTGCTCGTTTGAGTTTGATTGAGGATAATAGTCTATTATTCGAGCTTCAAGTTTTCTATAATTATAGCTGAGCAGTGTCGATCCATTCTTATCTCACCGTATGAGAGAGGTTAAGGAAACATCTAGGAATTTCTCCATTGATCATGTTATTCTTGGGGGGCTCAAAATAACACATATTTTTTTATGCATCATGGGGAACAAGATTTATAGGAACCTCCGTGAGCATTATTGGTGGAAGAGCCTTAAGCGTGATATAGTTGACTTTTTTTAATGTGAGAACTTGTGAAAAAATGAAAGTTGAACATCAACGTCCGTCCGAGTTACTTTAGCATATCGAGACTCCATAAAGAAATAGGAGCGAGTAACTATGGATTTTGTTAATGGTCCTCCTTTGACGGTCAAAGTACGACTCCATATGGGTTATTATAGATCGTCTCACTAGGTCCACACAATTCATTCTAGTTCGATTTGACTATTCCCTAAGCAATTTGGCTCATTTATATTTTGTTGAGACTGTGAGACTTCAAGGGGTGTCATTTTTTATCATTTTTGATCGAGATTTGAGATTTAGGTCCAAGTTCTAGAAGTCTCTTCACACTGCTTTGGATAATTAAATTAAGTTTTAGTACGATTTATCACCTTTAGATTAATTTATTTTATTTTACAATCTTGAGAATATATGAATTAAAAATATTATTGTGAATATTTTTTTATTTTAGATGTCAATATCGAGGACATGATCGTACCACTTTCTACACTGTTTGCTTAGAACGCTTCGAAAATCCCTCGTGAGACATTTATGAGTTTTGTTAGATTTATTTTTCGTTATAGTTACGTTTTTAGAATTTGTGTTTTTAATTTTAGAATTATTCATAGGACCCAACCCTGTTAGAGCTAGAGATAATTTTTCTACTAATGTTAGAGGTGTGATTATTATAGGTGTGATGTTCAACTGATGTTATATGTGTTTTTATGAAAAATATGATTTTTCTGTGACATGCTTAAAATTCTGTGTTATGAGAAATATTTGTGGTTTGTTGGTATGTTTAATTTCTATATCGCAACTTTGATTGTACTTGTGTTATAATGAATACATGTCATTGTAATTTAAGAAATATATAAAAATTTTGGGATTTCGCACCTTTGCAATTAATTATGATTTTTATATCTTTGAAATTGAGAACTTCTAAAAAATTGTGAATTTGGGTTTTGCTTTGAATGATTTTGGATTTTCAAACCATGATACATCATATTGTGTGCATGGATGGGATTCTGTACGAAGCAAGTTGTGGCAGTCTTTCAGTTACGAAAACCCTACGACCACTCTTATATTTGGTGACAATGTAAGTGAGGATTTTGGGAAACTCCTTTATTTGGAATGATGACGATGTAGTTGAGATATGTGCACTACTTATGACATCATTCATGCATCATATTTTACATTATTTTCTGAAACTTTACTTTTGCGAAAATATTTATGTGAATCATGTTTTATTTTCTTTAATTACACCTCAAAGACACATTGAGTTTCATGATTCACTCTCCCATAGTTCTTGTAGATACTTATGAACCTTAGGTGTCTGGGTACCTAAACATCATATCTTAGATTCCAGATTACGAGATTTTACTTTTAGTTTTTAACCGCATATTTATTTTATGATGTTTTCATTTGAAACACATAGTATTTGGACTCATAATATTTCGGGTATTTATATTAAGATTTTTCTTGCATGTTTAAATTTTACTTTAGTGTTGAATTACGTTATTGGATCATTCAGAGGTTGAATATTATAAATATTTATTATTTATAGTCATTTTAAATGAGTGATTTTTCTATGTTAACCCTCAAAATTCGGTCTACGCATTTAAGTCGATTTTAGGGGTTATAGAGGTAACAAGCTAGCGACAGAAATATCGAAAGTAATTAAAATGGAATCAAATTCATAAATGGACATTGATTTAAATATTATAGAAACTTGCAAATTCTGATGTTAAAATATTTTATAATTGATTAGGTACTAAATTTTGGACGTTGTGGGGTGTTAACCCTTCTCCACGCGTAACCAATTTCTAAACCTGTTTTTTTCGCAGACCAATAATTGTTGTTTTGATAAAACAAAATAATTTATTAAAATGATTCATTTTTTAGGTGATCCAATCATATTTAAAAAAAAAACATCTTTAAGAGAATAGATAAAGTCTCTAACATGGACCAAAATCTTATTCCCCTTTTTAGTGTGCAACACTAAAATTCAAATTCTAAACCATTACCCTAAGTTGTAAATGTTAAACCTAAATCATACATATTAAAAATAAAACCTCACACTCAATACCCTAATCCTAACACTAATATATTTTTAAATGATGATTTATAAGTAGGAGCATCAAAAATGGTTCTTATGTTCAAACAACTTGAAAATATATTTAAAAGGTTTTTGAGAGTTTTTCAAAGTGTTTAAAATGATTTAAAGAATCAAAGAAGTGTTTTTAATCTAGACGTTTCAATACACCTCTTAGGTGTTTTGATACCGCTATGTTTTTCAAAGGCAAAACTTTATAGTCGTTTTGATAGGTCTTGGACCATTACGATACGTTTTACCATTTTGAATTTTGGTTTCGATACAACAAACATCCATTTCGATACGCAAGTATCAAAAACTGTTTTAGGTGTTTCGATACACCTCTAACGGTCTTATGAAAAAACCCAACGGCTAGGAGCAATATCAAAACATGCTTTAGCTGTTTCGATACCATGAGCTAAAGGTTTTTATACACCTTGTAGGCGTTTCGATACCGGTTCTTAAATGCAAGTTCAACGACTATTTACCAAAGTAGCAGTATCAAAACAAATTTCACGCGTTTCGATACCACATGCACTAGAAGAATAAATAAGCCTTGAAATCATCTTCAAACGGCTCCAAACAATCCCAACGGTCACCAACGGCTAGAAGCTCATTTGGGATGAAAAAATGAAGACTCAAGCATCAAGAAAATACTAATGCTTCCATTGTCAACATCTTATGATCAAGAAATGTCTTAGAGCTTAATTCTAATCTTTTGGGTAGGCAACACTTGTGAGCTTAATGTATATGTATGATCGAGTGTCTTAGGAATTGGGTGAGAGCTTAGTTGCAAACAATTAGCCTTATTAGAATGATTACAAGTTTGCTTAGAATTCTCTTTGTAAGTGAATCCCTAAAGTTTGGTTGTGAACTTTGGATGCTTGATTTGGGTTGTGAATAAAGGTTGTAAGGTTATACATTTGTTCCTCAAAAGTTTGAATTCTTAGTGAATTGTGGAAATCCTTAGTGGAAAGTTAAGGTAGTGTATTTAGGACTTGGGTTAGAAGTCCGAACCTCTCTAAATCCTTGTGATAATTTCTTACTTTTTGCTTCCACCACAAATCACCCAAGTTACCATTTCTCCATCACTTAGCTAAGTTAAGAATTTGTTCTACAAATCACTAGAAAAGGACTAATCACTTTAACTAAAAATGATAAAATTGAAAAATTGATTCTTAAGGGGTCAAGAATTTGTTCTACTAATGTTAAAGGATTCAAAACAATTTGAATACAAAAATTACTTGATTGTCTTGTTTATGTGTGATGGAGGTATGAGAAACAAAGTGCAACATTAAGGGGGAGCTCCATACACGCAAGAAGGATACTTGAAGAAGCAAAGCTTCATATCCTCGCTTGAGTTCAAGTGTAGTAAAATTTCTAGTTGAATTTGTTTTCATTTGCTTATTTTTCTTTCATTTCAACTAGGATTATCATATATGTTGGACTAACACTTAGTGATGTCTTGAGTAAGGGGGAGCCTTTTGTTTTATGAAATAAGTTTAGGTATTTGATTTAATTTTTTTTTAACATTTGGCAAAATTTGAAACTTTCGTATGTTATGAGCTCTAAAGATTTTCAAACATTGTTTTAAACCATTTTTGATATAACAAAAATGGGGAGAATGTTGTGAAAAATTAATTTTTCAAATGGTTTATTGAGTTAGGGGAATCTTTAATGATTTTGAATCTTTAATTCTATTATTCAAATTTTATTTCTCAAAGGGGGAGCAATCTCAAAATCAGTTTTTCAAGTTTGTTTTATTATATCAAAAATGAGGAGATTGTAGAACTAATATTTCGATATAATAATTGAAAAATAGTTTTGGACTAATTTGAAAATATTTCAAAAATGGTTCTTATGTTCAAACAACTTGAAAAATATATTTATGCTTAAGTGTCCTATCTTTTGGGTAGACAACACTTGTGAGCTTAATGTATATGTATGCTTAAGTGTCTTACGAATTAGGTGAGAGCTTAGTTGCAAACAATTAGCCTTATTAGAAGGATTACAAGTTTGCTTAGAATTCTCTTTGGGTAGACAACATCTTTTGGGCAGGTAATTAATATTTTAATCCAGGTTGGGTCGGGATCGGGTTTAGGGATTACTAAATTAGGTCGGGGTCGGGGCGGCCAAAAGTTCAGCCCTCCCCGCCCCGTTGCCATCCATAGTATCGATACAATAAATCAATACTAGAATTTAATAAGTGCATAGTGTATCAGTACGACTCTGCCCATACCGATACTGAATTTATGTTCAAAAAAAATTAATAATAGACATACCGGTATAACCTCCTCGAATACAAGTACCAATACATATAGGTTACTGAAAAGTTCTTGAAACAAATTTAAGAATATGGATATTGGTCACTGAATTGGTAATGATCAACTCGAATCCTAAATGAACTCTTAATTCATTGAAATTTGATATGTATGACAAACGAACATTGAATTTCACCATGGTAAGGTTAATTAAAAATAAGGACTCTAAAATTACAAAAATTAGAGTTTAGTTTTTTAAACTCATAAAAGTTAAATAATGGTCCCTAAAATAAATATTGTTGCCTTGTATGGATCTATTACCCTCGTTGCATTGAGCAAGTTCCATTGAACCATCGTATAACATCGAATCACTATTGAATACCGAAACTATTATACTGTTCATCGTATTATTTACATATAGTATTTTTTGAACTAGTTTTTTATCAGACAAAAAGAGATGTTACAACATATTTATATTCCTAACGCGTACGATCTTGCCTTTCTACTTTTCATGCAAATGAAACTGAAAAATTGTTAGTACTACATTCACAGTATTCAATAATTCTATTTATTTATTTATTATTTATTATGCATTGGTGGTCTTTAGTAGTTACCGTTAATTATTGTTTTTAATTTATATTGCTTATTATTCGTAGCGGTTATTAATTGTTATTTTTGGTAAGCTATCTAGTAGTATAATAATGAGAAATAAGGAGTTTTATTTAGCCAGATTTTAGGGAAGAAAGTTCATCAAATTACCTTGTGGGCTGGTATTACTAAATGTAAACGTAACTTGTTATCGATAGTAAAAGTATTATTTTATTTTGCTAATAATTTGATATCAGATTCATGGTTTCAAATATAATAGAAGGTAGAATTGAAGAGTTGAAAAAGGAAATGAAAGACGTGTATGTAATCATTAATTTTGTCCAAACATCGATTCGAATAAGCTATTTTAATCCCCAGCTAACCCTTCACCTTCCCAATTTCTTGAACCTTCAAGAGATGTCATTTGGCCTTCTAACTTTCGGCCACATCAGAGCCACGACATTTGTCACGTTAGAAGTCACCTCCACTGGTTCTGCCATATCACCAACCCTCTCAAATCCGACCAAATAACGCAAGCTGATCCCTTTCTCCCTCAACTGTACCACCAGCACCACATACAAACAGAAAGGACAGAATCTATATCAGAATCAAAAATCTATTTTTATTTGTTTTTACTTTTCTTTTAATTCAATGAAATTCGGCTACTAAAGTCAGAATTACAAAGCAATGTACCCCCAGATGTGGTATTTCACACATTAATGTATCAAGAAAAGCTTTTTTTATTACGAATAGTAAAATATGGTGAAATTTTAAGGTTTTACCTTTAAGGTGAGGATCAATTTTGCTTGTCGTCAATCATCACCTCCTTGACCTCCGTTTGTGAATCAAACCCAAGTCTCAAAACGTTATTTTTAAATATATTTTTTTAAATAACAGAAGGGGTTTTATTTTTTAAATCGAGTGTTTGTTATAAAGAAAAGGAAAGAAGAGGTTTTTAGGAGTTTTAAGGCCGTTAGACACCGATAACGGTGATCGAGATGACGAGGATACATCACTAGGTCATCGTTTTCTAGAAAACTAAGAAGGGAAAGGTTTATAATTTTCGGAGGATTTTCTTCTCTTTTGTTTTTTTTAAATCGAAAATAAACAAATGAATTATAAGAAAAAAAAATTCTTAAGTTTTTTTAGAAAAATTCTACAACGGGGTCGAATACCGCTGAACACCACTAATGATGAATACCGCTGAACATTATTAAACTAATTAATAAAGATTAAAAATATTTAAGGACTCAACACATAATTATAAATTATTTAAAATAAATTTTTTATTAAATTATTTTCTATACATTATTTTATTTTTAAATAATTGAATAAAATACTAATTTAAATTAATTTTAAAAAATAAAAAAAATCTTAAACTTTAAACCCTAAAACCAAAATTCAAAACCTAAATAACTAAACATTAAACTTTAAATCCTAAAATATAAAATATCAAAACCCTAAATCAAAAACCTTAAAAAATACTAAACTATAAACATTAAATCTAAACCCTAAAATCTTAAACCCTAAAATAACCAAAACCCTTATATCTAAATCTTAAACTAATTTTAGGTTTTAAGTTTAGGGTTTATACATTTTTAGAGTTTTAAATTTTCTATTTTAGGGTTAAGGTTATGGATATATTTTTAGATTTTATGGTTTATGATTTTATTGTTTTAGGGTTTTGGGTTTTGGGTTTTGGATTTTAGGATTTAATGTTTAGTATTTTTAGCTTGAGTTTAGGGTTTTAGGTTTTGGATTTAATATTTTTTATTTTTAAATTAAAAATAAATTAAATAAATTATTTAAAAAATTAAAATATAATATATATAATTTATTTAAAATTTTATTTTAAATTATTCGCAATTATATGTTTAGTCCTTAAAAATTTTAATTTTTAAAATTAATTTAATAGTATTCAACGGTGTTCATCATTAGTGGTGTTCAGCAATATTCGATGCAGACTATTTTTTTTATATATCTTCCTGAATTTGATAGCGTTTTTCTCTTTTGGACCTGTGCGGTTATCTAGATCCGGAAAGGATCCACATATTTTTCATCTAGGGATTAATTTCTATTAAGACCCACTGCATTTATAATGATTCATTTTCCACCATGGGTTAATACTCGTTTCAGTTCTTCATTCTATTTTTACTTTTAATTTAAGCCTTTTTTATTTTTTTTAAATTTTGGTCTCATATTTTTTTTTCATTATGACCCTTATTTTATTGTATCATTTTATATATTATATAATTTATATTATATAATATATTACATTTTCAAAATATCTTATATAATATAGTATCTATAACATGTATATATATTGGCATAATATTGTATATTATCTACATTTCCTTTATTATTATTTATTATGCATATATATAGTAATATTATACTACTTATATTATATTTTCATATTATGTATATTATATTATTTTTATTGAAATATATTTTAATATATATTTTTATTATATGTTCGGTTACGTGAAGTATAAATATCATTTTATTTAGTTTTCAAATATAGTTTAGCACATATTTTTACTATATGGTGTAAATCTAATGTACATATCTTATTAGTATAATATTATATTTTGATTATATATGGATATTATTGTTTATTCAATGTTATTTATTGATTGAATCAGTTTTATAGGGACCTGTAATAGAGACAACCCATATTATTTATGATATATTTAATATAACATTAATTCTACGCATTTTAATTTCTCGCTCTTATTTTTTCGTATTTATTTTCTCATATTTTGATTTGCTATAATATAAATTTTCTACATTTAATTTCCACACTTATTTGTTGTTTAATGTTGTATATTTGCTCTTTTACTTTTTGCTTTCGAATTAACTTGCAATGTGATACCTTTTTATTCAATAATAAATATGGTAAGTACCAATTTTATTAGTGGTAGTTTTTTTATCGAATAATGGGACTTTTAAAATTTACTCGCATTTTTAAATGGATATTAAATTAATGAAATTTGAACTTATAAATTTTCAATTTGGGTATACCGTATTCGACTAGGTATCAATTTTAGATGGTGTGGAGGTGTTAATCCTTTTCATCCGTAACCGACTCCAAAACCTGTTTAAAAAAAATCTTTGATTTTAATGGTGTACAATCTACCAAAATATCTGATGATTAGTCCAATCTTTCATTTTCTAGTCGTTAATTTCTATACCAATTTTCACCATTCTTTGATTTTTAAAATTCAAAACAAATTTTATTATTTTCAAAACACCCATTTTTATCATTTCAAAAATACTAGTGACCCTTAAAATTTTAAATTTTATTTTTTAAAAAAATCACTATAACTAGCGACATCGTTGGTGATAATTTTTGTTTTACAAAAAAGAGAGTCAGCTACAAGTCGAAGTTTCCTTTGCCCTAATTGAAAAATGCAAGTTTATGAATTAATTTGATACTATCTTTTTAGGAAAACAAGTTCATTTTAATGAATTTTAAAATTTGACATATAAACTCGTTTATCTAAGTGGTGGGAAATGCTAGTTCTTTTGTGAGGACATCGTTCTTCCGCATAAGCTTAGTAAGTAACTTTAGAGCTCGAGTACCATATGTTTTCGTGTGAATATTGTTTTTCGGACATAGCTAATGAGTACCCTAAAATGAACTTGATAAAATGAGTCTATAATGAGTCTATCCTTTAGATTCATGCAATAAATCTAAAAATTAGAATATCATATAAATAATTACAAGTCTTTAAAAGCATTCGACTCAAAATAACAAGAGTTACAAATTACAATATACGTTTTGACAAGCACTAGCCAATACATCAATAAATATGTACTCTGACACTAAGTCGATGTTGAAATCCCAACCTTGATGGTGCTCCTCTAGATACGACTTCACCTAACCTATGCACGAAAATATATTTCGAAATGCTAAGCTACAGAAGCTTAGTGGGTACACCGTTACTCGACCAACATCGTACATATCATGAATAAAGCCATACAATGCATGTAATATCATGAGTGATAAGATGGCGCTACCATAATTTCCTAAACACATGACATAATGAAATGTATATTATCGCACAAATCATATACATGTCAAACCAAAACCACAAGATAGTGAGGCCCGCGTCCACACAGCATCGGGATCCTACACTACGAGTGAAGCCCACGTCCCCACAATATCGGGATCCTAAACTCGGGGATTGAGGCCTGTGTCCACAAAACATAGGGATCCTAAAAATACCATACTCGAAATGTTACATCGAGCATCTTCAAATGAGGCCCGTGTCCACACAGTATCGGGATCCTCCATTCGGAATAGTCTTTAGTACATCACCCGGAATGTTACATCGGATGATCTTCTTTGGGTTGAAACACTATTTTAGGTATCCAGATTCCCATCACACAAGAGTTTTCCCTAAGCTAAGCAACCTATCAACATCTAGCAAGGTTCTTGTTATCACAAAGCATCAACAATATCAACAATTCTTATGATTTCTATCATTTCTTTAAACAACAAAGGCTTAACAACACTTTTTATCCCAATTATTCATATTTGAGGATAATTTATCAATTTGTTGGTTTTAGTATTCGTTTTACACCATAAGTGACCCTTAGAACCCATTATTAAAAATTATAGAGCCCCCGAACGAAAGTGCTAATTTTTTTATAGATTGCCTAGCGAGTACCGATACGCCTATCAGGGTATCGATACACCGGGTTGGTGTACCGATACATCTACCTATCTAAACTCAAATTTCCCCTCTAGGGTACCGATACACACTAAGTCCGTATCTGTACGCCTGCGCGATTTTGAAGGTCTGGACCTAAATTTTGCTAAGAACTCACCCAAACCATTCCCAAAGATTACCAAACTTTTTCCTACATGATATTGGAAGTGTTTAAGGTGAATTTTCATCAGTTTTAAGCTATCAAAAGTCACCATTAAAGGCCCTTAAGCTTCCAAACCAATTCAAACATGCATATCACAAGTAATACAACCTAATTTTATGAGATGCAAGATGTAAACGGGGCTAGAGGGGTACCAACCTTAAGCAAAATGACCTACAACCTCAGATTCTAAATCTCTCAATATTTCTCCTTGCCAAGCTTTCTTGAGGACTCCCCAACTCCTTTCTTTAGTATAAGAAGTTAAAACCAGCTATTAGACAAAGCTAGGTGAGATTCTAAGAGATGAAAAATTGATTAAAACTAAGAAAGAAACTCCCCAACACCCATTCCCGAATTTGGGTCTTCAACCACACCAACAACCTTCCTCTATCAAACCAACCATTTTTAACTTGACTTGTAGATCTCTTGAGGCTCTAGAACTTACCCTCAAGCCACAAAACGGGATTCCCAAGCTAACACCATGAAGATTTCAACTTTCGCTCTAAGTTTTCCTTTGAGAATGGTGATAAGTGCTCAACGTACTATCACTTTTTACACCTTTTGTTGGCATTAATCCCCGAATTTACACCCACTCGGACCAATGCATGTACTTAATGTGATATATTTAGAAGTTATGCTTATAGAGATAATATTTACAGAAAAGGCACGTTTTACTGCATTTTCATATCTGTGCAGGAGAACCAGTGTCGCGGTAGCGACAAGGCCGAGGCAGGACCTGATGCCGAGGCAGCAGCTGAGAGCCAGGAAGCAAGATTGTAGGCGATTGGAAGATAAAAATCTAAGGGACGTGTTTGGACTTGAAGCCCATGGATCGGAGCTGGCTAGCACGAGGAAAAGCCCAAGACAAGGCCACGCGGGAAAACCCCTTTAGCCGAATTAAACTTGGAAATATTTTAATTATGTACATGACTTGTTCTCTACTCCAAGTTGTATTCTACTTAGGAAAGGTTTGCCCTAGGTCTAGCCTATATAAAGACCTAGCCACCCAATGTAACATATACGGGAAAACCTAGAGAGAAAGAGCCAACTTATAATCTTGTTTTCTTTCTCTCCATTATGTTCTAAGCATCTTTAGGATTTAGGTGAAGGTTGTTAGTATTTGTGAGAGGAGATTGTACTTTGTCTTTGATTCAATGCAGTAAAGTTATCAAGGTTTGCTTATCCTTTGTTATTCCTTGTTCTTGTATTCAAGACCGGGAGGGAAGTTTGTGAGTAATCCATTTATCTAAGCTCAGGAGAGTTAGATTCACGAAAGGGGTAAGTATGGTGTTTCAATCGCAAAACACTAACTCGGCCTAGGGATAGGTTAAGAGTTTCAGCGGCTAAAAGAAGTGTGAGATTGGTTGGTGAGTATAATTGGTTCACGCCGGGAGGTATCATCAAGGACTAGTCATCAACAGCACTCTGACTTAGGGATAAGCGGAGTCATTCAAGGACACTTTGCCGAACTTTGGTAAAGTCCAACCACGAGCAAGGGATTGCCACGGCGGACAAGTATCGTCGCTGCCAAGGCAGTAATCTGCAGTGCTGCCGAGGCAGTGATATACGATTGCATTGAGTAGAGACAAGTCAATCAAATCCACAATACAACGCAACTAGACCCTATCCCATCTCTATCTAATATTCATTCTCTTTACCTTGCTTAGTTATTTTAGTTTAATTAAACCAAACATTACTCACTTGTGTTTTATTTTATTTCTTTCTACAGAATAAGAAGACGAAGAAGACATATTAAGTCTACCAGTCCCTGTGGAGACGATAATCCGATAATTACTTATTACTTTAGTTGTGTCCACTTGCACTAAACGCGCATTTTTGACACACGACAAGTTTTTTGGTGCCGTTGCCGGGGACTGACAACTAAATTTTGTTTTCTTTATTTTTCTTGTTTTTTTTCTTTTTCTTTTTCTTTTACTTTTCTTTTTCTTGGTGTATGACCAGGGCCAACCCAACCAACCCCTTATACGAGTTAGATCCAGAGATCGAAAGAACAAGGCTAAGGTTGAGGAGACAAATCCAAGAGGCTATGGCAGATCACCCGGCAGGACAAAACTTACCTGCCGGCAATGGAGTTTTACCGCCGCCACCTGGGCCGCGGTAGCTCATTGTCAGAGACTTCCTGGAAGAGGACTTAAATGGATTAAACCCATGAGTCATTACACCGGAAATAGAAACAACCCACTTTGAACTGAAACCTGTTATGTTCAATATGCTTAACACTATTGGACAATTTGGTGGGTCTGCAACCGAAGACGCAAGGCAGCACCTTAAGTTCTTCATGGAAATTTGCAACTCTTTCAAAATCCAAGGAGTCCATGAAGATGTCTTGCGATTGAAGCTATTCCCCTATTCACTGAGGGATAGGGCGAAAGCTTTGTTGAATAGCATTCCAGCAGGATCTATTGGATCTTGGAGTGAACTTTGCCATGATTTTATTACTCGTTTTAATCCTACGAACTTATATGATAGAATTCGTAATGAAATCACTTCTTTTCGACAGGCAGATGACGAACCAATGTACGAGGCATGGGAGCGCTACAGAGATTTACTACACAAGTGTCCTTTGCATGGATTTCCTCTATGGAAACAAGTGACTATGTTCTACAATGCCACGAATGCCCCGACAAGGATGATGTTAGATGCCTCGGCAAACGGAACACTCCTTGACAAAGCACCTGAGGAAGCTATCGAGATACTAAATAAAGTCGCGAAAAATGACTTCCAATTTCCGACATCTAGGCAAGGACGAGTAAGACACCAAGCCACGGTAAATGAATTAGACTCATCGAATTCAGTGGCAACACAATTGGCCTCTCTTACCAAGATGGTGCAAAACCTACAATTACAGCAAAATACCCGTGAGGTCAAGGTAATTGATTCTTATTGTGACTTATGTGGAGGTAACCACAGTTCCTCTGATTGCATGAATCAAGAAACCGGTATGTATGTTGGGAACTAAAACCGCAACAATATGATGTCCAACACATACAACCCCTCATGGAAGAGGCATCCAAACCTATCATGGAGCAACCCTAATAATGCCTTAAACCCAATCACCCAACCTTTAGGATTTCAACAACCGATGCAACAACTACCGCCGCCACAGGCCCAGCAGTCAATACCGCAACAGCAGATGCAGCAGCAATCGGTAAGTTCATTGGAAAACACGCTTAAGGCCTTTATGATGAAAACTGAGTCTTACATGGCAGAGAACAATAATTTCATCAAAAGGACAGACGCTTTTATGAATAGAACTAAGATGCTGTTGCAAAATCAAGAAGCGGCCATTAAAACGCTAGAAACCCAGTTTGGGCAGTTTGCTCAAAACATAAACACTAGACTACAAGGAGGACTACCTAGCAATACTGAAGTTGCTAAGGTAATGGGCCATGAACAGTGCAAGGCAATTACTACTAGGAGTGGTCTACAGCTGAAGGAAAAGATCCCAGAGAGCCAAATTCAATCAGCAGATCCAGCAAAAGAAGAGGCCAAGCAAACTGATTCTGATAACACTGCCCCGGCAGAGAGCACAGCAGCTCCTGAACAGCCTGTCGAGACAGCGACAATCCCAGTGGTGCCAGGTATTAAATTCCAAACTAAAGAAACCCTGGATGAGATGAGACCACCACCACCTTTTCCACAAAGGTTGAAAAAGCAAAAACAGGACCAACAATTCAAGAAATTCCTTGATATTCTAAAGTAAGTCCACATTAACATACCGTTCGTAGAGGCAATTGAACAAATGCCTAACTATACCAAGTTCTTAAAGGACATGGTGTCAAAGAGGAAACGAATAGGTGAGTTTGAGACAGTGGCTGCTAACGAGGGATGCATGGCAATGCTGCACAATCGCATGCCACCGAAATTAAAGGATCTTGGGTGCTTCATCATACCTTGTGCGATAGGTAGAAATTATGAAGGTAAGGCCCTATGCGACCTTGGAGCAAGCATCAATCTAATGCCCAAGTCTGTCTTCCAAAAGCTTGGAATAGGAAGGGCAAAACCTACAACAGTTATGCTCCAACTAGCGGATCGGTCCTACGTGCAAGCTGAAGGCAAAATCGAGGACATACTGGTTAGAGTTGATAAGTTTATTTTTCCTGCTGATTTTCTTGTCCTTGATTGTGAAGTAGATGATAATGCATCGATCATCCTTGGGAGACCTTTCCTTGCAACTGGACGCACATTAATTGACGTGGAAAAAGGAGAGTTGACAATGCGGGTCAATGACCAACAAGTCAAACTCAATGCATTCCACAACTTAAAAAAATATGATGATCCAGAGGAGTGCAAGGCCATTCACACAGAAGGTACCAAAACTTCCTGCCTTGGCAGAATGCTCGGCAGATTGATTGGTAAAAAGATTAAGCCCAAGGTGGATGGACACACAGCAAAAGGGATTGGCCCACAACCGATTTACAATTAGGGCCAAAGAGAGAGAATCATCTTGGGAGATGCATTTACATGCTCTCCACCAGTAACATAAATCTCCTCCTTTTTCTTTATTAATATATTAGGATTAATTTATTTTTATTTTTCGAATTTATTTTTTGCCTTAAGTATTTTTCTTTTTTCGTGTGTTTAATTTTTATTTAGGAAAAGAAGCAAGAATAAAGGAAAAGTAGTTCACAGCAGGAACTCTGCCGAGGTAGAAAAATAGTTTCAGGGTCGCAGCAGTCTCAACGGGCAGAACAGTGTAACGGCTAATCTGCCGAGATTCCTGCCGCGGTAGAAAAGGAAACGACAGAAAAAGGAAACGGTTACAAAACGGCTAGTGGATCCAAACGGTCACAGGGCCGAGGCCTATATAAGAAACCCCTTCCTCTTGAACTATTCACTTTTGCATTCTTGTTTTCTTTAGCATTCTTAACAATTTTCCTCTCACATTACTCTCTGCCTACTCACAAGTCTTCGTGAAATTCCAGATTCTTTTCAAGAAAACCTCCAAGAAATCATCTCACAATCTTGATGGCAACCTACAAGAGATTTGTCCCAGCCAACGTTGAAGATCGTTTCAACCGATCTTTCATCGCCCGACAATTATGGGAAGAGCAAGGTTTCCAGCATTCGGATGATGAAAACCACGGCATTGAGCACTACCTTTTTGACAGAATCAAGTACCAAGATTGGGAAATTTTTTGTCTTCAACCTGCCCAGGCAAATGCTACGATCGTGCGGGAGTTCTATGCGCACGGGCCCAACAAAGATTCCCTCTTTGTTCACTGTCGCGGTAGGCCGATCTAGTTAGATGCCGAGATCATCAACGACTTCTATGGCCTCACCCCAAACAGTGATGTTCACGCCGAATTCATGGAAGACATCACTGCCGAGGACTACGAGCTAATCAAAGACGATCTTTTTTATGCGAATACTCCATGGGAAACCGGTACCCATAGAGGATCCGTAATAAGACAAAGCCTAAAACCCGAGGCCAAGATATGGAACACCTTTGTCAAGCGACGACTCATCCCCACGTCCCACAACAGCACGGTAGACCGGAGGCGATTGGTGCTTATCCAATCAATCATCAACAAAAGAACCATCAATGTTGGAGAGATCATCCTTCGTAAATTCACGAGTGCGGTAAGAAAGATAGGGGACCATTATATTTCCCATGTTTGATCACAGGTTTATGTGTTGCCGCAGGTGTACCAATCGAAGATACGGACGAGTACACTCCCCAAAGGCGAGGATGGGCTAGGGACTTTTGTCACAAAGTCATGCAGATCACGCAGGCGGAGCTAGTCCAAGCAACGCCCCAGCAGTTCATGGCTGATACTGTTGCCAGGGCACAGTACACGGCAGACATACCTGATACTGCCCACACCTCTATCGCAGCAGACCCCTATCAGGAGATTTTACAAAGGATGACAGCTATGGACCTTAGACAACAGAGGTACATGGAGTACCAGAGAGATTTCAATGGCACACTCGCCCAGATGATGCTCCACGCTTTTCCAGACTAAGGGGCGCAATTTCCAGAGTTTCCCAGCAACATGTTTGTCACATCCGCCCCTTATACCGAAACTACACCAGCTCAAGGAGGACCAAGGCCGTTCTTCCATGCGGACCCTCAACCACCGTACCAGGCTGCCGACCCATCTAGGGTAGCGGATTCTGCCACGGCATCATCTTCCAGCAGAAGACCATCCAAACGGAGGGCAGTCTTCAGCACTCCACCCCGATCCTCAATCATCAAGGGCAGTCTATCAGCCGAGATAGATGTCTATGTGCACCAAAGCTCCACCGCCGCCGGACCAAGTACACACCACACCGGAAGAGCCACGACAATGGAGGGTGGAACGGACATAATGCTAGGAAACCCATATGTATAGAGTTTTTGGCTGCTGGTATGACGATGTTTGACGGTAAGACTGGTATGGATCTAGTAGAGGTAGAGTACTTGCTAAAGAAATTACAACGTATGTTTGTTGAGATGGAATATCCTTCTGATAGGAAATTGAGGGCATCCATATATTTATTGTAGGGTGAAGCCCTTAACTGGTGGGAGGCTGAGGAGAGAGTTATTGCTGTCGATCAGATCAGTTGGGAGTTTTTTCGGCAGGCTTTTAAGGACCGTTATATGGGACTTGAATATCTAGCTAAGTTTCGAGATGATTTCCTCAACATAAAGCAGAATAACATGTTCGTTAATGACTATGAGATAGAGTTTCTGTGTATACTTCAATATGCTTCGGGACTTGTTACGACTGAAAAACAGAAATGCGAGTATTTTCTAAAAGGACTCCGGATGCCAATCAAGATTGCAGTAGCCACCCATCATGACACTGAGTACAAGATGATCACTCTACGAGCTAGAACAATCGAGTGTAATGAGAATTGGAGGATTCAGCAAGAATCATAGGGCCGAAACCGAGCTAGACGACAGCCTACAATACTAGTATAGCATAGTCAGGGATATCAGTCCAAGAAGAGGGGTAGAGATGAGTTTCAGCCTCAAATTTCTTCACGAGTTAGACCAGTAGTGTTCATTGTTCTGACTGCTAGTGGAGCTGGATCCACTAGTACGCGTGCATTGCCACAATGTTCCTTCTGCAAAAAGTGGCATTCTAGAGAGTGTTGGATGAGAAGTGGAGCTTGTTTCCACTGTGGGTCTTACGAGCATCATCACAGGATTGTCTAGTCTCACCATAGTCAGTTTATGCTCCGGGCTAGTCTCAGACATCAGTACAAAACCCTACAGGGGAAAGAGGTTAGGGTAGACCTACTGCATCTAGTATTAGTAGTAGAGGTAGAGTTAATGAGTTCATAGGATTAACCAGATCAGGGGCATCTAAGCTTGGGTTGGTATATGCTACTAGGAGGCATGAGGATCGGGATGAGCTAGACGTTATTGCCGGTATATTTTCTATTCATGATATTTTCTTTTTTGCACTGCTAGATAATGGGTCTACACACTCGTATGTTTCTAGCTCAATATTTGGATACATGGAAATTCTTGTAGAGGATACTAGTAGTCCTGTCTTTGTTTATAGTCCAGTGGGTAATCCTGTTGAGGTTACCAAAGTGTATAAAGATTGTCCTCTTGAAGTTCATGGGGAAATCTTTTCGACTAATTTGATGGATTTACCGTTTGGGGAGTTTGATCTGATACTCGGGATGGATTGGCTGTCAGCACATCGTGTTACTCTAGATTTTGTGAGCGTAAAAGGGCAACTCTTAGGATTTCTGATGACCGTGAGGTAACCCTTATCGGTGAGCGTAGAGGATATCTTTCTAATGTTGTTTCTGCTCTGAAAGCTGAAAATATGATCAAATAAGGGTCTGTGGCTTATCTTACTTATATTCTTGACCCGAGACAGTCTAATTTTGGAATGGATAAAATTCGTGTGGTAAGAAAATTTCTTAATGTTTTTCTGAAAGAGTTACCGGAAGTACCTCCTAAGCGGGAAGAGGTAGAGTTCGGTATTGAGTTGTATCCGGGGAGTACTCTTGTATCTATGGCACCATATCGGATGGCTCCGAAAGAGCTTAAGGAAATAAAGGTTCTGTTGCAAGAACTTTTGGATAGAGGTTTCATATGACCCAATGATTCTCCTTGGGGAGCTCCTATTCTGTTTGTTAAAAAGAAAGATGGGTCACTTCGTCTGTGTATTGACTACCGAAAGCTGAACAAGTTGAAAATTAATAATAAATACTCTCTTGCCCATATCGATGATCTCTTTGACCAGTTCCGAGGAGCTTTTGTTTTCTCTAAGATAGACTTGATATCTGGTTATTACCAACTCAAGGTTAAGGATTCTGACGTGTTTAAAACAACTTTCCAAACTTGATATGGTCACAACGAGTTTTTGGTGATACCATTCGGTCTTACTAATGCCCTTACAACATTCATGGATATGATGAATAGGGTGTTTCGACCTTATTTGGATCAGTTTGTGGTGGTCTTTATTGACGATATCCTGTTGTATTCTAAATCTGAGGATGAGCATGAGCAGCATCTCCTATTGTGTTACAGACTCTGAGAGAGAAACAACTCTATGCATAATTCATCAAATTTGAATTCTGGCTATCTGAGGTTGTGTTTCTGGGTCATGTTGTTTCAGCTAAGGGTATTCAGGTTGACCCGAAGAAAATTGAGGCTATCATGGAATGGAAACAACCTAAGAATGTGGTAGAGATCCATAGTTTTCTAGTGTTGGCTTGTTATTATCGGAGATTCGTGGAGGGTTTTTCTTCTATCGCTGCCCCATTGACCAAACTTCTGAGAAAAGATGTTTCGTTTACTTGGTCTGAGGCTCAACAGACTAGTTTTGAGAAACTTAAGTCTATTCTAACAGAAGCACCAGTTTTGACACAGCCAGAGTTGGGGAAACCTTATACAGTTTATAGTGATGCTTCATACAACGGTTTGGGTTGTGTTTTGGTGCAGGATGGGAAGGTAGTGGCTTATGCTTCACGACAGTTGAAACCGCATGAGTGTAATTATCCTACCCACGATCTCGAGTTAGCAGCAGTGATCTTCGCTATGAAAATCTAGAGGCACTATCTCAATGGAGAGAAGTGTTATATGTTCACATATCATAAGAGACTGAAGTATCTTCTCACTCAGAAGGATCGTAATCTGAGGCACCATCGGTGGTCAGAGCTTCTAAAGGATTATGATTGTTAGATTGATTATCATCCTGGTAAGGTTAATGTCATTGCAGATGCTTTGAGTCACAATGCCATTTCGGATTTGAGAGTGATGGAGGCTAGAAAGTTTTACTTTTATGATGAAGCATTCGTCCTTCCACCTTTGTCAGATTGTAGTATTTAAGATGTCGAACCCATGAGGATTGGCTTTACTTACGCAATTTATTCTTCCTGCATAATGGAAAAGTAAAGACATAAATAATTGAGTTGGATTATAACTAAGGAAACTAATTAAAGCAATAAAGATAAATGATCAAGAAATCAAGGATGGAAAAGTGGGGTAGGTTAGAGTGCTTCGTAGTGTGGATTCAATTGACTTGTCTCTGTCCAATGCAATTGTACATCACTGCCTCGGCAGTACTGCAGATTACTGCCTTGGCAGCAACGATACTTGTCCACCGCGGCAATCTCTTGCTCTTGGGTGGACTTTATCAATGTTCGGCAAAGTATCCTTTGATTACTCCGCTTATCCCTAAGTCGAAGTACAGTTGGTGATCAATCCTTGATGATACCTCCCGGCGTGAATCAATTATAATCATCAACCAATCTCACAATTCTTTTCGCCCCTGAAACTCTTAACCTATCCCTAGGCCGAGTTAGTATTTTGCGATTGAAATACCGTACTTATCCCTTTCGTGAATCTAACTCTCCCAAGTCTAGATAAATAGATTACTTACAAAATTCTCTCCCGAGCTTGAATGCAAGAACAAAGAATGACAAAGGATAAGCAAACCTTGATATTTTATTGCATTGAAACAAGAAAACAAAGTACAATTTTCTTTCACAACTACTCCACAAACTAACCTAAACCCCAAATGGGCGATGGAGGAGTTTAGGGTTTTCTATGAACACTTGATTTCGAGATATCCTCCTCTCTACATAGGCTATGGTTTATATAGGCTTGACCTAGGGCAAAACTATCCAAAGTAGGAATACAACTTGGAGTAAAACACAAGTTAAGTACATAAATAAAAGATATTTATTTTATTTCCTAGTTTATTCCTATAAGGATTCTTTACCCGCGTGGCCTTTGACCTTGACTTTTCGTGTGTTTCTCAGCTCTGATTTCTATGTTGCTTGTCTTAAAACGTCCACCTTATTTTTCTCTTCAGATCGCCTATCATATCAACATTTATGTTCCAAGTGCTGTTGCGGCCTTCAAGTGCTGCTGAGGCCTTCAAGTGCTGCCGAGGCGGGTACTAATCTGCATTCCAACTTTGGTTTCCAGCATCCATCATGCTATCTGGCATTACTTGTGTGGTAGTTTCCTGTCTAAGAGAAGAAACCATTAACCGTACCTGTTTTATGCCAAATAATAGATAAATTCATGAATTAAGTATTGGGATGCTGAAATATGGAAATAAGCAGAATTATCCAATATTGCCATTAAATCTATCCGTTATTAGCAATAATTGAGTGGGAAATTGGTATAAAGAATAGGACTTTTAGGCACTCATCAGGGAGCTCTGTTTGCTCGGATAAGCTTGTTTGAGGATGGTAGTCTGTTAGCAGAGCTTCGAGTTTTTCCTACTCTAATATTTGATATTCGGGCTGAACAACCCAATGATCCATTCTTGGCCCATCGTATTGCAGAAGTTAATGAGGGATATCTCATTTTCTATTGATCAGGGTGAAGTTTTTTGTTTCCGGGTTCGATATTGTGTTCCCAGAAATTCTAAGTTGAAACAGGTTATTCTACGGGAAGTTCATTATAGTCCCTATTCTGGTGGAGATAAGATGTATAAGAATCTCCAGGAGAAGTATTGGTGGAAAGATCTTAAGAGGGATGTTATCAGTTTTGTGTTTAAGTGTTTGACTTGTCAAAAAATCAAAGCAGCGCATCACCGTCCTTCTAGGCTTCTTTAGTATATTGAGATTCTTCAGTGAAAATGGGAGCGTGTGAATATGGATTTTGTCAGTGGTTTACCTTTGAATCTATTGAAGAAGGATTCTATCTAGGTCATTTTTGATAGGTTGACTAAGTCTGCGCACTTCATTCCGGTTCGAGCTACTTATCCTCTAAGTAAGTTAGCCCAGTTGTATATTTCTGAGGTTGTACGGTTGCATGGGGTACCACTTTCTATTATTTTTTATCGGGATCCGAGGTTTACGTTAAAGTTTTAGGGTCTCTGGATTCTGCTCTGGGTACTCGGTTTAACTTCAGTACGACATATCATCCTCAGACCGATGGTCAGTTTGAGCAAGTGATTCAGATCTTAGAGGATATATTGAGAGGATGTATTCTTGATTTCAGAGGTAGTTGGGAGGATTTCTTACCGCTTACAGAGTTCGCGTACAATAACAATTCTCAGGCTAGTATTAAGATGTAACCATATGAGGCTCTTTACGGGCGTAAGTGTTGCAAGTGACGAAATTGCAAATTTTGTAACTCTGTGTTCCCTGTTGAAAGTTTTAAAAACTTCAGACCCTTATTGTGTAATTTGCCTATTTTCTTTGGGAAATTAATTTTTTTCATCCCTTCTCCCGCTTCGATTTCGTTTTTGGAGAAAAAATCTCCTTTAATTTTTGTTTTTGAATTACGTTTTCTCTCTCTTGGTTCAAATCGACCATGCCTTTCCTTTCTCCTTCAGTTCGATCAAGTTTTGGTGTGAGTCTTGTAAGTTTTTATCCTTCCCTTTTCGTTTTTCTGTTGTGCTTTTAAGGGAGTATAAGTTTTCTGTTTTAAATTGATTTCGGAATGGGAGGTTTTATGTGATTATTGTTGTTTTCGAATCTGAGAAATATATAGTAGTTTTGAATCGTGTGTTGAATCAAATCTGGGTGAAAGGTGGAGTGTTTTCGAGCAATCTGGAGAATAATCTGGATTTTTCTAGATTTTCTCGGGAAAATCTGGAAAACCCATATTTTCTCGGGAAAATCTGGGGAACCCTTCTGACCGACCCAACCTGAACCCTGCTGATGTCACCCATTGACATCACTGCTAACGTCAGCGTTGACCAATGCTGACGTCATTGTTGACTTTTTCCGACCCGATCCCACTTTATGTGTTTCGACGTCCTGAAAACCTGATCCATCTATAACACAGACGATGAGATATGATCAAAGTATTGAGATTCAGAGATTAGATATGAATACTATATCAACGAGAAGATATGATCGAAGGCTGAAAGTTTTGACACTTGATCCAACTGCAACACTGACGAAGAGACATGATCAAAGAGGAAAGATTTTGATATTTTTTTTCTGCAACATCGATGAAAAGATGTGATCTAACATTTTTTTCTTTTTCTTATTTTTCTTTTATTTATTTTTTTAAGAAAGATATAATATTTTTAAGTAACAAAGTTGGTCTACTTAAACCATCAACGAAGAAAAGATACTAGTCAAAAATAAGATATATTACGCCATCAACGATAAAAAGAGATCTTGTTGAATTTGGTACTGCTACAACACTACCGAATAGACAAGAATTGAAGTTTGTTAAAGTTTGACCCAGCTTCGACATCGAAGAAGAGGTGAGGTTTAAAGTCAATAAGATTGATCCAACTACAACACCAACGAAAAGGAAGAATCAAAAGAATGATTTGGACCAGCTGTAATACCAATGAAGAGGTAGGTCGTGAAGTTAGTAATTTTGGTCCAGTTACAACAATGATGAAGAGGCAAAATCTAAAGTCAGTAAGGTTTGACCTAGCTACAACACCGACGAAGATGCAGGGTCTGAACTTAGTAAAGTTGATCCAGCTACAACATCGATGAAGATGCAGGATCAAAAGAATGATTTAGACCAGTTGCAACACTAACGAAGACGCAAGACCTGAAGTTGGTAATTTTTGTTCATCTACAAAACCGGTGAAGAGGCAGAACCAAAGATTTGACCAAGCTACAATACCGACAAAGCGGTAGGATCAAAGATTAGTAAATTTGGCCCAGCTATGACACTAACGAAGATGCAAGACCTGAAATGTAAGATTGGACCTATCCATACCATCGAGAGAGGAATATGATCAAATTTCATAAATTTGGATCCTACTATGCCATTAACGGAGAAACAGGAATAAATTTTAATGATTTTGATCTGGACGCACCATCAACGAAGGTACATGATCCGAGAAATAAAGATTTGAATATTTGATTCGAAAAATATCTTCGATTCATTTCAAAGATCTTATTTTCATTTTTCTCAAATGCATAGGAATCAATGGATTTGTCTTGCCTTTACCATTAGCTATTTGCTCTGAGCTAACTGTATTATTCCTCGGAGTACAATCAGTACCAATAATGAGATTGGATTTTTCCCAAAGGATATATTTTCCTTTGACCATTCATGAAAATGGATTTTTGATGGACATTTGAATGGTCCTTTATTTTGTTTTCTGCATGTTTTTGTTGGATTTTTGCTTTTTCTTTTTCGTTTTTTTCTTTTTCAAAAGTATCTTTGATTCAGATGTACCATCATTAAAAAATAAAATATAAAAAACTGAGATCTGCATGAAAATTTAGTATTTGACACAACCATCAGAGAAGAAAAATTCTAACAAAATTGTACCACCACCACTGAAGGTGGGATTGAGAAAAAGTTAGTTCTACTCCATGATTGTGACACTCGTGTTTTAGGCTTAGAGGTTTTGGTAGGTTGACCAATCGGGTCGGGTTAGCGGTCTAGCCTAGTTTCGGGATGATTTAGCTCAAAGTGGTTTCGGGATGAGATAAAAATGTGAGAAAATTTTAAAATCATATTTAAATATGCTAAGACTATAGGAGGAATCCAATTTGAGAAATCAGATTTCTAAAAGTGACATTTTTACATATTGACCAAAATGTAAAGATTTCAAAACTGGAAATTAGTGATTAATTTGCAAGTATAAAATGCTTAGAATCTTTAGGGAGCTATTATATCATTTTGGTGATCTCTCCTTCATTTTTATTAAAATTCAACATGTGTTTAATTGTTTTAATAAAAGATTAAAAGATAAAAGAGGTAGTTATTTGGTTTTAATTCAAATACCTCACTTTCCTCTTAAAATTTTCTCCCATTTTCGTTCTCAGCCAAACACCAGCCTTTTCACTCAATTCCAGAGGTTAGAACCTTTCTTTTACATCAAACTTTGGTTTCTAATTACTTCAACATCTTGTTTCTACAAAACCTCACTTGTTTTTCATATTTTCTTAGCTTTAATCATTCAAATTGGAGGGGAAATCTCTCAGTCGAGGTAAGCTCCATGAATCTCCTCTATTATTAAGTTATTTAATGAAATTAGCAAGTGTTTTTTTATCTTTGATTTGTGGTTTCGAAATAGTTTTTGATAAATACTTGTTGAATTTCTTGTTTTTTAGAGAAAATGTGTAAATCTTGAGTCAAACCGTTAGGGATCAGATATCTGTGGTTTTGTAATGGTTTTAATCTTGAATTGAAGGTTTAAGAATGTTTTAATAGGTATTGATTTATAGGAACCCGAAATTAGGTTTGATGCTAATGTTTAAGGGTGAAATTTTTTAGTTTTTGGCTTGATCTTGGGGCTGGTTGTGTTCTAGTGTATAAATGTGGTTTGAGATTAGTTTTAATTGTTTTGTGATGTGTTTTTTGTGTGTCAATCTCTTTGGTTAAGGGTTGGAGATCACTGGAGGTGATTTCGACTATGAATAGATGAGATTTTAATAGGTTTGTTGGGCTGAACGTGTGGCTAAGGATGTGAATGCTTAGATGTGCATTAATCCTCTATTTTGATGTGTTTGTTACTCGAGATAAGGACATAGAGCAGAACTTGGGTTTGAATACTAGAGTAAGTGGTACTAGCTCAACCAAAAGAAGTACTAATAGTGATGCCGGGAGAAGTCTATACAAGAAGCATAGAGATCATAGATATCGACTGGATCAGAGGCGAGGTAGAGCTGTTGGCCATGCTGGGCATGGTTCATCGAGTCAGAATACTTACGATAAGACTCTGGAGTGCGAGAAATGCGGGAGACGACATTCAGGTGAGTGTTGGGGAACCCTGGAAGCTTATTTTGATTGTGGGTCTCGTGATCATATGACTACGGATTTTCCGCAAGTGACTCGGGATATACAAGCTCCCGCGAGAGTGGTTGAGCCATATAGAGGCAGTGGACGTGGTCGAGGGAATTTTCAGCATAAAGAGGGAACTATGAGAGAGTCGGGCAAAGGAGGACTAGCTCGAGTGTATGCACATCGGGCTGAAAGGAATGACATTGATGTTGTGCCAGTACATTCTCTTTATAGTCTATGTCGTTGTTATCTTTGATAAACTCTGGGTCCACGCATTCCTATATTTTGAGTAAGCATACCCCAGTTTTAGATGTGCCTACAGAGGTATTAGATATAGGGGTACATGTTATGTAATACTCTTAAAAAAAATAATAATAAAATAAATAAAAATAAAAATAAAATAAAAATATAAGTATATATATAAAAATATATATATATATATAATAATAATATTATAACTTTTTGAACCATATTAGATTCAGAAACCCAAAAAATAAACCTTTATTCTCTCAAACCCCGACCATCGCCGCTCTCACTCATCGTCGCGCCGTGGTGCTCACCGTCGCCGCCGTTGTGTCCGTCTCCTTGCCCCGACCAAAACCCCCCAAACCACGCGCCCGCCGGCCGCCGCGAACGTCCAGGATCGAGGTTGGAAGACTCGTCGGACTTAGGGTTTAAACCCCTACTGTTTTCGCTCGATCCGGCCACCATCGATTCCGAAACCGGCGCGTCACTTGCTCCGTTGTGCTCGTCGTCGGAGGACGAGCAGAAACCCTCCCTCAACGCCTCCGATCGTGACCGGTAACACCCTCATCGGAGTTGTCTCGGTTTTAAGGCAAGGTTCTCCCCCTTTCGTTTTCTTTTTCCTATATGTTGGGTAGAAATTAATATTTTGGTGAAATCGGTATAAGATCCGATTTCTGTGAGTGTTTTTCGGCCGCATAGGGGCGCGCGTGGCCTTCACGCGCTGCCGGAAACGGTTTCCGGTCACCAGGGATGGTTACCGTGAACTGACCGGTCCAAACCGGCCTTGAACCGGCCCTCCCGAGCCGAGCCAATCCAACCGAACCGAACCGGTCCAACACGATCAACCGTTGACCGATCCGACCCGTAGACCAACCCGACCCGTTGACCCGTTGACCGACCCGACCCGTCGACCAGTTGACCGACCCCGTTGACCGTTGACCGTGACGTCAGCGCTGACCGTTGACCTTGACTGCTGACGTCAGCATGACGTCAGCGTTGACTTTGACTGCTGACATCAGCGTTGACTTTGACCCAAAAAGTCAAAATTTTCAAAAACTCCTATTTTATGTTTTTCGACGTCCTGAGTCCATCCGTGAAGTCCGTTTTTCGAAATTCGAACCCGAAAGCCTCCAAATTGGACTTTAAAGTCTCGAGTCAAACTTTTCTTCCAAGTTAAGTCCAGAGTTTTAGTTAAGGTCTAAAGTTTATATCTGTTTGTTTGTAGGACCCCATATTTCTCCCGCACCGACCCAACCCAGTTCCTCCCGCTTTGACCGATCCCGAGATCCGATCGTGACCCGTATGTTTTTAATACCCGTGAATAATCAATTCAATATTTAGCTCCAGTATTAATGAAAATTATATCTTATATTTTTTTAGGGTCCAGTACAGCTACAAAGCGAGGCTCGAACGCCCAGTAGATCACCTGACTATTTTCTGCCATTGAGGTGTGTTCCTTGTGTGCTAAATAACTGTATTTTATCGTTTTGTGTTTTAAACAAATCAATTATGTGCACATAACTATTTTCTGGGTTTATGTAAATACTTGCTTTGAATTTTAAGATATAACATTTAACGATTTACTGTATATCTGATATGTCCTGATTTATGTATACATGTTGCCTGTTTAACTTCTGTTACTATCATCATAATCCTGTTATTACTATATGCCTGCCATCTTAGTGTTGGGGTGATGAGTAGTATTTAATATCCGGTTCAGCCTTGATCCAGCTGGTAATTCCGCCTGTTTACGGTTCCTAACCTCAGTTAGGGTAATTCCGCCTGTTATCGGTTCTCGAGCATTAACCGGGGTAATTCCGCCTGTTCCCTAAGGTACTCCCTTAGGGCGGTACCTTTGCTTTAAGGGCTTAGGTTAATGCCAGTATCAGATACTGTTCGGGGGAACTGTATCCAGGAGTTCGGTTGGAGGGTAGCTTGTCATACATATACATGATTTGATTTTTCTGTATTACTGTTTAATCAATTTATCTGTATTTTGTTGCACTGTTGGAACACACTGGCTTTATAGCTCATACCTGTTTTCTTCCCCTTTCAGATACTCGTAGATAGACATCCCGGACTTGGCATTGGAGGATCTACATACTATTTGGTTACACATTGATGTAACATACTTTAACTTTTTCTCAGTTTACGTTAAGGTGACATATGCCAATATATACTATATTACTGGTGTTTTAAAAGTATTATTTTTGCTATTGGTTTTATAAATTATTTGTGAACATTATTTCCAGCTACCCTGTTTTGGTGACGTATACATAATTTAAATTGTTAGACAATGTTTACCTTTATTCGCTCAGTTAAATATGTATTTTCATGCAATATGGTTTATAAATAGAAACAATGTGATCTCTCTGGTCGGGCTTCCCGCATAGGCCGATTTAGGGGGTTACATTTAGTTGGTATCAGAGCTTTTGGTTTTAAGATTCTCGGATTGTGATGGGTCCTAAATAAGTGTTTTTCTGTTAAACTGTTATAAATTTATATCTGTAAGGCCATGTCACCTGTATTTTCTATATTGTGTATGGTTCTCCTGTGCCAATTCTAATCTCCTAAATTTTAACCTTGTAGATTTCCTGAACACTATGAGTGCTCGTAGAGCTCGCCGATCCACCCGAGGGCATGGTCGAGCGACCAGTTTTGCTGATCCTGTAGAGGAGCCTATTAGTGATCCTCCACTTGTCATTTCTCCGGACCCACCTGCTCCCACAAGTACCACTGTACCGCCTAACCCTCAGCCTGCTGCAAATATTGATATGTCTACCCCTGTCAGAGGGGCATCAGTACCGAGCACCGAGCCTACGGCAGTGGCTGATGATGCTCTTAGTAGGCAACTCCTCCAGTTATTACAGGGAGCTGTTAGAGCTTCGGGTGCGATGCCGGATCCACCTATCTCCCAGATTCTGATCGCCAATGGAGTAAGAACTTTCTCTGGATCCTTGACTGGTGCACCTTCAGATGCAGAGACCTGGTTGTCCGATACAGAGAGACGGATGGATCAGCTGGGTTTGGAACCAGCTAAGAAATACCTTGGAGCGGTGTCCATGCTTGATGGTGGTGCCCACATCTGGTGGGAGTCTGTGGTTAGTAGTGTATCATCTGATAGGCTGACATGGGACTTTTTCAAGGAAAGGTTCAAGAACCGTTATCTGGGTGACCGATATATGAGAGAGAGGCGTCAGGCCTTTAGAGACTTGGTACAGGGTACTATGACAATGACCGAGTATGAGCTTCAGTTTTTAGACCTGATGAGGTATGGGCTGGGATAGTAGCCACAGAAAAGGATAAATGTGATAAGTTTCTGGAGGGTCTCCGTATTGGTATCCGAGACCGAGTTGCCACACATCATGATGTGGTTTTTGAGGACCTGGTGAACCGGGCAAAGACTGCTGAAGACTTGGAGAAGCTTTCTGATAGTCAAGTTACAAGGGATCAGGATTGAGAGCGGAGCAGAGACAGAGACCGTAAAAGGGACCGTGGTCGATCTGGAGGACATTTTAGCCATGGCGAGACTTTTAGTCGTCCTGACAAGAGAGCCCGATCTACACCGAGTCAGAGAGGTGGTTCCTATCATCACTCCGTGGCACCTCAGGGCTCTTCTGTTAGCCGGGGTGGTTCTTCAGGGATCCCATCTGTACCTGCGTGCGACTTCTATGGTAACATGCATAGGGGAGAATGTAGGAAGAAGACTGGAGCTTGTTTTCGGTGTGGGTCTTCTGAGCATTTCCTGAGGGGCTGTCCTCATCCATCTCCCGTCAGTCGACCACCGACTCAGACTCCTATGCGCTCTCAGACACCATCCAGATCTCAAACATCCATTAAGACACCCGCTACTGGACGTTCTCAGGGTAAAGCCTCTGGGCCTGCTATTAGACTGATACTAGGAGTCGAGGCTATCAGAGTGGTGGGCCATCTGTTTCTGAGGCTCGTCAGCCAGCTTTGGTTTATGCCACCCGACGTAGAGATGACCGAGATGAGCCTGATGTTATTGCAGGTACTTTTACCATCTTTTCTGTTCCGTATTTTGCTTTGCTTGACAATGGTTCCACACACTCTTATATATCGAAGTTAGTATCTGGAAACCTTTCGATTTCAGTTGAGAACACTGAGAGTGTCTTTACCGTTATGAGCCCAGTGGGACAATCCTTATTTGTAGATAAGATTTTCAAGAGATGTCCCCTTGTTGTGGAAGGGGAAGTGTTTCTGGCGGATCTTATGGAACTTCCTTTAGAGGAGTTCGATCTAATTCTGGGGATGGACTGGTTGTCTGAGCATCGTGTTAATTTGGACTGTGAGGCCAAGAGGGCCACACTAAAGACTTCTGATGGACGGTCTGTGGTCTTGGTTGGAGAACGACGAGGTTTTTTGTCTAATGTGATATCAGTTTTGTCTGCTGACAGAATGATCCGGAAGGGATATGAGGCCTTTATTGCTTGTTTCCTTAACACAAAGGGGTCTCTGTCTAAGATCGAAGAAATTCGCACTGTTAGTGAATTTCCAAATGTTTTTCCTGAGGAGTTACCTGGTCTCCCTCCGGATAGGGAGGTTGAGTTTGAGATTGAAACTTATCCTGGATCAGCACCAATTTCTATGGCTCCGTACCGTATGGCTCCAAAAGAGTTAAAGGAGTTGAAGGTTCAGTTGCAAGAACTTCTTGACAGAGGGTTCATCCGACCTAGCTCATCACCTTGGGGAGCTCCAGTTCTCTTTGTTAAGAAGAAGGATGGTTCTCTTTGGTTGTGCATTGATTACCGAAGGCTAAATAAGTTGACAGTGAAAAACAAGTATCCCCTACCCAGGATTGATGACTTGTTTGACCAATTTCGGGGAGCTAGAGTTTTCTCGAAGATTGACCTTCGATCTGGGTATTATCAGCTAAAGGTTAAGGGTTCTGATGTTGCAAAGACTGCTTTCCGCACCCGGTATGGTCACTATGAGTTTTTAGTGACGCCTTTCGGTTTAACCAATGCCCCTGCAGCTTTTATGGATATGATGAACCGTGTCTTCCGGCCCTACATAGACCAGTTTGTTGTGGTGTTTATAGATGATATCCTGGTTTACTCCCACTTAGAGGACGAGCATGTGGGGCATCTGAAAGTTGTGTTACAGACTCTCAGGGAACATCAGTTGTATGCCAAGCTAAGTAAATGCGAGTTTTGGCTTAGTGAAGTGACTTTTCTCGGACATGTCGTTTCAGCTAAAGGTATCTAGGTAGACCCGAGTAAAATTTATGCTATCACTAGTTGGAAACCTCTCAAGAATGTATCTGAGATCCGCAGTTTTCTGGGCTTAGCTGGATACTATCGACGCTTTGTCGAGGGTTTTTCCATTATAGCTGCCCCTTTGACGAAGCTTCTGAGGAAAGATGTTCCGTTTGTGTGGTCTGAGGCTCAGCAGACTAGTTTTGATCAGTTGAAATCAGTTTTGACCCAGGCTCCAGTTTTGACCCAACCTGAGTCAGGAAAGGACTTTACAGTTTACAGTGATGCGTCGCATTCTGGTCTTGGTTGTGTCTTGATGCAGGATGGTAAGGTGATCACTTATGCGTCACGCCAGTTGAGACCACACGAGCTTAATTATCCTACCCATGATCTTGAGCTTGCAGCTGTGGTTTTTGCTCTAAAAATCTGGAGACACTATCTCTACGGAGAAAAGTGTTACATCTTTACCGATCACAAAAGATTGAAGTACCTTCTTACCCAAAAGAAGCTTAATCTGAGACAACATCGTTGGTTGGAGCTTCTTAAGGACTACGATTGCGAGATTGAATATCATCCGGGAAAAGCCAATGTTGTGGTGGACGCTTTGAGTCGTAAGACCATATCAGACCTGAGATCCTTATTCGCCAGGATGAGTATTTATGATGATGGTAGCTTATTGGCTGAATTGAGGGTCAAACCGACTTTGGCTGAACAGATTAGGGCCAAGCAGCGGCTGGATGATTCTTTACTTCCTGTTATGCAACAAGTGGAAGAAGGATCCACTTCTGTTTACTCTTTTGATCAGGATGGAGTTCTTTGTTTTAATGGTCGTTACTGTGTACCCAACGATCCTGAGTTGAGACAGACCATTCTCAGTGAGGCCCATAGTAGTCCTTATGCTATGCACCCTGGAGGAGATAAGATGTATCAGAATCTGAAACAGAGGTACCGATGGGTAGGTATGAAAAAGGATATCTCAGATTATGTGTCTAGATGCCTGACATGTCAGTAGGTGAAAGCAGAGCATCAACATCCCTCTGGTCTCTTGCAACCCATCAAGATTCCAGAGTGGAAGTGGGAACGAATCACGATGGACTTTGTTACCGGGTTACCTTTGACCCCGTCTAGAAAGGATTCTGTCTGGGTTGTGGTGGATAGACTCACAAAGTCAGCTCACTTTGTTCATGTTCGGATAACATATTCTTTGGAGAAACTGGCTAGACTGTATATTTCTGAGATCATCAGACTGCATGGAGTACCCTTATCTATCATTTCTGTCCGAGATCCGAGGTTTACTTCCCGTTTCTGGACAGCTTTACAGTCTGCTTTGGGTACTCGCCTGAATTTCAGTATGTCTTTTCATCCCTAGACAGATAGTCAGTCTGAGAGAGTGATTCAGATTCTAGCGGATATGTTACGGGGTTGTGTTTTAGACTTTCGGGGCAGTTGGGAAGACTTCTTACCGTTGGCCGAGTTTGCTTATAATAACAGCTATCAGGCTAGCATCCGTATGGCACCTTATGAGGCTTTGTATGGTCGTAAGTGTCGTACCCTATCTGTTGGACTGAGTTGTATGATCGGAAAACTCTGGGTCCCGAGTTAATTCAGGAAACTGAGGAGACTGTCAGATTAATCCGGGATCGTTTGAAGGAAGCTTTTACCAGACAGAAATCTTATGCTGATAGAAGGAGAAAGGATATCGAGTTTGAGGTTGGTGATCAGGTTTTCTTAAAAGTCTCTCCCTGGAAGAAAGTTTTGAGGTTTGGACGTAAGGGCAAGTTGAGTCCAAGATATATCGGACCATACCGTATTCTTAAGAGAATCGGGCCTGTTGCATATCAGCTTGAGTTGCCTCCATAACTTAGCCGTATCCATGATGTGTTTCATGTGTCCATGTTGAGACAGTACCATCCGGATCCGAGTCATATTATTCAGGTTCAGGATGTTGACTTACGTCCAGACTTGACTTATGAGGAGGAACCCGTTCAGATCCTAGAGTTTAATGAAAGAGTTCTGAGGAGAAGGTGTATCCCTATGGTTAAAGTTCAGTGGAGGAACCGTAGCCCTTCTGAGGCCACCTGGGAGATTGAGGAATCCATGAGAGAGCAGTTTCCGCATCTGTTCAGTTCAGGTAAATTTCGAGGACGAAATTTCTTTTAGGGGGAAGAGTTGTAACACTCTTAAAAAAAATAATAATAAAATAAATAAAAATAAAATAAAAATATAAGTATATATATAAAAATATATATATATAATAATAATATTATAACTTTTTGAACCATATTAGATTCAGAAACCCAAAAAATAAACCTTTATTCTCTCAAACCCCAACCATCGCCGCTCTCTCTCATCGTCGCGCCGTGGTGCTCACCGCCGCCGCCGTTGTGTCCGTCTCCTTGCCCCGACCAAAACCCCCCCAAACCACGCGCCCGCCGGCCGCTGCGAACGTCCAGGATCGAGGTTGGAAGACTCGCCGAACTTAGGGTTTAAACCCCTACTGTTTTCGCTCGATCCGGCCACCATCGATTCCGAAACCGGCGCGTCACTTGCTCCGTTGTGCTCATCGTCGGAGGCCGAGCAGAAACCCTCCCTCAACGCCTCCGATCGTGACCGGTAACACCCTCATCGGAGTTGTCTCGGTTTTAAGGCAAGGTTCTCCCCCTTTCGTTTTCTTTTTCCTATATGTTGGGTACAAATTAATATTTTGGTGAAATCGGTATAAGATCCGGTTTCTGTGAGTGTTTTTCGGCCGCATAGGGGCGCGCGTAGCCTTCACGCGCCGCCGGAAATGGTTTCCAGTCACCAGGGACGGTTACCGTGAACTGACCGGTCCAAACCGGCCCAAACCCGGTCCAAACCGGCCTTGAACCGGCCCTCCCGAACCGAGCCAATCCAACCGAACCGAACCGGTCCAACCCGATCAACCGTTGACCGATCCGACCCGTTGACCAACCCGACCCGTTGACCCGTTGACCGACCCGACCCGTCGACCAGTTGACCGACCCCGTTGACCGTTGACCGTGACGTCAGCGCTGACCGTTGACCTTGACTGCTGACGTTAGCATGACGTCAACGTTGACTTTGACTGTTGACGTCAGCGTTGACTTTGACCCAAAAAGTCAAAATTTTCAAAAACTCCTATTTTATGTTTTTCGACGTCCTGAGTCCATCCGTGAAGTCCGTTTTTCGAAATTCGAACCCGAAAGCCTCCAAATTGGACTTTAAAGTCTCGAGTCAAACTTTTCTTCCAAGTTAAGTCCAGAGTTTTAGTTAAGGTCTAAAGTTTATATCTGTTTGTTTGTAGGACCCCATATTTCTCCCGCACCGACCCAACCCAGTTCCTCCCGCTTTAACCGATCCCGAGATCCGATCGTGACCCGTATGTTTTTAATACCCGTGAATAATCAATTCAATATTTAGCTCCAGTATTAATGAAAATTATATCTTATATTTTTTTAGGGTCCAGTACAGCTACAGAGCGAGGCTCGAACGCCCAGTAGATCACCTGACTATTTTCTGCCATTGAAGTATGTTCCTTGTGTGCTAAATAACTGTATTTTACTGTTTTGTGTTTTAAACAAATCAATTATGTGCACATAACTATTTTCTGGGTTTATGTAAATACTTGCTTTGAATTTTAAGATATAACATTTAACGATTTACTGTATATCTGATATGTCCTGATTTATGTATACATGTTGCCTGTTTAACTTTTGTTACTATCATCATAATTCCTGTTATTACTATATGCCTGCCATCTTAGTGTTGGGGTGATGAGTAGTATTTAATATCCGGTTCAGCCTTGATCCAGCTGGTAATTCCGCCTGTTTACGGTTCCTAACCTCAGTTAGGATAATTCCGCCTGTTATCGGTTCTCGAGCATTAACCGGGGTAATTCCGCCTGTTCCCTAAGGTACTCCCTTAGGGCGGTACCTTTGCTTTAAGGGCTTAGGTTAATGCCAGTATCAGATACTGTTCGGGGGAACTGTATCCAGGAGTTCGGTTGGAGGGTAGCTTGTCATGCATATACATGATTTGATTTTTCTGTATTACTGTTTAATCAATTTATCTGTATTTTGTTGCACTGTTGGAACACACTGGGCTTTATAGCTCATACCTGTTTTCTTCCCCTTTCAGATACTCGTAGATAGACATCCCGGACTTGGCATTGGAGGATCTACATACTATTTGGTTACACATTGATGTAACATACTTTAACTTTTTCTCAGTTTACGTTAAGGTGACATGTGCCAATATATACTATATTACTGGTGTTTTAAAAGTATTATTTTTGCTATTGGTTTTATAAATTATTTGTGAACATTATTTCCAGCTACCCTGTTTTGGTGACGTATACATAATTTAAATTGTTAGACAATGTTTACCTTTATTCGCTCAGTTAAATATGTATTTTCATGCAATATGGTTTATAAATAGAAACAATGTGATCTCTCTGGTCGGGCTTCCCGCATAGGCCGATTTAGGGGGTTACATGTTACTATTTCTTTTGGGGAAACGATTGTTGTAAAGATAATTTATAGAAGTTGTCCTTTAATGGTGCAAGGACACATTTTTCATGCCGATTTCATGGAATAGCCTTTTTATGGTGGACTATGAACAAAAACAAGTTTCGTTGAGGGTGACCGCTGATCTTAGCATTGTGGTGGTAGGTGAGAATATAGGGTTTTTGTCTAATGTGGTGTCATCGTTGGTGGCACGAAAAATGTTAGCAAGTGGTTGTCAATCTTAATTGGCCTTTATTTTAAACCCAAACATGAAGGAAGCTCGACCTTAGGACATCTGTACGATTTGTGATTTTTCGGAGGTGTTTCCGTAAGAATTACCTGGTATACCGCCCGATAGGGAAGTAGATTTTTGCATCGAGACGTATATAGATACTTCACTAGTGTCTATTGCTCTGTATCATATGACACCAAAGGAGTTAAAGGAACTAAAGGTGCGATTGTAGGAATTATTGGATCAAGGTTTCATTCGTCCTAGCGTTTCACCATGGGGAGCTCTGGTGTTGTTTGTGAAGAAGAAGGATGGTACGATGAGGATGTGCATAGAATATCGGTAATTGTATAAGTTGAAAATAAAGAATAAGTATCCTTTACCGCGAATTGATGACCTTTTTGATCAACTACGGGGTGTGTCAGTGTTTTCTAAGGTAAATTTGAGATCGTGGTACTATCAATTAAAGGTTAAGGAGGTTGATGTTCGAAAGATAACATTCCACACTCGTTACAGTCATTACGAGTTTTTGGTGGTGCCTTTTGGGTTAACCAATGCACCGACAACATTTATGAATATGATGAACCGAGTGTTTCATGAGTACCTAGATCGGTTTGTTATGGTATTTATTGATGCCATACTTGTGTATTGGCGGTCGGAGAAAGAGCATGATAGGCATTTGTGAATTGTACTTCAGACTTTATTGGAAAACAAGTTGTATGCGAAGTTGAGTAAATGTGACTTTTGGCTCAGGGAAGTGGTTTTCCTTAGACATGTGGTTTTAGAGGAGGGGATTAGGGTGGATCCCTAAAAGATTGCAGCGGTTGTGAATTGGAAATAACCTAAGTCGGTAATGAAGATTCGGAGTTTTCTAGGTTTGGCGGGTTATTATCGATGTTTCATGGATGGCTTTTCTAAGAGTGTGGTTCCTTTAACGAATTTGTTGCAAAAGGATGTTCTTTTTGAGTGGATGGAAGCGAGGTAGCAAGCTTTCGTGAAGTTGAAAGAAGCTTTAACATAAGCTCCGATCTTGATCCAACCTAAATTGGGAAAAGAGTTTATGATCTATAGTGACACATCTTACGATGGGTTGGGGTGTGTGCTGATGCATGAAGGTAGGGTGGTAGCTTATTCATCTAGGTAGTTGAAGGTTCATGAACGTAACTACCCTACGCACGATATTGAGTTAGCGGCTGTGGTTTTTGCTTTGAAGATTTGGAGACATTATCTCTATGGTGAGAAGTGCATTGTTTATACTGATCATAAGAGATTAAAGTATTTGATATCGCAAAAGGAGTTGAATATTAGGCAAAGAAGGTGGTTGGAGTTGCTTAAGGATTACGGTTTAAGTATCGAGTATCATCCGGGTAAGGCTAATGTTGTAGCCGATGCTTTGAGTCAGAAGGTGGTTGTGGAGTTGCATGCGATGTTTGCTCGGTTGAGTTTGTCGCGGGATGGAGGATTGATTGCGGAGTTGCAATTGAAACCTTCGTTGTTGCAAGAAATCAAGGATAAGCAGTTGTTAGACGAATTCATAGTACGACATGTTGAGGATATTGCGGAGGGGAATTCGATGGATTTTCGTTTCATTGATGATGAGGTGTTGTGTTTTAAGGATCAAATTGTGGCACCGATGGATAAAGAGTTGTGGCGGTTGATTTTGAGTGAAGCTCACTCTAGTCCTTTTTCTATGCATCCAAGTAGTACCAAGATGTATCAGGGTTTGAATGATGAGTATTAGTAGGTTGGTTTGAAGAAGGATATGGCGGAGTATGTTAGTAGATGTTTGGTAAATCAGCGAGTTAAGGCTCAACATCAAGTTCCTTCTGGTTTGTTGCAACCGTTGAAGATACCAGAATGGAAGTGGGAGAGGATTACCATGCGTAACGACCTTCCCGTCGGCAGAGGTCGTTAAAAAAACTTTTTGGTGAAAATGAAGACTAAGTTTAAAGAATTGGAGATTTGGGATAAATTGGTGAATTTGAGAAAGATTTTAAAATTAGTGTTCCAAATTGTGAATTAGGGATTTGTTTGAAAAATTAGGGATTTATTTAAAAAATTGGGAATTTAGGTCAAAATTGGTGAATTAGAAAAATTAGGTTTAAATTAGAAAATTGGGTATTTTATTTGGAAAATTAGGGTTCAAGAATTAAAAAATAAGGAATTATTTTGGAAAAAAAGGAATTTATTTTAAAAAAGACTAGAGTCGCCATCGGTCACTTTAGTAGACCGGACACCACTGAAACCAGAGATTCTAAAAAAAGGGTTCGGGAGTCGGTTACGGATGGGATATAAATACCACACACCGTCCAAAAATTGGTACCTGATCGAATATAATTACCCGAATTGAAAATTTGCAAGTTCAAATTTTTATTAATTTATTATCAATTTAAGAATGCGAATTAATTTTGAAGACCTCGATATTCGAAGGTAAACGCATACACCGCCACCACTACGCTTGGTGTCAAGCCCGTTACGACCGAATATTGAGATACCGCATTTTTTATTAATTAAATTAATATGTCATATGTTGAATGACTAAATCTATCAAATATACAAACGAAAAAATAAAATAAATGCGAAAAATAAAGTGTACAAAATAAATTACAACAAGTATATATGCGAGAAATTAAAAGCGGTAAATTAAATGTTAGATGTTAGATACGAGAAAATAAATTGCAAGAAACTAAAATGCGAAAAATTAAGTACGAGAAAGTAAATGCAATAAAATAAATATGATAAAATAAATGTGGAAAGTAAATGTTAGAGGTTAGTTGTTTACACTAAACGAGATATAAATAATACGGATCACTCCCTGTTGCGGGTCACCGTAAAACCGATCGAGCAAAGAATTAAATAAATAAATAAATGAAAGATGAACATAATAAATCAATGGATAATAAAAAAAGGAAAAACATAAAATATTCGTATACACAATATGGGCAAAATTAAAAAGTCAACAAATGAATAGATTTAATATATGATATTATGTAAGTAAAGAAAAGTATAACATACACGTAATATATTAATTAATTATATGAAACATATATAATATACAAAAAACGAAATGTATCGTGTATATATATATATATAGTCTAACAAATAAATAGTTTAAATAAAACATATGTAGTATACGGTAATAAAATACACATAAAATATAAATATCCTATAAAGTGTGAATACAAATTATATAATATATATGGCATTTAGACATTCATGAAAAATGGATAATAATAAAAGAAACATGCGGCACTATGGGAAATAAAGAGTATTGAGGCATTGAATGCCATGTTTGAAAACAATTAAAATGAATTTAATTCCGTATCAACTTTCAAAACGGAAAAGAACTTTGGATTTTTTGTTTTCGGTATTGAAAATAAAATTTAAAAGGAATGTTACTTTTGAAAATGGTAAAAACAGAAGAGATAATAAATATTATTTTAATATCATAATACTAAGGGTTCAACAGTCAAAGAAAATACAAGGAAATAAATTATAATATCAATAAAAAAACACCATATTTATTGGAATAATAAAACGTGTAAAAAATAAATAAGGAAAGAAATATAAAACAATCAAAAACTTTTATGGGAATCAAATGCCATTAATTACATGACAATCAAGCTAAATAAAATTTAATAAACATTTAAATAAAATAATAAAAAAAGAAATAAAATAAAATCTGGGGGGAAATTATAAGAAAAACAGTATAAAAATGGATCAAATTAAAACAGAAAAATAAATATTAAGGACTGAATGAATGATTTTATCATTGCGGGAAGCCAAACGTCTCAAAACTTTAGCGATTGGTCCCTTAATTAACCCACTAACCATAATACGCAGATCCTTCCCTCTGGGTCGGGTCATCACGCGGGTTAAGAGTCAAAACGACGTAGTTTTGTGGAGAATATAAATAGAGAAATCATAGGCTAATTAAAACGGTAGCCTCATTCTTTCTCCTCTCATTCCTCTGAGCCTAGAAACAAAGAGCAAAACGCTCAGGAAAAACATGAACCCTAGGCCACAAACCCAAAATCCGATGAGAAAAAAAAACGACTGCCATGGCCGCCGCTAGCGGTGGCCGGCGAGCTAAAAAAACTTACTTTTTGTTCGAAAACCCTTAGAAACAAAATAGGAATCCCTTTTTATCTTAAAATCACAAGACCGAAACCAAAAATCTCTTTTTCAGTTCCAGAAGAAAAACAGAAAGCTTTTGGATTCAAAACCTTTTTATTTCGAAACTTGGAAAATCCAAGAGAAAAGAAGAAGACGAACTTCGCCAGTGAAGGGAAACCGGTTCCGATTCAAAAGGTAAAACCCTAAAACGCTTATTTTGCTATTCGAAATAAAAGAAAAAATATGTTCTGGAAAAGTTTGTGTTTGTAATGATTTTTTCGAATGAATCCCGTCTGATTACATCCTTTGATTTTGGGGCTTTAATAGCCGATTTTACATGGATTTTTCAATGAGAAATAAAAATAAAATCTCTGATATTTGGTTATCCTTTTTGTCTTCATGTGTTTTTTGTAATTCGTACGGTTGGGAAGCAAAAGGGAGATCATTCCTTGTTGTTTCTTTGTTGGACGGATCTGCAGAGGAGATGAGGACAGCTTGCGTGGCCGTTCGACGTGGCAGAGGCTTCCGGCGTGGATTCCCGGTGGCACTGATGTGGTTTGAGGTGGCGCTAACGTGGTAGATCTGAAGGGTCATAATTCCAGAGTGTTTTGGAATTTCCAGAATCTGAAGAGTCACCTGGGGCATTCGAACAGTCAGTCCAGGGAGGTGGAGAGTCGGGTCGATATCCGGGTTATGAAACGGGTCATGGGCATTCGGGTTAACTGATGGGTTTTGGGTCTGATGTATTTGCGTTAAGGGTTTAATTGTTGGGCTTAATTGTTGGGTCTTGGTGTAAATGGGTATGGTAATTGGGTTAAGCAGATTGGGTTTAGGGAGTTGAGTTGCTGGTTTTGTAATATAAATGGGTTTTGAGTTTTGGTTAAGCTAATGGGTTGGGTGTGTAATGGTTGTAAATGGGCTAACGGGTGTAGTGGAATGGATATGGCTTATGGGTTTTGGTTAATGTTTTTTTGAATTGCGTTTAATTTGTAACATGGACTTTTATTTATTATAAATATATTTTTTTTAATTTTTAATTTTTAATTTAAGGGTTATTTATTATAAATATTTTGAGTGTTTATATTTAATATGGTTTAGGGAATTAGGTTTAGGATTTAGGGTTTCGATTTAGGTTTTGTTTGATCCTCGGACAAAAATGGTGATTACATCATGCATTTTGTGTTTGGTCGGCCTTTGACCCCATTAAAGAAGGATTCCTTTTGGGTGATAGTGGAACGTTTGACGAAATGTGCACATTTCCTTCCTATGCATACTACACATTCTTTGAATAGATTGGCAAATTTGTACCTAGATCTATTGTTTCGGACAGGGACCCATGTTTCACCTCGAAGTTTTGGAAGTCTTTACATGTTGCCTTAGGGTCTCGGTTGAACTTTAGTACATATTTTCATCCATAATGGATGGAAAATCGGAGCGTGTTATTCAAGTTCTAGAGGATATGTTGAGATGTTGCATCATTGATTTTCAAGGGTCGTGGGAGAAACATTTACCCTTGGTGGAGCTTGCTTATAATAATAGTTACCAAGCGAGTATTCAAATGGCTCCGTATGAGGCTTTGTATAGCTGGAAGTGTAAACTCCATTGTGTTGGGCTGAAGCGGGGGAGAAGCTTGTTTCGTTACCGAACATGCTTAAGGGCATGACTGAAAAATTAAAGCTTGTTAGAGAACGGTTGAAGGTTGCTTCGGATAGACATAAATCTTATGCTGATTTGAAGCATAAGTAGATTGAGTATGTGGTAGGAGAGAAGGTTTTCTTGAAGTTTTCACCTTGGAAGAAGGCGATAAAATTTGTCTGAAAGGGCAAGTTAAGTCCGAGATTCATTGGACCTTATGAGGTTCTTGAGCGTATTGGTCCGATAGCGTATCGGTTGAGGTTTCCTTCTGAGATAGAGAAGATACATGATGTTTTCAATGTATCCATATTGTGTAGGTATAGATCAAACCCATTGCATGTTATACCGGTGGAGGATATTGAGTTGAATTTGGATTTAACTTATGAGGAAGAGCCTATGGAAATTCTTGGTGAGGTCCGTGGGAAGACGATTGAGCTGGTTAAGGTTTTTTGGAAGCATAGAGGTGTTGAAGAATCTATGTGGGAGTGGAAAGATGACATGAAGGAGCAATTTCCAAATCTTTTCCCATCAGGTAAATTTCGTGGACAATTTTTTTAGCGGGGGAGAGTTGTGACTCCCTTGTTTTGGGCTTAGAGGTTTTGTTAGGTTGACCGATCGGGTCGTGTAACCCCCTCGACTCGGTCTAGACACCACCTTAATCGAACGAGTTTCACGAGGAATACCGAGGCTAATACAGAGACTCACCCCGATAAACAACCTTAATTTTTTTCTTATTATCTTATCTAGATGCTTTAATTAGATCCTATATGTTAATGCAAGGACTAAGTTCAATTGCAGCAGAAACCAATAAGAACAGAGTCCTAATTTAACTGAACGAGTTATAAGGACCTAATTATAATTTTCTAGATATTTATGGACTAATCTTGAGATTAAAGTTACCAATCCTTAATTAATTACATTACATTCTTAAGTCTCAAATTTTAGCTTAAAATAGAATCTACAAGTCATTTAATTGCATGCTCAATGTTTAAGGACTAAAACATATAGTTTCAAAGTATAATTGTAGATTTTCTAAATTTCAAGCCTCAAAAGGTTTCAAGACATTATATATATGAAAATTCACCTCAGAACACTTTAATATCATGACATATTAGTCAAATGCAATTCAACCTAGTTAGCAACAATGTATTCAACTCCTGAGAGTATGCTTCAACATCAACAATCTTATAAACACTTGGAAGAACCAACTCAATATACTTAACATGATTTCTAGACGCATTCCTACGTAAATAACCAAATCATAGATTCAACTCATAAATAATCATGCTTCATTATCAACAACACTCGAATTCACACATAAGGGTACCAAGAATCAAACTTCAATATAACTTTTATTTTAACTAAAGGAATACCAATAGGCAATTTCAAAGTCACAAGCTAACATCAAAAATGATAATCATCATAGCCATTGAAAGAATACTTAGCATAAACATCATTCTAAATATGATATCACATCCCCATTATTCTCTCACTACTACTAATTTTATAAAGACATACTTGAGCTTTCACTTGGCGGTTACCTGGATCCTTGCTTCCGTTTTGCTACCTCAACTTTATTTACTCTGCATTGGAAGGAAATTGAGAGGGTAAGCATAAGCTCAGTGAGTGAATAAAAATAAGTATAAAAACACCTTGCAATGTAGCCCATATTAAACCGATTTCATCAATTTAAAAACCAAGTCATGCTCTATAAAATAATGACTCGTGCAACAATACCACCAATAGTAAAAATGATCAAGTGTTTTACCACGTGGTGCTAAACCACAAAACTCAAGGCTTACATGCTTCACTTAGCAAGGCTTATAAAATATTTGAACTCAATGTCAAACACTCGCAAACTCTATTTGCAATAAAATCAGTAAAAACATTACATTTGCGTTTTCTCGTGTTGGTATTAGTGATCCGATTAGTCTTACCTCTAATCGTTTGGATAAACGGAACCACACATGCAGACATAAATGTCAAAACATGCCAGGCATGAGGCCAAACTGTCAACATGCCACATATGAGAGCCAAATCGCTACTCATACCACGTATGAGGGCTAAACTGCCTACTCATACCCATGATGGATTACAATCAATCATGAACTCTCATCTTAGCATCCAGGATAAGCCATACTTGAATGTAATATAACACATATACCACATTCTAAGTATAAACTCTAATGCATCACTAAGACATTTAATACACGTACACATTTTGTAATTATACTGCACTCACATACTATTGATCGATCAATTTATCCCTATTACATCATCTTAATATCCAACACAAAAGAAAACCAATGCTCAAGTTTTAAGTCAAAAACAATGTATTAATTGCATGCATCCCACTAACACATGCATCAAATGCATAAACCGGTTCAAAACAAAACCTTGGGAGCATCATATGTATATAAAAATCTTTTTAAAAATATCTCATGAGCATTTAAACACATGCATATTCACATATGCTCAAGTATAACACGAGCATGGCTAAACATAATAAAAACAAGGCATAATATGGAAACTTTTAAGAAAGCATTAGTTAATACTTACTTCCGAGTATAGGGAGGTTTTTCACACCTTTCCTACACCCCAAACCTTTCAAAACACATTTAAAACAATGTCAAATCGACAACCCTCATAATCCACTCACCAATTTACCAAAATTTGCTCAACAAGTCACCCGAAAACGTGATTCGGCTTTCCAATCTCCTTCAAACTTGTTCCTCTACCTCTAGACCTAATTCAATCATCAAAACCAGAGGTTTTAGTGCATTATAACACACTCAAACATCCCTCAAGTTGGACCAATACATGGCAACCCCTAAAAACACCATAAAACTTAACTAAAACTCATCGAAGATCTCTCCAAACACCACCTAAACTTTAGGTCCAGGATTAGAGACTTAAAAACCATCTCAATTACATATAAAAACTTCAATATTCATGTATTTAGTCATAAAAAACAACCATGTAATTTTCTTAAACGAAATTCAAGAAAAAATAAATTTTTTATCAAGAAAGCCAATTTTATTGATTCAAGACTTTAGAGATTGTTTCAGTCAGCCAAGGACTTAGGAATTTCATTAAAGAACTTTAAGTTTAAGAGGTTTGAATGATTCTAACCTCCAAAATTGATCCAACCTCCTTCCAAGGTTTTAAAACAAGTAAAACCGAAGAAAAAAGAAGAGATTTTAAAGAAAAAAATATAAAGAATTAACCAAAAGAATTTTATTTGAAAAAATTGGTGTTTATCTTTGAAAAGATGATGGTGTGACGTAATGGTCCTGAATCAAGAAGAATTAAAATCTGTAGAAAAGGAGCAGAAGAGTAAAAGAGAAGAGTTAACCTTAATCTAAACGAAGTCGTTCCCCTCCTACCCAAAACTCACCGTTTCATTAACTTATTAACAACTCATTAATTAAAATAAAAAGAAAACAGATAACTGTCATTCAAAGGCTCCAATGACTAGTAATAGAAAATTGGCTGTTACAAAGCCCTCCTCTTCAAACAATCCTTGACCTCAAGGATTGAAGTCTGGAAATTGTTGCTACAAGTGATGAAGAACCTCCCAGGTAGCATCTTCTGGAAAAGAGTTAGCCCACTCCACCAGCACCTCAGTTACTGCTCGATTTCCCCCTTTTCCAAGCCTCCTCTCTATAATCCTGATCGGCTCCTTGTTGATACTCCCATCTGCACCCATAACTGGCAGTTCTGACTGGACTGGTGCATCCCCAACATGTTTCTTTAGTTGAGACACATGGAAAATGGGGTGTACTCTGGATTGATCGGGTAATTTCAGCTTATAAGCAACTTCTCCAACCTTGGCTAAAATTTGGAATGGCCCAAACCATTTTGCAGCCAACTTTTGATAAATTATGGCCTTAATAGTTTGCTGACGATATGGTTGCAGTTTAAGATATACCCAATAACCTCCAAAAATTCACATTTAGTTCTTCTCTTATCAGCTTGAAGATTCATTCGGTCTTGAGCTCTTTAGAGATGAAACTTAATCATCTTTATGGCAGCCTCCCTTTTCTGCAAACTTCTGTCCACTGAGTCAACCAGTGATTCTCCAGCTATGTATGGAAAATGCACAAGTGGTGCTTGCCCATACAAAGACTCAAAGGGTGTGGTTTGTATTGCCGAGTGGAAGGTGGTGTTGTACCACCATTCTGCCAAATGAAGCCACTCACTCCACTCCTTGGGCCTTTCTCCTATCATGCATCTCAAATAAGTCTCTAGGCACTTATTGAATCTCTCGGATTGCCCATTGGTTTCTGGGTGATACGCAGTCGAAGGAGTGATTGAGACCCCCAACTTCTTGAATATTTCTCTCCAAAACCCACTCATAAAAACCTTATCCCTGTCACACACAATTGTAATCGGGAGACCATGTAGCTTAAAGACATTCTCCAAAAATATTTGAGCTATGTATTTAGTTGTGAATGGATGTGCTAATCCAATGAAGTGGCCATACTTGGTAAGTCTGTCAATCACTACCAAGATGGTGTCATGTTTCCTCGACAAAGGAAACCTCTCTATAAAGTTCATACCAACTGAAATCCAAGTTGTCTTTGTTATTGGCAGTGGTTGTAAGGAGCCTCTCGGGTGTTGTAAGTCCTTATTCTTCTGACAAACTGGACAGTTTCTCACCCAGTTCTTAACTTGTTTCCTCATCCCCTTCTAATACAGCAAGCTAGTCATTCTCTTCATGGTTGCATGGGCTCCAGAGTGGCCCCCAACAGAACTCCCATGGAAGAAAGCAATTAATTCTTTCCTCAATGGAACATCCTCTCCTAAAACCAATTTTCCCTTCCTTTTGAACTGTCGCCCATCCTATGTATATTTTCTAGACCTCCTTTTACCCTTCTCCAGCTTTTGAATAATTTTTTTCACCTTGTCATCTTGTTCCCATGTATCTTGGATTCTCGCCAAAGTGTCTTTGTGTATGTTGCTCACCCCTATTCCTTGACAAGCAATCTCAATTGGTCTCCTAGAAAGGACATCTGTCACAATGTTGTTCACTCCCTTTTTATAGCATACTTCATAATCCATTCCCATCATTTTAGCTACCCATTTCTGCTGAGCTGGTGCGGTAGCCTGATTTTCAGTTAGGAATTTAAGACTCTGATGATCATTTCTTATTTTGAAGTGCCTCCCAATCAGGTAAGGTAACCATTTCTTAACTGCCAATAACACCGCAAACATTTTCTTCTCATATATTGATAATTTTTGATGTCTGCTGCCCAATGCCTTGCTGAAAAAAGCTAAGGATCTTCCCTTTTGTAGCAACACTGCTCCAACACCAAATTCTGAAGCATCCGCCTCCACAATGAATTCTTCTTCGAAATTTGGTAACACCAAAACTGGAGCTAAACCTATTACACTTTTCAATTTATTGAAAGCTTTTTCTTCCACTTGAGTCCACTTCCACCCTTCTTTCTTCAATAAATTTGTTAGTGGCCTTGTTATTATTCCATATCCTTGTATAAATCTTCGGTAATAGCCTGAGAGTCCAAGGAAGTCCCTTAATTCCTTGATTGTTTTAAGAATGGGCCAATCAAGAATACTAATCACTTTGGATTTGTCCATGGAAATCACCCCCTCTGAAATTATGTAGCCCAGATAATCGATCTCTGAAGCCCCAAAACAACATTTGGACCTCTTTGCAAACAGTTTATGTCCTCTCAATATTTCCAATACTTCCCTCAAATGCTGAAGATGCTTTTCCAGGGAGTGGGATTAGACAAGAATGTCATCAAAAAATACTAACACTGACTTCCCGAGCTGCCCTTTGAAAATTTTGTTCATTAGCCCTTGAAAAGTTGCAGGGGCATTGGTGAGGACAAAAGGCATCACCATGAACTCGTAGTGCCCCTCATGAGTTCTGAAAGTTGTTTTGTGGATCTCCCCTTCCCACATTATGATTTGATGGTACCCTAACTTCAAATCCAACTTGGAATTTTTTTTGCATCGCCCAATTCATTAAGAACTTCTTCAATTACTGGTATTGGAAACTTGTCTTTAATTGTGGCTTCATTTAATCTTCTGTAATCAACACACATCCTCCAAGTGTTGTCCTTATTCTTGACCATCATCACTGGAGAAGAGAAATTGTTGTTACTGTCCCTTATTACTCCAGATTCTAACATCTCCCTCACAAGCTTTTCAATTTCAACCTTCTAGCCTACAAAATATCTGTAAAACTTTACTTTTACCATAATTCCTTCATCCAGCAACGAAATCTTGTGGTCCTGTACCCTACAAGGAAGAAGCCCTCTCGGTTCACCAAAGACATCCTGAAATTTCAACAGCAAGTTCTCCAATTTTCTTGGTATCCGTTCACAACTTTTTTAAATTCTAGTTGAGCATTCAGTACTAACAAAATAGCTGAATAAGTACTGCTGACCCCCTTCAGAATCTTAGTACATTCCTTGTACTGTATCAACCCCAAGGGTTGAGGTTGTAATCCTTCCAGACTCACACTCTTACTTCCCACCAAAAATTTCATTTCTAAAGTATTGAAATCCCACTGAATTAAGCCCAATGTGACTAACCATTGTATCCCTAGCATTATACCATTTCCTTTTAGTGGAAAAACTAGGAAATCAACTATGATTTCTTGGTTCTGAACTCTCCATGTAATGCCTTTGCATTCACCAATTGTCTCCAAGTAATTTCCATCATCTATTGTTACCTTCAGTTTCTTCCTCCTCAAAACTTCTAATCCCAATTGTTTACTGGCACCCCAACTGATGAAGTTGTAGGTGCTGACCGAGTCCACCAAGGTAATCATTTTTCTTCCTCCTATCTCAACCACTAGCTTCATTGTATTTCTCCCAGTAGCTTCCCACATTGCTTGTAAGGATGCTGCTGGTGTCTCCCCCTAGCTCCCTCTTGATTATTGAGCTCCACTTCTTCCTCACAGTCAAGAAAGACTTCTAACTCTCCTTCCTCTTCCATCCCTTCTACAGCAATTTGGTATAACTTAGATCGAGCACATTTATGCCCAGGGGTATACTTGGCTGCGCACCAAAAGCACAATCCCTTCCTCCTACGGTCTTCAATCTCACTAGAAGTCAGAACCTTTCCACCCCCTTTTTGCCCCCTCTGTACCTCCTGACTTTTGGGGTGTAGAACTCAAGTTCCCTAGAAAAGAGAACTTAGAAGAGACAGTTCCTACATGGCTACCACCAGTAAAGCCATTCTTGAAAGTTCCCCCATTCCTATTAACTGGAATAGTCAGTGCTGAAGGAGTACTAGTTCTAGGCAACATCACATTAGTTCTCTTAGTCACTGGAAACAACATGGTTTCTATATGTTTAGCTAAATGATAGGTAGCAATCAAAGTCTTAGGTTGTAATAAAGTCACAAACTGACTAATTTTTAACCTCAAGTGATTTTTGAACAAGCTTAAAGCTTAATCCTCAGGTAGTCTTACCTGGTTCAGCAGGTGTATAAACTCATCGTAGAATTTCTCAACTGTGTCCTCCTGTCTGAGTGAAACCAGCTTGTAAAATGGATCGCTAAAGCCTCCTAGTGTGAATCGTTCTCTCATCAGTAGCACATAGTCATTCCAACTCAACTGTTGAAAGTTGGGTTGGGAATTTGCGAGGAACTGATGCCACTACAATGCCTTATCCTCCAAGTGCAGCATAACAAGCTTAATTTTGGCCCCTTCAGGTATAGCTTCTACCTCGAAATACTGCTCTACCATCGATAACCTCCTCTAAAGTCACACCCATCGAGTTTTGGGCAAAATAGCTTGTAGGCGAAATTGAGTGGATTTTGTGAGTTACTGGATTGACTGACTCGATTTCCCTCCATTTCCACCCCTGATGGGTTCCCAATTCGAACTGATGGACATGGGTCTCCAATCTGAATGTTGGCCGCCACTAGCATCTAGATATTACTTCCCGCAAGCGTTCCCATAACTGCCGGTTGAGGTCTCAAAATACTCACTAAAGGTGGCTTTAGCTCACCAAGGTCGATTTTCTTCCCCAATCCGATCTCTAACAGCTTCTGAAAGTTCTCCATCATGGTCACCTGGACATCCTTGAGTTTATCATCAAACGAAGCTTCAAGTTTGCGAAAATCAGCACGGATTTGGTCGGTCTCCTGTTTCCACTCTGGTAACTCAGTTGGGTTGTTCGCCTGAGCAGTTCCTTGAGCCTCCATTGCTAACATTGTGGCTTGGTGCCTTGTTTCAACCATTTCTGAGGATCGACGCGGCTCTGATAACCTTGTAACGGTCCTGAATCAACAAGAATTAAAATCTGTAGAAAAAGAGCAGAAGAGTAAGATAAAAGAGAATAGAAAGAGAGAAGACAAAGACTGATATTCCATTCGAATGAGAAAGAAAAGATTTCGGTTGGGAATACATAACCCCTAGCCTTAATCCAAATGACGCCGTTCCCCTCCTATCCAAAACTCACCGTTTCATTAACTTATTAACAGCTCATTAATTAAAATAAAAAGAAAACAGATAACTTTCATTCAAAGGCTCCAACGGCTAGTAACAGGAAATTGGCCGTTACATGTGGCTTCCCAAAAGAGTAGAATTCAAAATTCTAAAAAATAGGTTTATGTTTTGATGAAAAATAGGTTTTTAGGATTAATATTAAGTTATTTGGGTTATTAATTAAAATTATGGGTTATTAAAATAGGCCCTTGGAAGGCTTAGATCAACTAGTATTAGGATTTTATCAAATCCCCTTAAAGATTCAAAATTTTGGCTAAGTGTATAAAATTGTCTCAAGTTTTTAATTTTTACAAAAATAGTCACTAATTTCAAAATCTTAGGGATTCAAGGGTCGATTTTTGAAATTGAGTTGAAAAAAGTCAAATATATATTAAATAAGGATTTTAGGATATTTTCCATAATTTATTTTGAGTTAAAACTAAATTTTAAGTATTTAATCCCGAATTAGGCTATACCGGCAAAACCGGTTCACTAACTTCTAGACCCAGTTTGGGGGCATTACAACTCTCCCCCACTTAAAAAATTTTGTCGTTGAAATTTTTATCGTACAAAGAGGTAAGAAAACTACTTCTCCACAACTTCCTCTCATTCTCATGTGACTTTTTGTGAGAAAGGGGCCATGGTGGTCGTAGATGCAACAGATGATGGTGGTTTATGTGTAATGAGTAGTTAGGGATTTGTTGTTTGAAGAAGATGAAGATTATATTTCCCAGAGAGAACAAAGTGTTTCTCTGTATTTTCTTATTATTGTTTTATATCAAATGATTATAGAGTAAGCCTTTAAATAGGCTAAAATAGAGTTTTAATATGACTAAAATTATATTTTACCTCTAATTTAAATAATATTTATTCCTAATTTAAATCAGACTTCTAATAAATCTAAACTACTAACTAGGAATAAAATCTAATTATATATTAAATAAAAACTCTAACACTCATCGTTAACTTAGACTTCTCCTCAGGCTCTAACACTTCTTGGATAACTAACACTCCCCATCAAGCTGGTGAACAAATGTAGTAGAGCACCAGCTTGGATCTTGGATGTGATGTCCTACTCTTTTTTCTTTTGTTGTTTGTTTGAGAAAAATGCTCCATGTTCTCGCTTCAGGAGTCTTTGATTGAGATGCTCCAGCATGTGGTTCTTTTTTTCTTTTTCTGTTTCTTTGAGAAAAGTGCTCCATGTTCTCGGGTCAGGAGTCTTTGATTGAGATACTCCAGCATGCGGTTCTTGATTAAAAGATCTAATGTGAATGATGTACGAAGTAATCAAAGGAATCTACACTCCCCCTAAAGCTGATTGTTACACAAACTGAAGTTTCAGCTTAGATCTTTGACGTAGAATCCTTAAAGAATATTATCTAGTTTTTAAGGCTAAACTATAACCTTTTCATCTATCTTTTTAGATGGATGGTTAAGATAGAACCAAATAGTTTTTAAGGCTTAACTATAACCTTTTCTTCAATCTTTTCTCATATCTTTTGGAACAGATGGCTAAGATAGAACCAAATAGTTTTTAAGGCTAAACTATAACCTTTTCATCTATCTTTTTAATTGGCTAAGATAGAACCATTAAATAAAGAATCAACAAAATTAAACGAGTGAAAATTTTACTTCAGATGTAAGACTCCCATGAGGGAGAAGCTAGAGAACGAGTGTGGTCTAATAACAACAGCGAAAAAAAATAACGTGCATCTGAAAAGTCAGACTGTTGATCTATTTCAGATTAAAGATGACAGTAGCAATGACATCATCAAGATCGTTGTTGGCTCTGATACCATGTGAGAAAGGGGCCATGGTGGCTGTAGATGCAACAGATGATGGTGGTTTGTGTGTAATCAGTAGTTAGGGATTTGTTGTTTGAAGAAAATGAAGACTATATTTTCCAAAGAGAACAAAGTGTTTCTCTGTATTTTCTTATTATTGTTCTATATCAATTGATTATAGAGTAAGCATTTAAATAGGCTAAAATAGAGTTTTAATATGACTAAAATTATACTTTATCTCTAATTTAAATAATATTTATTCCTAATTTAAATAAGACTTCTAATAAATCTAAACTACTAATTAGGAATAAAATCTAATTATATATTAAATAAAAACTCTAACACTCATCGTTAACTTAGACTTCTCCTCAGGCTCTAACATTTCTTGGATAACTAACACTTTCGAAACACCATGATACCTCTAGAACTCTCTGACTTACATGATGACCTTATCACAAGCACCTTTACTATCAAAAGCAAAGATATCAACATACATCTCGTATAGAAAAGATTCAGTCTCATCCTAACATCACCCATAATCACAACTTGCAACGATACACAGAAAAACGGTACACCAAAACACCATGGTCCGTTTCAACACTCATTGCAACCTTAAGCAAAAAGTAAAATCCTTTTTCTTTTCTCGACGGCCTAACCTCTCCTTACTCAAGGTTGTCAACTGTTCTTTCGAGTAATTGCCACAACTCCCAATTGTCACTAACAAGCTAAGCTTCCTCAAGCATATTCTAACACACAAGGCAACAACCAAAACTTCCCACCAAGCCTCTCTCAACACAACACATAACAACTTCCACCAACAGAAAATCTTAAACGGTACCACTCGAGCACACGACAACTGAAAACGGCTAAAAAAAACTCTACCAATGATAGGAACTTAACATTCCTATTAACGAGAGAATACATGAAACTTAACAAAAAGCCTAACGTCCATCTCAAAAAACTTACCACATTAAAACATACCGCTCAACCAACTTAACATGAAGAATTCAAAACTCCCAAAAAATTTTGCACCCATAAGCAATAGATGCAACCATTCTCAAGAAAAAAACTTCCTCTTAACTGCTGAGAAAACATGTCACAAAACTTACGAAGATTTTTTCACCCACATCTACTCTAGCACCTTTGAAGACAACAACATTCTTAAAGAACATTGGCTCTCAAGCTCAACTTACCAGCAAAAAAAATATTCACTTTCAACTCAACCACATCCAAAACAAGTTCACTTAACATCAACCGCTTTTAAACTTCTAACACAACTTCTTACTTCCAGAACAACTATCACAACCTTTGATCAAGATACCATTCTAACTCAACACCATACAACACAAATTTGTGCCAAATAAACATAAAAGACAACCCACATTACAACTAAAACCCATCAACACAACCTCAATTGTACCCCGCACACACGTCTCCACCAAACATCCGATAGCAACTTACCTTAGAACATCTTAACCATGAAAAATCTCAACTACAACTTTGTCACTAGACCAACACTCTTTGATAAGCTTAATCGAGCCAACTCTGCTCTTGACTTCACAACACTCTTAACCTACTCCACTAAACCGAAACCTGTCAATACATAACCTGTAAGCAACCCAAGTAACACTAAGAAAATTAGATTCAACCCATCATGCAACACAAGGCACTTCTAATTCTTTTTTGTCAGTACATAACATCATGCTCAACCATAAGACAATGCCTCATCTAATGACTAGATTTCCATAACAAACTTAGCAATGCATAACAAACTTTTGGTGCCCACACACCGTTAACAAACTAGATGTACAACACACAACTTTTCCCAAACAGCAAATCACTGATTGGACCATTAAACAACGCGGTGCTGCAATCAACCAACTCTTTTCTCACTTAGATTATGACAAAACCAAAATTGATCCTTAAAACTTTTTAATCTTTCATAGCATGATTCCATGCCTCTCTAAGCTAGTCAAACTTAATGTTACTCCTATGTCCACTTACCTTAACATCCTCCTTAGTGTTAAGCAACAACAACGCAAGAAAATTCAATCATAAACGGAAACTCCTCAAACCCAAATTTCTTAACAATTCATGAGGATCAGGCATGCTCAAAAGACCATTTAACTAATAAAAGTTACAAACTGCCCAACATTCCTCATCACATAATTCCTTCATATAGAGGTATCCAAGGATTACATCCAACAATTCCATAATAACCTGGTCATACCTAAGGTAAACCCGAAACAAATCTCTTAAGAACACATTATGCAAAGCCTAAGCCATATGACAACCGTAACTTCTTAAGTCCCATAAAAGTCCGTTAGGCATCCTTCAACACTTCAACTCCCTTTCTGATATATTTTTTTTCCAAAACCCTAACCACTTTCTGAACCATACCAAACAGAAAATATCAAGTGGTACTTCCTCCAAACACAACAATAACACAACACCTTTTACAAAACCCGAATTCACGCTAAAGAAACACCGCAAAACTCAGCCTTCCGTTTTACTAACAACCAACCCAATTGACATCAACTCAAGGCACCCAACCTGGGTAAACTCATCCACAACTCCAAGCCCAATTAACCAATCCTTATCAAGAATTACTTCTCAACTAGAATAATAGCTCGACCCACTGCAAAATAGACTCGACGCCAACAAAGGCATCTTTCAAACACCTATTTAAACCTACATCTTCTCCCTACATGACTGACCACAACACAACTTCTACTTTCAAGAGGGAAACATTTGTAGATATGGAAAATGTATGCATGAGTACTGTATGTCACCATAGATGACTATGCAAGTGCATGCAAATGCAATCTAATGTCATGCTCAATAATACATGCATGTCCTAATATGCCTAATGTATATGCATATAAGTGCTCTTATACTATGCATGATTATTGTCCATACTCACAAACAACATCTCCAACTCTGGAACTTCAACTTCCTACCTCTTCAATGTTCAGAACCATAGAAACTTAACACTCAAGAGTACACAACCATACCATAACCCAAACGTTTCCAACACATTTGATTCACCTTGAACACAAATCACTTTGAAACTCCCGAAGGCACTCTGAATGATGTAGTCACTTACTACTCACTAGCACAATAGATTCTCAAACTAAACAGATTCAAAACCACTTTACACTAAAAAACGATTGAGGATTCAGTCGACTCAAGATCGAATATCACAACACCACAAATAACCATAACATAATCTCATCTACACTTTTTGATCTCTAAAACTCATCTATTACCAATGTTTTTGCTTTCTTCTCGGTCCCATATTAGGCACAATAAAAATAGTAAAAACAATTTTAAGATGCAAAAACATTTTGCAAGACTGTGAGGCCAGCGCAAAGCAAGTTTCAAGTAGCTCAAGTATTTTATAAAACAATTTTCTAGTAGTAGTTAGAGCAATGAGTACCCCAAAATAAATCCCAACAATTCATAAACATCATATAGCACAACAATCAACTATGTTTAGCATCAAGAATATATAACTATATAACATGTGTATTTTTCACAAGTATTCACAACACTTTTTTTTTAAATAATGTCCACATATGCATTAAGCATCATATAAACCATTCCAAAAACTCATATATTAAACAATGCAAATTAAATCTAGTTTCCAATGCTACGTGGCATATCGAAATCACAAATCTTATGGAATGTTCAACTAATAATTCATTTTAAAATCTAATTGACAACAAAGTATACAACACTTAAAATCTAAGCATATTTCCGTTCTTATGCATAAAAGGTAAAAACTATAATGACCTTAATGTTGAAATCTAATTGACAACAAAGTATACAACACTTAAAATCCAATGCTATATTTCCTTTCGGTGACTAAAACGTAAAGTTTTAAAGTTTAAACCAACCTATAATGACCCTAACTGCCAAGGGTATCGAAACGTCCTATTCCAGTATCGATACCAAGGTAACGACAAAGGGGTATCAAAACGGGACATAAATGTTTTGATACACCTTCGATAACTCACCCAGTTGTTTGCGTAACAAACCCTCCTTTCGATACAACCAAGACTTAGTATCGATACCGTTTGAAGTTGTAAAAATTAGTATCGGAACCAAGTTCAGAGCGTATCGATATGCCTATTCATTTTCATACTATCGTTTCGAAACCAGTTCATGTGGTTTTGATACTCAGGTTATTTTTTTAGAAAATCGTCATGTTTTTGCCTGAGTATTGATACCCTATGAAGAGGAATCAAAACCCTCTTTTCAGAAATTGCAAATTACTCAAGTTTCATGTCTTAACCGAAAATCAAAGGTTCTCTAGATGCATATAAGTTCCTAAGGCATAAACCACACTTCAAACTGAGTTCACTGGATTCAATAACACCTAAGTACATGAGCAAAGAACACAAATTACATAAACATGCTTCATCCAAGAGAACATAGTTTAACATAACTTCCAATATCATAAATAGCAATTCAAAGTACTTTAAAACATAAGAGCATATCAAATATAATATTCAATCTAAAATAACCAATAACACATAAATTCACAATTCCATTTCTTTCGACTACTTTAGGTTCGTAACTTTTAAAATAAAATACTTGAGACAATAACTATAAAATAAATGGCACATACGGCTCCCATGCTTTTCGGTTACACCAACACATAGATCTCTGCATTGCAAGGGAAAGAGGGGGTTAAGCCAAAGCTTATTGAGGGAAACATGTAAAACACATTTAAAATAACTTGCAATACAACCCATAAAAGCCAAGGTCGATAAAAACCAAGTCATGCTCCTTGTAAAACATTCATGGCTAAAAAGGCCATCTAGAAAATCAACAAGTTGCCATGGCTCGCAAGCCACAAAACCTTTTCAAAATCCCTTTTTGAAAACACATGCTTAATAAGCAAAATACAAGTCTTATATTCTACTCATAGTAATGCTTAAATCAAAACTCTTGTGCATAATTCACAATACATGTAATTCTTATTGCAAAGTAAAAACACTTGCTTTTCAAACCATATTGGTATTAGTGATCCAATTAGTACTACCTCTAATCGTTGGAATAAACGGACTCTCATTCGGTCCTTTGAACGAGGTTACATGGAGGTCTAGTGTCACCATGCCGATACTCTCCTTAATGTCCAGGTTAGTTAGCATACCCAAATGCGATAAAGCCCTTTATACCGCACAACATTAGCTCCCCTTAATGCATCACTAAGGAATTTCAAATGTACGTATTTTATATATTTAGTGCACTACCATCCTATTGATCGATCAATTTATCCCTATTAACCATCACATAATAATCCAATAAAAAACAAAATCAATGCTCAAGTTTCAAGTTAAAAACAATATGTAACCACATGCATCCCACTTTTTCATGCATCAATTGCATAAACCGGTAAAATCACTTTTCTCATATTTAAAAAAACACCATAGGAGCATTATATACATACATTAATTTTGTAAAAAAAATCTCATGAGCATTGAGCACATGCATAATCACATATGTAATTTTTAATACGAGCATGACAAAAACATATAGTAAAAACAAGACATAATATGGGAACCCTTAAGAAAGCAATACTTAAAACTTACTTTCGAGTATAGGGAGGTTTTTCACGCCTTCCCTACACCCTCAAACCTTTGAAAACATATTTAAAACCCTGCCGAATTGGTAGCCTTCATAATTCACTCACCAAAACTGTTACTTGATCGACAAGTCACCAACACGAACCGATCTCCATCAAACTTGATCTCCAATCTCTTGCCCTGTTTCAAGCACCAAAACCAAAGGATTTAGTGCTTCCAAACGCACACATAAAACCCTTAAGTCGGATCCCTACACAGCAACCCTTAAAACCTATCAAAATCTTAATCGAAACCCTTCCGAAACCCATCAAACTTCACCTAAGCCTTAAGCACGAGATTAAATATATTAAAGACATATTATAAACATCTTAATACATTCAAAATCATGAATTTAGGTTCCAAAAATAGTGGGTTAAAACTTTTGAACGAAAATTAAGGTTTTTGACCGAAAACCGATTTTTTCTAAAACAAAGGATTAAAACAATTTTACTAAGCCAATAACTTGGGAATTTCAGTAAAGAACCTTTATAAATCAAATGATTGAATTTTTCATACCTCCAATTCTGATCCAACCAACTTCCATTATTTTTTAAGAAGAAAATGATTAAAAAACAAGATTTTCGAAGAAGAAAAAATATATATATTTGTAACCCCATCGATCCGGTCTAGACACAAACCAAATTGAATGAGGTAAACGGGGAATACTGAGGCTAATCCGGAGACTCGCTCCGATAAACAACCCTAATAATTTTTCTTTTTATCTTATCTAGATGCTTTATTTTGATCCTACATATTCATGCATAGATTAAATTCGAATACAGCGGAAACAAATAAGGAATGAGTCCTAAAACGAACAAACATGCTTTAGGGACCAAAATGTAATTTTCATAAATTTAAGGTCTAAATGTTAAATTTAAATTACCAATCCTTAATTAAGTTCATTAATGCTTGCATCTCAAATTTCAATCCTCCAAAGTTTTCAAGACATTCTCTATATGCAAATTCACCTAAAATACTTTAAGCACATATCATGGCATATTAGCCAGATGCATTCCTACCTAAATAAGCACATCTTAGATTCAACTCATAAATAGTCATGCTTCAATATCAACAACACTCAAATTCACACATAGGGATATTAAGAATCAAACTTCAATATAACTTTTATTATAATTAATGGAATATCAATAGGCAATTTAAATCTAAGTCAAAAAGCTAGCATCAACATGATAAATATTGTAGCGTGTCAAAAATGCGCGTTTAGTGCAAGAGGACACATCGCAAGTAATAAGTGATAAGTATGTTATCGAGTTATCGTCTCCTCAGGGACTGGTATACTTAATATGCTTCCTTTATATTCTTGATCTGTAGAAAGATAAAAACACAAGTGAGTTGGTGTGATTTATTTAAACTAAAATAATTGAATAAAAATAAAGAGTCGAAATATTAGAGAGAGAGATGGGCCAGGATCCAGTTGTATTGTATTGTGGACTTGATTGACTTGTCTTTATCCAATGCAATCTGATATCCCTGCCTCGGCAGCACTGCAGTTTACTGCCTGGGCAGTGATAACGCTGTCTGTCGCGGTAATCCCTTGCTCGTGGGCAGACTTTACCAAAGTTCGACAAAGTGTCCTTGAATGACTCCGCTTATCCCTAAGTCAGAGTGTTGTTGATGACTAGTCCTTGATGATACCTCCCGGCGTGAACCAATTATACTCACCAACCAATCTCACACTTCTTTTAGCCGCTGAAACTCTTAACCTATCCCTAGGCCGAGTTAGTATTTCGCGATTGAAACACCGTACTTACCCCTTTCGTGAATCTAACTCTCCCGAGCTTAGATAAATGGATTACTCACAAACTTCCCTCCCGGGCTTGAATGCAAGAACAAGGAATAACAAAGGATAAGCAAACCTTGATAATCTTTATTGCATTGAATAAAAGACAAATTACAATCTCCTCTCACAAATACTCCACAACCTTCACCTAAACCCTATGAAGGTTTTAGAACATGATGGAGAGGAAGGAAACAAGAGCAGAAGTCGGCTCTCCCTAGGTATTTCGATCTATGATAATTTGAGTGGCTAGGTCTTTATATAGGCTAAACCTAGGGCAAACCTTTCCTAAGTAGAATACAACTTGGAGTAGGGAACAAGTCAAGTACATAATAATATTATATTTCCAAGTTTGAATTCGGCTAAGGGGGCTTTCCCGCGTGGTCTTCCTTTGGGCTTTTCCTTGTGCTAGCCAGCTCTGATTCTTGGGCTTCAAGTCCAAACACGTTCCTTAGATTTTTGTCTTTCCATCGCCTATCACTTTGCTTCCTGTCGTCCTGCTGCTGCCTCGGCATCAGGTCCTACCGCGGCAATGGTTTTCCTGCACAGATATGAAAACGCAGTAAAACGTGCCTTTTTCTATAAATATTATCTATTTAACTATAACTTCTAAATATATCACATTAAGCACATGCATTGGTTCAAGTGGGTGAATATTTGGTGATAAATGCCGATAAAAGGAGTAGAAAGTGATAGTGTGTTGAGCACTTATCAAATATCAAACATGTATAAGCATACGACTACTACAAGTCTCATTAATATAACAATATTCTTAACATGGTAACCCATTGTCATTGCTTTCTCACTACTACTAATGTTATAAAGACATACTTAAGCTTTCACTTGGCGGTTGGTTATCTGGATCCTTGCTTCCCTTTGCTGCCTCCACGCTAAATACTCTACCTTACAATGTAAATGAGAGGGTAAGCATAAGCTTAGTGAGTGAATAAAAACATATTTAAAAACACCTTGCAATGTAGCCCATAATATACAAAAATCAATTTTAAAACAAGTCATGCTCTTAAGTAAAAACAATGTTCATGCCCGTCAACGCCACTATTTGAAAAACAACAAGTATACCATGGCATCAACCACAAAACCTTTTTCAAATACTTTTGAAAAACACATGCTCATTAAGCATCACTCAAGTCTTACATGCCTATAGCAAAGCTTCATTGAAAACATTATTCAATTAAGAAAGCATGCTTGCTTATAACATTGTATTGGTATTAGTGAACCGTGTAGATTACCACTAAACGTTAGGATAAACGAAAACGGTAGGCATGGGGCCAATCGCCAACATGCCACATATGACAGCCAATTGCTACTCATATCACGTGTGAAGGCCAATCGACTAATGACACCCATGATGGAATAAAACCAATCATGAAAATACACATTCGCATCCGGGATAAACAACACTTACATGTAATACAACACATATATCACAATATAAGTATTAACTCTAATGCATCACCAAGGCATTTTATACACGTACGTATTTTAATTATAGTGCACTCATATCCTATTGATCGATCAACTTATCCACGTTTCCTCATCTTTAATACCAATACTAAAAAACAAAACCAATGCTCAAGTTTTGAGTTAAAAACAGTAAAGTAAATTCATGCATCCCACCAATACATGCATTAAATGCATAAAACAGTAAAAACTATTTTTTAATGTTTTCATAACAAAACCGTGGGAGCATCATATAATTGTAAAATTTTTTGTAAAAATAGTCTCATGAGCATTAAAACAAATGCATAATCACATATGCACAACACAATAAGAGCATGACAAATAACGTTGTAAAAACAAGGCATAATATAGGAACCTTTAAGAAAGCAATACTTAAAACTTACTTCCGAGTATAAAGAGTATTTTCAAACCTTCCCTGCACCCCAAACATTTGAAAAAGCAGTTAAAACCATGCCAAATTGGCAGTATTCAAAATCCACTCATCGATTTACTGAAACTTGCTCGACAAGTCACCCGAAAACGAGATTCGGCTTTCCGATCTCCCTCAAACTTGTTCCTCTACCTCTTGACATAATTCAAGCATCAAAACCAGAGTTTTTAGTGTATTATAACACACCCAAACATCCCTCAAGTCGGACCAATACATGGCATCCCCTAAAAACACCATAAAACCTAACCGAAACTCACCAAAAACCTCTCCAAACACCCTAAACCTTATGTACAGGATTAGATACTTAAAATATATTTTAATTACACCTAAACACTTTAAGATCCATGTATTTAGGCATTAAAAACAGCCATGGAAAACCATTGAAGGAAAATCAAGAAAACAATGGATTTTTTATCAACAAAATCGATTTTATTGATTCAAAACTTTAAAGATTATTTCAATCAGCCAATAACTTAGGAATTTCATTAAAGAACTTTAGGTTTCAGATTTTTGAATGATTCTCACCTTCAAAATTGATCCAACCCCTTCCAAGGTTTAAAAACAAGTAAAATCGAAGAAAAAAAGAAGAGATTTTGAACAAGAAAAATATAAGAAAATAAACCAAGAAATTTTATTAAAAATAATGGATATCTAAATTGAAAATATTATTAAGAATATGTCCTGTTAAGGAAGAAACCGAAATCTTGGAGAAGGGTTTAAAGCTTGATGCAAAAATAGAGTTTTTCAAGTAAAACCGAAGAAGAAAATTATAAAGAATTAACCAAACAATTTTTTATTGAAAAGATCGATGTTTACATTTGAAAATATGATGGAATGGCTTCCAATAAGATGAAAATTCGAAATTTTAAATATAGGTTTAGGTTTATGACATAAAAATAGATTTTTATGATTAATATTAAGTTATTTGGGCTATTAATTAAAATTATGGGTTATGGGTTATTAAAATAGACCCTTGGAAGTCTTATATCATCTAGGATTAGTATTGGATCAAATCCCCTTAAAGATTCAAAGTTTTGGCTTAATTTATTAAAATTGTCCTCAAGTTTTCAATTTTTAAAAAATAGTCACTAATTTCAAAATCGTAGGGATTCAAGGGTCAATGTTCAAAATTGATTTGAACTAAGTCAAATATATACTAAATAATGATTTTAGGATATTTTTCCATAATTTATTTTGATTAAAAATCAATTTTTAAGTATTTAATCCCGAACTAGGCTAGACCGACGAAATCAGTTCACTAAACTTCTAGGTCCAATTTTGGGGCGTTACAATATTTATTAGAAAAAATTTAATTGAAAAGAAATTGGATTTAACTTGAAAATACATATGCTCTCCTTGGGAAAAGGGAAAACGAAAATAATAAAATAAAGGTTTAAGTTTTGATATAAAATAGTTATTTGGGTTTTGAGATTTAAAACTTGGGTTAAAATTTATTTAAATAAGCCTATGGAAGGTTAGTTCAACTAAAATTAGGATTGGATCAAATCCCTTAAAGATTCAAAGTTTTGGCTTGTTTTATAAAATTGTCTTCAAGTTTTCAATTTTTACAAAATAATCACTAATTTAAAAATCTTAGGGATTCAATGGTCAATTTTCAAAATTTATTTGACCAAAGCCAAATACATGTTAAATAAGGATTTTATAATATTTTTCCAAAATTTATTTCCATTAAAATCTAATTTTTAAGAATTTAATCTCGAACTAGGCTAAACCAAAAAATCGGTTGACTAACTTTTAGGCCCATTTTTGGGGTGTTAAAACATCCAAAAAGGTTTCATAAACCTAAGCTATGATACCAAAAAGTTTAACCCCTTCGACCCGGTCTAGACACCACTCGACTCAAACGAGCAACATGGGAAATACCAAGGCTAATCTAAAGACTCGCCCCGATAAACAACCCTAAAGAATTTTTCTATTTATCTTATCTAGATGTTTTAATTAGATCCTACATGTTCATACAAGGAATGATTTCAATTGCAGCAGAAATCAATAAGAACCAAGTCCTAATTTAACCAAACGAGTTATATGAACCTAATTGCAATTTTCCAGAAATTTATGGACTAATCGTGATATTAAAGTTACCAATCCTTAATTAATTCCATTACATTCTTAAGTCTCAAATTTCAGCTTAAAATATAATCTACAAGTTATTTAATTGTATGCTCAATGATTAAGGACTAAAACGTAAAGTTTCAAAGTATAACTATAGATTTTCTAGATTTAAGCCTCCAAAGGTTTCAAGTCATTCTCTATATGAAAATTCACCTAAGAACATGATACGAGGTAGCCTGTCGAAATGAACTTTCTTTTTATGTTGCGGATCTAGGAATGTTGTAAGCATGTTCCTGCAATAAGAACAACATACAAACAACAAGAAAACAAAGTTATATTCATGATGAAATTAGGGAATAAAGGTAAAAACGAAAATTAAAGAAAAATAAGAAAAAGATGGCGTTTTAAAGAAAACTCGAAACAAGGAAGATGAATGCTTCAAAAAACATCCATGACAGCAATTTGAGCGTTCAACAATGGTGAAATATGAAGCTGGAATCAATTGAAAACGTTAAACTCGAAAGAACCTGCACAATATATTGAGCAAACCCAAATCGAATATGTTTAACGTCAAAGGACTTGGACCCTCTAGATAGCGATCTAGGAACCCGAAGTATCAAGAATTTGACAATCAAAAACAAGTTTGAATGTCACAAAAGTTCTAAAAGGAACCAAATAAGAGAAAAACTCTCAAATATAATGTTTATTCAAAATGTCTAACTTTGTGTTTACAAAATTAAGGAAATATATAGGAGAGAAAGAAGTTGGCCGAATTTTGAATATATGGCTATAATTCAAAAGGAAAATAATTAAAAATAACTACCCTAGGCACCTTTTAATTTCATCCACTTGTTTTGGCACATAAAACACATTTAACATGTGTTAAATGTTTGAATTTTGAATGAAAACCACCCTTCCTTATCCATTTGGGCGTTTTGGTGTGTAAGAGCAAGGGCCTTGTTTGGCTTGCATGCTTTTACACGCCCAAACATGTGTAAAAGGATGCTATGTGGTTCCCACATGCATGGCACATGCCTGGACACCTACTTTTCGTGTAGGATAGGATTCAACTGCTGTAGGTCACTTCAACTTGAGTTGAGTTGAGCTGGAAATGTAGTTGAGCTGAAACGAGCTAGCTAAGAGTGTTAGGAGTTGACTTGAGTTTAGAGTTAAGCCTTTGAGATGCCTCGAGCTAAGGTGAGCTGCGTGCACTCCGTTGGAATTCATCTGAGCTAAATAGAACTCACTTGAGATGGTGTTCAGCTGCATACACTTGCTTGAGCTGGAGTTTAGATACATACACTCGCTTGAGCTGGAGTTGAGTTGCATACACTCTCTTGAGCTGGTGTTCTCCTATGTTCCCACATGTAAACATCAAAAGAATCCATCAAACTAATATAAACTCAATGAAAACATAAATAGAAGGCATAAACACTTGCAAACTTATTCAATAACATACATGAACTTATAAATAAGTTAGAAATATTACAAACACTATCAAACAAATCCTTAAAACATACTTAATAACATATATACATACTTAAACATATATAATAAGTAGTATACTCTAATATGTCACATATCAGCATGCAAATTATAAATCCTATGTTCTAAGGCATAAACATTATCGAATGAATCTAGAATTGAAGCACAAGTAAGGAAAATAACTTCCCTGAATTTCTTTGCCTTAGAACGAGTAATAGGTCCTAATCGTAAGACCTCTGGATCAGATTGTTGTGCTTTTATAGATGTGCTCACATCATCCCCCCTTCTTGAAAAGGATTTATCCTCAAATTTGTAGAATCATCGTAAGGGGTTAAATCAGAAACATTAAATGTGGCACTCATAATGTATTCTCCCGGTAGGTCAATCTTGTAGGCGTTGTCATTCACTTTTTTCAACACCTGAAAAGGACCATCTCCTCTTGGTAATAGCTTTGACCGTCGTTGGGTTGGAAAACATTCCTTTCGAAAATGAACCCAAACCCAATCATCAACATCGAAGGTGAATCGCTTCCTTCCTTTGTTTGCTTGCTTTTCATATTGTTAAGTTCTTCCTTCCAAGTTCTCCTTTACTTGTATGTAATTTCTTCACATATTCTGCTTTTGCTTTACCATCCCTATTCATCACCTGTTCCTGTGGCAAAGGCAACATATCTAGACGAGTAATAGGATTAAAACCATAAACAACCTCAAATGGTGACATCTATAGTTGCAGAATGTACAACATGATTATAAGCAAATTCAACATGTGGCAAACAATCTTCCCAAGTCTTAATATTCTTTTTAATGATGAAACGAAGTAAAGTAGATAAAACTCTATTAACAACCTCAGTTTGTTCATCAGTATGGGGATGACAAGTAGTAGAAAACATAAGTTTCGTACCTAATTTGCTCCAAAGAGTCCTCTAGAAGTGACTTAAGAATTTCACATCCCTTTCAGAAATAATTGATCTAGGAATACCATGTAAACGTACAATATCTCTAAGGAACAAGTTAGCCACATTAACAACATCATCAGTCTTATGGCAAGCAATAAAATGTGCCATCTTAGAGAATCTATCAACCACAACAAAAATATTGTCTCTACCTGTCCTAGTTTCAGGCAATCCCAAAACAAAATCTATAGAAATATGAGTCCAAGGGGAATCAGGAATAGGTAAAGGTAAGTACATACCATGTGGTGAAACCTTCGATTTTGCTTTCTTACATGTCACACAACGTTCACAGAACCTTTCAACGTCTCTACGCATCTTAGGCCAAAATAGATGCTCCTTCAATGTTTGTAACGTCTTGGTGACTCCAAAGTGACCCATTAATCCACCTTCATGTGCTTCACGGATCAGAATATCACGCATTGAATCCTGTGGAATGCATATCCTATTTTCTTTGAAAAGATATCCATCATGCCTGTAAAATTTTCCATCTGCACCTTTCTCACAAGCATTATACTTATCTCTAAAATCAAAATCATTAGGGTATAAATCACGAATATACGTAAAACCAATCAAATGTGAATCAAGATAACTCAACAATGTATATCTACGTGATAAAGCATCAGCAACGACATTTTCTTTCCCTTTTTTGTAACGAATGACATAAGGAAAAGATTCTAAGAATTCAACTCACTTAGCATGTCGTTTATTCAACTTATGCTGACCTATGATGTAACGTAAGGCCTCGTGGTCAGTATGAATCACAAACTCCTTAGGCAACAAGTAATGCTGCCACGTCTCCAAAGCCCGAATCAGTGCGTACATCTCTTTGTCATAAACCGGATAGTTCAATGTAGCACTACTCAATTTCTCACTGAAATAGGCAACAGGCCTCTTTTCCTGCATCAAAACAATGCCTATACCAACTCCAGAAGCATCACATTCAATTTCAAAAGTTTTATCAAAGTTAAGTAAGGCTAACACAGGTGACTTCGTTAAACAATCCTTAATTTTTAAAAGGCATCTTCTTGTTCTTTACCTATAAGAAGCTAGAATTCTTCTTAATAATCCCAGTTAAGGGTGTGGTAATAAAACTGAAGTTAGGAACGAACCGAAGATAGAAACTAGCTAAACCATGAAAAGATCTAAGCTGAGTAATAGATGTTGGTCGTGGCCATTCCTGAATTGCTTTTATCTTTTCAGGATCAACTTCAATACCCTGTGCACTAACAATGTAACCAAGAAATGTAAGTTTGTCAGTACAAAACACACATTTCTCTATGTTACCAAACAATCTTTCTTCTCGCAAAGTTTGCAAAATAGCTCCCAAATGTTCTACATGATCCTGCAAAGTCTTACTATAAATCAAAATATCGTCAAAATATACAACAAAAAACTTTCCGATAAAAGATCGCAGAACATGATTCATCAATCGCATAAAAGTACTAGGTGCATTAGTTAATCCAAAAGGCATTACTAAACATTCATAAAAACCTAGCTTTGTTTTGAAGGCAGTCTTCCATTCATCGCCTTCTCGCATATGAATCTGATGATATCCACTCTTTAGATCAATTTTGGAGAAGATGACAGTCCACAAAGCTCGTCCAACATATCATCAAGTCTAGGAATAGGATTACGATACTTAATTGTAATCTGATTCACAACTTTACAATCTACGCACATCCTCCAAGACTCATCTTTCTTTGGCACTAATAGCATCGGAACAGCACAAGGACTCAGACTCTCTCGAATATAACCCTTGTCCATCAATTCTGTCACTTGTCTTTGAAGCTCTTTAGTCTCTTCGGGGTTAGTTCGATAAGTTGGCTGATTTGAAATAGTAGCACCTAGGATAAAGTCAATCTGGTGCTCAATGCCACGTAGAGGTGGCAATCCCTTTGGTGTTTCTTCCGGAAACACATCTTTAAATTCCTGCAGAAGGGAAACAATCGATGCAGGCAAATCAGAAGGAAACTCAACCAATAAACAACGATCTTAAAACATTAAAATAAACAAAGATTGGTGAGAGGAAAGACATTTCCTGATTTCTCGACTACTTGCATAAACATTCATCTTTTTCTTCTCCTTTGCAGCTTCCTTACTTTTTTTCAAGCTTGCTTGATCTTCCATCACTTGACTCGGTGTCAAAGGAGCCAAAGTAATCTTCTTACCTATATGCATAAAAGAGTATCGATTTGTAAAACCATCATGCATTACCTTCTTGTCATATTGCCAAGGGCGTCCCAAAAGAAGGTGAGTAGCATCCATCGACACAACATCACAAAGGACCTCGTCCTTGTAACTTCCGATCGAAAACGGTATAACAGCTTGTTTTGTTACTTTAAGTTCTCCACCGTCATTCAACCATTGCAATTTGTACGGATTTGGATGTTTTGTCGTCTTGAAACCTAACCTATCAACCATCATTGAACTAGCAACATTAGTACAACTACCGCTATCAATAATCACAACACATACCTTATCTTGAACTTTTCATCGTGTGTGAAAGATATTCTCGCATTGTTGTTCATCCTGAACCTGTTGCACATTCAGACTACGTTTAACAACCATAATTTTCATTACCTTACCAGTCTCAGCAACTTCTAGGACAACCTCTTTATCATCTTCATCAGGGATCTCATGTGGTTCTTCTTCAGAATCTGACTCAATCTCTCCATCATCTCACATCAACATAACCCTATGATTAGGACACTGGCAAGAAACTGTTAGAGTATGCCCAAAGACCAATCATATGATGATTGTAAGAATACTTTTATTTACCAATTTTATTGAATAAAGGCATTGCCATTGTTGTTTTCAGATATGTGTGTCAATGTATAACATAAACTGAGAAACAATAAGGTCCATATAATAATATATGTATTATTATTAAAAGATCCTTAGTCAAGTATTATTATGGGTATGGACAATAATAATACGCTTAAGACTAACATGTGATTAATTGATGACAATGAGTTGTCATTGACATAGAGATGTCAGAATTAATACATGAATATATTAATAGAGAATAATATATTGGATTGACCCACTATGAGCATATATCTTGGATTATTATGTGACGGTCACGATATTGCTCATAGTGACAACTATATGTATGGTCCTTAGACTTGAGATTATTATTATCTCAACATAAGTTGTTTTATGTTTTGATGCAGTTAAACGTGTCTCGTAATTAGTTACACTATAAAAAATAACATTGGACATATTACAATGTATGTAGTGAGATGTGAATGATCGAGATAGGATTTGTTCTTCCTACATAATAGGAAAGTATATCAAAGGACACTTGATTGAGTGGGACTAGAAATGCATGGCCATGCTTGAATACGTTGATATGAGATATCACAAATTATTAATTAAAAGTAGTCCACTATAGATATCAAGAAACATTAAAATAGGCTATACAAGTGTGACTATTCCAAGACTTGTGCCTATTAAAGATATAAAATGACAAAAGGATATAATACATTAAGATAGTTGGTCACGGACATGATATATCGAATCATGATCTCTTGTAACTTAGATGACAATGATATATTGCTAGATGTCACTCATTGTTTGTAATATTAGAATTATTCTAATATTACTACTAACGTTACAATGAGCCTACAGGGTCACACCCAATGGTTGAAAAGGAGCAAAAATATATATAAGTATAAGAAGAATATATTTAATACCGAATTTTAATAAAGGATATAATTAAAGTAATTATATCCCTTTTAAATTTGAATTAAATATATAGATTCCGAAATTTAAGGAAATAATTAAAGTAATTATTTCCTATAAACAAATTCGGAATCAAACTCTTATACCTAGGGTTACACCTATATAAAGGATCTTTGGTCTAGCAGCCATAATATAGAATTTCGATTTCCAAACCCTAGAATCACGAAAAATAGTTTTTCGAGATTTGCTCTCTCAACCGGGTGAATTGAGTAGAGGCCGAGACGATATTTATGGAGGCTAAAGATTCGATTGTTGAACGATCGTAACTGCAGCAGATCCTGTTTCTGTCTTTGCTGTTTATCAAGGAACCCAATGTAAGTTATCGCATCTCTTCCTCCCGATTTCGGATTAAACGTACATGGATCATTGGAAAGACCGTCGTAATTTTGTTCTGCTGCGCCATGGGGTATGCCGGCGGTCCCAACAGTGGTATCAGAGCCACTTTGTACGATCTATAATCGGGTTAAATACTTGGGTGATGCGCTATGTATGAGATGCATGATTTGTTTTACTATATCGGCGATATAAATATTGATATTGATAGTCGATTAGGGATACGATTAATATGTTAATCTGTTAATTACAGTCACCATGTTGTTACAAGGGTTTTACGATAATCATATGTCAATGGTTGACATAGTGATCGACGGAAATGCGATAGCAGATCACATCAAGGAAAAAGGAATAATTGTTATTCTGATACGGAAAAATCTAAGGGATTTAAAAATCTCGAAAATGCGATTCTGTTGGTAAATCTTATCAAATCGTGATTTTTTTTTCATTGAAAAATAATCGTGATTCTGTGCGATAGCCCCTTGACCCCTTCGTAGGCAACATAGATTGTAGGCCCATATTGGTAATATTAACGATTTCGTGATAGTATATATATGATATGTTTGCTTTGCACGGTGTTTGACATGCATGGTTATAGCCCTTGCTTTTACAATAGTTGTAAATTTTAAATACGGCTAGCGTGTCGTGTCTTTCTCTATCTCTATTGTACTTCTCTTATCATCTTACTCCCTAGTATGTAAAACAAGTTTCTATAATTGTAATATTATTCCAAGAAGCAATCGAGACATTTGGAGCAAAGGTGAAAAGATGCTTGAGAAGCAGTTTTAGTGTAGAATTAGGGTTTTAAGGTTCTCCCATTGGCTTGGGATGGGCCACCTTAATTCTTTATTTTGGGCTATAACCATTGTAATCTTATTGTTTTATATCTATCATGTATGTGATGCAATGTATGATATATATCTTCTACTCGTATATATTGATGAGATCAATAAGGGCTAAATTAAAAGAAATAACGATGAGATAGTTAAAGTTTTCCCTCAAATTAATCGAAGTTAAATTTAGTCGTCCAATATTTTCCCTCGTTAAGGCCTTGATCGATCTTATGTGGGTTTTGCCAAAGCATTGACACATAAGTCCATCTTGGTTAAACGTAAAGAATAAGCAAGTGATATTCGTCGGTCGAAATATTGGTAATAACTTACTTAGGTTATTCTAATAGGATTAGAAACCTAAAGGCTAAGTATTTGGTTAAGTCATGAGATGACTGAACAAGAGTTGTTCACCAAATGGAGGAGTTACATGAGATTTAATTAGTAAAGGGTTACTTACCTAAATAACCTCTATCCTAAAAGAAAAGGCAAAGCTGATTTAGGAAATTGGTGAATTATGGATCCTCGCTCACTAGAAAAAATTTCGTCGAATTTTTCCGAAATTATAAACGAGAGGGTTTTTTAATTTTGAACAAAATAGTGGGAGTATTTTATAAACAAAGACCTATTTATAATATTTCAAATTGGTAAATTTATATTATGTATTTCCATTGTTGTGGATCTAAATGGAAAACAACACTATATCACTGCGATCACTCCTTAAGTAGGAGAAACTCAACGGCATAAACTTCCTTGATTGGTCCCACAATTTGAGAATTGTTCTCAAACAGGAAAGAAAGGAATATGTCATTGAAGAACCTGTTCCTGATGAAACGGCAACTAATGCTTCTAGAGCTGACAAAGACAAGTTTAAGAAACATATGGATGACATGTTAGATGTCAGATGTCTTATGCTTGCTACCATGACTCCTGATCTTCAGAAGCAACATGAGGACATGGTTGCATATGAGATGATTCAAAACCTCAAAGAAATATATGAGGAGCAAGCATGTCAAGAGAGGTATGAGACCTCTAAAGCTCTATTTCAGTGCAAACTGGTAGAGGGATCTCCTGTAGGAGCTCATGTCATTAACATGATAGGCTATACCCAAACGTTGTAAAAGCTAGGTTTTCCTCTCAAGGATGAATTGGCTATTGATGTTATTCTGCAATCGTTGCCGAATAGCTTCAACCAATTTGTTCTTAATTTCAACATGAATGAAATTAACAAAACTTTACCACATTTACTTGGCATGTTACGAACTGCTGAGAAAAATATGTCTAAGGGTGGACCTAAGCCCATTCTGATGGTCCGCAAGGACAAAGGAAGGGGATAGGCAGTGGCAAAGTACAAGGGTAAAGGTAAGCCTATACCCAAAGGACATGATGCACTGAAAGCCAAAGGGGGAATTAGCAAGGAAGGAAAATGTTTCCACTGCAATAAGACCGGACACTAGAAAAGAAATTGCCCCATTTACCTTGAAGAGGTCAAGAAGGCAAAAGCAGATGGTGCATCTACTTCAGGTATTTATGTTATCGATGTGAATCTGTCAACATCTTCTTCTTGGGTATTAGATACTGGTTGTGGTTCTCACATTTGTACTTCTGTACAGGGACTGCAAAAGAGAAGGAATCTACCTAAGGGAGACGTAGACCTACGAGTGGGAAATGGAGCAAGAGTTGCTGCATTCGCTATAGGAACATACGTTTTATCTTTACGTAGTGGAATTGATTTACATTTAGAAGATTATTATTTTGTGCCTAGTTTGACTAAAAACATTATTTCTATTTCTTATTTGGACAAGATTGGCTTTGAGATTATTATTAAGAATAATTGTTGTTCTTTTTATCTCGATAATGTTTTTTATGGTTCGACACAATTAGTTAATGACTTATAAATTTTAAATCTAGAAAATGCCATTTATAACATAAATACCAAAAGATCAAAAACAAATGACTCAAATCAAACTTATCTCTGGCATTTTCGTTTAGGCCATATAAGTGAGAAACACATATCAAAACTCTATAAAGATGGATTCTTAGATTCATTTGTTTTCGAACAACTGGATGTATGTGAATCTTGCTTATTAGGAAAAATGACTAAGGCTCCTTTTAATGGTAAAAGTGAGCGAGCAAGTGATTTATTGGGATTAATACATAGTGATGTATGTGGACCAATGAACACACAAGCTAGAGGTGGATTTCAGTACTTCATCTCTTTCACTGGTGACTTCAATCGATATGGTTACATATACCTTATGTGCCATAAATCCGAGGCTATCGAAAAGTTTAAAGTATTCAAGAATGAAGTACAAGATCAACTAGGCAAGAGTATTAAAGCACTTCAATTAGATCGAGGTGGAGAATACTTAAGCATTGAATTTGATGAACTCCTTAAAGAATGTGGGATTGTCTCACAACTTACTCCACCAAGTACACCACAGTGGAATGGAGTTTCTGAGAGGAGAAATCGAACTTTGTTAGACATGGTTCGATCAATGATGAGTCATAGTATCTTCCGACTTCTTTCTAGGGACATGCAATAGAAACAACTGCTTTCACTTTAAATCGTGTTCTGTCTAAATCTGTTCAAAAGACACCATATGAGATATGGACAGGAAAACATCCTAGTATGTTTTTTATGAAGATTTGGGGTTGCGAAGCATATGTCAAACATCAGATGTCTACAAAGCTCGAACCCAAATCTCATAAGTGTAATTTTGTTGGATATCCCAAAGAAACTAAGGGATATTATTTCTTTAACCCTAAAGAGAACAAAGTGTTTGTTGCTCGAACAAAAGTTTTTCTCGAAAGAGAATTTCTCAATAAGAAAGGAAAGGGTAGAGACATTGAACTTAGAGAAATTCAAGAACAACAATTCACTGAGCTTGAAATTGAACATGTTCCACAAATTGTTGAGGAACAATCAATAGATTTAGAAACACAATCACTGCGCAGGTCCACAAGAGAACGCCATGCACTTGAGAGATATGGATTTCTCATTACCACGCATGGAGATGTTCTTATTATGGATCAAGATGAGCCAAGAACTTATCAAGAGGCAGTATTGAGCCCAGACTCTGAGAAATGGCTTGAGGCCGTGAAATCTGAGATGGAATCCATGTCAGTCAACCAAGTATGGACTTTGGTTGAATCACCTAAAGGGGTAAAACCTATAGGGTGTAAATGGGTTTTCAAGAAGAAAACCGACATGGACGGAAACGTACAAACAAACAAGGGGCGACTAGTCGCTAAAGGTTTTCGACAAGTTCATGGTATTGACTATGATAAAACTTTCTCCCCTTTAGCTATGTTTAAATCCATCCGGATCTTGCTTGTTATAGCTGCATTCTATGATTATGAAATTTGGCAAATGGATGTCAAAACCGCTTTCCTTAATGGAAAACTTGAAGAGGATGTGTATATGAAACAACCAGAAGGTTTTGTCGCTCCAGGAAATGCTGGAAAAGTTTGTAAGCTACAAAGGTCCATTTATGGACTAAAGCAAGCTTCTCGAAGATGGAATCTTCATTTCAATGATGCGATCAAAGAGTTTGGTTTTATCAAGAACGAAGATGAGCCTTGTGTTTACAAGAAGACTAGTGGGAGCATTGTTTCTTTCCTAATCTTGTATGTAAATGACATACTTATCATAGGAAATGACATACCTACCTTACAGTCGGTTAAGACTTGGTTAAGTAGTTGTTTCTCTATGAAAGATTTGGGTGAGGCAGCATATATCTTAGGGGTTAAGATCTATAGAGATAGATCTAGACGACTTCTAGGTCTGAGTCAAAGTACATATATAGACAAAGTTCTGAAAATATTCAGTATGGAAGAATCCGAGAAAGGATTCTTACCTATGAGACATGGTATATCTCTTTTGAAGGAAATGTGTTCTTCAACTCCACAAGAAAGAGAACGAATGAGTAAGATTCCATATGCTTCGGCTATTGGTTCTATCATGTATGCCATGATATGTACTCGACCAGATGTATCGTATACCTTAAGCATGACAAGTCGATATCAGGTAAACCCTGGTGAAAGTCACTGGGTAGCAGTTAAAAACATCCTAAAGTACCTGAAAAGAACTAAGGATACATTTCTTGTCTATGGAGGCAAAGAAGAGCTAAGTATAAAAGGTTATACTGATTCTTACCTATGAGACATGGTATATCTCTTTCGAAGGAAATGTGTTCTTCAACTCCACAAGAAAGAGAACGAATGAGTAAGATTCCATATGCTTCGGCTATTGGTTCTATCATGTATGCCATGATATGTACTCGACCAGATGTATCGTATGCCTTAAGCATGACAAGTCGATATCAGGTAAACCCTGGTGAAAGTCACTAGGTAGCAGTAAAAAACATCCTTAAGTACCTGAGAAGAACTAAGGATACATTTCTTGTCTATGGAGGCAAAGAAGAGCTAAGTATAAAAGGTTATACTGATTCTTACCTATGAGACATGGTATATCTCTTTCGAAGGAAATGTGTTCTTCAACTCCACAACAAAGAGAATGAATGAGTAAGATTCCATATGCTTCTGCTATTGGTTCTATCATGTATGTCATGATATGTACTCGACCAGATGTATCGTATGCCTTAAGCATGACAAGTCGATATCAGGTAAACCCTAGTGAAAGTCACTGGGTAGCAGTCAAAAATATCCTTAAGTACCTGAGAAGAACTAAAGATACATTTCTTGTCTATGGAAGCAAAGAAGAGCTAAGTATAAAAGGTTATACTGATGCTAGTTTCCAAACAGACAAGGATGACTCAAGATTGCAATCTGGATTTGTGTTTTGCCTTAATGGAGGTGTTATAAGCTGGAAAAGTTCTAAGCAAGACACAGTAGCTGATTCTACGATAGAGGCTGAGTATATTGCAGCCAGTGAAGCAGCAAAGGAAGTTGTTTGGATAAAAAAGTTCATATCCGAACTAGGGGTTGTTCCAAGCATATCAGATGCTATAGAAATCCGTTGTGACAAAAATGGAGCCATTGCACAAGCAAAGGAACCTAGATCTCATCAACGATCCAAACATATTCTTAGATGCTTCCATCTCATTCGAGAGATTATAGATCGAGGAGATGTGGAGATATGTAAAGTACACACGGATGATAACATTGTTGATCCCTTGACGAAGCCTCTAACGCAACAGAAGCATGATCGTCACACTGAGTCACTCGGTATTAGATATGTGAGTGATTGGTTTTAGTTCTAGTGGGAGATTGTTAATGTATGCCCAAAGACCAATCATATGATGATCGTAAGGATACTTTTATTTACCAATTTTATTGAATAAAGGAATTGCCATTGTTGTTTTCAGATATATGTGTCAATGTTTAACATAAACTAAGAAACAATAAGGTCCATATAATAATATATGTATTATTATTAAAAGATCCTTAGTCAAGTATTATTATGGGTATGAACAATAATAATACGCTTAAGACTAACATGTGATTAATTGATGACAATGAGTTGTCATTGACATAGAGATGTCAGAATTAATACATGAATATATTAATAGAGAATAATATATTGGATTGACCCACTATGAGCATATATCTTGGATTATTATGTGACGGTCACGATATTGCTCATAGTGACAATTATATGTATGGTCCTTAGACTTGAGATTATTACTATCTCAACATAAGTTGTTTTATGTTTTGATGCAGTTAAACGTGTCTCGTAATTAGTTACACTATAAAAACTAACATTGGACATATTACAATGTATGTAGTGAGATGTGAATGATCGAGATAGGATTTGTTCTTCCTACATAATAGGAAAGTATATCAAAGGACACTTGATTGAGTGAGACAATAAAAGCATGGTCATGCTTGATTAGGTTGATATGAGATATCACAAATTATTCATTAACAGTAGTCCACTCTATATATCAAGAAACAATAAAATAGGCTATACAAGTATGACTATTCCAAGACTTGTGCCTATTATAGATATAAAAGGACAAAAGTATACAATGCATTAAGAGAGTTGGTCACGGACATGATACATCAAATCATGATCTTTTGTAACTTAGATGACAATGATGTATTGCTAGATGTCACTCATTGTTTGTAATATTAGAATTGTTCTAATATTATTACTAACGTTACAATGAGCCTACAGGGTCACACCCAATGGTTGAAAAGGAGCAACAAATATATATGTATAAATAGATTATATTTAATCCCGAATTTAATCAAAGTATATAACTAAAGTAATTATATTCTTTTTCAAATTTGGATTAAATATAAATCCCGAAGTTTAAGGAAATAATTAAAGTAATTATTTCCTATAAAAAATTTGGAATAAAACCCTAATATATCTAGGGTGACACATATATAAGGGATATGTTCGGTCTAACAGTCGTTTTTTAGAGAATCTAGAATTCCCAAAAACCTAAAATCACAAAAAATAGTTTTTTAAGATTTGCTCTCAACCGGGTGAACTGAGTAGAGGCCGCGATGATATTCGTGGAGTCTAAAGATTCGGATTGTTGAACGATCGTGACTGTAGCAGATCCAATTGTTGTTTTTGCTTCTTATCAAGGAACCCAATGTAATTCATCGCATCACTTCCTCCCGATTTTGGATTAAACGTACATAGATCTCTGGAAAGACTGTCGTAATTTTGTTCCGCTGCGCCATGGGGTGTGTTGGTGGTCCCAACATTGACATATTAGTTAGATGCAATTCAACCTAGTTAGTAACAATGTATTCAACTCCTAAGAGTATGATTCAACATCAACAATCTTATAAAAGCCTGGAAGAACCACCTCAATATACTAAACATGATTTCTAGACGCATTCCTAACTAAATAATCACATCATAGATTCAACTCATAAATAATCATGCTTTATTATCAACAACACTCGAATTCACACATAGGGGTATCAAGAATTAAACTTCAATTGGAAATTAAGTTGTAATATCAAAGTATAAATAAGTCGTTGAGCAATTGGAAATTAAGCTAGGCTATTGGAAGGTTAGAGAATTGTAAAACGACGTTTTAAGCGTGCTTTCTTGAAATTAAGCTTCGTAAGTTCGATTAAGGCTCGTGTTTAAGTGAATTGAGTTAATTATGAGTGTCGTAATAGGAATTTAAGGTTCAATTAAATTAAAGAAGAGTTTAGTGAAAGCATTTCAAGTGCTCAAATGAAGCTAGAGAATAAATAGTCATCTTGCAAATAAAAGAAAATAAAAGAAACTAAAAATAATTAATTGGTATTATCATACAATTATAGTGATTATAAATAAATGAAAAAACTATAAGGAGATAAATAAAAGGGTGGTCGGCTATTGAGTGGGTTTTAATGAAAGAGTCCAAAAATTTTGATTGTAATCTCATTTTGTCTTGTTTTGCTTCATTTTCTTCTTCTTCCTCAAACTCATGAAGCAATTGGAGAGTAAAAGAGCTTGAGTTTTCTTCATTTTCTATCTTCCTTTGAGAGTTAAGAAGCTTAAGGGTGAGTTATAAACAACTAAGGAAGCTTAAGGAGGCCATTAGAGCTTATATATCAAGCTAGAAGAAGCTTTGGACTGTTTTGAACATAGTAATTTATCTTGATTTTCTTGGATATTTGGGGTTGGTTTTTGTTTGATATATAATTTATAACACTTGATTATGGTGTTAAGAACATTAATTTGTGGTTTAGTAAGCTAGGGTTAGTGTTTTCATGCAAGAAAATAAAGTATGAACCAAAACAGTCTGGTGGTAGTACTGGAAATCGAAATTGTTTTGTTACTCAAATTTGGGTCTGTTGGAGGGGGAATTCAAAGAGCTTATGTATAACCCCTTAATTTTAAATTAAGGAGCACGGTAGGTTAAAACTGTTGCTTTTAAAATTTTCATGTCAAGTAATTGCAAAAAGTGATTTAAAAACCAAATTTGTAAATCAAAAGATAAAAACACGATTAAAAAAGTAAATATTCTTATTTAAAATTAACAAATTTGATTAAATGGTTTTATGCATGAGGTTTAAATACATCTCAATCCCTAATAATCCAAAAATAAAAATGTCTGTAAATATTTGTACTAAAAATAGTAATAAATCGTATCCGAGAGAGATCTTCGAGTACCAACTCCTAGGGCCAGATATCTGGAAAAAAAACTAAAAGAATGAGCTATAAAGCCTAGTCTGTCTCTAAAATGCAGTCAAACATCACAATATCACTCAGTTCACAATCACAGATAAAAATATATCTTTCCGCAATAAATAAACACAAAGAATGATGTATGCAATGTCACAGAGAATGCAATCCCATACTCCGAACGCCAAATATAGTGGTGGCTAAACCAACCGATCGATGTGGAGGTAGTTCCCCAGAACCCCTCACCCCTTATTTCTCCAAAACGTTGTGTGGTAAAACCACTTTCCTCCGTACAATCCCCCCATGCACATGCTATGCAATCAATATCACAATTCTCAAAAAGCCTCATCATAGATATTCGTATAGTATACGAATCACACAGTTCAGATAATCTGATCACAGTCTCACAGGGTAACTCAAGATCACAGTGTTACTATAAATAAATAATCACAGAACACAAAAAATCTAGCACAGGAAAAGAACACACATTTAAACTTATTTACCAATAGCACAAGAAGACACATACATTTAGCACAAGAAGAGAAACCACATTTAAATTCATTTAACAATAGCATAGGAAGAAACACACATTTGATTTCAATAGCACAAGAAGAAACACACATTTGAATTCAATAGCATAAGAAGAAACACACATTTAACACAATAAGAAATATGTCAAATCTAGGAAGTTAACGTTAAAAACTTTACCCTCAAAACCAATTTAATTTATATTATTTCATAATAATTGTAAAATATTTAAATACTTAATAATTCGCCAAAACCAAAAGTTAGAATTATAATTAAAAATTGGTAACTTAAAAAGAGTTAAAATTCCCAAAATAAATTATCTTAAAAACTTATTAAAAATAATGTTATAGTCTGATTGTTCAAATAAAATATCTGAATATAAAAAAATACCTATGTATACTGAAATAACCTTAATTACCAAATGCATCAAAGTTTCCAAAATAATAATAATATTTTGAATAACTAAAAGTTAGTTTTTTATTTAATAACAAAATAACCAAATAAAATATGAGATCTCAAAATCCAAAAAGTTTTATATATTTCTCAAATCACAATGACATGTAAGCACGGAAACACAAGTATGCAATCAAAGACACAATACAAAAATTAGACATGCCAGCAAAACATGATTATTTTTCAAAGCATAAAATATTAAGCATGTCACAAAAAAATATTTTTTTGAAAAAAAACAAAACAAATGTAGTACCGGTAAAAGAATACACCTTCGCCAAAGTGACTCAAATTAATGAATAACATTGTTTTGAACTAGAACAAAAATAAAGAGTGATAACAGAGGCTTTAGAGAATCTTGATGGAAGAAAATAATGTAGGGTTTTCTCTTAGACCATGATATGTATATATATAGAGAGAAATAATTGATTACAGTTAGAATTAAAATTCTACTAGATTACATTATAAATATAAATAATAATAAAATAAGGTTGTATAATTTCAAAGGGATGTCTTTTCTTTATCTGAGACTTTAAATAATATATATAATATTAAACAAAGAGTTTTGATAAAACAATAATTAAAATAAAATAATATTTTTAATAAAAAGATTGAATGTAGAAAAACTCTTAATAAAATAATAATAATTAATCTCAATACAAGTAAAATTCAATTTAAAAACAAATTAGTTATCCAAAAGTCATCAAATTTCAAAACACCACTTTAACTTTTAATCTTTAAATTCACATTTAAAACTTTCAAAACTTTATAATTTTATTTCAAAATTTTTCCCTTAAATTTAGAAAATCAATTTAAAACCTCAAAAAATTAGGATTTCATAAATTAGGAATCTAAAAATTATGATTTTTAATTAGGGATTTCAAAATTAGGATTTCAAAATCAGGAATAATTTTTGGGGTATTACATTATGTAACCCCCTCGACCCAGTCTAGACGCAACCCGACTACGAGCTACACGGGGAATACCAAGGCTAATCCGGAGACTCACCCCGATTAACGACCCTAAAAAATTATTTTATATGCATTAATTAGATCCTAAATGTTCATACAAGGACTTAGTTAATTTGTAGCGAAAATTAATGAGCAATACTTCCTAATTTAAACAGAAATGTTTTAGGGACCTAATTGTAATTTTCCAGATAATTATGATCAAAAAGTGAAATTAAGGTTACAAATCCTTAATAAAGTATATTTCATACTTGTACGTAAATTTTCAGGTTAAAATAATATCTACAAGTCATCTAATTGGTTCCTTAAAGTTTAGTGAATAAAATGTAAAGTTTTTAAAGTTAAATTTCATCCTTTAACGACTTAACTGACAGGGGTATCGAAACACCCTTCCCCAACATCGAAACCTATGAAAATGACAAAAGGGTATCGAAACGGGTATTAAATGTTTTGGATCACCTTCGATTACATAAGCGATTGCCTGCACGTCAAGCCCGCGTTTCGATACACCTGAAGGACCATTCCGTTACCATTTGAGACTGTGAAGGTCGGTATAGAAACCAAACAAAACCGTATCGATACGCCTTATGTTTTATTACTATTTTTTCGAAACCAGTTCATGTGGTTTCGATACCCAAGCTTAATTCCCTAGAAAATCGTTGTGTTTTTGCCTAAATATCGATACTCTATGAACGAGTATTGAACCCCCTGCTCAGAAACAACTATTTACCCAGATTTTATGCTTTAAACGTGACCACAACCTTCTAGATGCATTTAATCACCTACAGACCATAAACCACATATTTCAACAAGATTTCTAGATGTTAATTTTCCTAGCTCCATGCTCTTAACACAATTTGAAAGTAGTACTCATCGAAGTCAATTTCAACATGGTTAAACACAATCGAAGATGTGAATCAAAACCAAAGAACTTCAATTATCATAACAATGTCATAAAGGAATACCAGAATATCTAGAAAAAACATATCAATTAATTGCTCCATTGCTCTCATCTACTTAAGGTTCTCAATTTAACTTAAAACATACTTGAGCCTAAGAAAGTATAAAAAGATTACTTGACACCCTTACTTCTTGATGGCACGTAATCACTTACTTTTCTACATTGCAAGTAAAGGAGAGTGGTTAAGCAAAAGCTTAGTGAGTGACAAATAAAAACATAAGTAAAAACAACTTGCAATGCAACCCATAAAAGTCAAAGTTTTATAAAAACGTTTCATGCTCAACTCATTAAATAAACACATGGCTATCAATGCAAACATCATGAAAAACTGCAAGTATACCATGGAATAAGCCACAAACACTTTTTCAAATGATTTTGAAAAACGTTTCATGCTCAAGTCATTAAATAAACACATGGCTATCAATGCCAACATCATGAAAAACTGCAAGTATACCATGGAATAAGTCAAAGTTTTATAAAAACGTGTCATGCTCAACTCATTAAATAAACACATGGCTATCAATGCCAACATCATGAAAAACTGCAAGTATACCATGGAATAAGCCACAAAACCTTTTTCAAATGATTTTGAAAAAAAACACATGCTCAATAAGCATCACACAAGTCTTACATGCCTATGGCAAGGCTTTATTGAAAACATCATTCAATTAATATATTTGCTCATAACATTGTATTGGTATTAGTGAACCCTTTAGATTAACACTAAACATTATGATAAACGGAAAACTTGCATGCCAAGCATGTCCGTGATTGACTAACACAATCCACGGTAATCCATATCGGTCCACCTTAGTGTCTGGGTTAGATAACAAACCCGAATGCGATAAAGTCCCTTATACCACGCAACATTATCTCCCCTTAATGCATCATTAAGGAATTTACACACGTATGAATTTTAATTATAGTGTACTCACATCTTATTGATCGATCAACTTATCCACGTTTCATCATCTTTAATACCAATACTAAAAACAAAACACGATGCTCAAGTTTTAAGATAAAAACAGTGATTCTCACTCATGCTTCCCATCAATACATGCATCAAATGCATCTAATCACATGCATAATCACATATGCACAATAAAAACATGAACATGACAAAAACACATAGTAAAACAAGGCGTAATATAGGATTTTCACGAGAGCAAAACTTAAAAACTAACGTCCGAGTATAGGTAGGTTTTTCACACCATCCCTACACCCCCAAATCTTTGTAAAATAGATTTAAAACACTACCGAAGCAGTCCACTCTCATAAATCACTCACCGATACCAAAACTTGTCCGATAAGTCACTAAAACTTCATTCGATGACTTCAAACGAGATCACCTAATTCTTGCACTGTTTCAAGCATTAAAAACTAAGGTTTTAGTGCTTCCAATCTCACACAAGAAACCCTAAGTCGAACAACCCATTAAACCTATCAAAACCTTAATCGAAAACTTTCCGAAACCAACCAAACTTCTCCTAAACCTTTAGTTCGAGATTAGGGATTTTAAAAACACTTTTTAAACATCCTAAACTTTAAAAATCATCCTTTTAGGATTCAAAAATAGTGAGTAAAAACCCTAGAACGAAAATTATGATTTTTGACCCAAAAATTGATTTTTTAAAAATAAATGATTAAAAATATTTTTACCAAGCCAAGAACTTGGGAATTTCAGTAAAGAAATTCAAATTTCTATAGGGTTGATGAAATCTCACCTCCAAAACTGATCTAATTGCTTTTCGTGTTTTAAAGCGTGAAAACGATAAGAAAACTAGAATTTTAAAGAGGAAAAAGTTATAATAATTATTGAAAACGAAATTAGATGAAAAAGAAAAGGTTTTTACCTTAAATTTTGGTTGAAATCTTGCCTCCAATGAGGGAAAATGATAATAATAAAAATAGGTTAGGTTTATAATGTTTAAATGGGGTTTTAGTGTTAAAAATCAAGTAAAATTAGTTATTTGAGTTGAAATAAAATTGTTGGATTTAATTAATTAAAAATTGTAAAGCCTAGACCAGATAAATTATAATTGGATTAAAGACCCTTAAAGATTCAAAGTTTTGACTTGTTTTATAAAATTATCCTCATGTTTTCAATTTTTACAAAATAGTTACTAATTTCAAAATCTTAGGGTTTCAAGGGTCAATTTTTGAAATTGAGTTGACCAAAGTCAGAAATGTAATTATTTAGGATTTTACGATATTTTATCATAATTTATTTTTATTAAAAACCAATTTTTAAGAATTTAATCCTGCTAAATCGGCCTATTAACTTCTAGGCTCATTTTTGGGGTGTTACAGCTTATGTAGTCAATATGTGTTCTATAATGAGTTAAATATATGTTTGAAGCTTTGAATGAGTGAAAATGGTGGTCTAGGTGATCAAATGGAGGTAAAAAATGAAGGATACACATGCTGTCAAGAATGTCATGTTTTGGACAGTGTGTTTGAATGTGTCCCATTTATTGTTTGTAAGGTATTTGGGGCTAAAAGTTTTCATGAATGTACCCATATGAGTCTAGTTTAATTGAAAAAAAATTGTGCATCATTTGGAGTTCTGAGCAAGGACAAATAAGGAGTTTAGTTAAGGTAGATCAGAATGTACGAGAATCGGGGAAATGTAACTTTATTGAATAAAATGTTTTAATTGGCTAGGATATAAAATGCAATGCCATTATTTTTATTTACATAATTTTGATACCTTTCCAACGGTATATGGCAATCGTAATTCTGATCTACGGATTGTGAGATATGCCAGATTTAGTGAAGGGTAGTCAATTGGGCAGTTTGCTGAAACAAATTTTAAAGTTTAATGTTTAGTGCTTATTGGTTAGATGAATAAACGATGAATTGGTTCTAATTTAATATATATATATATATGTTTTTGTGTATGTAAATGAAGATCTTAGAGAGGAACAATTGGAGGAGGACTTGCATGTTAGGTCTTCCAAAGATTGGGAGAAAGGAGTTGTCATTCGAGGATATGATGACGTCTTGACTTCTTTGTGAGTGTAGCAACCTTAGGGTTGGGATTTATCTCTAACCACTCATTCGTTTCTTGAGTTGATATGAAAATGAACTAAATGTATACTTTGTAACTAAAAAGGGAAGTAGATAATGAATTGAAAACTTGTCTAAAACCTTGTTTGATTGTTGGTTTGTTATGCTATGAATGATAATGCATAACTAAAATTGAATGTATGATCATGTGTTAGCATGTATATGACATATTATTTGTATGAAATCAAAGTATGATGAGCATGCATATGATATGATATTTGCTAGAAATCAAAACATGTAATGAGTCCTTGGTAACTAGTTGTATGAAACTAAAAGAATAATGAGTTCTTAGTAACTAGTTATCTATAGGTAGAATGGCATGTCTTAGGGTCATTGAGCTCTACTGTTTTGGTACTTGGTGTACCATACTGATGGAGATGGTGAGTCATCTTCTTATTTAAGGTGTTAAGTCACCTTATAATTGCGGGTGGTTAGTCACTCTACTGTTAGATACCTAGGGTATCCCCTGATAGTACAGTAGTGTACTACTTGTGGTGTTTGGCACCTTACTTGATACTTTATGTATCATAGTACCCGGTACTTTGTGTACCATATTGTCGACCTGGTTACCTAGTACTGACTAAAAGTCAAGGTCTAAATCATATCGAAATGTTAATTGAAATGAATTTGTTTTGGCATCTAATGGTTGTCATTCACTTGATATATTAAGCGTGAAATGAAATGATATAAATGAACTATAATGATGCCTTTTTGTTATATGTTATATGCTTTGCTAAAATGAGCATGATATGTGATATATGATTATTAGGAATTGATTGGAAGCATGTTTGATTACTTTATTACATGAAATAGAAGCATGTTTAGTTAGAATGCTAATAGAACAAAACATGTATATGATTTGATAATCTTGATATTGCTTGATATTCATGTTATATGATTAATATATTTTTGAAAATTGATTAGTTATAGGAGCTACCTCACTAAGTACTCAATTGTACTTATCACTCGTTTGTTTCCTACTTCCCTAAATTGCAGGTTCAGAACTTTAGAAGCTAACTTGAGATTTTCCGAGGCAAAACAAGCTAGGATATCATGTATGGTATTTTAGTTTTTGTTGACTCCTAGTTATGATGGCTAGTTCGTTTATTAGTTAGCTTTTGTATATTCTGGATTAGAACATGTTTTGTATATAAGCTATTTTTGAGAACATAATTGTAAATATTGAAGTAAATTACCTTGGTGGTTGTATATATATATATGTTGGATTGTAAATATTGAAATAAATTACCTTGGTGGTTGTATATATATATATATATATATGTTGGCATATGTTATGATATGAAAGAACATAAGAAGCATGTTGGATAGTTTAAATGATTGATGGATAGATATACTGGAATAACGTGGATAAGTGGTAGATTATACATTAATAAACTATTACAGGTTTTGAATAGGTTAAGACGGTTATAATATGCTTCATACGCATATTTGTTTCAGAACAAAATAGGTAGATCATGTTGAAATTTTAAATAGAATATTGTAAATTGAATGTTAGGATAAAGGAAACTTATATGCAAATTGGATTGGTAAAAAGGTTTTAAATCGGTCATAAAATCGAATTAACCATTATGGTAATAACCATTTATGCTTGTCTTGCCTTGTCATGTGTTCTCGGTAACACTCCTGGCTCTTAATCGAGTTCAAGGTGCTACAATATAGAGGTATCAGAGCTTAGGCATACGATTCTAGGATTACTGGAATATTCGTGCATTTTTTAGGTCTGAACTATGCCACCTAGGAGTTATATACCATATGTGCTTGTGTTTTGTTGATCTAACTTTCGAATTTTTTAACAAATGTAGAATGAATGACACGAGATTAGCCCAGGATAAAGAAGGTCCTAAGGGTTCTTTTAATGTTAGGGGTAGTGTGGGGATGAAAATAAATCCTCCTCCACAACAAGAACAACAATGAGGACTAGAACAACCTCCAATACAAGCTCTTGTGCTGGATGCCCCTCAGTAGGAAAATCCTGCTATTCTTGCTATGCAAAGGGAATGTTTCCTCAGCATGAAGAATATGTTCCATCAGTTGAAGTCTAACTTGAAACAAGATGTTCCAAATGTGCCTGCTAAACCTAGCAGAGCAGCTATAGACAAGCTTGCTCGGTTTAGAGCGGATACATTCACTAAAGATATTTAAGAAAATCTAGAGGAGGTAGAAAAATGACTTGAGCGCACTACTCATGTTCTGATGAAGTGTGTTATATCTGTGCTTGCTGATGAAGTTCTGAGCTGGTGGGAAACAACCACTCTGACTGCTCCTTCTGAATATGTTACTTGGCAATTCTTTGTTGTAGAGTTCAAAAAGAAATACATTAGTGAGCAGTATTTGACTGAACACAAAAATTGGTTTTTGTATTTGAAGTAAGGTAACAAGCCGATTGAACAATATGTGGCAGAATTCTACAAATACTTTAAATACAGCTCAGAATATATAAAGACCGAGGAGGAAAAATACAAAAAGTTTACTGAGGGCCTTATTGACGAGCTAGGCTCTATGTTTACAACTCTCAGTATTAAAGGCTTCCAACATTGGTAAATCAGGCCATGCCAAATCATTTCGAATCTCTGGTTTTTACAGTGTCCGGTCTACCAAAGTGATCGGTGGCGGCTCCAATATTTTTAAAAAAAAAATCATTTCCAACCTTTTTTTAAACCAATTTTTTAAATCCCTAACCTTAATTTTTAATCTCCCCAATTTTTCATTCATTTCCACTAGTGACCCCTTTTTATTCACACCTTTTTTACACTTATTAATATAAATTTTTAGGGAAGGGTCGCTACACCGCGCTACACATCCTATAGACATGTATTTTAGAAAGAGGGTAATGACCCCGTGAGAAATGTGTCTTGCCATTGTATTCAATATTTATTAGTAATTTTAGATTATATTGTAAATGTGCATATAAAAATTTAGTTTGGTTCGATAATTTATATTAAAAAATTTAATTCTCAATTCTATATATAATTTTATTTATCGTCAACCAATTTATGTTTCTTTTTATGGTAGTTGACATGTATTATTGGGACCACTTTTTTTTAACATGTTTCATCTATTTTCTTTTAAAGAATTCTCTTTTTTTAAAATATTAAATACAAATCATTCCTCAATGTTTTTACTAAATTTTTTAATTTAATCTTTCAAATTTAGTTTTTTTAAAAAAGTTAAATATTTATTTTAAAAATTATAAAAAATAATAGACGAATCAATACCTACCTAACAAGTGACACCATCAATGCGTTAATGATTGTTATGCTTTAAACTATCGTTAATGATTGTGTAAGCTTTAATGATTCAATGTGTTTTGTACTAAGAGTAAGATGAAGTCGTTAGAAAAATTCTAAGGTATTTGAAGTTGTGTTCTATTATTATCTTTACCGAATCAGATGAATGAAACAATTGTCTTCTTCTACCTTTAAAACAATTCTAACTTAACCCAATCTGAAAATTGCTTAATCTTTTCTTGTCTCATTCTTCTTTTCTTAATCGAGTGTGTTACAAAGGTATCAAATCTTAGGTTTCTGGCAATCATGGTAGAGACGCACAATCAATGGGGATATAAGACAATTCGAATCTGAAAGACTTCATAATGAAATCAATCGTTTTGACAAGAAGGTGGACATGAAACTGGTAGATTTTAAGGTTTATATTATGCCCGAGTTTAAAAAAATGATAGATGACGATATTACGAAGGTGTTAAAGACTGTAAATCGGGTATTATTATTTTAGGATTGCTTGAGGCAGGTCCAAGTCAAGAGCCTGAAGGAGGACCAGCTCTAGTTGAAGGGGCCCAGACCAGGGAGCTACGTCAATACAATAGCTTGTGGGTGAACCTCGAATAGAGCTACAGAGAGAGTAAATTCATATGAGGAGTTTCGCGTATAAGTTATTATGCCTAAAATTTGATAGTACGAATTTTCAAGGGTAATTATTTAAGTTTGAATATTATTTTGAACCGAAAGGGGCTAAGGTGAGAACATTGATGCTACACTTGGAAGGGAAGATGTTACACTAACATCTGTTCATTACAAAAAGTTTTGGGTGTTAGACATGCAAAAATGATCATAGTATCCAATAATGATGAGATAAAGATTTGCACTAAAGGTTTTTGAATGTCCTTTTGGTGAATTGATGGTATTAAGACAAACAAAGTCATCAGAGAAATTTTATAAGTGTAATCACACATTTTTAATCATAAACTAAAAACTTTTAAATTTTTACATTTTTTAAATATGGGCCAATATATACTTTATGCATGTTTTATTATCTATTGCATGTTATCTACCATACATTTATGTTATATGTAGTAATCGTGTGTGTGGCATGTTATTTTATAGTAAATATTATGAGTAATATTTTTGTTATTTTATCTATATGTGACTAGTATGTCATGCATATATTATTATGTGTATGTCACATTGAAAAATATATTATTTGTGGTTACTATTATGCGTATGTTTTAATTATGTCATATATGTTGGTTTGATATCATAATATTAATTACTCAATATATAAGGTAAAATCCATAAAATAATTAACAACCTATATAAATATTAAATAAAAAGCCTAAAGTCTACTTTGTTTTAAATTACAAAACCCTTCTGACTTTAGCCCAAGTACAAGGCCCGATTACAAGGAAAAACCTTAATTTGTCTTATAATATAGGTTGCAGTCGTTATGGGTGGGCAAAACTCGAATCAACCAATTTATTTTCGAATTTTGAATTAACACTCGAGTGAGTTTTGATTTTGAATCAGTTTTAAATTTTTAAGTTCGAAAATTCGAAAAACCAAAATTTAATTTTGAAATTTTACATTTTGGTCACTATTTCATAACTTTTTCAATTGAACTCCGATTCAATCATAGTTTTTTTAATTCATTTTTTTAGATGAACATGAGATTAAGAATAAAACCTAATAATGAAATAAACATTTAGAACTTTTAAAAATTATTATTAGGTCCCTAAAATTTTAAAATTTTATTATTTATTCATTGAATGATAAATATTGATCTTGTGATAATAATTATCCTTCATGTATAATTAAAAAAAAAACCTAATCTATATAGTATTTAACAGTTTCAGTTAAGTCCCTAAATTTTGGTAAGTTCACATTTTTATTCTTAAATTTTGAAAATTTTCCAATCTACCTAAACATTTTTCTTTTGATCTTATCTAGAGGCTTTAATTAGATCCTACATGTTCATGCAAGGAATGAGTTCATTTGCAGCGGAAAATGACAGGGAACAAGTCCCAATTTGACCGAACAAGTTTTAGGGACTTAATTATAAATTTCCAGAAATTCATACTCTAATTGTGAAATCAAGGTTAACAATATTTAATTAAGTATATTTCATGTTCGCACGTAAATTTACAACTAAAAATGATGTCTACAAGTCATCTAATTGTTTTCTTAAAGTTTAGTGACTAAAACGTGAAGTTTTAAAGTTTAACCCAACCTATAATGACATTAACTGTCAGGGGTATCGAAACGCCCTATCCCAGTTTCGATACCAATGTAACAACAAAAGGAGGTACCAGAACGAGACTTAAGTGTTTCGATACGCCTTCGATGTCTCGCTCGATTGTCAGCGTAGTAAACCCGCGTTTTGATACAGCTTGGTCCTCATTCCGTTACGATTTGTTTCTGTAAAATGGGGTTTCGAAACTCGGGATGAGCGTATCGATATGCCTTCTCATTTTTACACCATGGTTTTGATACAAATTCATATGGTTTCGAAACCCAAGCCAAATTTCCTAGTTTTCCTTCACGTTTTGGCCTACGTTTCGATTTTCTATGAAGAGGTATCGGAACCTTCTGCCCAAAAAGTGCAGAGTACACAAGTTTCATGCCTTAAATGAAAAACATAGGTTCTCTAGATGCGTATAAGTACCTAAAGGCATAAAGTATATATTACAATAGACTTTCTAGATGTATGGTCACCTAGTTCCATAAGTAAAACACATAATTCATATACATATTCCAGCATAATGAACATGGCATAACATACATCAAAATATCATATCAAAACTCAAATAATTCATTAATATAAGAGTTTACAAAAACATGTTCAACAACAAAATGTTCCAAAACACATAGGTTCTTGTAGCTACCTATTAAAATTTACAAATTACAGAATTAGGTTATTTTGAAGATTTGGATACCGAGAATTTAGGAATTTGAAATAAAGGAGAATTTAGGAATTTTGAAATTTGAGAATTAGGTTTAAAAATTAGAAATTAAAAAAGGAAACTAGTGATTTAAATTTTTTGGAAAATAATTAGAAATTTTTTTTAAAAGAGGATAAAAACAATTGGAAAATTTGGAAAATGTTTGACTTTAAAAGAAGTTTTAAAAAATAATTTAAAAATTCGGAAAACAAAATTTGAAAAATGATGGGAGTCTCCACCGGTCATTTTGGTAGACCGAACACCGTAAAAATCAGAGATTCGAAATAAATTGGGTTCAAGAGTCGGTTACGACTAAAAATGATGTTAACGTTTAAAATCGCCTAAAATTGGTACCTTTACAAAAATACCACTTAATTAATCTTAAATTTTCCGAATTAAAATGACACTAAGTTAAGATTTGTTTAGAGATTCAAGTATATTTTAAACATTTCGATATTCGAAGGTAAACACATACACCGCCACCACTACGTTTTGTATCGGGTCCGTTACGACCAAATAATGAAAAATCGTATTAATTTATTTATTTTGTTTGTTACCTTAGATAATATGAAGCAACAATAGTAAATATATACAAAATGAATGCAATAAAATAAAGAATATCAAATGTACAAAATAAAAACAAAATAAATTGCAATAAAAATAAATGTTAGATGTAAAAAAATAAATGTTAGACGATGGTTAACTATAGTAAATGTGATATAATAATACGGATCATACCCTGTTGTGGGTCACCATAAAGCCAAATTTAATATAAAAAAATAAAACAATAACATAAATAAATATACATAATCAAATATAAATATTATAATATATATTATAAATACTATAATATAATTAATAATTACATTTATATTATATATACCATATGTATAAATAATATAATACTAATATATAAATAATACGTAATACACATGTACAACATATGAATAAGGAAAAGAAATACATTAAAGGGGATAAAATGGAAAATAATACAATATTTAACTTAAAGCAAAACTTAAATCCCACAGAAATCATGACAAATATTAAAAGAAAAAGAATTAAAAATCATCTAAACAAAATAAATATGAGATTTAAATGAGTCCCTTAAATACAAGACAATCAATGTAAAATAAAATCAAAGGGAGCACGATATTAAAAGAAAATTTAATGGGAAAAACATATAGTTAAAAAAAACGTTTAGTCAACCTTTTACATTTCAAATCATAAGAAACTCTAAACGTTCTTTCTCTAAAAAACAAGATCCATCAATGATTTTAAGTCATTCTTTTAACTGCAATAAAAACAAGATCAAAGAAGTTCGATCTTATCCCTAAACCGACAATCAAATGACTGTTATTGCTCATCTCTGCCATTCATTGACGACGGGATCTCGTATCGGTGACTTGAACGATGGTGAAAATGGATCTGTCACTCTCAAACCCTAAAAAGAAAGTATTCTCAAACTGTAACGAGCTAATCTGGAAATTAGCCGTTAGCAGCAGGGAGTAATTAAGTTTTAATTTTCTGTTATCAGTTAAGCCTTTAATAAAACGGTGCGTTTCATGGCTTAGAGTCAGACAATAATACTACGTCGTTTGGTGGCTCCTAGGTTAAAAGGAAGGAGAGTAGGGCAGAGTTAGTTATGAATGTTATCCAGGAATTTTCTCTCGATTCTTCCTCCCTTCTGTTTCTTCCTTAATCCAATCTACTCATTTCTTCCTCTATATTTTAATTCTTCTGTTAAGTCTTGTTACAAAGGTATCAGAGGCCTCGTTGGCTCTTGAAAATGGTGGAAACACGGCGCCAGGCAGCTTTGATAACTACTGGGGAGCAGGGAAGTGATTCACAGACCCCAGAGTGGCAACAAGAGGCGAATCGAGTACGACAAGAGCTGAGAATGGAAATTTCACGGGTGGAGACCTCGATGGATGATAAACTAGAGAAGATGCAGTCTACCTTAATGGATAATATGAAGAGACTACTGGAAATAGCATTGGGTAAGAAGATTGATGTGAATCCAGTGTTGGGACAACCTGGGTTATTACCTACTCTAACGATTCCACCAAGACCAGATCCTGCGATTCCACCAAGACCTGAATCGGTGGAAAAGGGAAAAGCTCAAATGGGTGGTGATGGACAGAGAAGTGACTCGGTGATTGAGTTGGTGGAGACAAGTAGTCAGAAAGGGGCAGGTATGGAGAACCTTACACAAATTAATTTCGCTTATAAATTAATTTATCCTAAGTTCGATGGGTCAGAATTTAGAGACTGGTTGTATAAGGTAGAGCAGTATTTTGAAGCTGAGAATATACCTGAGTTTGCTAAGGTTCGGATTGTGATGCTCCATTTAGAAGGTAGGGCATTACAATGGCACTAGTTTTTGTCTAGATCTCAGGCAAACTGGCACTTAATCACATGGAAGGAATATCTAGGATGGATGCGTGAGAGATTTGCACCAGGGGTTTTTGATGACCTATTTGCGGATCTGGTGGCTCTGCAACAGGGGGATAACATGTCTGTTGACCAATTCTATGAGGAGTTCATCAATCTGTTGAATCAAGTTCAACTTCCTGATGCTTATGTGCTGAGCATGTTCAAGAACCATCTCAGAATTGAAATCAGTCAATTTGTGAAGCTACTTCAACCTCAAACATTGATGAATGCCTTCCACTTGGCCAAACATGTGGAGGCTATGTTGCCAGCAACCTCTAGAAGATATGGGACAACTCAATCGGTAAGGACTTTTTCTACTGCTCCACTATCCTTGACAATACCTTCCAGACCTAGTAACAGTGTGGTGAAGGGGTTATCAAATGCTGGGAGTCAGATGAGTCAAGTTGCATCTAAGCTCTCAACTCCTACCTTGAGTCCTACTGTGTCAAAGGGGACTAACTCGGGCACCTCCAAACCAGAGGATAGGAAGTTGACATCTAGAGAGATTGATGAAAGGAGAAGGAAGGGTCTTTGCTTTTGGTGTGCAGCTAAATACACACTAGGTCATAGGTGTGCAAAGTCACAGGTTTTCCAAATTGCAGTAGAAAGAGTTGATGAGGAACAGGAACCTGAAGTGTTCTTAGACTGTGAGGACCAAGGAGAAGTGCATAAAAGCGAGGACCCTGTACTTTCGCTCAATGCTATGTGGGGTTCTGCACATTGGGAGACCAAGAAATTATTATTACAGATTGGAGGTCAGGAATGTGTTGCTTTGGTGGATTCAGGAAGCACACACAATTTCTTGAGTTTGGCTGTTCTTAAGAGATTGAATCTGGGAATGAGGAGGAGAAGTCAATTAAGGGTGACTGTGGCTGATGGAAACTTTATGAAAACAGTAGGGGAATGCAAGGGACTAGAGTGGAATTGTCAAGGACATTCCTTTACTACTGATTTTTTGGTCATTCCCATGAAAAACTGTGAAGTTGTATTGGGAATCCAATGGCTGACTCAATTAGGGACAGTTCATTGGGATTTCACACAACTATCTATGAGCTTTGGCCAGCAAGAAAAGATCAGATTACAGGGAATTCAAGGGAAACCCTGGGAGTTGATTGACCCTAAGGCTTGTGTTAAGATGCTAAGAGGGACTCATAGCCCATACACAACTTCCATGTGGATGATGAAGGCTCAACTAGAAGTGGGAAATGAAGCTGCAGAGCATGTTATAGAGATTCAGCAACTGTTGGACCAGTTCACTGATGTATTTGTTGAGCCTCAGGGTCTGCCCCCTGATAGGCAACATGAACACATAATTGATTTGTTGGATGATAAGGCAGTGATTAAAGTGAAACCTTATAGACACCCCACTCACCAAAAAGATGAAATTGAAAAGATGGTGAGAGAAATGTTGGCAAGTGGCATCATTAGAAACAGTAGTAGTGCATTTTCTTCCCCTGTTGTGATGATAAAGAAGAAGGACACATCCAAGTTACAATCAAAGACAGCTTCCCAATGCTTATTATTGAGGAATTATTAGATGAGCTGGGAGCTGCCACTTATTTTTCCAAGCTCGATTTGCGATCTGGTTACCACCAGATTAGAATGAGAGAGGCTGACATTCCCAAGACAGCCTTTAGGACCCATGAAGGGCATTACGAATTCTTGGTAATGCCCTTTGGATTGAACAATACACCGGCTACCTTTCAAGGCTTGATGAATAAGATATTTAAAGAGCATCTAAAGAGCATCTTGATCTACTCAACTGATTGGAAATCCCATTTGCAGCATTTGAATAAGGTACTAGGAATCTTGAGGGCACAACAACTCTATGCAAAAAAGTCTAAATGCAGTTTTGGTGCAAGGGAAGTCAACTATTTGGGATATGTTATTGCTGGTGTGGTGATATCCATGGACAATGCTAAAACACAGTGCATTCAGGAATGGCCTTCCCCTAAATCTGTGACTGAACTCAGGGGATTTCTGGGGCTCTCAGGATATTACAGGAGATTTGTGGAAGGATATGGCCTAATTGCAAGACCATTAACTGATCTGCTGAAGAAGGGAGCTTGGAAGTGGGAAGCTGTAACACGAGCACCTGTTTTGACATTACCAATCTTTGAGCAAACATTTGTGGTAGAGACTGATGCTTCAGATCATGGAGTGGGGGCAGTGCTGGTTCAACAGGGGAAACCATTGGCTTTCTTCAGTAAGAGTTTGGGACCCAGATACAAAAGTCTTTCAGTGTATGAGAAGGAGATGATGGCTGCCCTTTTGGCTGTTAAGAAGTGGGCAGTATATTTGACTGGAAGACATTTTGTAATAAAGACTGATCACCAAAGTCTTAGGTTTTTGGCTGCCAATGAAGCTACTACTCCCTTCCAACAAAAATGGGCCATCAAAATGATGGGGTATGATTATGAGGTCCAGTATCGTAAGGGAGCTACTAACATAGTAGTTGATGTATTGTCTAGAAGAGTTGATGAAGGGAGTTGTTGGACAATTAAAGTAAGCAATGTTTCTACTGACATGATTGAGAAAGTGAAGGCCACTTGGCAGCATGATGAGAGACTACAGAAGATTATTAAAGCTTTAGAAGCTGAAACTCAGAAATACAAGAAATACAGCTGGGATGGAAGGCTTCTTAAAAGGAGGGAGAAATTGGTGGTGGGCCAAGATACAAATGTTCGTGCTGAATTAATTAAATTCTTTCATGGAAGTGTTACGGGTGGTCATTCTGGTGCACATGCAACCATCTAGACAATTGGTTCTGTTTTCTACTGGAAGGGAATGAGAAAAGAAATCAAAGGCATGGTGAGAGAATGCTTGATATGCCAAAGGAACAAGGAAGATCTACATCATCCGAGAGGTCTTCTGCAACCACTACCAGTTCCAAAAACAATATGGGCTTCGATCAGCATGGATTTTATTGAAGGATTGCCTATGTCCAGGAAGAAAAATTGTATCCTTGTGGTAATTGATAGGCTGACCAAATATGGTCATTTTTAGCTATAGCTCATCCTTTCACTGCCAAGGATGTGGCCCAAATCTTCCTGAAAAATATTTTCAAATTACATGGCCTACCTGAGAATATCATTTATGACAGGGATAAGGTATTTTTGAGTACCTTTTGGAAGGAGCTGTTTGGAAAATTAGGTGTGGCAGTTTTGGCTTCAACAGCTTACCATCCAGAGACTGATGGACAAACGGAGAGATTAAATCAATGTTTGGAGACTTATCTTAGATGCATGACTGGGGAGAGACCAAGTGAATGGGGTGAGTGGCTGCATTTGGCTGAGTGGTGGTATAATACCATCTTCCACTATGCCATACAAGTTACTCCATACCAGGCTTTGTATGGGCAGGCTCCTCCATTACACTTACCATATGTGGCTGGAGAATCTTTAGTGGCTGCTGTGGACAGGAGTTTACAACATAGAGAAGCTGCAATTGGGATGCTTAAATTCCACATGAGGAGGGCTCAAGACAGAATGAAAAGCCAAGCTGATAGGAGGAGGAATGAGTGTGAGCTGCAAATTGGGGATTGGGTATTTTTGAAGCTGCAACCTTATAGGCAGCAAACAGTGAGTATCATGAATTGTCAAAAGTTAGCCCCGAGATGGTTTGGACCCTTTTTGGTGATTGAAAAGATTGGTAAGGTAGCTTATAAATTGAAGTTGCCTGATGATTCCAGGGTGCATCCAGTTTTTCATGTCTCACAATTGAAGAAGAAAATTGGGCTGAGATAGCACAACAACAGTTACCCATAATTGGCCCGGATAGAAGCATAGCCAAAGAGCCAGTGAGGATATTGGATAGAAGAATTGGTAAGAAGGGCAATCGTGCAGTTACAGAGATTCTGGTGGAATGGACCAATTCCTTCCCCGAAGATGCTACATGGGAGATTCTTCATCAGCTTCAACAACAATTTCCAGATTAGAATCCTTGAGGTCAAGGATAGTTTGAAGAGAGGAGCAATGTAACGAGCTAATCTGGAAATTAGCCGTTAGCAGTAGGGAGTAATTAAGTTTTAATTTTCTGTTATCAATTAAGCCTTTAATGAAACGGTGCATTTCATGGCTTAGAGTCAGACAATAATACTACGTCGTTTGGTGGCTCCTAGGTTAAAAGGAAGGAGAGTAGGGCAGAGTTAGTTATGAATGTTATCCAAGAATTTTCTCTCGATTCTTTCTCCCTTCTGTTTCTTCCTTAATCCAATCTACTCATTTCTTCCTCTATATTTTAATTCTTCTGTTAAGTCTTGTTACACAAACTTTTTCTCTCTTGTTTCGATGTTAAAAAGATTCAAATCTTTTGTTTTTGAAATAAACATACGGAAGCCCCCTTTAATTTTTAAGATTTTAAGATAAAATCTTTTTGAGAAAATTGAAGCCCCTTTCTTTTCTTAAAAATAATTTTCAATTTTGAGGATAGAAAACCTTTTTGTTTGATTTTGAATCATCCCTAAGATACGTTCAAATTGTCTCCTTAGAAAACAAAATACGATTTTGAAAACCCTAAATTTTATAAAAAAAAATAGGAAAGAACAAATACCCAAAATGTTGCTCTCTTTGATTTCTGAAATTGAACGATGGAATCCCCCTTACAATCTGTTTTCATTGGTTTTTTAAAGCCTTCAATTTTGCAATTAAAAAATAAATATAAAAATAGACTAAAATTTTTATTGATTGGACTAAAATATTGAATGGTTTTGTTGTTTTATGCAGGAGTCTTGAAGGGAGAATAAGGGAACCAATTGGTATTAGTTTGCAACAGAGATGGGCTGCTTGATCAGGGTCAAAGGTATGCACAAAAGCATCAAGTTCTCTCGGTCATGTTGCTGAAGCAGTGGCAAGATTGGTGATGGTTTAATTTCTGCAAAAGGAGAATAAAATGAATCAATTTTTTTTAAACTTTAATTAATGTTGTATTAATATAAAATATTGAGATTTTATTTTTTACTAGATTAATTATTTATAATGATAAATAATACTGACTAATAAATTTATTTATAAATTTGTAACCCCTCGATCTGATCTAGACAAAACTCGACTCAAACGAGCTACACGGGGAATACCGATACTAATCCGGAGACTCGTCCGATAAACAACCCTAAAATATTTTCTTTTTATCTTATTTAGATACTTTATTTTGATCCTACATGTCATACATAAATTATATTCAATTGTAGCAGAAACAGATAAAGAAAAGGTCCAAGAACGAACAAGCATGCTTTAAAGACCAAAATTTAAATTTCTAAACATTAGTGACTAATTATGAAATTGAAGTACCAACATTTAATTAAGTTCATTACATGATTTCATACACAAGTTTCAAAACATTTTTTAGATGCATATACACCTAAGTAAACATCATCCACATATCATGTACAAACTTACTAGATGCATTGCTACCTAGTTAGCAACAATATACTCAAACTCCTAAGAGCATGTTTCAACTTCAACAATCTCATAAACACATATAAGAACAATATCAACATACTTAACATGATTTCTAGATGAATTCCAACCTAAATAATCACATCATAGATTCAACTCCAATTAGTCTTGCTTCAATATAAACAACACTCAAACTCACACATAAGGATAACAAGAATCAAACTTCAATATAACTTTATTATAATTAAAAGAATACCAATAGAAAGTTTCAAAGTCACAAGCTAACATCAATAGTGATAAGCATCATTGCCATAGAAGGAATAATTAACATAAACATCATTCGCAATATAATATCTCATCCCCATTACTCTCTCGCTACTACTAATGTTATAAAGACATACTTGAGCTTTCACTTGGTGGTTACCTGGATCCTTGCTTCCCTTTGCTGCCTCCATATTAAATAATTTGCATTGCAAGGTAAATGAGAGGGTAAGCAAAAACTTAGTGAGTGAATAAAAAAGTATAAAAATACATTGCAATGCAGCCCGTGTTAAACCGATTTCATCAATTTTAAAATATGTCATGCTCTTTATAAAACAAAACGAACATGGCTAAAAATGCCACTTTTAAAACTCAGTAAGTGTCATCAAATCATGACTAACAATGTCATCATTAAAATTTAGTAAAAACCTTTTTGAAATCACATGCTTTATAAGCTCAAGTCTTTCATGCTACTCACATAACAATGCTTACACATGCATCTCAATGCATAAAGCTCAAGTCTTACATGCTAACAACATAGTAATGCTCAAATCACATGCATACCAATGCACAAAACCTCGTTAAAAATGCATGCATAATACCATATGCAATCAAGTAAAAACCATGACACTTACCTTTGAAAAGTAAAAACATATATTGGTGCTAGTGATTTGATTTGTGCTACCCCAAATCGTTAGGATAAACGAACAACCGCGTGATAGTACTCCCAAGAGCATGTGCATGTTGGTACTACCCCAACATAATAAGTCTCACCTTTGTGTCTGGTGACAGTACTACCCCTATCAACCCGGATGTGACAGTACTACCCCCATCATACAACATTAGGCTAACAACCAAAATAGAACACTCAAGGAATTTACACACATACGTATTTTGAATGTTTATAGTGCACTCTAGACCCTATGTATCGATCAACTTATCCCATAAGGTTCATCACTAACTAGCCAATATATTATTAAAAATCAATGCTCAAAACTTAATTCAAAATATAATTCAAATCATGTATATCCCAATTTTCATGCATCACTTGCAAAAACAGATAAAATCACTTTTACCTTATTTTTCAAAACAAAACATTGAGAACATTGAATGCATATAAGATCTCTTTAAAAAAAGTCTAATGAGCATTTATATACATGCATAATCACATATAAACAAAACAATAAGACTATGAAAAATAACATGATAAAAACACGACATAATTTGGGAATCTTTAAGAAAGCAATACTTTAAAATTATTTTTGCGTATAGGGAGGTTTTTCAAACCTTCCCTACACCCCAAGCCTTTGAAAAAACATTTAAAACACTCTAAAATAGACATCCCTCATAATTCACTCACCGATTTACCAAAACTTACTCGACAAGTCACCCGAAAATGCGATTTGGCTTTCCAATATCCTTCAAACTTGTTCCTCTACCCCTTGAAATGATTCAAACATTAAAACCAGATGTTTTAGAGTATTAAAACGCACCCCAAACATCTCTTAAGTCGGACCAAAACATGACAACCCCTATAAACACCATAAAACCTAACCGAAACTCACCGAAAACCTCTTTAAACACCACCTAAACCTTATGTCCGGGATTAGATACTTAAAAAACATCTTAATTAAATCTAAACACTTAAATATTCATGTATTTAGGCATAAAAAACAGCCATGTAAAATACTTGAACGAAAATAAAAAAAAAACAATAGAATTTTTACAATAAAAACGATTTTATTGATTTGAGACTTTAAAGATTGTTCAATCAGCCAAGAACTTAGGAATTTTATTAAAGAACTTTAGGTTTCAGAGTCATGAATGATTCTCACCTCCAAAATTGATCCAACCTACTTCCAAGGTTTTTGAGAAGAAAAACAATTGAAAAACATGACTTTTTGAAGAAGAAAAATACAAATAATTAACCAAACGAATTTTTATTGAAAAAATTGGTGTTTACCTTTTAAAATATGATAGACTGACTTCCAAGAAGTGTTGAAGTCGAAACATTAAAAATATAAGTTTTTGTTTTGATGTAAAATAGTTTTTTAGGATTAATATTAAGTTATTTGAGTTATTAATTAAAATTATGGGTTATGGGTTATTAAAATATGCCCTTATAAGGCTTAGATAAACTAATATTACAATTGGATCAAAACTCCTTAAGGATTCAAAGTTTTGACTTAATTTATAAAATTGTCCTTAAGTTTTCAATTTTTACAAAATAGTCACTAATTTCAAAATCTTAGGGATTCAAGGGTTAATTTTTAAAATTAAGTTGACCAAATTCAAATATATATTAAATAAGGATTTTAGGATATTTTTCCCCAATTCATTTTGATTTAAAACTAATTTTTAAGTATTTAATCCTGAACTAGGCTAAATTGAAAAAACTGATTCAATAAACTTCTAGGCCCAATTTTGGGGCGTTACAACTCTCCCCCACTTAAGAAATTTCGTCCTCAAAATTTTCACCATGGAATGAGGTAAGGAAACTACTCCTTCACAGCTTCCTTTCACTCCCATAGGACATTCCAAACACAAAGATACCACTTAAAACACTGTGACCCACATGATCACCTTATCACAAAGACCTTTGCTACCAAAACCAAGATCTCAATATATATAATAAAGACAAGATTCGGTCTCATCCTAACACCACCCATCATCACAACTTGAAACGATACACAAAATAACGGTACTAAAAAACATCATGGTTCATCTCAACACTCATTGCATCCTCAAGCAAAAATAAAAACCTTTTTATATTCTGGAGACCTAAACTTTCCTTACTTAAGGTTGGCATCCGACTTTCAGAAAACTGCAAAAGCTCCCAACTACCACTAACAAGCTTAAATTTCTCAAGCATATTCTAACACACAAGGAAAACCAAAACTTCCAACCAAACCCCGCTTAAGAAAACAACATATCACACCTCTACAATAGCACCTTTTACGAAAACAACATTCTCAAAGAACACTGGCTCTCAAGCTCAACTTACCAACAAAACATACATTCACTCTCAACTCAACCATATCCCAAAACAAGTCCATTAAAAAAACAAACTTCAAACTCCTGACACAACTTCTTACTTCCTGACGCACAACAAAAGACTACCACAAACTTTGATCAAGATATCATTCCAACTTAGCAACATGCAACTCAACCACGTGCGTCACAGACATAAAAGACAGTCAACATCAAAACTAAAACCTGATGAATCAACCTCAAGTACTCCTTACACATGCGAATCCACTAACATCTAAAATGTAAAGCCCCAAAATTGGGCCTAGAAGTTAGTGGGCCGGTTTAGCCGGTTAAGCCTAGTTTGAGATTAAATTCTTAAAAATTGGTTTTTAATCAAAATAAATTATGGAAAAATTTCCTAAAATCCTAACTAAGTATATGTTTTACTTTGGTCAACTCAATTTTGAAAATTGACCCTTGAAACCCTAAGATTTTAAAATTAGTGACTATTTTGTAAAACTTGAAAATTTGAGGACAATTTCATAAAACGAGCCAAAACTTTGAATCTTTAAGGGCTTTAATCCAATTATAATCCTAGTTGGTTTAGGCTTTCTAATTTTTTAAATAATTAAATCCAAAAATTACATGTTAACTCAAATAACTAATTTTACTTGATTTTTAACTCTAAAACCCTATTTAAACATTATAAACTGTAGAACTAATATTTTGATATAATAATTGAAAAATAGTTTTGGACTAATTTGAAAAGATTTCAAAAATGGTTCTTATGTCCAAACTACTTGAAAATATATTTAATATGTTTTTGAGAAAGTTTGAAAGTGTTTTAAATGATTTAAAGAAACCAAAGAAGTGATTTTTACCCAGGTGTTTCGATACACTTTCAAGGTGTTTCGATATCGGTTCATCAATGCCATGTTTTCTAAGGAAAAATCACAGCGTTATCGATACTGGTATCGATACCCTTTCACCACTGTGATGTTTGGTTTCGAACCATGTTTCTAAACTCCCTCAACGGTCATAAACGATTTGAGAAAACCCCCAACGGCTAGGAGCGGTATCGATACCAGTATCGATACCTGTTCTTAAATGAAGGTTCAACGGCTATTTCCCAAAGAAGGTGTTTCGATACCAGTTTTAGGGGTATCGATACCGCCTGCACCAGAAGAAGAAATATGCCTTGAAATCAGCTTCAAACGGCCCCAAAACATCCCCAACGGTCATAAACGGCTAGAAGCTCATTTGGGATGATAAAACGAAGCCTCAAGCATCAAGAGAAGACTAATGCTTCACTTGTAACAACATTATGATCAAGAATTTGTCTTAGTGCTTAATTTCCTATTATTTGGATAGACAAACACTTGTGAGCTTAATTGTCAATATATGCTCAAGTGTAATTAGGAATTGGGTGAGTGCTTAGATTGCAAACATTAGCCTTGTTAGAAGGATTAAACAAGTTTGCTAAGTTTCTCTTATTTGAGTGAATTCCCAAAGTTCGGGTTGTGAACTTTGGATGCTTGGTTCGGTTTTGAATCAAGGTTTGTAAGGTTATCCCTTTGTTCCTCAAAAGGTTGAATTCTTAGTGAATTGTGGAAATCCTTAGTGGGAAGCTAAGGTAGTGGATGTAGGTGCTTGTTCGAAGGCCGAACCACTCTAAAATCCTTGTGTTCATTGTCTATCTTTTTGCTTCCACAACAAATCACCCAAAGTGTTCTTTATCCATCAAATTGGCAAGTTAATCGGTTATCCATCGAGCCACATCAAGCCCAACATAAACCTAACCTATTTTTATAATTTTCATTTTCCCTCATTGGAGCCAACCAATCAACCAACTTTTAAGGTAAAAACTTTTTTCTTTTTCATATAATTTTGTTTTGAATAATTATTAGAACTTTTTCCTCTTTAAAATTCTAGTTTTCTCATCGTTTTCACATTTTAAAACCTGGAAAGCAATTGGATTAGATTTGGAGGTGAGATTTCATCAAACCTATAGAAATTTGAAGTTCTTTACTGAAATTACCAAGTTCTTGGCTTGGTAAAAATGTTTTTAATTCTTTGTTTTAAAAAAAATCAGTTTTTGGGTCAAAAATCATAATTTTCGTTCAAAGATTTTTAATCACTGTTTTTGGATCCTAAAAGAATGATTTTTAAATTTGTAGTATGTTTATAAAGTGTTTTTAAAATCCTTAATCATGGACTAAAAGTTTTGGAGAAGTTTGGTGGGTTTCGGAAAGTTTTCGATTAAGGTTTTTATAGGTTTAAGGGGTTGTCCGACTTCAGATTTATTGAGTGCAATTAGGAGCACTAAATCCATAGTTTTTGATGCTTGAAACAGGACAAAAATAGGTGATCTATTTTGAAGTGATCGAGTGGAGTTTTAGTGACTTGTCGGACAAGTTTCGGGTATCAGTGAGTGATTTATGAGACTGGGCTGCTTCTACAGTGTTTTAAAACTATTTTACAAAGTTTTGGGGTGTAGGGATGGTTTGAAAAACCTCCCTATACTCGGACATAAGTTTTTAAGTTTTGCTCTCTTGAAAATCCCATATTATGCCTTGCTTTACTATGTGTTTTGGTCATGTTCATGTTTTAATTGTGCATAAGTGATTATGCATGTGATTAGATGCTCATGATACTGTTTTTATAATGTTTTGATGCTCCCATGATTTTTTTTCAAAATTGACGAAATGAGGTTTTATCGGTTTATGCATTTGATATATGTATTGATGGGAAGCATGAGTGAGATTCATTGTTTTTATCTTGAAACTTAAGCATCGTGTTTTGTTTTTAGTGATGGTATTAAAAATGATGAAACGTGGATAAGTTGATCGATCAATAGGATGTGAGTGCACTATAATTAAAATTTGTACGTGTGTAAATTCTTTAGTGATGCATTAGAGGTGATGCCTAGTGTTGTGTGATATAATTGTTACCTTATTACATTCGGGTATGGCGAACTATCCCGGATACTAAGGTGTATCGATATGGGTCATGGTGGATTGTGTTAGTCAATCATAAGCATGCTTGACATGCGAGTTTTCCGTTTATCCTAACATTTAGTGTTAATCTAAACGGTTCACTAATACAAATACAATGTTAAGAAAGTATATTTTCTTAATTGAATAGTGTTTTCAATGAAGCTTTGCCATAGTAGCATGTAAGTCTTGTGTTTTTCTCATGGAGCATGTATTTTCAAAAATTATTTGAAAAGTGTTTTGTGGCTTATGTCATGGTATACTTGTTGTTTTCCATGATGTTGGCATTGATTTCCATGTGTTTATTTCATGAGTTGAGCATGATATGTTTTTATAAAACTTTGGCTTTTATGGGCTGCATTGCAAGTTGTTTTTACTTATGTTTTTATATGTCACTCACTAAGCTTTTGCTTAAACACTCTCCTTTACTTGCAATGCACATAAATAAGTGATTAGGTACCATCAAGAAGCAAGGGTGTCAATTAATCTATTTTATAATTTCTTAGGCTCAAGTATGTCTTGAATTAAATTGAGAACCTTAGTAGATAAGAGCAATGGAGCAATGCATTGATATGCTTACTTTTGGATATTTTTGTCTTGAACTTCCTTTATGACATTGTTATGCTATTGAAGTCTTTAGATTTGATTTACCTCTTGATTGTGCCTAATCATGCTGACTTATAACTTTGAAGAGTATTGCTTTCAATTTCTGTTAGGAGCATGTAACTAGGACAATTGACATTTAGAAATCTTGTTGAATTATGTGATTTATGCCCTATAGGTGAATAAATACATCTATTAATCTTTTGGTAACGTTTAAGACATGAATTCTAGGTAAGTAGATGCTTTTGGGTAGAGGGTTTCAATAATCGTTCATAGGGTATCCATACCTAGGCAAAAACATAACGATTTTCTGGGAAATTAAGCCTGGGTATCGAAACCACATGAACTTGTTTTGAAACAGTAGTGTAAATTCATCAGGCGTAGATACGTATTATTTTAGTTTCGATACCGACCTTCACAGTCTCAAATGGTATCGAAATAGGTCATCAAGTGTATCGAAACACGGGTTTGTCGCACAAGCAATCGTCTGAGTAATCGAAGGTGTTCCGAAACACTTAAACACCGTTTCGATACCCCTTTTTCGTATTCATAGGTTTCGATACCGAGGAAGGTTGTTTCGATACCTCTGTCAGTTAAAGTCGTTATGGGCTGTGTTAAACCTTGAAAACGTACATTTTAGTCACTAAACTTTATGGATACAATTAGATGACTTGTAGATGTTATTTTAACCTGAAATTTACATGCAAGCAATGAAATATAGTTAATTAAGAATTGGTAACCTTAATTTCACCTTTAGATCATAATTTTTTGGAAAATAGCAATTAGGTCCTTAAAACTTGTTCGGTTTAATTAGGACTCGTTTCTCATTAATTTTCGCTACAAATGAACTCAGTCCTTGCATGAACATGTAAGATATAATTAATGCATTTAGAAAAGATAAAAGAAAAAAATTAGGGTTGTGTATCGAGGCGAGTCTCCGGATTAGCCTCAATATTCCCCGTGTAGATCGTTCGAGTCGAGTGGCGTCTAGACCGGGTTGAGGGGGTTACATAAAAGTATCTTACCTCAGAACATCTCAACCATGAAAAGTCTCATCCATAACTCTTTCACTAGATCAACACACTCCAAGTAATTTAACCAAGCCAACACTACTCTCAACTTCACAACACTTTTAAGGCTTACACAAGTCCGTTACACATCCTTTAACACCTCAACTCACTTTTAGATATAGTTCTTTCCTTTCCAAAACCCAACTAGTGCTTTGGTTAAACTTGTGATCTAACCACTTCCTAAAAAATACCAAATAGAGGATACCATGTATTACTTTCACCAAACATGATTATAACACCTCTTACACAAACCGAACTCTCACCGAAGAAACCTTATGACACTCAACCTTCCACCTAACTAATAACCATCCCCAACTGACATCAAACTCAAGGCACTCAACCTGGGTTCAACCATCAACAACTCCAAGACCAGCTAACCAATCCTTATCAAGAATTACTTCCCAACCAAAACAATAACTTGACCCACTAAACAACAGGCTCGACGCCAACAAGGGCATCTTTCAAACACCTCTTTAAACCTACACCTTCTCCCTATAGGATTGACCAAACACAACTTTCGTTTTCACGAGGGAAATATTCACAGATATGGACAATGTATACATAGTCCTATATGTCACCCTAAATGCCTATGCAAGTGCATGCAAATTTAATCTAATATCAAGCTCAAGAATGCATGCATGTCCTAAGATGTCTAATGTATATGCATATAAGTGTTCTTATATTATGCATGAATATTTTCCATACTCACAAACAACATCCTCACCTCCGAAACTTCAACTTTCTACCTCTTCAACATTTAGAACCATAGAAACTTAGCACTCAAGAGTACATAACCACACCATAACCCGTACTTTTCCAAAACGTTCAATTCACCTTGTACTCAAAGCACTTTGAAACTCCCAAAGGCACTCTCAGTAATTTAGTCACCTACTACTCACTAGCAAAACAAGTTCTTAGACTAAACTCATTCAAAACCACTTTACACTCAAACAAGATCGAGGACCCAGTCGACTCAAGATCGGATATCACAACATCACAACGCAAATCTGTCTACACTTTTTGATCTCCACAACTCCTTTATTACCAAGTTTTAGCTTTCTTTTTGGTCTCATATCAACCACAATAAATTAGAAAAATAATTTTAACATGCAAAAAAATTTTGCAAAACTTGTGAGGCTAGCGCAAAGCATGTTCCAAGTAGATCAAGTACAATATAAAACAATTTCTTAGTAGTAGTTAGAGCAATGAGTATCCCAAAATAAATCCCAAGAATATATAATCAATCACCACATAGCAAAATCATCAACTATGATTAGCATCAAGTATATATAATCATGTAACAAGTGTATTTTACAAAATATGCATTCAGCATCATATAAAACCATCCCCAAACCTCATGAATTAACCAATGCAAATTCAAACTAGTTTCATATGCTAAATGACATATATAAAACCACAAATCTCATGAGATGTTCAATGTAACCCCCTCGACTTGGTCTAGACAAAAACCGACTCGAACGAGCTAAACGGGGAATACCGAGGCTAATCCAAAGACTCGCCCTGATAATCGACCCTAAAAAAATTTCTTTTTATCTTATCTAGATGCTTTATTTTGATGCTACATGTTCATGCATAGATTATATTTAATTGCAATGTAAACAGATAAGGAATAAGTCCTAGAACGAACAAATATGCTTTAGGGACCAAAATGTAAATTTTTAGAAATTTAGGGACTAATTGTAAAATTAAAGTACCAACCTTTAATTATGTTCATTACATGATTTTATGCACAAGTTTCAAAACATTTTTAGATGCATATACACCTAAGTAAACATCATCCACATATCATGTAAAAACTTACTAGACGCATTACAACTTAGTTAGCAACAATATACTCAAACTCCTAAGAGCATGCTTCAACTTCAACAATCTCATAAACACATATAAGAACAATATCAACAAACTTAACATGATTTCTATATGCATTCCAACCTAAATAATCACATCATAGATTCAACTAAAATCAGTCTTGCTTCAGTATCAACAACACTCAAACTCACACATAGGTATAACAAGAATCAACTTCAATATAACTTTAATATAACTAAAGGAATACCAATAGAACATTTCAAAGTCATAAGCTAACATCGATAATTAATATAAACACCATTCTCAATATAATATCCCATACCCATTGCACTCTCACTACTACTAATGTTATAAAGACATACTTGAGCTTTCACTTGACGGTTACCTGGATCCTTGCTTCCCTTTGATGCCTCCATATTAAATAATTTGCATTGCAAGGTAAATGAGAGGGTAAGCAAAAGCTTAGTGAGTGAATAAAAAAGTATAAAAATACATTGCAATGTAGCCCGTGTTAAACCGATTTCATCAATTTTAAAATATGTCATGCTCTTTATAAAACAAAACGAACATGGCTAAAAATGCAACTTTTAAAACTCAGTAAGTGTCATCAAATCATGACTAACAATGTCATCATTAAAATTTAGTAAAAACCTTTTTGAAATCACATGCTTTATAAGCTCAAGTCTTACATGCTACTCACATAGCAATGCTTACACATGCATCTCAATGCATAAAGCTCAAGTCTTACATGCTAACAACATAGCAATGCTCAAATCACATGCATACCAATGCACAAAACGTCGTTAAAAACACATGTATAATACCATATGCAATCAAGTAAAAACCATAACACTTACCTTTGAAAAGTAAAAACATATATTAGTGCTAGTGATCCGATTTGTACTACCCCAAATTGTTAGGATAAACGGGCAACCGCATGATAGTACTAAAACCAGAGGGTTTAGTGCATTGAAACGCACTAAAATCGATGCAACCGACTTCCAAGGTTTTTGAGAAGAAAAACAATCGAAAACATGACTTTTTGAAGAAGAAAAAAATATATGTAATTAACTAAACGATTTTTTTGAAAAGATTAGTGTTTACTTTTTAAAATATGATGGAGTGGCTTCGAAGAAGATTTGAAGTCGAAATATTAAAAATATAGGTTTTTGTTTTGATGTAAAATAGATTTTTAGAATTAATATTAAGTTATTTGGGTTATTAATTAAAATTATGGGTTATGAGTTATTTAAATTGGTCCTTGTAAGGCTTAGATCAACTAAAATTACAATTGGATCAAAGACCCTTAAAGTTTCAAAGTTTTGGCTTAGTTTATAAAATTATCCTTAAGTTTTTAATTTTTACAAAATAGACACTAATTTGAAAATCTTAGGGATTCAAGGGTCAATTTTCAAAATTGAGTTGACCAAAGTCAAATATATATTAAATAAGGATTTTATGATATTTTTACCCAATTTATTTTGATTTAAAACTAATTTTTTAAGTATTTAATCCCGAACTAGGCTAAACCGACAAAACCGATTCACTAAACTTCTAGGCCCAATTTTGGTGTGTTACAAAAGTTATATAAAAAGACTGATAATAATTGATAAATTAAAATAATAATAATAATAATAATAATTTGATTTTTTTCCAAGTGTAAAAGCAAAAGCATCATAACAATAATATTATTTTTTTGTTTTATATTAATAGGTTAAAAATATAATACTTACAACAACAAAATATATAGATAATATTAATGTTAGTATTTTTTTATTTTTTATAGCCCATTTTTTATAGACTAACAAAAATTAAACCAAATTATAAGATCCCGAATAAAATTAGTGATTACAACTTCCCCTCTTTGCTTATCGTTGTGAAAAAACGATAAAGCAAAGACTACAAGCACTAATTTTATAAGAATTTCCTATTTGAAGATTCTAAGCTGTGAGTCCCTCCTATATGGAACCTTAAGCTCTGAATTGTTGAAAACAATGATCTTTCTTATATATAACCAATCCTTGAAAAGCATCGAATCTCTCCTATATAAAACTCATCACCAAAAGTATTCGATCGAGTCTCTCCAATATGAAACCCTAAATCTTGAACTCTAAATATGTTGATCTCTCCTATATAGAACCAATATTATTGTGATGCATCGAGTCTCTCCTATATAAAATTATTCACAAAAAATCTTGAATTGTGAGTCCCTCTTATATGAAACCCTAAACTCCGAAATGTTAAAGATGATAATCCCTTCTCCATAGAATCCACCTTGAAAAAATGAGTCCCTTCTCTATGAAACTCGGCCTCTGAAAATTGTGAGCTACAAGTCCCTTCTCTGTGAAACCTTCACTCGAATACTGAAGATGTCAATCCCTTTTCTATAGAATCATCCACCTTGAAAAGTTGAGTCTCTTCTCTATAAAACTCGACCTCTGAAAATTGTGAGCTACAAGTCCCTTATTTATGAAACCCTCACTCGAATACTGAAAGCGTCGATCTCTTCTCCATAGAATCATCCACCTTGCAAAGCTGAATCACTTCTCCATAAAACTTAGCTTTTGAAAACTATGAGCTACAACTCCCTTCTCTGTGAAACCTTCATTCGAATACTGAAAGCGTCGATCCCTTCTCCATAGAATCATCCACCTTGAAAAGCTGAGTCCCTTCTCTATAAAACTCAGCCTCTGAAAACTATGAGCTACAAGTCCCTTCTCTGTGAAACCTTCACTCGAAAGTGTCGATCCCTTCTCCATAGAATCATCCACCCTGAAAAGCTGACTCCATTCTCTATAAAACTCGACCTCTAAAAACTGTGAGCAATAAGTCCCTTCTCTATGAAAACCTCACTCGAATACCAAAGGCGTCAATCCCTTCTCCGTAGAATCATACACTTTGAAAAGCTAAGTCCTTTCTCGATAAAACTCGGCCTCTAAAAATTATAAGCTAAAAGTCCCTTCTCTATGAAACCTTTACTCGAATATTGAAGATGTTGATCCCTTCTCCGTATAATCATCCACCATAAAACTCTTTCTCTTGTCAAGCTATTCGTAAACTTTTCTTTTTCTTTTTGTATACTTGTAAAAAAAAAAAGGTAAAAATGTATATATGTATGTGTTAGCATGCCCTTTAATCCTAGGGATGTCTAACTATAGATGATGCATGAATGAATGCATGTATCAGCATGCCCCTAATCTTAGGGATGCCTAACTGAATGAATTTTTTTCTTCTTTTTAATGTTTGAGGATTAACCCTCAAAATTTGGTCACCCTTAGATACTCTAGGCTTTCTACTCGATGAATCTTCTTTTTAATAGGAGACAGTTGGCTTGCATTGGTCGAAATGAGGTATACTGGATTCAAGATCAAGGTTAAAAATGTTGTCAATGAGAAATCTTGAATCTAGGGTGAACACTTGCCCCCAAATATAAACATCTAGTACAAACTCCTGAAAAGTCGCATTGCGTACGAAGTGCAATTGATCGTGACCCAAACACTGGTGGGTTCTATCTTTTCAAATTAGGTTTAGCTTAATTGAAGCCTCTTGTCCGAAATTTTTTTATGTATTTAAACTCGATCAAATCTGTCTTTGAAGGAACTCTTACCCCTAGGCTGAATGACTGTCTTTATGCCCCAACAAAATTTTACCCCAAAAATTTTGGTTTCTATACTCGGTTCAAAAAGTCAAACTTCTTCGACTATAAACTTGCATCGTGTAATGTTGCCACTCTTGGGCTTAATCGAAGATGATTTAAATGCATCAATGGTCTTGCGTTTAGACAAAAAATGAACTTAAGAATATTTTAAAGAGACTTTTCAACAAAAAATAGCGTTTTAATGCACAACGCCTTTATGAATAAATTCTCAAATATTGAAAATTCATAGTCTAAATAAGAAATCAAAAGGAAAAAAATCCTTGGACATTGAATGCAAAGGTGTCTCAGACTCGACACTCGGTAGTTAATGATTTTCCTTTAAATTTTGTGGCGATATTTGAAGTGTCAAAATTCTATTTGAATCGCTCGGTTCATCCTCATGATTACCGTACTCGCTTGGTTTGCTTTGAAAACTATTCCTTCTAGCTCTCATATTTATATTTTCTTGTAACTCAATTCGAGAATTCCGTGTAAGCGTGTGCTTTTTGTTTGCACTTAATCATTAGTGTATTAGGGTGTCAATGTCTTCAAAGAGTCATCACTAACGTTAGAGTATCGAACTGGTAGAGTCCTGGATCCTTATTAGATTTGTTATTTCCCCACAGCTCCATCACGACGCCCCGAGACTTATTGAATTGCTAGTTAATTTTTAAGGGTTTTCAAAATTTCACCTCTTTTTTTCTTTCTTCTTTTTTTCTTCTTCTCTCTCTTTTATTTATATTTTTTAACTTCTTGGAATTCTCAAACTCGAGTAGATTCATTTTCTACGGGACCTTCTTATCATCGAACATTATCGAAGGAGTAGTAGTCTTGTTTCTCAAGCTTTCCGACCGAAGCGGGTTGGAGACAGAATTGTACTTCATCGTAATCACAACATTCAATTAATTAATTTTTCTTTTTATGTGTATGAATTGGGGAGACAACAAGCATTAAATATCCAACAGTCTTTAAAAGGTTAAGAAAAGGTATATAAAAAAGTGCATCTCTTCATTGAATTGAAAAAAAATAAAGAAAACATGATAGAAGCCCTTTACAAAAGATCATCGCTACTCTTGGGCAAAAAATAAAGAGATTGATTAAAACATAAAAGAGAAAACTGAAAACTAAAAATGCAAAGACAATGATGTAAACACCATCTAAGAAGAGCTAAGTGAGGTGCATTTAGGATTCTTGACAATCGAGGATCGATGTGGGCTCCATTTCTCAAGCCTTTCCATGATTCGGCAGGGGGTTGTTCGTCACATCCGTTGAGTCTAGTTGGATAACTCCAGTGTTCAACAAGTTTTGCATCACCTTTTTGAAAGCGATGCAATTCTCAATGGTATACCCCGACACTCCAACGTGGTATTCGCAGTGGGCCTCGGCATCGTACCATGCTGGGTAAGGTGGATTATAAGGGGTAACATAATAGTGTCGGACAAAATCCGCCTTGTGCAACTGATAATACATCTCTTTGTATGACACCGACAAACGAGTAAAGGTAACTTTTTCATTTTCCTTCTTCGGAGGCCTAACTTCCTTTCTATTTAAGCCTTGAGTTACCCCGACTTTGTTTTGAGAGGAGGAGATTATGAAATTCTTAGGATTCTGATAAGGGCCGACATAGTTTACTTCATGGTCGTTCTTCTTCGGGTACTTTGGCACATTTTCCACGGCCTTAAGCGTGCCACTTCTGAAGGCAAACTCAATGGATTCTAACGTGTTCACAAATTTAGCGAATCCCAAAGATATATTTCTGATTATCTTCTCATAAAGTGGACCATGAAGTGAGTCCACAAACAGACGGGTAATTTCACCTTCTAAAACAAGAGGTTGAACCTGGGCCACGATGTCCCTCTATCTTTGGGCATATTTTCAAGTGGTCTCGTCTTGCCCCTGAGTCATACATTGAAGCATGGTTCTATTTGGGACCATGTCCTATACATGTTTGTATTGTTCAATGAAAATTTTTGATAAGTCCTTCCATGACTTCCCATTGGCCCGATTGAGCTAAGCATACCAACGGGCAGTGTCGCGTGTCAAAAGTGCGCGTTTAGTGCAAGTGGACACATCGCAAGTAATAAGTGATAAGTATTTTATCGAGTTATCGTCTCCTCAGGGACTAGTATACTTAATATGCTTTCTTCAGCTTCTTGTTCTATAAAAAAAGTAAAGAACACAAGTGAGTTGATTTGATTTATCGAAACTAAAATAATTAAATAAAAATAAATGATTGAAATAGTAGAGAGAGATGGGCTAGGATTCAGATGCGTCGTATTGTGGATTTGATTGACTTGTCTCTGTCCAATGCAATCGTATATCACTGCCTCGGTAGCACTGCAGTTTACTGCCTTGGCAGCGACAATACTGTCTGCCGCGACAATCCCTTGCTCGTGGACAGACTTTACCAAAGTTCGGCAAAGTGTCCTTGGATGACTCCGCTTATCTCTAAGTCAGAGTGTTGTTGATGACTAGTCCTTGATGATACCTCCCGGCGTGAACCAATTATACTCACCAACCAATCTCACACTTCTTTTAGCCGCTGAAACTCTTAACCTATCCCTAGGCCGAGTTAGTATTTCGCGATTGAAACACCGTACTTACCCCTTTCGTGAATCTAACTCTCCCAAGCTTAGATAAATGGATGATTCACAATATCCTCTCCCGAGCTCAATTGTGAAAACAAGGAATAACAAAGGATAAGCAAACCTTGATAACTTTATTGCATTGAATCAAAGACAAAGTACAATCTCCTCTCACAAATACTCGACAACCTTCACCTAATCCCTAAGAAGGTTTAGAACATAGTGGAGAGGAAAGAAACAAGAATAGTAATCGGCTCTCTCCCTCGGTATTCCATATATTGTACATTGGGTGGCTAGGTCTTTATATAGGCTAGACCTAGGGCAAACCTTTCCTAAGTAGAATACAACTTGGAGTAGGGAACAAGTCAAGTACATAATAAAATATATTTCCAAGTTTATATTCGGCTAAGGGGCTTTCCCGCATGGTCTTCCTTTGGGCTTTTCCTTGTGCTAGCCAGCTCTGATTCATGGGCTTCAAGTCCAGACACGTTCCTTGGATTTTTATCTTTCCATCGCCTACAGTCTTGCTTCCTGTCTTTCTGCTGCTGCCTCGGCATCAGGTCCTGCCTCGGCCTTGTCCTTGCCGCGGCACTGGTTCTCCTGCACAGATATGAAAACGCAGTAAAACGTGCCTTTTTCTGTAAATATTATCTATATAAGTATAACTTCTAAATATATCACATTGAGTTCATACATTGGTCCAAGTCGGTGTATATTTTGTGATTAATGCCCATAACAGGAGTAAAAAGTGATAGTGTGTTGAGCACTTATCACACCCCCAAACTCGAACTATTGCTTGTCCTCAAGCAATGCAAACCATCAATTTGTCGAACTCTACTCTCTCTTGGTCTTACATGTCCATCTATTCTCCCCACCATAACTAGGCCTATTCTTAAGTCTTAACCATTCGGTTACCCAAGGGTTTACCTAGAAACAAACTATAGGAATTGTGAGTGTGTGTGTTTTTGTGGACAAGTTGATTAAAGGCTTTCTTAGATAAACTCTAAGTTCAAGACAAATAGACATTGGTTAAGTGTTCTCTTCTTTTTCAAACCCCAAATCTTGAGCCGGTTTTGGGCACCTCAAAGACTTGTGTTTTTCTTTTCACTAAGTTCCTTCTTTCTTTTTGATATTCCTTAAAACATACTAGAGCCAATTTTGGGCACCTCTAGCACGAAGAAAAGACTTTCTAGAGCCGGTGGTAGGCACCTCTAGTTACTTTCCAAAAATCTAAGTTTTTATCACCTAAGTTCATTAAAAGAATTCCTATAATCCAACAAGTCCCAAAAGTGTTTAAAGTTTAAAGTTCTTCCTATAGTAAGCTTCTAAGTTTTCTTCCTTAAGCATCCTAAGGTTAAGCCCTCTTAACAGAACCTAAACATGGTAAGGAGAAAGATTTCTATAGCCTTAAAGAATAAACTAAGGCAATACTGATGATGAGCAATGCAAAAGTGTAAGCAGTAGATTCAAGTAAGGCAGGGAGCATAAAAATTTAAAAAAAATCACTGGAATACTCCCTTTCTGGCAAGGCCGCGACAGTAGATTGTTGCCTTGGCAGTGAATCTGCACCCCCAAACTCAAACCAAGCATTGTCCTCAATGCTTTATATTTGAAGGAATAAACGGCAAAACAGAATATGAATCATAAGCAGCAAGAAGAACAGTAAAAGCAATTTATATTGAATTAAGGACAAAGAAATTTAAAGCGACTCCGAAGAGCTGCTTGTAACAATTTTCCTCCGTGGCCTTGATGCCAAATGCTTTGTCCTTGGTGAAGGCGATGGTTGCGCCTTTGCTTGCCAGGGCGGTTGGACTCGAGTGGGTGGTGTCCTTTGCATCGGGGCTTCTACCTCCTCTCCTTCTTCGACATCCGCCATCTCTTCGGTTAGCATCACGTCCGTTCCTCCTCCCATCGCAGTTGCTCCTCTGGTGTGGTGTGTGCTTGGGCCGGCGGCAGTGGAGCTTTGGTGCACATAGGCATCTATCTCGGCGGACAGACTGCCCATGATAATTGGCGATCGGGGTGGAGTGCTGAAAATGACCCTTCGCTTGGATGGCCTTCTGCTGACAGACGAGGCCGCGGCAGAATCTACCGCCCTAGATGGGCCGGCAACCTGGTATTGGGACTGAGGGTCCGCATGGAAGAACGACCTTGGTCCTCCTGGGGCTGGTGTAGTCTCGTTGTAAGGTGCGGCGGTGACGAACATGTTGCTTGGGAACTCCGGGAATTGTACTCCTTGGTCTGGGAAGGCATGCAACATCATCTGGGCTAGAGTGCCATTGAAATCCCTTTGGTACTCCATGTACCTTTGTTGTCGAAGATCCATTGCTATCATTCGTTGCAAGATCTCCTGGTACGGGTCTGCTGCGGCAGAGGTGTGGGCAGTACCAGGCATGTCTGCTGTGTAATGGGCCCTGGCAGCAGTATCGGCAGTGAACTGCTGCGGCGTTGCTTGGACAGGTTCTGCTGGCGTGATTTGCATGACTTTGTGACAGAAATCCCTGGTCCATCCTCGTCGTGGGGGCATGTATTCATCTGTTTCTTCAATGGGTACACCTGCAGAAACACATAAACCCGTAATCAAGCAAGGGAAATACAATGGTCCCCTATCTTTCTTACCGCACTCGTGAATTTCCCTTAGGATAATCTTGCCAACATTGATGGTCCTCTTGTTGATGATGGATTGGATAAGCACCAATCTCTTTCGATCCACCGTGCTATTGTGTGATGTTGGGATGAGGCGTCGTTTGACGAAGGTATTCCACATCTTGGCCTCTGGTTTTAGGCTTTGTCTTGTTACGGATCCTCGATGGGTACCGGTTTCCCATGGAGTGTTCTCGTAACAAAGATCGTATTTGATGAGTTCATAGTCCTCGGCAGTGATATCTTCCAAGAATTCGGCGTGGATATCACTGTCTAGGGTGAGGCCGTAGAAGTTGTTAATTGTTTCGGCATCGAGCTGGACTGGCCTGTCGCGGCAGTGAACGAATAGGGAGTCTTTGCTGGGCCCATGAGCGTAGAACTCCCGCACGATCGTGGCGTTTGCTTGGGCAGGTTGCAGACAGAAAATTTCCCAATTCTGGTACTTAATTCTGTCATAGAGGTAGTGTTCAATGCCGAAGTTCTCTTCGTCCGCATGCTGGAAACCTTGCTCTTCCGAAAGTTGCCTAGCGATGAAAGATCGGTTGAATCGATCTTCAACGTTGGCTGGGGCGAATCTTTTGTATGTTGCCATCAAGATTGAGAGATATGAGTTCTTGGAGGTTTTCTTGAAGAGAATCTGGAGATTTTAAAAGAATTAGTAGGCAGAGAGTAATGTGAGAGAGATTGTTATGAATACTAAAGAAAACAAGAAGGTAAGAGTGAATAGTTCAAGAGGAAGGAGTTTCTTATATAAGCCTCGGCCTTGTGATCGTTGAAGCCACTAGCCGTTTGTAACCATTTCCTTTTCTGTCGTTTCATTTTTCTGTCGCGGCAGGAATCTCAGCAGACTAGCCGTTACACTGTTCTGCCCGTTGGGACTGCTGCGGCACTGACACTGTTTTATTGCCTCGGCAGAGTTCCTGCTGTGAACTACTTTGCCCTTATTCTTGCTTATTAACCTAAGAAAAATAAAACACACGGAAAGAGAAAATACTTAAAGAAAAAATAATTAGAAAAAAATAAACTACTAACCCTAATATAAAATAAAAAAAAAAAAGAAAAAAGGGGAGAGGTTATGTTACTGGTGGAGAGCATGCAAATGCATCTCCCAAAATTATTATCTCCCTTAGGCCCAAATTATGTATCAGTTGTGGGCCACTCCTTTTTGTTGTCTGTCCATCCACCTTGGGCTTAATCTTCTTGCCGAATATTCTGCCGAGCAGACTGCTCAGGCAGGATATCTTATTATTTACTATGTGGATGGCCTTGCACTCCTCTGAATCATCATATTTTTTTAAGTTGTGGAATGCGTTGAGTTTAACTTGTTGGTCATTGACCCGCATTGTCAACTCTCCTTTTTCCACGTCAATTAATGTGCGTCCAGTTGCAAGGAAAGGTCTCCCAAGGATGATCGGTGCATTGTCATCTGCTTCACAATCAAGGACAAGGAAGTCGGCAGGAAAAATAAACTTGTCAACTCTTACCAGTATGTCCTCGATTCTGCCTTCAGGTTGCACATAGGATCGATCCGCGAGTTGGAGCATCACTGTTGTAGGCTTCGGCCTTCCAATTCCAAGCTTTTGAAAAACTGATTTTGGCATGAGGTTTATGCTTGCTCCAAGGTCGCATAGGGCCTTACCTTCATAACTCTTTCCTATCGCACAAGGTATAGTAAAGCAACCAGGATCTTTTAACTTTGGTGGCATGCGGTTATACAGCATTGCCATGCATCCCTCGGTAGCAGCCACTGTCTCAAACTCACCTATTCGTTTTCTCTTTGACACCATGTCCTTTAGGAACTTGGCATAGTTCGGCATTTGTTCAATAGCTTCAACGAAAGGTATGTTGATGTGGACTTGCTTCAAGATGTCGAGGAACTTCTTGAATTGCTGGTCTTGTTTTTGCTTTTTCAACCTTTGTGGGAAAGGTGGTGGTGGTCTCATTTCCTCCAGGGTTTCTTTAGTTTGAAATTTGATACTTGACACTACTGGAATTGTTGCTGCCTCGGCAGGCTGCTCAGGAGCTGCAATGCTCTCTGCCGGGGAAGTGTTGTCAGCTTCAGTTTGCTCGGCCTCTTCTTTTGCTTGATCCGCTGATTGAATATGGCTCTCTTGGATCTTTTCCTTCAGTTTTAGACCACTCCTAGTAGTGATTGCCTTGCACTGTTCATGGCTCATTACCTTAGCAACTTCAGTATTGCTAGGTAGGCCTTCTTGTGGTCTAGTGTTTATGCATTGAGCAAACTGCCCAACCTGAGTTTCCAGCGTTTTTATGGCCGCTTCTTGATTCTGCAGCCTCATCTCAGTTCTATTCATGAAGGCATTTTTCCTCTTGATGAAATTAATATTTTCTGCCATGTATGACTCAGTTTTCATCATGAAGGCTTTTAGCGTGTTCTCCAATGAACTTACCGATTGCTGCTGCATTTGCTGCTGCGGCATCGGTTGCTGAAATCCCGAAGGTTGGGTGATTGGATTTAAGGCATTGTTTGGGTTACTGCATGATAGGTTTGGATGCCTCTTCCATGAGGGGTTGTATGTGTTGGCCATCACATTGTTGCGGTTGTAGTTCCCAACATACATACCAGTTTCTTGATTCATGCAATCAGAGGAATTGTGGTTACCTCCACATAAGTCACAATATGAATCAATTACCTTGACCTCACGGGTATTTTGTTGTAACTGCAGGTTTTGCACCATCTTGGTAAGAGAGGCCAATTGTGCTGCCACTGAACTTGATGAATCTAATTCATTTACCGTGGCTTGGCGCCTTACTCCTCGCCTAGATGTAGGAAACTGAAAGTCATTCTTTGCGAGTTTGTTTAATATTTCAATTGCTTCCTCAGGTGCTTTATCCAGGAGTGTTCCGTTTGCCGAGGCATCTAAGATCATCCTTGTCGGGGCATTCGTGGCATTGTAGAACATTGTCACCTGTGTCCATAGGGGAAATCCATGCAAAGGACACTTGTGCAATAGCTCTCTGTAGCGTTCCCATGCCTCGTACATTGGTTCGTCTTCTGCTTGTCGAAAAGAAGTAATTTCATTACGGATTCTATCATATAGATTAGTAGGATTAAAACGAGTAATGAAATCACGACAAAGTTCACTCTAGAAACCAATAGATCCTGCTGGAATGCTATTCAACCACGCTTTCGCCCTATCCCTCAGTGAATAGGGGAATAGCTTTAATCGCAAGACATCTTCATGGAATCCTTGAATTTTGAAAGAGTTGCAGATTTCCATGAAGGACTTGAGGTGCTCCCTTGCGTCTTCAGTTGCAGACCCACCAAATTGTCCAATTGTGTTTAACATATTGAACATAACGGGTTTGAGTTCAAAATGGGCTGCTTCAATCTCCGGTGTGACAACTCCTGGGTTTAATCCGTTTAAGTCATCTTCCAGGAAGTCCCTGACAGTGAGTTGCTGCGGCCCAGGTGGTGACGGAAGTCCTCCATTGCCGGCAGGTAAGTTTTGTCCTACCGGGTGTTCTACCATGGCTCCTTGGATCTGTCTTCTCAACCTTTGCCTTGTCATACACCAAGAAAACAAAAGTCAAATAAAAATAAAAATAAACAAGAAAATAAAGAAAACAAAATTTAGTTGTCAGTCCCCGGCAACGGCGCCAAAAACTTGTCGCATGTCAAAAGTGCGCGTTTAGTGCAAGTGGACACATCGCAAGTAATAAGTGATAAGTATTTTATCGAGTTATCATCTCCTCAGGGACCGGTATACTTAATATGCTTTCTTCAGCTTCTTGTTCTGTAGAAAAAGTAAAGAACACAAGTGAGTTGATTTGATTTATCGAAACTAAAATAATTAAATAAAAATAAATGATTGAAATAGTAGAGAGAGATGGGCTAGAATTCAGATGCGTCGTATTGTGGATTTCATTGACTTGTCTCTGTCCAATGCAATCGTATATCACTGCCTCGGCAGCACTGCAGTATACTGTCTTGGCAGCGACAATACTGTCTGCCGCAACAATCCCTTGCTCGTGGGCAGACTTTACCAAAGTTCGGCAAAGTGTCCTTGGATGACTCCGCTTATCCCTAAGTCAGAGTGTTGTTGATGACTAGTCCTTGATGATACCTCCCGGCGTGAACCAATTATACTCACCAACCAATCTCACACTTCTTTTAGCCGCTGAAACTCTTAACCTATCCCTAGGCCGAGTTAGTATTTCGCGATTGTAACACCGTACTTACCCCTTTCGTGAATCTAACTCTCCCGAGCTTAGATAAATGGATGATTCACAAAGGATAAGCAAACCTTGATAACTTTATTGCATTGAATCAAAGACAAAGTACAATCTCCTCTCACAAATACTCGACAACCTTCACCTAATCCCTAAGAAGGTTTAGAACATAGTGGAGAGGAAAGAAACAAGAATAGTAATCGGCTCTCTCCCTCGGTATTCCGTATATTGTACATTGGGTGGCTAGGTCTTTATATAGGCTAGACCTAGGGCAAACCTTTCCTAAGTAGAATACAACTTGGAGTAGGGAACAAGTCAAGTACATAATTAAATATATTTCCAAGTTTATATTCGGCTAAGGGGCTTTCCCGCATGGTCTTCCTTTGGGCTTTTCCTTGTGCTAGCCAGCTCTGATTCATGGGCTTCAAGTCCAGACACGTTCCTTGGATTTTTATCTTTCCATCGCCTACAGTCTTGCTTCTTGTCTTTCTGCTGCTACCTCGGCATCAGGTCCTGCCTCGGCCTTGTCCCTGCCGCGACACTGGTTCTCCTGCACAGATATAAAAACGCAATAAAACGTGCCTTTTTCTGTAAATATTATCTATATAAGTATAACTTCTAAATATATCACATTGAGTTCATGCATTGGTCCAAGTGGGTGTATATTTGGTGATTAATGCCCATAAAAGGAGTAAAAAGTGATAGTGTGTTGAGCACTTATCAGGCAGCTGCCCCGGTCAAGCTATCCTGAAAGTAGTGGATAAGAAGCTTTTTATTTCTCAAGTGCGTCGCCATATTACGTCAATACATGGTTAAGTGAGCTGAAGGGTAAATGGTCCCGTCATATTTCTTGAATTCCGACACCTTAAACATATGTGGTATGACCAAATCAGAAACTAAGCTTAACTCGTTGGCATCAATTCCAAAGTCTTCGATCGCTTGTAATAGGTTGACCTTCTCCTCACCTTGGAGGCGTTTCTCCTCAAAATTCTTCTCAAACTCTTTCCTTAATCTTGTCTCGACTTCGTTCATTAAGTCCAAATTTGAGACCTCGACATTGACTTCATTCTCAAAACCTTGACCTACGTCAACTGGGTTGTTAATAGATGCCTCAACAATGTGAATACCTTTCAAAATCGATGCTTTGGGTTGTCTTTGATGTTTGAAGTGTTGCCACCTAGGTCTTCCATGTTAGAATGCTCATTAGCAACTTTTACATTTCCATGGTCGGACTTTCCAAACAAAGCGATGAGTTGAGTAAGGATTTCATTTTGAGACTTTTCGATCTTTGCCTCAATGCTATCCAACCGATCCTCGATTTCCTTTTTTGACTTCTCGACATTGTCCAATCTCTCGTCCATGACTCTTGACTGAGAACGGGTGTTGTAAGAGTGTGGAATGGTTGCAGTTTAAAAAGTTGCCACGATGTATCCAAGGTTAATCTTCTTGTTTTATTAATGAATGCATGCTATGAAAAAAATGCATGGATGCAAAAATGGATGCAAGTGAAGATGTGATCCCTCTTGGTAATCACCCTTTGAGTAAATTCCATTAAAGTTGAGAGAGATCCTCGATGTCTATTTTTCTTTTTCATCTCTCTTTTGTCATTTCATTTTTATTCTTTTTTTTCTTCAAGAAATCTCTTGATCAATGGAAATCTCGTATAGGACAAACCACTTGGATCAACAACTTCATGCAATGCTGATGCAAAAATAATAAGGCATAAATAAATGGACAAACAAAATTGGAGACAAAACAATCCTATATATCTTGTCTAAAAAAACTAGGTTAACCGCATGGCTCTAATCGGGTAGGTTTACTAAATTCACTAAATGAAGTTTTGGTTCTAACGAGGTACCCAAATTGTCCTCGCTGTCCTCTTCTAAGAGTAGCAAGGCCCTCCTCGATCATAACCCATTATAGGCTCATTTCAATCGAGTTCAAATTAGGGGGACCCTTTCGCTATGCTCATACGGAGGAACGATATCCTCACGAAAGCATAGGGTAGTCGAGCCCCGACGGTACTTACTAGGCCCATACGAAGGAACAATATCCTTACGTAAGTACTAGAATTTCCCCCCACTTAAAGAGAGATATTTAAATGTCAAATTAAAATGCGTTAAAATAAACTCGCATTAATAAACAAATAGTAATTTAATTGTCACCTTACTTCAAAACTTTCAAAATTAATTAAGCGGTAGTTTGAAAATAGGGTTTGACTCATTTGTTTTAAAAAACGTACCTAGCGGAGTCGCTAGCTGTAGGACCCGCTTAAAATTTACAAAATATCGATAAGTGTAATAAAACGTCGCTATTTTGAAGATTTGAAAAATGAGAATTTAGAGATTTAAAATAAAAGAGAATATGGGAGTTTTAAAATTTTAGAATTAGGTTTAAAAATTAGAAATTAAAAAAAGGAAAGTATGAATTTAAAATGTTTGAGAAATAATTAGAAAAAAGTTTTAAAAGAGGATAAAAACAATTTGGATATTTGGAAAATGTTTGTTTTTAAAAATAGTTTTAGAAAATAATTTAAAAAATCAGAAAACAATTTAAAAAATGATGAGAGTCGCCATCGGTTACTTTGATAGACAGGACACCGTAAAAACCAAAAATTCGAAATAAATTGGATTTGAGAGTCGGTTACGAATAAAAACGGTGTTAGCATTTAAAATTCCCCAAAAATTGACACCTTTACAAAAATACCGCTTAATTAATCTTAAATTTTCCGAATTTAAGTGACATTAGTTTAAGATTTGTTTAGAGATTCAAGTATATTTTAAACGTTTCGATATTTGAAGGTAAATGCATACAACGCCACCATTACGTTTGGTTTCAGGCTCGTTACGACCAAATAAAGAGAGATCACATTAATTTATTTAATTTGTTTGTTACCTTAGATAACATGAAGCAACAATAAAAAATATATACAAAATGAATGCAACAAAATAAAGAACATCAACTGTACAAAATAAAAACATAATAAATTTCAATAAAAATAAAAGTTAGATGCAAAAAAATAAATGTTAGACGATTATTAACTATACTAAACGAGCTATAATAATACAGATCATACCCCGTTGCGGGTCACCGTAAAACTAAATTTAACATAAAAATAAAAAAAGAATAACATAAATAAATATACATAATCAAATATAAATATTATAATATATATTATAAATACTATAATATAGCTAATAATTACATTTATATTATATACCATATACATAAATAATATAATACTAATATATAAATAATACGTAATACACATGTACAACATATGAATAAGGAAAATAAATATTTTAAAGAAGGAAACTACATTAAAGGGGATAAAATAAAAAATAATAAAATATTTAACTTAAAGCAAAACTCAAACTCCAAGGAAATCATGACATGTATCGAAAGAAAAAGAATTGAAAATCATCTAAACAAAATAAATATGGGATTTAAATGAGTCCCTTAAATACACGTCAATCAATGTAAAATAAAATCAAAGGGAGCACGATATTAAGGAAAATTTAATGGGAAAAACATATAGTTTAAAAAGAATGTTTAGTCAACCTTTTCCATTTCAAATCATAAGAAACCCTAAATGTTCTTTCTCTAAAAAAACAAGATCCAACAATGATTTTAAGTCGTTCTTCTAACTACATTAAAAACGAGATCAAAGAAGTTCGATCTTATCCCCAAACCAACAATCAAATGATTGTTATGATTCTCTATCTCATCACTCTCGAGTACTTAAGGTTCATAAATTTGGAAAATAGTATACTTGAACTAAAGAAAATATTAAATAGGCAACGATCAACTCTTTTACTTTTCGGTCACTTCTAATACTTATTTCTCTGTATTGCATGGAAAAGATAGAGAGGTTAAGCTTAGAGTTTAGTGAGGGAAATAAAATAAAATATTTAAAAACATCACTTACAATACAACTCATATTAACTCAAATATGTCAAAGTGAAACATGTCATGTTTTCTTTAAAACAATTTAAAGACATGGCTAACAATGCCAACAATACATCTAGCAAGTGTTATCAAACCATGACCTAACAAGCTAACATAAAATCCCGGTATAAATCTTTAAAAGATGTCACATGTTTTCTAAGCAAAACCAAGGCTAAAATTCTATTCAACTATCAAAGCCTGAATATACATAAAACTTGCAATTACAAAGTGAAAACATAAATTTATATTGATGTTAGTGATTCGATTTGTACTACCCCAAATCGTTATGATAAATGGGTAACTGCATGATAGTACTACCCCAGAGCATGCGCATGTTGGTACTACCCCCAACATAATAAATCTCACCTTGGTGTCCGATGACAGTACTACTCCAATCACACAGTATTAGGCTAAAGCCAAAATACAACACACAAGAAATTTCACACGTACGAATTTTGAATGTTTATAATGCACTCTAGACCCTATTGATCGATTAACTTATCCCATAAGGTTCATCACTTAACTAGCCAATATATTATCAAAAACCAATGCTCAAACTTAATTCAAAACAAAATTAAACACATGCATCCCATTCTTTCTTGCATTAAGTACAAAACCGGTAAAATCATATATATCTCGTTTCTGAAATAAAACCATGGGAACATCAATCGTATATCAAATCTTCATAAAACAGTATCAAAAGCATGAAATACCATGCATAAAAAATTATACAAAATCAACAACAAGCATGACAAAGTTCACAGTAAAAGTATAACGTAATATGGGAACCTTTGCGAAAGCTTAAACCTTTACTTAGTTTCGAGTATAGGGATGTTTTCACACCTTACCTACACTCCAAAACCTTTGTAAAACAATTATAAAGCACTACCGAAGCATCCCACTCTTATAATCCACTCACCGATAACAGTTACTTGATCGACAAGCTATCTATACGATCCGATCTCCTTCAAACTTGCTCTCCTAACTCTTGTAGTACTTTAAGCAACAAAACCAGAGGATTTAGTGTACTAAAAAAACACCCTAACATCCTCCAAGTCGGATCCCTACACAGCAGCCCTTAAAACCTTCAAAATCTTAATCGAAAACTTTCCAAAACTCACCATACTTCAGCTAAACCTTAAGTATGGGATTAGATATATTAAAGACATGTTATAAACATTCTAATACATTCAAAATCATGAATTTAGGATCCAAAAACAGTGGGTTAAAAACCCTTGAACGAAAATTATGATTTTTGACCAAAAACAGATTTTTCTTGAAATAAAAGAGTAGAAACAATTATACCAAGCCAATAACTTGGGAATTTCAGTAAAGAATTTTTAGATTTAGAAGTTTGAATGTTTTCTAACCTCTAAACTTAATCCAATATACTTCCAAGGTTTTTGAAAAGAAAACTATTTGAAAAACTAGATTTTTTGAAGAAGAAAAATATAAAGAATTAATCAAACGAAATTTTATTGAAAAGATTGGTGTTTACCTTTGAAAATATGATGGAGTTACTGCCAAGAAGAGGATAAGTCGAAATAACAAAAATATAGGTTTTTGTTTTAATGTAAAATAGGTTTTCATGATTAATATTAAGTTATTTGGGTTATTAATTAAAATTATGGTTATGAGTTATTAAAATAGTCCCTTGGAAGGCTTAGATAAACTAGGATTACAACTGGATCAAATCCCCTTAAAGATTTAAAGTTTTGGCTCAATTTATAAAATTATCCTCAAGTTTTCAATTTTTACAAAATAGTCACTAATTTAAAAATCTTTGGGATTCAAGAGTCAAATTTTGAAATTGTCTTGACCAAAGTCAATTATATGTCAAATTAGGATTTTAGGATATTTTTCATAATTTATTTTGATTTAAAACTAATTTTTAAGTATTTAATCCCAAACTAGGCTAAATCGACAAAACCAATTCACTAACTTCTAAGCCCATTTTTGGGGTGTTACAACTCTCCCCCACTTAAAGAAATTTCATCCTCGAAATTTTTACAGTGGAAAGAATTAGAGCAACTGCTCCTTCTCAACTTCCTTTCACTCCCATAATGTCTTCCCAACACCATAACACCACTAACACACTCTAACCCACATGACGACCTTAACACAAGGACCCTTACTCAAGGTTAACAACCAACTCTCAGCAAAAAGTTTTCCAAATGCCCCTAATCTATCTAACTTTCACAAGTCTATTCCAACACACGAAAACAACCAAAACTTTTCGCAATAACCCATATCAATTTCTACCAAATGAACCTTAACGGTGCCATTCAAACACCCAACAAACTACATTTCTATAAATTCACTCCACTAGCAACAAAAACTTTACCAAGAACACGAGAGAATTCCTGAACTCAAACGAAAACCCAACAATTGTCTCGGAACCCTTATCACATTAAACTCACCGCTCAACCAACTTAACGGAAGGGATTAGAATACTCAGAAAAACCGTGCACACATAGGAAACAGATCCAATCGATCTCAAAGGTAAAGTTTTCTCCTGACAGTTGAGAAACCACAACACAAAACTTGTGGAGATGTGTTCACCCACCTCTACCCTAACAATTTTAAAGACAATAACACTCTCAAAGAATACTGGCATTCAAACTCAACTTACGAACCACCTCCAAAACAATTTCACTAAACAATAACTGTTTTCAAGCTATTCCCATCAGAGCTTGCTCGACTTCGATTTATTCGGATCGAATTTTTAACATCGTGTTTGTGAGTCAGATGTTTTGAAGAGACAATGTAAAAAAGTCTAAAGGGAAAGGGCTTTGTTATTGGAGAAGGACTAGATTAATATATTATTAAAATTACGTGAAATAATTTCTTAAATTAGGGTCACATAAAAATGTGTAAAACTTGAGGGTTGATTATATAATTATATCATTTTATATTATCTATCACGTCATCAATCATTAAATTTTTAACGGAATTGGATCAATTTATTATAATTTTTAATTCATGAGACTAGTTATAACTTGTAATAATCAAAGAACGCAAAAGATAATTAAAACATAGTCGAGAGATCATTTATGTAGTTTACCTTGTTTTTTAAGCATTGAATATGATTGTGATTTTTTGATATAATATATGATAAAATGGATTAAAGAACTTTAATTATTGATGGACAATCTAAAGGGTTAATTTAGAAGAATATTCTCTTTTAATTTTTAATTGAAAAAATATATTCTTTCGAACACTATTTAAAAAAAATCTCCTTTCAACCCACATAGGTTAAATTTATATTTGACCAAACGCGAGTTTAAAATTCACATTTAATCAAACACATATTTTATATAATAAAAATTTGATAAATTAATTTTTTTTCTTACCTTTGGAATTCATGTTTGGTAATTAATATTATCATTTAGAGTCATTTCGAAGCTTTCGGCATTTTATTTTACTTTTAGATTTGTATGTTGTTTTAAGAACTTTAAACATAATTATAAAAAAAATGTTTAAATTATGTTCTTTTAATGAATGTTTAAAGCATTTTTTAATTAAAATGGATGTTTAAAATTTTATTTTTAATTAAAATATATGTTTAAAAAATACTTTAAATACCTACCATAAAAATAAATATAATTTGAGCACTTATTTTATATTTAACCCAATATTTTTTTACATTTTAGTTAATTTTAGGAACTATTATAAAAAATACATAAAAGTAACAGGGAAAATTGAAATTTATTGATTGATCGAGTGTTTAAAATATTTATATTGTCTCATTTTGTATGTGTTTAAATCTTGATATTCGTTCTAAGAATGTAAATACCTCCCTAACTGATTAAAAAGAATAAGAAATATTTGACTAAATTTTTTTTATTTGACTTGATTTTAATAGTAATTTCATAAGCTTTTGAATCATTTTGAAAAAAATCAAATCAAGTATGAATTATAAAATATGATTTCAATAACTCAAAATTTTTAAACTAGTAGATTAATTTTTAAATTTAAGTCGATTTCGTCAATTCTGCTAAGATGTGTATATTGTCTACGAAAAAATATAAATATATATTATATACGATTATATAAATTTATTTATACTTTTGTAAATTCGTTTAAACTAGAACTGATTAATACATAATAATATAAATTTTTATAATTAAATTTAAATAAAAATAAATATAATTTAAATATAATTCGTCAATTCAATTGACTTAATTTTTTTATTTAAATTTATTGATTAACTTAATTTTTTTATTCATATGGACCTGTTTGAGTATTCAGCACTATACGAAAACACCTAACTGATATTCTAGTTACAATTTTTGAGTAAAATCGATTATTAATTTTTGATTTAAGTGTCACCCAATGACATGCATTTACCGTTTTTTAAATAATTGACATTCATTTTCCACGTGTAAAAGGTGTTTTGAAAACGTAAGGAATAAAGGCCATTGTGTTGGTCATGGAGGAAAGTGTGTACATACTTTTGGTAGTGGAACGAAGGCAGCTTCGTTATCAGGTGCTAAGCAAAAGCAAATAATATAAAGATCAGGGGAATTGAAAAAGTTTTTTTAAGGAAAATTCCAGAGCGGGGCTTATTAAATTTTAATAATTTTTAAATAATTATTCAAAATTTTAAAGATTAGAATATAATATAAAAATCATCTTCTTATAAATTAAAATTTTAAAATTTTTAACATATAGAATTTTTTTTTCATTTTTAATTGTTGGATAAGTTTTTGGACTATTCTTTATTTTAATAATTTTATTTATTAATATATTAAAATAAATATATGAGATACGAGAAAATAGAAGAGAATTTTTAAATTTTAATTTATAAAAGAATATGAAAAATAAATATGATGTAAATTTATTTAATTGGGTATGATTTTAAATGAGATTGTAAAAACAATTTGGGGAGTAATTTCTTTTAATTTTATTTTAAATGTATTATTAATTGTTTCTTGAACTTTTAAGATTTTTAATTATTATTTAAAAGTCATTAAAAATTATTTGTGTTCAACGTTATATTGTATTAGTGATTCATAGATTAGTGATTCACATATATTGAATAATCTAAAGTATATTATAAGTGACTATCCTTTCGTACATAAATATTGTTGTATATTGTGGACACACGCAATAATTAAAAAAAAACTCTGTTTATTTTCCTTGTTACTTTCCTTTTTCTCTTTTAGGGTTATTGTCGCTGTTTTGTTCTTTTTTTTTCTTTGAGTGTCGGTGGCGACACCAATTTTAATATTGGTTGCCGACCGCCGAAATCTATCGTTTCGTTTCTGTTATTTGTTAGTTTTCAATAAATAATTCTACTCTTGTGGCACGATCTATTCTACCTTTTGGTACGTTTTTTTCTGTCGTTTGACAAGTTTTTTTGTTTTATTTTTATAAAGTTAGATCTGACGACGCCACGACTGATCAAGATGGTGCTTATTTGTTATCACGGTGATCTTCCTTGCTTTGGACTCTCAGATTGAATATGGATACGCAGTTTGCGTTCATGGATAGTTTGTCACGACGCTCAGTTCTAATTTACGATTCTCAGTGGTCTTTCAATAGATTAATCCCATTTTGTGGTTCGTTTGTTGATACAATCAGATTTGTTCGTGTCTATTTTTTCGATCGAATCTTTGGATGAGTTTTTAAATTTTTTCCATGTATGGTCCTTATATGATCTAAAGTGGTTAGTTATAAGAAAATATTCAAATTATGTATTTAGTTTACAATTATAATTGTAAACCATTATTGTAATATTAGGTATTTTTTTATTTAATAAAATTAGCCGCTTCTATTAAAAAAAATATTGTTGTATATTTGAGAAATTATTTCCTAAAATATTATTGGTTGTATAGAAAATAGAGACAAATTCATTTTAATTAGTCTATGAACAATATCATGATTTTTTTAAAAATCGAGTACACTAGAATCTGAATTTAATGGATTACTGTTTATAGAAGTATGATATAATAATATGAATTGAAAAGAAATTATGATTACTGTTTATAGAAGTATGAATATGATGATATGGACTTAATGGATCCTCTAAATACATAAAAAATATCAAGATTTTTCGTTGACATCTTTGTCAAACATATACATATATCTAACCTTTGCATCAAAACCATCTTCGATTCATCTTTGACTCAATCAACACTAGTACAAATTATGCAACGAAGTGAGTGGCCTAATTATAACTTACAAGTATATATTCTATTAACAGATCCATTAAAAGGAGCTTTACTAATATTAAAGGACATATGCACAATCTTTATTGGTGGTGAGGTGGCTTGTTCAAAGGAATCACAACTTTTTTGTGTGATTTTCTCAGGTCTGAAAAACTCATACCCTTCACGAATATGATTCAATCTCATCAAGTAGAGTCATTAAATTCTCAACAAGTAATTGATGTCTTGAGGAATTTTCTTGTTTCTTCTTTTAACCTTGTCAAACATGGCTTCAATCTCATAATCTTTTACGATATTAGCTTTTGAATAGGTTTCTTCAAATTTATTCTGGTTTGATCATTATTTTTCTCCCTATCACTTAGTTGTCTCTTGTTATTGTTGAAAAAATGGTATGGTACATGGACATTTGAGCTTAAATTTGAGTGAGTTCCATTAGTAAAATTAATTGGGACTATGTGTATTATTAATCTAAAACAAGAGTAGATTAAATTTGTATATTTACATGCTCAAAATGTTTAATGGGTGAATGAGAAATTGTTGCTCAATGTAACACCCATGATGTTGGAAAAATAAAATGAAAAGTAGAATATCCCACATTTGTTGGGAACTTAGATTTGGAAAGCTTTATATACAAAAGCTTTTCATGTTATTATTGGAAATAAGTCAAAGGCTTGGACTAGGGCTAGCATTAGTTGACTTTTATAAAAGTCAAAAGATGGGCCTTGGGCCTTTGGTCTTGATTTCTAAAATGACAAATTTTTTTTTCCTACTTTTCTGACTTTATTTTTAGCAGATATTATAGAATTAAACCACCTTTTATGGAGTTGCAGACCCTTCAGCTGGTTGTAACCTCCAATTTATTTGGATTAATTCTCTGATAAATACCATTTTAATTTCTGGGAGTTGTAACTCTTCAGGAATTGTTAATTACAGATTAATTCTGTAATTAAACATGTCCCCTGCATGAACACTATAAAAGGAGACCCTTTGTTCATATTTCAAAACACTGAGACCCCCCCCACACACAAATATCCTATAGCCAGATAGTGTTCTGCTTCTGTAAAGTTCGTTGTTACAGTAAGGTAGCGTTGCTCTCCTTATTGTATTCTACCGTTGTATCCTAGGAGACAGACGTTCCATAGTAACTCCAGCACCGGGAGGGGACGAATCTGTTTTAAGGACACTGTGATAGCACAGGCCTCGGTTAAAGTTTCAGATTTTTTTTTCTTTACGTTTCTAATTTATATGTTTTATTTCTATTTCGTTCACAGAATTGTGTTTAACATATTAATAACTTGCTTTGTTTTGTGGTAACAGTTATTTCTATGACAATTATTTCTTTCATCTCACAAAATCTAGTGGATGATGTTAAAATATTCAGCCATGGATAATTTCTTAGTCTCCACACTTATTCTTATTGGTTTTGCAACGTCTATAAGAATAAACCCTTCGAATGACAATAGTATTGAAATACATAGTTTGACCCATTTTAGAGAATAAAAGAAATAACAATGTAGGGCAAAACTTGAATTTAACCCTCCATCTCATAGGTTTTATATATCCACCATAGGGGCATATCAAACTAACATATTTAGTTTAGTTTGTTAGGATTTAATGGGTCACACTTAACTAACTAAAACTAATTAATTATATTCTTCAATATTGACCTTGTTTCTTTTTGTTTTCTTCAATTTAAATTAACTAGAAAGACTTGCAGTAAGCTCTTTAGTTCTTGAAACCTTGCAATTGGTAGAGGTTTAGTTAAAACATCAGTTGTTTGATGTTGAGTAGGCATATAATTGACTTCTACCAACTGTTGCGACACTTGCTTTGACGAGTGTACTTATATTATCACACCGCAACCTTGAAATTTTTTCAAAGATTATACGCATGAGATAGAACGTTGGAATTTTAACCAAGTAAAATGCTTTAAAGTTAAGATTGAGTTGTGTAATTTGGTTCCAAAGCCCATAGTTAACTATTTGAACTTATGAAGTTTTGATTTATTCTTATTTTGTGGCCATTTTGTTAAGTTTAAATTATGCATATCTAAACGAGCTTTATAGTAATCATATTGGAATTTAAACTTAGTAAAGTGCCCTAAAATTGAGATTAAGTTGATTAATCATATTCAAAAGCTCATAATTAACTATTTGAACTCATGTAATTTGATTGAATCTCATTTTGTGGTCGGTTTGTTAAGTTTAAAGCGTGCAAGTCTCATTGGACTATTTAGTGAATCCGTTATAATTTTAACCGAGTAAAATGCTCTAAAGTTAAGATTAAGTTGTATAATTGTGTTCCAAAGCCCATAATTAACTATTTAAACTCATAAAATTTGATTTATTCTTATTTTGCGTCCGTTTTTTAGATTTATAGTTTGCTTATCTAAACAAGCTTTATAGTGATCACTTTGGAATTTAATCCGAGTAAAGTGCTCTAAATGTGAGATTAAGTTTAATAATATTCAAAAGCTCATAACTAACTATTTGAACTCATTTAATTTGATTAAATTTCATTTTGTGATCGCTTTGTTAAGTTTAAAGCGGGCAAATCTCATTGGGCTATTTAGTAAACCCATTGGAATTTTGACCGAGTAAAATGCTCTAAAGTTAAGATTAAGCTGTATAATTTGGTTCCAAAACCCATAATTAACTATTTGAACTCATGAAATTAGATTTATTCCTATTTTGTGTCCGTTTCGTTAGGTTTAAATTGTGTTTATCTAAACGAGCTTTATAGTCATCATATTGGAATTTAAACTAAGTAAAGTGCTCTTAAAATGAGATTAAGTGGTTTAATCATTTTTAAAAAGCTCATAATTAACTATTTAAACACATGTAATTTGATTGAATCTCATTTTATGGCCGGTTTGTTGGGTTTAAAGCGTGCAAGTCTCATTGGGCTATTTAGTGAATCCGTTGGAATTTTAACCGAATAAAATGCTCTAAAGTTAAGAATAAGTTGTATAACTTGGTTCCAAAGCCGTAATATTAACTATTTGAACTAATGAAATTTGATTAATACTTATTTTGCGTCCGTTTTGTTAGATTTATAGTATGCATATCTAAACGAGCTTTATAGTGATCACTTTGGAATTTAATCCGAGTAAAGTGCTCTAAGTTGTAGATTAAGTTTAAAAATATTCTAAATATCATAATTAACTATTTGAACTCGTGTAATTTAATTGAATATCATTTTATGGCCGGTTTGCTAAGTTTAAAGCGTGCAAGTCTTATTGGGCTGTTTAGTAAATCCGTTGGAATTTTCACCGAGTAAAATGCTCTAAAGTTAAGATTAAGTTGTATAACTTGGTTCCAAAGCCTATAATTAATTATTTGAACTCATGAAATTAGATTTATTCTTATTTTGCGGCCGTTTCATTAGGTTTAAATTGTGCTTATCTAAACGAGCTTTATAGTCATCATATTCGAATTTAAACCGAGTAAAGTGCTCTTAATATTGGATTAAGTGGTTTAATCATATTCAAAAGCTCATAATTAACTATTTGAACTCACGTAATTTGATTGAATTTCATTTTGTGGCTGGTTTGTTAAGTTTAAAGCGTGCAAGTCTCATTGGACTATTTAATAAACCCGTTGGAATTTTAAACAAGTAAAATGCTCTAAAGTTAAGATTAAATTGTATAATTTGGTTCCAAAGCCCATGATTAATTATTTGAACTTATGAAGTTTTGATTTATTCATATTTTATGGCCGTTTTGATAGGTTTAAATTATGCATATCTAAATGAGCTTTATAGTAATCATATTGGAATTTAAACTCAGTAAAGTGCCCTAAAATTGAGATTAAGTTGATTAATCATATTCAAAAGCTCATAATTAAGTATTTGAACTCATGTAATTTGATTGAATCTCATTTTATGGTCAGTTTGTTAAGTTTAAAGCGTGAAAGTCTGATTGAACTATTTAGTGAACCCGTTAGAAATTTAACTGAGTAAAATGCTCTAAAGTTAAGATTAAGATATATAATTGTGTTCCAAAGCCCATAATTAACAATTTGAACTCATAAAATTTGATTTATTCTTATTTTGCGTCCGTTTTTTAGATTTATAGTGTTCTTATCTAAACAAGCTTTATAGTGATCACTTTGGAATTTAATCCGAGTAAAGTGCTCTAAATGTGAGATTAAGTTTATTAATATTCAAAAGCTCATAATTAACTATTTGAACTCATGTAATTTGATTAAATATCATTTTGTAGTTGGTTTGTTAAGTTTAAAGCGTGCAAATCTCATTGGGCTATTTAGTAAACCCGTTGCAATTTTAACCGAGTAAAATGCTCTAAAGTTAAGATTAAGTTGTATAATTTGGTTCCAAAACCCATAATTAACTATTTGAACTCATGAAATTAGATTTATTCTTATTTTGTGTCCGTTTCGTTAGGTTTAAATTGTGCTTATCTAAACGAGCTTTATAGTCATCATATTAGAATTTAAACCGACTAAAGTGCACTTAAATTGAGATTAAGTGGTTTAATCATTTTTAAAAAGCTCATAATTAACTATTTGAACTCATTTAATTTGTTTGAATCTTATTTTGTGGTTGGTTTGTTGGGGTTAAAGCGTGCATGTCTCATTGGGCTATTTAGAGAACCCGTTGGAATTTTAACAGAGTAAAATGCTCTAAAGTTAAGATTAAGTTGTATAACTTGTTTCTAAAGCCATAATATTAACTATTTGAACTAATGAAATTTGATTTATTCTTATTTTGCGTTTGTTTTGTTAGATTTATAGTGTGCATATCTAAACGAGCTTTATAGTGATCACTTTGGAATTTAATCTGAGTAAAGTGCTCTAAATTGGAGATTATGTTTAAAAATATTCAAAATCTCGTTTACATCAAATGGTTGATCTGAGTAAAGTGCTCTAAATTTAATCTGAGCTTTATGGTTTCTTATATATTTCAGCTAGGGTATTCTTTTGGAGCAAATGGTTGATCATATTCTCAAGAATTACAAGGCATTTACATCAATTAAAGTCCCTAGAATACCCATCATGGCTGATTGGTTACAATAAAATTCAATGGAGCAATTACACCACTTGAAGGGTTTTTTTTCAACAATGGTTTTAAGGCTTTCGAGAGAGTCTTTTACATCAATTTAAGGCTGTCAGTTTCAACAAAAAGAAAGAGAAGACATTCAATGAAAGTCTTCATTATCACCACCTAAGGGAGATAAAAGGCAAGAATTAAAACAACACTTAAGGAGGGAATTCAAGGAATATTAGTCAACTTGTTCGTCATTTTTGGATTGGATACAAACATATTTGAGTATTGAGATCTTATTCAAACTTATTCCCCTATTTCTTATCTTTCCAACAAATTTTGAATCACCTCAATCCGATATCAGGAGCTTAAGATATGATTAAATTATTAAAGACAATACAAGTTGGACATTCAATACGAGAATAGTTACAAGATGCTTGTTCCAAAAATTCAAGAGGCTATTCAATTGTTGAATTCAATGCTTTATTAATAACCCACTAAATGAGGATGAATGACAACTTAATCAAGTTCATCAGCCCAATGGTTTCTCTATGTGGATGATATGTATGTCTACATTCATCCTAAGGATGTCCACATTCATCCTTCTAGATCAAACTGTTTGGCTGTCAATTAGAGATAGGATAACCTAAAAATTAATAGGCCTTTAACACTAGAATAATGATTCTTTAATCTTTGTCTAGGCCATTCAATTTGTTGTTGTTTTACACCTATAAATAGACACTCATTCCATTTTAAAAGAACAACTTTTGGTATATATTACAACTTGAGAGTGTTTCTCTTTTATACTTCTTTTTGAACTTTATTTGCTTGCAAGATTGTTCTTGTGGCATTCATCGCTATATATTTTTTTTATATTGTTAGTTCCTAGTTCCTATAACTAGAGGGTCACAATCCATTAACCTTTCACCCAAATCACGGTTTAAAAACTCTTAAGGAATGAGTCTTCACTTTTTAGTGTTTGTTCCTCCTTTGTTTACACTGTACCATCAATTACATTCCTTTTCTTCACTTCCATCATCCATACATCCATATTTTCCATACGTTATCCTAAATAAAATAACCATCTTATCATCATTCCATTTCACCATACTACCTATCCATTTCATTTCATATTGTAAGTTTTATTTCAAAATTCCAATTTTTCATTTCAATTACTTACTAGAATCATGATCGTGCAATCACATATACAAATTCGGATATTCCGCAACCGGATTTGTATCATTTAGTATCAGAGCTACAACAATTCAATAAGTTGTTCGATTCATCTCCCAAAAAAATCGTAAAAAAAAAAGGAAAAGAAATTGAAGAAAAATCTCAAAAAAAAAAGAGTTCAAGAGGGAGGGATCGTATCTTAAAAGAATAAAAAGAGGTTTGGTTGCGATTTTTTTTCACCATATATTTTTTTCAGATTGCTATTTTTTTCCTTGGGTCAATATCACGAAAAGTAATGGTAACTTCATCTGCTGTGAAATCCTTATTAAGATCATTATTCATTGTTTCAGTAACAATAGTGAGAATGTTATTCAAGATTCAAGAGGCAATAGTAGGATAGGAAGACGTAAAAAGGTTTTGAAAGTAATTAATAGCAATAGACATAATGTCGTCTGTATGTGTTTGCCATATATTTTGGTAATTTAGAAGTCCAACAATATGATTCTTCCGCCGCCGGTTATTTGCTCTGGCGTGAAAAAAGGAAGTATTTTTATCACCGTGTTCTAACCAGTGTGTCCAAGCTTGTTGAGCCCAATATATTTCTTTCGCATTTAGCAAGCTATCAAGCTCACTTTTTGTAGAATTAAAGTTGTGTATTTCTGTATTAGAAAGGTGTCGTTTGAGACACATATTAATAAAATCGTTCAGTTGAATGATACGCTCATTGGATTTAATGCGTTTTTATATTGCCAAGTGGCTAGGAATCGTCCAATATCCTGAAGTTTATGAAGTGTCGGGCGAGCTTGGTTAGACCAAATCTCTATAATTCGAGCCAAAACTTCCGGGTCATCAGACCAACAATTCTCATAGTGGAAAAGATTATTAGAGTGTTTGGATCTGAGAGCTCGTGATGGGTTAGTTTCCATTAAGATAGGGCAATGGTCAGAACATGCCTGAAAGAATGATATAGCTTGGCAGTTAGGAAAGGTATTAAACTAGGAGAAGTTACAAAGAAATCTATCGATTCTTTCCATAATTATTTCTGTATAACATATAGATCTAGTCCAAGTGAACCATCCAGACGTTGGTTTACAGTCGAAAAGATCATTCTTATCAAGACAATCTCTAAAATTATTGATTTATGAACGCTAGGGAAAAGATCATTAAAGTCTCCTCCTAAAAGCCAAGGAAGGGAAGAGGCTGATTGAAGAGTGTCTATTAATTGCCAAGTTTTGTATTTGTTTGCAGTTTCGGTGAAACCATGTAAACCGAAAAAATGGAATTGTATTTGTCCAAAAGAAATAATGACATCAATATGACGATCCGAGTAAGAAAGCAAATCAATAGTAGTTTTATTATTCCAAATAAGAGCAAGCCCTGTACAAGAAGGGCTAAAATCAAAGGCTATGCAACCATGCATGCCTAACTTAATTCTAATACGGTCCATATTGTGTCTGTTTAATCTGGTTTCACAAAGAAAAAGACAATCGACATCATGCTTGGAGATAGCATATTGTAGAGCGTGAACTGCCTGGTTGTTGCCGAGACCCTGACAGATCCAACATAATAGTTTCATTTTGCTCGGCAAGGTTGATCACCGTCAACCTCCGCCGGAGAGTTTTTTGCGCTGCTCATCCTAACTTTTTTAGCAGAAGCCGTGGTCGAAGGACAATGCCTCTTGGTTTTGTTACCCTCATCATATGTTAATGTTTGAAAGAGGGCTAATATAAAACTAGAATTGAGAGACATTGCAATTGGAAAGGTTACACCATTAGAGGTGTTGGTAAAAACCCGTTGGAATGGTGGTATATAGTAAGGAACATAGTAAAAGATATTTAGTATGCATGCTAGAATGCATATGATTAGAGAGGTGACCAAGAGTAATAAACCAAGGAACGCAAACCTTATTCTGTTAGAGTATGCCCAAAGACAAATCATATGATGATTGTAAGGATACTTTTATTTACCAATTTTATTGAAAAAGGCATTACCATTGTTGTTTTCAGATATGTGTCAATGTATAACATAAACTGAGAAACAATAAGGTCCATATAATAATATATGTATTATTATTAAAAGATCCTTAGTCAAGTATTATTATGAGTATGGACAATAATAATACGCTTAAGACTAACATGTGATTAATTGATGACAATGAGTTGTCATTGACATATAGATGTGAGAATTAATACATGAATATATTAATAGAGAATAATATATTGGATTGACCCGCTATGAGCATATATCTTGGATTATTATGTGACGGTCACGATATTGCTCATAGTGACAACTATATGTATGATACTTAGACTTGAGATAATTACTATCTCAACATATGTTGTTTTATGTTTTGGTGTAGTTAAACGTGTCTCGTAATTAGTTACACTATAAAAACTGACATTGGACATATTACAATGTATGTAGTGAGATGTGAACGATCGAGATAGGATTTGTCTTTCCTACATAATAGGAAAATATATCAAAGGCCACTAGATTGAGTGAGACTAGAAATGCTTGGCCATGCTTGAATACGTTGATATGAGATATCACAAATTATTCATTAAAAGTAGTCCACTCTAGATATCAAGAAACATTAAAATAGACTATTCTAAGACTTGTGCCTATTAAAGATATAAAAGGACAAAAGGATATAATACATTAAGAGAGTTGGTCACGGACATGATACATCGAATCATGATCTCTTGTAACTTAGATGACAATGATATATTGCTAGATGTCACTCATTGTTTGTAATATTAGAATTATTCTAATATTATTACTAACGTTACAATGAGCCTACAGGGTCACACCCAATGGTTGAAAAGGAGCAAAGAAAACTATATATGTATAAGTAGACTATATTTAATCCCGAATTTTAAACAAAGGATATAATTAAAGTAATTATATCTCTTTTCAAATTCGAATTAAATATAGATTCCGAAATTTAAGGAAATAATAAAAATAATTATTTCCTAAACAAATTCGTAATAAAACTCTTATACCTAGGGTTTCACATATATATAAAGTATTTTTGGGTCTAGCAGCCATATTCGAGAATCCCGAATTCCCAAAAACCTAAAATCACGAAAAATAATTTTTCGAGATTTGCTCTCAACCGGGTGAACTGAGTAGAGGCCGAGACGATATTCGTGAAGGCTAAAGATTCGAATTGTCGAACGATAGTGATTGTAGCAGATCTAGTTGTTGTTTTTGCTGCTTATCAAGGAACCCAATGTAAGTCATCTCATTTCTTCCTCCCGATTTCGGATTAAACGTACATGGATCACTGGAAAGACCGTCGTAATTTTGTTCCGCTGCGCCATGGGGTGTGCCGGTGGTCCCAACATATTCTTGGTGATCCAGTTGGTTCAAATTGTGAAAAACTCCTCCACATAAGCGGTCGGTCGGATGATGCCGTAAAGGGGGGTACATGAAACCCTGCATCCCTCATTCGATCAGCATGTGTTGAGACAATAATGTCGGACTTGATATTTTCTGGATCGTCCATCAACGAGAAATTGTATCCAAGAGGGTTGTTTGGCATATTCACCCTCAAATGACCCTCAAAAGTGAGGGGGACAATTTTTTTGCTTGTAGGAAGCTTCAAAGTAAAGAAGTAAAGGACAAGGAAGGTTGTTTTGGCCAACAAGTCATATGGGAAGCAAGTTACCATATAAACAAGAGAGATCGAAGAATTGCCTGAGAATCGAAACTGAGAATAGATTGTATTGTCAAATTGAATTTCAATGTGACAAGTAAACTTGTTTAAAGAGTATACACCATAAAAGGTGTTGGAATAACCCCTATCTAAGGGTGGTATAAGAATTTTAGAACAAATTAAAGTTAACGGATCACCAAAGTGCCAAAGAATCAGAAACTTAATGGAGGAAGAAACAAAAGACATAATTCGAAAACCATAATAAGTAGGAGGATAGAAAATAAGCAACATACTGCATAGAGAATGAATGTTTTAGAAATCTGATTTAATATCAGTGAAACAAAGAATACAAGCAAGAACAAGCATATGCTCTAGAAAGAAACTTACTATGAAGAACAAGAGTTGGACACGACTCCAATAGATGAACTCTCCATTGTGAAAGTCATCTTTTGATCATGCCATCAGGATCAAGGCCAAAAGAAGCGGTCTCCTTCAGGTTAATATATCGGCCATGTCATTCTTTAATGCCAGCGATCGGATTTCTGATCGAAGAGATGTAGAGGTTTTATGTGAAAAATAAATTGTAGATTTTTCAAAATTCAACACCTGACCAGAGGAAGTTGCATAAGTATGTAGAGCATCCTTTAGGTTTTGAGCTTCAGTTTTTGTGTTCTTAATGAACATCACACAATCATAGGCAAAGAGGAGGTGATTTATACGAGGGTTATTCCTACTAGCACAAAGGCCAGGGAGGTTGCCAATTGCTTTCTCAGCATCGAGCAATGCTGAAAGACCTTGAGTACAAAAAATAAATAAGAAAGGCGAAAGGGGATCCCCTTGTCGAAGCCCTCTCTAAGGTTTAAAAGGCCGTGAAAGAGAGTCATTGACATGTACTTGAAAAGACACGAAAGAGACACAATTCATAATAAGAGAAACCCAGTTGGCATTAAAGCCTAGATGTAGCATAAATTGTTCTAGAAAAGGCCATTCGACACGGTCGAAAGCTTTCTCCATGTCCAGCTTTAAGCTAGCACCTTTGGCAAGAGATGTATAATCTGTATTCAACGTGTGGATAAGCTCGTGGGCTATGAGAATATTGTCAGTAATGTTCCTACCTTGAACAAAGGCCGCTTGATTACCGCTTCTACATAAGGTAATGATGGATTTCAAACGATTAACAAGCTCTTTGGGAACAATCTTATAGATAACTATGCATAGGCTAATAGGTCTGAGTTGTCGCATAGTTGTAGGATCTCTAATTTTGGGTATAAGAACTATGATTGTACGATTGACCTCTTTCATGCTAACAGACCCACTTAGGAGTCTAAGTCAAAGGTTTATAAAGTCCTGGCCAAGGACATCCCAATGCTTCCTAAAGAAACCACTCGGAAATCCGTCAACCCTCGGGGCTTTCCTTGGATCAATATCACGAAAAGTGGATGTAATTTCGTCTGCCGTGAATTCCTTATTGAGGTCATTGTTCATGGTCTTGGAAACAATATTTGGAATGTTTTCCAAAATGGAAGATGCAATAATGGGAGAAGAGGATGAGAAGAGAGTCTAGAAGTAATCAATGGTAGTGGCCATGATGTCTTCCGTATGCGTTTCCCAGATGTTCGCATTGTTGAAAAGCCCAGTAATATGGTTTTTTCTCCGGAGATTGTTTGGTCTTGCATGGAAAAAGGAAGTATTTTTGTCACCATGTCCTAGCCAGGCGGTGCGGGCTCGTTGTGCCCAATAGATTTCTTTCGCGTTAAGCAAGCTATCAAGCTCATTTTTTTTTGCAGAAATAAAATTATTAATATCAGAATCTAAAAGTTGTCGCTTGAGGCACATATTTATAAAGTCAGTTAATTGGTTAATACGTTCATTCAACATGATACGTTGGTTTGTTTGCGAAGATCCTAGAAAATGCCTAATTTCATGAAGTTTAGCAAAGTTCGTGTTGGATGGGTTAGACCAAATCACTTTAATCCGGGAAGAGACTTCTGGGTCATCAGCCTAGCCATTCTCATAGCGGAAGAGATTCGTGGAAGCTTTCGACCTAATTGCATTGGAAGAACTAGTGTCCAGTAAGATGGGGCAATGATCTGATCAGGCTTGAAAAAATGAAGTAGCTTGTAAGTTAGGAAAGACATTAAACCAAGAGGAGTTACCAAGGAATCTATCAATTCTTTCCATAATGGTTTCAGTATTAGGTCCAGATCTAGTCCAAGTGAACCATCTAGATTTTTGTTTACAATCGAAAAGATCATTTCGCAAAAGAAAATCTTTCAAGTTATTAATTTGTGATCTTGCCCGACGGATACCGCCTTGCTTTTCATTATCGTGTAGGATTTCATTAAAGTCTCCCCCTAAGAGCCATGGAAGGGAAGAAACTGATTGTAATGTGTCCATTAGGTGCCAAGTTTTATATTTGTTTGCCGTTTCAGCAAAATCTTGTATGCCAGAAAAATGGAATTGTGTTTGTCCAAAAGAAATAATAACGTCAATATGGCGATCCAAGTAAGAAAGCAAATCAAGAATAGTTTTATTATTCCAAATGATAGTAAGCCCTCTACAAGTAGGGCTGGATTCAATAGCTATGCAGCCATGCATTCCTAACTTGATCCTAATACGGTCTAACTTATGTCTGTTTAACCTAGTTTCGCAAAAGAAAAGAAAATCGGCATCATGCTTAGAGACAACACGTTGTAGAGCGTGAACTGCGTAGGTGTTGTCAAGACCCTAACAGTTCCAACATAAAATTTTCATTTTGCTCGACGGGGTTAATCAGCATCAACCTCCACCGAAGAGTTTTTCGCGCCGCTCATCCTAGCTTTTTTAGCAGATACCTTGTTTGTTGGTCTGGGCCGTTTAAGCCTGTTACCCTCATCAGAAGGTGAAATTCTTTTGGTACCTCTACTTGAAGTAGGACGAACAACTCGTTTAGGGGTCGGCTAAGTGTCAAGCCATTCGGCTGCCTCCTGGAAGGCATGGTCATTGGCGAGTTCAGTCTCCAAGTCTTGGAGTTCTAGTTCCAGCAATCTCACCTCCCCGGTGTCGTTGTTAGCCTTTTTCCGTATAGTAACATTAAAGTCTTGTTCAGGAAAAACCATTTTTAATGGTTGAGGAGGACACTGACGGGCGAGTAGTTGGAAGAAGTCGAGGTCCATTCGGAAAAGTCTGCGAAGATTCATTACTTGGAGCAAAATCATGGGCATTAACTGGAGGAGATGGCATAGGGGATTTACTTTTTTCATTGGTATTGGAGAAAGTTTGGGAGGAAGTTTACGTTGGGTGAGTGTTGGAGTGAGCATTGGTAACATAACGGATACGGCTTTTTGTGTAGGTTGTACATCCTTCTTCTTAGGAACATGGCAAAGCAAGTTGCCATATTGGAGTTGTTCGGGCTGAGCCTTGATCGGTATAGGAGAAAAATCCATGGAATGACCAATCTTGACACAGCAGTGACATATGGTAGGGAGACATTCGTATTGAAGTAGGAAGAACCTTGTAGAAGCCCCCCTGCCGATAGCAACATAACGCCTAATTGGTTTGGTAGCATCTAGTATTAATCCAACTCGGAGATAGTCAATCATGTTGAAATCAATTTTCCTTGTGTAGATTTTCGTTACTATTCCAATTATGGTCCCAAGTGATTCTCCAGTGTTATGGGTAGATTCCTCTAAAGCAAGAAGGATGGGGGAATGTTATAGATACACACCCAAATATTCATCGTTGTAAAGGAGTGCTCGTCAAGACTGATAGTAGGGTTATATTGGACTAGAGCTAACCACTCATCCTTTTATTTCTAAGGTCCCTTACCCAGGATATCCTCCTTAATCTTCTCATCTTTAAACCGAATGAGAAACACATGAGGTTTCAAAATTCGCATAGACAGCAGTTTGGCCGGGGTCTAGATTCCAGTAAAAGCTTTGATGATCACCTGGTCGTCGATATCCTTGGAGGATATGAGATTCCCAAGTAGGGTAGATAGTGCTTCCTCTTCAGAGGACTACCAAGAGAAACTTGGTTGAAAGATGGCAGCTTTTTCATCACCGGTGAACTGAAAATTTCAATGTTGTTGAAGAAAGGTTTTGGAGTCCATTGACAATTGGTTGGTGAAAGTAAAGTGATAATTCAGAGAAAAGAAGAGGGATAGGCCTGTGGTTGGTATTGTATATAACCTGTTGGAATTTTAACCAAGTAAAATGCTCTAAAGTTAAGATTAAGTTGTACAATTTGGTTCCAAAGCTCATAATTAACTATTTGAACTCATGAAATTATATTTATTCTTATTTTTACGATCGTTTCCTTAGGTTTAAATTGTGCTTATCTAAACGAGCTTTATAGTCATCATATTGGAATTTAAACCGAGTAAAGTGCTCTTAAAATGATATTAAGTGGTTTAATCATCTTTAAAAAGCTCATAATTAACTATTTGAACACATGTAATTTGACTGAATTTCATTTTGTGACCGGTTTGTTGGGTGCAAAGCGTGCAAGTCTCGTTGGGCTATTTAGTGAAACCGTTGGAATTTTAATCGAGTAAAATGCTCTAAAGTTAAGATTAAGTTGTATAACTTGGTCCCAAACTCATAATTAACTATTTGAACTCATGAAATTAGATTTATCCTTATTTTATGGCCTGTTCATTAGGTTTAAATTGTGCATATCTAAACGAGCTTTATAGTGTTCATATTGGAATTTAAACTGAGTAAAGTTTTCTTAAAATGAAATTAAGTCTTTTAATCATATTTAAAAGCTCATAATTAACTATTTGAATTTATATAATTTGATTGAATCTCATTTTGTGGCCGGTTTATTGGGTTTAAAGCGTGCAAGTCTCATTGGGCTATTTAGTGAACCCGTTGGAATTTTAACCGAGTAAAATGCTCTAAAGTTAAGATTAAGTTGTATAACATGGTCCCAAAGCCCATAATTAACTATTTGAACTCATGAAATTAGATTTATTCTTATTTTACGGCCGTTTCGTTAGGTTTAAATTGTGCATATGTAAACGAGCTTTATAGTGTTTATATTGGAATTTAAACCGAGTAAAGTGCTCTAAATATGAGATTAAGATTTTTAATCATATTCAAAAGCTCATAATTAAATATTTAAACTCATGTAATTTTATTAAATCTCATTTTGTGGTCGGTTTGTTAAGTTTAAAGCTTGCAAGTCTCACTAGGCTATTTTGTAAACCTATTAGAATTTTAACCAAGTAAAATGCTCTAAATTTAAGATTAAGTTGTATAATTTGGTTCCAAAGCCCATAATTAACTACTTGAACTCATGAAATTAGATTTATTCTTATTTTACGGCCGTTTCGTTAAGTTTAAATTGTGCTTATCTAAACGAGCTTTATAGTCATCATATTGGAATTTAAACAGAGTAAAGTGCTCTTAAAATGAGATTAAGTGGTTTAATCATATTTAAAAAGCTCATAATTAAATATTTGAACACATGTAATTTGACTGAATCTCATTTTATGGCTGGTTTGTTGGGTGTAAAGCGTGCAAGTCTCATTGGGCTATTTAGTAAACCTGTTGGAATTTTAACCAAGTAAAATGCTCTAAAGTTAAGATTAAGTTGTATAATTTGGTTCCAAAACCCATAATTAACTATTTGAACTCATGAAATTTGATTTATTCTTATTTTGAATTCATTTTGTGAGATTTATAGTGTGTACATCTAAACAAGCTTTATAGTGATGAGTTTGGAATTGAAACCGAGTAAAGTGCTCTTAAAATGAGATTAAGTGGTTTAATCATATTTAAAAAGCTCATAATTAACTATTTGAACTCATGTAATTTGATTGAATATCAATTTGTGGCCTGTTTGTTGGGTTTAAAGCGTGCATGTCTGGTTGGGCTTTTTAGTGAACCCGTTGGAATTTTTTTGAGGGTAAGGGCCTCATTAAAATAAACTATAGCCAGTCACCTCTGGAGGTGAGTAGGTCCCTATAGGGAAAACAATATCCATGGTTTTGTTGAGAAGAAGAGGAGAACCTCTCTGAGTTTACAGAAGCCCGAATAAAATCGAGAAAGTTACAATCAAAGGATAAAGAAAGAAAAGAACGTAAAGCCCTAGTAGCTAAGACATGGGCTACAACATTTGCTTCTCTAGGTACATAAAAAAATCTTACAATCTAGCAAAGTACCAAGAGTAGAACGGATTCGAGATACTAAAGGTTGCACCGTGGAGAGATCATGATGATGAGTGTTGTTGACTTTGTTGGCAATGGACGCAGAATCGGTCTCGAGGATGACATTAGTCCAGCCATTATCAAGAATAAGATTAAGTCCTACCAAAATGGCAAGAGCTTCAGCAACAACTCCCTTTAAGATTTGGTCAAAGGCGCCATCCGTGTTAATCTTAACGAAACCATGGTTCGGTTTCTTCCATCTAGTATGAAAAAAGGTGGGCTCAGCTAGCCGGAATCTTAGATGGAGAGCATCATTGGCTGATGTGTAGTCGTCGAAAAGCTTTTGTGCGTTGGAAACAGTCAACCATGGTGGTTGGAGATGGTGGTTATGGAAAAAATCATTACGACGATTCCATAGATTCCATAGAAACGCTATCAGGAAGGAGAATTGGTGCAATGAAAAAAAGCCAGCAATTTTTGAAAGCCATTGGTGTTTCAATCGCGAAATACTAACTCAGCCTAGGGATAGGTTAAGAGTTTCAACGGCTAAAAGAATGTGAGATTGGTTGGTGAGTATAATTGATTCACGCCGGAAGGTATCATCAAGGACTAGTCATCAACAGTACTCCGACTTAGGGATAAGCGGAGTCATTCAAGGATACTTTGCCGAACTTTGGTAAAGTCCACCCACGAGCAAGGGATTGCCGCGGCGGACAGTATCGTCGCTGCCAAGGTTGTAATTTGCAGTGCTGCCGAGGCAGTGATATACAATTGCATTGGGCAGAGACAAGTCAATCAAATCCACAATACAACGCAACTGGATCCTGACCTCTCTTTCTATTAATCAAATCCCATTCTTTTACTTAGTTGTTTTATTTCAATTTATTTAGTTTCATCCAAACCCAAATTACTTGTGTTTTTATTTCTTTTTACAGAACAAGAAGACGAAGAAGACATATTAAGTATACCAATCCCTCAGGAGACGATACACGATAATACTTATCACTTTATTACTTGCGATGTGTCCACTTGCACTAAACGCGCACTTTTGACACGCGACAAGTTTTTGGCGCCGTTGCCGGGGATTGGCAACTAAATTTTGTTTTCTTTATTTTCTTGTTTTTTTTATTTTTATTTCACTTTGTTGTTTTTCTTGGTGTATGACCAGGGCCAACCCAACCAACCCTTTGTATGAGTTAGACCCAGAGATCGAACGTACAAGGCAATGGTTGAGGAGACAAATCCAAGAAGCTATGGCAGATCACCCGGCAGGACAAAACTTACCTGCCGGTAATGGAGGTCTTCCGCCGCCACCAGGGCCGCGGCAGCTCACTGTCAGAGACTTCCTGGAAGAGGATTTAAATGTATTAAACCCAAGAGTCGTTACACCAGAGATAGAAGCAGCCCACTTTGAACTGAAACCTGTCATGTTCAATATGCTTAACATTATTGGACAATTTGGTGGGTCTGTAACTAAAGATGCAAGGCAACACCTCAAGTCCTTCATGGAGATATGCAATTCCTTCAAAATCCAAGGAGTCCATGAAGATGTCTTGAGATTGAAGCTATTCCACTATTCACTGAGGGATAGGGCGAAAGCCTGGTTAAATAGCATTCTAGCAGGATTTATTGGATCTTAGAGTGAACTCTGTCATGATTTTATTACACGTCTTAATCCTACAAATTTATATGATAGAATTCGTAATGAAATTACTTCTTTTCGAAAGGCAGATGACGAACCGATGTACGAGGCATGGGAACGATACATAGAGTTACTGCACAAGTGTCCTTTGCATGGATTTCCCCTATGGACACAAGTGACCATGTTCTATAATGTCACGAATTCCCCGACAAAGATGATGTTAGATGCCTCGGCGAACGGAACACTCCTTGATAAGGCACCTGAGGAAGCTATTGAGATACTAAACAAACTCGCAAGGAACGATTTTTAATTCCCTACATCTAGGTCAGGAGGAGTAAGACGCCAAGCCACGGTGAATGAGTTAGACACATCAAATTCAGTGGCAGCACAATTGGCCTCTCTTACCAAGATGGTGCAAAATTTGCAACTACAACAAAATACCTGTGAGGTTAAGGTGATTGATTATTTTTTTGATTTATGTGGCGGTAACCACAATTCCTCTGAGTGTATGAATCAAGAAACCGGTATGTATGTTAGAAATTACAACCGAACCAATATGATGTTCAACACATACAATCCCTCATGGAAGAGGCATCCAAACCTGTCATGGAGCAATCCTAACAATGCCTTAAACCCAACCACCCAACCCTCAGGATTCCAGCAACCAATGCAACATCTGCCGCAACAGCAGGTCCAGCAACCAATGCCGCCGCAGCAGATGCAGCAGCAATCTGTAAGTTCCTTGGAAAATTCTCTGAAAGCATTCATGATGAAAACTGAGTCATACATGGCAGAGAATAACAACTTCATCAAAAGAACATATGCATTTATAAATAGAACTGAGATGAGGTTGCAAAACCAAGAGGCAGCAATTAAGGCATTGGAAACTCAGGTTGGGCAGTTTGCTCAAAATATAAACACTTGACCAAAAGGAGGACTACCTAGCAATACTGAAGTTGCTAAGGTAATGGGCCATGAACAGTGTAAAGCAATCACTACCAGGAGTGTTCTATAGCTGAAGGAAAAGATTCTAGCAGGCCAAGTTCCATCATTAGACCCAACAAAAGAGGAACCGACCCTGATAACACTGCCCCAACAGAAAGCGTTACAGCTCCTGAACAGTCTGCCGAGACAGCAACAACCCCAGTGGTGCCAAGTATTAAATTCCAAACTAAAGAAACTCTGGACGAGATGAGACCACCACCACCCTTCCCATAAAGGTTAAAAAAGCAAAAACAGGACCATCAATTCAAGAAATTTCTTGATATTTTAAAGCAAGTCCACATTAACTTACCATTCGTAGAGGCAATTGAACAAATGTCTAATTATGCCAAATTCTTAAAAGACATTGTGTCTAAGAGAAAAAGACTAGGTGAGTTCGAAATAGTGGCTGCTTCCGAGGGATGCATGGCAATGCTACACAATCGCATGCCACCAAAATTGAAGGATCCTGGATGCTTTATCATACCTTGTGCGATAGGTGACAACTATGAAGGTAAGGCCCTATGCGACCTTGGAGCAAGTATCAATCTAATGCCCAAATCTGTCTTCCAAAAGCTTGGAATAGGAAGGGCAAAACCTACAACAGTTATGCTCCAACTTGCGGATCGATCATATGTGCAACCCGAAGGCAAAATCGAGGACATACTGGTAAGAGTTGATAAATTTATTTTTCCCGCTGATTTTCTTGTCCTTGATTGTGAAGTAGATGATAGTGCACCGATCATCTTGGGGAGACCTTTCCTTGCAATTGGACGCACCTTAATTGATGTGGAAAAAGGAGAACTGACAATGAGGGTTAATGACCAACAAGTCAAACTCAGTGCATTCCACAAATTAATAAAAAATGATGATCCTGAAGAGTGCAAAGCCATCCACACAGTAGACACCAAAATATCCTGCCTTGGCAACATGCTCGGCAGGTTATTTGGCAAAAAGATCAAGCTCAAAGTGGAAGCAGTATAGAAGGATGAACATAAAGCAAAAGGGAGTGGCCAACATCTGAATTCTAATTCTGGCCAGCAAGAGATAAACACCTTAGGGGATGCATTTGCATGCACTCCTCCAGTGACTTAATCTCTTCCCTTTTCTTTTTATATTATTACATTAGGATTAGTTTATATTTATTTTATTTTTTTTTCTCTATAATTTGTGTTTTTGCTTTAAGTATTTTTCTTGTTTGTGTTTAAATTTTTATTTAGGATAATAAGCAAGAATAAAGGAGAAATAGTTCACAGCAGGATTTCTGCCGAGGCAGAAAATAGTGTTAGAGCCGCAGTAGTTTCAATGGGTACAACAGTGTAACGGCTAGTCTGCCGAGATTCCTGCCACGGCAGAAAAGGAAACGACAGTAAAGAGTAACGGCTACAAAACGGCTAGTGGATTCAAACGGTCACAAGGCCAGGGCCTACATAAGCAACCCTCTCCTCTTGAACTATTCACTCTTGCTTTCTTGTTTTCTTTTGAATACTCAACAATCTTGCTCTCACAATACTCTCTGCCTAACCTACAAGCGCTTTGCCCCAGCCAATGTTGAAGACCGCTTCAACAGGTCTTTCATTGCCCGACATTTGTGGGAGGAACAAGGGTTCCAACACTCGGATGACAAAAACTACGGCATCGAGCACTATCTATTCGACAGAATCAATTACCAAGATTGGGAAATCTTTTGCCTTCAACCTGCCCAGACAAACGCTACCATCGTGCGAGAATTCTATGCGCACAGGCCCAACAAAGAATCTCTCTTTGTACACTGCTGAGGCAGGCCTGTCCAGCTAGATGCCGAGACGATCAATCAATTCTACGGTCTCTCTCCGGACCATGATGTTCATGCTGAATTCATGGAGGATATCACTGCCGAGGATTACGAGTTGATTAAAGACGACCTTTGCTACACGAATACTCCATGGGAAACCGGTGCCCATAGAGGATCTGTAGCAAGGTAGAGCCTAAAGCCCGAGACCAAGCTTTGGAACACCTTCGTCAAGAGACGCCTCATTCCAACATCCCACAAAAGCACGGTGGATCGAAAGCGATTGGTGCTCATTCAATCGATCATCAACAAAAGGAGCATCAACGTTGGAGAGATCATCTTACGCGAAACTTACGAATGCGGTAAGAAGGATAGAGGACCATTATATTTCCCTTGTTTGATCACTGGTTTGTGTGTTTCCGCAGGTGTAACAATAGAAGACATGGACGAATACACTCCCCAAAGGCGTGGATGGACCAAAGACTTTTGCCACAAAGTTATGCAGATCACACAGGCAGAACCAGTCCAAGAAACACTCCAGCAGTTCACTGCTAATACTGCTGCCGGAGCCCAATACACGGCAGACATGCCAAACATTGCCCACACCTCTGCCGCAGCAGACCCGTACTAGGAGATACTGCAAAGGATGGTAGCGATGGATCTTAGGCGACAAAGATACATGGAGTATCAAAGAGACTTTAACGGCACATTAGCCCAAATGATGCTCCATGCCTTTCCAGACCAAGGGGCACAGTTTCCAGAATTTCCATGCAATATGTTTGTCACAGCCGCCCCCTATACCGAGAGTACACCAGCTCCAGGAGGACCGAGGTCGTTCTTCCACGCCGGCCCTCAACCACAGTTTCATGCTGCCGGCCCATCTAAGGCAGCAAACTCTGTCGTAGCATCATCTGCCAGCAAAAGACCATCAAAGCGGAGGACAGTCTTCAGCACTCCACCACGATCCCCAATCATCATGGGCAGTCTATCAGCTGAGATAGATGCCTATTTACACCAAAGCTTAACCGCTGCCGGACCGAGTACACACCATATCGGGGCAGCTACAACAAATGAAGGTGGAACAGACATCATGATCACCGAGGAGATTGCCGACTTAGAAGAAGGAGAAGAAGTGGATGCTCCAATGCAACGAACACCACCAACAAGAGTCCAACCGCCCCGGCAAGCAAAACCTCAGCCATCGCCCTCACCAAGAACGAAACAATCAGCAGCACGACCCCGTAGAAAAATTGTTACAAGCAGCTCTTCGTAGTCTTTTTAAAAATTTTCATATATTCAATTTTAATTGCTGTTTGTTTCTAGATATGCTGCTTATTTCTTTCATATTTTTGCTGCTTATCATCAGTATTGCCTTAGTTTATTCTTTAAGGATATAGAAATCTTTCTCCTTACCATGATTAGGTCTTGTTAAGAAGGTTTAACCTTAGGATACTTAAGGATGAAAACTTAGAAGCTTACTATAAGATGAATTTTTCAAACACTTTTGGGACTTGTTGGATTATAGGAATTCTTTTAATGAACTTAGGTGATAAAGACTTAGATTTTTGGGAAAGTAACTAGAGGTGCCTATCACCGGCTCTAGTAAGTACTCTTCTTCATGCTAGAGGTGCCCGAAATTGGCTCTAGTATGCTATAAGGAATATCAAAAAGAAAGAAGCAATTAGTGAAGAGAAAAACACAATCCTTGAGGTTCCCGAAATTGGCTCAAGAATTGGTTGTTTAGAAAAGAAGAGAACACTTAACCCAATTCTACTTGTCTTGAACTTAGAGTTCATCTAAGAAAGCCTTTAATCAAACTTGTCCACAAAAACGCACACACTCACCAATTCTTATAGTTTGTTTCTAGGTAAACCCTTGGGTAGCCGAAAGGTTAAGTCTAAAGAATAGGCATAGTTATGGTGGGGAGAATAGATGGAAACATAAGACCAAGAGAGAGTAGAGTTTGGCAAATTGATGGCTTGCATTGCTTGAGGACAAGCAATAGTTCGAGTTTGGGGGTGTGATAAGTGCTCAACTCACTATCACTTTTTACACCTTTTATGGGCATTAATCACCGAATTTACACCCACTCGGAGCAATGCATGTACTTAATATGATATATTTAGAAGTTATGCTTATAAAGATAATATTTACAGAAAAGGCAAGTTTTACTGCATTTTTATATCTGCACAGGAAAAACAAGTGCCGCGGCAGCAACATGGCTGAGGCAGGACCTGATGCCGAGGCAGCACCTGAAAGCCAAAGAGTAATACTATAGGCGATCGGAAGAGAAAAATCCAAGGGACGTTTCTAGACATGAAGCACATGGATCGGAGCTGGTTAGCATGAGGAAAAGCCCAAGACAAGGCCACGCGGGAAAGCCTCTTAGTTGAATTAAACTTGGAAATATTTTATTTATGTACATAACTTGTTCCCTACTCCAAGTTATATTCTACTTAGGAAAGGTTTGCCCTAGGCCAAGCCTATATAAGACCTAGCCGTCCAATGTATTAGGAAGATACCTAGAGAGCCGATTCTTAGAAAGTTTACCCTAAGATTCAATGTTTTCTTTCTCTCAAATTATGTTCTAAGCTTTCTTAGGGTTTAGGTGAAGGTTGTTAAGTATTTGTGAGAGGAGATTGTACTTTGTCTTTGTTTCAATGCAATAAAACTATCAAGTTTTGCTTATCCTTTGCCATTCTTTGTTCTTGCATTCAAGCTCGGGAGAGAAGTTGTGAGTAATCCATTTATCTAGACTCGGGAGAGTTAGATTCATGAAAGGGGTAAGTACGGTGTTTCAATCGCGAAATACTAACTCGGCCTAGAGATAGGTTAAGAGTTTCAGCGGCTAAAAGAAGTGTGAGATTGGTTGGTGAGTATAATTGATTCACGCCGGGAGGTATCATCAAGGACTAGTCATCAACAGTACTCCGACTTAGGGATAAGCGGAGTCATTCAAGGACACTTTACCGAACTTTGGTAAAGTCCACTGATGAGTGCCTAAAAGTCTTATTCTTTATACCAATTTCCCACTCGATTATTGCTAATAAAGGACAGATTTAATTGCAATATTGGATAATTCTGCTTATTTCCATATTTCAGCATCTCAATACTCAATTTATGAATTAATCTAGTATTTGGCATAAAACAGATGCATTTGATGGTTTTCTTTCTTAGACAGGAAAAGCTCATAATTAACTATTTGAACTCATGTAATTTGTTTGGATCTCATTTTGTGGTCGGTTTGTTGGTTTTAAAGCGTGCATGTCTCATTGGGCTATTTAGTGAACCCGTTGGAATTTTAACTGAAGAAAATGCTCTAAAGTTAATATTAAGTTATATATTTGGTTCCAAAGCCCATAATTAACTATTTCAACTCATAAAATTTGATTTATTCTTATTTTGCGTCTGATTTGTTAGATTTATAGTGTGCTTATCTAAACGCGCTTTATAGTGATCACTTTGGAATTTAATCCGAGTAAAATGCTCTAAATGTGAGATTATGTTTAATAATATTCAAAAGCTCATAATTAACTATTTTAAATCATGTAATTTGATTGAATCACATTTTGTAGCCGGTTTGTTAAGTTTAAAACGTGCAAGTGTCATATTTGGCTATTTAGTAAACCCGTTAGAATTTTAATAGACTAAAATGCTCTAAAGTTAAGATTAAGTTGTATAATTTGGTTCCAAAGACCATAATTAAGTATTTGAACTCGAGAAATTAGATTTATTCTTATTTTGCGGCCGTTTCGTTAGGTTTAAATTATGCTTATCTAAACGAGCTTTATAGTCATCATATTGAAATTTAAACAGAGTAAAGTGCTCTTAAAATGTGATTAAGTGGTTTAACCATATTTAAAAGAGTAAAGTGCTCTTAAAATGTGATTAAGTGGTTTAACCATATTTGAAAAGCTCGTAATTAACTATTTGAACTCATGTAATTTGATTGAATCTCATTTTGAGGCCGGTTTGTTGGGTTTATAGCGTGCATGTCTGATTAGGCTATTTAGTGAACCCGTTGGAATTTTAATCGAGTAAAATGCTCTAAAGTTAAGATTAAGTTATATAAATTTGTTCCAAAGCCCATAATTAACTATTTAAACTCATGAAATTAGATTTATTCTTATTTTACGTCCTTTTCGTTAGGTTTAAATTGTGCATATCTAAACGAGTTTTATAGTGTTCATATTGGAATTTAAACTGAGTAAAGTGCTCTTAAAATGAAATTAAGTATTTTAATCATTTTTAAAAAGCTCATAATTAACTATTTGAACTCATGTAATTTGATTGAATCTAATTTTATGGTCGGTTTGTTGGGTTTAAAGCGTGCATATCTCATTGGGCTATTTAGTGAACACGTTGGAATTTTATATGAGTAAAATGCTCTAAAGTTAAGATTAAGTTGTATAACTTGGTTCCAAAGCCAATAATTAACTATTTGAACTCATAAAATTTGATTTATTATTATTTTGCGGTTGTTTTGTTAGTTTTAAAGTTTTCATATCTAAAGGAGCTTTATAGTGATCACATTGAAATTTAAACTGAGTAAAGTGCTCTAAATTTGAGATTAAGTTGTTTAATAATATTCAAAAGCTCATAATTAACTATTTGAACTCATGTAATTTGATTGAATCTCATTTTGTGGTCGGTTTGTTAATTTTAAAACATGCACGTGTCATTGGGATATTTAGTAAACTCGTTGAAATTTTAAACGAGTAAAGTGCTCTAAATTTATGATTAAGTTGTACAATTTGGTTCGAAAGCCCATAATTAACTATTTGAACTCAAGAAATTATATTTATTCTTATTTTGCGGCCGTTTCGTTAGGTTTAAATTTTGCTTATCTAAACGAGCCTTATAGTCATCATATTGGAATTTAAACCGAGTAAAGCGCTCTAATTTTGAGATTAGGTGGTTTAATCATATTCAAAAGCTCATAATTAACTATTTAAACTCATGTAATTTGATTGAATCTCATTTTTTGGCCTGTTTGTTAAGTTTAAAGCGTACAAGTCTCATTAGGCTGTAATACCCGAATTTCGTATAGAGGGCTAAGTAAATATAATAAAAAAAATTAAAAATAAAAATAAAAAACAAAAAAATGATAAAAAGCTGAGGTTGAGGTTGTTTATCGGGGGAGTGGGAAGTTATGGACGGTTGAGGATCATGGATTAAGAAAAAATTGAAGTTATTTAAATAAAAGAGGGAGAAAACAGTGGAGATCGCGAGGAAGGAGACAATCACGCATTGAAAGATAAAATTTCTTACTCTTTCTCGTTGTTTTGTTGATGTTAATCTTTGATCCAAATTAAATTTCGTGTAAAAGTAGTAGCATGTGTTAGTTTTTTCCTCGAATTGTCGTTATTTGTGTTTCTAATGAGTTTGCTGGAACAAATGGAGTTGAAATGAGAGAGGAGGTTGGTTTCGATGCCGAAAATGATTCCCGATGAAAAATGGTGATGATCGGAGCCAAATCGTGGTGGTCGGAAGGTCGGGCACGGTCGTCGACGAACGATCGGAGGTGGTTGGAGTACGGCGGAGCTAAATCTATAGGCAGATGTCACGGTGGTTTCGGGTTAGTTTTCTTCGTGTTCATTGAAGAACGTGAAGAACATCATGTAAAAGTGGGTGTTTTGATCCAAAGGTGGGTGTTTTTCTGGGTTAAAAGGTGTTAGGTTGAGAGAGTCTTGTGAGTGAGTTGAGAGCCGAGTTGGAGGAGAGGTTATTTTGACCGAGTCAACTCGTGAAATAGGTTTTATACTCCATTAGAAATGCCTTCGTTTTACACAAAGAGGGTCTGCGTGTTTGATCCGGGTTGACCGAGATCCGCGCGTTTTAGAGTAAATAGGGAAATTGTCCCCGCAGTCCTCCGAATTGTGAACTGTAGTTCAATTTAGTCCATAACCCCTTAATTTAGAGCCCAAACTTTCGAATTTCTTCAATTTAGATCTTAATTTGAACCCAATCTAACCTTTAGGTTTAGAAATTATTCGATTTAGTCATTAAGTCCTCTAATTGAAGCCTAAAATTCTTCCAATTTAGCCATCAATTAAGTCTAATTAGACCACTAGGCTTAGAATTCTTCTAACTTGGTCACCAATTAAGCCTAATTTGACCCCTAAGATTAGATACTTTACAATTTAGTCTTAGATCCTTTTAATTGGACCTTGCAAGTTCAAACTCTTTTAATTAGACCATTTATAGGATGTAATTTAGGCTTTATGTTTTGAAATCAGAACTACTTTAGGCTTTTTCTTTTAATTTATGCTTTAATTTATTTGTTTTATTTATTTGTGTGTGCATATTTTAAAAGCATATAGTATATTTGTTTAGGATGATACCTAATTCACATTTAGATAATTAAATTAGAGCCTTTTAGGGTTAATCACTTTAATTAAATAATTAATTTTAAATAGGGAGATAATTATAGTAACGATGACATTTTAATCATATATCTCGGATACACTAAGTGGTCAGTGTTTTGACGTAACATTATGTTGGCCAAGAGTGTACTTTGGTATCACATTCGACACGTCATCGAAACATAGAAAATGACAAATAATTCAGTGTTAGAGTTAAATAAAATCAATTAGGTAAATAACTAGAAGCATCAATAGTATTTATTAATTTTATTCGGTGTCGAGATGGTAGTGTCTAATCGTTTGGATGTTATCATAATACACTTGGTAAATTAATAATTTAATAGGACTTTAAATATTTAATTAATGGAGCCTTATAGGTTAGAACTTAAAATTGACAAGATAATAATCGGTCATGCATTTAAACCTTTTGTAGCAGAATTTATATTTCTTTAAATACGAGTTAAGGTTTTCTATTATAGGACGTCTTATTCAAAGCTCGTATTTAAAAGAAATGCAATTTCTTATCCAAAAGGATATCCTCATTCGAACGATATTCATCTGAAAATGACGAACTAAATTTATATTATTATTCAAAATGCCAAAATGCCACGTGTAATTAATAAGGTACCGATTTCGGGCGCTCATTAGGGTCGTCCTTACGCGTAATCGACTCCCGAACCCAAATGTTTTTTTAAAAAGAATCTCTGGTTTGTTTTATGGTGTCTGACCTACCTAAGTGGCCGGTGGCGACTCCAAGTCATTTTAAAATTCAAATAATACACGTTTTAACACGACCCCGATTTTCATAATTAATCGATTTTCCAAAATTCACTCACCAGGCTATTTTATTTACACACTCGATTTTAAAATAGTCGCGACAGCTTGGCGACTCCGCTGGGGACAATTTTTTTGTGAGTCAGACCTAATAATTAATTACACGTGACATTTGGCATTTCAAGTAATAATATAATTTTTTCCAATAGATTGTCGAATGAATTTTCCTAGAATGAGGGAAGTATTTTTATTGTGTGCTATATCTGTCATTCATGCATAAGCTCTTATGAGCATTGTTTTATTGGATTTTATGTCTATTGTTTTGTAACCATGTTTATCAAAAGAGACATAAAAACTTTTATCACATAATTGACTAATGCTTAACAAATTATGATTAAGATCATTAACAAGAAGAACATTTTCAATAAGAATAGAGGAGTGATTACCAATAGAGCAAATACCCTCAATTTGGCCTTTGGAGTTGTCACCGAAAGTCACTACTCCACCACTTTTGAGCTCTAACTCCTTAAATCGTCCCTTGTCTCCGGTCATATGCCTTGAGCATCCACTATCAAGGTACCACATGTTTTGACTTGAAGCTTTGGCCTTGAAACAATGTTCAACCTACAAACAAAGATTTAGTTTTTGATTTTTGGTACCCAAATCATTTTGGGTCCATGAGAGTTAGTTCCCAAAAGCTTGGTTCCCTTAGGAATCCAAGATGTAATGGCATGAACATTATTAGAAATAAAAAGTTCCTTAGGAACCCATACACTCCTAATCTTTCTATGTCTAGTATGCCTTCGAAAACCTCTCTATTTGTGGCCATAAAAATTCTTTTTCACATGGTTGGGTTTTGAAGAGCTTCCTTTTTCAAAAGTTGAACTACCAACCACTTTGATTTGTTCTTTGAGCTCATTCACCACTTTATGGTGATTCTCACTCAAGCTAGAAATAATGTTGTTTAAATCCACATTTTCTTTTTGAAAGAACTTTAAATCATCATTTAAAACAACAACCTTTTCTTCAAAATCCAAAATCATTTTTGTCAAAGAATCGTTTTTCTCTTTTAAATCGGAAATAATTTTCTTGTATTTCAAAATCAATTCCTTGAACTTTAAAACCAACTCATTATAAACATCTTGTAATTTATCATAAGCATCATTAAGTTCATCATAAGAAAGATCAGTACAAGATGATTCAAGGGGTTACCTTGGGCTCATCAAGAGCCATGAGACAAAGGTTAGCCACTTCATTTTCTTCATCGGATGATGACTCCTCATCACTCCAAGTGGCAACATGTGCTTTTTGTTTCTTCTTCTTCTCAAACCCTTTCCTTTTGAATTATGGGCAATCGGTCCTAATGTGACCGAGCTTCTTGCACTCATAGCAAATGATTTGGTCTTTCTCATCTTCTTTGCCCTTTCCTTTGAATTCCTTCTTTCTTTGGAATCTCCTATTCCGGTTTGCCCTCATGAGCCTAGTGAATCTTTTGGCTACCATATCCAATTCTTCTAGCTCTTCTTCACTTGTATCCACCTCTTCTTGGAAAGATGAAGCTTTAAGTGCAATCCCTTGCTTTTTCTTTTCAACTTCTCTTTTCTCTAGCTTAACATCTTCCTTCTTTTTCTCTTCTTCTCTTCCTTTCTTCATGATCTCATGGGTAAGAACAGATCCCACAAGAGCATCAAGTTTGAGAGTCTTTAGGTCCTTTGCTTCGATGATAGCCGTTCTCTTGCTATCCCAAGACTCGGGAAGAGAGTAGATGAGCTTCCTCACGAGCTTCTCCTCCGGTATGATCTCACCAAAGCCCTTGAGACCATTCACAATAACGTAAAACCGATCAAACATCTTGATGATGTCTTCATCCGACTCTATCTTGAAGTTCTCATAATTGAGATTAAGAAGACCGATCTTTGTCTCCTTGACGTCATTGGTGCCCTCATAAGTTGTCTCCAAAGAGTCTCATACTTCTTTGGCACTTGTACATGATGACATCTTTGAGTAGATGTTGGGGCCAAGAGCACAAAAGAGGATGTGTGGAGCTTTGTTTTTTGTGGACATCCTTCTTCTCTCCTCATCGGTCATCTCATTCCTTTTCTTTGGCACTTGTCTATCTCCTTCTTGCTTCATTGGAATTGAGGGACCATCTTCAACTATATCCCAAAGGACATAATCGTTGGAGTTGATGAACAACCTCATTCTATTCTTCCAATATGGGTAGTTGTCACCATTGAAGAAAGGAGGCTTGGTGATGGAGTGAGACTCGTTCCAACTTCCGGAAGTAGAGGCCATTGGATTTGACTTGACAGAATGATCAACTATTCTTGGATCTTCTTTGGTGGATGTTAATCCCTTCAAAGATCTAGCTCTGATACTAATTGTTGAGTTGATCGATTGATAAAGTTGGCCAAGAGGGGGTTGAATTGGCTATTTAAAATTTTGGTGAAAGATTTTTCGGTAAAAAGATGAAAAAAAGTGAGACACAAGATTTATAGTTGTTCAAGCTTCAAAATGCTTCAATTTATACATTCTCATTGATTTCTAACCGTTGGGGTTGTTGGAGATGTAAATATAGACGTTGGAGCCTTCTCTTTCCATCATAAATGCACTCTTATAGAACTGGTATCGAAACACGAGATACCTGTTTCGAAACAGACCACAAATAGAAAGAGACGTTGTGCATTCATTAAAGGGCGTATCGAAACGGGTATTAATACCTGAAGTAAACTTAGAAGTTTGGTATTGATACGGGTATCGAAATAGAGTAACCACCATTTAAAGCTTTAACTGACACCAACGGTCAACTCATTTAATGCTAAAAGAACCGTTGGGGATTTCGGGGGTATCGATACAGGTATCGAAACACTAAGCCATATTTTTTAAATATTTTAAAAACAATTAAACCTCAAAAATTGGTTCGATACTGAGATCGAAACATTTGTTGGCAGTGAGGTCTCCGTATCGAAACGGGTATCGATATTTGTTCTTAGTCCTAAGAACATTCTTTCAAAAACAAAGGGCGATATCGATTCCTGTTCTAGTGGTATCAATACGCTCGTATAAATACACTTAGAAAAATTATTTCAAAGTTCTTGTTTTGACTTGAAACCTTAATTTTGACTTAGTAACTTAAAAATTTATTATAGAATAAGTCCTTTTAACATAATTGTTATATAAAAATCAATATTAGTTTTACACATGCATGTGTAATTGGGCTTTATAGAGAACCCGCTTGAATTTTAACTGAGTAAAAATCTAAAAATTTTAGATTAAGTTTGATAATTAGGTTAAAAATCCCACAATTAACTATTTGAAATCATCAAATTTTATATAATATCATTTTGCGGTGATTTTATTGGGTTTAAAGCGCGCATGTCTAAATGGGCGTTATAGTGAACCTGCTCGAATTTTAAATGAGAAAAAATCTAAAATTTTAGGGTTAAGGTGTATAATTTGTTTCCAAATCCTTCAATAAACTATTCGAACTCATAAAAATTGATTTAAAATCATTTTGCGATCGTTTTGTTGGGTTTAAAGCATGCATGTGTAATTGGGCATTATAGAGAACCCACTTGAATTTTAACTGAGTAAAAATCTAAAAATTTTAGATTAAGTTTTATAATTAGATTAAAAATCCCACAATTAGCTATTTAAAATCATAAAATTTTATTAAATATCATTTTGCGGTGATTTTATTGGGTGTAAAGCGCGCATGTCTAAATGGGCGTTATAGTGAACCCGTTCGAATTTTAAATGAGTAAAAATCTAAAATTTTAGGGTTAAGTTGTATAATTAGTTTCCAAATCCTATAATAAACTATTAAAACTCATAAAAAATGATTTAATATCATTTTACGATCGTTTAGTTGGGTTTAGAGCATGCATGTGTTATTGGGCTATACAGAGAACCCGCTTGAATTTTAACTGAGTAAAAATCTAAAAATTTTAGATTAAGTTTAATAATTAGGTTTAAAATCCCACAATTAAGTATTTAAAATCATAAAATTTTATTTAATATCATTTTGCGGTGATTTTATTGGGTTTAAGTCGTGCATGTCTAAATGGGCTTTATAGTGAACCCGTTCGAATTTTAAATGAGTAAAAATCTAAAATTTTTGGGTTAAGTTGTATAATTAGTTTCCAAATCCAATAATAAACTATTCGAACTCATAAAAATTGATTTAATATCATTTTACGATCGTTTTGTTGGGTTTAAAGCATGCATGTGTAATTGGGCTTTATAGAAAATCCGCTTAAATTTTAACTGAGTAAAAATCTAAATATTTTAGATTAAGTTTTATAATTAAGTCAAAAATCCCACAATTAACTATTTGAAATCATAAAATTTTATTTAATATCATTTTGCGGTGATTTTATTGGGTTTAAAGCGTGCATGTCTAAATGAGCTGTATAGTGAACCCGTTCGAATTTTGAATGAGTAAAAATCTAAAATTTTAGGGTTAAGTTGTATAATTAGGTTAAAAATCTTATAATATACTATTTTAACTCATAAAAATTATTTAATATCATTTTACGATCGTTTTGTTGGATTTAAAGCATGCATGTCTAGTTATGCTTCATCGAAAACTCGTTCGAATTATAACCGAGTAAAAATAAAAAAAATAAGATTAAGTTATATAATTAGGTTAAAAATCCCATAATTAACTATTTGAACTCAAAAAACTTTTATTTAATATCATTTTCCGGTGATTTTGTTGGGTTTAAAGCGTGCATGTCTAAATGGGCTTTATAGTGAACCCGTTCGAATTCTAAACGAGTAAAAATATAAATTTTTAGGATTAAGTTGTATAATTAGGATCAAAATCCTATAATAAACTAGTTGAACTCATAAAAGGTTATTTAATATTATTTTGCGATTGTTTTGTTGGGTTTAAAACATGCATGTCTCATTGGGCTTAATAGAGAACCCGTTCGAATTTTAACTGAGTAAAAATCTAAAACTTTTAGATTATGTTTTATAATTAGGTTAAAAATCCCATAATTAACTATTTGAAATCATAAAATTTTATTTAATATCATTTTGCGGTGATTTTTTTGTGTTCAAAGCGTTCATGTCTAAATGGGATTTATAGTGAACCTGTTCGAATTTTAAACGAGTGAAAATCTAAAAATTTAAGATTAAGTTTTATAATTAGGATAAAAATCCCACAATTAAATATTTGAACTCATAAAAAGTGATTTTTATATCATTTTACGATCGGTTTGTTAGGTTTAAAGCAAGCATGTCTTGTTGGGCTTCATAGATAACCCGTTCGAATTTTAACCGAGAAAATATCTAAAAATTTAAGGTTAAGTTTTATAATTAGGATAAAAATCCCAAAATTAACTATTTGAACTCATAAAATTTTATTTAATCTCATTTTGCGGTGATTTTGTTGGGTAAACTCAATTTTGAATTTGGTAAACTCAATTTTGTAAAATTACACTATGAACCTTGACATTTTGGAAAATAGTGACTATTTTGTAAAAATGACTATCTTAGTGACTAAAATGTAATTGGGTCAAAACTTAGAATCTTTAAGGGGATATTTATCCAATATTTCTCATCAGATCTAACCTTCCAAAAATCTCTTTATAAACTCTTTTTAATTACCATAAAGATTTTTATTGAGATTTATTTCTCATTTTTCACTAAAATCACCTTTTCACCTAACTTCTCATTTTCTCTCAACTTCTTCTAATTTTTTTGGTTTCCAATCAGAATTCTCTTCAATTTTATCAATGTAAATAACATCTTTTTGATTCAATTTCGTTCATATTATTTTCTCCTTATTTCTCTCCAATTTCTTTACACTTTACAACTTGTTTTCATAGGTTTTTCAATTGGAAGGAGGTTGGATCTTGTTTGGAGGTAAGAAACCATTCAAACCTCTTAACTTTGAGTTATTTATTTAAATTACCAAGTGTTTGATCCATTGCATTGAGCTCTTGATTTGTTTTATGGTTTTAATTGATGATTTTCGGTTTTTATCGGTTAATTTTGATTGAATTGATGCAATCCCATAATAAGGTGATACCTAATGGTTTTCAATGGGTAAATCAATGAATTCTGAAGTGTTTTAACATGGAATTAATGATTCATAGATGGGTAAACCCGGATCTTAGGTTTTGGAGGTGTTAATTGGCTTAGATCTTCGGTTCATGGCTTGTTTAGATGGCTGAATGTTTGTTGTTGGTTTAGAATGTTTAGATCATGGTTCTTAGTTGTGTTTTATTGTTGAGAGGATGTGGTTTTCGTTGGATAAGGGCTGGAGGTCATTCGGATGAGTTTCGGATGTGTTTTCGGTTTTCTTAAGTGTAGTTTTTGGGGCTGGTTGTTTGGAAAGTGTAGGAGGTTGATTGAATGCATTAATACCTCTGTTTTTGATATGTGAAATCAGGTCAAGGTGTTGAGCTAAGTGTTGGAGGTGTTTTGAAAAAAGGGCGAGGGTGTCGGTTGGCTTCTGCAAGCTAGTTCGGACAAGTGGTGAGTGGGATGCCGTATCGGCAAGGTTTTAGTTGTTTTATCAAAGGTTTGTGAGTGTAGGGATGGTGTGAAAAACCAAACCACAGTTGGAAGTAAGTTAAATGGTTTCGCTCTCTTAACGGTTCCCATATCGTTTCATAATTGCCATATTTTAGACACACTCTTAAAGTAGTTTTTGCATACATGATTTATGCATGAGAATTGATAAATGCTTTGACTAAACGATGTTTTCATTATTGTCCATCGGTATTGGTTATGTTTTGGCAATCAATCATTTCATGAGTTTTAGTAATATCTATATTTTTGGTAACAAATCCAATGATTGATAATGTTGCATTGATTTTAAGAAAGATGCATGTGAAGGAATGGTTTTCCAATGCATGAACTGAATTTGAAAGTGATGCATGCATGTGTTAGCTGCTGTATATGCATGGCTAATGATGGTTTCCATGTCTTTTAAAGCATGAGAATGATTTGGATTAAAGTATGGTTATTTCCTATTCCCCGAATAAAGTCATTGAGCATGATTTGGTTCATTTTGTTGAACATATATTTAGTGCATTGTAAAACAGCAAGCTAGCATGCATAATGAGTATGGTATTGGCTTAGTGACACTAACTTTAGATGCGAATACAAATGACATGTCATTAGGATTGAGTGCACTATAAAGATTATGAAAATAAAGATAATGCTTAGACGTAACAAGGGTGACTTTGTGTCTGACCGTGCGTGGTAGAGCCGCCTACACGTAATAAGGGTGATTTTACGTCTAACCGTACATGGTAGAGCTTGATGAGGGTGACTTCGTGTCATGTCGAGACTAAGGGTCTCCAAAACAAAACAATGGATTCGCGTATTCGGTGAGCTTAAGGTTCACAACAAGTGATCACTAGAAAGCCAATATGCATGACTTATGAATGAGATTTTTGTGTGTTGAAAAGCATGAGATTGTGACACATATTGATATAGAATTATTAGAATGTAATGTTTTAAGATCATAAGTTTCACAAGCATGTGTTCTTGATTAAGCTTTGTGCAAGGATATGGGCACAAGAGAATATCTTAAGCGTTGCTATATGTTTAGCATGTAAGACTTGTACCTTGCACACTATTGTGGACTTGATATAAGCTTTGCTAGGTGAATGGCATGTAAGACTTGTGATGGTGCATAGAGATGCATATGTATTAAAAAGGCCATAAGTTTTGTGGTTGTTTTAAAAGCATGAAAGTATTGAGAGTTTTAGCTTTGTAATACATGATATGAATGTTACTTGATAAAGAAATTATTTTGATTTTGCAAACCATGTTTGAGATACTTTTAGTGAGCATGATATGGCATGATTTATAAAGTTTATTGATGGACTTATGGGCTGCATTGTAGAGGTTTTTTTTTCTTTATGTTTTACCCCTCATTAAGCTTATGCTTACCCTCTCTTTTACCTTACAATGCAGAGACAATAATCGAGGCGGCCAAGAAAAGCAAGGTTCCAAGTTTATGTCGATGAATAGTTCAAGTATGTGTTCTGAAATGTAGTAGTAAGAGAGCAATGGTGTATGGTTACATTGTTGCAAAGAGTTGGCTTTTGGTTCGTAATAGTTATTTTGGTTATTTGAACTTGAGAATGTATTAAATGTTGAACAATGTGATTGTCTTGTAAGTAGAAGCATCTAGAGAAAGTATGTTGAATGCTTTGAATCTTATGTTGGAATTAGATTGTGATGCATCTAGCTTGGATGCTAAATGGTTAGGCTTAGGCATAGCATTTTGGTGAATGATGCATGCTCTTTGAGACTTACTATGTTGATTGGTGTTGAATATGTTTAATCATGAATGGTCCTCGGTTTTGAATCTATGATAGTGAGCATGCCTATAGGTATTTTGGAGTCTTAGATGATGGTAATTGAGTGTTTTAATTGCTTGTTATGACTAGGGAATTATGCATTTAGATGTTGGCAAATATTGGTTATGTTTAAGATAGGTCGGATTGTTTTTAAATGCTCAAACTTGTGCTCTCTGCACAGGGGTATCGAAACATCCCAGACTGGTATCGATACCCCAGGCTTATTTAGCCTCTTTTGTAGCCCGAGCATCGATACCGCCCAAGGTTGGTATCGATACCCCCTATTCTTTGGTGGCTAATGGAAGCCCGAGCATCGACACTGCCTAGGGGCAGTATCGATACCGCTGGCTATTGGCCGTTAAAACGGTTGTTGCCATGTCATGGTTTCGAAACTCCTTTCACCTGTTTCGATACCTTAGTGATAAAAATGAGCTTTGGGGCTAGAATTTTATGTTAGACTCGTATGCTTTCTTGTACTCATGTACGGTTGTTACAATTATCACTTTGGATCGAAATAATACCATATTGCATGGAAACAACTTAATAAACAATTGGTTGATTTAAATCGGAGTTGTTATATATAAATTAGAAATTTTGCATCTTAGACTTTATTCTATGAAGCATGTAATTGATGTTGTTGAAATGCTCTGCATGACTTGAGTTGTTTTGACAAGTGTTGTATGCATGATCGACTAGACCTCGATGAAATTAAAAGTATTCTCGTTCCGTCCTTAATTTTAGCATATGTGCTTATTGTATGCTCAAGTGTGGTTTGATTGCTTCCGATCTTATCTTGCATGAAACCGACACATGTAGTAATTTAATTACACATCTAGAAAAGAAAAAAATATATATAATGGTTTTCAGGGTTGTTTATCAAATCAGGCCTTCACAGGTTGGTTCGATATTCCCCGTGTGACCCATTAGAGCCAGTTTCGTCTAGGCCGGGCTAAGGGGGTTACATTTGGTGGTATCAGAGCCAGGTTAAGAATCTTTGAGGGAGTCGATGTTGATGATGGTGATGTATTTCGTTTTTTGTATAACATGGACTATTGTTTTGCTATGCACGGTGATTGATTATTATTTAGATACAAGTATACTGCTAGGTATTGATGCTTGATGTTTGGTCTGTGTTGTGGTATGCTAGAAATAACCTTGTTTGATAATTATGGTGTTTGAAAGTATGATCTAATCTTATTGCATTAATATGTTAATGGTCTTTAATGGGATATGATCATTATCTTTTGTTGATAAAAGAGTGGATTGAGCATTGTATGACTATTGTGTGGATATGCATGGTGATTGTATTATGCTTTGATGAGATGGTATTGATATCATGGTATATGGTTGTTGTGTCATATAATGGTTAAATTTGTTTTATTGGGGGATTATCCCGGGACACCCATTGCTCTAACTACTACTAGAGAAAAAAAGTGTTTTATATTATACTTGAGCTACTTGGAACTTGCTTTGTGCTGGCCTTATTATTTTGTAAAAAAATGTTGTTATTCATTGTAAAATTATGATGTTTTCTGATATGGGACTGATAAGAGAGCTGAGATTTGTTAATAGAGGAGTTGTGGAGGATCGACAAGTTCATGATGTGTTGTACAGTGTGGTGTTGAGGTGAGAGATTTCGAGTCGACTGGGTCCTCAATCGTGTTTGAGTGTGAAAGGGTTTTGGATCAGTTGGGTCTGAGAACCTGTTGTGGTTGTGAGTAGCAGATGGCTACATATCTAGGATTACCTTAGTAAGTTCCGGAGTGTTGATGTGCAAGATGAATCGAATGTTCAGAAATCATACGAGATGTGACAGAGTTTTGTACTCTATGAGTACCAGACTTCGAAGGTTTTATATGTTGATGTGTGGAAGAGGTTTGCAAGTTAGTAGTAGGATTGTTGGAGTTGAGGATGTTATTTGTGAGTGTGAACAATAATCATGCATAGTGTAAGAGCACATATATGTATATATCTATAGATATTATAGGACATGCATGCATTCTTGAGCATGACATTAGAAATTGCATTTACATGCACTTGCACAGGCATTTATGAGGGCATACAGGAAATTATGCATACATTTGTTCACACTTGCGAGTAACTCCTTTGAAGATGAAAGTGGTGTGTGGTTGGTTCTTTTTGGGTGAAGGTCAGGAGTTAAAAAATGTGTGTGTTGAAAGAGCTTCCTTGTTGGTCCTGAGCATGATGTGTTGTGGGTGAATTACTCTTTTGGTTAGGGTATAATCCAGAATAAAGATTGGTTAGTTGGTCTCGGAGTTGTAAATGTTTGAACCCGAGGGGAATGCCCTGTGTTATTGTTGGTTTTGAGTTGGTCGTTAAGAAACGTAAGGTTGAGTTCTGCGAGTTCTATTCGGTTAGATTTTGAAGGTTATGAGAGGGTTGTAGTGTAACACCCCGAATTTTTTTTCCTAATTCAAAATGTTAATTTTGAAATCCCTAATTTCTGAAACCCTAAAATTTGAGAAAATTTGTATTTTGAAACCCTTATTTTAATTAAGGACTAAATTGTTTTAATTTAAGAATTTCAGTGACCATTTTGTTTAAATGGTAAAGTTGGTGTGGTTGCTTTGTAAATCATTTTGAGTTTAATGACCTTGGATGTAATTTACCCATTTTCTTAGGGTAAAATTAAATTCCTTGTTCAAGATCGTGAAATCAGTTTTCATTGAACTCATTTCTTTTGCAGCCGCTCTTTCTCCCATTTCTCTCAATATTCTTTTCTCATTTTTTGTTTTTGTGATCAACTCTCAACTTCATCTTTTTACCATTCTTTTTGCTTCAAATCACCACCTTTGGTTATTTCTGTTTCGGGCTAAAAGTTTCAAGAAATAATCAAACAATTATTTCTTTGTATCGTTAGTCTCTGTCCAGCTTTGGGTAAGTTTTAATTCTATGGATATGATTTTAAATCTATTTATGTTTTGGATTGTTGTTCAATTTGAAAATTATTCTTGTTTTGGTTATCGTTTCCGAAAGGTTATCGTTGTTGTCTTTTTCATGCCATTGTTTTTCTTGTTGCTCAGTCCTATTCGGTTATATCAATTGTTGTCATCATGGGTTGTTGAATCCTAAATCTTATTTTGTTAATCTGGGAGTTTGATCTTGGGCAGTATGTGATTTGTTTGATAGGGCCTTTTGATAAAGTTTAATGATGAATTACCATCTTTGTTAGAGTTTAAAATCGTATAACATTTTGATTTTGTGAATCAATCCTATCCAAATTCGAATTAGTTTAATGGACCGAACCCGAGTAAGATGTGTATCGAACCATCTTTTAAAGCAATTTGTTTATTTAAACTAGTTTTGAACTGAATTTCTTTGACTCAATATCAAGAAAATATATATATATATATATCAGATTTGTTTAGATCGAATCAGTTTTGAACCCGCGTTGATCGATCTGCTTTAACTAAGTTGACCCGACCTGACAGGACCTTTGACCATATCCGAGTTTGACCTTCTTTGACCAAGTTTGACTTTTGAATCTTTGACCATGGACTTTGACCTCGACCTTTGACCCGTTGACTTTTGACCTTTGACTAGTCAAAGTTTGACTTTGACTTCTGAGTTGACTATTGACTTTTGACCAATCAAGTCAAGGTTGACTTTGACCAATTGACTTTGACTTTGACCAAGAGTTGACTTTTGACCAAAAATTGACTTTTTCAGACAACCTTCCCCTTGACCTTTTTCGATGTTCTGAGTCCGAATCTGCTGTCTGTTTTGTCAATTTCAAACCCGAAAGCCTTGTTTTAATGTTTTTCTTCTGAATTGTTCTTAGAGTCTAAAAAGGGGCGTTTTGAAGAATCTAATTCGAAATCTTCTCTTGTTCAGGTGTTAACGTTTCTGAAAGCTCTGGTGTACCTCCTGTTGTTCGTACCGATCGGGCACGTTCTTCGAGACTGTCACGTGGGTAAGCCTTCGGATCAGAGTTTTGTTCTAGTTGGTGGCTTAGTATTAGTTCTGAATAGTAATTCAGTTATGTTACCTCATAGGTCCAGATTCTGTTAGACCGGAACGCGAGACGCGATCATCTCAGAGTTAGAGCTTTAGTTGCTTAAGGTGTGTCTCTTCCTGTGCTACATGTTTCTGTGCTTATACTATATTATGATATATTCTGTGTGTATTTCTGAAAACATTATCTGTACACTGCTTGATTGGATCTGTGAAATTGTTTATCTGTTCCTACATGGTATCATCATGCATGGCATGTGCATTCTGTTTTTAAATCAAGCATCTGATTTTCTGAAAAATAGCAACTCGTAAGAGTTCTGATTTATGATTTTACGAATCATATCATGTTTTGTCATCGGAAAATATTTTCTGGATTTAAAATCAGTAACGTGAGGGAAACCTCCACTCTGGCGAGGGAAACCTCCACTCTGGCGAGGATAATCCTCCACTCTGTATGTTTTCTGATATCGGGCCCTCTAATTTTCTGTCATACATCATTCATCATAGCATCATGCTTCCGTTTTTCTTGAACTCAGAAATATTTTTAGAACTTTTCCGAAACTTTTCAGAAATATAAATATGTTTTTGTTTGTGACTGTTTGCATTTTAGAGACACACTAAGCTCTTTAGCTTACACCCCTTTAGGCTGCTTTTCAGATTCTCAGACCAGTTTAGGCAAACCGGTACTTGGAGCATCTCACACGATATTTAGATATTTATTATTCAGTATGATCCTTTAATTATTTCAGTTTAATATTTTAATTTGTTATGGAATATGAAATACTTTAATTCGGAACTTATTAGATGCATGTTTTTATGGAACTATTTTCATATGTTTAATGGTTATTGGGATATTATTTTTAAGCATTTGTATTTATTAAATTGAAATTCCCAATTTGTTTTCCCAATCTGTCAATGAAACCCTAATTTTGAAATCATTTAACCTAAAATATTACTTGAGGGGAAAGTTTTTAATAACTTGCTTCCTAAGTTTCGATCTAAGAAATTAGGTCGAAATTGGGGGTTACATGTAGCATGTTGTGTGTTGTGTGGTGGTTTGGTGTTTTCGGAGTGGTGTGGATTCATTTCGTGAAAAAGGTGTTGTTTTAACGTCATGGTTAGTGGAAAAATTAAGTGGAATCTTTTGTAGTATGGTTAAATGTGCGATTAGGTCAGGGGTTTTGACCGATCTGTTGTTTTGCTTTGAGGAATATCGGGTTGAGTTTAGAAGAAAAAAAATATATAAGAAATATATCAGTATGGGAGTTGTGGTATCATGGGTTTAAATCATGGTTTTGTTGTGACGTTGCGAGGTTTTAGTTGTGCCGTAAAGGTGGAAAGTGCACATATTTTGTTTATAAGGAGTTAAGTTGGGTTTATTTCGGTTAAAGTTAGATTGTGATGATGTTTGAATTGTGTGACGGGGACCGCTGGACAATTTATGACCTATATCAGTTACTCAGACTTTTGGGCTTACTTTTAGTGAAAGATGTGGTGAAAGTTTGTGTTCAGTGGGTTCATGTCTATGAATGTTATAAGCCTTGTTCTTGTTATGGTATAGGAGGGATAAGAGTTGGGTTATCGGTGATTTGATGTTGGGAAGGAGTTCTGATTTGGGTGTCGAGGCAGCTAACGACGCATGGACCTCGAAGTTGAAGTATAATGTTGAGTTGGATATGGTGGCTTGACCTTAAGTTGAAGGTACTATCATTGAAATGAGTATAAGGTTGGGTATCGGCATAAAGTTGGTAAGTGCCTTGTGTTGTATGTCTTGTTGAATGTTAGTTGTCGTGAATGGCTTGGTTTGCGTAAGGATGACGTGATGGGTGTTTGTTTTGTGGGGTGAGTCAGGGTTGTTGAGGAGTTACGAGAAAAGTTGTTCGATTAAATCTATGTTAAGAGTTCTGGTACAGTGGTGGAGTCGTGAGTGGGACTCTACCTTGGTTAAGTTGATCGGAGGTAAGTCGTGATCAGATGTTTGGTGAAGGTCTAGTTGAGGATGTGTTTGGAAAGGTTCAGGTTTGTGTCAAGAACCTTTTGTGTTATATGAGCCGCATGGTTGTGTCGAAGGATGTCGTGTTGGAGTGGTATCTTGTTCGGGGTATATGGTAATATTTTCTATGCATCTGATGGTACGGTGTTGTAGTAGGAGCTTGGGAGCAGGTGCTTTTGAGTGGGCTTGTTTTGGATATGGTTGAGTTATGGGTGGATGTTTGTCTTGCCGGTAAGTTAAGCTTGAGTATCAATTTTGTTTGAGGTTTAGAATCGATAAAAGTGCCAAGGTTAAAGTCAAAATGAATCACCATGAGTTTGGTAGTAAGGTTATTGGGGTGAGATAGAGTTTTCCGTTTGAGTGTTGGGTTTTATCATCCATAGGAGGAGGGGTGGTATGTTGAGATATTATGTTATGGTTACCATGTCTCTTAGTGAAGGTATTGTTGTTGATGGAGTTTGCTTAAGACTATGTTTAGCAGTTTTGTATTAAGTTTGTTTGAGGCTTGTTGATTGAAAGTCGTTGTGTGGACTGAAGGTTGAAGAGAGGCCTTTATGGTTACCTAGTATGTTAGAGAATGTTGAAAAGAGGGTTAGTTTGACGGTGGTGGTATGGAAACCGTTGTGGTTATCAGGAGTTGGTTTTTGATCTTAAACAAGAAAAAGGGTGTCTCTTTTGAGTTATGTTTTCTGTGAGAGTTGAGATGGAGTAGTGTTTGTGCATTGTTGCAAAGGTTTGAGGGACGGATCTGTTGTTTGTCTGAACAGGGTAAATGTTTGGTTGGAATCTTGTTTTATTTTCATGGGTGGAAGGTTTGTTAAGATCTTATTTTATAGTATCAAGGTTTGTGTGGCAAGTTTGTTAGGTGGGTTAGAGCACTTTTGGTGGTGACAAGGTGTGGAAGGAGTTATATATAGAAGTGAAAGGACTTGGGGAATGAGTAGTTTCCTTACCTCTTCTCGGTATGTAAATTTCGAGGACGAAATTTCTTATGTGGGGGAGAGTTGTAACATCCCAAAAATTGGCTTAGATGTTATCAAAGTCGGATCAAGGGTTCGGTTGACCGATCAAGCCAATTAGCCTAAATCCGGGAATTTAATTTTATAAATGGTTTTCAAAGGAAATAAAGTATGGAAAAATACTCTAAAATTATTATTTGGACTCTATTTGAATTTGGTAAACTCAATTTTGTAAAATTACACTATGAACCTTGACATTTTGGAAAATAGTGACTATTTTGTAAAAATGACTATCTTAGTGACTAAAATGTAATTGGGTCAAAACTTCGAATCTTTAAGGGGCTATTTATCCAATCTTTCTCATCAAATCTAACCTTCCAAAAATCTCTTTATAAACTCCTTTTAATTACCATAAAGATTTTTATTGAGATTTATTTCTCATTTTTCACTAAAATCACCTTTTCACCTAACTTCTCATTTTCTCTCAACTTCTTCTAATTTTCTTGGTTTCCAATCAGAATTCTCTTCAATTTTATCAAGGTAAATCACATCTTTTTGATTCAATTTCGTTCATATTATTTTCTCCTTATTTCTCTCCAATTTCCTTACACTTTACAACTTGTTTTCATAGGTTTTTCAATTGGAAGGAGGTTGGATCTTGTTTGGAGGTAAGAAACCATTCAAACCTCTTAAATTTGAGTTCTTTATTGAAATTCCCAAGTGTTTGATCCATTGCATTGAGTTCTTGATTTGTTTTATGATTTTAATTGATGATTTTCGGTTTTTATCGGTTAATTTTGATTGAATTGATGCAATCCCGTAATAAGGTGATACCTTATGGTTTTCAATGGGTAAATCAATGAATTCTGAAGTGTTTTAACATGGAATTAATGATTCATAGATGGGTAAACCTGGATCTTAGGTTTTGGAGATGTTAATTGGCTTAAATCTTCGGTTTATGGCTTGTTTAGGTGGCTGAATGTTTGCTGTTGGTTTAGGATGTTTAGATCATGGTTCTTGGTTGTGTTTTATTGTTGAGAGGTTGTGGTTTTCGTTGGATAAGGGCTGGAGGTCATTCGGATGAGTTTCGGATGTGTTTTTGGTTTTCTTAAGTGTAGTTTTTGGGGCTGGTTGTTTGGAAAGTGTAGGAGGTTGATTGAATGCATTAATATGCATTAATACCTTTGTTTTTGATATGTGAAATCAGGTCAACGTGTTGAGCTAAGTGTTGGAGGTGTTTCGGAAAAAGGGCGAGGGTGTCGGTTGGCTTCTGCAAGCTAGTTCGGACAAGTGGTGAGTGGGATGCCGTATCGGCAAGGTTTTACTTGTTTTATCAAAGGTTTGGGAGTGTAGGGATGGTGTGAAAAACCACCCCACACTCGGAAGTAAGTTAAATGGTTTCGCTCTCTTAACGGTTCCCATATCGTTTCATAATTGCCATATTTAAGACATGCTCTTAAAGTAGTTTTTGCATACATGATTTATGCATGAGAATTGATAAATGCTTTGACTAAACGATGTTTTTATTATTGTCCATTGGTATTGGTTATGTTTTGGCAATCAATCATTTCATGAGTTTTAGTAATATCTATATTTTTGGTAACAAATCCAATGATTGATAATGTTGCATTGATTTTAAGAAAGATGCATGTGAAGGAATGGTTTTCCAATGCATGAATTGAATTTGAAAGTGATGCATGCATGTGTTACCTGCTGTATATGCATGGTTAATGGTGGTTTCCATGTCTTTTAAAGCATGAGAATGATTTGGATTAAAGTATGGTTATTTCCCGTTCCCCGAATAAAGCCGTTGAGCATGATTTGGTTCATTTTGTTGAACATATATTTAGTGCATTGTAAAACAACAAGCTACCATGCATAATGAGTATGATATTGGCTTAGTGACACTAACTTTAGATGCGAATACAAATGACATGTCATTAGGATTGAGTGCACTATAAAAATTATGAAAATAAAGATAATGCCTAGACGTAACAAGGGTGACTTTGTGCCTAACCATGCATGGTAGAGCCGCCTACACGTAATAAGGGTGATTTTGCGTCTAACTGTGCATGGTAGAGCTTAATGAGGGTGACTTCGTGTCATGTCAAGACTAAAGGTCTCCAAAACAAGACAATGGATCCGCGTATTCGGTGAGCTTAAGGTTCACAACAAGTGATCACTAGAAAGCCAATATGCATGACTTATGAATGAGATTTTTGTGTCTTAAAAAGCATGAGATTGTGACACATATTGATATAGAATTATTAGAATGTAATGTTTTAAGATCATAAGTTTCACAAGCATGTCTTCTTGATTAAGCTTTGTGCAAGGATATGGGCACGAGAGAACATCTTAAGCGTTGCTATATATTTAGCATGTAAGACTTGTACCTTGCACACTATTGTGCACTTGATATAAGCTTTGCTAGGTGAATAGCATGTAAGACTTTTGATGGTGCATTGAAATGCGTATGCATTAAAAAGGCCATAAGTTTTGTGGTGATTTTATTGGGTTTAAAGTGTGCATGTCTAAATGGGCTTTATAGTGAACCCGTTCGAATTTTAAATGAGTAAAAATCTAAAATTTTAAGGTTAAGTTGTATCATTAGTTTCAAAATCCTATAATAAACTATTCGAACTCATAAATATTGATTTAATATCATTTTACGATCGTTTTGTTGGGTTTAAAGCATGCATGTGTAATTGGGCTTTATAGAGAACCCGCTTGAATTTTATCTCAGTATAAATCTAACAATTTTAGATTAAGTTTGATAATTAGGTTAAAAATCCCACAATTAACTATTTGAAATCATAAAATTTTATTTAATATCATTTTGCGGTGATTTTATTGGGTTAAAAGCGTGCATGTCTAAATGGGCTTTATTGTGAACCCGTTTGAATTTTAAATGATCAAAAATCGAAAATTTTAGGGTTAAGTTGTATAATTAGGTTCTAAATCCTATAATATGCTATTTGAACTCGTAAAAATTGATTTAATATCATTTTACGATCGTTTTGTTGGGTTTAAAGCATGCATGTGTAATTGGGCTTTATAGAGAACCCGCTTGAATTTTATCCAAGTAAAAATCTAAAAATTTTAGATTAAGTTTTATAATTAGTATAAAAATCCCATAATTAACTATTTGAAATCATAAAATTTTATTTAATATCATTTTGCGGTTATTTTATTGGGTTTAAAACGTGCATGTCTAAATGGGCTTTATAGTGAACCCCTTCGAATTTTAAATGAGTAAAAATCTAAAATTTTAGGGTTAAGTTGTATAATTAGTTTCCAAATCATATAATATACTATTCGAACTCATAAAAATTGATTTAATATCATTTTACAATCGTTTTGTTGGGTTTAAAGCATGCATGTGTAATTGGGCTTTATAGAGAACCCGCTTGAATTTTAACTGAGTAAAAATCTAAAAATTTTAGATTAAGTTTGATAATTAGGTTAAAAATCCCAAAATTAACTATTTGAAATGATAAAATTTTATTTAATACCATTTTGCGGTGATTTTATTGGGTTTAAAGCGCGTATGTCTAAATGGGCTTTATAGTGAACCCGTTCGAATTTTAAATGAGTAAAAATCTAAAATTTTAGGCTTAAGTTGTATAATTAAGTTCGAAATCTTATAATATATTGTTTTAACTCATAAAAATTTATTTAATATTAGTTTACGATCGTTTTGTTGGATTTAAATCATGCATGTCTAATTATGCTTCATAGACAACTCGTTCGAATTATCACCGAGTAAAAATAAAAAAAAATTAAGATTAAATTTAATAATTAGGTTAAAAATCCAACAATTAACGATTTGAACTCATAAAATTTTATTTAATATCATTTTGATGTGATTTTTTTTGTGTTTAAAGCGTTCAAGTCTAAATGGGCATTATAGTGAACCCGTTCGAATTTTAAAAGAGTAAAATTCTAAAAATTTAAGATTAAGTTTTATAGTTAGGATAAAAATCCCACAATTAACTATTTGAACTCATAAAAAGTGATTTAATATCATTTTACAATCGATTTGTTGGGTTTAAGGCATGCATGTCTTGTTGGGCTTCATGGAGAACCCGTTTGAATTTTAACCGAGTAAAAATCTAAAAATTTAAGGTTAAGTATTATAATTAGGATAAAAATCCCACATTTAACTATTTGAACTCATAAAATTTTATTTAATATCATTTTGCGGTGATTTTGTTGGGTTTAAAGCGTGCATGTCTAAATGGGCTTCATAGTGAACCCGTTCGAATTTTAAATGAGTAAAAATATATAATTTTAGGGTTAAGTTGTATAATTAGGTTCGAAATCCTATAATATACTATTTGAACTCATAAAAATTGATTTAATATCATTTTACGATCGTTTTGCTAGGTTTAAAGCATGCATGTATAATTATGCTTCATAGAGAACCCGTTCGAATCTAAAAATTTTAGATTAAGTTTTATAATTAGGTTAAAAATCCCACAATTAACTATTTGAAATCGTAATTTTTTTAACATCATTTTGCGGTGATTTTATTGGGTTTAAAGCGTGCATGTCTAAATGAGCTTTATAGTGAACCTGTTCGAATTTTAAATGAGTAAAAATCTAAAATTTTAGGGTTAAGTTGTATAATTAGGTTCGAAATCCTATAATATACTATTTGAACTCATAAAAATTGATTTAATATCATTTTACGATCGTTTTGCTAGGTTTAAAGCATGCATGTATAATTATGCTTCATAGAGAACCCGTTCGAATTCTAAACGAGTAAAAATATAAAATTTTAGTTTTAAGTTGTATAATTAGGATCAAAATCCTATAATAAACTATTTGAACTCATAAAAGGTTATTGAATATTATTTTGCGATCGTTTTGATGGGTTTAAAACATGCAAGTCTATTTGGGCTTCATAGAGAACACGTTAGAATTTCAACCGAGTAAAAATCTAAAACTTTTGGACTATGTTTTATAATTAGGTTAAAAATCTCATAATTAACTATTTGAAATCATAATATTTTATTTAATATCATTTTGCGGTGATTTTTTTGTGTTTAAAGCGTTCATGTCTAAATAGGATTTATAGGGCACCCGTTCCAATTTTAGATGAGTAAAAATCTAAAAATTTAATATTAAGTTTTATAAATAGTATAAAAATCCCACTTTTAACTATTTGAACTCATAAAAAGTGATTTAATATCATTTTACGATCGATTTGTTGGGTTTAAAGCATGCATGTCTTGTTAGTCTTCAGAGAGAACTCGTTCAAATTTTAACCGAGTAAAAATCTAAAAATATAAGGTTAAGTTTTATAATTAGGATAAAAATCCCACAATTAACTATTTGAACTCATAAAATTTTATTTAAAATCATTTTGGCGTTAATTTTGTTGGGTTTAAAGCGTGCATGTCTAAATGGGTTTCATTGAGAACCCGTTCGAATTTTAAAGAGTAAAAATCAAAAAAAATTAAGATTAAGTTTATAATTAGGTTAAAAATCTAACAAAAAACTATTTGAACTCATAAAATCTTATTTAATATCATTTACCGGAGATTTTGTTGGGTTTAAAACGTGCATAACTAAATGGGCTTTATAGTGAACCCGTTTAAATTTTAAACGAGTAAAAATATAAAATTTTAGGATTAAGTTTCTAAAATTAGGTTCAAAATCTTGTAATAAACTATTTGAACTCATAAAAATTGATTAAATATCATTCTATAATTGTTTTGTTGAGTTAAAAGCATGCACTTCTAATTGGGCTTCATTGAGAACCCGTTCGAATTTTAACCGAGTAAAAATCATAAAATTTTAGATTATGTTTTATAATTAGGTTAAAAATCTCACAATTAACTATTTGAACTCAAATATTTTTATTTAATATCATTTTGCGGTGATTTTTTGGGTTTAAAGTGTGCATGTCTAAATTGGCTTTATAGTGAACCCCTTCTATTTTAACCGAGTTAAAATCTAAAAATTTAATATTAAGTTTTATAATTAGTATAAAAATCCCACTATTAACTATTTGAACTCATAAAAACTGATTTAATATCATTTTACGATCGATTTGTTGGGTTTAAAGCATGCATGTCTTGTTAGTCTTCAGAGAGAACTCGTTCAAATTTTAACCGAGTAAAAATCTAAAAATATAAGGTTAAGTTTTATAATTAGGATAAAAATCCCACAATTAACTATTTGAACTCATAAAATTTTATTTAAAATCATTTTGGCGTTAATTTTGTTGGGTTTAAAGCGTGCATGTCTAAATGGGTTTCATTGAGAACCCGTTCGAATTTTAAAGAGTAAAAATCAAAAAAAATTAAGATTAAGTTTATAATTAGGTTAAAAATCTAATAAAAAACTATTTGAACTCATAAAATCTTATTTAATATCATTTACCGGAGATTTTGTTGGGTTTAAAACGTGCATAACTAAATGGGCTTTATAGTGAACCCGTTTAAATTTTAAACGAGTAAAAATATAAAATTTTAGGATTAAGTTTCTAAAATTAGGTTCAAAATCTTGTAATAGACTATTTGAACTCATAAAAATTGATTAAATATCATTCTATAATTGTTTTGTTCAGTTAAAAGCATGCATTTCTAATTGGGCTTCATTGAGAACCCGTTCGAATTTTAACCGAGTAAAAATCATAAAATTTTAGATTATGTTTTATAATTAGGTTAAAAATCTCATAATTAACTATTTGAAATCATAATATTTTTATTTAATATCATTTTGCGGTGATTTTTTTGTGTTTAAAGCGTTCATGTCTAAATAGGATTTATAGGGCACCCGTTCCAATTTTAAATGAGTAAAAATCTAAAAATTTAATATTAAGTTTTATAAATAGTATAAAAATCCCACTTTTAACTATTTGAACTCATAAAAAGTGATTTAATATCATTTTACGATCGATTTGTTGGGTTTAAAGCATGCATGTCTTGTTAGTCTTCATAGAGAACTCGTTCAAATTTTAACCGAGTAAAAATCTAAAAATATAAGGTTAAGTTTTATAATTAGGATAAAAATCCCACAATTAACTATTTGAACTCATAAAATTTTATTTAAAATCATTTTGGCGTTAATTTTGTTGGGTTTAAAGCGTGCATGTCTAAATGGGTTTCATTGAGAACCCGTTCGAATTTTAAAGAGTAAAAATCAAAAAAAATTAAGATTAAGTTTATAATTAGGTTAAAAATCTAACAAAAAACTATTTGAACTCATAAAATCTTATTTAATATCATTTACCGGAGATTTTGTTGGGTTTAAAACGTGCATAACTAAATGGGCTTTATAGTGAACCCGTTTAAATTTTAAACGAGTAAAAATATAAAATTTTAGGATTAAGTTTCTAAAATTAGGTTCAAAATCTTGTAATAAACTATTTGAACTCATAAAAATTGATTAAATATCATTCTATAATTGTTTTGTTGAGTTAAAAGAATGCACTTCTAATTGGGCTTCATTGAGAACCCGTTCGAATTTTAACCGAGTAAAAATCATAAAATTTTAGATTATGTTTTATAATTAGGTTAAAAATCTCACAATTAACTATTTGAACTCAAATATTTTTATTTAATATCATTTTGCGGTGATTTTTTGGGTTTAAAGTGTGCATGTCTAAATTGGCTTTATAGTGAACCCCTTCTATTTTAACCGAGTTAAAATCTAAAAATTTAATATTAAGTTTTATAATTAGTATAAAAATCCCACTATTAACTGTTTGAACTCATAAAAATTGATTTAATATCATTTTACGATCGATTTGTTGGGTTTAAAGCATGCATGTCTTGTTAGTCTTCAGAGAGAACTCGTTCAAATTTTAACCGAGTAAAAATCTAAAAATATAAGGTTAAGTTTTATAATTAGGATAAAAATCCCACAATTAACTATTTGAACTCATAAAATTTTATTTAAAATCATTTTGGCGTTAATTTTGTTGGGTTTAAAGCGTGCATGTCTAAATGGGTTTCATTGAGAACCCGTTCGAATTTTAACAGAGTAAAAATCAAAAAAATTAAGATTAAGTTTATAATTAGGTTAAAAATCTAACAAAAAACTATTTGAACTCATAAAATCTTATTTAATATCATTTACCGGAGATTTTGTTGGGTTTAAAACGTGCATAACTAAATGGGCTTTATAGTGAACCCGTTTAAATTTTAAACGAGTAAAAATATAAAATTTTAGGATTAAGTTTCTAAAATTAGGTTCAAAATCTTGTAATAAACTATTTGAACTCATAAAAATTGATTAAATATCATTCTATAATTGTTTTGTTGAGTTAAAAGCATGCACTTCTAATTGGGCTTCATTGAGAACCCGTTCGAATTTTAACCGAGTAAAAATCATAAAATTTTAGATTATGTTTTATAATTAGGTTAAAAATCTCACAATTAACTATTTGAACTCAAATATTTTTATTTAATATCATTTTGCGGTGATTTTTTGGGTTTAAAGTGTGCATGTCTAAATTGGCTTTATAGTGAACCCCTTCTATTTTAACCGAGTTAAAATCTAAAAATTTAATATTAAGTTTTATAATTAGTATAAAAATCCCACTATTAACTATTTGAACTCATAAAAACTGATTTAATATCATTTTACGATCGATTTGTTGGGTTTAAAGCATGCATGTCTTGTTAGTCTTCATAGAGAACTCGTTCAAATTTTAACCGAGTAAAAATCTAAAAATATAAGGTTAAGTTTTATAATTAGGATAAAAATCCCACAATTAACTATTTGAACTCATAAAATTTTATTTAAAATCATTTTGGCGTTAATTTTGTTGGGTTTAAAGCGTGCATGTCTAAATGGGTTTCATTGAGAACCCGTTCGAATTTTAAAGAGTAAAAATCAAAAAAAATTAAGATTAAGTTTATAATTAGGTTAAAAATCTAACAAAAAACTATTTGAACTCATAAAATCTTATTTAATATCATTTACCGGAGATTTTGTTGGGTTTAAAACGTGCATAACTAAATGGGCTTTATAGTGAACCCGTTTAAATTTTAAACGAGTAAAAATATAAAATTTTAGGATTAAGTTTCTAAAATTAGGTTCAAAATCTTGTAATAGACTATTTGAACTCATAAAAATTGATTAAATATCATTCTATAATTGTTTTGTTCAGTTAAAAGCATGCATTTCTAATTGGGCTTCATTGAGAACCCGTTCGAATTTTAACCGAGTAAAAATCATAAAATTTTAGATTATGTTTTATAATTAGGTTAAAAATCTCATAATTAACTATTTGAAATCATAATATTTTTATTTAATATCATTTTGCGGTGATTTTTTTGTGTTTAAAGCGTTCATGTCTAAATAGGATTTATAGGGCACCCGTTCCAATTTTAAATGAGTAAAAATCTAAAAATTTAATATTAAGTTTTATAAATAGTATAAAAATCCCACTTTTAACTATTTGAACTCATAAAAAGTGATTTAATATCATTTTACGATCGATTTGTTGGGTTTAAAGCATGCATGTCTTGTTAGTCTTCATAGAGAACTCGTTCAAATTTTAACCGAGTAAAAATCTAAAAATATAAGGTTAAGTTTTATAATTAGGATAAAAATCCCACAATTAACTATTTGAACTCATAAAATTTTATTTAAAATCATTTTGGCGTTAATTTTGTTGGGTTTAAAGCGTGCATGTCTAAATGGGTTTCATTGAGAACCCGTTCGAATTTTAAAGAGTAAAAATCAAAAAAAATTAAGATTAAGTTTATAATTAGGTTAAAAATCTAACAAAAAACTATTTGAACTCATAAAATCTTATTTAATATCATTTACCGGAGATTTTGTTGGGTTTAAAACGTGCATAACTAAATGGGCTTTATAGTGAACCCGTTTAAATTTTAAACGAGTAAAAATATAAAATTTTAGGATTAAGTTTCTAAAATTAGGTTCAAAATCTTGTAATAAACTATTTGAACTCATAAAAATTGATTAAATATCATTCTATAATTGTTTTGTTGAGTTAAAAGAATGCACTTCTAATTGGGCTTCATTGAGAACCCGTTCGAATTTTAACCGAGTAAAAATCATAAAATTTTAGATTATGTTTTATAATTAGGTTAAAAATCTCACAATTAACTATTTGAACTCAAATATTTTAATTTAATATCATTTTGCGGTGATTTTTTGGGTTTAAAGTGTGCACGTCTAAATTGGCTTTATAGTGAACCCCTTCTATTTTAACCGAGTTAAAATCTAAAAATTTAATATTAAGTTTTATAATTAGTATAAAAATCCCACTATTAACTGTTTGAACTCATAAAAAATGATTTAATATCATTTTACGATCGATTTGTTGGGTTTAAAGCATGCATGTCTTGTTAGTCTTCAGAGAGAACTCGTTCAAATTTTAACCGAGTAAAAATCTAAAAATATAAGGTTTTTAAGTTTTATAATTAGGATAAAAATCCCACAATTAACTATTTGAACTCATAAAATTTTATTTAAAATCATTTTGGCGTTAATTTTGCTGGGTTTAAATCGTGCATGTCTAAATGGGTTTCATTGAGAACCCGTTCGAATTTTAACAGTGTAAAAATCAAAAAAAATTAAGATTAAGTTTATAATTAGGTTACAAATCTAACAAAAACTATTTGAACTCATAAAATCTTATTTAATATCATTTACCGGAGATTTTGTTGGGTTTAAAACGTGCATAACTAAATGGGCTTTATAGTGAACCCGTTTAAATTTTAAACGAGTAAAAATATAAAATTTTAGGATTAAGTTTCTAAAATTAGGTTCAAAATCTTGTAGTAAACTATTTGAACTCATAAAAATTGATTAAATATCATTCTATAATCGTTTTGTTGAGTTAAAAGCATGCACTTCTAATTGGGCTTCATTGAGAACCCGTTCGAATTTTAACCGAGTAAAAATCATAAAATTTTAGATTATGTTTTATAATTAGGTTAAAAATCTCACAATTAACTATTTGAACTCAAATATTTTTATTTAATATCATTTTGCGGTGATTTTTTGGGTTTAAAGTGTGCATGTCTAAATTTGCTTTATAGTGAACCCGTTCTAATTTTAACCGAGTTAAAATTTAAAAATTTTAGATTAAGTTTTATAATTAGGTTAAAAATCCCACAATTAACTATTTGAACTCATAAAATTTTATTTAATATCATTTTACGGTGATTATGTTGGGTTTAAAGCGTGCATGTCTAAATGAGCTATATAATGAACCCATTCAAATTTTAAATGAGTAAAAATATAAAATTGTAGGATTAAGTTGTATATTTAAGTTCAAAATCCTATAATAAACTATTTCAACTCATAAAAATTGACTTAATATCATTTTATGATCGTTTTGTTGTGTTTAAATCATGCATGTTTAATTGGGCTTCATAGAGAACCCGTTCGAATTATACCGAGTAAATATCTAAAAATTTTAGATTAAGTTATATAATTAGATTCAAAATCCCGAAATTAACAATTTGAACTCATAATATTTTATTTAATATCATTTTGCGGTGATTTTATTGGGCTTAAACCGTGCATGTCTAAATGGGCTTTATTGTGAACTCGTTCGAATTTTAAATGAGTAAAAATCTAAAATTTTAGGGTTAAGTTGTGTAATTAGGTTCGAAATCCTATAATATACTATTTTAACTCATAAAAATTGATTTAATATCATTTTACAATCGTTTTGTTGGGTTTAAAGCATGCATGTGTAATTGTGCTTTATAAAGAACCCGCTTGAATTTTAACTGAGTAAAAATATAAAAATTTTAAATTAAGTTTTATAATTAGGTTAAAAATCACATAATTAACTATTCGAAATCATAAAATTTTATTTAATATCATTCTACGGTGATTTTATTGGGTTTAAATCGTGCATGTCTAAAAGGGCTTTATAGTGAACCCGTTCGAATTTTAAATGAGTAAAAATCTAAATTTTTAGGTTGAAGTTGTATAATTAATTTCCAAATCCTATAATAAACTATTCGAACTCATAAAAATTGATTTATTATCATTTTAAATGAGTAAAAATCTAAATGGGCTTTATAGTGAACCCGTTCGAATTTTAACCGAGTTAAAATCTAAAAACTTTATATCAAGTTATATAATTAGATTCAAAATCCAACAATTAACTATTTTAACTCCTAAAATTTTATTTAATATCATTTTGAGGTGATTTTGTTGGGTTTAAAGCCTGCATGTCTAAATGGGTTCTATAGTGAACCCGTTCAAATTTTAAATGAGTAAAAATATAAAATTTTATTATTAAGTTATATAATTAGTTTCAAAAACGTATAATAAATTATTTGAACTCATTAAAATTGATTTAATATCATTTTCGATGATTCTAGTGGCTTTGAAGTGTGCATGTCTAAATGGGCTTTATAGAGAACCTGTTCGAATTTTAAACGAGTAAAAATCTAAACACTTACGATTAAGTTTTATTATTTGGTTAAAAAATCCTATAATAAACTATTTGAACTCATAAAAATTGATTAAATATCATTTTACAATCGTTTTGTTGGGTTTAAAGCATGCATGTCTAGTTCAGCTTCAAAGAGAACCCTTTCGAATTTTAACCGAATAAAAATCTAAAACTTTTAGATTATGTTTTATAATTAGGTTAAAAAATCACAAAATTAACTATTTGAACTCATAAAAAAATTTAATATCACTTTGAGATTGTTTCATTGGGTTTAAAACATGCATATCTAATTGGGATTCATAGAGATACCGTTCGAATTTTAACCGAGTAAAAATCTAAAAAAAATATATTCAGTTGTATAATTGGGTTCAAATCCCACAATTAACTATTTGAAATCATAAAAATTTATTTAATATCATTTTGCGGTGATTTTATTGGGTTTAAAGCGTGCATGTCTAAATGGGCTTTATCGTGAACCCGTTCGAATTTCTAATGAGTAAAAATCTAAAATTTTATGATTAAGTCGTATAATTAGTTTTAAAATCCTATAATAAACTATTTGAACTCATACAAATTGATTTAATATCATTTTACAATTATTTTGTTAGGTTTAAAGCATACATGTCTAATTGGGCTTCATAATGAACCCGTTCGAATTTTAACCGAGTAAAAATCAAAAAATTTAAGATTAAGTTTTATAATTAGGTTAAAAATCCCACAATTAACTATTTGAACTCATAAAATTTTATTTAATATCATTTTGCGGTGATTTTATTGTGTTTAAAGAGTGCATGTCTAAATGGGCTTTATCGTGAACGCGTTAATATAAAATATTAGGATTAAGTTGTATAATTAGGATCAAAATCCTATAATAAACCATTGGATCACATAAAAATTGATTTAATATTATTTTGGTATCATTTTGTTGGGTTTAAAACATGCATGTCTAACTGGGCTTCATAGAGAACCCGTTCGAATTTTAACCGACTAAAAATCTAAAACTGTTAGATTAAATTTAATAATTAGGTTAAAAATCCAACAATTAACTATTTGAACTCATAAAATTTTATTTAATATCATTTTGGTGTGATTTTTTTTGTGTTTAAAGCGTTCAAGTCTAAATGGGCATTATAGTGAACCCGTTCGAATTTTAAACAAGTAAAAATCTAAAAATTTAAGAATAAGTTTTATAATTAGGATAAAAATACCACAATTAACTATTTGAACTCATATAAAAAGTGTTTAATATCATTTTACGATAGATTTGTTGGGTTTAAAGCATGCATGTCTAGTTGGGCTTCATAGAGAACCCGTTCGAATTTTAACCGAGTAAAAATCTAAACACTTACGATTAAGTTTTATTATTTGGTTAAAAATCCTATAATAAACTCTTTTAACTCATAAAAATTGATTAAATATCATTTTACAAACATTTTGTTGGGTTTAAAGCATGCCTGCCGAATTGGGATTCATTGAGAACCCGTACGAATTTTAACCGAGTAAATATCTAAAATTTCTAGATTATATTTTATAATTAGGTTCAAAATACAACAATTAACTATTTTAACTTATAAAATTTTATTTAACATCATTAGCTTTATAGTGAACCCGTTCGAAATTTAACCGAGTTAAAATTTAAAAATTTAGATTAAGTTGTATAATTAGATTCAAAATCCTACAATTAACTATTTGAACTCATAAAATTTTGTTTAATATCATTTTACGATGATTTTGTTGGGTTTGAAGCGTGCATGTCTAAATGGGCTATATAGTGAACTCGTTCGAATTTTAAACAAGTAAATATATAAAATTTTAGGTTGAAGTTGTATATTTACATTCAAAATCATATAATAAACTATTTCAACTCATAAAAATTGATTTAAAATCATTTTACGATCGTTTTGTTGGTTTAAAGGATGCATGTCTAATTAGGCTTCATAGAGAACCCGTTCGAATTTAAACCGAGTAAAAATCTAAAAATTTTAGATTAAGTTGTATAATTAGATTCAAAATCCCAATTAACTATTTGAACTCATTAAATTTTATTCAATATCATTTTGCGGTAATTTTTTTGGGTTTAAAGCGTGCATGTCTAAATGGACTTTATAGTGAACCCGTTCGAATTTTAACCGAGTTAAAATCTAAAAATTTTAGATTAAGTTTTATAATTAGATTCAAAATCCCACAATTAACTGTTTGAAGTCATAAAATTTTATTTAATATCATTTTGCGGTGATTTTTTTGGGTTTAAAGCATGCATGTCTAAATGGGCTTTAAAGTGAACCCATTCGAATTTTAACCGAGTTAAAATCTAAAAATTTTAGATTAAGTTATATAATTAGATTAAAAATCCTACAATTAACTATTTTAACTCCTAAAATTTTATTTAATATCATTTTGCGGTGATTTTGTTGGGTTTAAAGTGTGCATGTCCAAATGGGATTTATAGTGAAGTCGTTCGAATTTTAAACGAGTAAAAATTTAAAAATTCAAGATTAAGTTTTATAATTACGTTAAAAAACCGACAATTAACTATTTGAACTCATAAAGTTTTATTTAATATCATTTAGCGGTGATTTTCTTGGGTTTAAAGCGTGCATGTCTAAATGGGCTTTATAGTGAACCCGTTCGAATTTTAAACAAGTAAAAATATATAATTTTAGGATTAAGTTGAATAATTAGGTTCAAAATCCTATAATATACTATTTCAACTCATAAAAAGTGATTTAATATCATTTTACGATCGTTTTGTTGGTTTAAAGGATGCATGTCTAATTGGGCTTCATAGAGAACCCGTTCGAATTTAAACCGAGTAAAAATCTAAAAATTTTAGATTAAGTTGTATAATTAGATTCAAAATCCCAATTAACTATTTGAAATCATAAAATTTTATTTAATATCATTTTGCGGTGATTTTTTTGGGTTTAAAGCATGCATGTATAATTGGGCTTTATAGTGAACCCGTTCGAATTTTAACCGAGTTAAAATCTAAAAATTTTAGATTAAGTTGTATAATTAGATTCAAAATCCCGCAATTAACTATTTGAATTCATAAAATTTTATTTAATATCATTTTGCGGTGATATTTTTTGTGTTAAGAGCGTGCATGTCTAAATGGGCTTTATAGTGAACCCATTCGAACTTTAAATAAGTAAAAATATAAAATTTTAGGATTAAGTTTTATAATTAGGTTCAAAATCCAACAATTAACTATTTGAACTCATAAAATTTTATTTAATATCATTTAACGGTGATTTTGTTGGGTTTAAAGCGTGCATATCTAAATCGGCTTTATAGTGAACCTGTTCGAATATTAAAAGAGTAAAAATATAAAATTTTAGGATTAAGTTGTATAATTAGTTTCCAAATCCTATAATAAACTATTTTAACTCATAAAAATTGATTAAATATCATTTTAAATCTTTTTGTTGGGTTTAAAGCATGCATGTCTAGTTGGGCTTCAAAGAGAACCCGTTCGAATTTTAACAGTGTTAAAATCTAAAAAATTTAGATTAAGTTGTATAATTAAATTCAGATTCCCACAATTAACTATTTGAAATCATAAAATTTTATTTAATATCATTTTGCGGTGATTTTTTTGGGTTTAAAGCGTGCATGTTTAATTGGGCTTTATAGTGAACCCGTTCGAATTTCAACCTAGTTAAAATCTAAAAATTTTAGAGTAAGTTTTATAATTAGATTCAAAATCCCGCAATTAACTGTTTGAACTCATAAAATTTTATTTAATATCATTTTGCGGTGATTTTTTTGGGTTTAAAGCGTGCATGTCTAAATTGGCTTTAAAGTGAACCCGTTCGAATTTTAACCGAGTTAAAATCTAAAAATTTTAGATTAAGTTGTATAATTAGATTAAAAATCCAACAATTAACTATTCGAATTTTAGAGCACTTTACTCGGTTTAAATTCCAATGTGATTGCTATAAAGCTCCTTTAGATATGCACGCTTTAAACCTAAAAAAACGGCCGCAAAATAAGAATAAATATAAACGACATTAGTTCAAATAGATAAGTATGGGATATGTAACCAAATTATACACCTTAATATTAAATATAGAGCATTTTACTCGGTTAAAATTGCAACAGGTACACTAAATAGCCCAATGAGACTTGCACACTTTAAACCCAACAAACCGACCACAAAATGAAATTCAATCAAATTACATGAGTTCAAATAGTTATTTATTATGAGCTTTTGAATATGATTAAACCACTTATTGACAATTTTAGAGCATTTTACTCAGTTTAAATAATAATGTTATCACTATAAAGCTCGTTTAGGTATGCACACTATGAATTTGACAAAACGGACGCAAAATAAGAATAAATCAAATTTCGTGAGTTCAAATAGTTTTTTATGGGCTTTTGAACTAAATTATACAACTTAATCATAATTTTAGAGCAATTTACTCTGTTAAAATTGCAACGGGTTCAATAAAAAGCCCAATGAGACATAGACGCTTTAAACCTAACAAACCGGCCACAAAATACGATTTAATTAAATTAAAGGAGTTCAGATAGTTAATAATGAGCTTTTGAATATGATTAAACCACTTAATGTAAATTTTAGAGGACTTTACTCTATTTAAATTCTAATGTGATCACTATAAAGCTCGTTTAGATATGCACACTATGAATCTAACAAAACGGACGCAAAATAAGAATAAATCAAATTTCATGACTACAAATAGTTTATTATGGTCTTTGGAACCAAATTATACAACTTAATCTTAACTTTAGAGCATTTTACTCGGTTAAAATTCCAATGGGTTTACTAAATAGTCCAATGAGACTTGCATGCTTTAAACTTAACAATCCGTCCACAAAATGAGTTTCAATCAAATTATATGAGTTCAAATTGTTAATTACGAGCTTTTGAATATGATTAAACAACTTAAACTCAAATTTAGAGCACTTTACTCAGTTTAAATTCCAATGTCATCGCTATAAAGCTCCTTTAGATATGCAAACTTTAAACCTAACAAAACGGCCGCAAAATAAGAATAAATAAAAACTTCATGAGTTCAAATAGATAAGTATGGAGTTTGGAACCAAATTATATAACTTAATCTTAATTTTAGTGCAATTTACTCGGTAAAAATTGCAATGTGTTCACTAAATAGCCCAATGAGACATGGACGCTTTAAACCCAACAAACCGGACACAAAATACGATTTAATTAAATTATAGGAGTTCAAATAGTTAATTATGAGCTTTTGAATATGATAAAACCACTTAATGTTAATTTTAGTGCACTTTACTCTGTTTAAATTCTAATATGATCACTATAAAGCTCGTTCAGATATGTACACTATGAATCTAACAAAACGGACACAAATTAAGAATAAATCAAATTTCAATAGTTCAAATAGTTTATTATGGGCTTTGGAACCAAATTATTCAACTTAATCTTAACTTTAGAGCATTTTACATGGTTAAAATTCTAATGAGTTTACTAAATAGCCCAACGAGTCTTGCACGATTTAAACTTAACAAACCGTCCACAAAATGAGTTTCAATCAAATTATATTAGTTCAAATTGTTAATTATGATCTTTTGAATATGATTAAACAACTTAAACTCAAATTTAGAGCACTTTATTCAGTTTAAATTCCAATGTGACGCTATAAAGCTCCTTTAGATATGCAAATTTAATCCTAATAAAACGACCACAAGATAAGAATAAATAAAAACTTCATGAGTTCAAATAGATAAGTATGGACTTTGGAACCAAATTATATAACATAATCTTAATTTAAGTGCAATTTACTCAGTTAAAATTGCAATGTGTTCACTAAATAGCCCAATGAGACATGGACGCTTTAAACCCAACAAACCGGCCACAAAATACGATTTAATTAAATTACAGGAGTTCAAATAGTTAATTATGAGCTTTTGAATATGATTAAACCACTTAATATAAATTTTAGAGCACTTTACTTTGTTTAAATTCTAATATGATCACTATAAAGCTCGTTTAGATATGTACACTATGAATCTAACAAAACGGACGCAAATTAAGAATAAATCAAATTTCATGAGTTCAAATAGTTTATTATGGGCTTTGGAACCAAATTATTCAACTTAATCTTAACTTTAGAGCTTTTTACTCGGTTAAAATTCCAATGGGCTTACTAAATAGCCCAATGAGACTTGCACGCTTTAATCTTAACAAACCGATCACAAAATGAGTTTCAGTCAAATTACCTGAGTTCAAATATTTAATTATTAGCTTTTGAATATGATTAAACAACTTAATCTCAAATTTAGAGCACTTTACTCAGATTAAATTCCAATGTGATCGCTATAAAGCTCCTTTAGATATACACACTATGAATCTAACAAAACAGGCGCAAAATAAGAATAAATCAAAACTTCATGAGTTCAAATAGATTAGTGTGGACTTTGGAACCAAATTATAAACATAATCTGATATGATCCAAGCCAGCACCAAACTTCTTGGGGCCTTGCTCATATCAGAGAAGAAGTCACAAGATTTTGACACTTGTGGCAAAGTCGATGATCTTAACAATTCAAGTTCAAACATGCTTTTTCAAGCCTTGAATTTGAACTTGGAGCCTTGGCCATCTTTTGAACAAATGCAACATGTTATTTTTGCATTTTAATACATGCATTTGAGTTCTAGCTTAGGAGTGTGTTGCATATAGTTGCATGAGCATTTAGCTTGCATGAGTTTACATTATTTTACATATTTAATTTCTGCATTTTTATCATGAATAAATAAGGCTTATTATTCATTTAAACATATTGTTTCATTTATATTTGTTTAGAACATTTAAGCATGTTAGTTCTTTTAAGCTTGTTAGTTTAATTAATGCATGTCAGTTTATGCATGTTAGTACATTTAAAGTCTAAGAGCTTATTCATGTTTGTTAGTTCATTAAATGAGTTAGTTCATTCAATTAAATTGGTTCATTTAATTTAACTATCTCATTAATTTTCTTCCAAACATTTACTTTATTGAATAAAGATGTTATCTAATGGTTGCTCATATATTTTTAGCTAGGATACTCATTTGAGATCAAATGGTTGATCATTTTCTACAAGAATGACAAGTCATTTACCACCAATTAAAGACACTGGAAGACACCATGATGGCTGATCAGTTTCAAGACATTCAAGGGAGATTTACACCACTTAAAGGCTGTCAGTTTCAACTATGTTACAAGACATTGAAGAGCTCCTAAATACACCACTTAAAGAGCTACTTAAACACTACTTAAGAGGTACTTTAACACCACATAAAGCTGATCAGTTTTATATCAGAGAAGACATGCAATGAAAGCCTTCATTATCACCACTTAAGGGAGAGTAAAGGCATGAGTTAAAGCAACACTTAAGGAGAGAATTCAAGGAAAATCAGACAAATTGTTCGCCATTTTTGGATTGGATACGGGCATATTTGAGTCTTGAGATCTTCTTCAAACTTATTCCCCTATTTCTTAGCTTTCTAACGCACTTTGAATCACCTTAATTAGATATCAGGAGCTTGAGATATGATTAAACTAGTGAAGACAGTGCATGTTGGAAATTCAATATGGGAATAGTCACAAGATGCTTGTTCAACAAATGCAATAGGCCATTCAATTGTTGAATTCAATGCTTTATCAACAGCCCATTAAAGGAGGATGAATGACAACTTAATCAAGTTCATTAGACCAAGGGTTTCTCCATGTGGACGATATGTATGCCTACATTCATCCTACGAATGTCCACATTCATCCTTCTAGATCAAACTTTTTGGTTGTCAATTGGAGAGAGGATAACCTACAAATTAATAAGCCTTTAACACTAGAATAATGATTCTTTAATCTTTGTCTAGGCCAATCAATTTGTTGTTGTCTTACGCCTATAAATAGGCACTCATTCCATTGTAAAAGATAGAACTTTTGGCATATATTATAACTTGAGAGTGTTTCTCTTTTATAGTTTTTTTTGAACTTTATCGGCTTGCAAGATTGTTCTTGTGACATTCATCCCTATTCATATTTTTATATTGTTGGTTCCTAGTTTCTATAACTAGAGGGTCACAATCAATCAAACTTTCACCTAAGTCACGGTTTAAAAACTCTTAAGGAACGAGTCTTCACTTTTTAGTGTTGGTTCTTCCTTTGTTTACGCCGCAACATCAATTACATTCCTTCTCCTTCACTTCCATCATCCATTCATCCATATTTTTCATACGTCATCCTAAATAAAACAACCATCTTATCATCATTTCATTCCACCATACTATCTATCCATTTCATATCATATTGTAATTTTCATTTCAAAATTCTTATTTTTCATTTCAGTTACTTACTAGAATCATGATCGGGCAATCACATATACAAATTTGGATATTCTGCAACCGGATTCGTATCATAATCTTAATTTTAGTGCAATTTATTCGGTTAAAATTTCAATGGGTTCACTAAATAGCCCAATGAGACATGGACGCTTTAAACCCAACAAACCGGCCACAAAATACGATTTAATTAAATTACAGGAGTTCAAATAGTTAATTATGAGCTTTTGAATATGATTAAACCACTTAATGTCAATTTTAGAGCACTTTACTCTGTTTAAATTCTAGTGTGACCACTATAAAGCTCGTTTAGATATGCACACTATGAATCTAACAAAACGGACGCAAAATAAGAATAAATTAAATTTCATGAGTTCAAATTGTTAATTATGGGCTTTGGAACCAAATTATACAACTTACTCTTAACTTTAGAGCATTTTACTCGGTTAAAATTCCAATGGGTAAAAATTCCAACAGGAGTGAGTGTTCGTTTCTTTTCTCTCCCTCTCTTTCTCTCTCTCCCTCCCTCACCCTCTTCCTTCTACCCATGCCTTCTCCTCCTTTCTCCTTTCTCCGTTTTGGAGATCGTCTTCGGCATCACTACCATGACAATTTTTTCCACTACAGCCGATCAGGGAGTGGATGTAACCCCCTAAACTGGCCTATGCGGAAGCCCGACTAGAGTGGTCACATTGTTTTTATTTATAAATCATATTGCATGAAAATTAATTAACTTGAGCGAATAAAGGTAAATATTGTCTAACAATTAAAATGTATAAAATGTCACCAAAACATGGTATCTGGAAAACATTGTTCACAAAATAATTCGTAAAACCAATAAAAAAATAATACGTTTAAATCACCAGTAATATAATATATAGGCACATGTCACCTTAAACGTAAACTGGAAAAGTTTAAAAATGTTATATCAAAGTGTAACCAAATAATGTGTAGATCCTCCAAATGCCAAGTCCGGGATGTCTACCTACGAATATCTGAAAGGGGGAAGAAAACAGGTATGAGCTATGAAGCCCAGTGTGTTCCAACAGTGCAAATAAAATACGGATAAAATCATTAAACAGTAATACAGGAAATCAGATTATGTATATGCATGATATGCTACCCTCCAACCGAACTCCTGGATACAGTTTCCCCGAACAGTATCTGATACATGCATTAACCTAAGCCCTTAGGGCGAAGGTACCGACCTAAGGAATTACCTTAGGGAACAGGCGAAATTACCCCGGCTAAAGCACGGGAACCGATAACAGGCAGAATTACCATCTGGATCAAGGCTGAACCGAATATTAGACACTACTCATCATCCCAATGCTAAAATGGAAGACATGCAATAATAACAAGAATCATGATGGTAGTAACCGGAACTAAGCAGGCAACATGTGTACATAAATCAGGGAATATCATACAGGATTTATCGGACTTATAGTAATCATAAAATAATCAATCTTACAGTTCAAAATGAGTACTTAAGTAAATCCAGAAAACATTCATGTGCACATACTTAATTTACTTTAAAACGTAAAACAATAAAACACGATTATATAGCATACAAGGAACACACCTCAATGGCAGAAACAGACAGGTGGTCTACTGGGCATTCGAGCCTCGTTCTGTAGCAGTACTGGACCCTAAAAAATACAAAAATGGAATTTTATTAATATCGGAGTTAAATACTGAATTGACAATTCAAGGGTATTAAAAATATACGGGTCACGATCGGATCTCGGGATCGGTCAAAACGAGAGGAACTGGGCTGGGTCGGTACACGATCGGGAGAACTATGAGGTCCTACAAACAAAAAGGTATCAATAAAAGACCTTAAATAAAACTCTGGACTTAACTTAACTTAGAAGAAAAGTTTGACTCAAGACTTTAAAGTGCAATTTGGAGGCTTTCGGGATTGAATTTCGAAAAACGAACTTCACGGATAGACTCAGGACGTCGAAAAACATAAAATAGGGGTTTTTTGAAAATTTCGACTTTTTGGTCAAAGTCAACGCTGACGTCGGCATGGTCAACGCTGATGTCAGCAGCCACGTCAGCAATCAACGCTGACGTCATCGGTCAACGGATCGGGTCAACGGGTCAGGTCGGGTTGGCCGGTTCGGGTTGGATTGACCAGTTCAAGTTGGACCGGTTTAGGACCGGTTTGACTCGAGTTTGACCGGTCAGTTCCCGGCAGCTGTCCACGGTGGCCAAAAGTCGCCTCTGGCGGCACGTGGAGTCCAAGCGCGGCCCATTTTGGCCGGAAAACACATCTAAAACCAGATTTTTCCAGATCTGACTCAACAACACCAAAAACGAGCCAAAAATCCCAGAAAAACAATTCAAAAAAAATAGTTAAAATTTACCCGATTACCAAACGAATAAGCTCTCCGACGAAGGCCTTGCCGGAGATGATCGGAGACAAAATCGGAGGGGTTTTGTTCGCCTCGACACGGTGAGCACGGCGGAGGAGGTGACGCGCCAGACGGACTCCTAGGATGGCCGGAATCGACGATAACGGAAGCGGGGACTTCCACCTATGTCACCAAAGCTTTAAGCTTCGATTACCGGCGAACGGAGCGACGGTTGCGCGCGTCGGAAGAGGGGTTTTGGTCGGGGGAGGGAGACGGTCACGGTGGCGGTGGCGGTGTCGGCCACAACGCGGCGGTGATTGAGAGCGGCGGTGGTCGGGGTTTGAGAGGAAAAAGGGTTTATTTTGGGTTCCAGATCTAATATGGGTTCCAAAAAGGTATTATTTTTTTATACATATATATTTTTATATTTATTTCGTATTTATTATTTTATTTGTTTCCATTTAAAAAGGTGTTAAAGTGGAAGATTCAAGCACACCACCAGATCAACCACTTGAGATAAGTTGGACCCTTGCTAGTTTTTTCTTTTATATTCCTTTCTTTCTTCTACCTTTTCGTTATTACACTATTTGTTTTATACTCTTTCCACGTCTCATGGAGATTCATTTTTCTCCCTTTGTCTTAGCGATCAAACCCATCTTGAGGTTCATCGAAAACCGGCCTTGGTATTCTTGAATAGTTTATCGAAACAAGATTCACACTTGTTTAGTTTGTTGTTGGTTCAAGTTTTAGCCACAATTGCAAAACATGGAGTTGTTTCTTTTCCCTTGCTGCCATCACTCTAGTATGTGTTACTATTTTTTATTTTGTTAACATCTTTCTATTTGATCATATTTTATACTTGCAAAAACAACTATCATCTTGCTTGGGAAATAACTTTCTCTTTAGTATGATATTTTATTTGACTCAATGCTTCCTTCATATGCAAATACCACCCTTGCAAAGGGATTTTCCAACACCTTTCTTGGTGTATTATTATAATCAAACAACTTTACTTGTTATATTGAATTCCAACCTCTTCTCAAGGATTTGGCTACTCCTATTCTTTCCGTAGGAAATTGTTGGATGCACCCAAGACATTAAACGTGATCCAACACTCTTGTGAGGTAAGCATTGATGACTACAAAGAGCCTTCCCCTAAGCTTTTACACCATGGCCCTTGTGCTTTGTTGAGGCCAAATTCATGGAAGATGACTTTCAATTTACACCTCTTTGCTAACTTGATAAGGTTATTGATTTTATTGTTTTTACTACTACATAAAATAGATATTCTTAGCGTCCTTATTTTATCTTTGTTTTTCAACATTATGATATGCTTGAAAAGAATCTCTCCCGTCACTCCTTTGTTGTGTCAAACACAATCTCTACTCCAATTCTCTTTTATTAACTCCAATCAACAAGTCCAATGTCTATTTTTGTCCATTGATATTAAATATGAATCCCTAGGTCCATTAGGTATTTGGGTTATGGTTCTTATTGTTACCATTATTTTTACTTTTCTTCTAATTGTGACATGTTTCTTATATCATGCTTTTCTTTATATCCTAGCCAATTCCAAGCATAGACAACCCCTACAAAGGGAATTTTCTAACACCTCTCATGGTGTAATGTTATCAAACGAGTTCACTTGTCATATTTATGTCATCTTTCTTGAGTTACATTGATTGCAACCAAGAACCAGAGTTATGATAGCTCTTTTGTTGGCAGGTTTCAACCAAACAACTCCATTAGGATTTAACATCAGATCGAGCAACCATAATGCCAAGGATTGTGATCGATCAAGTAATTCCCTAAGTCAAAGATTCAAAGTAAGATTTTTTTGCCTTTGTTACCAGAGTAGAACCACTGAATCCCCTAAATGTTTGGTTTATATTTTTTGATTCTACCTTTATGTTTGAATTTCATCAACTTATACCATATGTTTTGTACCATATTTTTCTTATTATCTTTGTTATCATGCTTAGACGTACAAAGGGATTTCCCCAACACCTCTCATGGTGTACTATTATCATACAAGGTGCAACCTACAATGGTAAACTTCAACCGAAAGGAGGGCTATACGGTAAACTTTGGAATTATCTATCTCCTTAAGTTGTTTGAACATCTAGGACGTGCTAATGGCATCATGCTGGCCCTCGCATTGCAGCACAAGCATCGAAAGGTTATACCATCCTTATATAGGGATTATACCATCACCAACAAGCCTAAAAGTCCTCAGCCACCATCAAAGTCCTCTTTTGAAAAAGCTGGGATGAGCAGCGGAAAAAACTCTTTGGTGGAGGTTGACGGTGATCAACCCCACCGAGTGAAATGAAAATATTATGTTGGAACTATCAGGGACTTGGCAATGCCCCGACAGTTCGTGCCCTACAACGTGTTGCTTCCAAGCACAATGCCGATTTTTTATTTCTTTGTGAAACTAGGCTAAACAAACACAATATTGATCGTATTAGGATTAAGTTAGGAATGCAAGGATGTATACAAATTGAATCCAGCTCTACCTGCACAGGGCTTGCTATTATTTGGAATAATAAAACTACTATCGATTTGCTTTCTTACTCGGATTTTCATATTGATGTCATTATTCATTTTGGGCAAATACAATTCCATTTTTCAGGATTACATGGTTTTGCTGAAACGGCTAACAAATACAAAATTTGGCAACTAATAGAACACTTTGAATATGATTAAACAACTTAATCTCAAATTTAGAGCACTTTACTCGGTTTAAATTCTAATGTGATTGTTATAAAGCTCCTTTAGATATTCACACTTTAAACCTAACAAAACGACCGCAAAATAAGAATAAATCAAAACTTCATGAGTCCAAATAGATAAGTATGGACTTTGGAACCAAATTATACAACATAATCTTAATTTTAGTGCAATTTACTCGGTTAAAATTGCAATGTGTTCACTAAATAGCCCAATGAGACATGGATGCTTTAAACCCAACAAACCGGCCACAAAATACAATTTAATTAAATTACAGGAGTTCAAATAGTTAATAATGAGCTTTTGAATATGATTAAACCACATAATGTCAATTTTAGAGCACTTTACTCTATTTAAATTCTAATGTGATCACTATAAAGCTCGTTTAAATATGCACACTATGAATCTAACAAAACGACCGTAAAATAAGAATTAAATCAAATTTCATGAGTTCAAATAGTTTATTATGGGCTTTGGAACCAAATTATACAACTTAATCATAACATTAGAGCATTTTACTCGGTTAAAATTCCAATGGGTTTAATTAATAGCCCAATGAGACTTGCACGCTTTATACTTAACAAACCGACCACAAAATGAGATTCAATCAAATTACATGAGTTCAAATAGTTAATTACGAGCCTTTCAATATTATTAAACAACTTAATCTCAATTTATAGCACTTTACCCGGTTTAAATTCCAATGTGATTGTTATAAAGCTCTTTTAGATATGCACATTTTAAACCTAACAAAACGACCGCAAAATAAGAATAAATCAAAACTTCATGAGTTCAAATAGATAAGTATGGACATTGGAACCAAATTGTATATCATAATCTTAATTTTAGTGCAATTTACTCTGTTAAAATTGCAATGTGTTCACTAAGTAGCCCAATGAGACATGGACGCTTTAAACCCAACAAATCGGCCACAAAATTCAATTTAATTAAATTACAGGAGTTCAAATAGTTAATAATGAGCTTTTAAATATGATTAAACCACATAATGTAAATTTTAGAGCACTTTACTCTATTTAAATTCTAATGTGATCACTATAAAGCTCGTTTAGATATGCACACTATGAATCTAACAAAACGGCCGCAAAATAAGAATAAATTAAAACTTTATGAGTTCAAATAGATTTGTATGGACTGTGGAACCAAATTATACAACATCTTAATTTTAGTGCAATTTATTCGGTTAAAATTGCAATGGGTTCACTAAATAGCCCAATGAGACATGGACGCTTTAAACTCAATAAACCGGCCACAAAATACGATTTAATTAAATTACAAGAGTTAAAATAGTTAATAATGAGCTTTTGAATATGATTAAACCACATAATGTAAATTTTAGAGCACTTTACTCTATTTAAATTCTAATGTGATCACTATAAAACTCGTTTAGATATGCACACTATGAATCTAACAAAACGGCTGCAAAATAATAATAAATCAAAACTTTATGAGTTCAAATAGATAAGTATGGACTTTGGTACCAAATTATACAACATAATCTTAATTTTAGTGCATTCGGTTAAAATTGCAATGGGTTCACAAAATAGCCCAGTGAGACATGGACGCTTTAAACCCAACAAATCGACCACAAAATACGATTTAATTAAATTACAGGAGTTCAAATAGTTAATTATGAGCTTTTGAATATGATTAAACCACTTTGATATGTGCTGATCTTGTTGATGATGCTGAAAGGAAAACTTTGATTGTAGGACCTAGGAAGGAAGCAAATCTCTCGCAAGAAGTGGCTGTAAAAAAATGAAGAATTAAGGATAATGGATGGAAGGAATAGGTGAAATGAATGAAGGGAACAGTTTAGGGGCTGATTTGGAAGCAGATGGATGTGTGGTATTGATAAGGGTGAATGGATGTTTAGGACGTTTTATGTTGATGATAAAGGATGGGAATGGTGAATGGAATAAGATGATATGTAAGGATGGTGTTATGGTGAAAAGGAATGGTGAAATGGAAATAGTATCTTAAGGATACTCAAGGAAGAAACTAGGTTATAGAAAACCTAATCCTAAACCTTATATTGATCTTTAAAGGGTGGTGTGATAAACGGACTTTGACCCTTTTAGTATATTAAACTAAAAGAACCTAAAATATCAAGATGGATAGAAAGGGGTTTGACGCCACAAGTACAAAAGTACTTGATAAGTCGATAAAGTTTTAAGAAGAACTAAACGAGTGAAAATCTCACAAGTAATTTTATATAATCTGAATGGTGTGTTTACAAAATGAAATCCAAGTCCTATCTATAGTTTTCTAAGGGGTTTGTCCGAAAGGACCTTTAACTATTCGGATAACCATTCATTTGAATGGTGTCTACTTAGAAAAGTTGTAACTTTTCGGTCCAACCTGCACAGTCTTCAGTAATTGGGCCATATCCTGAGCTCCCGATATCGGATTAATGTTATTCAACATGCTTTGGAAAAATAATAGATAGAGGAACAACTTTCATGAAGACACTGAAACCCAATTCGACTTGTATCCTGCTCGAAATTGGTAAACAAGTGGACCATCATGAATTTGTTCAATGAAAAGTGTTATCTCTTTGTTTTGGCGTGAAATTCATATTTCCCTCAAACGAGTGGCGCCTAAACATGTTTCCCTTCATGGCTGATCGGTTGTGTCCCTTGGGGAGGGAATATGTCCTTCCATAGTTGAGCTGAAGGTTGTAGGGTGAGCTGAGATGAGCTGATTGAGCTGAGAGTGAGCTGACTTGAGCTGAGCTAGCTAACTGACTTAGCTAACTCAAATCTTGCTTCCAATTTGAGCTTTCTGGACCTGACTTTAGCTGTCTGAGCTAGGCCTTCAAGTTCGTGAGCTTCTCTACATAGTTCCTTTAAGTTCACGAGTTGAAATAGTCCTCCATTTGAGCTCCTTTGCATTCCTTTGCGTTTTAGTCATTCTCGAGCTGCCATAATCCTTTCCAAGCAGAGTTGAGCAACCCTTTATGTTTTTAAGCTTCCTCAGACTATTATCTTTACTTAAAATAGCTGAAACAATAAGTAAACAATGTGTAAGCTGAAACGAATTGAAATCAGCTAAAATGAGCTAGAAATAATATAGTTTAGCTAATATTAAGAATAAGATGACCTAGAATAATTATAAAGATGTAGTTATGCAATCACAAAGCATCACTTACATAGCAAAAGCAAGCTTGTCAAATTATAGAATGCATAAATTAGATAATAGAAGATAAAGTAAGGTAGAACTCCCTTAAAACCAGTCTTGAAGATTTTCAAAGATGTGATGAAACCATAGAGAAAATAGGTGTCGATTAGGATCATATCACACTTAATGTCAATTTTAGAGCACTTTACTCTATTTAAATTCAAATGTGATCACTATAAAGCTCGTTTAGATATGCACACTATGAATCTAACAAAACGGACGCAAAATAAGAATAAATCAAATTTCATGAGTTCAAATAGTTAATTATGGGCATTGGAATCAAATTATACAACTTAATCTTAACTTTAGAGCATTTTACTCGGTTAAAATTCCAATGGGTTTACTAAATAGCCCAATGAGACTGACACGCTTTAAACTTAACAAACCGTCTACAAAATGAGTTTTAATCACATTACAATAGTTCAAATAGTTAATTATGAGCTTTTGAATATGATTAAACCACTAAATGTCAATTTTAGAGCACTTTACTCTATTTAAATTCTAATATGATCATTATAAAGCTTGTTTGGATATACACACTGTGAATCTAACAAAATGGTCACAAAATAAGAATAAATCAAAATTTCATGAGTTCAAATAGATAAGTATGGACTTTGGAACCAAATTATATAACATAATCTTAATTTTAGAGCAATTTACTTGGTTAAAATTGCAACGGGTTCACTAAATAACCCAATGAGACGTGGACGCTTTAATCCCAACAAACTGGCCACAAAATATTATTTAATTAAATTACAAGAGTTCAAATAGTTAATTATGAGCTTTTGAATATGATTAAACCACTTAATGTCAATTTTAGAGCACTTTACTCTGTTTAAATTTTAATGTGATCACTATAAAGCTCGTTTAGATATACACAATATGAATCTAACAAAATGGCCGCAAAATAAAAATAAATCAAAACTTCATGAGTTCAAATAGATAAGTATGGAATTTGGAACCAAATTATACAACATAATCTTAATTTTAGTGCAATTTATTCGGTTAAAATTGCAATTGGTTCACTAAATAGCCCAATGAGACATGGACGCTTTAAACCCAACAAACCGGCCACAAAATACGATTTAATTAAATTACAGGAGTTCAAATAGTTAATTATGAGCTTTTGAATATGATTAGACCACTTAATGTAAATTTTAGAGCACTTTACTCTATTTAAATTCTAATGTGATCACAATAAAGCTCGTTTAAATATGCACTGATACGCTCTAATTCTCCAATTGTTGTTGTAGAGAGAAGCTTTGATTATCCCGACCGTAATTGCAAGCAAGCCTTGATCCTCGTACACGTTTCTTGTTGTTTTATGAAGAAAAGATGGTGAAATGGTGTAAAGAGGGTTGTGGAAGTATAGGTTATATGTCTAAATGGTAAGGGATGGTTGGGTGATATTTTGGCTAGAAAAATAAATGGAAAAGGTGATAGTGAAGGTTAGGGAAGTCGAATAAGGTGATGGATGTCGTGTGTCAAAAGTGCGCGTTCAGTGCAAGTGGACACATCGCAAGTAATAAGTGATAAGTATTTATCGAGTTATCGTCTCCTCAGGGACCGGTATACTTAATATGCTTTCTTTATCTTCTTGCTCTGTAGAAAAATAAAAACACAAGTGAAAGGGTGTGATTTATTAAACTAAAACAATTGAATAAAAATAAAAGGATCGAAATATCAGAGAGAAAGATGGGCCAGGATCCAGTTGTATTGTATTGTGGACTTGATTGACTTGTCTATATCCAATGCAATCGCATATCTCTGCCTCGGCAGCACTACAGTTTATTGCCTGGGCAGCGATAACTCTGTCCGCTGCGGGAATCCCTTGCTCGTGGGTAGACTTTACCAAAGTTCGGCAAAGTGTCCTTGAATGACTCCGCTTATCCCTAAGTCAGAGTGTTGTTGATGACTAGTCCTTGATGATACCTCCCGGCGTGAACCAATTATACTCACCAACCAATCTCACACTTCTTTTAGCCGCTGAAACTCTTAACCTATCCCTAGGCCGAGTTAGTATTTCGCGATTGAAACACCGTACTTACCCCTTTCGTGAATCTAGCTCTCCCGAGCTTAGATAAATGGATCACTTACACACTTCCCTCCCGGGCTTGAATGCAAGAACAACGAATAACAAAGGATAAGCAAACCTTGATAATCTTTATTGCATTGAATGAAAGATAAAGTACAATCTCCTCTCACAAATACTCCACAACCTTCACCTAAACCCTATGAAAGTTTTAGAACATGATGGAGAGGAAAGAAACAAGAGTAGAAGTCGGCTCTCCCTAGGTATTTTCCCGATCTCTATTACATTGGGTGGCTAGGTCTTTATATAGGCTAGACCTAGGGCAAACTTTTCCTAAGTAGAATACAACTTGGAGTAGGGAACAAGTCAAGTACATAATAATAATAATATATTTCCAAGTTTGAATTCGGCTAAGGGGGCTTTCTCGCGTGGTCTTCCTTTGGGCTTTTCCTTGTGCTAGCCAGCTTCGATTCATGGGCTTCAAGTCCAGACACGTTCCTTGGATTTTTGTCTTTCCATCGCCTATCACTTTGCTTCTTGTCTTCCTGCTGTTGCCTCGGCATTAGGTCCTGCCTTGGTCTTGTCTCTGCCGCGGCACTGGTTCTTCTGCACAGATATGAAAACGCAGTAAAGCGTGCCTTTTTCTATAAATAGTATCTATTTAAGTATAACTTCTAAATATATCACATTAAGCATATGCATTGGTTCAAGTGGGTGAATATTTGGTGTTAAATGCCGATAAAAGGAGTAGAAAGTGATAGTGTGTTGAGCACTTATCACACCCCCAAACTCGAACTATTGCTTGTCCTCAAGCAATGCAAACCATCAATTTGCCGAACTCTACTCTCTCTTGGTCTTACATGTTCATCTATTCTCCCCACCATAGCTAGGCCTATCTTTAAGCCTTAACCAGTCGGCTACCTAAGAATTTACCTAGAAACAAACTATAGGATTTGAGAGTGTGTGCGTTTTTGTGGACAAGTTGATTAAAGGCTTTCTTAGATAAACTCTAAGTTCAAGACAAATAGACATTGGTTAAGTCTTCTCTTCTTTTCCAAACCCCAAATCTTGAGCCGGTTTCGGGCACCTCAAAGACTTGTGTTTTTCTTTTCACTAAAAATCTTTTTGTCTTTTCTTTTTGATATTCCTTAATACATACTAGAGCCAATTTCGGGCACCTCTATCATGAAGAAGAGATTTTCTAGAGCCGGTGGTAGGCACCTCTAGTTACTTTTCCAAAAATCTAAGTCTTTATCACTTAAGTTCATTAAAAGAATTCCTATAATCCACAAGTCCCAAAAGTGTTTAAAGTTCTTCCTATAGTAAGCTTCTAAGTTTTCATCCTTAAGCATCCTAAGGTTAACCCTCTTAACAGAACCTAAACATGGTAAGGAGAAAGATTTCTATAGCCTTAAAGAATAAACTAAGGCAATACTGATGATGAGCAGTGCAAGAGTGTAGGCAGTTAATTTAAGTAAGGCGGGGAGCATAAAAATTAAAAAAAATTCACTAGAATACTCCCTTTTTTTGGCAAGGCCGCGGCAGTAGATTGCTGCCTTGGCAGTGAATCTGCACCCCCAAACTCAAACCAAGCATTGTCCTCAATGCTTTATATTTGGAAGGGATAAACGGCAAAACAGAATATGAATTATATGCAACAAGGAAAGATAGTAAAAGCAATTGAATATTTAAATAAAGGACAAAGAATTTTAGAGCGACTCTGAAGAGCTGCTCGTAACAATTTTTCTTCGTTGCCGAGATGCCATGTGCTTTGTCCTTGGGGAGGGCGATGGTTGCGCCTTTGCTTGTCTCGGTGGCTGGACTCGAGTGGGTGGGGTTCTATGCATCGGGGCTTCTACTTCTTCTCCTTCTTCAACATCCGCCATCTCTTCGGTTATTATCACGTCCGTTCCTCCTCCCATCGCAGTGGCTCCTCCGGTGTGGTGTGTGCTTGGGCCGGCGGCAGTAGAGCCTTGGTGTACATAAGCATCTATCTCGGCGGATAGACTGCCCATGATAATTGGCGATCTTGGTGGAGTGCTGAAAATGGCTCTTCGCTTGGATGGCCTTCGGCTGACAGATGAGGCCGCGGCAGAATCTGCTGGCCTTGATGGTCCAGCAGCCTAGTATTGGGGCTGAGGGTCCGGATGGAAGAACGGTCGCGGTTCTCCTAGGGCTGGTGTAGTCTCGGTGTAGGGTGCGGCAGTAACGAACATATTGCTTGGGAACTCCGGGAATTGTACGCCTTGGTCCGGGAAGGCGTGCATCATCATTTGGGCAAGCGTTCCATTGAAGTCTCGTTGGTACTCCATGTACCGTTGTTGTCGAAGATCCATCGCTGCCATGCGCTGTAAGATTTCTTGATACGGGTCTGCTGCGGCAGAGGTATAGGCAGTACCAGGCATATCGGCCGTGTATTGGGCCCCGACAATAGTGTCGGCAGTGAACTGCTACGGTGTTGCCTGGACAGGTTCTGCTTGTGTGATCTGCATGACTTTGTGGCAGAATTCCCTGGTCCATCCCCTTTTTGAAGGGTGTATTCATCGGTTTCTTCAATAGGTACACCTGCAGAAACACATAAACCCGTAATCAAGCAAGGGAAATACAATGGTCCTCGATCTTTCTTACCGCACTCGTGAATCTCCCGTAGGATAATTTCTCCAACGTTGATGGTTCTTTTGTTGATGATGGATTGGATAAGCACCAATCTCTTGCGATCCACCGTGCTATTATGTGATGTTGGGATGAGGCGTCGTTTGATGAAGGTGTTCCACATCTTGGCCTCCGACTTCAAACTTTGTCTTGTTACGGAACCCCGATGGGTACCGTTTTCCCATGGAGTGTTTGCGTAACAAAGATCGTCTTTGATCAGTTCATAGTCCTCGGTAGTGATATCTTTGAAGAAGTCCGCATGGAGATCGTTGGCCGTGGTGAGGCCGTAGAAGCTGTTGATTGTTTCGGCATCGAGTTGCACTGGCCTGCTGCGGCAGTGAACAAAGAGAGAGTCTTTTATGGGCCCATGAGCGTAGAACTCCCGTACTATTGTGGCGTTTGCCTGGGCAGGTTGCAAACAGAATACTTCCCAATTTTGGTACTTGATTCTGTCGAACAAGTAGTGTTCGATACCATAATTCTCTTCGTCCGCGTGCTAGAACCCTTGTTCTTCCCAAAGTTGCCTTGCGATGAAGGATCGATTGAATCGCTCTTCAACGTTGGCTGGGGCGAATCTTTTGTAAGTTGCCATCAAGAAAGAGAGAATTGAGTTCTTGGAGGTTTTCTTGAAAAGAAACTGGAAAATCAGAAGGGATTAGTATGCAGAGAGTAATTGAGAGAGGGATTGTTAAGAATACTAAAGAAAGCAAGAAAGTAAGACTGAATAGTTCAAGAGGAACGAGTTTCTTATATAGGCCTCGGCCTTGTGACCGTTGAGATCACTAGCCGTTGTAACCGTTTCCTTCTTCTGTCGTTTCCTTTTTTGCCACGGCAGGGATCTCGACAGACTAGCCGTTACACTTTTCTATCCGTTGGGACTGTTGCGGCTCTGACACTGTTATATTGCCTCGGCAGAGTTCCTGCTGTGAACTATTTTTCCCTTATCTTTGCTTTTTATTCCTGAATAAAAATTAAACACACAAAAGAAAAAAATACTAAAAGCGAAAAATAATTAGAAAAATAAAAAGAACTAGTAACCCTAATATAATATAGAAAAGAAAAAGGGAGAGGCTAGGTTACTGGTGGAGAGCATGCGAATGCATCTCCCAAATTTATTTTCTCCCTTAGGCCCAAATTTTGTATCGGTTGTGGGCCGCTCCTTAGTGCTGTCTGTCCATCCGACTTGGGCTTGATTTTTTTGCCGAATATCCTGCCGAGCAGACTGCCCAGGCAGGATATCTTATTGTCTACTGTGCGGATGGCTTTGCATTCCTCTGGATCGTCATACCTCTTTAAGTTGTGGAATGCGTTGAGTTTGACTTGTTGGTCATTGACCTGCATAGTCAACTCTCCTTTTTTCACGTCAATCAATGTACGTCCAGTTGCTAGGAAGGGTCTCCCAAGGATGATCGGTGCGTTGTCATCTGCTTCACAATCAAGGACAAGGAAGTCAGCAAGAAAAATAAACTTGTCAACTCTTACCAGTATGTCCTCGATTTTTCCTTCAGGTTGCACATAGGATCTATCCGCGAGTTGGAGCATCACTGTTGTAGGCTTCGGCCTTCCAATTCCAAGCTTTTGGAAGACTGATTTAGGCATGAGGTTTATACTTTCTCCAAGGTCGCATAGGGCCTTTCCTTCATAACTCTTTCCTATCGCACAAGGTATAGTGAAGCAACCAGGATCTTTTAACTTTGGTGGCATGCGGTTATGTAGCATTGCCATGCATCCCTCTGTGGCAGCCACTGTCTCAAACTCACCTATTCATTTTCTCTTTGATACCATATCCTTTAAGAACTTGGCATAGTTGGGCATTTGTTCAATGGCCTCAACAAATGGTATGTTGATGTGGACTTGCTTCAAAATATCGAGGAACTTCTTGAACTGTTGATCCTGTTTCTATTTCTTTAACCTTTGCGGGAAAGGTGGTGGTGGTCTCATCTCATCCAGTGTTTCCTTAGTTTGGAATCATATACCTGGCACCATTGGAATTTTTGCTACCTCGGCAGACTGCTCAGGTGTTGCAGTGCTTGCTGCCGGGGTAGTGTTGTCAGTCTCGGTTTGCTCAGCCTCTTCTCTTGGTTGATCCGTCGGTTGGGTTCGGTTCTCTGGGATCTTCTCTTTCAACCGTAGACCACTCCTGGTAGTGATTGCCTTGCACTGTTCATGGCTTAGTACCTTAGCAACCTCAGTATTGCTAGGTAGGCCTCCTTATGGTCTAGTGTTTATACATTGAGCAAACTGCCCAACCTGAGTTTCCAGAGTTTTTATGGCTGCTTCTTGATTTTGTAGCCTCATCTCAGTCCTATTCATGAAGGCATCGGTCCTCTTGATGAAATTACTATTTTCCGCCATGTATGACTCGGTTTTCATCATGAAGGCCTTTAACGTGTTTTCCAATGAATTGACCGGTTGCTGCTGCATCTGCTGCTACGGCATCGGTTGTTGGACTTGGTGCTGCGGCATTGGCTGCTGAAATCCCGGTGGTTGGGTGATTGGGTTTAAGGAATTATTTGGGTTGCTCCATGATAAGTTTGGATGCCTCTTCCATGAGGGGGTTGTATGTGTTGGACATCACATTGTTACGGTTGTAGTTCCCAACATACATACCGGTTTCTTGATTCATGCAATCAACGGAACTGTGGTTACCTCCACATAATTCACAACATAAATCAATTACCTTGACCTCACGGGTATTGTTTTGTAATTGTAGGTTTTGCACCATCTTGGTAAGAGAGGCCAATTGTGCTGCCACTGAACTTGATGAATCTAATTCGTTTACCGTGGCTTGGCGTCTTACTCCTCGCCTAGATGTGGGAAACTGGAAGTCATTCCTTGCGAGTTTATTCAAAATTTTGATAGCTTCCTCGGGTGCCTTGTCCAGGAGTGTGCCGTTTACCGAGGCATCCAACATCATCCTTGTCGGGGCATTCGTGGCGTTGTAAAACATTGTCACTTGTGTCCATAAGGGAAATCCATGCAGCGGACACTTGTGCAATAGCTCTCTGTAGCGTTCCCATGCCTCGTACATTGGTTCGTCTTCAGCCTGTCGAAAAGAAGTAATTTTATTACGAATTCTATCATATAGATTAGTAGGATTAAAACGAGTAATGAAATCACGACATAGTTCACTCCAGGATCCAATAGATCCCGCTGGAATGCTATTCAACCAAGCTTTCGCCCTATCCCTCAGTGAATAGGGGAATAGCTTTAACCGCAAGACATCTTCATGGACTCCTTGGATTTTGAAAGAGTTGCAGATTTCCATGAAAGATTTGAGATGCTGCCTTGCGTCTTCAGTTGCAGACCCACCAAATTGTCCAATTGTATTTAACATGTTGAACATAACAGGTTTAAGTTCAAAATAGGCTGCTTCAATCTCGGGTGTAACGACTCCTGGGTTTAGTCCATTTAAGTCCTCCTCCAAGAAAACTCTGACAGTCAGCTGCCGCGGCCCAGGTGGCGTTGGTAGACCTTCATTGCCGGCAGGTATGTTTTGTCCTGCCTGAACCTCTGCCATGACTCCTCGGATTTGTCTCCTCAACCTTAGCCCTGTTCTTTCAATCTCAGGATCTAAATCGTATAAGGGGTTGGTTGGATTTGCCCTGGTCATACACCAAGAAAAACAAAAGTAAAATAAAAATAAAAAATAAAAAAAAAGAAACAAGAAAATAAGGAAAACAAAATTTAGTTGCCAGTCCCCGGCAACGACGCCAAAAACTTGTCGCGTGTCAAAAGTGCGCGTTCAGTGCAAGTGGACACATCGCAAGTAATAAGTGATAAGTATTTATCGAGTTATCGTCTCCTCAGGGACTGGTATACTTAATATGCTTTCTTTATCTTCTTGCTCTGTAGAAAAATAAAAACACAAGTGAAAGGGTGTGATTTATTAAACTAAAACAATTGAATAAAAATAAAAGGATCGAAATATCAGAGAGAAAGATGGGCCAGGATCCAGTTGTATTGTATTGTGGACTTGATTGACTTGTCTTTATCCAATGCAATCGCATATCTCTGCCTCGGCAGCACTGCAGTTTACTGCCTGGACAACGATAACTTTGTCCGACGCGGCAATCCCATGCTCGTGGCCAGACTTTACCAAAGTTCGGCAAAGTGTCCTTGAATGACTCCGCTTATCCCTAAGTCAGAGTGCTGTTGATGACTAGTCCTTGATGATATCTCCCGGCGTGAACCAATTATACTCACCAACCAATCTCACACTTCTTTTAGCCGCTGAAACTCTTAACCTATCCCTAGGCCGAGTTAGTATTTCGCGATTGAAACACCGTACTTACCCCTTTCGTGAATCTAGCTCTCCCGAGCTTAGATAAATGGATCACTTACACACTTCCCTCCCGGGCTTGAATGCAAGAACAACGAATAACAAAGGATAAGCAAACCTTGATAATCTTTATTGCATTGAATGAAAGATAAAGTACAATCTTCTCTCACAAATACTCCACAACCTTCACCTACACCCTATGAAAGTTTGAGAACATGATGGAGAGGAAAGAAACAAGAGTAGAAGTCGGCTCTCCCTAGGTATTTTCCCGATCTCTATTACATTGGGTGGCTAGGTCTTTATATAGGCTAGACCTAGGGCAAACCTTTCCTAAGTAGAATACAACTTAGAGTAGGGAACAAGTCAAGTACATAATAATAATATATTTCCAAGTTTGAATTCGGCTAAGGGGGCTTTCCCGCGTGGTCTTCCTTTGGGCTTTTCCTTGTGCTAGCCAGCTTCGATTCATGGGCTTCAAGTCCAGACACGTTCCTTGGATTTTTGTCTTTCCATCGCCTATCACTTTGCTTCATGTCTTCCTGCTGTTGCCTCGGCCTTGTCTCTGCCTTGGCACTGGTTCTCCTGCATAGATATGAAAACGCAGTAAAACGTGCATTTTTTCTATAAATAGTATCTATTTAAGTATAACTTCTAAATATATCACATTAAGCATATGCATTGGTTCAAGTGGGTGAATATTTGGTGTTAAATGCCGATAAAAGGAGTAGAAAGTGATAGTGTGTTGAGCACTTATCAATGTACAAAAGGGGTAGGATAGAATGTATGGAAGATGGTAAAGAAATAGTATTCAAAGGTAACAAAAGTAGAACTTATGCTATGAAGCATAAACCCAACTTATAGTATGCTTTGAGGGTGGTATAGGACTTAGACCCTTAGGAAATAATTTCCTAGAACCTTAAGTATGGATGGGAAAGATAGGAGACGCCACAAACCTATATAATAGATTTGATAAGTCGATATAGTTCTAAAAAGAACAAGTTTGAGAGTAAACTCACAAAGTAATTTTGTATAATCTGAATGGTGTGTTTACAAAATGAAATCCAAGTCCTATTTATAGTTTTTTAAGGTGTTTGGCCGAAATTGCCTTTAACTATTCGGATAACCATTCATTTGAATGGTGTCTCCCTCCAAATCTATTCGAAAAGATGTAACTTCTCGGTCCAGCCTGCACTGTCTTCAATAATTTGGCCATATCTCGAGCTCCCGATATTGGATTGATTTGATTCAACATGCGTTGGAAATATAAGAGATAAGGGAACAACTATCATTAAAGACACCGAAACCCAGTTCTGCTTTTATCCTGCTCGAAAATGGAAAACAAGTGGACCATTATGAATCTGTCCAATGAAAAGTGCTACCTCTTTGTTGGCGCCCACTTCCTTTCCCTCCATGATCTTGGCGCCCAATATGGATAATGGAAGGACATGATGCTAGGTGAAGGGTAGGTGACCTTCGGGTGTTGAGCTGGGATTGATAGCTAGAGTTGAGGTGAGCTAATCGAGTTGGGAGTGAGCTGCATTGAGCTGCGCTATCTAGCTGAAAGACTTAGCTAAAGTTTGAAGTTGAAATAAGCTAATCTGAGCTGCCTTTAGCAAAGTGAGCTGGTCCATTAGCTTCCTTATACTCTCTTCTAGTATGAGGAGTGTTTTGGAGCTAATCTGAATCTCCTAAGGCCTCGTTTTGAATTATGCTTCATTTGAGCTCGTATGGGACTTGTGAGCTGACATGGAGCTACCCTTTAGTCCTTTAAGTACTGTAGGAGTATTCCATGCATTTCCAACCTATTCTGAAGTTGGCTCCTTATGTTTCTAGCATTGTCTTCCGTTTAGCTTCTTCTGAGTTGACTGAGCTGACACCGAGCTACTATTTACTCCTTGAACTGTAGGTAAGTCCTATGAAGAAAACATAAAAATGAAAATAATTAGAATACTTAAAATACTTAACATGAGTTTAGAACTAAGCAAAAACCTTAATCAATGTGGTTATATAAATATTCATTTTTATAGCTTAAGTAATATAACTCTTAAGTAGCTTAATATAAAGTATATAAAAGTAATAAATACTAAGATCAGTAAGATAACTCCCCTTTGGTCACATGTGTGAAATAAAGTACCTAAATATAAGGTATGGGCAGAAACTAAGGTTGGACGTGCACATATCATGCACACTATGAATCTAAAAAAACGGACGCAAAATAAGAATAAATCTAATTTCATGAGTTTAAATTGTTTATTATTGGCTTTGGAACCAAATTATACAACTTAATCTTAACTTTAGAACATTTTACTCGGTTAAAATTCCAATGAGTTTAATAAATAGCCCAATGAGACTTGCACGCTTTAATCTTAACAACCCGACCATAAAATGAGTTTCAATCAAATTACATGAGTTCAAATAGTTAATTATGAGCTTTTGAATATGATTAAACAACTTAATCTCATATTTAGAAAATTTTACTCAGTTTAAATTCCAATGCAATCGCTATAAAGCTCCTTTAGATATGCACACTTTAAATCCCACAAAACGACCACAAAATAAGGACAAATCAAAACTTCATGAGTTCAAATAGATAACTTTGGAATTTGGAACCAAATTATACAAATTAATCTTAATTTTAGAGCAATTTACTCGGTTAGAAATGCAATGGGTTCACTAAATAACCCAATGAGACATGGACGCTTTAAACCCAACAAACTGGCCACAAAATACAATTTAATTAAATTACAGGAGTTCAAATAGTTAATTATGAGCTTTTGAATATGATTAAACCACTTAATGTAAATTTTATAGCACTTTACTCTATTTAAATTCTAATGTGATCACTATAAAGCTCGTTTAGATATGCACACGATGAATCTAACAAAACGGCTGCAAAATAAGAATAAATCAAAACTTCATGAGTTCAAATAGATAAGGATGGACTTTGGAACCAAATTATACAACATAATCTTAATTTTTGTGCAATTTATTCGGTTAAAATTGCAATGGGTTTACTAAATAGCCCAATGAGGTTTGCACGCATTAAACTTAACAAACCGTCCACAAACTGAGATTCAACCGTATTACATGAGTTCAAATATTTAATTATGAGCTTTTGAATTATGATTAAACAACTTAACCTCAAATTTGGAAAACTTTACTCGGTTTAAATTCCAATGTGATCGCTATAAAGCTCCTTTAGATATGCACACTTAAATCTAACAAAACACCCGCAAAATAAGGATAAATCAAAACTTAATGAGTTCAAATAGATAACTTTGGAATTTGGAACCAAATTATACAACTTAATCTTAATTTTAGAGCAATTTACTAGGTTAGAAATGCAATGGGTTCACTAACTAGCCCAATGAGACATGGACGCTTTAAACCCAACAAACCGGCCACAAAATACGATTTAATTAAATTACAAGAGTTCAAATAGTTAATTATGAGCTTTTGAATATGATTAAACCACTTAATGTAAATTTTAGAGCACTTTACTCTATTTAAATTCTAATGTGATCACTATAAGCTCGTTTAGATATGCACACTATGAATCTAAGAAACAGACGCAAAATAAGAATAAATCAAAACTTAATAAGTTCAAATAGTTTATTATGGACTTTGAAACCAAAATATACAACTTAATATTAACTTTAGAGCAATTTACCCAGTTAAAATTCCAGTGGGTTTACTAAATAGCCCAATGAGACTTGCACGCTTTAATCTTAACAAACCGACCATAAAATGAGTTTCAATCAAATTACATGAGTTCTAGTAGTTAATTATGAGCTTTTGAATATGATTAAACAACTGGATCTCAAATTTGGAGCACTTTACTCGGTTTAAATTCCAATGTGATTGCTATAAAGCTCCTTTAGATATGCACACTTTAAATCTAACAAAACAGCCGCAAAGTAAGAACAAATCAAAACTTTATGAGTTCAAATAGATAAGTTTGGAATTTGGAACCAAATTATACGACTTAATCTTAATTTTAGAGCAATTTACTCGGTTAAAATTGCAATGGATTCACTAAATAGCCCAATGAGACATGGAAGCTTTAAACCCAACAAACCAACCATAATATACGATTTAATTAAATTACAGGAGTTCAAATAGTTAATAATGAGCTTTTGAATATTATTAAACCGCTAAATATAAATTTTAGAGCACTTTACCCTATTTAAATTCTAACGTGATCACTATAAAGCTCGTTTAGATATGCACACTATGAATCTAACAAAATGGACGCAAAATAAGAATAAATCAAATTTCATGAGTTTAAATAATTTATTGTGGGCTTTGGAACCAAATTATACAACTTAATCTTAACTTTAGAGCATTTTACTCAGTTAAAATTCCAATGGGTTTACTAAATAGCACAATGAGACTTACACGCTTTAATCTTAACAAACCGACCACAAAATGAGTTTCAATTAAATTACATGAGTTCAAATAGTTAATTATGAGCTTTTGAATATGATTAAACAACTTTTGGACTTGATGGAGCTCGATGAATAACCGATTAAAGCTTTTCAAGTGATGGAGAACATTTAATTTGGGTGTTTGTTGTGGAAGCAGAAGGACAAGAATTGAACACAAGGATTTTAGAGTGGTTCGGCCTTCGAACAAGCACCTACATCATCTACCTTAGCTTCCCACTAAGGATTTCCAACAATTCACTAAGAATTCAACCTTTTGAGGAACAAAGGGATAACCTTACAACTTTGATTCACAACCTGAATCAAGCATCCAAAGTGTACAACCAAACTTTGGGAATTCACTCACAAAGAGAATTCTTAAGCAAACTTGAATCCTTCTAATAAGGATAATTGTTTGAAACTAAGTTCTCACCCATTCCTAAGATACTTGAGCATACATAAACATTAAGCTCACAAGTGTTGTCTACACAAAAGATGTGAATTATGTACTAAGACATTTCTTGAATCATAATGTTATTCCAATGTAAGCATTACCCTCTCTTGATGCTTGAGGCTTCCTTTTATCATCCCAAATGAGCCTCTAGCCTTTGGTGACTGTTGAGATTGATTTGGAGCCATTTGGAGCTATTTTCAAGGCATATTTCTGCTTCTGGTAAGATCAATATCGAAACACGTGGAGGTTGTTTCGATACATCTGCTTCGGGAAAAAGCCATTGAACCTGCATTTAAGAACCGGTATTGAAACACCATGGAGGCGTTTCAAAACCCTTAGCACATGGTATCGAAATAGGCCTTAGCTGTTTCGATACTGCTCCTAGCCGTTAGGGCATTTTGTAAAATCATTGGGGTTTTCAATTTGACCGTTGGAGGCGTATCGAAACTGGTATCGAAACCAAACCTCACTTTGGCAAAAAGGTATCGAAACGACTGTGATATTTTGCCTTTGAAAAGCATGGCTGTATTGAAACACCTAAGAGGTGTTTCGAAACGCCTGGGTTAAAATCACTTCTTCGGTTTCTTTAAATCATTTAAACACCTTCAAACTTTCGCAAAAACAACTTAAATATTATTTTCAAGTTGTTTGGACATAAAATCATTTTTGAAATAATTTCAATTTAGTTCAAAACTATTTTTCAATTATTATATTAAAATATTAGTTTTACAACAATTTAATCTCAAATTTAGAGCACTTTACACAGTTTAAATTCTAATTTGATCGCTATAAAGCTCCTTTAGATATGCACACTTTAAACCTAACAAAACGACCACAAAATAAGAATGAATAAAAACTTCATGAGTTCAAATAGATATGTATGGACTTTGGAACCAAATTATAGAACATAATCTTAAATTTAGTACAATTTACTTGGTTAAAATTGCAATGTGTTCACTAAATAGCACAATGAGACATGGACGCTTTAAACCTAACAAACCGGCCACAAAATATGATTTAATAATGAGCTTTTGAATATAATTAAACCACTTAATGTATATTTGAGAGCACTTTACTCTGTTTAAATTCTAATGTGATCACTAGAAAGCTCATTTAGATATGCACACTATGAATCTGACAAAACAAACGCAGAAAAAGATTGAATCAAATTTCATGAGTTCAAATAGTTTTTATGGGCTTTGGAACAAAATTATACAACTTAAGCATTTTACTTGGTTAAAATTCCAATGGGTTTACTAAGTAGCCCAATGAGAATTGCACACTTTAAACATAACAAACCGACCACAAAAGGAGATTCAATCAAACTAAACGAGTTCAGATAGTTAAAATAGAGCTTTTGATCATGATTAAACAACTTAATCTCAAATTTAGAGCACTTTACTCAGTTTAAATTCCAATGTGATCACGATAAAGCTTCTTTAGATATGCACACTTTAAACCTAACAAAACGACCACAAAATAAGAATAAATCAAAAATTCATGAGTTCAAATAGATAAGTACGTACTTTGGAACCAAATTATACTACTCAATCTTAATTTTAGAGCAATTTACCCAATTAAAATTGCAATGGGTTCACTAAATAGCCCTGTAACAACCCGACCCGGATGTCACATTGGGCCTTCGGCCCAAAACCTTTATTTCAAAATTTCTTTCAAAAGCCCAATGATAAAGTTCATCTCAAGTCCAAAATACGATTCATAAAATCCATTTAAGTTTAAAACATAAGCCCGAATAATTTTGAAGTAACTGGAGCTCCAAATTATTAAAAATCATTTAAACATTTGACTCAAATAATAAACAGAGTTACAAAATACATATAGGGTTGACTAAGCACTAGCCCACTACATCAAATACATGTACTCTGACAACAAAGTCGATGTTGAAATCCAAACCTCGATGGTGCTCCACAGAAACCGGCTTCCCCTAACCTACGCTCGAAAACACATTTCAAATGCTGAGCTACAAAAGCTAAGTGGGTACGCCGAACTCGGCCCAAACACATGCATATCATAAGAAGTAAAGCAAGGCATATAAATATTGATGTGAGCACATCATGTCATGACAAGAATGCAGATCCGAAGGTCTTACCATTAGGGCCAATCACTCGTTCTAAGGCAAAGAAATTTAGGGAAGCTCTTTTCCTTACTTGTGCTAACATTCCTGATTCGTTTGAGAACATTCATGCCTTAGAGAATTGTGTTTATAATGTGTTACATGCTGATATGTGACATACATAGTGTTTACATGTTAATATGTGATGTACATAGTGTTTACTTACTTATAGGTCTGTTTACTTATGTATATATATTGTTCAGTGTGTTTGCATTATGTTTTAAGTGCGTTTGTGTGATTAAATAAGACTACAAGGCTTTTTATGTGTGTTTGCCTTGTTTTGATATAGGTACTTAGGAGAACGCTAGCTCAAGTGGGCATACTCATCTCATCTCCAGCTCAAGTGAGCCTATGCAACTCATCTCCAGCTCAAGAGAGTGTAGCTAGCTCGATTCCAGCTCAGGAGAGTGAGACCAGCTCGATTCCAGCTCAGGAGAGTGAGACCAGCTCGATTCCAGCTCAGGAGAGTGTGACCACTTCCTCTTCAGCTCAAATCAGCTCAATTCACTCCAATTTAGTTCAACTTGTGACTAACAACTCCAAATCAGCTCAACAAGAAAAGGTGTAGAAGTATAGGAGCTCAACTACATCTAAATGACTTAATTTCAGCTCAACTTATTGAACTTTTCTTGACAAAATTCAGACTTTGTTTTAGTGTGTCAAATCCTTGATACTTCGGGTTCCTAGATCGCTATCTAGAGGGTCCAAGTCCGTTGACGAAGAACGTATTCGATTCGGGTCCGCTCAGTATATTGTTCGGGTTCTTTCGAGTTCAATGTCGCTATTATTTTCCAGCAACTTAAACATCCAATTCTGCCATTTTGGACGTTTTAATGCTGCCATGAAAGCCCTCGGAGCATTTCATCTTCATTAACCTCTAGAAACTGCCAAAATTCCTTCATCCTTTTTTTTTCTTTCTTTTTTCTCAGTTTTTCTTTGTTTTCTTTTCGTTTTAACATCATTCTAACATCCATAATGTTGTGTTTATTGCAGAGACTTGCTTGCTATTATCCTAGATCCGTTTCAAACAAGGATCGTTGTTTTTGAAGCAACGAACCCCCCTTATATCATATGGTATCAGAGCTTTGGTTGGATATTAGCACTTTCTGCACTACATATATAAAAAAAATCAAAATTCTGGAAAAAGAAAGTCAAAGTCAAAGTTTGACCTGAAAAATCAAAGTCAACAAAAAAATAATAATAAAAAAATCAGATTTTAATATTTAGTGTATTTTCATGTTTATATGTGCTGTTTGACCACAAAAATGATGAAGGATGCTTACGTTTACCATGGAATGCTTCTAAATCACTTAAAACGACGTGTTCTTGTTTGTCCGGTGATAGGATTGTGGTAAGCATTTCTAATGCAGTAAGTACTTCATTTCCAGCCTTAATTCACTTTGTTCTTCATTAATTCCAGCCTTATTATTGTGTTCCTTTTGTCTTTTTTTCAGCCTTGTTTTTCTTTCTTTTTACTTTCTAGCATTGTTTTTCATTCGTTTTACTATCCAACCTTGCTTTTTGTTTATTTTCTTTATTTTCCAGCCTTTGTGTCATCTAAACAGCCCCTAATTCACTTTTAACTCTTGTTTGTACCACCGTTACATATATCTTGGAGTTTGACACAGATAACAATTTTGAAGGATCAGATTAGTTCCTTAAAGAGCTGTTTGCAAGAGAACGAGCGGAAAAAGGCATTGAGCGTGGTGAGAACAGAAGGGGAGACAAAAAGAGCCATTCAAGCATTCTCCCGAGTGAAAAACAAGCGCTGAGTGTTATTTTTCTAAGTGTATTGTTCTTTTGGAGTGATCTGCAAGAATTTGTTGTGTGTGCAATGAGGGACTTTAAATTTTTTGTTTATTTAACATAATAGTTTTTCTTTTCTTGTTTTTCGTTGTTGCAATGACAGGTAATGACGATCGTAGTCTCGGTGGAAGTAATCCACCAGATTTTCAAATGCAGGCTTTTACTCGAACCTTGTAGCATCTTTTAGACCAAGCATTGGAGCCTATTCAGTCCCGTTTGGATAGAATAGATGGGGGTGGTTCCCAATCTGTCCATAATGACAATCTTGATGAAAATGACGTTGAACAATCACCACGGACTAATCAACGACCAGGACATGCAGTTGATGATAATATTTCTAACATAAAAGTTGCTATACCTTCTTTTCAGGGACGTTCAAATCCAGATGCTTATCTGAATGGGAAAGTAAGGTTGAACACGTTTCGAGTGTTAGAATTACTCGGAACAAAAGAAAGTACGACTAGCAACTTTGGAGTTCGTTGACTATGCACTGTTGTGGTGGGATCAATTACTGGTTAGTCGACGACGTGCGGGTGAAGGACCAGTGAGAACATGGGACGAAATGAAGCGTATCATGCGGAAACGGTTTGTTCCTTCTCACTATCATCGTGATTTATTTCAGAAATTACAAACTTTGAAACAGGTCAATAGGAACGCCGAGGACTATTTCAAGGAAATGGATATGTTCATGATGCGTGCGAACATAGTTGAGGATCGTGAGGCGACTTTGGCTTGGTTTATGGCAGGTTTGAATTCTGAAATTGCTAACGTTGTTGAATTGCATCATTATGTCGAATTGGACGACATGGTGCATATGGCGATGAAAATTGAGCGACAACAACGTAGAAAACTTTCTACTCGAGGTAATACTACTCCATTTAAATATTTTTTGAATCCATTACATACCCCTAACCATGCGAGGAAACAAGCACCACAAGCGCCACTTTGGATTCAAGAACAAGGCGGTCCAGCAAGCCAAAGCCTCCCATTACTGATAATGGGCGTGGTAAACAAAAAGTGGTTGTACAAGAGCGATCGAGGGATATTCAATGTTTTAAGTGCCTTGGTCGAGGACATGTTGCTAGCCACTGTCCTAATCGTAGGGTTATGTTGATGCGAGATGATGGAGAGATCGAGTCAGATTCTGAAGAAGAACCACATGAGATCCCTGATGAAGATGATAAAGAGGATGTCCTAGAAGTTGCTGAGACTGGTAAGGTAATGGAAATTATGGTTGTTAAACGTAGTCTGCGTGTGCAACAGGTTCAGGATGAACAACAATGCGAGAATATTTTTCACACGCGATGCAAAATTCAAGATAAGGTATGTGTTGTGATTATTGAAAGCGGAAGTTGTACTAATGTTGCTAGTTCAGTGATGGTTGACAGGTTAGGTCTCAAGACAACAAAGCATCCGAATCCGTACAAATTGCAATGGTTGAATGACGGGGGAGAACTTAAAGTAACAAAACAAGTTGTTATACCGTTTTCGATCGGAAGTTACAAGGACGAGGTCCTTTGTGATGTTGTGTCGATGGATGCTACTCACCTTCTTTTGGGACGCCCTTGGCAATATGACAAGAAGGTAATCCATGATGGTTTCACAAATCGATACTCTTTTATGCATGCAGGTAAGAAGATTACTTTGGCTCCTTTGACACCGAGTCAAGTGATGGAAGATCAAGCAAGCTTGAAAAGGAGTAAGGAAGCTGCAAAGGAGAAGAAAAAGATGAATGTTTATGCAAGCAGTCGAGAAATCAGGAAATGTCTTTCCTCTCACCAATCTTTGTTTATTTTAATGTTTAAAGATTATTGTTTATTGACTGACTTTCCTTCTGATTTGCCTGCATCAATTGTTTCCCTTTTATAGGAATTTAAGGATGTGTTTCCGGAAGAAACACCGAGGGGATTGCCACCTCTTCGTGGCATCGAGAACCAGATTGACTTTATCCCAAGTGCTACTATTCCAAATCGACTAGCTTATCGAACTAACCTTGAAGAGACAAAAGAGCTTCAAAGACAAGTGACAGAATTGATGGACAAGGGTTATATTCGAGAGAGTCTGAGTCCGTTGTCGCGTGTCAAAAGTGCGCGTTTAGTGCAAGTGGACACATCGAAAGTAATAAGTGATAAGTAATTATCGGATTATCGTCTCCACAGGGACTGGTAGACTTAATATGTCTTCTTCGTCTTCTTGTTCTGTAGAAAGAAGTAAAATAAAACACAAGTGATTGATTTTTGGTTTAATTAAACTAAAATAACTAAGCAAAGTAAAGAGAATGAATATTAGATAGAGATGGGTCAGGATCCAGTTGCGTTGCATTGTGGATTTGATTGACTTGTCTCTGCTCAATGCAATCGTATATCACTGCCTTGGCAGCGATGATACTTGTCCGCCGCGGCAATCCCTTGCTCCTGGTTGGACTTTACCAAAGTTCGACAAAGTGTCCTTGAATGACTCTGCTTATCCCTAAGTCAGAGTGTTGTTGATGACTAGTCCTTGATGATACCTCCCGGCGTGAACCAATTATACTCACCAACCAATCTCACACTTCTTTTAGCCGCTGAAACTCTTAACCTATCCCTTGGCCGAGTTAGTATTTCGCGATTGAAACAACGTACTTACCCCTTTCGTGAATCTAACTCTCCCGAGCTTAGATAAATGGATTACTCACAAACTTCCCTCCCGGGCTTGAATTCAAGAACAAGGAATAACAAAGGATAAGCAAACCTTGATAACTTTATTGCATTGAATCAAAGACAAAGTACAATCTCCTCTCACAAATACTAACAACCTTCACCTAAACCCTAAAGAAGCTTAGAACATAATGGAGAGAAAGAAAACAAGATTATAAGTCGGCTCTTTCTCTCTAGGTTTCTCCGTATGTAATACGTTGGGTGGCCAGTTCTTTATATAGGGGCAAACCTTTCCTAAGTAGAATACAACTTAGAGTAGGGAACAAGTCATGTACATAATTAAAATATTTCCAAGTTTAATTCGGCTAAGGGGGCTTTCCCGCGTGGCCTTGTCTTTGGCTTTTCCTCATGCTAGCCAGCTCTGATCCATGGGCTTTAAGTCTAGACATGTCCCTTGGATTTTTATCTTCTAATCGCCTATAGTCTTGTTTCTTGGCTCTCAGTTACTGCCTCGGCATCAGGTCCTGCCTCGGCCTTGTCGCTGCCGCGGCACTGGATCTTCTGTACAGATATGAAAATGCAGTAAAACATGCCTTTTTTGTAAATATTATCTTTGTAAGCATAACTTCTAAATATATCACATTACGTACATGCATTGGCTCAAGAGGGTGTAAATTCGGTGATTAATGCCGACAAAAGGTGTAAAAAGTGATCGTGTGTTGAGCACTTATCACACCCCCAAACTCGAACTATTGCTTGTCCTCAAGCAATGCAAATCATCAATTTGCCGAACTCTACTCTCCCTTGGTCTTACATGTCCATCTATTCTCCCCGCCATAACTAGGCCTATTCTTAAGCCTTAACCTTTCGGTTACCCAAGGGTTTACCTAGAAACAAACTATAAGAATTGTGAGTGTGTGCGTTTTTGTGGACAAGTTTGATTAAAAGCTTTCTTAGATAAACTCTAAGTTCAAGACAAGTAGAATTTGGTTAAGTGTTCTCTTCTTTTCTAAGCAACCAAGCCTTGATCCAATTTCGGGCACCTCAAGGATTGTGTTTTTCCCTTCACTAAATTTTTCTTTTTAATATTCCTTAAAACATACTAGAGCCAATTTCGGGCACCTCTAGCATGAAGAAGAGTTCTTTCTAGAGCCGGTGATAGGCACCTCTAGTTACTTTCCCAAAAATCTAAGTCTTTAAGTCTTTATCACCTAAGTTAATCAAATCAACTTATTTGTGTTTTTATCTTTCTACAGAACAAGGAGGTGAAGAAAGCATATTAAGTATACCGGTCCCTGAGGAGACAATAACTCGATAATATACTTATCACTTATTACTTGCGATGTGTCCACTTGCACTAAACGCGCACTTTTGACACGCGACAGGAGGCTAGAAAGTCTTGCTTTTATGAAGAAGCATTCGTCCTTCCACCTTTTGTCAGATTGAAGTATTTAAGATGCCAAACCCACAGGGAATGGCTTTACTTACGCAATTTATTCTTCCTGCACAATGGAAAACTAAAGACACAAATAATTGAGTTGGGTTATAACTAAAGAAACTAATGAAAACAATAAAGATAAGTGATCAAGAAATCAAGGATGGAAAAGTGGGGCAGGTTAGAGTGCTACGTAGTGTGGGTTCAGTTGACTTGTCTCTGTCCAATGCAATCGTATATCACTGCCTCGGCAGCACTGCAGTTTACTGCCTTGGCAGCGACAATACTGTCTGCCGCGGCAATCCCTTGCTCGTGGGCAGACTTTACCAAAGTTCGGCAAAGTGTCCTTGGATGACTCCGCTTATCCCTAAGTCAGAGTGTTGTTGATGACTAGTCCTTGATGATACCTCCCGGCGTGAACCAATTATACTCACCAACCAATCTCGCACTTCTTTTAGCCGCTGAAACTCTTAACCTATCCCTAGGCCGAGTTAGTATTTCGCGATTGAAACACCATACTTACCCCTTTCGTGAATCTAACTCTCCCGAGCTTAGATACATGGATGATTCACAATATCCTCTCCCGAGCTCAATTGTGAAAACAAGGAATAACAAAGGATAAGCAAACCTTGATAACTTTATTGCATTGAATCAAAAACAAAGTACAATTTTCTTCCACAACTACTCCACAATCTAACCTAAACCCCAAGGGGACGATGGAGGAGTTAGGGTTTTTCTATGAAACTTGATTTCGAGATATCCTCCTCTCTACCTAGGCTATAGTTTATATAGGCTTGGCCTAGGGCAAACCTTTCCAAAGTAGGAATACAACTTGGAGTAAAACACAAGTTAAGTACATAAATAAAAGATATTTATTTTGTTTCCTAGTTTATTCCTATAAGGATTATTTTCCCGCGTGGACTTTGACCTTGACTTTCTGTGTGTTCCTCAGCTCCGATTTCTATGCCTCTTGTCTTAAAACGTCCACCTTATTTTTCTCTTCAGATCGCCTATCATATCAACATTTACACTTCGGGCGCTGCCGAGGCAGTAAACTGCTGCCGGGGCATTAAAGTGCTGTTGAGGTAGGTGCTTATCTACATTTCAGCTTTAGCCTCCAGCATCCATCATGCTATCTGGCATTACCTATGTGGTAGTTTCCTGTCTAAGAGAAGAAACCATTAACTGTACCTGTTTTATGCCAAATAATAGATAAATTCATGAATTAAGTATTGGGATGCTGAAATATGGAAATATCATAATTATCCAATATTGCCATTAAATATGTCCTTTATTAGCAATAATCGAGTGGGAAATTGGTATAAAGAATAGGACTTTTAGGCACTCATCACACCCCCAAACTCGAACTATTGCTTGTCCTCAAGCAATGCAAAAGATATATTTTTAAGTAAGGAATTTTAAAATAATATACCGTCCTGCCTGCCGCGGCATAATTCCTTTCTTGACTCGGCCTCTTCTAGGTTCTAGGAATTCCTCGGAACTGGACTATGAGTCTTTGTGAGTGTGTGCGTAGCTGTGTCAAAGTTGATTCTCTAACTTCTAATCCTTTTTCTAGCTCAAGACTTCCGACTAAGATTTTTCTTCAATTATTTTTCTTTCCTTTTTCCCTGTTTGGTATATAAATATATATTGCTATATACTTATACTGCTTGAGCCAGTTTTCGGGCACCTCAAGTGTTAACTACTCTTACTAGAGCCAATTTCGGGCACCTCTAGTAAGTGGGAAAAAGGTTGAGTCCTAGAGCCAGTGATGGGCACCTCTAAGAACTATACTAGAGCCGGTGATAGGCACCTCTAGTTAAAATCTAAGCCTAAGTCCTTATTGCTTTTCAAAGAAAAGAACTTCTAAAATCAACTAAGACTAGCAGTGTTTATGTGATTTCAGGCTCATAGTCTAATCCTAAGTACTAATCCTAAGAGACATTTCTGAATTCCAGTCTGGTGAATGGTGCATACTGCTGCGGCGGCTGGAGAATATATTACTGCCGAGGCAGTTTCAATAAAATTCAGCAGACTTAAAAAAAATTACATAAGACTGTAATTATTGTAAAGACAAAATTTAAGGCAATAGTAGGATAATCCGAATAATTTCCATACATGGCAGATATTTTTATAATGCAGAAGATTGGATCAATACTCCCCCCAAACTCGAGGGATGCATTGTCCTCAATGCATGCATCTGAACATAAGGAAACAATTACTTATCACTTATTACTTTCGATGTGTCCACTTGCACTAAACGCGCACTTTTGACACGCGACAAGTTTTTGGCGTCGTTGTCGGGGACTGACAACTAAATTTTGTTTTCTTTATTTTCTTGTTTCTTTTTATTTTTATTTTACTTTTGTTTTTGTTGGTGTATGACCAGGGCCAACCCAACCAACCCCTTATACGAGTTAGATCCAGAGATCGAAAGAACAAGGCTAAGGTTGAGGAGACAAATCTAAGAGGATATGGCAGATCACCCGGCAAGACAAAACTTACCTGCCGGTAATGGAGTTTTACCGCCGCCACCTGGGCCGCGGTAGCTCACTGTCAGAGACTTCCTAGAAGAGGACTTAAATGGATTAAACCCAGGAGTCATTACACCGGAGATAGAAGAAGCCCACTTTGAACTGAAACCGGTCATGTTCAATATGCTCAATACTATTGGACAATTTGGTGGGTCTGCAACTGAAGACGCAAAGCAGCACCTTAAATCCTTCACGGAAATTTGCAACTCTTTCAAAATCCAAGGAGTCCATGAAGATGTCTTGCGATTGAAGCTATTCCCCTATTCACTGAGGGATAGGGCGAAAGCTTGGTTAAATAGCATTCCAGCAGGATCTATTGGATCTTGGAGTGAACTCTGCTGTGATTTTATTACTCGTTTTAATCCTACAAACTTATATGATAGAATTCGTAATGAAATCACTTCTTTTCGACAGACAGATGACGAACCAATGTACGAGGCATGGGAGCGCTACAGAGATTTACTACACAAGTGTCCTTTGCATGGATTTCCCCTATGGAAACAAGTGACTATGTTCTACAATGCCACGAATGCCACGACAAGGATGATGTTAGATGCCTCGGCAAACGGAAAACTCCTTGATAAAGAACCCGAGGAAGCTATTGAGATACTAAATAAACTCGCAAAAAAATGACTTCCAATTTCCGACATCTAGGCGAGGAGGAGTAAGACGCCAAGCCACAGTAAATGAACTGGACACATCGAGTTTAGTGGCAGCACAATTGGCCTCTCTTACCAAGATGGTGCAAAACCTACATTTACAGCAAAATACCCGTGAGGTTAAGGTAATTGATTCTTATTGTGACTTATGTGGAGGTAACCACAATTCCACTGATTGCATGAATCAAGAAACTGGTATGTATGTTGGGAACTACAACGACAACAATATTATGTCCAACACATACAACCCCTCATGGAAGAGTCATCCAAACCTATCATGGAGCAACCCTAACAATGCCTTAAACCCAATCACCCAACCTTCAGGATTTTAGCAAACGATGCAACAACTACCGCAGCAGGCCCAACAGTCAATGCCACAACAGCAGATGCAGCAGCAATTGGTAAGTTCATTGGAGAACATGCTAAGGCCTTTATGATGAAAACTGAGTCTTACATGGCAAAGAATAGTAATTTCATCAAAAGGACAGATGCTTTTATGAATAGAACTGAGATGCGGTTGCAAAATCAAGAAGCGACCATTAAAACGCTAGAAACCCAGGTTGGATAGTTCGCTCAAAACATAAACACTAGACCATAAGGAGGGCTACCTAGCAATACTGAAGTTGCTAAGGTAATGGGCCATGAACAGTGCAAAGCAATTACTACTAGGAGTGGTCTACAGCTAAAGGAAAAGATCCCAGAGAGCGAAATTCCATCAGCAGATCCAGCAAAAGAAAAGGTTGAGCAAACTGATTCTCATAACACTGCCTCGGCAGAGAGCACAGTAGCTCCTGAACAGCCTGCCGAGACAGCAACAATCCTAGTGGTGCCAGGTATTAAATTCCAAACTAAAGAAACCCTGGATGAGATGAGACCACCACCACCTTTTCCACAAAGGTTGATGTCGCGTGTCAAAAGTGCGCGTTTAGTGCAAGCGGACACATCACGAGTAATAAGTGATAAGTATGTTATCGAGTTATCATCTCCTCAGGGACCGGTATACTTAATATGCTTCCTTCATCTTCTTGCTCTGTAGAAAGATCAAAACACAAATGAGTTGATGTGATTTAATTGAACTAAAATAATTGAATAAAAATAAAGAGTCGAAATATTAGAGAGAGAGATGGGCCAGGATCCAGTTGTATTGTGGGCAACGATAACGCTGTCTGCCGCGGCAATCCATTGCTCGTGGGCAGACTTTACCAAAGTTCGGCAAAGTGTCCTTGAATGACTCCGCTTATCCCTAAGTCAGAGTGCTGTTGATGACTAGTCCTTGATGATACCTCCCGACGTGAACCAATTATACTCACCAACCAATCTCACACTTCTTTTAGCCGCTGAAACTCTTAACCTATCCCTAGGCCGAGTTAGTATTTCGCGATTGAAACACCGTACTTACCCCTTTCATGAATCTAACTCTCCCGAGCTTAGATAAATGGATTACTCACAAACTTCCCTCCCGGGCTTGAATGCGAGAACAAGGAATAATAAAGGATAAGCAAACCTTGATAATCTTTATTGCATTGAATAAAAGACAAATTACAATCTCCTCTCACAAATACTCCACAACCTTCACCTAAACCCTATGAAGGTTTTAGAACATGATGGAGAGGAAAGAAACAAGAGTAGAAGTTGGCTCTCCCTAGGTATTTCGATATGTCATACATTGGGTGGCTAGGTCTTTATATAGGCTAGACCTAGGGCAACCCTTTCCTAAGTAGAATACAACTTGGAGTAGGGAACAAGTCAAGTACATAATAATATTATATTTCTAAGTTTGAATTCGGCTAAGGGGTTTTTCCCGCGTGGTCTTCCTTTGGGCTTTTCCTTGTGCTAGCCAGCTCCGATTCTTGGGTTTCAAGTCCAAACACGTTCCTTAGATTTTTGTCTTTCCATCGCCTATCACTTTGCTTCCTGTCTTCCTGCTACTGCCTCGGCATCAGGTCCTGCCTCGGCCTTGTCGCTGCCGCGGCAATGGTTTTCCTGCACAGATATGAAAACGCAGTAAAACGTGCCTTTTTCTATAAATATTATCTATTTAAGTATAACTTCTAAATATATCACATTAAGCACATGCATTGGTTCAAGTGGGTGAATATTTGGTGATAAATGCCGATGAAAGGAGTATAAAATGATAGTGTGTTGAGCACTTATCAGTTGAAAAAGCAAAAACAAGACCATCAGTTCAAGAAATTCCTCGATATCTTAAAGCAAGTCCACATTAACATACCGTTCGTAGAGGCAATTGAACAAATGCCTAACTATGCCAAGTTCTTAAAGGACATGGTGTCAAAGAGGAAACGAATAGGTGAGTTTGAGACAGTGGCTGCTACCAAGGGATGCATGGCAATGCTGCACATTCGCATGCCCCCGAAGTTAAAGGATCCTGGTTGCTTCATCATACCTTGTGCGATAGGTAGAAATTATGAAGGTAAGGCCCTATGTGACCTTGGAGCAAGCATCAATCTAATGCCCAAGTCTGTCTTCCAAAAGCTTGGAATAGGAAGGGCAAAACCTACAACAGTTATGTTCCAACTAGCGGATCGATCCTACGTGCAACATGAAGGCAAAATCGAGGACATACTGGTAAGAGTTGATAAGTTTATTTTTCCTGCTAATTTTCTTGTCCTTGATTGTGAAACAGATGAGAATGCACCGATCATCCTTGGGAGACCTTTCCTTGCAACTGGACACACATTAATTGACGTGGAAAAAGGAGAGTTAACAATGCGGGTCAATGACCAACAAGTCAAACTCAATGCATTCCACAACTTAAAAAAACATGATGATCCAGAGGAGTGCAAGGCCATTCACACAAGAGGTACCAAAATTTCCTGCCTTCGCAGAATGCTCGGAAGATTGATTGGTAAAAAGATTAAGCCCAAGGTGGATGGACACACAGCAAAAGGGAGTGGCCCACAATCGAGTTTCAATTCGGGCCAACGAGAGAGAATAATTTTAGGAGATGCATTTGCATGCACTCCACCAGTAACATAATCTCCTCCCTTTTCTTTATTAATATATTAGGATGAGTTTATTTTTATTTTTTGAATTTTTTTTTTGCCTTAAGTATTTTTCTTTTTGTGTGTTTAATTTTTATTTAGGATAAGAAGCAAGAATAAAGGAGAAGTAGTTCACAGCAGGAACTCTGCCGAGGCAAAAAAAAAACAGTGTCAGGGCCGCAGCAGTCTCAACGGGCAGAACAGTGTAACAGCTAGTCTGCCGAGATTCCTGCCGCGGTAGAAAAGAAAACGGATACAAAACGGCTAGTGGATCCAAACGGTCACAAGGCCGAGGCCTATATAAGAAACCCCTTCCTCTTGAACTATTCACTTTTGCATTCTTGTTTTCTTTAGCATTCTTAACAATCTTCCTCTCACATAACTCTCTGCCTACTCACAATCCTTCGTGAACTTCCAGATTCTTTTCAAGAAAACCTCCAAGAAATCATCTCACAATCTTGATGGCAACCTACAAGAGATTTGCCCCAGCCAACGTTGAAGATCGTTTCAACCGATCTTTCATCGCCCAACAATTATGGGAAGAGCAAGGTTTCCAGCATTCGGATGATGAAAACTACGGCATCGAGCACTACCTTTTTGACAGAATCAAGTACCAAGATTGGGAAATTTTCTGTCTCCAACCTGCCCAGGCGAACGCTACAATTGTAAGGGAATTCTATGCGCACGGGCCCAGCAAAGATTCCCTCTTTGTTCACTGCCGCGGCAGGCCGGTCCAGTTAGATGCCGAGATCATCAACGACTTCTACGGCCTCACCCCGAATAGTGATTTTCACGCCAAATTCATGGAAGACATCACTGCCGAGGACTACTAGCTAATCAAAGACGATCTTTGTTATGCGAATACTCCATGGGAAACCGGTACCCATAGAGGATCCATAACAAGACAAAGCCTAAAACCCGAGGCCAAGATGTGGAATACCTTTGTCTAGCGACGACTCATCCCCACGTCCCACAACAGCACGGTAGACCGGAGGCGATTGGTGCTTATCCAATCAATCATCAACAAAAGAACCATCAATGTTGGACAAATCATCCTACGAGAAATTCACGAGTGCGGTAAGAAAGATAGGGGACCATTGTATTTCCCATGTTTGATCACAGGTTTATGTGTTGCCGCAGGTGTACCAATCGAAGATACGGACGAGTACACTCCCCAAAGGCGAGGATGGACCAGGGACTTTTGTCACAAAGTCATGCAGATCACGTAGGCGGAGCCAGTCCAAGCAACGCCCCAGCAGTTCACGACCGATACTACTGTCAGGGCCCAGTACACGGCAGACATACCTGATACTACCCACACCTCTGCCGCAGCTGACCCCTATCAGGAGATTTTACAAAGGATGGCAGCGATGGACCTTCGACAACAAAGATACATGGAGTACCAAAGAGATTTCAACGGCACACTCGCCCAGATGATGCTCCACGCTTTTCTAGACCAAGGGGCGCAATTTCTAGAGTTTCCCAGCAACATGTTTGTCACAGCCGCCCCTTACAATGAGACTACACCAGCTCCGGGAGGACCAAGGTCGTTCTTCCATGCAGACCCTCAACCATAGTACCAGGCTGCCGGCCCATCCATGGCAGCGGATTCTGTCGCGGTATCATCTGCCAACAAAAGACCATCCAAACGGAGGGCAGTCTTTAGCACTCCACCCCGGTCCCCAATCATCATGGGCAGTCTATCAACCGAGATAGATGCCTATGTGCACCAAAGCTCCACCGCCGCCGGACCAAGTACACACCACACCGGAGGAGCCACGACAATGGGAGGAGGAACGGACATAATGCTAACCGAAGAGATGGCCGATGTGGAAGAAGGAGAAGAGGTCGAGGCCCCAATGCAACGGACACCACCCACAAGAGTCCAACCGCCCCGACAAGCAAAAGCTCAACCATCACCCTCACCAAGAACAAAGCAACCGGCAGCAAGGCCGAGGAGAAAAATTGTTACAAGCAGCTCTTCGGAGTCGCTTTAAATCTTTGTTCTTAATTCAATATTAATTGTTTTTATGTTGCTTACTTCATATTTGTGTTGCCCGCTTATTTCTTCAAATATAAAGCATTGAGGACAATGCTTGGTTTGAGTTTGGGGGTGCAGATTTACTGCCAAGGCAGCAATCTACTGCCGAGGCCTTGCCTAAAAGGGAGTATTCTAGTGATTTTTATTTTTTTTCATGCTCCCCGCCTTACTTGAATTAACTGCCTACACTTTTGCACTGCTCATCAACAGTATTGCCTTAGTTTATTCTTTAAGGCTATAGAAATCTTTCTCCTTACCATGATTAGATTTTGTTAAGAAGGTTTAACCTTAGGATACTCAAGGATGAAAACTTAGAAGCTTACTATAGGAAGAAATCTAAACACTTTTGGGACTTGTTGGATTATAGGAGTTCTTTTAATTTATCTAAACTAAAATAACTAAAATAAAAGTAATGGATTGAAATAGTAGAGAGAGATGGGCTAGGATCCAGTTGTATTGTATTGTGGAATTGACTGACTTGTCTCTGTCCAATGCAATTGTATATCTCTGCCTCGGTAGCACTACAGCTTACTGCCTGGGCAGCGATAACACTGTCTGCCGCGGCAATCCCTTGCTCGTGGGCAAACTTTACCAAATTTCGGCAAAGTGTCCTTGAATGACTCCGCTTATCCCTAAGTCAGAGTGTTGTTGATGACTAGTCCTTAATGATACCTCCCGACATGAACCACTTATACTCACCAACCAATCTCACACTTCTTTTAGCCGCTGAAACTCTTAACCTCTCCCTAGGCCGAGTTAGTATTTCGCGATTGAAACACCGTACTTATCCCTTTCGTGAATCTAACTCTCCCGAGCTTAGATAAATGGATGAATCACAATATCCTCTCCCGAGCTCAATTGTGAAAACAAAGAATAACAAAGAATAAGCAAACCTTGATAACTTTATTGCATTGAATGAAAGACAAAGTACAATCTCCTCTCACAAATACTCTACAACCTTCACCTAATCCCTAAGAAGGTTTAGAACATGATGGAGAGGAAAGAAACAAGAGTAGAAGTCGGCTCTCTCCCTAGGTATTTCGTGTATTGTACATTGGGTGGCTAGGTCTTTATATAGGCTAGACATAGGGCAAACCTTTCCTAAGTAGAATACAACTTGGAGTAGGGAACAAGTCAAGTACATAATAATAATATATTTCCAAGTATATATTCGGCTAAGGGGCTTTCCCGCGTGGTCTTCCTTTGGGCTTTTCCTTGTGCTAGCCAGCTCCGATTCGTGGGCTTCAAGTCCAGACAGGTTCCTTGATTTTTGTCTTTCCATCGCCTATAATCTTGCCTCCTGTCTTTCTTTTGCTGCCTCGGCATCAAGTCCTGCCTCGGCCTTGTCCCTGCCGCTGCACTGGTTCTCCTGCATAGATATGAAAACGCAGTAAAACGTGCCTTTTTTTGTAAATATTTTCTATATGGGTATAACTTCTAAATATATCACATTGAGTGCATGCATTGGTCCGAGTGGGTGTATATTTGGTAATTAATGCCCACAAAAGGAGTAAAAAGTGATAGTGTGTTGAGCACTTATCACACCCCCAAACTCGAACTATTGCTTGTCCTCAAGCAATGCAAACCATCAATTTGCCGAACTATACTCTCTCTTGGTCTTACATGTCCATCTATTCTCCCCACCATAACTAGGCCTATCTTTAAGCCTTAACCATTCGGTTACTCAAGGATTTACCTAGAAACAAACTATAGGAATTGTGAGTGTGTGTTTTTGTGGACAAGTTGATTAAAGGCTTTCTTAGATAAACTCTAAGTTCAAGACAAATAGACATTGGTTAAGTGTTTTCTTCTTTTTCAAACCCCAAATTTTGAGCCGGTTTCGGGCACCTCAAAGACTTGTGTTTTTCACTAAAATCCTTCTTTCTTTTTAATATTCCTTAACACATACTAGAGCCAATTTCGGGCACCTCTAGCATGAAGAAGAGACTTTCTAGAGCCGGTGGTAGGCACCTCTAGTTACTTTCCAAAAATCTAAGTCTTTATCACCTAAGTTCATTAAAAGAATTCCTATAATCCAACAAGTCCCAAAAGTGTTTAAAGTTTAAAGTTCTTCCTATAGTAAGCTTCTAAGTTTTCATCCTTAAACATCTTAAGGTTAAGCCCCTCTAAACAGAACCTAAACATGGTAAGGAGAAAGACTTCTATAGCCTTAAAGAATAAACTAAGGCAATACTGATGATGAGCAGTGCAAGAGTGTAGGCAGTGAATTCAAGTAAGGCGGGGAGCATAAAAATTTTAAAAAAATATCACTGGGATACTCCCTTTTTTGGCAAGGCCACGGCAGTAGATTGCTGTCTTAGTAGTGAATCTGCACCCCCAAACTCAAACCAAGGATTGTCCTCAATGCTTTATATTTTGAAGGAATAAACGGCAAAACAGAATATGAATTATACGCAGCAAGTAAAAACAGTAAAAGTAATTGAATTAATGGACAAAGAATATTTAAAGCGACTCCGAAGAGCTGCTTGTAACAATTTTCCTCCGTGGCCTTGATGCCAAATGCTTTGTCCTTGAGGAGGGAGATGGTTGCGCCTTTGCTTGCCTCGGCGGCTGGACTCGAGTAGGTGGGGTCCTTTGCATCGGGGCTTCTACTTCTTCTCCTTCTTCGACATCCGCCATCTCTTCGGTTATCATCACGTCCGTTCCTCCTCCCACCGCAGTAGCTCCTCCGGTGTGGTGTGTGCTTGGGCCGGCGGTAGTGGAACCTTGGTGCACATATGTATCTATCTCGGCGGATAGACTGCCCATGATAATTGGCGATCTGGGTGGAGTGTTGAAAACGGCCCTATACTTGGATGGCCTTCTGCTGACAGACGAGGCCGCGTCAGAATCTGCCGCCCTAGATGGGCCGGCAGCCTGGTATTGGGGCTGAGGGTCCGGATGGAAGAATGGTCGTGGTCCTCCCAAGGCTAGTGTAGTCTCGGTGTAGGGTGCGGCGGTGACGAACATGTTGCTTGGGAACTCCAGGAATTGTACTCCTTGGTCCGGGAAGGCGTGCAGCGTCATCTGGGCTAGAGTGCCATTGAAGTCCCGTTGGTACTCCATGTACCGTTGTTGTCGAAGATCCATTGCGGCCATTCGCTGCAAGATTTCTTGGTATGGGTCTGTTGCGACAGAGGTGTCGGCAGTACCAGGCATGTCTGCCGTCTACTGGGCCCCGGCAGCAGTATTGGCAGTGAACTACTACGGCGTTGCCTGGACAGGTTCTGCTTGTGTGATCTGCATGACTTTGTGGAAGAAGTCCCTGGTCCATCCCCGTCGTGGGGGCGTGTATTCGTCCGTTTCTTCAATGGGTACACCTGTAGAAACACATAAACCCGTAATCAAGAAAGGGAAATACAATGGTCCTCTATCTTTCTTACCGCACTCGTGAATTTCCCGTAGGATGATTTCTCCAACGTTGATGGTCCTCTTGTTGATGATGGATTGGATAAGCACCAATCTCTTGCGATCCACCGTGCTATTGTGTGATGTTGGGATGAGGCGTCGTTTGACGAAGGTGTTCCACATCTTGGCCTTCTGCTTCAAGCTTTGTCTTGTTACGGATCCTCGATGGGTACCGGTTTCCCATGGAGTGTTCCCGTAACAAAGATCGTCTTTGATGAGTTCATAGTCCTCGGCAATGATATCTTCCATGAATTCGGCATGGATATCATTGTCTGGGGTGAGGCCGTAGAAGTTGTTGATCATCTCGGCATCGAGCTGGACCGGCCTGCCGCGGCAGTGAACAAATAGGGAGTCCTTGCTGGGCCCATGAGCGTAGAACTCCCGCACGATCGTGGCATTCGCCTGGGCAGGTTGCACACAGAAAATTTCCCAATTCTGGTACTTAATTCTGTCATAGAGGTGGTGTTCAATGCCGTAGTTCTCTTCGTCCGCATGCTGGAAACCTTGCTCCTCCCAAAGTTGCCTAGTGATGAAAGATCGGTTGAATCGATCTTCAACGTTGACTGGGGCGAATCTTTTGTATGTTGCCATCAAGATAGAGAGATGTGAGTTCTTGGAGGTTTTTCTTGAAGAGAATCTGGGGATTTTACAAGAATTAGAAGGTAGAGAGTAATTGAGAGAGAGATTGTTATGAATACTAAAGAAAACAAGAAAGTAAGAGTGAATAGTTCAAGAGGAAGGAGTTTCTTATATAGGCCTCGGCCTTGTGACCGTTGAGACCACTAGCCATTTGTAACCGTTTCCTTTTCTGCCGTTTCCTTTTTCTGCCGCGGCAGGAATCTCGGTAGACTAGCCGTTACACTGTTCTGCCCGTTGGGACTGCTGCGGCCCTGACAATGTTTTATTTCCTCGGCAGAGTTCCTGCTGTGAACTATTTTTCCCTTATTCTTGCTTTTTATTCCTAAATAAAACACACAAAAGAAAAATACTGAAAGCGAAAATAATTAGAAAAATAAAAATAAACTACTAATCCTAATATACTATTTAAAGAAAAGGGGAGAGGTTAGGTTACTGGTGGAGAGCATGCAAATGCATCTCCCAAAATTATTTTCTCCCTTAGGCCCAATTTATGTATCGGTTGTGGGCCACTCCTTTTTGCTGTCTGTCCATCCATCTTGGGCTTGATTTTCTTGCCGAATATTCTGCCGAGCAAATTGCCCAGGCAGGATATCTTATTGTCTACTGTGTGGATGGCCTTGCATTCCTCTGGATCATCATACTTCTTTAAGTTGTGGAATGCGTTGAGTTTGACTTGGTCATTGACCCGCATAGTCAACTCTCCTTTTTCCACGTCAATTAATGTGCGTCCAGTTGCTAGAAAGGGTCTCCCAAGGATGATCGGTGCATTGTCATCTGCTTCACAATCAAGGACAAGGAAGTCGGCAGGAAAAATAAACTTGTCAACTCTTACCAGTATGTCCTCGATTTTGCCTTCAGGTTGCACATAGGATCGATCCGCGAGTTGGAGCATCATTGTTGTAGGCTTCAGCCTTCCAATTCCAAGCTTTTGGAAGACTAATCTAGGCATGAGGTTTATGCTTGCTCCAAGGTCGCATAGGGCCTTTCCTTCATAACTCTTTCCTATCGCACAAGGTATAGTGAAGCAACCAGGATCTTTTAACTTTGGTGGGATGCGGTTATGCAGCATTGCCATGCATCCCTCGGTAGCAGCCACTGTTTCAAACTCACCTATTCATTTTCTCTTTGACAGCATGTCCTTTAGGAACTTGGCATAGTTGGGTATTTGTTCAATAGCTTTAACGAACGGTATGTTGATGTGGACTTGCTTCAAAATGTCGAGGAACTTCTTGAATTGTTGATCCTGTTTTTGCTTTTTCAACCTTTGCGGGAAAGGTGGTGGTGGTCTCATTTCATCCAGGGTTTCTTTAGTTTGAAGTCTTATACCTGGCACCACTGAAATTGTTGCTGCCTCGGCAGGCTGCTCAGGCGCTGCAATGCTTGCTGCCGGGGCAGTGTTACCAGCTTCAGTTTGCTCAGCCTCTTCTCTTGCTTGATCGTCTGATTGAGTTTGGCTCTCTGGGATCTTCTCGTTCAATTGTAAACCACTCCTAGTAGTGATTGCCTTACACTGTTCATGGCTTATTACCTTAGCAACTTTAGTATTGCTATGTAGGCCCCCTTGTGGTCTAGTGTTTATGCATTGAGCAAACTGCCCAACCTGAGTTTCCAGCGTTTTTATGGTCGCTTCTTGATTTTGCAACCTCATCTCAGTCCTATTCATGAAGGCATTTGTCCTCTTGACGAAATTACTATTTTCTGCCATGTATGATTCAGTTTTCATCATAAAGGCCTTTAGCGTGTTTTCTAATGAACTTACCGGTTGCTGCTGCATCTGCGGCGGCGACATCGGCTGTTGGACTTGCTGCTGCGGCATCGGCTGCTGAAATCCTGATGGTTGGGTGATTGGGTTTAAGGCATTGTTTGGGTTGCTCCATGATAGGTTCGGATGCCTCTTCCATGAGGGGTTGTATGTGTTGGACATCACATTATTGCGGTTGTAGTTCCCAACATACATACTGTCGCGTGTCAAAAGTGCGCGTTCAGTGCAAGTGGACACATCGCAAGTAACTCTTAACATATCCCTAGGCCGAGTTATACTCACCAACCAATTATACTCACCAACCAATCTCACACTTCTTTTAGCCGCTGAAACTCTTAACCTATCCCTAGGCCGAGTTAGTATTTCACGATTGAAGCACCGTACTTACCCCTTTCGTGAATCTAGCTCTCCCGAGCTTAGATAAATGGATTACTCACAAACTTCCCTCTCGGGCTTGAATGCGAGAACAAGGAATAACAAAGGATAAGCAAACCTTGATAATTCTTATTGCATTGAATGAAAGATAAAGTACAATCTCCTCTCACAAATACTCCACAACCTTCACCTAAACCCTATGAAAGTTTTAGAACATGATGGAGAGGAAAGAAGCAAGAGTAGAAGTCGGCTCTCCCTAGGTATTTCCCCGATCTCTATTACATTGGGTGGCTAGGTCTTTATATAGGCTAGACCTAGGGCAAACCTTTCCTAAGTAGAATACAACTTGGAGTAGGGAACAAGTCAAGTAAATAATAATAATATATTTCCAAGTTTGAATTCGGCTAAGGGGGCTTTCCCGCGTGGTGTTCCTTTGGGCTTTTCCTTGTGCTAGCCAGCTCCGATTCATGGGCTTCAAGTCCAGACACGTTCCTTGGATTTTTGTCTTTCCATCGCCTATCACTTTGCTTCCTGTCTTCCTGCTGCTGCCTCGGCATCAGGTCCTGCCTCGGCCTTGTCTCTACCACGGCACTGGTTCTCCTACACAGATATGAAAACGCAGTAAAACGTGCCTTTTTCTATAAATAGTATCTATTTAAGTATAACTTCTAAATATATCACATTAAGCATATGCATTGGTTCAAGTGGGTGAATATTTGGTGTTAAATGCCGATAAAAGGAGTAGAAAGTGATAGTGTGTTGAGCACTTATCACATACCAGTTTCTTGATTCATGCAGTCAGCGGAACTGTGGTTTCCTCCACATAAGTCACAGTATGAATCAATTACCTTGACCTCACGGGTATTGTGTTGTAACTGTAGGTTTTGCACCATCTTGGTAAGAGAGGCCAATTGTGCTGCCACTGAACTTGATGATTCTAATTCATTTACCGTGGCTTGGCGTCTTACTCCTCCTCGCCTAGATGTAGGAAACTAAAAGTCATTCTTTGCGAGTTTGTTTAATATTTCAATAGCTTCCTCAGGTGCTTTGTCCAGGAGTGTTCCGTTTGCCGAGGCATCTAACATCATCCTTGTCGGGGCATTCGTGGCATTGTAAAACATTGTCACTTGTGTCCATAAGGGAAATCCATGCAGCGGACACTTGTGGAATAGCTCTCTGTAGCGTTCCCATGCCTTGTACATTGGTTCGTCTTCAGCCTGTCGAAAAGAAGTAATTTCATTACGGATTCTATCATATAGATTAGTACGATTAAAGCGAGTAATGAAATTACGGCAAAGTTCAATCCAGGATCCAATAGATCCTGCTGGAATGCTATTTAACCAAGCTTTTGCCCTATCCCTCAGTGAATAGGGGAATAGCTTTAATCGCAAGACATCTTCATGGACTCCTTGGATTTTGAAAGAGTTGCAGATTTCCCTGAAGGACTTAAGGTGTTGCCTTGCGTCTTCTGTTGCAGACCCACCAAATTGTCCAATTGTATTTAAAATATTGAACATAACGGGTTTGAGTTCAAAATGGGCTGCTTCAATCTTTGGTGTAACGACTCCTGGGTTTAATACGTTTAAGTCCTCTTCTAGGAAGTCCCTGATAGTGAGCTGCCGCGGCCCAGGTGGCGGCGGAAGTACTACATTGCCAGCAGATAAGTTTTGTCCTGCTGGGTGTTCTGCCATGGCTCCTTGGATCTGTCTCCTCAACCTTTGCCTTGTTCTTTCGATCTCTAGATCTAATTCGTACAAGGGGTTGGTTGGATTGGCCCTGTTCATACACAAAGAAAAACAAAAGTAAAATAAAAAAAATAAACAAGAAAACAAAGAAAACAAAATTTAGTTGCCAATCCTCGGCAACGGTGCCAAAAACTTGTCGCGTGTCAAAAGTGCTGATAAGTGCTCAACACACTATCACTTTTTACTCCTTTTATTGGCATTAATTACCAAATATACACCCACTCGGACCAATGCATGCACTCAATGTGATATATTTAGAAGTTATACTCATTTAGATAATATTTACAGAAAAAGGCACGTTTTACTGCGTTTTCATATCTATACAGGAGAACCAGTGCCGCGGCAGAGACAAGGCCGAGGCAGGACCTAATGCCGAGGCAATAGCGGAAAGACAGGAAGCAAGATTATAGGAGATGGAAAGACAAAAATCCAAGGAACGAGTCTGGACTTGAAGCCCATGAATCGGAGCTGGTTAGCACAAGGAAAAGCCCAAAGGAAGACCACGCGGGAAAGCCCTTAGACGAATATAAACTTGGAAATATATTATTATTATGTACTTAACTTGTTCCCTACTCCAAGTTGTATTCTACTTAGGAAAGGTTTGCCCTAGGTCTAGCCTATATAAAGACCTAGCCACCCAATGTAAAAGAGACGGAAATACCTAGGGAGAGAGCCGACTTCTACTCTTGTTTCTTTCCTCTCCATCATGTTCTAAACCTTCTTAGGGATTAGGTGAAGGTTGTCGAGTATTTGTGAGAGGAGATTGTACTTTGTCTTTGATTCAATGCAATAAAGGTATCAAGGTTTGCTTATCCTTTGTTATTCCTTGTTCTTGCATTCAAGCCCGGGAGGGAAGTTTGCCGACTTCCTTGTCCTTGATTGTGTCCTTGTGGCAAAATCGAGGACATACTCGCGGATCGATCCTATGTGCCAACCTCCATCAGTTGGACTTTACCAAAGTTCAGCAAAGTGTCCTTGAATGACTCCACTTATCCCTAAGTCAGAGTTTTGTTGATGACTAGTCCTTGATGATACCTCCCGGCGTGAACCAATTATACTCACCAACCAATCTCACACTTCTTTTAGCCGCTGAAACTCTTAACCTATCCCTAGGCTGAGTTAGTATTTCGCGATTGAAACACCGTACTTACCCCTTTCGTGAATCTAACTCTCCCGAGCTTAGATAAATGGATTACTCACAAACTTCCCTCCCGGGCTTGAATGCAAGAACAAGGAATAACAAAGGATAAGCAAACCTTGATAATTTTATTGCATTGAATCAAAGACAAAGTACAATCTCCTCTCACAAATACTAACAACCTTCACCTAAACCCTGAAGAAGCTTAGAACATAATGGAGAGAAAGAAAACAAGATTATAAGTCGGCTCTTTCTCTCTAGGTTTCTCCGTATGTAATACATTGGGTGGCTAGTTCTTTATATACGCTAGACCTAGGGCAAACCTTTCCTAAGTAGAATACAACTTGGAGTAGGGAACAAGTCATGTACATAATTAAAATATTTCCATGTTTAATTCGGCTAAGGGGGCTTTCCCGCGTGGCCTTGTCTTGGGCTTTTCCTCATGCTAGCCAGCTCCGATCCATGAGCTTTAAGTCCAGACATGTCCCTTGGATTTTTTTCTTCTAATCGCCTATAGTCTTGTTTCCTGGCTCTCAACTGCTGCCTCGGCATCAGGTCCTGCCTCGGCCTTGTCGTTGCCGCAGCACTGGTTCTTCTGCACAGATATGAAAATGCAGTAAAACGTGCCTTTTCTGTAAATATTATCTTTATAAGCATAACTTCTAAATATATCACATTAAGTACATGCATTTTCTCAAGAGGGTGTAAATTCGGTGATTAATGCCAACAAAAGGTGTAAAAAGTGATAGTGTGTTGAGCACTTATCATCCGTATGTTGTTCTAGTATTGTTAGTGCCGAAGAAAGATGGGTCTTGGAGGATGTGCGTAGATTGTAAAGCTGTGAATCAGATTACAATTAAGTATCGTCATCCTATTCCCAGACTTGATGATATGTTGGACGAGCTTTGTGGAGCCGTCATCTTCTCCAAAATTGACCTAAAGAGTGGATATCATCAAATTCGCATACGAGAAGGCGATGAATGGAAGACAGCCTTCAAAACGAAGCTAAGTTTGTACGAATGGTTAGTAATGCCTTTTGGCTTAACTAATGCCCCTAGTACTTTTATGCGATTGATGAATCGTGTTCTGCGATCTTTTATTGGAAAGTTTTGTGTTGTATATTTTGACGATATTTTAATTTATAACAAGACTTTGCAGGATCATGTAGAACATTTGAGAGCTGTTTTGCAGACTTTGCGAGAAGAAAGATTGTTTGGTAACATCGAGAAATGTGTGTTTTATACTGACAAACTTACATTTCTTGGTTACATTGTTAGTGCACAGGGTGTTGAAGTCGATCCTGAAAAGATAAAGGCAATTCAGGAATGGCCATGACCGACATCGATTACTCAGGTTAGATCTTTTCATGGTTTAGCTAGTTTCTATCGTCGGTTTGTTCCTAACTTCAGTTCTATTACCGCACCCTTAACCGGTATTATTAAAAAGAATTCTAGCTTCTTATGGGGTAAAGAACAAGAATATGCCTTTTTGAAAATTAAGGATTGTTTGACGAAGTCACCTGTGTTAGCCTTACCTAACTTTGATAAAACTTTTGAAATTGAATGTGATGCTTCTGGAGTTGGTATAGGCGCTGTGTTAATGCAGGAAAAAAGGCCCATTGCATACTTCAGTGAAAAGCTTAGTGGAGCAACATTGAATTATCCAGTCTACGACAAGGAGATGTATGCACTGATTCGGGCATTGGAGACATGGCAACCTTACTTGTTGCCTAAGGAGTTTGTGATTCACACTGATCATGAGGCTTTACGATATATCACAGGTCAGCAAAAATTGAATAATCGACATGCTAAATAGGTTGAATTTTTAGAGTCTTTTCCTTATGTTATTCGTTACAAAAGGGGTAAAGATAATGTCGTTGCTGATGCTTTATCACGTAAATATGTGCTTTTGAATTATCTTGATTCACATTTGATTGTATTTGCATATATCCGTGACTTGTATGTTGATGATTCTGATTTTAGAGATAAGTATAATACTTGTGAGAAAGGTGCAGATGGAAAGTTTTACAGGCATGATGGTTATCTTTTCAAAGAAAATAGGATATGCATTCCACAGGGTTCAATGCGTGATATTCTGATCCGTGAAGCACATGAGGGTGGATTGATGGGACATTTTGGAGTCACCAAGACGTTACAAACATTGAAGAAGCATTTGTTTTGGCCTAAGATGCGCAGGGACGTTGAGAGATATTGTGAACGTTGTGTGACTTGTAAGAAAGCAAAATCGAAGGTTTCACCACACGGTATGTACTTACCTTTACCTATTCCTGATTCCCCCTAGACTGATATATCTATGGCTAACTTGTTCTTTAGAGAGATTGTTCGATTACATGGTATTCCTAGGTCAATTGTTTCTGACAGGGATGTAAAGTTTTTGAGTCATTTCTGGAGGACTCTTTGGAGCAAAATAGGTACGAAACTCATGTTTTCTACTAGTTGCCATCCCCAAACTGATGGACAAATTGAGGTTGTTAGTCGTGTTTTATCTACTTTGTTGTGTTCCATCATTAAAAAGAACATTAGGACTTGGGTAGATTGTTTGCCACATGTTGAGTTTGCGTATAATCATGTTGTACATTCTGCTACTAAGATGTCACCATTTAAGGTTGTTTATGGTTTTAATCCCATTACGCCTCTAGATTTATTACCTTTGCCACAGGAACAAGTGACAAACAGGGACGGTCAAGCGAAAGCAGAATATGTGAAGAATTTGCATCAACAGGTGAAAGAGAATCTTGAGCGAAGGACTCAGCAATACGAGAAGCAAACAAACAAAGGAAGGAAGCGAGTCACCTTCGATGTTGGAGACTGGGTTTGGGTTCATTTCCGAAAGGAAAGATTTCTAGCCCAAAGGCGATCCAAGCTATTACCGCGTGGAGATGGTCCTTTTCAGGTGTTGGCGAAAGTGAACGACAATGCCTACAAGATAGACTTACCGGGCGAGTATAATGTAAGTGCTACATTCAATGTTTCTGACTTAACCCTTTTTGACGATTCTGTAGATTTGAGGACAAATCCTTTTCAAGAAGGGGGGGGGATGATGTGAGCACATCATCTCATGACAAGAATGCAGATCCGGAGGTCTTACCATTAGGGTCAATCACTCGTTCTAAGGCAAAGAAATTCAGGGAAGCTCTTTTCCTTACTTGTGCTAACATTCCTGATTCGTTTGAGAACATTCATGCCTTAGAGAATTGTGTTTATAATGTGTTACATGCTGATATGTGACATATATAGTGTTTACATGTTAGTATGTGATGTACATAGTGTTTACTTACTTATAGGTCTGTTTACTTATGTATATATATTGTTCAGTGTGTTTGCATTATGTTTTAAGTGCGTTTGTGTGATTAAATAAGACTACAAGGCTTTTTATGTGTGTTTGCCTTGTTTTGATATAGGTACTTAGGAGAACACTAGCTCAAGTGGGCATACTCAGCTCATCTCCAGCTCAAGTGAGCCTATGCAGCTCATCTCTAGCTCAAGAGAGTGTAGCTAGCTCGATTCCAGCTCAGGAGAGTGAGACCAACTCGATTCCAGCTCAGGAGAGTGTGACCACTTCCTCTTCAGCTCAAATCAGCTCAATTCACTCCAATTTAGTTCAACTTGTGACTAACAACTCCAAATCAGCTCAACAAGAAAAGGTGTAGAAGTACAACAGCTTAACTACATCTAAATGACTTAATTTCAGCTCAACTTATTTTCTACATTAGATGGCAGCAAGAGTGAGCTAATTTGAGGCATTCCACACATATGCATGCACCATGCACGTCCATCCATTATCATGCACCAACGTGCACCTTCATCAGCCCTCATCCACATGTGTGACATGCTTGAAGGAGTTAAAAACAAGGATTGGAGCCTTGTTTGAATTTCAAATGATCAGCTAACTTCCCATTCAAATAAGTGGACGAAATTCACTTGTTTGAATTCAAAATAACACATTTAACATGTGTTAAATGAGGCCTTTTCTTTCCAGCCATGTATTTGAAATAGGCTAACTTCCCTTTTTGAATTTGTGGCTGATTTTAAATCAGGCTTTGTAACTCCTTTTCCCTTCAATTCCAGCCACACAATGTTGGCCAAATTGGCTCCCTTGTATTCTATAAATATGGACGAAAATCACTTGTAAAAGGTTAGACATTTTTTTATGAAAAAAATCACTTGTGAGATTTTCTCTCAATTTCAGTTCTTCATTGAACTTTTCTTGACAAAATTCAGACTTTGTTTGAGTGTGTCAAATCCTTGATACTTCGGGTTCCTAGATCGCTATCTAGAGGGTCCAAGTCCGTTGACGAAGAACGTATTCGATTCGGGTCCGCTTAGTATATTGTTCGGGTTCTTTCGAGTTCAATGTCGCTGTTATTTTTCAGCAACTTAAACATCCAATTCTGCCATTTTGGATGTTTTAATGCTGCCATGAAAGCCCTCAGAACATTTCATCTTCATTAACCTCTAGAAACTGCCAGAATTCCTTCATCCTTTTTTTTCTTTCTTTGTTTTCAGTTTTTCTTTGTTTTCTTTTCGTTTTAACATCATTCTATTATCCATAATGTTGTAACCCCTAAAATTTACCTAATTCCTTAGATTAAAAGTTAGGGTTTACTTTACTGTAACTTGATTTGCAAGTTAGGGTTTTTATGAAATTAAATTGATATTTGGAAAAATTATTAATTATTTAATAATTTTAAATACTGAAAAGTTAAACGTTTAAAAATATAAAGTTCAACCCATAAATAATAAATATTAATAATTCACAAAATCTGAGTAAAAGTCCCAAGTCCTTATTACAAAAATAATATCCAATAAAAGTTTATAATCTATAAATAAAATTGTAAAACATACGATATTATTAAACTGAATCAGGATCCTCCAAGTACCGTACGATGACTAGGTCTGAGATCTGAAACAGGAAACTGAAGGGGTGTAAGCTAGGGAGCCTAGTGTGTCTCTAGTAAGCATATAAACAGGATTACAGAACCGTGAAATGCAGATGTTATGAAGTATGCATGATATGCACCCCAACTCCGAACACCATCAGAAGAGTAGGTTCCCCCCTAAAACACTCTAACTCCATCACACCAAACAGAAGTGGAACTCAACCCGCAGGTGGAGCCATTGAACAAAAGTGGTATTATACAGAACCACTGAACAGAAGTGAATAAATCACTAACTTCCTCCGAACAATAATCCAACTAGATGCAATGTCATATGCGGATACAGAATCAGAATGCGAGCCTTATATTCTAGCAGGAGGCATGCATAATTATCAGGATTAGAAATGTAACTTATTAACAGAACATGGCATAATGATGTATGTACATGCTTATATATGACAGAAACTGTATACACAAAAATAACGGAATTTACAGAAGAGAACACACCTGTACCGGAAGACTCAAAGTCGATACTGACGTCTACTGGACTCGGCTCTACCACTAGAATGAGCAGGAGTAGTACCTACGATTAATAGAACGTTAGACACACTACTATGCCACTAACTGGTAAGTACACGTAATAGAAATAAAATGAAACTCACGTGCGGGTCTCGAAGACTGATGAACAGGTGGTCGTCCAGGAGGAGGAGGAGGTAGGTGCTCAGGGTCGGAATCTACGTCACCTGAAGCAACCAGAAATGATTTCAGAAACCACTAAAGATAACTTCCAAATAAGGTATTCGAACATAAAAACGACACTTCGGGTTCGAATTTTGAAAAACAGACAGCGCCATCAAACTCAGGACGTCGAAAAACATAAAATGGGATCGGGTCAGAAAAAGTCAACTGTTGACGTCAGCACTGGTCAACGCTGACGTCAGCAGCGATGTTACCCGGTCAAAGCTGACGTCAGCAGTGACCTCAGCCGGGTTGGGTCATGGGTTGGTTCGGGTCAGGTTCGGGTTGGGTCAGGTTCGGGTCGGGTCACGGGTTATGGACCAGGCCGATTCGATCTTGGATGGTTCGGGCTGGACCGGTCGGTTCGGGTGACTCGGGCGGTTCAGACTGGTCTGGCGGTTCGGTCTTCCAATAAAACTCCCGAGAAAATCTGGAATTTCTAGATTTTCCCGAGAAAATCTGGAAAATTCCAGAATTTTCCCAGGTTTCAAACAGAACATTTTTCCGATCTAAACACCAATTTAATTCGATTTACTCCCCACTTTTGATCCAATTCGATTCTAAACGAGATTTAAACAATCTTCTAACAACAAAACAATCCAAAGAACCTCAAACTCAGATTTAAATCTCTCCCTCCTAAACCGACCGAAGCTACCCAAACTTAAACACCCAAAACTCAAATAAACACGAAACAGAACGAAAAGAACCAAGCCGAAATTGAAATAGGTAAGAAAAACGATCGAAAGTTTACCAGAAAGCTTACCAACAATTCGGGAGTCACAAAAGAGACTGATTTTCAAACTACACAAATAAAAAAGAAACTCGGTTGATGGAGAGACCAAGAGAGAAAAGCTCGGTTATTTTTGGTTTAAATCAGAATTATCAAAGGAATGATACCACAATTTAATTGAAAAGAAAAGGAGAAAATTAATCTCCCATAAAGGCTGAATTATAAGAAAGGAAATTGAAATCTGGAAATTTTAACAAGGGTAAAATTACTCACAAGGTCCCTTTGATTTTTGGAAGATAACACTTGAACCCTCAAGCTTACAGAAATTTTCAATTGAGTCACCGAAATTGGAATCAGAAATCCCCAAAATCTAGGGTTTCGAATTAGGGATTTTGGAAATTAATTTGGGGAAGATTTCAAATGTTGTGTTTATTGCAGAGACTTGCTTGTTATTATCCTAGATCCGTTTCAAACAAGGATCGTTGTTTTTGAAGCAACGAACCCCCCTTATATCAAATATCGTGCATGATATGATGGTTTAGCATGTTTGCCTAACACATGGCATAAACAATGCATAATATCGCACACAGCATATACATGTCATAACACAAATAACACACAAGAATGAGTCTCGCGTCCACACAGCATCGGGATCCTACACTCAGGATTGAGGCCGCCCTCAAATCCTATGCCCGGAATGTTACATCGGACATCTTCGAACGAGGCCGCCCAACGTTCGGAAAGGGATGGAGGCCGTCCAACCAATCCCATGCTCGGAAAGTTACATCAAACATCTTCGAGTGAGGCCGCTGATAAGTGCTCGGACCAAAGCACTCGGACCAAATACTGCTGATACTGCTGCCGGGACCCAATACACGGCAAACATGCCAAACACTGCCCACACCACTACCGCAGCAGACCCGTACCAGGAGATACTTCAGAGGATGGCAACAATGAATCTTAGGCAGCAAAGATACATGGAGTATCAGAGGGACTTCAACAACACCCTTGCCTAAATGATGCTCCATGCCTTTCCAGACCAAGGGGCGCAGTTTCCAAAATTTCCAAGCAACATGTTTGTCATAGCTGCACCCTATACCGAGACTAAATCAGCTCTAGGAGGACCGAGACCGTTCTTCTACGCGGGCCCTCAACCACAATTTCATGCTGCCAGCCCATCTAGGGCAATAGACTCTGCCGCAGCATCATCTGTCAGCAGAAGACCATCAAAGAGGAGGGCAGTCTTTAGCACTCCACCACGATCCCCCTTCATCATGGACAGTCTATCAGCAGAGATAGATGCCTATGTACATCAAAGCTCAACCGCTGCCGGACCGAGTACACACCATACCGGGGCAGCCACAGCAAATGAAGGTAGAACGAACATCATGATCACCGAAGAGATGGTCGACGTGGAAAAAGGAGAAGAAGTGGATGCTCCAATGCAACGGACACCACCAACAAGATTCCAACCTCCCGGGCAAGCAAAAGCTCAGCCATCGCCCTCACCAAGAACGAAGCAATCAACAACACGGCCTCGAAGAAAGATTGTTACAAGTAGCTCTTCAGAGTCCCTTTAAATTTTTTCAATATAAATTGTTGTTTGTTTCTTTATATGCTGCTTATTTCTGTCATATTTTTGTTGCCCACTATTGTCTTCTAATATAAAGCATTGAGGACAATGCTTGGTTCGAGTTTGGGGGTGTAGATCCACACTACCGAGGCAGCAATCTACTGCCGAGGCCTTACCAAGAAAAGGGAGTATTTAAGTGAATTTTTATTTTTTACGCTCCCCGCCTTACTTGAATAAATTGCATATACTTTTGCACTGCCCATCATCAGTATTGCCTTAGTTTATTCTTTAAGGCTATAGAAATCTTTCTCCTTACCATGATTAGGTCCTGTTAAGAAGGTTTAACCTTAGGATACTCAAGTATGAAAACTTAGAAGCCTACTATAGGATAAAATTTAAACACTTTTGGGACTTGTTGGATTATAGGAATTCTTTTAATGAACTTAGGTGATAAAGACTTAGATTTTTGGGAAAGTGACTAGAGGTGCGTATCACCGGCTGTAGGAATTACTCTTCTTCATGCTAGAGGTGCCCGAAATTGGCTCTAGTATGCTATAAGGAATATCAAAAGAAAGAAGGAATCAGTGATGAGGAAAACACAATCCTTGAGGTGCCCGAAATTGGCTCAAGAATTGGTTGTTTAGAAAATAAGAGAATACTTAACCCAATTCTACTTGTCTTGAACTTAGAATTTATCTAAGAAAGCCTTTAATCAAAGTTGTCCACAAAAACGCACACTCACCAAATCTTATAGTTTGTTTCTAGGTAAACCCTTGGGTAGCCGAAAGGTTAAGTCTAAAGGATAGACATAATTATGGTGGGGAGAATAGATGGAAACATAAGACCAAGAGAGAGTAGAGTTTGACAAATTGATGATTTGCATTGCTTGAGGACAAGCAATAGTTCGAGTTTGGGGTTGTGATAAGTGCTCAACTCACTATCACTTTTTACACCTTTTATGGGCATTAATCACTAAATTTACACCCACTCGGACCAAAGCATATACTTAATGTGATATATTTAGGAGTTATGATTATAGAGATGATATTTACAGAAAAAGCAAGTTTTACTATATTTTTATATCTACGCAGGAGAAACAAGTGCCGCGGCAGCAACGTGGCCGAGGCAGCAACAAAAAGACAGGAAGCAATAATGTAGGGGATCGGAAGAGAAAAATCCAAGGGACGTTTGTGGACATGCATCACATGGATCGGACTGGTTAGCATGAAGAAAAGCTCAAGACAAGGCCACGCGGGAAAGCTTCTTAGTTGGAATAAACTTAGAAATATTTTATTTATGTACATGACTTGTTCCCTACTCCAAGTTATATTCTACTTAGGAAAGGTTTTCCCTAGGCCAAGCCTATATAAGACCTGGCCGTCTTAGGTAATGGGAGAGCCGATTCATAGAGAGTTTACCCTAAGACTCAATGTTTTCTTTCTCTCAAATTATGTTCTAAGCTTTCGTAGGGTTTAGGTGAAGGTTGTTAAGTATTTGCGAGAGGAGATTGTACTTTGTTCTTTGTTTCAATGCAATAAAACTATCAAGTTTTGCTTATCCTTTGCCATTCTTTGTTCTTGCATTCAAGCTCGGGAGAGAAGTTTTTGAGTAATCCATTTATCTAGACTCGGGAGAGTTAGATTCACGAAAGGGATAAGTACGGTGTTTCAATCTCGAAATACTAACTCGGCCTAGGGGTAGGTTAAGAGTTTCAGCGGCTAAAAGAAGTGTGAGATTGGTTTGTGAGTATAATTGATTCACGCCGGGAGGTATCATCAAGGACTAGTCATCAGCAGTACTTCAACTTAGGGATAAGTAGAGTCATCCAAAGAAACTTTGCCAAACTTTGGTAAAGTCCACCCACGAGTAAGGGATTGCCGCAGCGGACTGTATCGTCACTGCCATGACAGTAATCTGTAGTACTGCCGAGACAGTGATATACAATTGCATTGGACAGAAACAAGTCACTCAATTCCGCAATACAACGCAACAGGATCCTGATCTCTCTCTCTATTAATCAGATCTCATCCTTATTCTTGGTTTCCTTTATTTCAATTTATCTAGTTTCATAAAAACCAAAATCACTTGTCTTTATTTTTACAAAACAAGAAGACGAAGAAGACATATTAAGTATACCAATCCCTGTGGAGACGATGCACGATAATACTTATCACTATATTACTTGCGATGTGTCCACTTGCACCAATTGCGCACTTTTGACACGCAACAAGTTTTTGGCGTCGTTGTCGGGGATTGACAACTAAATTTTGTTCTCTTTATTTTCTTGTTTCTTTTTTTTATTTTTATATTACTTTTTTTTTGGTGTATGACCAGGGCCAACCCAACCAACCCTTTGTACGAGTTAGACCCAGAGATCGAACGTACACGGCAAAGGTTGAGGAGACAAATCCAAGAAGCTATGGCAGATCACCCGGCAGGACAAAACTTACCTTCCGGCAATGGAGGTCTTCCGCCGCCACCAGGGCCGCGGCAGCTTACTATCAGAGACTTCCTGGAAGAGGATTTAAATAGGTTAAACCCAGGAGTTATTACACCGGAAATAGAAGCAGCCCACTTTGAATTGAAACCTGTCATGTTCAATATGCTCAACACTATTGGACAGTTTGGTGGGTCTGTGACTGAAGATGCAAGGCAACATCTCAAGTCCTTCATGGAGATATGCAATTCCTTCAAAATCCAAGGAGTCCATGAAGATGTCTTGAGATTGAAATTATTCCCCTATTCACTGAGGGATAGGGTAAAAGCCTGGTTAAATAGCATTCCAGCAGGATCTATTGGATCTTGGAGTGAACTCTATCGTGATTTTATTACACGTTTTAATCTTACAAATTTATATAATAGAATTCGTAATGAAATCACTTCGTTTCGACAAGCAGATGATGAACCTATGTACGAGGCATGAGAGCGATACAAGGAGTTACTGCACAAGTGTCCTTTGCATGGATTTCCCCTATGGACACATGTCACCATGTTCTATAATGCCACGAATACCCCGACAAGGATGATGTTAGATGCCTCGGCCAACGGAACACTCCTGGACAAAGCACCTGAGGAAGCTATTGAGATACTAAACAAACTCGCAAAGAACGATTTTCAATTCCCTACATCTAGGCGAGGAGGAGTAAGACGCCAAGCCACGGTGAATGAGTTAGACAAATCAAATTCAATGGTAGCACAATTGGCCTCTCTTACCAAGATGGTGCAAAATTTGCAACTACAACAAAATACCCGTGAGGTTAAGGTGATTGATTCTTTTTGTGATTTATGTGGAGGTAACCACAATTCCTCTGACTGTATGAATCAAGAAACCGGCATGTATGTTAGAAACTATAACCGAACCAATATGATGTCCAACACACACAATCCCTCATGGAAGAGGCATCCGAACCTATCATGGAGTAATCCTCAAGATTCCAACAACCAATGCAACATCTGCCTCCGCCGCAGGTCCAGCAACCGATGCCGCAGCAGCAGATGCAGCAGCACTCTGTATGTTCCTTGGAAAATTCTCTAAAAGCATTCATGATGAAAACTGAGTCATACATGGCAGAGAATAGCAACTTCATCAAAAGAACAGATGCGCTCATAAATAGGACTGACATGAGGTTGCAGAACCAAGAGGCAGCAATTAAGGCCTTGGAAACTCAGGTTGGACAGTTTGCTCAAAATATAAACACTAGACCACAAGGAGGACTACCTAGCAATACTGAAGTTGCTAAGGTAATGGGCCATGAACAATGTAAAGCAATCACTACTAGGAGTGGTCTACAGCTGAAGGAAAAGACAGACACTCTAGCGGGCCAAGTTCCATCGTCAGACCCATCAAAAGAGGAGGCTGAACAAACTGATCCTGATAACACTGCCCCAGCAGAAAACTCAGCAGCTCTGGAACAGTCTGCCGAGACAACAACAACCCCAGTGCTGCCAGGTATTAAATTCCAAACTAAAGAAACCCTGGACGAGATGAGACCACCATGACCCTTCCCACAAAGATTGAAAAAGCAAAAATAGGATCATCAATTCAAGAAATTTCTTAATATTTTAAAGCAAGTCCACATCAACTTACCATTCGTAGAGGCAATTGAACAAATGCCTAATTATGCCAAGTTCTTAAAAGACATTGTGTCTAAGAGAAAAAGACTAGGTGAGTTCGAAATAATGGCTGCCACCAAGGGATGCATGGCAATGCTACACAATCGCATGCCACCAAAACTGAAGGATCCTGGATGCTTTATCATACCTTGTGCGATAGGTAACAACTATGAAGGTAAGGCCCTATGTGACCTTGGAGCAAGCATCAATCTAATGCCCAAATCTGTCTTCCAAAAGCCTGGAATAGGAAGGGTAAAACCTACAACAATTATGCTCCAACTTGCGGATCGATCATATGTGCAATCCGAAGGCAAAATCGAGGACATACTGGTAAGAGTTGATAAATTTATTTTTCCCGCTGATTTTCTTGTCCTTGATTGTGAAGCAGATGATAATGCACCGATCATCTTGGGGAGACCTTTCCTTGCAACTGGAGGCACCTTAATTGATGTGGAAAAAGCAGAATTGACAATGAGGGTTAATGAACAACAAGTCAAGCTCAATGCATTCCACAATTTCAAAAAATATGATGATCCAAAAGAGTGCAAAGCCATCCACACAACAGACACCAAAATATCTTGCCTTGGCAGCATGCTCGGCAGGCTATTTGGCAAAAAGATCAAGCTCAAAGTGGAAGCAACACATAAGGATGGACATAAAGCAAAAGGGAGTGGCCAACATTTGAATTATAATTCTGGCCAAGAAGAGATAAAAATCTTAGGAGAAGCATTTGCATGCACTCCTCCAGTGACTTAATCTCTTCCCTTTTCTTTTTATATTATTATATTATGGTTAGTTTCGTTTATATTCATTTTTCTATAATTTGTGTTTTTTCTTCAAATATTTTTCTTGTTTATGTTTAATTTTTATTTAGGATAATAAGCAAGAATAAAGGAGAAGTAGTTCATAGCAGGAATTCTGCCGAGGCAGAAAATAGTGTCAGAGCCGCAGCAGAATAGTCTGTCGAGATTTCTGCCGCGGCAGAAAAAGAAACGACAGTAAAGACTAACGGCTACAAAATGGCTAGTGGTTCAAACGGTCACAAGGCCGAGGCCTATATAAGCAACCCCTCCCTCTTGAACTATTCACTCTTGCTTTCTTGTTTTCCATAGAATACCTCATAATCTTGCTCTCACAATACTCTATGCCTACCCTTCTTGAAATTCTCAAAAGTCCTCCAAGAAAATCTCCAAGAAATTAATCTCTCACAATCTTTATGGCCACCTACAAGCGCTTTGCCCCAGCCAATGTTAAAGACCGCTTCAACAGGTCGTTCATTGCCCGACAGTTGCGGGAGGAACAAGGGTTCTAACACTCGGATGATGAAAATTGTGGCATCGAGCACTATTTGTTCGACAGGATCAAGTATCAAGAATGGGAAATCTTTTGCCTACAACCTGCCCAGGCAAACGCTACCATCGTGCGGGAATTTTATACGCACGGGCCAAGCAAAGACTCCCTCTTTGTCCACTGCCGAGGCAGGCCTGTCCAGCTAGATGCCGAGACCATCAACCAATTTTACGGCCTCACACCTGACCATGATGTACATGCTGAATTTATGGAGGATATCACTACCGAAGATTACGAGCTGATTAAAGACGACCTTTGCTACACGAATACTCCATGGGAAACCGATGCCCATAGAGGATCTGTAGCAAGGTAGAGCCTAAAGCCCGAGGCCAAGCTTTGGAACACCTTTGTCAAGAGACGCCTCATTCCCACATCCCACAACAGCACGATGAACCGAAAGCGATTGGTGCTCATCCAATCAATCATTAACAAAAGGAGCATCAACGTTGGAGAGATCATCTTACGCGAAATTTACGAATGCGGTAAGAAGGATAGAGGACCAATATATTTCCCTTGTTTGATCACTGGTTTGTGTATTGCTGCAGGTGTAACAATCAAAGATACAGATGAATACACACCCCAAAGGCGTGGATGGACCAGAGATTTTTGCCACAAAACCATACAGATCACACAGGCGTAAACAGTCCAGGCAACGCCCCAGCAGTTCACTGCTGATACTGCTGCCGGGGTCCAATACACGGCAGACATGCCAAACACTGCCCACACCACTACCGCAGCAGACCCGTACCAGGAGATACTTCAGAGGATGACAACAATGGATCTTAGGCAGCAAAGATACATGGAGTATCAGAGGGACTTCAACAACACCCTTGCCTAAATGATGCTCCATGCCTTTCCAGACCAAGGGGCGTAGTTTCCAGAATTTCCAAGCAACATGTTTGTCACAGCTGCATCCTATACCGAGACTACACCAGCTCTAGGAGGACCGAGACCGTTATTCTACGCGGGCCCTCAACACAGTTTCATGCTACCGGCCCAGCTAGGGCAGCTGACTCTGCCGTAGCATCATCTGTTAGCAGAAAACCATCAAAGAGGAGGGAATTATTCAGCACTCCACCACGATCCCCCATCATCAGGGATAGTCTATTAGCAGAGATAGATACCTATGTACATCAAAGCTCAACCGCTGCCGGACCGAGTACACACTATAACGGGCCAGCCACAGCAAATGAAGGTGGAACGAACATCATGATCACCGAAGAGATGGCCGACATGGAATAAGGAGAAGAAGTGGATGCTCCAATACAACGGAAACCAAGAGTCCAACCGCCCCGGTAAGCAAAAGCTCAGCCATCGCCCTCACCAAGAACGAAGCAATCAGCAACACGGCCCGGAAGAAAGATTGTTACAAACAGCTCTTCGGAGTCCCTTAAAATTTTTTTCAATATAAATTGCTGCTTGTTTCTTTATATGCAACTTATTTCTTTCATATTTTTGTTGCCCACTATTCTCTTCTAATATAAAGCATTGAGGATAATGCTTGGTTCGAGTTTGGGGGTGTAGATCCACACTGCCGAGGCAGCAATCTACTGCCGAGGCCTTACCAAGAAAAGGGAGTATTTAAGTGAATTTTTATTTTTTACGCTCCCCGCCTTACTTGAATAAATTGCATATACTTTTGCACTGCCCATCATCAGTATTGCCTTAGTTTATTCTTTAAGGCTATAGAAATCTTTCTCCTTACCATGATTAGGTCCTGTTAAGAAGGTTTAACCTTAGGATACTCAAGTATGAAAACTTAGAAGCCTACTATAGGATAAAATTTAAACACTTTTGGGACTTGTTGGATTATAGGAATTCTTTTAATGAACTTAGGTGATAAAGACTTAGATTTTTGGGAAAATGACTAGAGGTGTCTATCACCGGCTCTAGGAATTACTCTTCTTCATGCTAGAGGTGCCCGAAATTGGCTCTAGTATGCTATAAGGAATATCAAAAGAAAGAAGGAATTAGTGATGAGGAAAACACAATCCTTGAGGTGCCCGAAATTGGCTCAAGAATTGGTTGTTTAGAAAAGAAGAGAACACTTAACCCAATTCTACTTGTCTTGAACTTAGAGTTTATCTAAGAAAGCCTTTAATCAAACTTGTCCACAAAAACGCACACTCACCAAATCTTATAGTTTGTTTCTAGGTAAACCCTTGAGTAGCCGAAAGGTTAAGTCTAAAGGATAGGCATAGTTATGGTGGGGAGAATAGATGGAAACATAAGACCAAGAGGGAGTAGAGTTTCGCAAATTGATGGTTTGCATTGCTTGAGGACAAGCAATAGTTCGAGTTTGGGGGTGTGATAAGTGCTCAACTCACTATCACTTTTTACACCTTTTATGGGCATTAATCACTAAATTTACACCCACTCGGACCAAAGCATATACTTAATGTGATATATTTAGGAGTTATGATTATACAGATGATATTTACAGAAAAAGCAAGTTTTATTGCATTTTTATATCTGTGCAGGAGAAACAAGTGCCGCGGCAGCAACGTGGCCGAGGTAGGACCTGATGCCGAGGCAGCAGCAGAAAGACAGGAAGCAATACTATAGGCGATCGGAAGAGAAAAATCCAATGGACGTTTCTGTACATGCATCACATGGATCGGAGCTGGTTAGCATGAAGAAAAGCCTAAGACAAGGCCACGCGGGAAAGCTTCATAGTTGGAATAAACTTGGAAATATTTTATTTATGTACACGACTTGTTCCCTACTCCAAGTTATATTCTACTTAGGAAAGGTTTGCCCTAGGCCAAGCCTATATAAGACCTAGCCATCTTAGGTAATGGGAGAGCCGATTCATAGAGAGTTTACCCTAAGACTCAATGTTTTCTTTCTCTCAAATTTTGTTCTAAGCTTTCTTAGGGTTTAGGTGAAGGTCGTTAAGCATTTGCGAGAGGAGATTGTACTTTGTTCTTTGTTTCAATGCAATAAAACTATCAAGTTTTGCTTATCCTTTGCCATTCTTTGTTCTTCCATTCAAGCTCGGGAGAGAAGTTTGTGAGTAATCCATTTATCTAGACTCGGGAGAGTTAGATTCACGAAAGGGATAAGTACGGTGTTTCAATCGCGAAATACAAACTCGACCTAGGGATAGGTTAAGAGTTTCAACAGCTAAAAGAAGTGTGAGATTGGTTGGTGAGTATAATTGATTCACGCCGGGAGGTATCATCAAGGACTAGTCATCAACAGTGCTTCGACTTAGGGATAACTGGAGTCATCCAAGGACACTTTGCCGAACTTTGGTAAAGTCCACCCACGAGCAAGGGATTGCCGCGGCGGACAGTATTGTCGCTGCCAAGGCACTATTCTGCAGTATTGTCGAGGCAGTGATATACTCTTGCATTGGACAGAAACAAGTCAATCAATTCCGCAATACAACGCAACTGGTTCCTGATCTCTCTCTATTAATCAGATCTCATCCTTATTCTTAGTTTCCTTTATTTCAATTTATCTAGCTTCATCAAAACCAAAATCTCTTGTGTCTTTATTTTTACAGAACAAGAAGACGAAGAAGACATATTAAGTATACGAATCCCTGTGGAGACGATACACGATAATACTTATCACTTTATTACTTGCGATGTGTCCACTTGCAGCAATTCCGCACTTTTGACACGCAACAGCCGCCCAACACTCGGAATAAAGTCTTCAATACATCACCCGACATATTACATCGGATGACCTTCGACGTGTTGCAACACTTTTGGATATCCGGATTTCCATTAAGCAATGACTCAAACCACACAAACGGTCCACCTAGGAGCTTAACAACAAAGCATACTAAGACTCATCAAGACTTAATCCTTTTTGGGGTTAAAACATCAATCTTGTGTCTACAATTCATTTCATCATTTATAGGATTCATTAGGACTCTTAATTTTCTTATCGAACCTCAAACAATACTAAACTTTTCGAGTTCTCGCAGGGGTATCGATACCCTTATGTGGGGTATCGAACCACCCTACTTCGATACCCACCCAAAGAAGGCATCGAAACATGGGTATCGATACTGGTATCGATACCCTTTGGCCATTTCCAAAGTCAACGAAAGAGGACCCTCCAGATTCGATACTGGTATCGATGCCATTATGCCACTGGAGGATCCGGTATCGAACCATGGTTCGATACACAAGCCCACATAGCCTACTTCCACTCATGGGTATCGATACCGGTAACCCGTGTATCGATACCCCTGCACGAAATGCAGGTCTGCACTTAGATATTTCAAGGATTCATTCTCAAACTACTCTTAATCAATTCAAAAGTATTCCTATTCAATCTTAAGGAAGTTTAGGGTGTTTTAACTTCATTTTTCAGGCCTTAAACACTTTAATACAAAATCCACCATTAACACATTCAAAGCTTAAAACTAAACATTCAAACACCAACATCAACATGTATGTAAACTACATGATATGAATGATAAAGAGATGAGTTGGGAGTACCAACCTCAAGCAAAGCAACAACAAAAACGAGCTCTACACCTCTTCAAGCTTTTCCCCTTCCTAAGCTTGATGATGGCTCACAAGATTCTTTCTCTACAAGAGAAGGATGAAGAACGAATTAGACTCACATCGGGAAGATTTTAGGAGCTTAAAACACTAAGAGAACAGAGATTTAAGCTCTCAAAACTCTACTCCCGAATTCCAACTAAAACCCCACTTAAACCTCCATCTTCCACCAAACTCTCACACATCTACCTCATTTTATAGATCAAAAACACTTCTATAACTTACCTTTCACCTCCAAAATGTGATTCTTACTTTAAAATCCAAAGATGATTGTCGCGTGTCAAAAGTGCGCGTTTAGTGCAAGTGGACACATCGCAAGTAATAAGTGATAAGTATTTATCGGATTATCGTCTCCATAGGGATTGGTATACTTAAAAAGAAATAAAATAAAACACAAGTGATTTGGGTTTGGATGAAACAAAATAAATTGAGATAAAACAGCTAAGTAAAAGAATGAGAGTTGATTAATAGAGAGAGAGGTCAGGATCCAATTGCGTTGTATTGTGGATTTGATTGAATTGTCTCTGCCCAATGCAATTGTATATCACTGCCTTGGCAGCACTGTAGATTACTGCCTTGGCAGCGACGATACCGTCCGCCGCGGCAATAATCCCTTGCTCGTGGGTGAACTTTACCAAAGTTCGGCAAAGTGTCCTTGAATGACTCCGCTTATCCCTAAGTCGAAGTACTGTTGATGACTTGTCCTTGATGATACCTCCCGGCGTGAATCAATTATACTCACCAACCAATCTCACACTTCTTTTAGCCGCTGAAACTCTTAACCTATCCCTAGGCCAAGTTAGTATTTCGCGATTGAAACACCGTACTTACCCCTTTCGTGAATCTAACTCTCCCGAGCCTAGATAAATGGATTACTCACAAACTTCTCTCCCAAGCTTGAATGCATGAACAAAGAATGACAAAGGATAAGCAAACCTTGATAGTTTTATTGCATTGAAACAAAGAACAAAGTACAATCTCCTCTCACAAATACTTAACAACCTTCACCTAAACCCTAAGAAAGCTTAGAACATAATTTGAGAGAAAGAAAACATTGAATCTTAGGGAAAACTCTCTATGAATCAGCTCTCTCTAGGTATATCTAATACATTAGATGGCTAGGTCTTATATAGGCTTGGCCTAGGGCAAACCTTTTCTAAGTAGAATATAACTTGGAGTAGGGAACAAGTCATGTACATAAATAAAATATTTCCAAGTTTAATTCAACTAAGAGGCTTTCCCGTGTGGCCTTGTCTTGGGCTTTTCCTCATGCTAACCAGCTCCCATCCATATGCTTTATGTCCAGAAACGTCTCTTGGATTTTTCTCTTCCAATAGCCAACAGTATTGCTCTTTGGCTCTCAGCTGCTGCCTCGGCATCAGGTCCTGCCTCGGCCATGTTGCTCCCGCAACACTTGTTTCTCCTACACAGATGTAAAAATGCAGTAAAACTTGCCTTTTTTGTAAATATCATCTTTAATAGCATAACTTCTAAATATATCACATTAAGTGCATGCATTGGTCCGAGTGGGTGTAAATTCGGTGATTAATGCCCATAAAAGGTGTAAAAAGTGATAGTGAGTTGAGCACTTATCAATGACACCTTTTCCTTAAGGATTTGTGTGGGGAAGAAGATGAAGATGAAAAGGAAAAACAAGTGTGACCTCACTCTCTGTTTTTCTGCAGAAAAACACTCCAACACCCCATTCCTTTCATCCATTTAGGAATTTACAAGAATGCCCCTAGCTTACCAGTCAAAAGCCCAACACCACAAGACCCAACACAACCCGAGGCCTGAAACCACTAAACTTGGGGCCCAAAACCGAAGCCCAACCCCTTGGGTTAACCCAACACTCGGATTTGAATCTGGGTCGTTACAACTCTCCCCTCCTTAAAGAAAATTTCGTCCTCGAAATTTACCTGTCAGGAAGAGATGAGGATACTGAGCTCTCATGTCCTTTTCCGCTTCCCACCTTACTTCCTCTATTCTGTGATTCCTCCACAAAACCTTTACCAAAGGTATGCACTAGTTCCGAAGTTCTTTAACTCCTCTGTCTAAGATTCCGATAGGTCTTTCCTCGTAAGTCAAATCTGCATTGACTTCTATTTCCTCAAGCTGAACCACACGCGATGGATCAGAACGGTAACGTCTCAACATGGACACGTGGAACACATCGTGTATATGTGCCAACTCTGGAGGTAAAGCTAGCCGATAAGCTACCGGTCAACCCTCTGAAGAAGTTCATAAGGCCCTATGTACCTTGGACTCAACTTTCCTTTGCGACCAAACCGAATGATACCTTTCCACGGAGATACCTTGAGAAACACTTTCTCACCAAGCTCATACTCGATATGCTTACGCTTCTTATCCACATAGGCTTTTTGTTTGTCAAAAGCTGCTTGTAACCTCTCTTTGATGATCTGAACTTTTTCTTTGGTTTCCTTAACAAGCTCCGAACCCACTATCCTTCTCTCATTAAGCTCTGTCCAACACAAAGGTGTCCTACACCTACGCCCGTAAAAGGCCTCGAACGGAGCCATCTTGATGCTTGACTGGTAACTGTTGTTGTAAGCAAACTCTACCAACGGTAACTACTCTTCGCAACTACGGGCAAAGTCCACAGCATAACATCGAAGCATATCCTCCAAGATCTGGATGACTCTCTCAGACTGTCCATCTATCTGAGGATGAAAAGTTGTACTGAAGTGCAACTTGGTATCTAAAGCCTCATGGATAGACCTCCACAACCTTGCTGTAAACCTCGGATCTCTATCCGATATGATCGATGAAGGTACACCATGCAACCTCACGATCTCCTTTATGTACAACTGAGCCAACTTTTCCAAACTATAGTCCATCCTTACCGGTAAAAAGTGAGCCGACTTGGTCAACCAGTCAACTATAACCCATATAGCATCATGCTTTCTTAACGTCATCGACAACCCGGTGACGAAGTCCATGGTCACTTGATCCCACTTCCACTATGGAATCTGGATAGGCTGAAGCAAACCTGAAGGAACCTGATGTTTCGCCTTCACTTGCTGACACGCCAAACACATGGTCACAAACTCTGACACATCTCTTTTCATGCACGACCACCAAAAGAAAGGACGAAGATACGACCTCTTGTTACTACCCGGGTGAATAGAAAACGGACTACGGTGAGCTTCCCTCAAGATACGACCTCTTAGATCCTCTAAGGCTGGTACACACAACCGACCTTAAAAGTACAAGAACCCACCATCTCGTACCTCAAAGTCCGACAACTCACCTCTCTGAACAGCCTCTAACTGAGCTACCAACTCCTCGTCTAACACTTATTCCCTCTTTATCTCATGAACAAGCGTGGTCTCCACACGCAACTCTACCAAAAGACCTCCATCCTCGGTCATCCTCAACCGAGAAAACAGAGCTCTCAAGTCCGACATGGACTTTTGACTCAAAGCATCAGCGACCACATTCGCCTTGCCGGGATGATACTCTATGACACAGTCATAGTCCTTCAACAACTCTATCCACCGACGATGTCTCAGATTCAACTCCTTTTGGGTAAGTAGATACTTTAAAATCTTTTGGTCGGTGTAGATGTAGCATTTCTCCCCGTAGAGATAATGCCTCCATATCTTTAGAGCGAAGATAACCTCCGCTAGCTCAAGATCATGTGTAGGATAGTTCCTCTCATAGGGTTTCAACTACCTCGAGGCGTAAGCAACCACCTTACCCTCCTGCATAAGCACACAACCTAACCCATTTAAGGAAGCATCACTAAATACCACATAATCTTTTCCCGGTTCCGGTTGTGTCAAGACCGGTGCCTCTGTAAGGTAAGCCTTAAGCTGCTCAAAACTCCGTTGTCTCCTTTCGTTCTACACAAACGGAACACCTTTTTGAAGCAACTTGGTCAAAGGTGCCGCTATGATCGGAAAACCCTTAACGAACCTCTTGTAGTATCCGGCAAGTCCAAGAAAACTACGGACTTTCGATACATTCCTTGGTGGTTTCCATTCCACCACAGCTTGGATTTTCTGGGGATCAACTCGGATTCCATCCGCCGCAACTATGTGGCCAAGAAACGCCACCTCTGACAACCAGAACTCACACTTACTAAACTCGGCGTACAAACGCCTATCTGTCAAAACCTGAAGAACAACCCTGAGGTGGTAGTCATGCTCCTCCTCCGAGCGTGAATACATCAAGATGTCATCGATGAACACAACAACAAATTGATCTAGATATGGATAAAAGATCCAGTTCATCAAGTCCATAAAAGCTGCAGGTGCATTCGTGAGCCTAAACGGCATCACTAAGAACTCATAGTGCCCGTACCGCGTCCTAAAAGCGGTCTTTTGGACATCATCTTCCACCACCTTCAAATGATAGTACCCTGATCTCAGATCTATCTTAGAAAACACATGGGCACCTCTCAACTGATCAAACAAGTCATCGATCCTCGGTAAAGGGTAACGATTCTTGATCGTGACCATATTAAGCTGACGGTAGTCGATGCACATCCTCATCGATCCGTCCTTCTTCTTCACAAACAAAACCGGTGCTCCCCACGGTGACACACTCGGTCTGATAAAACCTCTCTCAAGCAACTCCTGGATATGTTGCTTCAACTCTCTCATCTCCGTCGGTGCCATACGATAAGGTGCTATGGACACCGGTGTTGTCCCTGGCAACACCTCTATCCGGAACTCCAGCTCACAATCGGGTGGTAAACCAGGCAACTCCCCCGGAAACACATCTGGATACTCACAAACTATCCTCAAACTCTCGAAAGCTGGACTCTCAACACTCACATATACCACGTGAGCTAAGAAAGCCTCACAACCCTGCTGGATCAACCTTTGAGCTGACAAAGCGGACACAACATTCGCTAAGCACGGGTTCCTCTCACCTCTCACAACAAGCTTAGAACCATCAGCCACACGAAGCTTCAAACTCTTAGATCTGTACCCCAAACTTGCGTCGTGTTCGAACAACCAATCCATCCCAAGGATTGCGTCGAACTCCTGAAAAGCTAACACCATAAGATCGGCCGGGAAGATAGACCCTTGCACTTCGATCGGACACCTCTGATAAACCTTATCCACCAACACATCTAACCCCAACGGACTGGTCACACGGACTCCTACCTCTAGATCCTCCGCTGGTAACCCCCACTATTGCGATATCTATTACGGATATACGAGTGGGTAGATCCCGAGTCCACAAGAGCAACTATAGGGACAGAAAACAAACTGAAAGTACCTGAGATCACATCTGTCGCAACACAGTCCTCTTGTGCCCTCACCACATACTACCTTGCCGGTTCTCTAGTAGTGGACTGAAAGGTGCCTCCAGATGCGTGGCTAGCTTCGCCACGTGAGAACCCACGACCCCTCCGAGCTTGAAACACGATCCTCTAAGCCTGACCTGGCGGTGATGTCACGACCTCGGGACAGTAACTCACAAGATGCTCCGAAGACCCACACTGAAAACAAACTATGGCATTGCCCCAACACTCTCCTCGGTGGGTCCGACCACAACGTCTACAAGTCTGAACACTGACACTCCTCTAGGCCCCCAGCAAAAGAAGACATAGATTGCCTCCTATGGCCCACTGACTCTAATCTCTGGTTCGACCTCGAACCCTGATTTGCTACTCCTCTACTCTAGTTCCAACGACTCCTACTCCTACCGGAGTGAGACTGAGAGTTACCCGCATGACTCTAACTAGCTCCACCGGTGACTCCCTGGCCAATAGACGACCCATAGGTCAAACCCTGAACCTGCTCCAATGACTTGGCACTGGCAGCCAACTCAGAAAACACCTTAGGCGGTGCAACAGTGAGATAAGTCTGGATGTCCTTCCTCAGACCTCTCAAGAACCTCTTACATCTCATCTTTTCTATAGCAACAAGCTCTGGAACATACCGGCTCAATTGAAGAAACTCTTGCTCATAAGCAAAGACCGAACGGTTCCCTTGGACAAGATGGGTAAACCGCTCCCTCAAGGTGTCGATGTGAGTCTCACCCACATACTTGCTGTCAAACTCCTCAAGGAAGTCCTCCCACTTAGGACGATGAGGATTCCAACCTTGTTCCACTGTCTCCCACCACTCTCTCGCGTTGCCCTTTAGAAGCGACAACACACACGACAACTTGTCCTCTGACCTCAGTCTCATCTGTCTCATTATCCACCTGGTGTCATGCAACCACTGATCAGCCTGTACGAGATTATCTTGTCCCGTACCAAAGAATTCAACGGCTCCCTGCCTTCGCACCCTCTCAATCGGTGCCTCACGAGGCGTAGAAGATGGCCTCGGTATAGCTCTCACTATCCTGTGCAGGGTACGGTTCAACTGAGCAAAGTAGTTGGCCCCTTGACCAACTGCATCACCCGATGGCACCTCCTCATCGGGCTCATACTCATAGTCGAAGTCTCCTCCACGAGAACCCCGGCTTTCTTCAGGATCCCTCACACGTCTCGGCATACTTAACCACTTCTGCACGAACAACAACAACAAACAAGAGTACACCATCAAAATTTTAGCTTTAAAGAAAGTACGGTATCGACTCGTGGGCATGTACTTGTCTAACACCTATATAACACACTAGACTCCCCCGGGGACTTCCTAGAACCGACTCAACCTAAGCTCTGATACCACTAAATGTAACACCCCGACCCGGATGTCACATTGGGCCTCCAGCCCAAAACCTGTATTTCAAAATTTCTTTTAAAAGCCTAATGATAAAATCCAACTCAAGTCCAAAATACGATTCATAAAATCCATTTAAGTTTAAAACATAAGCCCGAATAATTTCGAAATAACTGGAGCTCCAAATTATTAAAAATCATTTAAACATTCAACTGAAATAATAAATAGAGTTACAAAATACTTATAGGGTCGACTAAGCACTAGCCCACTACATCAAATACATATACTCTGACAACAAAGTCGATGTTGAAATCCAAGCCTTGATGGTGCTCCATAGAAATCGGCTTCACCTAACCTACGCACGAAAACATATTTCGAACGTTGAGCTACAAAAGCTCAGTGGGTACGCCGAACTCGGCCCAAAAACATGCATATAATAAGCAGTAAAGCAAGGCATATAAATATTGTGCATGATATGATGGTTTAACATGCTTGCCTAACACATGGCATAAACAATGCATAATATCGCACACAACATATACATGTCATAACACAAATAACACACAAGAGTGAGGCCTGCGTCCACACAGCATCGGGATCCTACACTCAGGATTGACGCCGCCCTCAAATCCTATGCCCGGAATGTTACATTAGACATCTTCGAACGAGGCCGCCCAACGTTCGAAAAGGGATGGAGGCCGCTCAACCAATACCATGCTCGGAATGTTACATCGAACATCTTCGAGTGAGGTCGCACAACACTCGGAATAAAGTCTTCAATACATCACCCGACATATTACATCGGATGGCCTTCGACGTGTTGCAACACTGTTGGATATCCGGATTTCCATCAAGCAATGACTCAAGCCACACAAACGGTCCACCTAGGACCTTAACAACAAAGCATACTAAGACTCATCAAGACTTAATCCTTTTTGGGGTTAAAACATCAATCTTGTGTCTACAATTCATTTCATCATTTATAGGATTCATTAGGACTCTTAATTTTCTTATCAAACCTCAAACAATACCAAACTTATCGAGTTCTCGCAGGGGTATCGATACCCTTATGTGGGGTATCGAACCACCCTACTTCGATACCCACCCAAAGAAGGCATCGAAACATGGGTATCGATACCAGTATCGATACCCTTTGACCATTTCCAAAGTCAACGAAAAAGGACCCTCTAGATTCGATATTGGTATCGATGCAATTATGCCACTAGAGGATCCGGTATCGAACCATGGTTCGATACCCCTACCCACATAGCCTACTTCCACTCATGGGTATTGATACCGGTAGCCCGTGTATCGATACCTTGCACGAAATGCAGGTCTGCACTTAGATATTTCAAGGATTCATTCTCAAACTACTGCTAATCGATTCAAAAGTATTCCTATTCAATCTTAAGGAAGTTTAAGGTGTTTTAACTTCATTTTTCAGGCCTTAAACACTTTAATACAAAATCCACCATTCACACATTTAAAGCTTAAAACCAAACATTCAAACACCAACATCTACATGTATGCAAACTACATGATATGAATGATAAAGAGATGAGTTGGAGGTACCAACCTCAAGCAAAGCAACAGCAAAAACGAGCTCTACACCTCTTCAAGCTTTTCCCCTTCCAAAGCTTGATGATGGCTCACAAGCTTCTTTCTCTACAAGAGAAGGATGAAGAACGGATTAGACTCACCTCGGAAAGATTTTAGGAGCTTAAAACACTAAGAGAACAGAGATTTAAGCTCTCAAAACTCTACTCCCGAATTCCAACTAAAACCCCACTTAAACCTCTATCTTCCACCAAACCCTCACACATCTACCTCATTTTATTGATCAAAAACACCTCTATAACTTACCTTTCACCTCCAAAACGTGATTCTTACTTTAAACTCCAAAGATGACAACTTTTCCTTAGGGATTTGTGTGGGGAAGAAGATGAGGATGAAAAGGAAAAACAAGAGTGACCTCACTCTCTGTTTTTCTGCAGAAAAACACTCCAACACCCCTTCCTTTCATCTATTTAGGCATTTACAAGAATGCCCCTAGCCTATCACTCAAAAGCCCAACACCACAAGACCCAACAAGACCCAACACAACTCGAGGCCCAAAACCGAAGCCTAGCCCCTCGGGTTAACCCGACACTCGGATCCGAATCCGGGTCGTTACAAGCCCAATGAGACATGGACGCTTTAAACCCAATAAATCGGCCACAAAATACGATTTAATTAAATTACAGGAGTTCAAATAGTTTTTAATGAGCTTTTGAATATTATTAAACCACATAATGTATATTTTAGAACACTTTACTCTGTTTAAATTCTAATGTGATCACTAGAAAGCTCATTTATATATGCACACTATGAATCTGAAAAAACAGACGCAAAATAAGAATAAATCAAATTTCATGAGATCAAATAGTTTTTTATGGGCTTTGGAACAAAATTATACAACTTAAGCATTTTACTTGGTTAAAATTCCAATGGGTTTACTAAGTAGCCCAATGAGACTTGCACGCTTTAAACATAACAAACTGGCCACAAAATGAGTTTCAAATAAACTACATGAGTTCAAATAGTTGAAATAAAACTTTTGAACATGATTAAACAACTTAATCTCAAATTTAGAGCACTTTACTCGTTTTAAATTTCAATGTGACAGAATAAATTTCAATGTGATCATGATAAAGCTCCTTTAGATATGCTCACTTTAAACCTAACAAAACGATCGCAAAATAAGAATAATCCAAAACTTCATGAGTTCAAATTGATAAGTATGGACTTTGGAACCAAATTATACAACTTAATCTTATTTTTAAGACAATTTACTCGATTAAAATTACAACTGGTTCACTAAATAGCCCAATGAGACATGGACGCTTTAAACCTAACAAATTTGCCACAAAATATGATTTAATTAAATTACAGGAGTTCAAATAGTTAATAATGAGCTTTTAAATATAATTAAACCACTTAATGTATATTTTAGAGCACTTTACTCTGTTTAAATTCTAATGTGATCACTAGAAAGCTCATTTAGATATGCACACTATGAATCTGACAAAACAGACGCAGAATAAGAATAAATCAAATTTTATGAGTTCAAATAGTTTTTTATGGGCTTTGGAACAAAATTATACAACTTAAGCATTTTATTTGGTTAAAATTCCAATGGGTTTACTAAGAAGCCCAATGAGACTTGCACGCTTTAAACATAATAAACCGACCACAAAATTAGATTCAATCAAACTAAACGAGTTTAAATAGTTAAAATAGAGCTTTTGAACATGATTAAACAACTTAATCTCAAATTTAGAGCACTTTATTCAGTTTAAATTCCAATGTGATCACGATAAAGCTCCTTTAGATATGCACACTTTAAATCTAACAAAACGACCGTAAAATAAGAATAAATGAAAACTTCATGAGTTCAAATTGATAAGTATGGACTTTGGAACCAAATTATACAACTTAATCTTATTTTTAAGACAATTTACTCGATTAAAATTACAACTGGTTCATTAAATAGCCCAATGAGACATGGACGCTTTAAACCCAATATATCGACCACAAAATACGACTTAATTAAATTACAGGAGTTCAAATAGTTTTTAATGAGCTTTTGAATATGATTAAACCACTTAATGTCAATTTTAGAACACTTTACTCTGTTTAAATTCTAATGTGATCACTATACTATAAAGCTCATTTAGATATGCACACTATGAATCTGACAAAACAGACGCAGAATAAGAATAAATCAAATTTTATGAGTTCAAATAGTTTTTTATTGGCTTTGGAACAAAATAATACAACTTAAGCATTTTACTTGGTTAAAATTCCAATGGGTTTTCTAAGTAGCCCAATGAGACTTGCACGCTTTAAACATAACAAACCGACCACAAAATGAGATTCAATCAAACTAAACGAGTTTAAATAGTTAAAATAGAGCTTTTGAACATGATTAAACAACTTAATCTCATATTTAGAGCACTTTACTCAGTTTAAATTCCAATGTGATCACGATAAAGCTCCTTTCGATATGCACACTTTAAACCTAACAAAACGACCACAAAATAAGAATAAATCAAAACTTCATGAGTTCAAATAGATAAGTGTGGACTTTGGAACCAAATTATACAATTTAATCTTAATTTTAAGGCAATTTACTCGATTAAAATTTCAATGGGTTCACTAAATAGCCCAATGAGACATGGACGCTTTAAACCCAACAAACCGACCACAAAATATGATTTAATTCAATTACAGGAGTTAAAATAGTTAACTATGAGCTTTTGATTATGATTAATCCACTTAATGTTAATTTTAGAGCACTTTACTCTATTTAAATTCTAATGTGTTCACTATAAAGCTCGTTTAGATATGCACACTATGAATCTGACAATATGGACGCAAAATAAGAATAAATCAAATTTCATGAGTTCAAATAGTTTTTTATGGGCTTTTGAAAAAAATTATACAACTTAATCTTAACTTTAGAGCTTTATACTCGGTTAAAATTCCAATGGGTTTAATGAATAGCCCAATGATTCTTGCACGCTTCAAACTTAGCAAACCGGCCACAAAATAAGTTTCAATCAAATTACATGAGTTCAAAGAGTTAATTATGAGCTTTTGAATATGATTACACAACTTAATCTCAAATTTAGAGCACTTTACTCAGTTTAAATTCCAATGTGATCCCTATAAAGCTCCATTATATATGAACACTTTAAGCCTAACAAAACGACCACAAAATATGAATAAATCAAAACTTTATGAGTTCAAATAGATAAGTAAGGACTTTGTAACCAAATTGTACTACTTAATCTTAATTTTAGAGCAATTTACTCAGTTAAAATTGCAATGGGTTCACTAAATAGCCCAATGAGACATGGATGCTTTAAACCCAACAAACCGACCACAAAATACGATTTAATTAATTTACAGGAGTTCAAATAGTTAATTATTAGCTTTTGAATATGATTAAACCACTTAATGTCAATTTTAGAGTGCTTTACTCTGTTTAAATTACAATGTGATCATTATAAAGCTCTTTTAGATATACACACTTTTAACCTAACAAAACAACCGTAAAATAGGAATAAATAAAAACTTCATGAGTTCAAATAGATAGTATGGACTTTGGAACCAAATTATACAACATAATCTTTATTTTAGTACACTTTACTCGGTTAAAATTGCAATGTGATCGCTGATAAGTGCTCAACACACTATCACTTTTTACTCCTTTTATGGGCATTAATCACCAAATATACACCCACTCGGACCAATGCATGCACTCAATGTGATATATTTAGAAGTTATACTCATATAGATAATATTTACAAAAAAAAGGCACGTTTTATTGCGTTTTCATATCTGTGCAGGAGAACCAGTGCCGCGGCAGCGACAAGGCCGAGGCAGGACCTGATGCCGAGGCAGCAACAGAAAGACAGGAAGCAAGACTATAGGCGATGGAAAGATAAAAATCCAAGGAACATTTCTGGACTTGAAGCCCATGAATCGGAGCTGGCTAGTACAAGGAAAAGCCCAAAGGAAGACCATGCGGGAAAGCCCCTTAGCCGAATATAAACTTGGAAATATATTTAATTATGTACTTGACTTGTTCCCTACTCCAAGTTGTATTCTACTTAGGAAAGGTTTGCCCTAGGTCTAGCCTATATAAAGACCTAGCCACCCAATGTACAATATACGGAATACCTAGGGAGAGAGTCGATTTCTATTCTTGTTTCTTTCCTCTGCATTTTGTTCTAAACCTTCTTAGGGATTAGGTGAAGGTTGTCGAGTATTTGTGAGAGGAGATTGTACTTTGTCTTTGATTCAATGCAATAAAGTTATCAAGGTTTGCTTATCCTTTGTTATTCCTTGTTTTCACAACTGAGCTCGGGAGAGGATATTGTGAATCATCCATTTATCTAAGCTCGGGAGAGTTAGATTCATGAAAGGGGTAAGTACGGTGTTTCAATCGCGAAATACTAACTTGGCCTAGGGATGGGTTAAGAGTTTTAGCGGCTAAAAGAAGTGTGAGATTGGTTGGTGAGTATAATTGGTTCACGCCGGGAGGTATCATCAAGGACTAGTCATCAACAGCACTCTGACTTAGGGATAAGCGGAGTCATCCAAGGACACTTTGTCGAACTTTGGTAAAGTCTGCCCACGAGCAAGGGATTGCCGCGGCAGACAATATTGTCGCTGCCAAGGCAGTAAATTATAGTGCTGCCGAAGTAGTGATATACGATTGCATAGGACAGAGACAAGTCAATCAAATCCACAATACGACGCAACTGGATCCTAGCCCATCTCTCTCTACTATTTCAACCTTTTATCTTTTATTTAGTTATTTTAGTTTAGATAAATCAAATAAAATCACTTGTGTTTTTATTTTTCTACAGAACAAGAAGGTGAAGAAAGCATATTAAGTATACCGGTCCCTGAGGAGACGATAACTGGATAAAATACTTATCACTTATTACTTGCGATGTGTCCACTTGCACTAAACGCGCACTTTTGACACGCGACAAGTTTTTGGCACCGTTGCAGGGGACTGACAACTAAATTTTGTTTTCTTTATTTTCTTATTTATTTTTATTTTTATTTTACTTTTGTTTTTCTTGGTGTATGACCAGGGCCAGTCCAACCAACCCCTTGTACGAGTTAGATCCAGAGATCGAAAGAACAAGGCAAAGGTTGAGGAGACAGATCTAAGGAGCCATGGCAGAACACCTGGCAGGACAAAATTTACCTGCCGGCAATGGAGGACTTCCGCCGCCACCTGGACCGCGGCAGCTCACTGTCAGGGACTTCCTGGAAGAGGACTGAAATGGATTAAACCCAGGAGTCGTTACACCGGAGATTGAAGCAACCCATTTTGAACTCAAACTCGTTATGTTCAATATGTTAAATACAATTGGACAATTTGGTAGGTCTGCAACTAAAGACGCAAGGCAGCACCTCAAGTCCTTCATGGAAATTTAGAACTCTTTCAAAATCCAAGGAGTCCATGAAAATGTCTTGCGATTAAAGCTATTCCCCTATTCACTGAGGGATAGGGCGATAGCTTGGTTAAATAGCATTCCAGCAGGATCTATTGGTTCCTGGAATGAACTTTGCCGTGATTTCATTGCTCGTTTTAATCCCACTAATTTATATGATAGGATCCGTAATGAAATTACTTCTTTTCAACAGGCAGAAGACAAACCAATGTACGAGGCATGGGAACGCTACAGGGAGCTATTGCACAAGTGTCCTTTGCATGGATTTCCCCTATGGACACAAGTGATAATGTTTTACAATGCCACGATTGCCCCGACAAGGATGATGTTAGATGCCTCGGCAAACAGAACACTCCTGGATAAAGCACCTGAGGAAGCTATTAAAATATTAAATAAACTCGCAAAGAATAACTTTCAGTTTCCTACATCTAGGCGAGGAGGAGTAAGACGCCAAGACACGGTAAATGAATTGGACACATCAAATTCAATGGTAGCACAATTGACATCTCTTACCAAGATGGTGCAAAACCTACAGCTACAGCAAAATACCCGTGAGGTCAAGGTAATTGATTCATATTGTGACTTATGTGGAGGTAACCACAGTTCCTCTAACTGCATGAATCAAGAAACCGGTATGTATGTTGGGAACTACAACCGCAACAATGTGATGTCAAACACATACAACCCCTCATGGAAGAGGCATCCAAACCTATCATGGAGTAACCCAAACAATGCCTTAAACCCAATCACCCAACCTTTGGGATTTCAGCAGTCGATGCCGCAGCAGCAAGCCCAACAGTCATTGCTGCAGAAGCAGATGCAGCAGCAACCGGTAAGTTCACTAGAGAACACGCTAAAGGCCTTAATGATGAAAACTGAGTCATACATGGCAGAAAATAGTAATTTCATCAAGAGGACAGATGCCTTCATGAATAGAACTGAGATGAGGCTGCAAAATCAAGAAGCGACCATAAAAACGCTGGAAACTCAGGTTGGGCAGTTTGCTTAATGCATAAACACTAGACCACAAGGAGGCCTACCTAGCAATACTGAAGTTGTTAAGGTAATGAGCCATGAACAGTGCAAGGCAATCACTACTAGGAGTGGTCTACAGCTGAAGGAAAAGATCCCAGAGAGCCAAATTCAATCAGCGGATCAAGCAAAAGAAAAGGCTGAGCAAACTGAATCTGACAACACTGCCCCGGCAGAGAACACTGCAGCTCCTAAGCAGCCTGCCAAGGCAGCAACAACTCCAATGGTGCCAGGTATAAAATTTCAAACTAAAGAAACCCTGGATGAGATGAGACCACCACCACCTTTCCCACAAAGGTTAAAAAAGCAAAAACAGGACCAGCAATTCAAGAAGTTCCTTGACATCTTGAAACAAGTCCACATCAACATACCTTTCGTTGAAGCTAATGAACAAATGCCTAACTATGCTAAATTCCTAAAGGACATGGTGTCAAAAAGGAAACGAATAGGTGAGTTTGAGACAGTGGCTGCTACCGAGGGATGCATGGCAATGCTGCATAACCGCATGCCACCAAAGTTAAAAGATCCTGGTTGCTTTACTATACCTTGTGCGATAGGAAAGGATTATGAAGGTAAGGCCCTATGCGACCTTGGAGCAAGCATAAACCTCATGCCCAAATCAGTCTTTCAAAAGCATGGAATTGGAAGGCCGAAGCCTACAACAGTGATGCTCCAACTAGCGGATCGATCCTATGTACAACCCGAAGGGAAAATCGAGGACATACTGGTAAGAGTAGATAAGTTTATTTTTCCTGCTAACTTCCTTGTCCTTGATTGTGAAGCAGATGACAATGCATAGATCATCCTTGGGAGACCTTTCCTTGCAACTGGATGCACTCTAATTAACGTGGAAAAAGGAGAGTTGACAATGCGGGTCAATGACCAAAAAGTAAAACTCAACGCATTCCACAACTTACAGAAGTATGATGATCCAGAGGAGTGCAAGGCCATCCACACAATAGACACCAGGATATCCTGCCTGGGCAGTCTACTCGGCAGGATATTCGGCAAAAAGATTAAGCCCAAGGTGGATGAAAACACAACAACAAAGAGTGGCCCACAACCGACTCACAATTCGGGCCAAAAGGAGAGAATAATTTTGGGAGATGCATTTGCATGCTCTCCAGCAGTAACATGACCTCTCTCCTTTTCTTTATTATTATATTAGGGTTAGTAGTTTATTTTTATTTTTCTATTTATTTTTTCTTTAAGTATTTTCTCTTTCCATGTGTTTTATTTTTCTTAGGAATAATAAGCAAGAATAAGGGCAAAGTAGTTCAGAGCAGGAACTCTGCCGAGGCAATAAAACAGTGTCAGTGCCGCAGCAGTCCCAACGGACAGAACAGTGTAACGGCTAGTCTGCCGAGATCCCTGCCGCGGCAGAAAAAGGAAACGGTTACAAACGGCTAGTGGCTTCAACGGTCACAAGGCTGAGGCCTATATAAGAAACTCCTTCCTCTTGAACTATTCACTCTTACTTTCTTGTTTTCTTCAGTATTCATAACAATCTCTCTCTCACATTACTCTCTGCCTACTAATTCCTGTAAAATCTCCAGATTCTCTTCAAGAAAAACCTCCAAGAACTCACATCTCTCTATCTTGATGGCAAAATATAAAAGATTCGCCCCAGCCAACGTTGAAGATCGATTCAACCGATCTTTCATCGCTAGGCAACTTTGGGAAGAGCAAGGTTTCCAGCATGCGGACGAAGAGAACTACGACATTGAACACTACCTATATGACAGAATTAAGTACCAGAATTGGGAAATTTTCTGTCTGCAACCTGCCCAGGCGAACGCCACGATCATGCGGAAGTTCTACGCTCATGGGCCCAACAAAGACTCCCTATTCGTTCACTGCCACGACAGACCAGTCTAGCTCGATGTCGAAACAATTAACAACTTCTACGGCCTCACCCCAGATAGTGATATCCATGCCGAATTCTTGGAAGATATCACTACCGAAGACTATGAACTCATTAAAGACGATCTTTGTTACGGGAACACCCCATGGGAAACCAGTACCCATCGAGGATCCGTAACAAGACAAAGCCTAAAGCCGGAGGCGAAGATGTGGAATACCTTCGTCAAACGACGCCTCATCCCAACATCACATAATAGCACGGTGGATCGCAAGAGATTGGTGCTTATCCAATCCATCATCAACAAGAGGACCATCAATGTCGGCGAGATTATCCTAAGGGAAATTCACGAGTGCGGTAAGAAAGATAGGGGACCTTTGTATTTCCCTTGCTTGATCACGGGTTTATGTGTTTCTGCAGGTGTACCCATTGAAGAAACGGACGAATACACGCCCCCAAGACGAGGATGGACCAGGGACTTCTGCCACAAAGTCATGCAAATCACGCAAGCAGAACCTGTCCAAGCAATGCCGCAGCAGTTCACTGCCGATACTGCTGCCGGGGCCCAGTACACGGTAGACATGCCTGGTACTGCCCACACCTCTGCCGTAGTAGACTTGTACCAGGAGATATTGCAACGAATGGCAGCAATGGATCTCCGACAACAAAGGTACATGGAGTACCAAAGGGATTTCAATGGCACTCTAGCCCAGATGCTGCTGCATGCCTTCCCGGACCAAGGAGCACAATTTCCGGAGTTCCCAAGCAACATGTTCGTCATAGCCGCACCTTACACCGAGACTACACCAGCCCCGGGAGGACCAAGGTCGTTCTTCCATGCAGACCCTCAGCCCCAATACTAGGCTGCCGCCCCATCTAGGGTGGCAGATCCTGCCGTGGCCTCGTTTGTCAATAGAAGGCCATCCAAGTGAAGGGTCGTTTTCAACACTCCACCCAGATCACCAATTATCATGGGCAGTCTATCCGCTAAGATAGATGCCTATGTGCACCAAAGCTCCACTGTCGCCGGCCTAAGTACACACGACACCGGAGGAGCAACATCAATGGGAGGAGGAACAGACGTAATGCTCACCGAAGAGATGGCTGATGTAGAAGAAGGAGAGGAGGTAGAAGCCCCAATGCAACGGAAACCACCCACTCGAGTCCAACCGCCCCGGCAAGCAAAGACACAACCATCGCCTTCACTAAGGATAAAGCATTTGACATCAAGGCCACGGAGGAAAATTGTTACAAGCAGCTCTTCGGAGTCGCTTTAAATTTCTTTGTCCTTAACTCAATATTAATTGCTTCTACTGTTTTTATTTGCTGCTTTTTATATTCATATTTTGTTTTGCCGCTTATTTCTTCAAATATAAAGCATGGAGGACAATGCTTGGTTTGAGTTTGGGGGTGCAGATTCACTGCCAAGGCAGCAATCTACTGTCGCGGCCTTGCCAAAAAGAGAGTATTCCTGTGATTTTTTTTATGCTCCCCACCTTACTTGAATCTACTGCTTACACTTTTGCATTGCTCATCATCAGTATTGCCTTAGTTTATTCTTTAAGGCTATAGAAATCTTTCTCCTTACCATGTTTAGGTTCTGTTAAGAGGGCTTAACCTTAGGATGCTTAAGGATGGAAACTTAGAAGCTTACTATAGGAAGAAATTTAAACTTCAAACACTTTTGGGACTTGTTAGATTATTGGAATTCTTTTAATGAACTTAGGTGATAAAGACTTAGATTTTTGGAAAGTAACTAGAGGTGCCTACCACCGGCTCTAGAAAGTCTCTTCTTCATGCTAGAGGTGCCCGAAATTGGCTCTAGTATGTTTTAAGGAATATCAAAGAGAAAGAAGAAATTTAGTGAAAAGAAAAACACAAGTCTTTGAGGTGCCCGAAACCGGCTCAAGATTTGGGGTTTGAAAAAGAAGAGAACACTTAACCAATGTCTATTTGTCTTGAACTTAGAGTTTATTGATAAGTACTCAACACACTATCACTTTTTACTCCTTTTATGGGCATTAATCATCAAATATACACCCACTCGGACCAATGCACGTGCTGAATGTGATATATTTAGAAGTTATATTCATATAGATAATATTTACAGAAAAAGGCATATTTTACTGCATTTTCATATCTGTGCAGGAGAACCAGTGTCGCGAAAGAGACAAGGCCAAGGGAGGACCTGATGCCGAGGCAGCAACAGAAAGACAGGAAGTAAGACTATAGGCGATGGAAAGATAAAAATCCAAGGAACGTGTCTGGACTTGAAGCCCATGAATCGGAGCTGGCTAGCACAAGGAAAAGCCCAAAGGAAGACCATGCGGGAAAGCCCCTTAGCCGAATATAAACTTGGAAATATATTTAATTATGTACTTGACTTGTTCCCTACTCCAAGTTGTATTCTACTTAGGAAAGGTTTGCCCTAGGTCTAGCCTATATAAGGACCTAGCCACCCAATGTATAATAGACGAAATACCGAGGGAGAGAGCCGACTTCTACTCTTGTTTCTTTCCTCTCCATTATGTTCTAAACATTCTTAGGGATTAGATGAAGGTTGTCGAGTATTTGTGAGAGGAGATTGTACTTTGTCTTTGATTAAATGCAATAAAGTTATCAAGGTTTGCTTATCCTTTGTTATTCTTTGTTTTCACAATTGAGCTCGGGAGAGGATATTGTGAATCATCCATTTATCTAAGCTCGGGAGAGTTAGATTCACGAAACGGGTAAGTACGGTGTTTCAATCGCGAAATACTAACTCGGCCTAGGGATAGGTTAAGAGTTTCAGCGGCTAAAAGAAGTGTGAGATTGGTTGGTGAGTATAATTGGTTCACGCCGGGAGGTATCATCAAGGACTAGTCATCAACAGCACTCTGACATAGGGATAAGCGGAGTCATCCAAGGACACATTGCCGAACTTTGGTAAAGTCTGCCCACGAGCAAGGGATTGCAGCGGCAGACAGTATTGTCGCTGCCCAGGCAGTAAACTGCAGTGCTGCCGAGGCAGTGATATACGATTGCATTGGACAGAGACAAGTCGATCAATTCCACAATACGACGCAACTGGATCCTAGCCCATCTCTCTCTACTATTTCAATCATTTATCTTTTATTTAGTTATTTTAGTTTAGATAAATCAAATCAACTCACTTGTGTTTTTATCTTTCTACAGAACAAGGAGGTGAAGAAAGCATATTAAGTATACTGGTCCTTGAGGAGACGATAACTCGATAAAATACTTATCACTTATTACTTGCGATGTGTCCACTTGCACTAAACGCGCACTTTTGACACGCGACATTTATCTAAGAAAGCCTTTAATCAACTTGCCCACAAAAATGCACACACTCACAATTCCTATAGTTTGTTTCAAGATAAACCCTTGGGTAACCGAATGGTTAAGGCTTAAGAATAGGCCTAGTTATGGTGGGGAGAATAGATGGACATGTAAGACCAAGAGAGAGTAGAGTTCGGCAAATTGATGGTTTGCATTGCTTGAGGGCAAGCAATAGTTCGAGTTTGAGGGTGTGATAAGTGCTCAACACACTATCACTTTTTACTCCTTTTATGGGCATTAATCACCAAATATACACCCACTCGGACCAATGCATGCACTCAATGTGATATATTTAGAAGTTATACTCATATGGATAATATTTACAGAAAAAGGCACGTTTTACTGCGTTTTCATATCTGTGCAGGAGAACCAGTGCCGCGGCAGCGACAAGGCCGAGGCAGGACCTGATGCCGAGGCAGCAGCAGAAAAACCGGAAGCAAGACTATAGGCGATGGAAAGATAAAAATCCAAGGAACGTGTCTGGACTTGAAGCCCATGAATCGGAGCTGGCTAGCACAAGGAAAAGCCCAAAGGAAGACCATGCAGGAAACCCCTTAGCCGAATATAAACTTGGAAATATATTTAATTATGTACTTGACTTGTTCCCTACTCCAAGTTGTTTTCTACTTAGGAAAGGTTTGCCCTAGGTCTAGCCTATATAAAGACCTAGGCACCCAACGTACAATATACGGAATACGTAGGGAGAGAGACGATTTCTATTCTTGTTTCTTTCCACTCCATTATGTTCTAAACCTTCTTAGGGATTAGGTGAAGGTTGTCGAGTATTTGTGAGAGGAGATTGTACTTTGTCTTTGATTCAATTCAATAAAGTTATCAAGGCTTGCTTATCCTTTGTTATTCCTTGTTTTCACAATTGAGCTCGGGAGAGGATATTGTGAATCATCTATTTATCTAAGCTCGGGAGAGTTAGATTCACGAAAGGGGTAAGTACGGTGTTTTAATCGCGAAATACTAACTCGGCCTAGGGATAGGTTAAGAGTTTCAGCGGCTAAAAGAAGTGTGAGATTGGTTGGTGAGTATAATTGGTTCATGCCGGGAGGTATCATCAAGGACTAGTCATCAACAGCACTCTGACTTAGGGATAAGCGGAGTCATCCAAGGACACTTTACCGAACTTTGGTAAAATCTGCCCACGAGCAAGGGATTGCCGCGGCAGACAGTATTGTCGCTGCCAAGGCAGTAAACTGCAGTGTTGCCGAAGTAGTGATATACGATTGCATTGGACAGAGACAAGTCAATCAAATCCACAATACGACGCAACTGGATCCTAGCCCATCTCTCTCTACTATTTCAACCTTTTATCTTTTATTTAGTTATTTTAGTTTAGATAAATTAAATCAACTCACTTGTGTTTTTATTTTTCTACAGAACGAGAAGGTGAAGAAAGCATATTAAGTATACCGGTCCCTGAGGAGACGATAACTCGATAAAATATTTATCACTTATTACTTGCGATGTGTCCACTTGCACTAAATGCGCACTTTTGACACGCGACAATCGCTATGAAGCCCAATGATTAACTATGAGCTCTAATAGTTTTTTATGGGCTTTGGAACCAAATTATACAACTTTATCTTAACTTTTGAGCATTTTACTTGGCTAAAATTCCAATGAATTTACTAAATAGCCCAATGAGACTTGCACGCTTTAAACATAACAAACCAGCCACAAAATGAGTTTTAATCAAATTACATGAGTTCAAATAGTTAAAATAGAGCTGATGTGATCCAGGCCAGCACCAAACTTCTGGGGGCCTTGCTCATATCAGAGAAGAAGTCACAAGATTTAAACACTTGTGGCAAAGTCGATGATCTTAACATTTCAAGTTCAAACATGCTTTTTCAAGCCTTGAATTTTAACTTGGAAACTTGGACATCTTTTGAACAAATGCAAAATGTTACTTTTGCATTTTAATACATGCATTTGAGTGCTAGCATAGGAGTGTGTTGCATGTAGTTGCATGAGCATTTAGTTTGCATGTGTTTACTTTATTTTGCATAATTAATTTCAGTATTTTTCTCATGAATAAATAAGTCTTATTGTTCATTCAAACATATTGTTTCACTTATGTTTGTTTCGAACATTTAAGCATGTTAGTTCTTTTAAGCTTGTTAGTTTAATTAATGCATGTCATTTTATGCATGTTAGTTCATTTAAAGTCCGAGAGCTTATTGAGGTTTGTTATTTCATTAAGTGAGTTAGTTCATTCAATTAAACTGGTTCATTTAATTTAAACTAGCTCATTAAATATGTTTCATGCATTCACTTTTATTGAATAAAGTTATCATCTAAAGGTTTCTTATATATTTTCAACTAGGGTACTTTTTGGGGATCAAATGGCTTATCATTTTTTACAAGAATGAAAGGTCATTTACCACCAATTGAAGACACCATGATGGCTAATCGGTTTCAAGACATTCAAGGGATATTTACACCACTTAAAGGCTGTGAGTTTCAACAAGGAAGCAAGGCATTGAAGAGCTCCCCTATTTCTTAGCTTTCCAAATTACTTTGAATCACCTCAATCCAATAGTAGGAGCTTAAAATATGATTAAATTAATGAAGACAATGCACATTGGAAATTCAGTAAGAGAATAGTCACAAGATGCTTGTTCAACAAATTCAAGAGGCCATTCAATTGCTGAATTCAATGCTTTATCAACAGCCCATTAAAGTAGCATGAATGAAAACTTAATCAAGTTCATTAGACCAAGGGTTTCTTCATGTGGAAGATATGTATGCCTACATTCATCCTTCAAGATCAAACGTTTTGGCTGTCAATTGGAGATAGGATAACCTACAAATTAATAAGCCTTTAACTCTAGAATAATGATTCTTTAATCTTTTTCTAGGCCAATCAATTTTTTTTTACACCTATAAATAGGCACTCATTCCATTGTAAAAGATAAGAACTTTTGGCATATATTACAACTTGAGAGTGTTTCTCTTTTATAGTTCTTTTTAAACTTTATCGGCTTGCAAGGTTGTTCTTATGGCATTCATCCCTATTCATATCTTTATATTGTTGGTTCCTAGTTCCTATAACTAGAGGGTCACAATCTATTAACCTTTCATCCAAGTCACGGTTTAAAAACTCTTAAGGAACGAATCTTCATATTTTAGTGTTGGTTCCTCCTTTGTTTACACCGCACTATCAATTACATTCCTTCTCTTTCACTTCCATCATCCATATATCCATATTTTTCATATGTCATCCTAAACACAACAACCATCTTATCATCATTCCATTTCACCATACTATCTATCCATTTCATATCATCTTGTAAGTATCATATCAAAATTCCTATTTTTCATTTTAGTCACTTACTAGAATCATGAACGGACAATCATCAATAAAAATTCGGATATTCCGTAACCGGATTCGTATCAAGAGCTTTTGAATATGATTAAACAACTTAATCTCAAATTTAGAGCACTTTACTTGGTTTAAATTCCAATGTAATCACTTTAAATCTCCTTTAGATAAGAACACTTTAAACATAACAAAACGACCACAAAATAAGAATAAATCGAAATTTCATGAGTTCAAATAGATAAGTGTGGACTTTGGAACCAAATTATACAACTTAATCTTAATTTTAGAGCAATTTACTCGGTTAAATTTGCAATGGGTTCACTAAATAGCCTAATGAGACTTGGACACTTTAAACTTAACAAACCGTCCACAAAATGAGATTCAATCAAATTACATGAGTTCAAATAGTTAATTATGAGCTTTTGAATATGATTACACAACTTAATCTCAAATTCAGAGAACTTTATTCGGTTTAAATTCCAATGTGATCACTTTAAAACTCCTTTAAATATGCAAACTTTAAACCTAACAAAACGACAACAAAATAAGAATAAATCAAAACTTCATGAGTTCAAATAGATAAGTACGTACTTTGGAACTAAATTATACTACTTAATCTTAAATTTAGAGCAATTTACTCAGTTAAAATTACAACGGGTTCACTAAATAGCCCAATGAGACATGGACGCTTTAAACCCAACAAACCGGCCACAAAATACGATTTAATTAAATTACACGAGTTCAAATAGTTAATTATGAGCTTTTGAATATGATTAAACCACTTAATGTCAATTTTAGAGCACTTTACTCTGTTTAAAATCTAATGTGATCATTATAAAGCTCGTTTAGATATGCACGCTATGAATCTGACAAAACGGACACAAAATAAGAATAAATCAAATTTTATGAGTTCTAATAGTTTATTGTTGGCTTTGCAACCAAATTATAGAACTTAATCTTAACTTTAGAGCCTTTTACTCGGTTAAGATTCCAATGGGTTTATTTAAATAGCACAATGAGATTTGCACACTTTAAACTTAACAAACCGTCCACAAAATGAGATTCAATCAAATTACATGAGTTCAAATAGTTAATTATGAGCTTTTGAATATGATTAAACAACTTAATCTCAAATTTAGAGCACTTTATTTGGTTTAAATTCCAATGTGATCACTTTAAAACTCCTTTAGATATGCAAACTTTAAACCAAACAAAACGACCGTGAAATAAGAATAAATCAAAACTTCATAAGTTCAAATAGATAAGTACGTACTTTGGAACTAAATTATACTACTTAATCATAATTTTAGAGCAATTTACTCGGTTAAAATTGCAACGGGTTCACTAAATAGCCCAATGTGACATGGACGCTTTAAACCCAACAAACCGGGCACAAAATACGAATTTAATTAAATTACAGGAGTTCAAATAGTTAATTATTAGCTTTTGAATATGATTAAACCACTTAATGTCAATTTTAGAGCACTTTACTCTGTTTAAATTCTAATATGATTACTATAAAGCTCGTTTAGATATACACACTATGAATTTAACAAAACGGACGCAAAATAAGAATAAATCAAATTTCTTGAGTTCAAACAGTTAATTATTGGCTTTGGAACCTAATTATACAACTTAATTTTAAATTTAGAGCATTATACTCGGTTAAAATTCCAATGGCTTACGAAATAGCCCAACGAGACTTGCACGCTTTAAACTTAACAAACCGGCCACAAAATGAGTTTCAATCAAATTACATGTGTTCAAATAGTTAATTATGAGCTTCTGAATATGATTGAACAACTTAATCTCAAATTTAGAGACCTTTACTTCGTTTAAATTCCAATGTGATCACTATAAAGCTCCATTTGATATGCACACTTTAAACATAACAAAACGGCCGCAAAATAAGAATAAATCAAAACTTCATGAGTTCAAATAGATAAGTATGGACTTTGGAACCAAATTATACAACTTAATCTTTATTTTAGATTAATTTACTCGGTTAAAATTGCATTGGGTTCAATAAATAGTCCAATGAGACATGGACGCTTTAAACCCAACAAACCAGCCACAAAATACGATTTAATTGAGATACAAGAGTTCAAATAATTAATAATGAGCTTTTGAATATGATTAAGCCACTTAATGTCAATTTTAGAGCACTTTACTCTGTTTAAATTCTATTGTAATCACTATAAAGCTCGTTTTGATATGCACACTATGAATCTAACAAAACGGACGCAAAATAAGAATAAATCAAATTTCATGAGTTCAAATAGTTAATTATGGGCTTTGGAACAAAATTATACAACTTAATCTTAACTTTAGAGCAATTTTCTCGGTTAAAATTACAATGGATTTACTAAATAGCCCAATGAGACTTGCACACTTTAAACTTAATAAACCGTCCACAAAATCAGATTCAATCAAATTACATGAGTTCAAAAAGATAATTATGAGGTTTTGAACATGATTAAACAACTTAATCTCAAATTTAGAGCACTTTATTTTGTTTAAATTCCAATGGGATCACTTTAAAGCTCCTTTAGATATGTAAACTTTAAACCTAACAAAACGACCACAAAATAAGAATAAATCAAAACTTCATGAGTTCAAATAGATAAGTACGTACTTTGGAACCAAATTATACTACTTAATCTTAATTTTAGAGGAATTTACTCAGTTAAAATTGCAACGGGTTCACTAAATAGCCCAATGAGACATGAACGCTTTAAACCTAACAAACCGGCCACAAAATACGATTTAATTAAATTACAGGAGTTCAAATAGTAAATTATGAGCTTTTGAATATGATTAAACCACTTAATGTCAATTTTAGAGCACTTTACTCTGTTTAAATTCTAATGTGATCATTATAAAGCTCGTTTAGATATGCACACTATGAATCTGACAAAACGGACACAAAATAAGAATAAATCAAATTTTATGAGTTCTAATAGTTTATTGTTGGCTTTGCAACCAAATTATAGAACTTAATCTTAACTTTAGAGCATTTTACTCGGTTAAGATTCCAATGGGTTTATTTAAATAGCACAATGAGATTTGCACACTTTAAACTTAACAAACCGTCCACAAAATAAGATTCAATCAAATTATATGAGTTCAAATAGTTAAAATAGAGTTTTTTAACATGATTAAACAACTTAATTTAAAATTTTGAGTGCTTTACTCGGTTTAAATTCTAATGTTATCACTATAAAGCTCCTTTAAATATGCACACATTAATCCTAGCAAAACGACCATGAAATAAGAATAAATCAAAACTTCATGAGTTCAAATAGATAAGTATGGACTTTGGAACCAAATTATACAACTTAATCATAATTTTAGAGTAATTTACTCGATTAAAATTGCAACGGGTTCACTAAATAGCCCAATGAGACATGGATTCTTTAAACCCAACAAACCGGCCACAAAATACGATTTAATTAAATTACAATAGTTCAAATAGTTAATTATGAGCTTTTGAATATGATTAAACCACTTACTGTCAATTTTAGAGCACTTTACTCTGTTTAAATTCTAATGTGATCATTATAAAGCTCGTTTAGATATGCACGCTATGAATCTGACAAAACGGACACAAAATAAGAATAAATCAAATTTTATGAGTTCTAATAGTTTATTGTTGGCTTTGCAACCAAATTATAGAACTTAATCTTAACTTTAGAGCATTTTACTCGGTTAAGATTCCAATGGGTTTATTTAAATAGCACAATGAGATTTGCACACTTTAAACTTAACAAACCGTCCACAAAATAAGAATCAATCAAATTATATGAGTTCAAATAGTTAAAATAAAGTTTTTTAACATGATTAAACAACTTAATTTAAAATTTTGAGTGCTTTACTCGGTTTAAATTCTAATGTTATCACTATAAAGCTCCTTTAAATATGCACACATTAATCCTAGCAAAACGACCATGAAATAAGAATAAATCAAAACTTCATGAGTTCAAATAGATAAGTATGGACTTTGGAACCAAATTATACAACCTAATCATAATTTTAGAGTAATTTACTCGATTAAAATTGCAACGGGTTCACTAAATAGCCCAATGAGACATGGATTCTTTAAACCCAACAAACCAGCCACAAAATACGATTTAATTAAATTACAATAGTTCAAATAGTTAATTATGAGCTTTTGAATATGATTAAACCACTTAATGTCAATTTTAGAGCACTTTACTCTGTTTAAATTCTAATGTGATCATTATAAAGTTCGTTTAGATATGCACGCTATGAATCTGACAAAACGGACACAAAATAAGAATAAATCAAATTTTATGAGTTCTAATAGTTTATTGTTGGCTTTGCAACCAAATTATAGAACTTAATCTTAACTTTAGAGCATTTTACTCGGTTAAGATTCCAATGGGTTTATTTAAATAGCACAATGAGATTTGCACACTTTAAACTTAACAAACCGACCACAAAATAAGATTCAATAAAATTACATGGGTTCAAATAGTTAAAATAGAGTTTTTGAACATGATTAAAGAACTTAATTTAAAATTTTGAGTGCTGTACTCGGTTTAAATTCCAATGTTATCACTATAAAGCTCCTTTAAATATGCACACGTTAATCCTAGCAAAACGACCGTGAAATAAGAATAAATCAAAACTTCATGAGTTCAAAAGATAAGTATGGACTTTGGAACCAAATTATACAACTTAATCATAATTTTAGAGTAATTTACTCGGTTAAAATTGCAACGGGTTCACTAAATAGCTGAATGAGACATGGACGCTTTAAACCCAACAAACCGGGCACAAAATACGATTTAATTAAATTACAGGAGTTCAAATAGTTAATTATTAGCTTTTGAATATGATTAAACCACTTAATGTCAATTTTAGAGCACTTTACTCTGTTTAAATTCTAATATGATTACTATAAAGCTCGTTTAGATATACACACTATGAATTTAACAAAACGGACGCAAAATAAGAATAAATCAAATTTCTTGAGTTCAAACAGTTAATTATTGGCTTTGGAACCTAAATATACAACTTAATTTTAACTTTAGAGCATTATACTCGGTTAAAATTCCAATGGCTTACGAAATAGCCCAATGAGACTTGCACGCTTTAAACTTAACAAACCGGCCACAAAATGAGTTTCAATCAAATTACATGTGTTCAAATAGTTAATTATGAACTTTTGAATATAATTAAACAACTTAATCTCAAATTTAGAGATTGCACACTTTAAACATAACAAAACGGCCACAAAATAAGAATAAATCAAAACTTCATGAGTTCAAATAGATAAGTATTGAGTTTGGAACCAAATTATACAACTTAATCTTTATTTTAGATTGATTTACACGGTTAAAATTGCATTGGGTTCACTAAATAGTCCAATGAGACATGGACGCTTTAAACCCAACAAACCGGGCACAAAATAAGATTTAATTAAATTACAGGAGTTCAAATGGTTAATTATTAGCTTTTGAATATGATTAAACCACTTAATGTCAATTTTACAGCACTTTACTCTATTTAAATTCTAATGTGATCACTATAAAGCTCGTTTAGATAAGCACATTATAAATTTGATAAAACGAACGCAAAATAAGAATAAATCAAATTTCATGAGTTCAAATAGTTTTTTATGGGGTTTGGAACCAAATTATACAACTTAATCTTAATTTTAGAGCATTTTAAACGGTTAAAATTCCAATAAATTTTCTAAATAACCCAATGAGACTTGCATGCTTTAAACATTAGAAACCAGCCACAAAATGAGATTCAATAAGATTACATGAATTCAAATAGTTAAAATAGAGCTTTTGAATATGATTAAACAACTTAATCTGAAATTTAGAGCACTTTACTCGGTTTAAATTCCAATGTGATCACTTTAAAGCTCCTTTAGTTATGCACACTTTAAACCTAACAAAACGGCCGCAAAATAAGAATAAATCAATACTTCATGAGTTCAAATAGATAAGTATGGACTTTGGAACCAAATTATACAACTTAATCTTAATTTTAGAGGAATTTACTCGGTTAAAATTTCAACGGGTTCACTAAATAGCCCAATGAGACATGGACACTTTAAACCCAAAAGACCAGCTACAAAATACGATTTAATTAAATTACAGGAGTTCAAATAGTTAATTATGAGCTTTTGAATATGATTAAACCACTTAATGTCAATTTTAGAGCACTTTACTCTGTTTAAATTCTAATGTGTCACTATAAAGCTCGTTTAGATATGAACACTATGAATCTGACAAAAGGCACGCAAAATAAGAATAAATCATATTTTATGAGTTCTAATAGTTTATTGTGGGCTTTGGAACCAAATTATAGAACTTAATCTTAAGTTTAGAGGATTTTACTCGGTTAAGGTTCCAATGGGTTTACTAAATAGCACAATGAGATTTGCATGCTTTAAACATAACAAACCGACCACAAAATAAGATTCAATCAAATTACATGAGTTCAAATAGTTAAAATAGAGGTTTTGAACAAGATTAAACAACTTAATCTAAAATTTAGAGTACTTTACTCTGTTTAAATATGCACACTTTAATCCTAACAAAACGACCGCGAAATAAGAATAAATCAAAACTTCATGAGTTCAAATAGATAACTATGGACTTTGGAACCAAATTATACAACTTAATCATAATTTTAGTGCAATTTACTCGGTTAAAATTGCAGCGGGTTCACTAAATAGCCCAATGAGACATGGACGCTTTGAAGCCAACAAACCGGCCACAAAATATGATTTAATTCTATTACAGGAGTTCAAATAGTTAATTATTAGCTTTTGAATATGATTAAACCACTTAATGTCAATTTTAGAGCACTTTACTCTGTTTAAATTCTAATATGATCACTATAAAGCTCGTTTAGATATAAACACTATGAATTTAACAAAACGGACACAAAATAAGAACAAATCAATTTTCTTGAGTTCAAACAGTTAATTATGGGATATGAAACCTAATTATACAACTTAATCTTAAATTTAGAGCATTATACTCGGTTAAAATTCCAATGGTTTATGAAATAGCGTAATGAGACTTGCACACTTTAAACTTAACAAACCGGCCACAAAATGAGTTTCAATCAAATTACATGTGTTCAAATAGTTAATTATGAGCTTTGGAATATGATTAAACAACTTAATCTCAAATTTAGAGGACTTTACTCGGTTTAAATTCCAACGTGATCACTATAAAGCTCCTTTACATATGCACACTTTAAACCTAACAAAACGGCCGCAAAATAAGAATAAATCAAAACTTCATGAGTTTAAATAGAAAAGTATGGACTTTGGAACCAAATTATACAACTTAATCTTTATTTTAGAGCAATTTATTCTATTAAAATTGCATTGGGTTCACTAAATAGCCCAATGAGACATAGACGCTTTAAAACCCAACAAACCAGCCACAAAATACGATTTAATTAAGTTACAGGAATTAAAATAGTTAATAATGAGCTTTTGAATATGATTAAACCACTTAATGTCAACTTTAGAGCACTTTACTCTGTTTAAATTCTAATGTGATCACTATAAAGCACGTTTAGATATGCACACTATGAATCTGACAAAATGGATGCAAAATAAGAATAAATTAAATTTCATGAGTTCAAATAGATTAATATGGGCTTTGGAACCAAATTATACAACTTAATCTTAACTTTAGAGCATTTTACACGGTAAAAATTCAAATGAATTTTCTTAATAGCTCAACGAGACTTGCATGCTTTAAACATAAGAAACCGGCCACAAAATGAGATTCAATAAAATTACATGAATTCAAATAGTTAAAACAGAGCTTTTGAATATGATTAAACAACTTAATCTCAAATTTAGAGCATTTTACTCAGTTTAAATTCCAATGTGGTCACTTTAATGCTTCTTTAGATATGCACACTTTAAACCTAACATAACGGTCGCAAAATAATAATAAATCAAAATTTCATGAGTTAAAATAGATAAGTATGGACTTTGGAACCAAATTATACGACTTAATCTTAATTTTAGAACAATTAATTCGTTAAAATTGCAGTGGGTTCACTAAATAGCCGAATGAGACATGGATGCCTTAAACCCAACAAACCGGCCACAAAATACGATTTAATTAAATTAAAGGAGTTCAAATAGTTAATTATGAGCTTTTGAATATGATTAAACCACTTAATGTCAACTTTAGAGCACTTTACTCTGTTTAAATTCTTATGTGATCACTATAAAGCACGTTTAGATATGCACACTATGAATCTGACAAAATGGATGCAAAATAAGAATAAATTAAATTTCATGAGTTCAAATAGATTAATATGGGCTTTGGAACCAAATTATACAACTTAATCTTAACTTTAGAGCATTTTATTCGGTTAAAATTCCAATTGGTTTACTAAATAGTCCAATGAGACTTGTACGCTTTAAACTTAACAAATCCTCCACAAAATGAAATTCAATCAAATTAATGAGTTCAAATAGTTAATTTTGAGCCGTTGAATATGATTAAACGACTTAATCTCAAATTTATTGCACTTTACTCGGTTTAAATTCCAAAGTTATCACTATAAAGCTCCTTTAGATATGCACCCTTTAAACCTAACAAAACGGCTGTAAAATAAGAATATATCAAAACCTCATGCATTCAAATAGATAAGTATAGACTTTGGAACCAAATAATACAACTTAATCTTAATTTTAGAGCAATTTATTCGGTTAAAATTTCAATGGGTTCACTAAATAGCCCAATGAGACATGGACACTTTAAACCTAACAAACCGAACACAAAATATGATTAAACAACTTAGTCTCAAATTTAGAGCACTTTACTCGGTTTAAATTCCAATGTGATCACAATAAAGCTCCTTTAGATATGCACACTTTAAACCTAACAAAACAACCACAAAATAAGAATAAATCAAAACCTCATGAGTTCAAATAAGAATATAACAAAACGGATGCAAAATATGAATAAATCAAATTTCATGAGTTCAAATAGTTTAATATGGGTTCTGGAACCAAATTATACAACTTAATGTTAACTTTAGAGCATTTTACTCAATTAAAATTCCAATGGGTTTACTAAATAGCCCAATGAGACTTACACGCTTTAAACTTAACAAACCTTCCACAAAATGAGATTCAATCAAATTACATGAGTTCAAATAGTTAATTATGAGCTACTGAATATGATTAAACAACTTAATCTCAAATTTAGAGCACTTTACTCGGTTTAAATTCCAAAGTTATCACTATAAAGCTCCTTTAGATATGCAAACTTTAAACCTAACAAAACGGCTGTAAAATAAGAATAAATCAAAACCTCATTTGTTTAAATAGATAAGTATGGACTTTGGAACCAAATTATACAACTTAATCTTAATTTTAAAGTAATTTATTCGGTTAAAATTGCAACGGCTTCACTAAATAGCCCAATGAGACATGGACGCTTTAAACCTAACAAACCGAACACAAAATATGATTTAATTAAATTATTGGAGTTCAAATTGTTAATTATGAGCATTTGAATATGATTAAACCACTTAATCCCAATTTTAGAGCACTTTACTCTGTTTAAATTCTAATTTAATCACTATAAAGCTCGTTTAGATATGCACACTATGAATCTAATAAAACGGACACAATATAAGAATAAACTTTAGAGCATTATACTTGGTTAAAAGTCCAACGGGTGTGATATGCTTGTTTTCTCTCCTCTCCCTTTCTCTCTCACCCTCCTCTCTTCATGCCTTCTCTTTTCTTTATATTTGTTTTCCCCTTCTCCTTAATGGAGTTTATCTTCAAAATTTTTCTAAATATATCTAATTATTATTACATACTACATTATTTTCTAATTAAATATCATATCCTTAATTACCATATATCTTTCTTTTTTACACTAATTAATTTTCACATATTTTTTCAGTACTCTCTTTTTCAATCTCCTTCATCCACTTACCTTACTTACAATTCATCTTTTTACATAAATATTAATAAGATTCTTGCCTACTTTTACCATCTTACTCCTTTACTTCTTACCGTATCAAATACTTTTCTCTACCACAATTCAAATTCCTCACCTTTTAATCTCTCATGTTTGTTTTCACTTTTAAATGTCTTATTGACCATTCATATTATTTGCACACCAAACTTCTCATGGGTAATTACCATGTTCCAACCATTTTATGGTACAATGACCAATCTCAACATATCTATATCATTCCGACTCAAAGTACTTCAAATAATTCCACCATCACATGGCTTTGTATTCAACAATAATTTTATCAAATTATATAAAATTTCCATTTTACAATCAATAAAAAACTACACCTTTTTTACTTATAAAAAATTAAAAATTTCCACCAACAATATTATAAATCTGCCCAAATCACTCTCAATCTCAACATCTAACACTTATCTATTTACAGAAATCCTGAAATCAAGGAAAATAGATTCTCAAATATTCAAAACATTTTCAAATTCACCTAAATTATATTACTTGCCAATATTTAAAAACCATAATATATTTTATCGTTTATACTCTCCCCCTACCATAATTAAATACCATATCTTTTTTTACTATATACCTTTATCTTTTATGCTAATTAATTTACACATATTCTTTCTTTATTCTTTTCATTCTCTTTCTCTCACTTACCCTAATTACAATTTATCTCTTTACACAACTACCAACAATTTTTTTAACTATTTTTATCATTACGCTTCTTTTTTCTTTTCCATACCTTTCTTTACTCTTTTCAACCCACATATCTCTTATTACAATATTACTTTTACTTTATTACTTAAAATCTCTAAAAATATTCAATGTTCAATATTCAATATTCAATTTTCTTCTTCTTTCTTGAATACATCTACTTTTCTCATACCAAACCATTATTGGGTCCATACTATGGCTCTCTGTTTTAATGATTTCTCCATCACATACAACTTATTCATACCAACCCATTATTGGGTATTCTCAATGACCCAACCATCTAATGATATCTTATACAATTCTATTTTCTTCAGCCCAGCCCGCTATTAGGTTCGATCGACTTATCTCACACAACCAATCACAAGAAAGACCGTAACATTAGAACACACGAATACCACTAATATTTCCTAATTTCATAAACAACCTACAATTATATACGCATATTTTTTTTCACGATTTTCTATATCTAAACTATGCCACCTTCATATCATAAAATTATCTTCTAGTCAATTCTCATTCTCTTCCAAAATCCAAGTTCCATCCAACATTGAACCACAACCTTTTCAACTATCTAAAATTAAAAATATTAACCAATAATAATATCAAATTACCAACTTCTCTCTAAATATCGTTATCCCAAATAATATTATCAAATTATACAAAATTAGACTCTGCACCTTTCAAAATACTTTCAAATATATCTAAAATATTTTACATACACCAAAAGAAACCAAAACACACTCCAATGGAAAAAGCTGGGATGAGCAGCGAAAAAAACTCTGCGGTGGAGGTTGACATGGCTCAACCCCGCCGATACAAATGAAAATCATGTGTTGGAACTGCCAAGGCCTTGGTAAAGCCCAGGCAGTTCTAAACCTCAAAAAAATAATTACCAAATATGAGCCTGATATTTTATTTCTTTGCGAAACTAGACTAAATATAACTCGATGTAATTCTCTTAGTGCATCACTCGATATGGAAGGATGCTTATCGGTAGAAAATAGTCCAACTTGTACTGGCCTTGCCTTATTATGGAATAATAAAATTCAAACCGATTTACTCTCTTATTCTGATCGCCATATCGATTGCATTATTAACCATAATGACTCCAAATTTCACTTTACCGGCTTACATGGTTATGCTAATACAAACCATAAATTTAAAACATGGCAATTAATAGATTCTTTAAAATTATCCTCCAACCTCCCATGGCTTTTAGGTGGAGACTTTAATGAAATACTACATGACAATGAAAAACAAGGAGGATGTCATCGCGCACGATCCCAAATCATTAATTTTCAAGAATGTTTATCTAGAAACGAACTCTTCGATTGCAAACCTAACTCAGGATGGTTCACATGGTTCGAACATGGACCCAACTCACAACCTATCTTCAAACGATTGGACCGATTCATTGGATCAACCAACTGGATAAATATGTATCCCAATTATACCATTACTTCTCATTTCCAATCCAAATTTGACCACTGTTCTATAATGCTTGACACCTCTCCCATTACATTTGCTAGAAAACGAAATTTTAAGAAAAAAATTCCGTTTTGAGGAATGTTGGGCCAACAATGATGAAAGAAAAAACCTAATCAAGGATATTTGGACCAATACAAATGAGAATACCTTAAACAAAATACAAAAGATTGGCAACCGTCTAAACTCTTGGCAAAATTCTCAAAGGAAAAAAAAACAAATGAACGCCTTCAATACTTAACCACATACATTAATAATAGTCTACAACATCTAATACCACCTTCAGAGGAACACCGCCTCATTGAAGCAAAGAAAGAACTACAAGCACTTCAACATAACAATGAAATATATTGGGCCCAATGCTCTAGAACTAACTAGCTACAACATGGAGACAAAAATACTTCTTTCTTCCACGCACGTGCTAATGGACGTCGTAAGAAAAACACTATCCAAGGTCTTTTTGATAATTCCAGCACCTGGCAAGCAGAAGAATCCAACATTCTATCAATTGCTACAGACTATTTTAAAAATCTTTTCTTCACATCAAATCCAACTCCTTCGGCTAATATCCTAGATAATATTCCAACAACAATTACTCCAGAAATGAATGAAAATTTAAATCGACCATACACAAAAGACGAAGTTATAAATGCTTTTCGGGATATTGATCCTAGAAAAGCTCCAGGGATAGATGGTTTTCCAAGTGGTTTTTACAGCCAACACTGGGATACACTAGGTAAGGACATTATACGACTATGCCTTGATCTTCTCTCGAGTACTATTAACATGGCTGAGGTCAACCAAACTATTCTTGTCTTAATACCGAAAAAACAAAATCCAACAACAATGAGGCAACTTCGTCCAATAAGCCTCTGCACTGTTATATACAAAATTGTATCTAAAGTCTTAGTCAATCGTCTCAAAACATTCATACCCCTATGTATCAGTAACAACCAAGCGGCATTTATACAAGGTAGAAACATCACGGACAATATACTAATTGCGCATGAACTACTCCATACCCTCAATACGGGAGACTCCCATCTATCTAAAGGTGCAAGTTTGAAATTAGATATGGAAAAAGCCTTCGATCGAGTTGAATGGCCATTCTTACATCAAATTATGCAACGTATGGGTTTCAACAACACATGGATTTCTACTATTATGAAATGCGTTATTACCGTTTCATACCAAGTCCGTGTAAATGACTCTTTATCTCATTCTTTTATACCACAACGAGGCCTCCGACAAGGAGATCCACTTTCTCCATTTCTCTTCCTTTTCTGCACACAAGGTTTAACCGCTATATTAAATGCTGAGCATACTAACGGCAACCTCCCTGGACTTAGTGCTAGTCGGCACGGCCCAAAAATAAACCACCTCCTGTTTGCCGACGATTCTTTGGTCTTCATAAAAAACAACACCACTGAAGCTAATCACCTAAAAATGCACTACACAAATATGCTACCTCTTCAGGTCAAGCAATTAATTTTGAAAAATCGACAATCTACTTTTCCCCCAAAACCCCTCTATCTCAGAGATCATCTGTTAACGATATTCTCCATGTCCAAGAGGTTAATGAACCAGGTATTTACCTAGGTGTCCCTCTCCTGATTGGAAAAAATAAAACAGCCTCATTAAGATTTACTAGAGACAAAGTTAACGCGAGTCTCTCCAAATGCGATAAACATCTATTATCTTTTAGTGGTAGAGAAATTTTCATAAAATCCGTTCTTCAATCTCTTCCGCAATATGTCATGTCCTGCTATCTTCTTCCACATAACATTATCGATGATATGACCACTTCTATTCGCCGATATTGGTGGTATGAGAAAGATAACAAAAAAGGCTGGCACATGCTTCCTTGGGAAGTTGTATGGCAACCAAAATTAGTAGGGGGCATGGGCTTCCGTGATCTCCACAACTTTAATATTGCTCTATTAGGAAAACAAATTTGGAGACTACTCTGTGAACCATCTAAACTCCTTGGCTAGGTATATAAGGCTAAATACTACCCATCTGGCAACATCCTCGATGCAGCTTCCACTTCAAAATCTTCTTTTGCTTGGAAAGGTTTATGCACGGCCTTGAAAAAACTCCTTCCTAGTTTTGTTACAAGACAAGGAATCAATAGCAAGATTAACATTTTCCATGATCTATGGGAAGGTTCCTCTCCGATTCAACTTTTTGGAGAATATGAAATCTCCAGTGAACTTCCCAAACGAGCCCGGGATTTTATAATTTCTGGACAACCACAATGGGATGAACCTAAAATACATTCTTTTTTTGTTAGAGAGGATGCCAATGCTAGTTTAAACATCCCTATAATTAATGACAATAGAGATACGACCATATGAATGCATAATGATTGTGGACTTTATTCAGTCAGATCGGGCTATTTATTCCTACAAAAACCACGTGGCCCTCTAAATAGACCAACACGTATTTGGAAAACAATATCTAAGCTACCAGCCTTACAAAAGGTCAGAACCTTTGGATGGCGACTAGGACATGACGCCCTTCCTACGGGATCCAAATTACTAAATGCTAACCTAGGTAATGGTATATGCCCAATTTGCGCAGCCACAATTGAAACCCCGATACACGCTTTGCGTGACTGTCCTGGTGCCCATGAAACTATTCGACTAGTAGGTTTTCCTACTTTAATCAAATCAGGTAATTTTACGTCGACACTCCATTGGCTGGAGACCACAGCGGCTAAACTTAATAAACAGAACTTTACTCTTTTTCTAACAATCCTCTGGAATATTTGGAACAGAAGAAATGATTGGATCCACAATTGTCATCTTCAGCCACCATGGTTAACATTTGCAAACGCAAATTCATTATTTAATGAATATCAAAATGCAAATCTTACCTCTGCCACTAACAATCCACAAACACCTATTATTCAAAACCAAACTTGGTAAAAACCAGGCCCTGGTTCAATTAAAATAAATACGGATGGGGCTTTTGATCCCATTTCCGGAAGTGCTGCAGTTGGTGTAGTAGCACGTAACTCGGATGGTGTTATTTTGGGAGGGACTTCTCTTCCTCTAGTAGGATGTCCGGATGCTGCTTCGGCTGAAGCACAAGCAATCTTAGCGGGACTTCACCTTGCATCCTAGAAAGGCTGGACGAATATTACCTTTGAGACAGATTCAGCCTCTATTTCGAATAAAGTCAACAAAGTTGGGCTTCATAGAGAACCCGTTCGAATTTTAACCGAGTAAAAATCTAAAAATTTAAGATTAATTTTAATAACTAGGTTAAAAATCCAACAATTAATTATTTGAACTCATAAAATTTTATTAATATCATTTGGCGGTGATTTTATTGGGTTTAAAGCGTTCAAGTCTAAATGGGCTTTATTGAGAACCTGTTCGAATTTTAAACGAGTAAAAATGTAAAATTTTTGGATTAAGTTGTATAATTAGCTTCAAAATCCTATAATAAACTATTTGAACTCATAAAAATTGATTTAAAATCACTTTACGATCGTTTTGTTGGGTTTAAAGCTTGCGTGTCTAATTGGGCTTCATAGAGAACCCGTTAGAATTTTAACTGAGTAAAAATCTAAAAATTTAAGATTCATTTTAATAATTTGGTTAAAAATCCCACAATTAATTATTTAAACTCATAAAATTTTATTATTACCATTTGGCGGTGATTTTGTTGGTTTTAAAGCGTGCTTGTCTAAATGGGATTTATTGAGAACCTGTTCGAATTTTAATCGAGTAAAAATCTAAAATTTTAGGATTAAGTTGTATAATTAGGTTCAAAATCCTATAATAAACTATTTGAACTCATAAAAATTGATTTAATATCACTTTACGATCGTTTTGTTGGGTTTAAAGCTTGCGTGTCTAGTTGGTCTTCATAGAGATCTCATTCGAATTTTAACCAGGTAAAAATCTAAAAATTTAAGATTAATTTTAATAATTAGGTTAAAAATCCCACAATAAACTATTTGAACCCATAAAATTTTATTTAATGTAATTTTGCGGTGATTTTGTTGGGTTTAAAGCGTACATGTCTAAATGGGCTTTATTGTGAACCTGTTCGAATTTTAAACGAGTAAAAATCTAAAATTTTAGGATTAAGTTGTATAATTAGGTTCAAAATCCTAAAATAAACTATTTGAGCTCATAAAAATTGATTTAATATCATTTTACGATCATTTTGTTGGGTTTAAAGCTTGCGTGTATAGTTGAGCTTCATAGAGATCCGTTCGAATTTTAACAGTGTAAAAATCTAAAAATTTAAGATTGATTTTTATAATTAGGTTTAAAAATCCCACAATTAACTATCTGAACCCATAAAATTTTATTTAATATCATTTTACAGTGATTTTGTTGGGTTTAAAGCGTGCATGTCTAAATGGTCTCTATTGACAACCTGTTTGAGTTTTAAACGAGTAAAAATCTAAAATTTTTGGATTAAGTTGTATAATTAGGATCAAAAATCCTATAATAAAAATTTGAACTCATAAAAATTTATTTAATATCATTTTACGATCGTTTTGTTGGGTTTAAAGCTTGCGTGTATAGTTGGGCTTCATAGAGATCCCGTTCGAATTTTAACAGTGTAAAAATATAAAAATTTAAGATTAATTTTTATCATTCGGTTTAAAAATCCCACAATTAACTATCTGAACCCATAAAATTTTATTTAATATCATTTTACGATGTTTTTGTTGGGTTTAAAGCGTGCATGTCTAAATTGGCTTTATTGAGAACCTGTTCGAGTTTTAAACGAGTAAAAATCTAAAATTTTAGGATTAAGTTTTATAATTAGGATAAAAAATCGTATAATAAACTATTTGAAGTCATAAAAACTGATTTAATATTATTTTACGATCGTTTTGTTGGGTTTAAAGCATGCATGTCTAGTTGGGCTTCATAGAGAACCTGTTCGAATTTTAAGCGAGTAAAAATCTAAAATTTTAGGATTAAGTTGTACAATTAGGTTCAAAATCCTATAATAAACTATTTGAACTCATAAAAATTGATTTAATATCATTTTACGATCGTTTTGTTGGGTTTAAAGCTTGCGTGTCTAGTTGGTCTTCATAGAGAATCCATTCAAATTTTAACCGAGTAAAAATCTAAAAATTTAAAATTACTTTTTATAATTAGGTTAAAAATCCCACAATTAGCTATCTAAACTCATAAAATTTTATTTAATATCATTTTGCGGTGATTTTGTTGGGTTTAAAGCGTGCATGTCTAAATGGGCTTTATTGAGAACCTGTTCGAATTTTAAACGAGTAAAAATCTAAAATTTTAGGATTAAGTTGTATAATTAGGTTCAAAATCCTATAATAAACTATTTGAACTCATAAAAATTGATTTAATATCATTTTACGATCGTTTTGTTGGGTTTAAAGCTTGTGTGTCTAGTTGGTCTTCATAGAGAACCCGTTCGAATTTTAACCTAGTAAAAATCTAAAAATTTAAGATTAATTTTAATAATTAGGTTAAAAATACCACAATTAACTATCTGAACTCATAAAATTTTGTTTAATATTATTTTTGCGGTGATTTTGTACGTCTTTAAAACTGTCTTGCCACGATTTCACAACCAATATTTAGTGGAATTTTAACCCTAACAAAGACCCCAGAAGCATTAGGAATCCAAGAAAAGAAAGACACCAAATGAATGTTGTTGCAAGGAGGAAGAAAAGATATTCATAAAATGGCAGCGGAATAAAGATCGATTGCAATAACAAAAGAAAATATTAGAATAAATGGACAATGTTGTATAGAAGATGATAAAAATAATAGCAAGCTTATTTGAAAATGGATTGTGGACTTGCTGTCAATAGGATGGATTTTGGAATAGATTTATGTCCTAGGAACCCTCTTGATCGCAATTGATCAAGCAAACTCCATGATAGGCTCTAACCGACCCTCCAAGAATTGATTATCTTGGTAACCCGTAGTGTGAAGATGGCTTTTTCCACAAAAACTAGAAGGAAATCGTGTTGAAGAAAAGCTTCAAAGGCACAAGCAACAATACTTGCAAAAATATACTCAATAACATTTATTCTCTAAAAGAAATATTCAAATTGTGTGTCTTACAAGAGAATAGGCTGCCTCCTTTTATATTTTTACCAATTCCGTATATTTTTACCAACTGTTCGAAGTAGGGCACCCAATATTCGATTAACTACCTCAGTTTGTCTATCAGTTTGAGGATGACAAGTAGCAGAGTATAAAAGTTTAGTGTCAATCTTACCCCATAACACTTTCCAAAAATGACTGATAAACTTGACATTCCGATCTGAAACAATGGTACATGGGATACCATGAAGCCTTACCACTTCTCGAAAGAATATATCAGCCACATGTGTTGCATCATCTTTTTTGTGGCAAGGGATGAAATGTGCCATCTTTGAAAACCTATCTACAACCACAAAAATACTATCTCGTCCCTTCTTAGTGCATGGTAAACCAAGAATGAAATCCATAGATAAATCAACCCAAGGGGAAGAAGGAATGGGAATGGGAGTATACAAACCGTGAGGCATTACCTTAGATTTGGCTTGTTTGCATGTAAGAAAAGATGCACATATCTTTTCAACGGTTTTCCTCATGTGTGGCCAGAAAAAATTGCTCCATGACAATGTCTAGGGTCTTGGTAACGCCAAAGTGCCCCATCAATCCTCCTCAATGTGCTTCGTGCACCAAAATCTCTCGTAAAGAACCTTGCGGAATACACAACTTGTTTAAGCGAAATAAATATCCATCGACAAGATAAAACTTGTTAGGAGAACCTTTATTACACTGATTATAAATTTTAGCAAAATCAGCATCTATCGAATACAAGTCCTTAATATGTTCAAATCCCAAAACCTTACCATGCATAGTAGTAATTAGTGTATAACGACGAGATAAAGCGTCAGCTACTATTTTATCCTTACCTTGGGCAGCAAGTAGTGTTGCCAAACTTCAAGGGAGCGAACCAAAGCTAGGTGTTCCTTGTCATAGGTTGAATAATTTAATTGGGCACCTTTAATTTTTTCACTAAAATAAGCAATGGGCCTTTTTTCTTGTCAAAGAACTACCCCTATGCCTATTCCTGAAGCATCACATTCAAGTTCAAATGTATTAGTAAAATCTGGTAAGCGTAAAATTGGAGCTGAACATAACTTATCTTTCAAGGCTAAGAAAGCCATATCTTCCTCCCTACCCCATGTGAAACCAACTGATTTTTTAATTATTTCAGTTAAAGGAGCTGCTATAGTGGAGAAGTCCTTGACAAACCGACGATAGAAGCTTGCAAGACCATGAAATGATCTTACTTCCGAAATAGAGGTGGGTGTAGGCCACTCACGAATAGCCTTAACCTTCTCATCATCAACGTGAATACCCTGAGCACTAATTACAAAACCTAGAAAGATAAGTTGATCACTACAAAAAATACACTTGTCAGCATTAGCATATAATCGTTCTCGTCGAAGAACATCAAAAATTGACTTAACATGTAAAATATGATGTTCAAGAGAAGTAGAATAAATCAGAATGTCGTCAAAATAAACGACTACAAATTTACCTATAAACTCCTTTAAAACATGATTCATCAAGCGCATAAAGGTGCTAGGTGCATTTGTCAAGCCAAAAGGCATGACTAACCACTCGTATAACCCAAACTTCGTTTTGAATGCTGTCTTCCATTCATCTCCTTCTTTCATACGAATTTGATGATATCCGCTCTTCAAATCAATCTTTGTAAAAATACATGCTCCATAAAGTTCATCAAGCATATCATCTAGGCGTGGAATGGGATGTCTATACTTGATGGTAATGCGGTTAATGGGTCGACAATCAACGCACATACGATACGTACCATCTTTTTTTGGTATCAGGAGTACCGAAATAGCACAAGGGCTTAAACTTTCTCTTATGTACCCTTTATTCAGTAAAACTTCCACTTGTCTTTCCAACTCCTTAGTCTCTTCAGGGTTGCAACGATATGCTGGTCGATTAGGAATGGATGGACCTGGAATTAGATCAATTTGATGTTCTATTCCTCTCAATGGCGGTAAACCTTTAGGTGGATCATCTAAAACATCAGAATATTCCTGCAATAATGAAACAAACATACTAGGCAAATTTTCATGAGTGTTAGATATAGATAAACCATATTACCTAAAATGGATGAGGATGCAAGGTTGTTTTGTGAAAAGGGCTTGCCTTACTTCTTTTTCTCTCGCATATATATTTTGAACCGCTCTTTTTTCTCACAATTAGGTTCACTCACCACCCTTGGGCCAATCATGTCTTTGGCTTTTGTTACTAAGGGCCTCTTTCTCATCCTTTTTTTCATCTTTTGGAGCTCCCACCCCCTCACAAAAATTTTTCATTGTAAGTTGATCCTTGTAGACATCTTTCGGATCCAATGAGGTTAAGGTATATTTCTTCCCATGGTACACTAGAGAATATCAATTCAACTTGCCATGGTGAGTAACATCTCGATCATACTGCCATGGTCGTCCGAGAAGTAAGTGGGCAGCTTGCATGGGAACAACATCACACCAAACGTCATCACAATAATTCCCCATATTAAAAGTGATCAAGGAACATCTAGTTACGTTAACTTCAGAACCTTCATTAAGCCATTGAAGATGGTATGTCTTTGGGTGTCGTTGGCAAGGTATATTTAGTGCATCAACAAGAAAACTACTTATGACGTTTGCACAACTTCCGTTATCAATGATGACAGAACAAAGTTTACCTTTCACCATACACCGAGAATGGAAGATATTGGTTCGTTGAACATCAGTTTCTTCCGTGGTTTGAATGCTAAAGGAATGACGAATTACCAAACAACGAGCATCAAGTTCATCACTCTCATAAGGAGCAATGATTTCTTCTTCAGAAACATCATATTGTTCCTTCTCCGAATCGGATGAGAAATCACTATTATCTCTTATAAACATAATTCTCGAATTTGGACAATCACGAGCATAATGTCCACGTCCTCTACATTTGGAGCATTCAACATCTCTAGCCCGACTTGATCTTTGATTACTTTCATCCACCATGGGTGTTCGGGTCGATTTTGGTCTTTGTTTGGTATTTGCTTCCAGCATTTTTAGCCCTTCTTCCTTTGGTTTCATTCTAGAAGACTCAAACGAAGGCTTAGAACTTTGAAATGGTAAAGGTTGAGATGTACCTTTATCGTGGTGAGAATATTCCCTTTGTCGAAACCTTGTTTTTCTTTGCAGCCGATTTTCAATAGCAATAGCCTTTTGGAGAGCTTCATCAAGATCTAAGTAAGTTTGAAGTTCAAGCACCTATGAAATATTATCATTGAGACCAACGATAAATCTGGCTAAGGTATCTTCTTCGCCCTCTTGGATGTTTGCTCTTTGTAGTAGAGCCTCCATCTCTTGAAAGTACTCATCGACGGATCAATTTCCTTGTCTCAATCATTGAAGCCTTTGTTTGCATTCCCTATAGTAGTATTGAGGAACAAACCGTTTTCTCATGATTTGTTTAAGCTCATACCATGTATCAATCTCGTGCCCTTCATTGTATCGTCGGGTTCGAACAAATTGAGTCCACCAATTCAAAGCATAATTAGAAAACTCCAATGTCACCAAAGGAACTTTCTCTTCTTCGGGACATTTGTAATAGGCAAACAATAGTTCAACCTTGCTCTCCCAATCGCAATATGCATCTGGGTCATGTTTACCTCTGAATGGAGGAACGGAGAACTTTGGTTTGACCAAAGAAGGTTGCTCACGAGCGATTTGTCTAGGTGCATCAAAACGACGGTCGCGAATAGGTAGGCGTCGAGGAGTAAGGTTTTGTCGTAGTGAACGCCTAGTTTGATGTCCATCACTATCTGTTGAGGAGTTTCCGTCGGTTGGCGCCTCTCGATTAGTACTCATGCTTGCTATGGTTTGGGTGAGAGTTTGTAACACCAAATCATTGTGTTCAAATCTCGTATTCATTGTTGCAATCAGTTTTGATAAACCATTTACAACGCTTTCAAGATTCGCTGATGTTTGTGGTATATCTTTATCTGTGTTTTTGTTTGACATCCTAAAAACACAATACTCAAAGCAAATTTAAAGTGGACAAGAAAATAAAAGAAAAAAAAGAAACCTTACTTATCACTCTAAAAAAAGTAAATGTTAAAGAGGCAAGTGAACTGATCTTGTACATCTTTAAAACTGTCCTGCCATGATTTCACAACCAATATTTAGTGGAATTTTAACCCTAACAAAGACTCCAAAAGCACTAGGAATCCAAGAAAAGAAAGACACCAAATGAATGTAGTTGCAAGGAGGAAGAAAAGATATTCATAAAATGGCAGCGGAATAAAGATCGATTGCAATAACAAAAGAAAATATTAGAATAAATGGAAAATGGTGTAAAGAAGATGATAAAAATAGTAGCAAGCTTATTTGAAAATGGATTGTGGACTTGCTATCAATAGGATGGATTTTGGAATAGATTTATGTCCTAGGAACCCTCTTGATCGCAATTGATCAAGCGAACTCCATGATAGTCTCTAACCGACCCTCCAAGAATTGATTATCTTGGTAACCCGGAGTGTGAAGATGGCTTTTTTCACGAAAACTAGAAGGAAATCGTGTTGAAGACAAGCTTCGAAGGCACAAGCAACAATACTTGCAAAAATGTACTCAATAACATTTATTCTCTAAAAGAAATATTCAAATTGTGTGTCTTACAAGAGAATAGGCTGCCTCCTTTTATAGCCTAAAAGAGACAACAAAACACCCTAAGAAATAGCTATTTCATCCATAAAAATCAGCACATAGATAGCTAATTAGAAAGGATCAACAATTATTTAGGAAAATATGAATTAAAACACATGGAAAGTTGAATAAAAAGATATTCATAAAATCAGCACATGGAGCTGATCATTCTAGATTTTATTTATTTAATATATATAATTTATTTGGGCCTTAAATATGTTTTAAGGCATTTGGGCTTCTTGGACCATCAATGTAGCTTTTTGTCATCCATGTGTTCTTGAAAGCTTGAGGACATAGGATTTCTTCATTCAATGCTTGATTCGTCAAGAAGGCTTGCAAACCCTTGTTTACAAAATCTTGGACTGCTAAATGTATCTTGCCTTTGAGTTTCCTTGACTTTGTTCTTGTCATCGGGCCATATGGTAATGTAAGCCCATCAGATGTAAGGGCCTTAGTGCATGCATCATGAAAAAGGTATGTAGAATATAGTTGAAAAGTTTATAATTTTTTAATTTGTATTATTACTTTTCAAAATAGTATAAATTTAAAAAGGTGGTATATATTTTTGATATTGCCAATTGTAAAATTATGGTAAGTGGAGAAGGTGAGAAATGAGGAAAATTTGTTAAGTAATATTTTTATGTATATTTAGAAAAAGTTTGAGTACTTGATAGTTTCCTTTTTTTGAAATCAAAATTGTCATAAAAGGGAATATATAGAATTTAATTAGTATAAAGATTACAGATATATGGTAATAAAAGATATGTGTTTGAATTAGGAAATAATGAAGAGGTAAATTGTAAAAAAGATAGATGGAGAAATTAAAGAAAATTGGTAAGTAATATTTTTTTAGTAATATTGAAATTATGTTTAAAGTTTGAGAATATAATTTTTTATAAGTTAATAGTATTATATGTGTAAATTGTATTGAATTATTGTTGGAGATATTAAGTGTCATAAGGATTAAAGGTATATGGTAAGAAATGGTACGATTTTTAGTTTTAGGAGGGGAGTGGAAACAATAAAATAGTTTTGGAGATATATGGAAGGAAAAGTTTAGATAATGTTTTTTAAGTATATTTTGAAAGATTTTGAGTGTTCGCGAATCTATTTGGGTTAAAAGCAAGATTTTTGTGATAAGGTAAGGGTGAGATATTGAAAATTTTAGAGGATTTGGTGAAATTAGGGGATTATTTGTGGAAAAATTTGACTTTTGATATGTAAATAGATTGTAATTTATTGGTGGATTGTTTAAATTTATTTTAGGAATTGAAAAATGTGGTATGGAAATTTTGTTTGAGATTAAAAGGTCTTTGTGTAAATTGATATAAATATTGTATAGCATGTGTTTCTGCGTTATGATTTGTCTTACAAATAAGAGCATGATCATGATCGGTGTGATTATTTTGAAAAAAACATAAAAAAAATAAATAGATACAAAAGAATATAAGATTCTGGTTCGAACGGTCGTGATAATAACAAACTGATAATAGGAGACTTGATAATGGTAAGAAATGATGAAGGTTGATATGGTTAAAGGAATGAAAAGTACATGTATTCATCGAGATTGGTAATGAGATAAAAGGTGTAAACATACTATCAATAACCTTATCGTTCCCAGTTAAAGAACTTGAGCATGGTCGTTTATGTAAGTAGAAATTAATAGTGATATTTTTGTGTTCTAATAGTGTGGTCTTCCATACAGTTGGTTGTATGAGATTAGTTGATGGGACCCAAGAACGGGTTGGTCTGAATGAAATAAGATTGTATAGGATACCAATAAATGGTTGGATTTTTGTGGGTACACGATAATAGGTTGGTATGACAAAAACACAGATTGTTCGGAAACCAAAAAAAGGTATAAGTAAAATAGGTTTATGTAATTTTAAGATTATTGTAAGATAGAAGTAAATTGACAGATGTTCAAATATAATATTTGAGATTGATAAAAGAGTAAAAGAGAAAAGTGTACCTGAAAAATTCATGCTGGAAAAAATAAATAATTGTCGAGAACAGTGGAATTGCACAAAAGTTTGGAGAAAAGTTGAAAGCTTCGTGGCAGAGAAGTAGATTAAAACTCCAAGAACATCAAAAAAAAAACATGCATTAGTAGATTAGATAAATTATTGAAATTAAAGGATATAGTAAATAAAATAAAACTTTGTGGAGAAGATAGACATAAGAACCAAGTTTCTTTCCTGGTCAAAACTTGAAAAATAAAATCTCCTAGATAAAAGAAAATATAATACCTTTGAGAGCCAATTTCTTCCATAAGGATCTCGCAAGAAGTGAAAAATAAGATTCAATACTGATGTGATCCAAGCCAGCACCAAACTTCTTGGGGCCTTGCTCATATCAGAGAAGAAATCACAAGATTTAATCACTTGTGGCAAAGTCGATGATCTTAACAATTCAAGTTCAAACATGCTTTTTCAAGCCTTGAATTTGAACTTGGAGCCTTGGCCATTTTTTAAACAAACGCAACATGTTACTTTTGCATTTTAATACATGCATTTGAGTGCTAACATAGGAGTGTGTTGCATGTAGTTGCATGAGCATTTAGCTTGAATGAGTTTACATTATTTTTCATATTTAATTTCTGCATTTTTTTATCATGAATAAATAAGGCTTATTGTTCATTTAAACATATTGTTTCATTTATGTTTGTTTAGAACATTTAAGCATGTTAGTTCTTTTAAGCTTGTTAGTTTATTTAATGCATGTCAGTTTATGCATGTTAGTTCATTTAAAGTCTAAGAGTTTATAGATGTTTGTTAGTTCATTAAGTGAGTTAGTTCATTCAATTAAACTGGTTCATTTAATTTAACTAGCTTATTAATTTTCTTTCAAGCATTTACTTTATTGAATAAAGATGTTATCTAATGGATTTTCATATATTTTTAGCTAGGGTATTCATTTTGGATCAAATAGTTGATCATTTTCTACAAGAATGACAAGTCATTTACCACCAATTGAAGACACTTGAAGACACCATGATGGCTGATCAGTTTCAAGACATTCAAGGGAGATTTATACCACTTAAAGACTATCAGTTTCAGCAAGAAAGCAGGGCATTGAAGAGCTCCTAAATACACCACTTAAAGAGGCACTTAAATACCATTTAAGAGCTACTTAATCCTCTATAAACCTGATCAGTTTTTTATCAGAGAAGACATGCAATTAAAGCCTTCATTATCACCACTTAAGGGAGAGTAAAGGCAAGAATTAAAGCAACACTTAAAAAGGGAGTTCAAGGAACATCAGTCAACTTGTTCTCCATTTTTGGATTGGATAAGGGCATATTTGAGTCTTGAGGTCTGCTTTAAACTTATTTCCCTATTTCTTATCTTTTCAACGCACTTTGAATCACCTCAATCCGATATCAGAAGCTTAAGATATGATTAAATTAGTGAAGATAGTGCATGCTGGAAATTTAGTACGGGAATAGTCATAAGATGCTTGTTCAACAAATTCAAGAGGCCATTCAATTGCTGAATTCAATGCTTTATCAGTAGCCCATTAAAGGAGGATGAATGAAAACTTAATCAAGTTCATTATCCCAAGGGTTTCTCCATGTGGATGATATGTATGTCTACATTCATCTTATGAATGTCCACATTCATCCTTTTTAGATCAAACTTTTTGGCTGTCAATTGGAGATAGGATAACCTACAAATTAATAGGCCTTTAACACTAAAATAATGAGCCTTTAATCTTTGTCTAGGTCAATCAATTTGTTGTTGCCTTACACTTATAAATAGGCACTCATTCCATTGTAAAAGATAGAACTTTTGGCATATATTAAAACTTGAGAGTGTTTCTCTTTTATAGTTCTTTTTGAACTTTATCAGCTTGCAAGATTGTTCTTGTGGCATTCATCCCTTTTCATCTTTTTATATTGTTGGTTCCTAGTTCTTATAACTAGAGGGTCACAATCCATTAACCTTTCACCCAAGTTACGGTTTAAAAACTCTTAAGGAACGGGTCTTCACTTTTTAGTGTTGGTTCCTCCTTTGTTTACACTGCACCATCAATTACATTCCTTCTTTTCACATTCATCATCCATATATCCATATTTTTTTTTCATACGTCATCCTAGACACAACAACCACATTATCATCATTCTATTTCATCATAAAAGTCTTCAAACTTAGAGTTTTCATTGAAAAAGAATGTAAAGAAAGAAAGATTGGATATAACATAAGAAAACAAGATTCGAACCAAGAACTTGTGATAATAGTAAGAAACACACCGAAACATTAGAAGACAAGATAAAGAAGAACAAAACAAACGGGGATACCACCAAATATATCGACGTGAAGATGATTCACATTGATCCATGGTTGGATATTTAAAACGATTTGGTGAAAACAATAACTCAAACTAAGTAAAACAAACAAAAACATGGATCTTCAAGCAAGATCCATAAATGATCCGGATAGTTAGATGGAAGAAAAATAGAAAATAAATATTCAAAATATACCTTTGTGGTTTAACAAGTGTTGTGATTGTTCCTTCCTCTCCCAGTGATGGAGATGTGATGCAGATTGGTAAAGATCGTCCAAATAAAGGTTCTCCATCAGCAACGGTGAAAGAACGACGGTGGAAGAGGTGAGCGAATGAGGAAGGAAGGGTCATTAAGGAGGAGAGAGGACGAGAGAGAAAATGGAGAGGAGAGAAAACAATCACCCGTTCCCCGTTCACCCGTTCGAATTTTAACCGAGTAAAAATCTAAAAATTTTAGATTAATTTTTATAATTAGGTTAAAAAACCCACAATTAACTATCTAAACTTATAAAATTTTATTTAATATCATTTTGCGGTGATTTTGTTGGGTTTAAAGCGTGCATGTCTTAATGGGCTTTATTGAGAACTTGTTCGAATTTGAAACGAGTAAAAATCTAAAATTTTAGGATTAAGTTGTATAATTAGGTTCAAAATCCTATAATAAACTATTTGAACACATAAAAATTGATATAATATCATTTTACGATCGTTTTGCTGGGTTTAAAGCTTGCGTGTCTAGTTGGGCTTCATAGAGAACCCGTTCGAATTTTAATCGAATAAAAATCTAAAAATTTAAGATTAATTTTAACAATTAGGTTAAAAATCTCACAACTAATTATTTGAACTCATAAAATTTTATTAATATCATTTGGTGGTGATTTTGTTGGGTTTAAAGCGTGCATATCTAAATGGGTTTTATTGAGAACCTGTTCGAATTTTAAATGAGTAAAAATCTAAAATTTTAGGATTAAGTATAAATAAGATAAAAAAATCCTATAATAAACTATTTGAACTCATAAAAATTGATTTAATTTCATTTTACAATCGTTTTGTTGGGTTTAAAGCATACGTGTCCAGTTGGGTTTCATAGAGAACCCGTTTCAATTTTAACCGAGTAAAAATCTAAAAATTTAATATTGAGTTTTATAATTAGGTTAAAAATCCCACAATTAATTATTTAAAGTCATAAAATTTTATTTAATATCATTTTGCAGTGATTTTGTTGGGTTTAAAGCGTGCATGTCTAAATGAGCTTTATAATGTACCCGTTCGAATTTTAAATGAGTAAAAAAATAAAATTTTAGGATTAAGTTGTTTAATTAGGTTCAAAATCCTATAGTAAACTACTTGAACTCATAAAAAATTATTTAATATCATTTTACGAGCGTTTTGTTGGTTTTGAAGCATGCATGTCTAGTTGGGCTTCATAGAGAACCCGTTTGAATTTTAATCGAGTAAAAATCTAAAAATTTAAGATTAAGTTTTATAATTAGTTTAAAAATCCCACAATTATCTATTTGAACACATCAAATTTTATTTAATATCATTTTGCGATGATTTTGCGGGTTAAAAGCATGCATGTCTAAATGGGCTTTATAGTGAACCCGTTCGAATTCTAAACGAGTAAATTCTAAAATTTTAGGATTAAGTTGTATAATTAGGTTCGAAATCCTATAATAAAATATTTTAACTCATAAAAATTGATTTAATATCATTTTACGATTGTTTTGTCGGGTTTAAAGCATGCGTGTCTAGTTGGCTTCATAGAGAACCCGTTCAAATTTTAACCGAGTAAAAATCTTAAAATTTAAGAATAATTTTTATAATTAGTTTAAAAATTCCACAATTAAATATTTGAACTCATAAAATTTAATTTAGTATCATTTTGCGGTGATTTTGTTGGGTTTAAAGTGTGCATGTCAAAATGGTCTTTATTGTGAACTTGTTCGAATTTTAAACGAGTAAAAATATAAAATTTTAGGATTAAGTTGTATAATTAGGTTCAAAATCCTATAATTAACTATTTGAACTCATAAAAAATTATTTAATATCATTTTTCGATCGTTTTGTTGGTTTTGATGCATGCATGTCTAGTTGGGCTTCATAGAGAACCTGTTTGAATTTTAACCGAGTAAAAATCTAAAAATTTAAGATTAAGTTTTATAATTAGATTAAAAATCACACATTTAATTATTTGAAATCATAAAATTTTATTTAATATCATTTTGAGGTGATTTTGTTAGGTTTAAAGCGTGCAAGTCTAAATGGACTTTATAGTGAACCCGTTCGAATTCTAAATGAGTAAAAATATAAAATTTTAGGATTATGTTATATATTTAGGTTCAAAATCCTATAATAAACTATTTGAACTCATAAAAAGGTATTTAATATCATTTTACGATCGTTTTGTTGGGTTTGAAGCATGCATGTCTAATTGGGCTTCATAGAGAACCAGTTCAAATTTTAACCGAGTAAAAATCTAAAAAGTTAAGATTAAGTTTTATAATTAAGTTAAAAATCCAACAATTAATTATTTGAACTCATAAAATTTTATCTAATATCATTTTGCGGTGATTTTGTTGGGTTTAAAGCGTGCATGTCTAAATGGGCTTTATAGTGAACCCGTTTCAATTCTAAACGAGTAAAAATATAAATATTAGGATTAAGTTGTATAATTAGGTTCAAAATCCTATAATAAACTATTTGAACTCATAAAATTTTATATAATATCATTTTATGATTGTTTTGTTGGGTTTGAAGCATGCATGTCTAATTGGGCTTTATAGTGAACCCGTTCGAATTCTAAACGAGTAAAAATCAAAAAAATTTAGGATTAAGTTGTATAATTAGGTTTAAAATCATATAATAAACTATTTAAACTCATAAAAATTGATTTAATATCATTTTAGGAGCGTTTTGTTGGGTTTAAAGCATGCATGTCTAGTTGGGCTTCAAAGAGAACCCGTTCGAATTTTAACGGAGTAAAAATAAAAAAAATTTAAGATTAAGATTGATAATTAGGTAAAAAATCCCACAATTAATTATATGAACTCATAAAATTTATTTAATATCATTTTGCGGTGATTTTGTTGGGTTTAAAGTGTGCATGTCTAAATGGGCTTTATAGTGAACCCGTTCGAATTTTAGAGTAAAAATATAAAATTTTAGGATTATGTTGTATAATTAGGTAAAAAATAATATATTAAATTATTTGAAATCATAAAAAGTGATTTAATATCATTTTACGATCGTTTTGTTGGTTTAAAGCATGAATGTCTACTTGGGCTTCATAGAGAACCCGTTCGAATTTTAATCGAGTAAAAATCTAAAAATTTAAGATTAAGTTTTATAATTAGGTTTAAATCCCATAATTAAATATTTGAACTCATAAAATTTTATTTAATATCATTTGGCGGTGATTTTGTTGGGTTTAAAGCTTGCATATCTAAATAGGCTTTATTATGAACCTGTTCGAATTTTAAACGAGTAAAAATCTAAAATTTTAGGATTAAGTTTATATTTAGGTTCTAAATCCTATAATAAACTATATGAACTCATAAAAAGGTATTTAATATCATTTTACGATCGTTTTTTGGGTTTAAAGCATGTACGTCTAATAGGGCTTCATAGAGAACTCGTTCGAATTTTAACCAAGTAAAAATCTAAAATTTTAAGATTAAGTTTTATAATTAGGTTAAAAATCCCACAATTAATTATTTTAACCCATAAAATTTTATTTAATATCATTTTACGGTGATTTTGTTGGGTTTAAAGTATGCATGTCTAAATTAGCTTTAGAGTCAACCCGTTCGAATTCTAAAAGAGTAAAATCTAAAATTTTAGGATTAAGTTGCATATTTAGGTTTAAAATCCTATAATAAACTATTTGAACTCATAAAAAGTGATTTAATATCATTTTACTATCATTTTGTTGGGTTTAAAGCATGTGTGTCTAGTTGGGCTTCATAGAGAACTTGTTCTAATTTTAACCGAGTAAAAATAAAAAAATTTAAGATTAAGTTTATAATTAGGTTAAAAACCCCACAATTAACTATTTGAACTCAAAAAATTATATTTAATATCATTTTATGGTGAATTTGTTGGGTTTAAAGCGTGCATTTATAAATGAGCTTTATAGTGAACCCGTTCGAATTCTAAACGAGTAAAAATATAATTTTTTTTGATTAAGTCATATATTTAGGTTCAAAATCCTATAATAAACTATTTAAACTCATAAAATTGATTTAATAACATTTTACGATCGTTTTGTTGGATTTAAAGCATGCATGTCTAGTTGGGTATCTAAAGAACCCTTTCGAATTTTAACAGAGTAAAAATCTAAAAATTTAAGATTAAGTTTTCTAATTAGGTTAAAAATCCCAAAATTAACTATTTAAACTCATAAAATTTTATTTAATATCATTTTGCAGTGATTTTGTTGGGTTTAAAGCGTGCATGTCTAAATGTGCTTTATAATGTACCCGTTCGAATTTTAAAGGAGTAAAAAATATAATTTTAGGATTAATTTGTATAATTAGGTTCAAAATCCTATAAAAAACTATTTGAACTCAAAAAATTGATTTAATATCATTTTACAAACGTTTCGTTGGGTTTAAAGCATGCATTTCTAGTTGTGTTTCATAGAGAAACTGTTCGAATTTTAACCGAGTAAAAATCTAAAAATTTAAAATTAATTTTTATAATTAGGTTAAAAATTCCAAATTAGTTATTTGAACTCATAAAATTTTATTTAATATCATTTTGCGGTGATTTTGTTGGGTTTAAACCCTATATGTCTAAATTAGAATTATAATGAACCCATTCGAATTTTAAACAAGTAAAAATCTAAAATTTTAGAATTAAGTTGTATAATTAGGTTCAAAATCCTATAATAAACTATTTCAACTCATAAAAATTTATTTAAGATATTTTCATAAGAGTGCCAGCTGGTGCCATTACAGCCAACTAGGGCCATTACACCCTGGCCACAGTCACCTCAGTAGGGGACCACAACCAATATCTTAGTACCACTGTCACCACTGCTATCTCTGAAGAAATGCCATCATGTGAAAGGGGGCAGGAATAGAATTTTCATTATCTTTTAGGGTTTTTCACCCCTTTTAAGGCATGGTGACCTATAAGAAAAAGAGATACCTTTTGGAGGAACAAAAACATAGAAAAAGAGGCACCTTTGGAGTGGTTTGCGGCGGTGGAAAGCTTCTACCTTTATCCTCCAAACTCCGGCCGAAGTGTCCTCCATTGATAGAGCTCGAAGGGAATGGTGTGCTAGGTACCTGAGAGGGGCTAGCACACCAAGGCGTCTCGTGGTGGTTGAAGAGCCGGCGGCCTGCGCAACCGAGGGTGTCTTCTAGTCCTCTTTCCTTTGCTTTATTTTTCATATTTTTATGAGGATGATTGTCGAATGTTTTAAGATGTATGTGGATGATATTTCTTTAACATTGCGCACCACCATGTGTTACTTTGTTTAGGTGGTTGCACTTATGGATGATTACCTTTTGCTTTTATTAATATATTGTCTTCTATGTGTTTGTATATTTGCTTTGCTCATTGTTGATAATCATCTAGGCATTGTAAGAGGCACGAGAGTGTCCCGTGTTTAGGTGCATGCTAGAGCACTCGAGAGAGGCGTAGCTATAGATACTTAGATCATCCGAGAGGAGCTAAGGGAGGATCTACGTGAGCAATGGGTTCTAGACTGCAAATAGAGCCTAATCTAATCCTAGAGCACTCGAAAGAGGTGTAGGTGAGGGTTTCAACGACTAAAAGGAGTGTGCTTCGTCGATAGAATAGTGTCATTCGCGTGACAGGCGAAATGCCATGGCATTTTAGTTTGTCAGGTTCCTATGACTCGAGAGAGCGGGAACACTTAAGAAACCTCTGTCGATTAAATATACACCATAGTGGCTAGATGTTAGTATAAGTAAGGGTTAAGAAGTCCATAGGACCTTCCACCAATCATTCCCGAGAAAGCTCGTCAATAGAGGGATAGTACAACATATTGTTCAAACATGTTCTTGTATCCTGCATTTGTCTCCGCATTTACAAACTGCTTTTTTGTTTACTTGTTCTCCTGCAACCACACTACTATATTTTCCTCACACCACTTCCATACATCTACCCTGACATCACCATACATATCATTTTGCCTTGGCATATTTTAGTTACTTACATTCTGAAATTGCCATAACATTTTACCATTACTTTTGCACCGTACATATTCATTTCCACCTGTCTTTATCTTTATTTTTCTTTTTAGTTAGTGACACCTTTTTGCCTTTACAATATTGACTTACTGGTTACCTCGATCCTCGTGGGAACGATACTCACTCACCCTTTTATTACTTGTACGACTATGTACACTTGCACATACGTGTTCGCATAATTTATAGAACTACACAGGCGACACCAAGTTTTTGGTGCCGTTGTCGGGGATCGGCAAGAGAACAGTTTGTCTTTTTTATCTTGGCATTTTTTTACATAGTTTATTTTCTTAGTTCGTTTTACTTGTTTTATTAGTGAAAATGCCACGACAAAAGAGTATTGCTCTGCTTTAAGTAACCTACCAATGAAGAAGAAGGATCTAGGCAGCTTCATTATCCTGTGTGCTATTGGAGATAAGTTCATTGAGAAATGCTATTGGATCGAGTGTAAATCTGATGCCCAAGTCAATCTTTATGAAGCTTGGCATGGGAGATGCGAGACCCACATCCGTCATATTACATCTAGTCGATCATTCCCATATGAGACCTGAGGGGATGATCGAAGATGTCATAGTGAGGGTGGACAAATTCGTGTTTCCGGTCTACTTCCTCATACTTGATTGTGAGTCTGATACAAATACAGCCATTATCTTAGGGAGACCTTTCCTAGCAACCGGTCACATTCTCATTGATTGTGAGAAGGGTGAGCTCACAATGCGTGTAGCAAATCAAAGATTGACCGTGAACATCAACAATTCTCTCAAGTACATGGATGATTCTGAAGAATGCCGGAGCATTTTGGAAGCAGATTATGAGCTATCAACGAAAGCTGATCATTTTTGCCACAACAATTTTGTGCAACTGGATAAGTATGAAGCGCTCATAGAAGAGGAAGAGGAAGCTGGTGAATTGTCATTGGAAAAACAACAATATAGTCTGTTGATAGCTAGAAATCATTCGAGCTTTGAACCTCTTGACTTCGAGGAATTCGTTCCTCCGAAGACTTCATTACTCAATGCGCCCAAGTTGGAGCTGAAGAATTTTCCATAACATTTGAAATATGCTTGTCTGGGTGAAGACGAGACCATGCCTGTTATTATTTCTGCGAATCTTAATGCTGATCAAGAAAGAAGTCTACTTGTTGTTTTGTCACAGCATAAACGAGCGATAGGATGGACCATGGCAGATTTAAAGGGGATTAGTCACACTATCTGTATGCATAAGATACTTCTGGAAGAATGCCATGGCAAATCCATAGAGCCACAGCGAAGACTCAAACATATTATGAAGGAAGTTATTATGAAGGAAGTTATCAAATGGCTCGATGCTGGAGTTATTTACCCAATATCAGATAGTTCATGGGTGAGCCCGGTTCAATGTGTGCCCAAGAAAGGAGGCACAATCGTGGTAAGCAATGAAGACAATGAGCTATTGCCGATGCGCGTAGTGACCGGATGGAGGATTTGTATGCACTATCGCAAGCTCAACAAGGCTACGAAGAAGGACCACTTTCCTCTACCTTTTATTGACCAAATGTTGGATCGCTTGGCGGGCAAAGCCTTCTATTGTTTCTTGGATGGATATTCGGGGTATAACCAAATAGCCATAGCACCGGAGGACCAAGAGAAGACCACATTCACTTGTCCTTATGGCACTTATGCTTTCCGGAGGATGCCCTTTGGATTGTGTAATGCCCCGGCAACTTTCCAGCGCTGCATGCAAGCTATCTTTTTTGATATGGTTGAGGACTATCTAGAGATATTCATGGATGACTTCTTTGTTTCTAGAGATAGTTTCCAGAATTATCTTGGCAATTTAGCAAAGGTCCTGAAGCGATGTGAAGAAGCTGACCTTGTGCTAAATTGGGAGAAATGTCACTTTATGATGATTGAAGGTATTTTGTTAGGCCATAAGATTTCACACAAAGGCATCGAGGTGGACAAAGCTAAGATCGAGGTGATTGAGAAGTTACCACCACCTGCAAATGTCAAGGGCATAAGAAGTTTCCTCGGACACGCGGGATTCTATCGGAGATTCATCAAGGATTTCTCTAAGATCTCCAAGCCTTTGTGCATGTTGTTGCAACAAAACCAGCCTTTTGTGTTCAATCAAAAATGTCATGGCGCTTTCAAAAAGCTAAAGCAAAGCCTTATCACTACACCCGTTGTTGTTCCCCCAAATTGGACCTTACCGTTCGAGCTGATGTGCAATGCAAGCGATTATGTCGTGGGAGCAGTTTTGGGACAGCGTCGAGGTAAAATTTTTCATGTTATATATTATGCTAGCTGTACTTTAAATGAAGAACAACTTAACTACACTACCACAGAGAAGGAGCTACTTGTCGTGGTATTTGCATTTGACAAGTTTAGGCCATACTTGATAGGCACTAAGGTCATTGTTCACACCGATCACTCAGCTATTAAATACTTAGTGACTAAAAAGGATGCCAAACCTAGGCTTATTAGATGGATACTGTTGTTGCAAGAATTTGATTTAGAAGTGGTAGATAGGAAAGGCACAGAAAATCAAGTTGTTGGTCTTCTTTCTAGGCTAGAAGTTAACCTAGAATGTCATGACAAAATTGAAATCGATGATGAATTTCCTGATGAGAAAATTCTTTATGCCACGGAAATTCCGTGGTACGCTCACCTTGTTAATTTTCTTATTAGTGGTATTTTGCCTTTTGACATGACTAGCCAGGGAAGAAAGAAATTTAGACATGACATGTGATTCTATTAATGGGATGAGACGTATTTGTTCAAGCGTTGTGCTGATCAAATTATCCAAAGATGTGTGCCTGAAGAGGATCAAAGAGATATTCTGTATCACTGTCACACAGGCCCGTGTGGAGGTCACTTCGGAGGTATGCGAACTACTACAAAGGTCCTCCAATCAAGTTTTTATTGGCCTACATTATTCAAAGATGCCCAGGCATTTTACCAAGTCTGCGATCGCTATGAGAGGACTAGGAACATCTCCAGACGTCATGAAATGCCACGACAAAATATTTTGGAGATAGAGTTGTTTGACGTGTGGGGCATAAACTTTATGGGACCATTCCCATCTTCATTTGGAGATTGGTATATCCTTTTTGCAGTGGACTATGTTTCCAAGTGGGTAGAAGCCATTGCGGCGCCTAGGAACTGTTCGAAGACAGTGCTGAAGTTCCTTCACAAGCACATTTTTACAAGGTTTGGAATGCCAAGGGCTGTCATCAATGATGAAGGCACTAATTTTGACAACAAGTTAATTGCCAAGGCATTACAAAGACACGGGGTAAAACACAAAATTGCCATGACATATCATCCCTAGACCAATGGGCAAGCCGAGATTTCAAACCGTGAAATCAAGCAAACTCTGGAAAAAGTGGTGAACTCGAGAAGGAAGGATTGGTCACCAAAGCTTGATGAAACATTATGGGCATACCGAACATCATTCAAACCCCCCTAGGAATGTCTCCATTTAAGTTAGTCTATGGAAAGGCATGTCACCTCCCGGTCGAGCTAGAGCATAAAGCCTATTGGGCAATCAAGAAGCTCAACTTTGATGTGGAGCTAGCTGGTGAAAGAAGACTTCTATAGTTGAATGAGACGGAGGAATTTAGGGCCCAAGACTACGAAAATGCCAAACTCTACAAGGAGCGGACTAAAAGATGGCATGACCATGCAATTTTGCCACGGCATTTTCAAGTTGGACAACAAGTGCTCCTATTCAACTCAAGGCTGAAGCTTTTTCCTGGGAAGCTTAAATCAAGGTGGTCCGGGCCATTTGAAATACATCATGTGTATCCCCAAGGAGCTTTGGACATCAAGAACATTGATAATGGGACAATTTTCAGAGTTAATGGTCAGCGCCTAAAGATCTACACCGGAGTCCATGTGATGCGAGATAAACCTACCGCATGTCTTAAAGATGCCTGACATACAAAAATGTCACGACATTTTCAGTTTACTCATGTTCATAAATAAATTGTTTTAAGTTTTTTTTTATGCTACGTCGTTTTCTTAATTAATTTATGTGTTTTTTCTTGTTTTTAGGAAATACACACCCTTGGAGGCCGACGGCTGAAGGAGAAAGTAGGAGAAAAGTAAGAAACCCTACATGAATTCATTGGGCGGCAAAAGACAAAAGGGAGAAAAGTTTTTATTATCTTTATTATTTCCTTTTGAATTTCAAACCACCCTCTCTCTCCTCTTTAAAAGTCTGACAATACCACCCAATCAACCCCCTCCACACGTTTCTTTCCCACCTCCCCACTAAAAATTAAAGCTCTTATTTTTATTTCCCCTTTCTCTTTCATTCCCCCTATCTTCTTCTTCATCTTTACACCTCCATAACCGAAAAGCTTTCTTCCCCCACCATTATCAAAGCTCCAAACTTTCTTACTTTTTCTTCTCTTTTTCTACCCAAAAATGGGATGAACTAGACCCCCAGGATCCGCCCCACAACCTCCTCCTATTTTTGTTGATGATGCGGCGGAAGAGAGGTTTAAATCTCTCAAAAATAGAAAAGTTTTCTTTGAGCTTGGTTTCGACTTCTTCGATGAGTTGGGATCTGAGGTGAAGGATGTGGTTCAGCACCACCATTGGGAGCAGTTTGCTGCCCATCCTGGCTCCGTCAATGCTACTTTGGTGCGCGAGTTTTATGCAAACATTCACAGCCCTGACCAGAAATTTGTTTATGTCCGGGGCAAGAATATCCACTTCACCAACACAACCATTAACCGCTTCTTCAAAATTCCACAAGGAGTGGATAAGCATGCAAAGAAAGAAGAGGAAGCGAACTATGAGACTTATCAAGGCGTGAAGGAAGATCTCTGTCTACCCGAGACAGAATGGAACGGCCAACAAGCATTGAGAAGGACGGTTAACCGTGAGCGCTTGCTTCCACACGCCCGATTATGGAACCATTTCATGAGATACAAGGTGATGCTCACCTCGCATCACACTACCGTGAGTCTATCTCGACTAATGCTGTTACATTCCATTCTTTTCGGTTGTCCCATGGATATTGGCCGGATAATTGTTCAAGAGACTCATGCTTGCTTAAACCGCCCCAAGAGCCCCCTCATATTTCCCAACTTGATTACTGCCTTATGCCGGAAGAAGGATATTCCGGAGGATGATTTTGATGAAATATTAGAAGGTATGAAAGGTTTGACTGCTGCTAAAGTGACTGCACTAATGGGTAACAGTGAAGAGCAACCAGAGGCATCACATGCTGTCGCTGCAAGAAAAGGCTCATCTCATAAAGATGATGTACTGGAGCTCTCTCAAAATGTCATGGCAAAAGTAGATGACTTGTACAGAGACTTGAAGGAATTTTTCAGCTATACTAAGAAAAGAGATTAGGTCATCCAAGCCTATCTTGCAGAGCTGCTACCTCCCCTAAATCAGGAGTTCCCCATGTTCCTGGCATCTATCCTGCCTACTACGCCAGTAAATGCCTCGGCATTTCCAGCAGACCCACCTTCAACTAGGCAGACACCACCTGATCTGAATGAAGCACCATCCCCAGCTGATCCAGCTGAGGAGGTAAGGCCAATGAAACCGGAACTAGAGGAACACGCTCTAGAGGAAGAAATCTAAACGCCGTCTTAAGATGTCGGCCGGGAGACAATCAACCCCACCACCAGCTGCTGAAAAATCAAGATCAAGGGGAGCAAATGATGAGTCTAATCTTGAAGTCAGTCCACCCCCGTTGAAGAAAAGAGCCTCACGCCGAATTGCCACCGCAACACCACCTGCCTAGCCAAAGTACTTTGCATTTCATTTCATTACATTGCATAGCATTTAATTTAGTTTTTTTAGTTGCATTGAGGACAATGCTTGCCTCAAGTTTGGGGGACGTGTCGTCCTCTACTCCATTTTCATATGCATGATAGCAGTAGTTGTAGAATTATGCCATGACAATTGTGCAAGTTTTATGATAAGTTTATAGGATTAGTTAGTGATGCCCGATGATGATATTTTTTATATGGCCAATGCTTGAATTGAATATGCATGACTTGAGATTTAGATAGAGCATGCTTTAGGACTTGGTGGTTTGTGTTTATTTTTCTGTTACACGAGTGTATGTTCTCCATGCTTAGGGAAGTTAGGAAATTTTTATAGAATGAAAACTTGAACAACCCTGCATGTTTTAATGAATTCACTTGTTAATAGAGAACCCCCATTAGTTAGTATAGAAGTTGTGAATAAATGTCTGGACATATCTGTAGAGGGATATTCCGCTATGCCATGGCATATCCATGTGCATATGAGTTACTGAAAGAGGCACAGGGTGACGCTACACTTTTAACTTGCCATGGCATTACCTGGATATTGCATTCTAATAAATGGTAGCTATGGCATGAGTAGAAGGTAGTGTGATAGGCTGTCTCCTCTCGTAGCAGTATGTCGAGCATATTTGTATAAAAAAATGAAAAATGAAATATATATATATATAATAGGTATGGGGAGTAGTAAATTGTGCTTTAATGAACAAACATGCTTGTTAGGATAGTGAACATTCCTTAGAATTTTTCTAACTTAACTAAGCATAGATTAGATACACTCACTCATGCACACACACACACACACACTCGCATTCGACCTTGTCCTAGGGTAGCGCTCTTGAAAATCCCTCGAGCCTTATATGTTTATGCCATGACATTTTCTGAGGGCTGAAACTCTGACCATTTGCTTGCCTAGTTCTTGAACATTGTCATGACATTTCTTCTCTACTAGCTGCTATCCATTGCTTGAGGACAAGCAATAGCTTAAGTTTGAGGGTGTGATAACTCCGCAAAAGGCTATATTTTAGGCCTTTTTACTAAAGTTATTGAGTGTTCTTAGTTGCATTTAGTCTCATATCATTGCATGTAGTTTTGTAGTTATGCCTTGGCATTTTTGTGTGGCAATGGGTGCTATTTCATGAGAAAGGTAGTTCTTTTGAGTTGTGTTGTGCAGGTAAAGCAAAAATGGGAAGTTGAGGATATTTTCCATGGCATTCGAAGAAGGATAGCGATGGTAAAATGCCATGGCAAATCTGGAGGACTCCTGTGCTGAGCTAAACGACAAGAAGATATTTTGATAAGAGTGCCAGCTGGTTCCATTACGGCCAGCCAGGGCCATTATAGCCTGGCCACAACCACCTCAGTAGGGGACCACAGCCAATATCGCAGGATCACTGTCACCACTGCTATCTCTGCAAAAATGTCATCACGTGAAAGGGGGCAGGAATGGAATTTTCACTATCTTTTAGGGTTTTTCACCCCTTTTAAGGCATGGTGACCTACAAGAAAAAGAGAGACCTTTTGGAGGAACAAAAACACAGAAAAAGAGGCACCTTTGGAGTGGTTTGCGGCGGTGGAAAGCTTCAACCTTTATCCTCTAAACTCTTGCCGAAGTGTCCTCCATTGATAGAGCTCGAAGGGAATGGTGTGCTAGGCACCCGAGAGGGGCTAGCACACCAAGGCGTCTCGTGGTGGTTGACGAGCCGACGACCTGCGCAACCGAGGGTGTCTTTTAGTCCTCTTTCTTTGCTTTATTTTTCATATTTTTATGAGGATGATTGTTGAATGTTTTAAGATGTATGTGGATGATATTTCTTTAACATTTCTCACCACCATGTGTTACTTTGTTTAGGTGGTTGCACTTATGGATGATTACCTTTTGTTTTTATTAATATATTATCTTTTATGTGTTTGTATATTTGTTTTGCTCATTGTTGGTAATCATCTAGGCATTGTAAGAGGCACGAGAGTGTCCCGTGTTTAGGTGCATGCTAAAGCACTCGAGAGAGGCGTAGCTATAGATCCTTAATTTGAGAGGAGCTAAGGGAGGATCTACGTGAGCAATAGGTTCTAGACAGCAAATAGAGCCTAATCTAATCCTAGAGCACTCGAAAGAGGCGTAGGTGAGGGTTTCAACGAATAAAAGGAGTGTGCTTCGTAGATAGCCTAGTGTCATTCGCGTTACAGGCGAAATGCCATGGCATTTTAGTTTGTCAGGTTCCTATGACTCGAGAGAGCGGGAACACTTAAGAAACCTCTGTCGATTAAATATACACCATAGTGGCTAGATGTTAGTATAAGTAAGGGTTAAGAAGTCCATAGGACCTTCCACCAATCATTCCTGAGAAAGCTCATCAATAGAGGGATAGTACAACATATTGTTCAAACATGTTCTTGTATCCTGCATTTGTCTCCGCATTTACAAACTGCTTTCTTTGTTTACTTGTTCTCCTGCAACCACACTACTATATTTTCCGCACACCACTTCCATACATCTACCCTGACATCACCATACATATCATTTTGCCTTGGCATATTTTAGTTACTTACATTCTGAAATTGCCATAACATTTTACCATTACTTTTGCACCGTACATATTCATTTTCACCTGTCTTTATCTTTATTTTCCTTTTTAGTTAGTGACACTTTTTTGCCTTGACAATATTGACTTACTAGTTACCTCGATCCTCGTGGGAACGATACTCACTCACCCTTTTATTACTTGTACGGCTGTGTATACTTGCACATACGTGTTCGCATAATTTATAGCACTACACAGGCGACACCAAATTTTAACCGAGTAAAAATCTAAAAATTTAAGATTATGTTTTATAATTAGGTTAAAAATCCCACATTTAATTATTTGAACTAATAAAATTTTATTTAATATCATTTTGTGGTGATTTTATTGGGTTTAAAGCGTGCATGTTTAAATGGGCTTTATAGTGAACTCGTTCGAATTTTAAACAAGTAAAAATAAAAAAAATTAGGATTAAGTTGTATAATTATGATCAAAATACTATAATAAAGTATTTTAAATGATAAAAATTGATTTCATATCTTTTTACGATCGTTTCGTTGGGTTTAAAACGTGCATGTCTAGTTGGGCTTCCTAGAGAACCCATTCAAATTTTAACCGAGTAAAAATCTAAAAATTTAAGATTATGTTTTATAATTAGGTTAAAAATCCCACAATTAATTATTTGAACTCATAAAATTTTATTTAATATCATTTTGCGGTAATTTTGTTGGGTTTAAAGCGTGCATGTTTAAATGGGCTTTATAGTGAACCCATTCAAATTTTAAATGAGTAAAAATATAAAATTTTAGGATTAAGTTGTATAATTAGGATCAAAATCCTATAATAAATTATTTGAAATCATAAAAATTGATTTAATATCTTTTTACGATCGTTTTGTTGGGTTTAAAGCATGCATGTCTAGTTGGGCTTCCTAGTGAACCCATTCGAATTTTAACCGAGTAAAAATCTAAAAATTTAAGTTTAAGTTTTATAATTAGGTTAAAAATCCCACAATTAATTATTTGAACTCATAAAATTTTATTTAATATCATTTTGTTATGATTTTGTTGGGTTTAAAGCGTGCATGTATAAATGGACTTTATAGTGAACCAGTTCGAATTCTAAACGAGTAAAAATATAAAATTTTAGGATTAAGTTGTATATTTAGGTTCAAAATCCTATAATAAACTAATTAAACTCATAAAAATTGATTTCATATCATTTTATGATCGTTTTGTTGGGTTTAAAGCATGCGTGTCTAATTGGGCTTCATAGAGAACCCGTTCGAATTTTAACCGAGTAAAAATCGAAAAATTTTAGATTAAGTTGTATAACTGGGTTCATAATCCCACAATTAACTATTTGAACTCATAAAATTTTATTTAATATCATTTTGTGGAGATTTTGTTTGGTTTAAAGCATGCATGTCTAAATGGGCTTTATAGTGAACCCGTTCGAATTTTAACCGAGTAAAAATATAAAAATTTAGGATTAAGTTGTATAATTAGGTTCAAAATCTTATAAAAAACTATTTGAACTCAAAAAAAAAGGATTTAATATCATTTTACATTTGTTTCGTTGGGTTTAAATCATGCATGTCTAGTTGGGCTTCATAGAGAACCCGTTCGAAGTTTAATCGAGTAAAAATCTAAAAATTTAAAATTAATTTTTATAATTAGGTTAAAAATCCTAAAATTAACTATTTTAACTCATAAAATTTTATTTAACATCATTTTGCGGTGATTTTGTTGGGTTTAAAGCGTGCATGTCTAAATTGGATTTATAGTGAACCCGTTCAAATTTTAAACGAGTAAAAATCTAAAATTTCAGGATTAAGTTGTATAATTAGGATCAAAATCCTATAAAAAACTATTTGAACTCAAAAAAATGATTTAATATCGTTTTAAAATTGTTTCGTTGGGTTTAAAGCATGCATATCTAGTTGGGCTTTATAGAGAACCAGTTTGAATTTTAACCGAGTAAAAATCTAAAAATTTAAAATTAATTTTTATAATTAGGTTAAAAATCCTGCAATTAACTATTTGAACTCAAAAAAATTATTTAATGTCATTTTGAGGTGATTTTGTTGGGTTTAAAGCGTGCATGTCTAAATGGACTTTATAGTGAACCCGTTCGAATTTTTTTTTGACGGAAAAAGGGCCTCGTTAAAGACCCCCTAACACTTAAATGAGTAAAAATCTAAAATATTTGATTAATTTGTATTATTAGGTTCAAAATACTATAGTAAACTATTTGAACTCATAAAAATTTATTTAATATCATTTTACGATCGCTTTGTTGGTTTTGAAGCATGCATGTCTAGTTGGGATTTATAGAGAACCCGTTTGAATTTTAACCGAGTAAAAATCTAAAAATTTAAGATTAAGTTTTATAATTAGGTTAAAAATCCCACAATTAATTATTTGAACTCATAAAATTTTATTTTAAATCCTTTTGCGGTGATTTTGTTGGGTTTAAAGCGTGCATGTCAAAATGGGCTTTATTGAGAACCTATTCGAATTTTAAAAGAGAAAAAATATAAAATTTTACGATTAAGTTGTATATTTAGGTTAAAAGTCCTATAATAAACTATTTGAGCTCACAAAACGTGATTTAATATCATTTTACGATCGTTTTGTTGGGTTTAAAGCATGCGTGTCTAATTGGGCTTTATAGAGAACCCGTTCGAATTTTAACCGAGTAAAAATCTAAAAAAATTTAGATTAAGTTGTATAATTGTTTTCAAAATCCCACAATTAACTATTTGAACTCATAAAATTTTATTTAATATCATTTTACGATCGTTTTGTTGGGTTTAAAGCGTGGATGTCTAAATGGGCTTTATAGTGAACCCGTTCGAATTTTAACCGAGTAATAATATAAAATTTTAGGATTAATTTTTATAATTAGGTTAAAAATCCCACAATTAACTATCTGAACCCATAAAATTTTATCTAATATCATTTTGCGGTGATTTTGTTGGGTTTAAAGCGTGCATGTCAAAATGGGCTTTATTGAGAACCCGATCGAATTTTAAACGAGTAAAAATATAAAATTTTAGGATTAAGTTGTATATTTAGGTTAAAAGTCCTATAATAAACTATTTGAGCCCATAAAAAGTGATTTAATATCATTTTACGATCGTTTTGTTGTGTTTAAAGCTTGCATGTCTAGTTGGGCTTCCTAAAAAACCCGTTTGAATTTGAACAGAGTAAAAATCTAAAAATTTTAGGATTAAGTTGTATAATTGGGTTCAAAATCCCATAATTAACTATTTGAACTCATAAAATTTTATTTAATATCATTTTGTGGTGATTTTATTGGGTTTAAAGCGTGCATGTTTAACTGGGCTTTAGAGTAAACCCATTCGAATTTTAAACGAGTAAAAATATAAATTTTAGGATTAAGTTGTATAATTAGGATCAAAATCCTATAATAAACTATTTGAAATCATAAAAATTGATTTAATATCTTTTTACGATCGTTTTGTTGGTTTAAAGCATGCATGTCTAATTAGGCTTCATAGAGAACACGTTCGAATTTTAACTAAGTAAAAATCTAAAAATTTAAGTTTAAATTTTATAATTAGGTTAAAAATCCCACAATTAATTATTTGAACTCATAAAATTTTATTTAATATCATTTTGTGGTGATTTTGTTGGGTTTAAAGCGTGCATGTATAAATGGGCTTTATAGTGAACCCATTCGAATTTTAAACGAGTAAAAATATAAAATTTTAGGATTAAGTTGTATAATTAGGTTAAAAATCCTATAATAAACTATTTGAACTCATAAAAATTTATTTAATATCATTTTATGATCGTTTTGTTGGGTTTAAAACATGCATGTCTAATTGGGCTTCATAGAGATCCCATTCGAATTTTATCTGAGTAAAAATCTAAAAATTTAAGATTAAGTTTTATAATTAGGTTAAAAATCCTAAAATTAACTATTTAAACTCATAAAATTTTATTTAATATTTTTTTGCGGTGATTTTATTGGGTTTAAAGCGTGCATGTCTAAGTGGGCTTTATAGTGAACCCATTCGAATTTTAAACGAGTAAAAATATAAAATTTTAGGATTAAGTTGTATAATTAGGTTAAAAATCCTGTAATAAACTATTTGAACTCATAAAAATTTATTTAATATCATTTTATGATCGTTTTGTTGGGTTTAAAACATGCATGTCTAATTGGGCTTCATAGACATCCCATTCGAATTTTATCTGAGTAAAAATCTAAAAATTTAAGATTAAGTTTTATAATTAGGTTAAAAATCCTAAAATTAACTATTTAAACTCATAAAATTTTATTTAATATTTTTTTGCGGTGATTTTATTGGGTTTAAAGCGTGCATGTCTAAGTGGGCTTTATAGTGAACCCGTTCGAATTTTAAACGAGTAAAAATATAAAATTTTAGGATTAAGTTGTATAATTAGGTTAAAAATCCTATAATAAACTATTTGAACTCATAAAAATTTATTTAATATCATTTTATGATCGTTTTGTTGGGTCTAATTGGGCTTCATAGAGATCCCATTCGAATTTTATCTGAGTAAAAATCTAAAAATTTAAGATTAAGTTTTATAATTAGGTTTAAAATCCTAAAATTAACTATTTAAACTCATAAAATTTTATTTAATATTATTTTGCGGTGATTTTATTGGGTTTAAAGCGTGCATGTCTAAGTGGGCTTTATAGTGAACTCGTTCGAATTTTAAACGAGTAAAAATCTAAAATTTTAGGATTAAATTGTATAATTAGGTTCAAAATACTATAAAAATCTATTTGAGCAAAATGTAAAGTCAAAGTAAAAAAAGAATTTCGAAATTTAAAAAAAAATAGATTCGAATTTTTCAATGAAATTGAAAAACAAATTGTATTCTTGTTGTTGAAATCATGATGAATGTACAAATTCTTGTACTATGTCATTCTAAGTGCTTGGAAATCAACCGAAACGAATTATTCTTGTTTGTTTGGTGATAGGAGCGTTGTAAAGCACTTCTTTGCAGTAAGAATTACATTTCTGTCGTTTCATTGTTACATTCTTCAATTTCCATCCTTTTCTTCTTTTGTTTTCATTTTCTTCGTTCAAATCTTTATTTTTCCTTAATTGTGTTTCTTGTTAGTAACACATTTGTAACAGATTTGAAAGCGTTGGATTAGTCCTTTAAAGAACTGAAAATAGAGAAATTGTGAGGGAAAAAGGCACTGAGTGTTGTGAGAACAGAAGGAGAGACAAAAAGAGTCATTCAAGCATTCTCCCGAGTGAAGCACGAGCGCTGAGTGTTACATTTTGAGTGCACATTTTTCTTTGGAGTGAAAATCAAGAGGTTATTGTGAGTGTGCAGTGAGGACTTTTTACTTTCGTTTTACTTAACTCGTATTTGTGTTTTTTGCGTTTTTCTTTGTTTAATTATGACAGGTTCTAGTGGAATTAATCAAGAAGGACAACAACAACCGAATTTACAAATGCAAGCCATTACTGGTGAGATTCAAAGGTTGTTAAGGGCTGAATTGGAGCCTTTACAGTCTCGAATGGATAGAATTGATGGGGGTGGTTCCCAATCTGTTCATGATGAGATTCATGATGAAAACGATGTGGATCAATCTCCTAGATTGAATCCGAGACAAGGATGTATGGTTGATGATAACTTATCTAATATTAAGGTTGCAATTCCTTCTTTTTAGGGACGAACGGATCCGGATGCTTATTTGGCATGGGAAAGCAAAGTTGAACATATTTTTGAGTGTTACAATTACTCGGAACAAAAGAAGGTTCGTTTAGTAGCAAAGAAGTTTGTAGACTATGCCTTGATATGGTGGGATCAGTTATTGCTTAGCCGGAGACGTACAGGTGAAGGTCTAGTGAGAACGTGGGAAGAAATGAAGCGAGTTATGCAAAAACGGTTTGTTCCATCTTATTACTATCGTGATTTATTTAAAAAATTACAAAACTTGAAACAGGGTAATCGGAGGGTCGAAGATTATTTCAGGGAGATGGAAATATCCATGATGCGTGCTAACATTGAGGAAGATCGAGAAGCAACTATGGCACGTTTCCTTGCAGGGTTGAATAAAGTAACAGCCGATGTTGTTGAATTACAACATTATGTGGAGTTAGACGATATGGTGCACATGACCATTAAAGTTGAACGCCAGCAGCATCAAAAATCAACAAATCGAGGTAATACTCCATTTAAGTCTTATTCTAATCCGTTATACACTCCTAATAATTCCAGGAAGCAAGTACCGCTTTAGATTAAGGAAAAGGCAGAATCGAGTAAACCAAAGCCTTCCGTTACTGATAATGGGTGTGGCAAGCAAGTTGTACCACAAGAAAGGTCAAAGGACATCCATTGTTTTAAGTGTCTTGGTAGAGGACATGTTGCGAGTCAATGTCCTAATAGAAGAACCATGTTGATGCGTGAGAACAGAGAAATAGAATATGACTCTGAAGAAGATGAACAAGAGCCCCCTATTGATGACATTGAAGAGGATATGGAATTACAAGGAACCGATGAAATTCTGGTTGGTAAACGAAGTTTGAATGTACAACCATCTCAAGATGCACAACAACGAGAAAACATTTTCCATACACGATGCCACGTAAACGATAAAGTATGTGTTGTGATTATTGATAGTGGTAGTTGCACTAATGTTGCTAGTTCTGTTATGGTTGATAAATTAGGATTAAAGACGACAAAGCATCCCAACCCGTACAAGTTACAGTGGTTGAATGATGGTGGGGAGCTAAAAGTCACTAAGCAGGTTGTACTGCCATTCTCCATTGGAAAATACAAGGACGAGGTTCTTTGTGGTGTTGTTTCTATGGATGCTAGTCATCTCCTACTGGGACGTCTGTGGCAGTTCGATAAATGAGGAATTCATGATGGTTATACGAATAGGTACTCTTTTGTGCATGAAGGAAAGATCACTTTGGCATCATTGACATTGAAGTAAGCTTGAAAAAGAATATCGAAGCTGCAAAAGGGAAGAAGAAGATAAATGTTTATGCGAGCAGTAGAGAAATCAAGAAATGTCTTTCCTATCAACAATTTTTGCTTATTTTAATGTTTAAAGATCATTGTTTATTGACTGATATTCCTACTGATCTACTTGTACCTATTTTATCTATTTTGCAGGAATTTGAGGATGTGTTTCCGGAGGAAACACCAAAGGGATTGCCACCTCTTTGTGGCATTGAGCACCAAATTGACTTTATTCCAGGTGCTACTATTCCTAATCGACTAGCTTATTGAACTAACCCTGAAGAGACAAAAGAGCTTCAAAGACAAGTGACAGAATTGATGGAAAAGGGTTATATTCGAGAGAGTCTGAGTCCGTGTGTTGTTCCGGTGCTGTTAGTGCCGAAGAAAGATGGGTCTTGGAGGATGTGCGTAGATTGTAGAGTTGTGAATCAAATTACAATTAAGTATCGTCATCCTATTCCTAGACTTGATGATATGTTGGACGAGCTTTGTAGAGCCGTAATCTTCTCCAAAATTGACTTGAAGAGTGGATATCATCAGATTCGCATGCGAGAAGGCGATAAATGGAAGACAACCTTCAAAACAAAGCTAGGTTTGTATGAATGGTTAGTAATTCCTTTTGGTTTAACTAATGCACCTAGTGCTTTTATGCGATTGATGAATCATGTTCTGCGATCTTTTATTGGAAAGTTTTGTGTTGTATATTTTGACGATATTTTGATTTATAGCAAGACTTTGCAGGATCATATAAAACATTTGAGAGCTGTTTTGCAGACTTTGCGAGAAGAAAGATTGTTTGGTAACATAGAGAAATGTGTGTTTTGTACTGACAAACTTACATTTCTTGGTTACATTGTCAGTGCATAGGGTGTTGAAGTCGATCCTGAGAAGATAAAGGCAATTCAAGAGTGGCCACGACCGATATCGATTACTCATGTTAGATCTTTTAATGATTTAGCTAGTTTCTATCGTTGGTTTGTTCCTAACTTCAGTTCTATTACCGCACCCTTAACCGGGATTATTAAGAAGAATTCTAGTTTCTTATGGGGTAAAAAACAAGAAGATGCCTTTTTGAAAATTAAGGATTGTCTGACAAAGTCACCTGTGTTAGCCTTACCTAACTTTGATAAAACTTTTGAAATTGAATGTGATGCTTCTGTAGTTGGTATAGGCGTTGTGTTAATGCAGGAAAAGAGGCCCATTGCATACTTCAGTGAGAAACTTAGAGGAGCGACATTGAATTATCCAGTCAACGACAAGGAGATGTATGCACTGATTCGGTCATTGGAGATGTATGCACTGATTCGGGCATTGGAGACTTGGAAGCATTACTTGTTGCCTAAGGAGTTTGTGATTCACACTGATCATGAGGCTTTACGATATATCACAGGTCAGCATAAATTGAATAAACGACATGCTAAATGGGTTTAATTTTTAGAATTTTTTCCTTATGTCATTCGTTACAAAAAGGGTAAAGATAATGTCGTTGTTGATGCTTTATCACGTAGATATGTGCTTTTGAATTATCTTGATTCACATTTGATTGGATTTGCATATATTCGTGACTTGTATGTTGATGATTCTGATTTTAGAGATAAGTATAATGCTTGTGAGAAATGTGCAGATGGGAAATTTTACAGGCATGATGGTTATCTTTTCAAAGAAAGCAGGATATGCATTCCACAGGGTTCAATGCGTGATATTCTGATCCGTGAAGCACATGAAGGTGGATTAATGGGTCACTTTGGAGTCACCAAAATGTTACAGACATTGAAGGAGCATCTATTTTGGCCTAAGATGCGCAGAGATGTTGAAAGGTACTGTGAACGTTGTGTGACTTGTAAGAAAGCAAAATCAAAAGTTTCACCACATGGTATGTACTTACCTTTACCTATTCTTGATTCCCCTTGGACTGATATTTCTATAGATTTTGTTTTGGGACTGTCTAAAACTAGGACAGGTAGAGATAGTGTTTTTGTTGTGGTTGATAGGTTCTCTAAGATGGCATATTTTATTGCATGCCATAAGACTGATGATGCTGGTAATGTGGCTAACTTGTTCTTTAGAGATGTTGTATGTTTACATGGTATTCCTAGGTCAATTGTTTCTGACAGGGATGTATAATTCTTGAGTCACTTCTAGAGGACTCTTTGGAGCAAATTAGGTACGAAACTTATTTTTCTACTACTTGCCATTCCTAGAATGATGGACAAATTGAGGTTGTTAATAGAGTTTTATCTACTTTACTTCGTTCCATCATTAAAAAGAATATTAAAACTTAGGAAGATTGTTTGCCACATGTTGAATTTGCTTATAATCATGTTGTACATTCTGCTACTAAAATGTCGCCATTTGAGGTTGTTTATGGTTTTAATCCTATTACTCCTCTAGATATGTTGCCTTTGCCACGGGAAAAGGTGATGAACAAGGATGTAAAGCAAAATAAGAATATGTGAAGAAATTGCATCAACAGGTAAAGGAGAACTTAGAACAAAGGACTCAACAATATGAAAAGCAAGCAAACAAATGAAGGAAGCAAGTCACCTTCGATGTTGGTGATTGGGTTTGGGTTCATTTAAGAAAGGAACCTTTCCAGACCAACGACGGTCAAAGTTGTTACCAAGAGAAATGGACCTTTTCAGGTTTTGGAAAAAGTGAATGACAACGCCTACAAGATTGACTTACTAGGAGAATATAATGTGAGTGCCACATTTAATGTTTCTGATTTAACCCCTTATGATGATTCTACAGATTTGAGGACAAATCCTTTTCAAGAAGGGGAGGATGATGTGAGCACATCATGTCACGACAAGAAATCTGATACGGAGGTCTTACCATTAGGACCTATTACTCGTTCTAAGGCAAAGAAATTCAGGGAAGTCCTTTTCCTTGTGCTTCAATTCCAGATTCATTTGATAATGTTTATGCCTTAAAACATAGGCTTTATAACGTGTTGCTTGTTGATATGTGATATATTAGATTATACTATTTATATATATATATGTTTAAGTATGTATATATGTTATTAAGTAAGTTTTAAGGATTGGTTTGATAGTGTTTATTATGTTTCTAACTTATTTATAAGTTCATGTATGTTATTGAATAAGTTTGTTAGTGTTTACACCTTATATTTATGTTTCCATTGAGTTTACAATACTTTGATGGATTCTTGTGATGTTTACATGTAGGAACATAGGATAACACCAGCTCAAGAGAGTGTATGTAGCTCAACACCAGCTCAAGAGAGTGGATGCAGCTCAACTCCAGCTCAAGCGGGTGTATGCAGCTGAACACTAGCTCAATTGAGTTCTATTCAGCTCAGAAGAAGCTCCACGACGTGCATGCAGCTCACTTTAGCTCGAGGTAGCCCAAAGGCTTAATTCTAAGCTCAAGTCAGCTCCTAACACTCTCAGCTAGCTCGTTTCAGCTCAACTCAATTTCCAGCTAGATCAACTCAAGCTGAAGTGACCTATTACAGCTGAAACCTATCCTACACGATGGAAAGGTGTCCTAAGCATGTGCCATGCATGTGGGACACTCATGGCAGCCTTGTGCACATGTGTGGGCGTGTAAATGCATGAAAGCCAAACAAGGCCCTTGCTTTTGAAGGCCAAAACGTCCAAGGGATAAGAATGAGTGGTTTCTTATTCAAATTCAAACATTAAACACATGTTTAATGTGTTTTAAGTGCCAAAACATGTGGTTGAGATGCATGGTGCCTAGAAGGGAGGTTATTACCCATCTTTTAAATTCAAAATGTACCTTTAATTATAGCCATTTATTCAAAACGCCCAACTCCTCTCTCATGCCTATATATTTCCTTAATTTTATAAACACAAGGTTACACACTTTGAATAAAAATTAGATTTGAGAGTTTTCTCTTATTTGGTTCCTTTTAGAACTTTCTGACATTCAAACTTGTTTTTGAATTGTTAAACTTTTGATACTTTGGGTTCCTAGATTGCTATCTAGAGGGTCCAAGTCCTTTGACGTTAAACAGATTCGATTCGGGTTTGCTCACTATATTGTACATGTTCTTTCGAGTTTAGCGTTTTCAAACGATTCCAGCATCATAATTCACCATTGTTGAACGCTTGAATCACTACCATGGGTGTTTCTTGAAGTATTCATCTTCCTTATTTTGAGTTTTCTTCAAATACCAACTTTATTTATTTTTTTATTAATTTTCGTTTTTCCCCTTTATTCCCTAATTCCATCATGAATATAACTTTTTTTCCTTGTTTTTTTATGTTATTCTTGTTGCAGGAACATGCTTTACAACATTCCTAGATCCGTAACATACGAAGAAAGTCCGTTTCGACAGGCTACCTCGTATCACAAATGCAAGTATTACCCATCGGGTTCTATCTTTGAATCTGATCACACTTGGAGATCTTCCTTCGCTTGAAAAGGTCTTAGCTAGCTATCTCTAAACTTCACAATGGTTTCTTTAAACGGCCAGGCATATCCAGTCAAATTCGGTTCCATATTGACAAATGGGGAGGCTCTTAGCCTGTCAACCTTTATGGTGATTATGAGGTAAATGACGAAGTTCCTCTTCGAGCAAGTACTTTCATGTTGCCTATCCTACTCCAAAGGGACGAATCAAAAGTTAGAGAACACTTCTCTCATGAAGATGCTAACACCATCCTTAATGTATCAATTATTAATGACATAAAAGACACCACCCTTTGGGGTTACCATGACTCTGACATATTTACGTTTCGGTCTGGTTACCAATATTTGCAGTTGCAACTAGGGCCAATTAACATGCCCTCTAAGCTTTGAAAGATTTTATCTAAACTGTCTACTCTACCCATGGTTCGTTCCTTTGGATGGCGATTATGTCATAATGCACTCTCATCTAGTCATAAAATTTTGCAGGCCAATCTTAGTACGGGGGTTTGCTTATATGTGCCGATCTTGTTGATGATGCTGAACGACAAACTTTGATTATAGGACCTAGGAAGTAAGCAAGTCTCTCGCAAGAAGTGGCTGCAAAAATGAAGAATTAAGGATAATGGATGAAAGGAATAGGTGAAATTAATGAAGGAAATAGTTTAGGGACTGATTTGGAAGCGGAAGGATGTGTGGTGTTGATAAGGGTGAATGGATTTTTACGACGTTTTATGATGATGATAAAGGATGGGAATGGTGAATGGAATAAGATGATATATAAGGATGGTGATAGGGTGAAAAGGAATGGTGAAATGGAAATAGTATCTTAAAGATACTCAAGGAAGAAACTAGGTTATAGAAAACCTAATCCTGAACCTTATATTGATCTTTAAGGGATGGTGATAAACGAACTTTGACCCTTTTAGTATATTAAACTAAAAGAACCCGAAGTATCAAGATGGATAGAAAGGGTTTGACTCCACAAGTACAAAAGTACTTGATAAGTCGATAAAGTTCTAAGAAGAACTAAACGAGAGAAAAATCTCACAAGTAATTTTATATAATCTGAATGGTGTGTTTACAAAATGAAATCCAAGTCCTATTTATAATTTTCTAAGGGGTTTGGCCGAAATGGCCTTTAACTATTCGGATAACCATTCATTTGAATGGTGTCTCCCTCCAAATCTATTAGAAGAGTTGTAACTTTTTGGTCCAGCCTGCACAGTCTTCAGTAATTGGGCCATGTCTCGAGATGCTGATATCGGATTGATGCGATTCTACATGCGTTGGAAAGATAAGAGATAGAGGAAAAACTTTCATGAAGACACCAAAACCCAATTCGACTTATATCCTGCTCGAAATTGGCAAACAAGTGGACCATCATGAATTTGTTCAATGAAAAGTGCTATCTTTTTGTTTTGGCGTGAAATTTATATTTCCCTCCAACGGTGGTGCCCAAAAATGTTTCCCTCCGTGGCTGATCGGTTGTGTCCCTTGGGGAGGGAATATGTCCTTCCATGGTTGAGCTGAAGGTTATAGGGTGAGCTGAGAGTGAGCTGACTTGAGCTGAGCTAGCTAGCTGACTTAGCTAGCTCAAATCTTGCTTCCAATTTGAGCTTTCTGGACCTAACTTTAGTTGGCTGAGCTAGACCTTTAAGTTCACGAGTTGGAATAGTCCTCCATTTGAGCTCATTTGCATTCCTTTGCGTTTTAGTCATTCTAGAGCTGCTACGAGCTGCCATAATCCTTTCAAAGCAGAGTTGAGCTACCCTTGATGTTTTTAAGCTTCCTCGGACTATTATCTTGACTTAAAAAAGCTGAAACCATAAGTAAAAAATGTGTAAGTTGAAACAAATTGAAATAAGCTAAAATGAGCTAGGAATAATATAATTTATCTAATATTAATAATAAGCTGACCTAGAATAATTATAAAGATGTAGTTATGCAATCACGAAGCATCACTTAAATAGAAAAAGCATGCTTGTCAAATTGTAGAATGCATAAATTAGATAATAGAAGATAAAGTAAGGTAGAACTCCCTTAGAACCAGTCTTAAAGATTTTCAATGATGTGATCAAACTATAGAGAAAATAGGTGCCGATTAGGATCATATCACTTGCCCTATTTGCAGCATGGCCATTGAAACCACCCTCCATGCTATGAGGGACTGTCCTAGTGCCAAGGAGGCGCTCCAATTAGCAGGTCTCACTACTCAAATTTTGTCCAATACCTTTATATCGCCCCACTAGTGGCTTTCTAAAGTTGCTGGTTTTCTTTCCTTGCATCAATTCTCGTTCCTTTTTACGATCCTATGGAATTTATGGAACCGCCGTAATGACTTTGTCCATAACAACCATCTCCAACCGATTTGGTTAACTGTTATGCACAAAAACTTTTCAATGACTATACATCAGTTAATGATGCTTCCCTCCTACGTTCCCGGCTAGCTGAGCCAACCTTTGCTCAAGCTAGATGGACGAAACTGAACCTTGGTTTTGTTAAGATTAATACAGATGATGCCCTTGACCCTGTGTTATGGGGTGCTGCTGTAGGCGTCATTGCTCGGGATTCTTCTAGCTCCGTCCTTGGTGGTTGCTCTATGCCTCTTGTTTGCTCAAATCCAGCTTCTGCCGAGGCTCTTGCTCTTTTGGAAGGTTTAAAATTTGCTACTACTAATGGCTGGACTAAAGTGATCTTTAAAACTAATTCTGCTTCCATTGCTAATAAGTTCAACAACGCTCATCACCAAGATCTTTCCATAGTGCAGCATTTGGTGTCCCGCATCCGCCACACTCTTGGTACTTTGCCTGATTGTAAAATTTGTTATGTGCCTAGAGACACACACGTTTTTGTCCATGTCTTAGCTGGTAAAGCTTTGCGTTCCTTTATTTACTGATCTTTTGGATATATCTTTCCCCATTATATTCGGGCTTCTGTAAATTCGGAGAGGTTCTCCTCTTCTTCTCAATAAAACCATGGGTACTCCTTTCCCCATAGTGGTCTGCTCACCTTTTAAGGTGACTGGATATAGGTTTTTTTTTAATGAGGCCCTTTCCTTCAAAAAAATTTCAATGGTTTTACTAAATAGCCGAATGAGACTTGCACGCTTTAAACTTAAGAAACCGTCCACAAAAAGAGATTCAATCAAATTACATGAGTTCAAATAGTTAATTATAAGCTTTTGAATTTGATTAAACAACTTAATCTCAAATTTAGAGCACTTTACTCTGTTTAAACTCTAATGTGATCGCTATAAAGCTCCTTTAGATATGCACACTTTAAACCTAACAAAACGGACGCAAAATAAGAATAAATCAAAACTTCATGAGTTCAAATAGATAAGTATGGACTTTGGAACCAAATTATACAAATTAATCCTAATTTTATAGCAATTTACTCGGTTAAAATTGCAATGGGTTCACTAAATAGCCCAATGAGACATGGAGACTTTAAACCCAACAAACTGACCACAAAATATAATTTAATTAAATTACATGATTTCAAATATATAATTATGATCTTTTGGATATGGTTAAACCACTTAATGTCAATTTTAGATCACTTTACTCTGTTTAAATTCTAATGTGATCACTATAAAGCTCGTTTAGATATGCACAATATGAATCTAATAAAACGGACACAATAAGAATAAATCAAATTTAATGAGTTCAAATAGTTAATTATGAGATTTGGATCCAAATTATACAACTTAATATTAACTTTAAGCATTTTACTCGGTTAAAATCTAATGGTTTTACTAAATAGCCCAATGAGACTTGCACGCTTTAAACTTAACAAACCGCCCACAAAATGAGATTCAATCAAATTAAATGAGTTCAAATAGTTAATTATAAGCTTTTGAATATGATTAAACACTTTAATCTCAAATTTATAGCACTTTACTTGGTTTAAACTCCAATGTAATCGCTATAAAGCTCTTGTAGATATGCACACATTAAACCTAACAAAACGGCCGCAAAATAAGAAAAATTAAAAACTTCATGAGTTCAAATTAATAAGTATGGACTTTGGAACCAAATTATACAACTTAATCTTAATTTTAAACCAATTTACTCGGTTAAAATTGTAATGGGTTCACAAAATAGCCAACCAAGACAAGGACGCATTAAACCTAACAAACCGTCCACAAAATACGATTTAATTAAATTACATGATTTCAAATATATAATTATGATCTTTTGAATATGGTTAAACCACTTAATGTCAATTTTAGATCACTTTATTCTATTTAAATTCTAATGTGATCACTATAAAGCTCGTTTACATATGCACACTCTGAATCTAATAAAACGGACACAATAAGAATAAATCAAATTTCATAAGTTCATACAGTTAATTATGGGCTTTGGAACCAAATTATACAACTTAATATTAATGTCGAATATTAATGTCGCGTGTCAAAAGTGCGCGTTTAGTGCAAGTGGACACATCGGAAGTAATAAATGATAAGTATTTATCGGATTATCGTCTCCACAGGGATTGGTAGACTCAATATGTCTTCTTCGTCTTCTTGTTCTATAGAAAGAAATAAAAAACACAAGTAGTTTGGGTTGTGATGGAACTAAAATAAAACAACTAAGTAAAAGTAAAGAGATTCGAATATTAGAGAGAGATGGGTCAGGATCTAGTTCCGTTCTATTGTGGATTTGATTGACTTGTCTCTGTCCAATGCAATCGCATATCTCTGCCTTGGCAGCACTGCAGATTACTGTCTCGACAGCGATAATACTGTCCCCCGCGGTAATCCCTTGCTCGTGGGTGGACTTTACCAAAGTTCAGCAAAGTGTCCTTGGATGACTCCGCTTATCCCTAAGTCGAAGTACTGTTGATGACTAGTCCTTGATGATACCTCCCGCGTGAACCAATTATACTCACCAACCAATCTCACACTTCTTTTAGCTGCTAAAACTCTTAACCTATCCCTAGGCCGAGTTAGTATTTCACGATTGAAACACCGTACTTACCCCTTTTGTGAATCTAACTCTCCCGAGTCTAGATAAATGGATTACTCACAAACTTCCCTCCTGGGCTTCAATGCAAGAACAAGGAATAACAAAGGATAAGCAAACCTTGATAATTTTATTGCATTGAAACAAAGACAAAGTACAATCTCCTCTCACAAATACTAACAACCTTCACCTAAACCCTAAAGAAGCTTAGAACATAATTGAGAAAAACAAAACAAGTTTATGAATCGTCTCTCTCTCTCTAGGTATTCGTCTATTACATTGGATGGCTAGGTCTTTATATAGGCTAGACCTAGGGCAAACCTTTCCTAAGTAGAATACAACTTGGAGTAGGGAAAAAGTCATGTACATAATTAAAATATTTCCAAGTTTAATTCAGTTAAGGGGGCTTTCCCGCGTGGCCTTGTCTTGGGCTTTTCCTCATGCTAGCCAGCTCCGATCCATGGGTTTTATGTCAGACACGTCCCTTGGATTTTTATCTTCCAATCGCCTACAGTCTTGCTTCCTGGCTCTCAGCTGCTGCCTCGGCATCAGGTCCTGCCTTGGCCTTGTTGCTGCCGCGGCATTGGTTCTCCTGCACAGATATAAAAATGCAGTAAAACGTGCCTTTTTTGTAAATATTATCTCTATGAGCTTAACTTCTAAATATATCACATTAAGTACAAGCATTGGTCCAAGTGGGTGTATATTTGGTGATTAATGCCCATAAAAGGTGTACAAAGTGATAGTGAGTTGAGCACTTATCACACCCCAAAACTCGAACTATTGCTTGTCCTCAAGCAATGCAAACCATCAATTTGCCGAACTCTACTCTCTCTTGGTCTTACATGTCCATCTAGTCTCCCCACCATAACTAGGCCTATTCTTAAGCCTTAACCTTTCGGCTACCCAAGGGTTTACCTAGAAACAAACTATAGAAATTGTGAGTGTGTTTGTTTTCGTGGACAATTTTGATTAAAGGCAGATAAACTCTAAGTTCAAGACAAGTAGAATTTGGTTAAGTGTTCTCTTCTTTTCTAAACAACCAATTCTTGAGCCAATTTCGGGCACCTCAAGGATTGTGTTTTTCCCTTCACTAAATTTCTTCTTTCTTTTTAATATTCCTTAGAACATACTAGAGCCAATTTCGGGCACCTCTAGCATGAAGAAGAGTACTTTCTAGAGCTGGTGATAGGCACCTCTAGTTACCTTCCCAAAAATCTAAGTCTTTATCACCTAAGTTCATTAAAAGAATTCCTCTAATCCAACAAGTACCAAAAGTGTTTAAAGTTCTCCTATAGTAAGCCTCTAAGTTTTCATCCTTAAGTATCCTAAGGTTAAACCTTCTTAACAGGACGTAATCATGGTAAGGAGAAAGATTTCTATATCCTTAAAGAATAAACTAAGGCAATAATGATGATAAGTAGTGCAAAAGTGTAGGCAGTTAATTCAAGTAAGGCGGGGAGCATGAAAATAAAAAAAATCACTGGAATACTCTCTTTTTTGACAAGGCCTCGGCAACAGATTGCTGCCTTGGCAGTGAATCTGCACCCCCAAACTTAAACCAAGCATTGTCCTCAATGCTTTATATTTGAAGAAAATAGGAGGCAACAAAAATATGAAAGGAATAAGCAGCATAGAAAGAAAAACAACAATTAATATTAAATTATATGAGAGAAAAATATTAAAGAGACTCCGAGGAGCTGCTTGTAACATTTTTTCTCCTAGGTCTTGCTGCCGATTGCTTTGTTCTTGGTGAGGGCGATGGTTGAGCTTTTGCTTGTCGGGGCGGTTGGACTCTTGTGGGCGGTGTCCGTTGCATTGGGGCCTCGACTTTGTCTCTGTGCTAAGATAAACAAAAGAAAATCAAAAATTAAATATTAATTATCCTAAAATAAAAGCGAAATTGAAATTATTCCTAGAAATTGCGGGAAAGAACGAATAGAAAGTCGCAACATTAATTCTCCATAGGGGGCGTGCGAAGGCATCTTCTAAGGTGATGGTCTCCATAATCTTTATTTCATGTGGCCCAGAATAGTGCTTCAGACGTTGGCCATTCACTTTGAATTCATGTCCGTCCTTTAGTGATTTGATCGTTACTGCTCCATGTGGGTAAGCGCGAACGACTTCAAATGGACCTGACCATCTGGATTTGAGTTTTCCTGGAAACAGTTTAATCCTGGAGTTGAAAAGGAGAACGTGTTGCCCCGGCAGGAACTGCCTCGGCAGTAACCTACGGTCGTGCCATCTTTTCGTTTTCTCTTTGTAGATCTTGGCATTCTCGTAGGCTGCTGTTCGGAATTCTTCTATCTCATTGAGGTCTAGCAGTCTTTTCTGTCCGGCTTTTTCCCAATCCATATTTAAGTTCTTTACTGCCCAATATGCTTTATGCTCGATTTCTACAGGCAAGTGACATGCTTTCCCGAATACAAGCTTATATGGAGATGTTCCCAATGGGGTTTTGAAGGTTGTCCTGTAGGCCCATAAAGCATCATCGAGACGATGAGACCAATCCTTTCTAGATGGATTTACCACCTTCTCAAGGATCTATTTTAGTTCCTTGTTGGATATTTCAGCTTGCCTATTTGTCTGTGGATGATATGTCGTAGCGAGCCTGTGGGTGATGCCGAGTTTCTTTAGTGCCGCGACAATGAGTAAAAATATTTTTCTTGAGAAATTTTTGAACTGTCTTGGAATCATTGTGAGGTGTGGCGATTGCTTCGACCCACTTTGATACGTAATCCACTGCCACTAAGATATAAAGATTGCCTTGGGATGATGGTAAGGGTCCCATGAAATCTATGCCCCAAACATCAAACAGTTCCACTTCCAGTATGGGTTGTAATGGCATCTCATGTCGTCTTGAAATATTGAACCGTGCGTTGGCATCGGTCATAGTTCTTGTAATAGTCGTGGGCATCCTTGTAGAGTGTGGGCTAGTAGAGGCCAGATTGCAGTACCTTTGCTGCTGTTCTGTTACCTCCAAAATGCCCACCGCAAGGTGAATCATGACAGTGCTGGAGTACTATTTTTTGTTCTTCTTCTGGAACACATCTTCTTATAACCTGATCTGCACAATGTTTAAACAGAAGAGGGTCGTCCCAGAAATAATGCTTTGCATTATGCTGAAACCTCTTCTTTTCGTTATGATTAAGGTTATAAGGGATAATACCACTAACTAAATAATTAACAAGATCAGCATACCAGGGGGTGGATGTTACTGCAGCAAGGTCTTCTGTTAATGCTGCGGAGATTTATTCAGACAGTGCCGCGGCAGCACGGTTGTATACTGCTATGGCCTCTGTCTCGGCAGTATCCCTTGCAGTTGTAACAATTTGCAATATTTGTTCATCTGGGAATTCATCTTGTATTTCTTCAAGTGACTGGGTATTGTCTTTGTTCTCCAGTCTAGAAAGATGGTCGGCCACTTGGTTTTCTGTACCTTTGCGATCTTTGATTTCAACATCAAATTCTTGTAAAAGAAGGATCCATCTAATCAGTCTAGGCTTGGCATCCTTCTTTGAAAAGAGGTATTTAATTGCTGAATGATCAGTGTGGACAGTAACCTTTGTTCCGATAAGATATGATCGGAACTTGTCAAAAGCAAATACCACTGCTAGTAATTCTTTTTCTATTGTGGTGTAATTGATTTGGGCATCATTAAGCGTTTTACTAGCATAGTAGATCACATGGAACAGATTGTTCTTTCTCTGCCCGAGTGCTGCCCCGACAACATGATCACTAGCGTCACACATCAATTCAAATGGCAAGGACCAATCTGGTGGGATCACTATTGGTGCAGTGATTAGCTTCTCCTTGAGAGTTTTGAATGCTTCAGTGCATTCCTCATTGAATTCGAATTTCCTATCTTGTTCAAGCAAGTTGCAAAGAGGTTTAAAAATTTTGAAAAAATTAGAAATAAACCTTCCATAAAAACCTGCATGGCCCAAGAAGTTTCGAACTCCTTTCACAGAAATTGGTGGAGGTAAATTCTTTATCACATCAATCTTGGCTTTATCATCTTCGATTCCTTGTGATGATATTTTATGGCCCAATACGATGCCTTCATTTACCATAAAATGGCATTTTTCCCAATTTAGGACTAGATTGGATTCCTCACATCTTTGCAGCACTTTTTCTAGATTGCCGAGGCAGTGATTAAAGCTATCTTCAAAGACTGAAAAATCATCCATGAATATCTCTAGGAAGTCCTCTATCATGTCAGAGAAAATCGCCATCATGCATCTCTGGAAGGTTGCCGGGGCATTGCAAAGGCCGAACGGCATCCTTCTAAATGCATAAGTTCCATATGGGCAAGAGAAAGTGGTTTTTGCCTGGTCTTCTGGATCAATGGCAATTTGATTGTATCCTGAATAACCATCAAGAAAACAGTAATAGGGTTTACCAGCAAGTCTATCAAGCATTTCATCAATAAAGGGTAAAGGGAAGTGATCCTTCTTCGTTGCCTTATTCAACTTGCGATAATCCATACAAACCCTTCAACCAGTCACAGTCCTGGTTGGGATTAGTTCGTTGTTCTCGTTGGTTATGACAGTCATACCACCTTTCTTAGGTACACATTGTACCGGGCTTACCCATGCATTGTTAGAGATGGGATAGATAATTCCTGCATCAAGCCACTTGATTATTTCCTTACGTACTACCTCCTTCATAGCATGATTGAGTCTCCTCTGAGCTTCAACAGTGGGCTTATGATATTCTTCTAAAAGAATTTTATGCATGCATACCGCTGGGCTTATTCCCTTTAAATCATCGATTGACCACCCTATTGCCTTTTTGTGCTGCCGTAGCATCGCTATTAGGGTTTGTTCCTGTTCTGGCAACAACTTAGAAGAAATGATTACAGGCATCGTGTGGTTGTCTCCCAAATAAACATATTTTAGTTTTTCTGGTAAGGGTTTTAATTCCGTGACCAGTGGTTCTTTACTTACAGATTGCTCATTCTTATCTGTATAATCTAATGGTTCGAAGTACTTACCTGGAAGATGTGCTGTCTAGTTGGCTTCCTCCTTCTCTGCTGTTTGAACACTGTTCAGAGTGCTGCTGTAGCAGTCATCCGTATCACTGCTGAGGCATACCTCTGAAGTGTCATGAAGATCACTGTCGAGGCAGTTCCTGCTGAGACAAGGTATTATACGATCTTCATCTGTGTCATGCAACATCTGACATTCTTCTTCCAGCTCATCATGTCTTTTCATCAGTTGAAACACATTTAGTTTGACTTCTTGATCATTAATTCTCATTGTCAATTCTCCTTTTTCCACGTCAATTAATGTGCGTCCAGTTGCAAGGAAAGGTCTCCCCAGGATGATCGGTGCATTATCATCTGCTTCACAATCAAGGACAAGGAAGTCAGCAGGAAAAATAAATTTATCGGCTCTTACCAGTATGTCCTCGATTTTGCCTTCGGGTTGCACATAGGATCGATCCGCTAGTTGGAGCATAACTGTTGTAGGTTTCACCCTTCCTATTCCAAGCTTTTGGAAGACAAATTTGGGCATTAGATTGATGCTTGCTCCAAGGTCGCATAGGGCTTTACCTTCATAATTTTTACCTATCGCACAAGGTATGATAAAGCAACCAGGATCCTTCAACTTCGGTGGCATGCGGTTGTGTAGCATTGCCATGCATCCCTCGGTAGCAGCCACTGTTTCAAACTCACCTATTCGTTTCCTCTTGGACACCATATCTTTTAAGAACTTGGCATAATTGGGCATTTGTTCAATTGCCTCTACGAATGGTATGTTAATGTGGACTTGCTTTAAGATGTCAAGGAATTTCTTGAATTGCTGGTCCTGTTTTTGCTTTTTCAACCTTTGTGGGAAAGGTGGTGGTGGTCTCATCTCATCCAGGTTTTCTTTAGTTTGAAATTTAATACCTGGCACCACTGGGGTTTTTGCTGTCTCGGCAGGCTGTTCAGGAGCTGTTGTGCTCTCTGTCGGGGCAGTATTATGAGAATCAATTTGCTCGGCCTCTTCTTTTGTTGGATCCGCTGATTGAAATTGGCTTGCTGGGATCTTTTCCTTCAGCTGTAGACCACTCCTGGTAGTGATAGCTTTGCACTGTTCATGGCCCATTACCTTAGCAACTTCAGTATTGCTAGGTAGTCCTCCTTGTGGTCTAGTGTTTATGTTTTGAGCAAACTGCCCAACCTGGGTTTCTAGCGTTTTAATGGACGCTTCTTGATTTTACAACCTCATCTTAGTTCTATTCATAAAAGCATCTGTCCTTTTGATGAAATTACTGTTCTCTGCCATGTATGACTCTGTTTTCATCATAAAGGCTTTAAGAGTGTTCTCCAATGAACTTACTGGTTGTTGCTGCATCTGCTGCTGCGACATTGGTTGCTGGACTTGCTATTGCGGGAGATGTTGTATCGGTTGCTGAAATCCTGACGGTTGGGTGGTTGGGTTTAAGGCATTGTTAGGGTTGCTCCATGATAAATTTGGATGCCTCTTCCATGAGGGGTTGTATGTATTGGACATCATATTGTTGCGGTTGTAGTTTCCAAAATACATACCGGTTTCTTGATTCATACAGTCAGCAGAACTGTGGTTACCTCCACATAAATCACAATAAGAGTCAATTACCTTGACCTCACGGGTATTTTGCTGTAATTGTAAGTTTTGCACCATCTTTGTAAGAGAGGCCAATTGTGCTGCCACTGAATTTGATGTGTCTAGCTCATTCACGGTGGCTTGGTGTCTTACTCCTCCTCGCCTAGATGTAGGGAATTGAAAATCATTCTTCATGAGTTTGTTTAGTATTTCAATAGCTTCCTCAGGTGCTTTATCAAGGAGTGTTCCGTTCGCCGAGGCATCTAACATCATCCTTGTCGGGGCATTTGTGGCATTATAAAACATGGTCACTTGTTTCCATAGGGGAAATCCATGCAAAGGACACTTGTTCAGTAACTCCCTGTATCGCTCCCATGCCTTGTACATAGGTCCGTCATCTGCATGTCGAAAAGAAGTGATTTCATTACGAATTATATCATATAAATTTGTAGGGTTAAAACGTCTAATAAAATCAAGGCAGAGTTCACTCCAAGATCCAATAGATCCTGCTGGAATTCTATTTAACCAAGCTTTCGCCTTATCCCTAAGTGAATAGGGGAATAGCTTCAATCGCAAGACATCTTCATGGACTCCTTGGATTTTAAAAGAATTGCATATCTCCATGAAAGACTTGATGTGTTGCCTTGCATCTTCAGTTACAGACCCACCAAACTGTCCAATAGTGTGAAGCATATTTGAACATGACAGGTTTCAGTTCAAAGTGGGTTGCTTCTATCTCCGGTGTAAAAACTCCTGGGTTTAATCCATTTAAGTCCGCTTCTAGGAAGTCTCTGACAGTGAGCTGCCGCGGCCCAGGTGGCGGCGGTAAACCTCCATTACCGGAAGGTAAGTTTTGTCCTGCCGGGTGATCTGCCATAGCCTCTCGGATTTGTCTCCTCAACCTTAGCCTTGTTCGTTCGATCTTTGGATCTAATTCGTATAAGGGGTTGGTTCGGTTGGCCCTGGTCATACACCAAAAGAACAAAAGTAAAATAAAAATAAAAAGGAATAAGAAAATAAAGAAAACAAAATTTAGTTGTCAATCCTCGGCAACGGCGCCAAAAACTTGTCGCGTGTCAAAAGTGCGCGTTTAATGCAAGTGGACACATCGAAAGTAATAAGTGATAAGTATTTATCGGATTATCGTCTCCACAGGGATTGGTAGACTCAATATGTCTTCTTCGTCTTCTTGTTCTGTAGAAAGAAATAAAAAACACAAGTAGTTTGGGTTGTGATGGAGCTAAAATAAAACAACTAAGTAAAAGTAAAGAGATTCGAATATTAGAGAGAGATGAGTCAGGATCCAGTTGCGTTGTATTGTGGATTTGATTGACTTGCCTCTGCCCAATGCAATCGCATATCTCTGCCTCGACAACACTGCAGATTACTGCCTCGGCAGCGATAATACTGTCCGCCGCAGCAATCCCTTGCTCGTGGGTGGACTTTACCAAAGCTCGGCAAAGTGTCCTTGGATGACTCCGCTTATCCCTAAGTCGAAGTATTGTTAATGACTAGTCCTTGATGATACCTCCCGGTGTGAACCAATTATACTCACCAACCAATCTCACACTTCTTTTAGCCGCTAAAACGCTTAACCTATCCCGAGGCCGAATTAGTATTTCGCGATTGAAACACCGTACTTACCCCTTTCGTGAATCTAACTCTCCCGAGTCTAGATAAATGGATTACTCACAAACTTCCCTCCCGGGCTTGAATGCAAGAACAAGGAATAACAAAGGATAAGAAAACCTTGATAATTTTATTGTATTGAAACAAAGACAAAGTACAATATCCTCTCACAAATACTAACAACCTTCACCTAAACCCTAAAGAAGCTTAGAACATAATTGAGAGAAAGAAAACAAGTTTATGAATCGTCTCTCTCTCTCTCTAGGTATTCGTCTATTACATTGGATGGCTAGGTCTTTATATAGGCTAGACCTAGGGCAAACCTTTCCTAAGTAGAATACAACTTGGAGTAGGGAACAAGTCATGTACATAATTAAAATATTTCCAATTTTAATTCAGCTAAGCAAGACTGTAGGCAATTGGAAGATAAAAATCCAAGGGACGTGTCTGGACATAAAGCCCATGGATCGGAGCTGGCTAGCATGAGGTCCTGCCTCGGCCTTGTTGCTGCCGCAGCATTGGTTCTCCTGCACAGATATAAAAATACAATAAAACGTGCCTTTTTTGTAAATATTATCTCTATGAGCTTAACTTCTAAATATATCACATTAACTACAAGCATTGGTCCAAGTGGGTATATATTCGGTGATTAATGCCCATAAAAGGTGTACAAAGTGATAGTGAGTTGAGCACTTATCATCAATCAAGAATCGGAGCCTTGATGACTCTCTTCCTATTATTATATTATGTTGCATGGAACGTTTATACGTCATAATATGGACTTAACCACTAAAAGAAACACAACTCGGTTCCATCTTTCATCTAATGTCCTTTTATACCATGTCACTCTTCTTTTCTTTGTTAAACCAATGTACATGCCCCACTTGCAATGGAATTTTATCAACACTTCTCTAGGTGTACTACCAAGAATAGGAACCTTGTTGGTTCCATTGTTCATTTTGTCTAAATCACGTTTTCTCCATGATCCAACAAGCAAAGTCTTGTTTCTTCCCATTCTCTTGGTAAGACTTTCCTATCAAATTCTCCTTGTTTAACTCCAAAATCTTTATTTTTTCTTGTTTTATCTCTTTATTCCTTTTGCAAAAGAATACCTCCATTGTTAATCTTGTCGTCATTAATCCGAGTTTTGAATTCCTTGAGTTCCTAAGTACTTGGTTTATGACTATTGACGCTAGGTTTACTTTTGCTTTCCTTTTAATTTTACCGTGTATTCTATTCCATGTTTGTCTTAACTTTTTTATTATTTCCATATACATGTCACCCTTGCTAACGGATCCCTCTAACACCTTTCATGGTGTGCCATTATCGAACAAGTTAACTTGTACTTGTAACATCTTCTTTTTTGAGGTATAATGGATGCAACTAAGCCCCAGAGCTTTAATAGCTCCCTTGTTGTTTTTTCCCCCACTGTAATACCCCAAAAATTATTCGTAATTTTAAAACCCTAATTTTGAAATCTCTAAGTAAAAATCCTAATTTTTATATTCTCAATTTCTGAAACCTTAATTTATTTGAGTTTTTTTTTAATTGATTTTCTAAATTTAAAGGAAAATTTTTGAGATAAGATTATAAAGTTTTAAAAATTTTAAATGTGAATTTAAAGATTAAAAGTTAAAAGTGATTTGATGACTTTTGGATAACTAATTTGCTTTTAAATTGAATTTTATTTTTACTGAGATTAATTATTATTTTTTTATTAATAGTTTATCTACAATCAATCTTTTTATTGAAAATATTATTTTATTTTAATTATTGTTTTATCAAAACTCTTTGTTTAATATTATATATATTATTTGAAGTTACTTTCGAAGAAGGAAAATCCTTTTAAGATTCTATAATCCTTTTTTTATTATTATTTTTATTAACTTTTTTATGGTTTAATAGAATTTTAATTCAAGTTGTAATCAATTATTTTTCTCTATAAATACATATTATGATCAAAGAGAAAACCCTACATTATTTTCTTCTATTAAGATTCTCTAAAGCCTTTTGTTCTCACTCTTTATTTTCGTTCGAGTTCAAAACCATGTTATTCAGTAATTTGAGTCGCTTTGGCTAAGGTGTGTTCTCTTACTGGTGCTATATTTGTTTGTTTGTTTTCAAAAAAAAATATATTTTTCTGTGGCATGTTTAATATTTTATGTTATGAGAAATAATTTTATAAACTGTGTTTTGTTGTTTTTATCTACACCTTAGAGATACACTAAGTTCTTTAGGTTACTCCATCTTAGTTTCCTCTTACAAATCTTTGAACTTTAGATAATGCGGTACCTGAAGAATCTCATACTTTATCTGGTTATTTTATTATTCAATATAAAACTATCTTTTAGTTATTCAAATTATTATTACTATTTTAGAAACTTTAAATATATTTGGGAATTAAGGTTATTTTTAGTATACATAAATATTTTTTCTTAAATTCGGATATTTTATTTGAACCATCAGACTATAATGTTAATTTTAATAAGTTTATGAGATAATTTATTTTAGGAATTTTAACTCTTCTTAAATTACCAATTTTTAGTTATAATTTTTAACTTTTGTTTTGATAAATTATTAAGTAATTAAATATTTTAAAATTATTATAAAATAATATAAATTAAATTGGTTTTGAGGGTAAAGTTTTTAACGTTAACTTCCTAGATTTAATCTATTTCTTATTGTGTTGAATGTGTATTCCTTTTTGTGTTATTGTTAAATGAATTTAAATGTGTGTTTTCTTCTTGTGTTAAATGTGTTTTCTTTTCTTGCGTTAAATGTGTGTTCCTTTCTGTGCTATTGTCAAATGAATTCAAATGTGTGTTTTCTTCTTGTGTTAAAGGTGTGCTTCTTCATGTCCTTTTGTTAAATAAATTTAAATGTGTATTCTCTTCCAGTGCTAGATTTGTGTTTTGTGATTAACTGTTTATTGTGATACTGTGATCTTGAGATTCCTTGTGATACTATGACCAGATTCTCTGAATTGTGTGTTTCGTATTCTATACGATTATATGTGCGGAGACATTTGAGATCATTAACATTGATTGCATTACATGTGCATGGGGTGGATTTTACGGAGGAAGGTGGTTTTACCACAACTGTGTTTGGCGAAATAAGGGGTGAGGGGTTCTGGGGAACTACCTCCACTGTGACCGGTTGGCTTTGCCACCACTGTGATTGGCGTTCGGAGTATGGGACTACATTCTCTGTGACCTTGCATTCAACAGATTATCGGAATTGTGTGCCTCGTATATTATATGAATATCTGTGATGAGACTTTTGTGATATTGATTGCATAATCATGTGCATGGGGAGAGATTGTACGGAAGAAGGTGGTCTTACCACAACTGTGTTTGGCGAAATAAGGGGTGAGTGGTTCTGGGGAACTACCTCCACTGTGACCGGTTGGCTTTGCCACCACTGTGATTGGCGTTTGGAGTATGGGATTACATGCTTTGTGACATTGCATTCATCACTCATTGTGTTATTTACTATGAATATATATATATTATGCCTGTGATTGTGAACTGAGTGATATCGTGATGTTTGTCTGCACTTTAGAGACACACTGGGCTTTATAGCTCATCTTTTAGTTTATTTTTTTTCAGATATCTGGCCCTAGAAGTTGGTACTCGGAGATCTCACTCGGATACAGTTTATTACCATTTTTAGTACGTTTATTTACAAACTTTTTTGGGGGATTATTAGGAATTGAGATGTATTTCAACCTCATGCATAGAATCAGATTTTTAAACCTATTAATTTTATATCAAAATATTTACTTTTAACTGTATTTTTATCTTTTGGTTTACAAATTTGGTTTTAAAACACTTTTTACAATTACTTGACATAAAAGTTTTAGAAGCAACATTTTTAACCTGTCGTGCTCCTTAAGTTAAAAAATAAGGGGTTACACCCACGATCCTTCTTATGCCTAATGATGGTTTTCCTTCTAATACTTTTCATTACCTTGTCAAGCAAGAACCTCGTTTTTCAAGTAGAGGTACTAAACGAACCCCACTTTTTGATCAGGGTAACAAGCCTAAGCTCCCTCGACTTGTATCCAAGAGTTCTTTAGGAAAAGTTGGGTTGAGTAGCAGAAAAAACTCTCCGGCGGAGGTTGACGATGATCAACCCCGCCGAGCAAAATGAAAATCTTATGCTGAAGCTGTTAGGGTCTCGGCAACACCCAGGCAGTTCTCACTCTACAACGTGTTACCTCTAAGCATGATGCCGACTTTCTTTTTCTTTGTGAAACTAGGTTGAACAAACACAATATGGATCATATTCGGTTTAAGTTAGGAATGCAAGGAGGTATTCGTCGGGAGATTGTCTTTTGCAATATGATCTCTTCGATTGTAAACCAAAATTTAATGAAATCCTACACGACAATGAAAAGCAAGGCGGTATTCGTCGGGCAAGATCACAAATTAATAATTTCAGAGATTTTCTTTTGCGAAATGATCTCTTCGATTATAAACCAAAATTTGGATGGTTCACTTGGACTAGATATGGACATAATACTGAAACCATTATGGAAAGAATCGATAGATTCCTTGGTAACTCCTCTTGGTTTAATGTTTTTCCTAACTTCAAAGCTACGCCATTCTTTCAAGCCCGATCTGATCATTGCCCCATCTTACTGGACACTAGTCCTTCCAGTGCAATCAGGTCGAAAGCTTCTAGGAACCACTTCCGCTATGAGAATTGTTGGGCTGATAACCCGAAAGTCTCTTCCCGGATTAGAGAGATTTGGTCTAACCCATCCAACACGACCATTGCTAAACTTCATTAAATTAGGCTTTTTCTTGGATCTTGGCAAACAAACCAACGTATCAAGTCGAATGAACGTATTAACCAATTAACTGACTTTATAAATATGTGCCTCAAGCGACATCAGATGTTGATATTAATAATTTTATTTCTGCAAAAAATGAGCTTGATAGCTTGCTTAACGCGAAAGAAATCTATTGGGCACAACGAGCCCGCACCACCTAGCTAGAACATGATGAAAAAAATACTTCATTTTCCATGCAAGAGAAAACAATCGCTGGCAAAAAAACCATATTACTGGGCTTTTCAACAATGCGAACATCTGGCAAACGCATACGGAAGACATCATGGCTACTGCCATTAATTACTTCCAGACTCTTTTCTCATCCTCTTCTTCTATTATTGCATCTTCCATTTTTTAAAATATTCCAAATATTGTTTCTGAGACCATGAACAATGATCTCAATAAAGAATTCACAGCATACGAAACTACATCTTCTTTTCGTGATATTAATCCAAGGAAAGCCTCGGGGGTTGATGGATTTCCGAGTGGTTTCTTTAGGAAGCATTGGGATGTCCTTGGCCAGGACTTTATAAACCTCTGTCATAGACTCCTAAGTTGGTATGTTAGCATGAAAGAGGTCAATCATACTATCATAGTTCTTATACCCAAAATTAGCGATCCTACAACTATGCGACATCTCAGACCTATTAGCCTAAGCACATTTATCTATAACAATGTTGCCAAAGTGCTTGTTTATCGTTTGAAATCCATCATCCCCTTATGTATAAGTGGTAATCAAGCGGCCTTTGTTTAAGGTAGGAGCATTACCGACAATATCCTCATAGCCCATGAGCTTATCCACACGTTGAATACCGACGAGACATCCCTTGCCAAAGGTGCTAGCTTAAAGCTAGACATGGAGAAAGCTTTCGAACGTGTCGAAAGGCCTTTTCTAGAACAAATTATGCTTCATCTAGGCTTTAATGCCAACTTGGTTTCTCTTATTATCAATTGTGTCTCTTCCGTGTTTTTTCAAGTACGTGTCAATGATTCTCTTTCACGGCCTTTTAATCCTCAGAAAGGGATTCGACAAGGGGATCCCCTTTCGCCTTTCTTATTTCTTTTTTGTACTCAAGGTCTTTCAGCATTGCTCAATGCTGAGAAAGCAATTGGCAACCTCCCTGGCCTTTGTGCTAGTAGGAATGACCCCCCGTATAAATCACCTCCTTTTTGCCGATGATTGTGTGGTGTTCATTAAGAACACAACAACTGAAGCTCAACACCTAAAGGATACTCTGCATACTTATGCAACTTCCTCTGGTCAAGCGGTGAATTTTGAAAAATCTATAATTTATTTTTCACGTAAAAACTCTACATCTCTTCGATCAGAAATCCATAACATCCTGAATGTACGAGAGATCGATGACCTTGGTATTTATTTGGGGGTTCCACTCCTAATTGGGAAGAATAAGACAACAACTTCGGGTTTTACCAGAAACAAAATGAATGCTCGTCTTAGCAAATGGGATAAGCACATTAGCAAGTGGTAGAGAATTTTTCATCAAATCTGTCATACAATCAATGCCACAATATGTCATGTCTTGTTACCTTCTACCCCAAAACATTATCGATGATATGACTGCTTCGATACGCCATTATTGGTGGTCAGGGAAAGCCGATAAACGAGGATGGCATATGCTTCCATGGGACATTGTCTGTCTGCCAAAAGCAGCCGGAGGTATAGAAATATATCACATTAATTACAAGCATTGGTCCAAGTGGGTGTATATTCGGTGATTAATGCCTATACAAGGTGTACAAAGTGATAGTGAGTTGAGCACTTATCATCAACCAAGAATCGGAGCCTTGATGGCTCTCTTCCTATTATTATATTATGTTGCATGGAACGTTTATACATCACAATATGGACTTAACCACTAAAAGAAACACAACTCGGTTCCATCTTTCATCTAATGTCCTTTTATACCATGTAACTCTTCTTTTCTTTGTTAAACCAATGTACATGCCCCACTTGCTAGGGGTGTTCAAATCCGGGTACCCGTTATTTGGGTACCCGAAGTACCGGGTACCCGGACCTTCGGGTAGTTAAATTTTCGGCCCGTGTTCGACTCGGATTTTCTGGGTACCCGGTACTTCGGGTACCCAAATACCTGGGTACCCGAAAATTCGGGTAGTCGGGTACCCGGTTTTTTAATTTTTTTTAATAAAATTTTAAATTTAATTTTAAAAAATATACATAAATTTAAAAATTTGAATTTCATAATCCAACATTGAAATATAAAATTTTAAAAAACTAATGACATAATTTAAATATAAATTTTAAGACTTAAATTATAGAATCTAATTCGAAACAAAACATTTAAAAAAATATTAATTTTTAAAAAATAACGTCGAAAGGAATTTTTTAAAAAATATTTTTTAAATATTTTTAATTAGTTTATTTGTTTTAATATATAAAAATTAATCATTAAATAGTAAATAATCTTGAGTTGATTTTCGTATTCATCAATGCATATATAAAAATAGTGTATATCTAAATGAGTAAAGTTCGAATTTTGTCAACTCGATAAACTAAATTTATAATTTAGAATGAATCTTAATATTATTTTTTTAGAATGAGTCCCTAATTCTTTTTTAAAAATAAAGTTTGTGGGATTGAGATTTAGAAATTAGATTGTTTGATATGAAAATATAATAATATAAGTATATTTTGTTTAAATAATAATAATAATACTTAAAATAAATAAAAAATAAAAAAATTAGAATCGGGTACCCGAAAGTAACCGGGTACCCGAAAATTTATAATTTTGTGACCCGGGCCTGACCCGAAAAATGACGGGTCGGGTACCCGGCCATGACCAAAAAAAAATTTTAGGTAAATACCCGATTTTTTATGTTAGGGTAGTCGGGTAGTCGGATCGGGTCATTCGTGTCGGGTATTTTTGAACACCCCTACCACTTGCAATGGAATTTTATCAACACTTCTCTAGGTGTACTACCAAGAATAGGAACCTTGTTGGTTCCATTGTTCATTTTGTCTAAATCACGTTTTCTCCATGATCCAACAAGCAAAATCTTGTTTCTTCCCATTCTCTTGGTAAGACTTTCCTATCAAGTTCTCCTTGTTTACCTCCAAAATCTTTATTTTTTCTTGTTTTATATCTCTTTATTCCTTTTGTAAAAGAATACCGCCATTGTTAATCTTGTCGTCATTAATCCGAGTTTTGAATTCCTTGAGTTCCTAAGTACTTGGTTTATGACTATTGACGCTAGGTTTACTTTTGCTTTCCTTTTAATTCTACCATGTATTCTATTCCATGTTTGTCTTAACTTTTTTATTATTTCCATATACATGTCACCCTTGCTAACGGATCCCTCTAACACCTTTCATGGTGTGCCATTATCGAACAAGTTAACTTGTAATTCTAACATCCTCTTTTTAGAGGTATAATGGATGCAACTAAGCCCCAGAGCTTTAATAGCTCCCTTGTTGTTTTCTTCCCCCCCACAATCCTTCTTATGCCTAATGATGGTTTTCCTTCTAATACTTTTCATTACCTTGTCAAGCAAGAACCTCGTTTTTCAAGTAGAGGTACTAAACGAACCCCACTTTCTGATCAGGGTAACAAGCCTAAGCTCCCTCGACTTGTATCCAAGAGTTCTTTAGGAAAAGTTGGGATGAGCAGCGGAAAAAACTCTCCGGCGGAGGTTGACGATGATCAACCCCGCCGAGCAAAATGAAAATCTTATGCTGGAGCTGTCAGGGTCTCGGCAACACCCAGGCAGTTCTCACTCTACAATGTGCTACCTCTAAGCATGATGCCGACTTTCTTTTTCTTTGTGAAACTAGGTTGAACAAACACAATATGGATCATATTCGGTTTAAGTTAGGAATGCAAGACGGTATTCGTCGGGAGATTTTCTTTTGCAATATGATCCCTTCGATTGTAAACCAAAATTTAATGAAATCCTACACGACAATGAAAAGCAAGGCGGTATTCGTCGGGCAAGATCACAAATTAATAATTTCAGAGATTTTCTTTTGCGAAATGATCTCTTCGATTGTAAACCAAAATTTGGATGGTTCACTTGGACTAGATATGGACATAATTCTGAAACCATTATGGAAAGAATCGATAGATTCCTTGGTAACTCCTCTTGGTTTAATGTCTTTCCTAACTTCAAAGCTACGTCATTCTTTCAAGCCCGATATGATCATTTCCCCATCTTACTGGACACTAGTCCTTCCAGTGCAATCAGGTCGAAAGCTTCTAGGAACCTCTAACGCTATGAGAATTGTTGGGCTGATAACCCGAAAGTCTCTTCCCGGATTAGAGAGATTTGGTCTAACCCATCCAACACGACCATTGCCAAACTTCATTAAATTAGGCTTTTTTTTGGATCTTGGCAAACAAACCAACGTATCAAGTCGAATGAACGTATTAACCAACGAACTGACTTTATAAATATGTGCCTCAAGCGACATCAGATGCTGATATTAATAATTTTATTTCTGCAAAAAATAAGCTTGATAGCTTGCTTAACGCGAAAGAAATCTATTGGGCACAACGAGCCTGCACCACCTGGCTAGAACATGATGACAGAAATACTTCATTTTCCATGCAAGAGAAAACAATCGCCGGCAAAAAAACCATATTATTGGGCTTTTCAACAATGCGAACATCTGGCAAACGCATACGGAAGACATCATGGCTACTGCCATTAATTACTTCCAGACTCTTTTCTCATCCTATTCTTCTATTATTGCATCTTCAATTTTTTAAAACATTCCAAATATTGTTTCTAAGACCATGAACAATGACCTCAATAAGGAATTCACAGCATACGAAACTACATCTTCTTTTCGTGATATTAATCCAAGGAAAGCCCCGGGGGTTGATGGATTTCCGAGTGGTTTCTTTAGGAAGCATTGGGATGTCCTTGGCCAAGACTTTATAAACCTCTGCCATAGACTCCTAAGTTGGTATGTTAGCATGAAAGAGGTCAATCATACTATCATAGTTCTTATACCCAAAATTAGCGATCCTACAACTATGCGACATCTTAGACCTATTAGCCTAAGCACATTTATCTATAAGAATGTTGCCAAAGTGCTTGTTAATCGTTTGAAATCCATCATCCCCTTATGTATAAGTGGTAATCAAGCGGCCTTTGTTCAAGGTAGGAGCATTACCGACAATATCCTCATAGCCCATGAGCTTATCAACACGTTGAATACCGACGAGACATCCCTTGCCAAAGGTGCTAGCTTAGAGCTAGACATGGAGAAAGCTTTCGACCATGTCGAATGGCCTTTTCTAGAACAAATTATGCTTCATCTAGGCTTTAATGCCAACTTGGTTTCTCTTATTATCAATTGTGTCTCTTCCCTGTCTTTTCAAGTACGTGTCAATGATTCTCTTTCACGACCTTTTAATCCTCAGAAAGGGATTCGACAAGGGGATGCCCTTTCGCCTTTCTTATTTCTTTTTTGTACTCAAGGTCTTTCAGCATTGCTCAATGCTGAGAAAGCAATTGGCAACCTCCCTGGCCTTTGTGCTAGTAGGAATGACCCCCCGTATAAATCACCTCCTCTTTGCCGATGATTGTGTGGTGTTCATTAAGAACACAACAACTGAAGCTCAACACCTAAAGGATACTCTGCATACTTATGCAACTTCCTCTGGTCAAGCGGTGAATTTTGAAAAATCTATAATTTATTTTTCACGTAAAAACTTTACATCTCTTCGATCAGAAATCCATAACATCCTGAATGTACGAGAGGTCGATGACCTTGGTATTTATTTGGGGGTTCCACTCCTAATTGGGAAGAATAAGACAACAACTTCGGGTTTTACCAGAAACAAAATGAATGCTCGTCTTAGCAAATAGGATAAGCACTTACTCTCCTTTAGTGGTAGAGAATTTTTCATCAAATTTGTCATACAATCAATGCCACAATATGTCATGTCTTGTTACCTTCTACCCCAAAACATTATCGATGATATGACTGCTTCGATACGCCATTACTGGTGGTCAGGGAAAGCCGATAAACGAGGATGGAATATGCTTCCATGGGACATTGTCTGTCTGCCAAAAGCAGCCGGAGGTATAGGGTTTCGCGATCTACACCATTTCAACATTGCTTTACTTGGTAAGCAAATTTGGAGACTAATTTGTGAGCCTGATAATCTTTCTTAGTCAGGTTTACAAGTACAAATATTATCCATCGGGTTCTGTGCTTGAATTCAATTCCACTCGAAGATCTTCCTTTGCTTGGAAAGGTCTTAGTATAGCTATCTCTAAACTTGGAAATGGTTTCTTTAAAAGGCCAGGTATGTCAAGTCAGATATAAATCCACTTAGACAATTGGGGAGGATCTAAGCCATTACACCTTTATGGCGATTATTAAGTGAATGAGGAAGTCCCTCTTTGAGAGGGTTTTTTTATGCTGTCTAATCTACCTCGATGGGATGAATCCAAGGTGAGAGATTATTTCTCTCACGAAGATGCTAATACAATCTTTAATTTACCAATTATTAATGATACGAAAGATACTACCCTTTGGGGTCATCAATTTCTTTAACTGCAACTAGGGCTGGTTAACAGGACCTCTAGGCTATGGAAAATTCTTTCTAAGTTGCCTACGTTGCCAAGGTTTATTCACTTGGGTGTCGGTTAAGCCATGATGCTCTCCCGTCTGGCCACAAAATCCTCAAAGCAAATCTCGGTAATGGGGTTTGCCCAATTTGTAATACGGATATTAAAACTACCCTCCATGCTTTAAGGGATTGTCCTAGTGCTAGGGAGGCTCTCCGTTTGGCAGGTTTTCCAGGCCAAATTTTTTCTAATACTTGTATCTCGCCCCACTAGTGGCTTTCTAAAATTGTTGGTTTTCTCTCGTTGCACCAATTCTCCTTCCTGATAACAGTTCTATGGAATCTATGGAACCGTCATAATAACTTAGTCCAAAACAATCATCTCCAACAACCATGGTTGATTTTATCCAACGCACAAAATGATACGAGGTAGCCTGTCGAAACGGACTTTCTTCGTAAGTTGCGGATCTAGGAATGTTGTAAGCAAGTTCCTGCAAAAGAAAAACATAAACAATCAAGTGTTTACACTAATTACCTATATAGGAAATAAGTATAATAACTTGGGTGATGGAAGAGAATTTTTTACATTGTTTACCTACATAAGAAAACAATTAAGTAAAATAAAACGAAAAATGAAAGAGATAAGAAAAGTTGACACTGGAACGGGATTTTTCACTATTTACCAATATAGGAAAACAATGGAAAGAAAAATAAAAACGAGAGAAAAAACAAATAAAGAACAGAAAAGTTTGAACGTTTGAATGATATTCAAACTGGAAGACGAATGCTTCAAGAAACATCCATGGCAGCAACTCGAACGTGCAACAATGGTGAAGAAAGTTGCTGGATCGAATTGGACATGCTAAACTCGAAAGAACCTGCACAATATACTGAGCAAACCTTAATCGAATCTGTTTAACGTCAAAAAGACTTGGACCCTCTCGATAGAGATCTAGGAACCCAAAGTATCAAGAATTTGACAATCAAAAACAAGTTTGAATGTCAGAAAAGTTCTAAAAAGAACCACATAAGAGAAAACTCTCAAATATAATTTTTATTCAAAAATGTGTCACCTTGTCTTTACAAAAATTTCAGAATATATAGGAGAATGAAGGAGTTGGCCGAATTTGAATACTTGGCTGAAATTAAATTCAAATGCTTAATAACTTGCATCTAGGCTCCATTCATATCAGCCACATGTTTGGGCTCATAAAACACATTAAACATGTGTTAATTGTTTGAATTTGAATGAGAAACCCCTCATCCTTATCCTTTGTTGCCGTCCATCATTCCAAAAGAGGGATGTGTTTGGCCTGCTCTTACACTGGCACACATTTGTTTACCTATATTGGAAAACAGTACAAGAATCCATTTCGTAACTCACTGGTACACCTCTGTTTACCTATACTGGAAAACAACACAAGGATCCATTCGTAAAACACAAGGTTGAAACACTTGTAAACTTATTCAAAACACACAAGAACGTATAAATAAGTTAGAAACATAATAAACACTATCAAACCAAATCTTAAAACATACTTAATAGCATATATACATACTTAAACATATATAATAAGTAGTATAGTCTAATATGTCACATATCAGCATGCAACACATTATAAAGCCGTTCTAAGGCATAAACATTATCGAATGAATCTGGAACTGAAGCACAAGTAAGGAAAAGTACTTCCCTGAATTTCTTTGCCTTAGAACGAGTAATAGGTCCTTGTGGCAAGACCTCCGGATCATATTGTGCTTGCATTGATGTGCTCACATCATTCCCCCCATCTTGAAATGGATTTGACCTCAAATCTGCAGAATCATCATAAGGGGTTAAATCAGAAATATTAAATGTGGCACTTACAGTGTACTCGCCCGGTAAGTCTATCTTGTAGGCGTTGTCATTCACTTTCGCCAACACCTGAAAAGGACCATCTCCTCTTGGTAACAACTTTGACCGTCGTTGGGCTGGAAAAAGTTCTTTTCGAAAATGAACCCAAACCCAATCACCAACATCGAAGGTGACTCGCTTCCTTCCTTTGTTTGCTTGCTTTTCATATTATTGAGTCCTTCGTTCTAAATTCTCCTTCACCTGTTGATGCAACTTCTTTACATATTCTGCTTTTGCTTGACCGTCCCTGTTCGTCACTTGTTCCTGTGGCAAAGATAACAAATCTAGAGGCGTGATAGGGTTAAAACCATAAACAACCTCAAATGGTGACATCTTAGTAGCAGAATGTACAACATGATTATACGCAAACTCAACATGTGGCAAACAATCTTACCAAGTCTTGATATTCTTTTTAATGATGGAACGAAGTAAAGTAGATAAAACTCTGTTAACAACCTCAGTTTGTCCATCAGTCTGGGGATATGGCAAGTAGTAGAAAACATGAGTTTCGTACCTAATTTGCTCCAAAGAGTCCTCCAGAAGTGACTCAAAAACTTTACATCCCTGTAAAAAACAAACGACCTAGGAATACCATGCAAACGTACAACATCTCTAAAGAACAAGTTAGCCACATTAACAGCATCATCGGTCTTATGGCATGCAATAAAATGTGCCATCTTAGAGAACCTATCAACCACAACAAAAATACTATCTCTACTTGTCCTAGGTCTTGGCAATCCCAAAACAAAATCCATAGAAATATCAGTCCAAGGAGAATCAGGAATAGGTAAAGGTAAGTACATACCATGTGGTGAAACCTTCGATTTTGCTTTCTTACATGTCACACAATGTTCACAGTACCTTTCAACGTCTCTATGCATCTTAGGCCAAAATCGATGTTCTTTCAATGTCTGTAACGTCTTGGTGACTCCAAAGTGACCCATCAATCCACCTTCATGTGCTTCACGGATCAGAATATCACGCATTAAGCCCTGTGGAATGCATATCCTATTTTCTTTGAAAAGATAACCATCATGCCTGTAAAACTTTCCATTTGCACCTTTCTCACAAGCATTATACTTATCTCTAAAATCAGAATCATCAACATACAAGTCACAGATATATGCAAATCCAATCAAATGTGAATCAAGGTAATTCAAAAGTACATATCTACGTGATAAAGCATCAGCAACGACATTATCTTTACCCTTTTTGTAACGTATGACATAAGGAAAAGACTCCAAAAATTCAACCCATTTAGCATGTCGCTTATTCAATTTATGCTGACCTGTGATATATCGTAAAGCCTCATGATCAGTGTGAATCACAAACTCCTTAGGCAACAAGTAATGCTGCCAAGTCTCCAATGCCCGAATCAGTGCATACATCTCCTTAACATAGACTGGATAATTTAATGTTGCTCCACTAAGCTTTTCACTGAAGTATGCAATGGGCCTCCTTTCCTGCATTAACACAGCGCCTATACCAACTCCAGAAGCATCACATTCAATTTCAAAAGTTTTATCAAAGTTAGGTAAGTGATAAGTGCTCAACACACTATCACTTTTTACTCCTTTTATGGTCATTAATCATCAAATATACACCCACTCGAACCAATGCATGTGCTGAATGTGATATATTTAGAAGTTATATTCATATAGATAATATTTATAGAAAAAGGCACGTTTTACTGCATTTTCATATCTGTGCAGGAGAACCAGTGCCGCGGCAGAGACAAGGCCGAGGCAGGACTTGATGTCGAGGCAGCAGCAGAAAGACAAGAAGCAAGACTATAGGCGATGGAAAGACAAAAATCCAAGGAACGTGTCTGGACTTGAAGCCCATAAATCGGAGCTGGCTAACACAAGGAAAAGCCCAAAGGAAGACCACGCGGGAAAGCCCCTTAGCCGAATATAAACTTGGAAATATATTTAATTATGTACTTGACTTGTTCCCTACTCCAAGTTGTATTCTACTTAGGAAAGGTTTGCCCTAGGTCTAGCCTATATAAGGACCTAGCCACCCAATGTACAATATACGAAATACCTAGGGAGAGAGCCAACTTCTACTCTTGTTTCTTTCCTCTCCATTATGTTCTAAACCTTCTTAGGGATTAGGTGAAGGTTGTCGAGTATTTGTGAGAGGAGATTGTACTTTGTCTTTGATTCAATGCAATAAAGTTATCAAGGTTTGCTTATCCTTTGTTATTCCTTGTTTTCACAATTGAGCTCGGGAGAGGATATTGTGAATCATCCATTTATGTAAGCTCGGGAGAGTTAGATTCACGAAAGGGGTAAGTACGGTGTTTCAATTGCGAAATACTAACTCGGCCTAGGGGATAGGTTAAGAGTTTCAACGGCTAAAAGAAGTGTGAGATTGGTTGGTGAGTATAATTGGTTCACGCCGGGAGGTATCATGAAGGACTAGTCATCAACAGCACTCTGACTTAGGGATAAGCGGAGTCATCCAAGGACACTTTGCCGAACTTTGGTAAAGTCTGCCCACGAGCAAGGGATTGTCGCGGCAGACAGTATTGTCGCTGCCCAGGCAGTAAACTACAGTGCTGCCGAGGCAGTGATATACGATTGCATTGGACAGAGACAAGTCAATCAATTCCACAATACGACGCAACTGGATCCTAGCCCATCTCTCTCTACTATTTCAATCCTTTATTTTTATTTAGTTATTTTAGTTTCGATAAATCAAATCAACTCACTTGTGTTTTTATCTTTCTACAGAACAAGAAGGTGAAGAAAGCATATTAAGTATATTGGTCCCTGAGGAGACGATATCTCGATAAAATACTTATCACTTATTACTTGCGATGTGTCCATTTGCACTAAACGCGCACTTTTGACACGCGACAAGTTTCTGGCGCCATTGCCGGGGACTGACAACTAAATTTTGTTTTCTTTATTTTCTTGTTTATTTTTATTTTTATTTTACTTTTGTTTTTCTTGGTGTATGACCAGGGCAAAGGTTGAGGAGACAGATCCAAGGAGCCATGGCAGAACATCTGGCAGGACAAATCTTACCTGTCGGTAATAGAGTCCTTCCGCCGCCACCTGGGCCGCGGCAGCTCACTGTCAGGGACTTCCTGGAAGAGGACTTAAACGGATTAAACCCAGGAGTCGTTACACCAGAGATTGAAGCAGCCCATTTTGAACTCAAACCCGTTATGTTCAATATGTTAAATACAATTGGACAATTTGGTGGGTCTGCAACTGAAGACGCAAGGCAGCACCTCAAGTCCTTCATGGAAATCTGCAACTCTTTCAAAATCCAAGGAGTCCATGAAGATGTCCTGCGATTAAAGCTATTCCCCTATTCACTGAGGGATAGGGCGAAAGCGTGGTTAAGTAGCATTCCAGCAGGATCTATTGGATCCTGAAGTGAACTTTTCCGTGATTTCATTACTCGTTTTAATCCTACTAATTTATATGATAGAATCCGTAATGAAATTACTTCTTTTCGACAGGCAGAAGACGAACCAATGTACGAGGCATGGGAACGCTACAGGGAGCTATTGCACAAGTGTCCTTTGCATGGATGTCCCCTATGGACACAAGAGACAATGTTTTACAATGCCATGAATGCCCCGACAAGGATGATGTTAGATGCCTCGGCGAACGGAACACTCCTGGATAAAGCACCTAAGGAAGCTATTGAAATACTGAATAAACTCGCAAAGAATGACTTTCAGTTTCCTACATCTAGGCGAGGAGGAGTAAGACGCCAAGCCACGGTAAATGAATTAGATTCATCAAGTTCAGTGGCAGCACAATTGGCCTCTCTTACCAAGATGGTGCAAAACCTACAGTTACAACACAATACCCGTGAGGTCAAGGTAATTGATTCATACTGTGACTTATGTGGAGGTAACCACAGTTCCTATGACTGCATGAATCAAGAAACTGGTATGTATGTTGGGAACTACAACCGTAACAATGTGATGTCTAACACATACAACCCCTCATGGAAGAGGCATCCAAACCTATCATGGAGCAACCCAAACAATGCCTTAAACCCAATCACCCAACCTTCGGGATTTCAGCAACCGATGCCGCAGTAGTAAGTCCAACAGCCGATGCCGCCGCCGTAGATGAAGCAGCAACCGGTAAGTTCATTGGAAAACACGCTAAAGGCCTTCATGATGAAAACTGAGTCATACATGGCAGAAAATAGTAATTTCATCAAGAAGACAGATGCTTTCATGAATAAGACTGAGATGATGTTGCAAAATCAAGAAGCGGCCATAAAAACGCTGGAAACTTAGGTTGGGCAGTTTGCTCAATGCATAAACACTAGAACACAAGGAAGCCTACCTAGCAATACTGAAGTTGCTAAGGTAATGAGCCATGAACAGTGTAAGACAATCACTACTAGGAGTGGTCTACAGCTGAAGGAGAAGATCCCAGAGAGCTAAATTCAACCAGCAGAGCAAGTAAGAGAAGAGGCCGAGCAAACTGAAGCTGACAACACTGCCCCGGCAGAAAGCACTGCAGCTCTTGAGCAGTCTGCCGAGGCAGCAACAACTCCAGTGGTGCCAGGTATAAAATTTCAAACTCAAGAAACCCTGAAGGAGATGAGACCACCACCACCTTTCCCGCAAAGGTTGAAAAAGAAAAAACAGGACCAACAATTCAAGAAATTCCTCGACATCTTGAAGCAAGTCCACATCAACATACCGTTCGTTGACGCTATTGAACAAATACCAAACTATGCCAAGTTCCTAAAGGACATGGTGTCAAAGAGAAAACGAATAGGTGAGTTTGAGACAGTGGCTGCTACCGAGGGATGCATGGCAATGCTGCATAACCGCATGCCACCAAAGTTAAAAGATCCTGGCTACTTTACTATACCTTGTGCGATAGGAAAGAGCTATGAAGGTGCCCTATGCGACCTTGGAGCAAGCATAAACCTCATGCCTAAATCAGTCTTCCAAAAGCTTGGAATTGGAAGGCCGAAGCCTACAACAGTGATGCTCCAACTTGCGGATCGATCCTATGTATAACCCGACGGCAAAATCGAGGACATACTGGTAAGAGTTGACAAGTTTATTTTTCCTGCCGACTTCCTTGTCCTTGATTGTGAAGCAGATGACAATGCACCGATCATCCTTGGGAGACCCTTTCTAGCAATTGGACGCACATTAATTGACGTGGAAAAAGGAGAGTTGACTATGCGGGTCAATGACCAACAAGTCAAACTCAACACATTCCACAACTTAAAGAAGTATGATGGTCTAGAGGAATGCAAGGCCATCCACACCGTAGATAATAAGATATCCTGCCTGGGCAGTCTGCTCGGCAGAATATTCGGCAAGAAGATTAAGCCCAAGGTGGATGGACAGACAGCAAAAAGGAGTGGCCCACAACCGATACATAATTTGGGCCTAAGGGAGAGAATAATTTTAGGAGATACATTTGCATGCTCTCCACCAGTAACATAACCTCTCCCCTTTTCTTTATTATTATATTAGGATTAGTAGTTTATTTTTATATTTTTCTAATTATTTTAGCTTTCAGTATTTTTCTTTTGTGTGTTTTATTTAGGAATAAAAAACAAGAATAAGGGAAAAATAGTTCACAGCAGGAACTCTACCAAGGCAATAAAATAGTGTCAGGGCCGCAGCAGTCCCAACGGGCAGAACAGTGTAACGGCTAGTCTGCCGAGATTCCTGCCGCGGCAGAAAAAGGAAACGGCAGAAAAAGGAAACGGTTACAAACGGCTAGTGGTCTCAACGGTCACAAGGCCGAGGCCTATATAAGAAACTCCTTCCTCTTGAACTATTCACTCTTACTTTCTTGTTTTCTTTAATATTTATAACAATCTCTCTCTCAATTACTCTCTGCCTTCTAATTCTTGTAAAATCTCCAGATTCTCTTCAAGAAAAACCTCCAAGAACTCACATCTCTCTATCTTGATGGCAACATACAAAAGAGGACTCCATGATTCAAACCCATGATACCACAACTCCCATACTAATATGTATGTTATGGTATTATTTCATCAAGACTTGACCCAATACTCCTCAAGGCAAAACACCCGATCGGTCACAACCCTTAACCTAACAACATGTTAGACCATACAACAGAGGACTCCATGTAGTTCTTTTTCGACTAACCATGACGATAAACATATCCCTTTTCTTTTAAAACAAATCTACACTCTTTAAGAAAACAAAACACCAAACCGTCTTACATCACACAACATGCCACAACCTTCTCACAACCCTCAAACTCTAACTGGAGAGAATTTGCAAAACTCAGCCTTCCATTTCTTAATGACCAACTCAAAACTAACCATAACTCAGGGTATCCCCCTCAGTTTCAAATATTCACAACTCTGAGCCCAAAAGACCCATTCCTCATCCAAGACTATTTCATATCCAGAAGGGTAACTTGCCCACAACACAACAAGCTCATGACCAAAAGAAAGCCTTTTCAAAAAAAATTTTTTTAACAAACCTACACCCAAAAAGAACCAACCCAGCACCACTTCCATCTTCAAAGGAGATACTCGCAAGTGTGAACAAATGTATGTATGATTCCCTATATGCCCTCATCAATGCCTGTGCAAGTGCACGTAAATGCAATTTCTAATGTCATGCTCGAGAATGCATGCATGCCCTACAATATCTATAGATATTTACATATATGTGCTCTTACACTATGCATGATTATTTGTTCACACTCACAAATAACATCCTTGATTCCAACAATTTCAACTACTAACTTGCTAACTATTTCCAAGTCAGGTTAGCAGCAGCCACTCCTCTTCAGCAGACTGAAATACACCTGTCAAAGCCTGAATGCACGGTGCAAACTCAGTTTCTAAACTGACCTCCCCGTATAACCGGAGGCACAACTACGGGGGAAGGGAAATCGCTCTTCCCTTGCAGTCGTTTCACCCTAAACTGACCATCAGTGATTAAACTAGCACTAGCTCAAGTCTCACGTCTCTGAGGCATATTCCAAAACTTTAAACACAAATTTAAACGTATAATCAAAACATAATATCAAAATATATTAGACATACATTCCGGCAAGATCCAAGGGAAACCTGAAGCATTTGAAAATGTATTGGCATTGACAATGTGTAACCGTTATCCCTTTTAACCATCATCACTCAAATACAACCATCATGCATAAATATATTCAGCAAGTTAACAACATAACAAGTTCAGTCACATACTTAGCAGACCTAACCACACACTTTAATTAACCTGGCTCTGATACCACCAAATGTAACCCCCTTAGCCCGGCCTGGACGGAACCGGCACTAATGGGTCACACGGGGAATATCGAACAAAACCCGTTAAGGTCCAATTCGATAAACAACCCTGAAAACCGATATATTTTTGTTCTTATCTAGATGCATAATTAATTATGTTCCTAAAAGTTTTGATCTCATACAAAGCATTAACGAAACAATACGATCACATACAAGCATTCGATTAAACACTTAAGTAAATTAAGAACTAAAACGTAAAACTTCTATGTACTAATGACAAATTAAAAATTCTTTCCATCAAAGTGTAATTAAGCATACAAGTATCCTTTACGGTAAATCTCAAGTCAACCGGAGTATTCTAACATCATCAATTGCAAGTTTCATTAATCTAGGGACCAAAATGTAAATCTTACAAATTATAAGGACTTCGTCAAAATTAAGTTATCTGATAAGTGCTCAACACACTATCACTTTCTACTCCTTTTTATCGGCATTTATCACCGAATATTCACCCATTTGAACCAATGCATATGCTTAATGTGATATATTTAGAAGTTATACTTAAATAGATACTATTTACAGAAAAAGGCACGTTTTACTGCGTTTTCATATCTTTGCAGGAGAACCAGTGCCGCGGCAGAGACAAGGCCGAGGCAGGACCTGATGCCGAGGTAGCAGCAGGAAGACAGGAAGCAAATTGATAGGCGATGGAAAGACAAAAATCCAAGGAACGTGTCTGGACTTGAAGCCCATTGATCGGAGCTGGCTAGCACAAGGAAAAGCCCAAAGGAAGACCACGCGGGAAAGCCCCTTAGACGAATATAAACTTGGAAATATATTATTATTATGTACTTGACTTGTTCCCTACTCCAAGTTTATTCTACTTAGGAAAGGTTTGCCCTAGGTCTAGCCTATATAAAGACCTAGCCACCCAATGTAATATACATCGAAATACCTAGGGAGAGCCGACTTCTACTCTTGTTTCTTTCCTCTCCATCATGTTCTAAAACCTTCATAGGGTTTAGGTGAAGGTTGTGGAGTATTTGTGAGAGGAGATTGTACTTTATCTTTCATTGAATGTAATAAAGATTATCAAGGTTTGCTTATCCTTTGTTATTCGTTGTTCTTGCATTCAAGCCCGGGAGGGAAGTTTGTAAGTGATCCATTTATCTAAGCTCGGGAGAGCTAGATTCACAAAAGGGGTAAGTACGGTGTTTCAATCGCGAAATACTAACTCGGCCTAGGGATAGGTTAAGAGTTTCAGCGGCTAAAAGAAGTGTGAGATTGGTTGGTGAGTATAATTTTTTCACGCCGGGAGGTATCATCAAGGACTAGTCATCAACAGCACTCTGACTTAGGGATAAGCGGAGTCATTCAAGGACACTTTGCCGAACTTTGGTAACGTCTGCCCACGAGCAAGGGATTGCCGCGGCGGACAGCGTTATCGCTGCCCAGGCAGTAAACTGCAGTGCTGCCGAGGCAGAGATATGCGATTGTATTGGATAAAGACAAGTCAATCAAGTCCACAATACAATACAACTGGATCCTGGCCCATCTTTCTCTCTGATATTTCGACCCTTTTATTTTTATTCAATTATTTTAGTTTAATAAATCACACCCATTCACTTGTGTTTTTATTTTTCTACAGAGCAAGAAGATAAAGAAAGCATATTAAGTAGACCGGTCCCTGAGGAGAGGATAACTCGATAAATACTTATCACTTATTACTTGCGATGTGTCCACTTGCACTAAACGCACACTTTTGACACGCGACAAGTTTTTGGCGCCATTGCCGGGGACTGGCAACTAAATTTTGTTTTCCTTATTTTCTTGTTTCTTTTTATTTTTCTTTTTATTTTACTTTTGTTTTTCTTGGTGTATGACCAGGGCTAATCCAACCAACCCCTTATACGAGTTAGATCCTGAGATTGAAAGAACAGGGCTAAGGTTGAGGAGACAAATCCGAGGAGTCATGACAGAGGTTCAGGCGGGACAAAACATACCTGCCAGCAATGAAGGTCTACCGCCGCCACCTAGGCCGCGGCAACTAACTGTCAGAGATTTCTTGGAGGAGGACTTAAATGGACTAAACCCAGGAGTCGTTACACCCGAGATTGAAGCAGCCCATTTTGAACTTAAACCTGTTATGTTCAACATGTTAAATACAATTGGACAATTTGGTGGGTCTGCAACTGAAGACGCAAGGCAGCATCTCAAATCCTTCATGGATATTTGCAACTTTTTCAAAATCCAAGGAGTCCATGAAGATGTCTTGCGATTAAAGCTATTCCCCTATTCACTGAGGGATAGGGCGAAAGCTTGGTTAAATAGCATTCCAGCGGAATCTATTAGATCCTGGAGTGAAATGTGCCGTGATTTCATTACTTGCTTTAATCCTACTAATCTATATGATAGAATTCGTAATGAAATTACTTCTTTCCGACAGGCTGAAGACGAACCAATGTACGAGTCATGGGAACGCTATAGAGAGCTATTGCACAAGTGTGCACTGCATGGATTTCCCTTATGGACACAAGTGACAATGTTTTACAACGCCACGAATGCCCCGACAAGGATGATGTTGGATGCCTCGGCAAACGGCACACTTCTGGACAAGGCACCCGAGGAAGCTATTGAAATTTTGAATAAACTCGCAAGCAATGACTTCCAGTTTCCCACATCTAGGCGAGGAGGAGTAAGACGCCAAGCCACGATAAACGAATTAGATTCATCAAGTTCAGTGGCTGCACAATTGGCTTCTCTTACCAAGATGGTGCAAAACCTACAATTTCAAAACAATACCCGTGAGGTCAAGGTAATTGATTTATGTTGTGAATTATGTGGAGGTAACCACAGTTCCGTTGATTGCATGAATCAAGAAACCGGTATGTATGTTGGGAACTACAACCGTAACAATGTGATGTCCAACACGTACAACCCCTCGTGGAAGAGGCATCCAAACTTATCCTGAAGTAACCCAAATAATGCCTTAAACCCAATCACCCAACCACTGGGATTTCAGCAGCCAATGCCGCAGTAGCAAGTCCAACAACCGATGCCGCAGCAGCAGATGCAACAGCAACCGGTCAATTCATTGGAAAACACGCTAAAGGCCTTCATGATGAAAACCGAGTCATACATGGCGGAAAATAGTAATTTCATCAAGAGGACCGACGCCTTCATGAATAGGACTGAGATGAGGCTACAAAATCAAGAAGCGGCCATAAAAACTCTGGAAACTCAGGTTGGGCAGTTTGCTCAATGTATAAACACTAGACCACAAGGAGGCCTACCTAGCAATACTGAGGTTGCTAAGGTACTAAGCCATGAACAGTGCAAAGCAATCACTACCAGGAGTGGTCTACAGTTGAAAGAGAAGATCCCAGAGAACCGAACCCAACCGTCGGATCAACCAAGAAAAGAGGCTGAGCAAACCGAGACTGACCACACTGCCCCGGCAGCAAGCACTGCAGCACCTGAGCAGTCTGCCGAGGTAGCAAAAATTCCAGTGGTGCTAGGTATACGATTCCAAACTAAGGAAACACTGGATGAGATGAGACCACCACCACCTTTCCCGCAAAGGTTGAAGAAACAAAAAAAGGATCAACAGTTCAAGAAGTTCCTTGATATTTTGAAGCAAGTCCACATCAACATACCATTCGTTGAGGCCATTGAACAAATGCCCAACTATGTCAAGTTCTTAAAGGATATGGTATCAAAGAGAAAACGAATAGGTGAGTTTGAGACAGTGGCTACCACCGAGGGATGCATGGCAATGCTGCATAACCGCATGCCACCAAAGTTAAAAGATCCTGGTTGTTTCACTATACCTTGTGCAATAGGAAAGAGTTATGAAGGAAATGCCCTATGCGACCTTGGAGCAAGTATAAACCTCATGCCTAAATCAGTCTTCCAAAAGCTTGGAATTGGAAGGCCGAAGCCTACAATAGTGATGCTCCAACTCGCGGATAGATCCTATGTGTAACCTGAAGGAAAAATCGAGGACATACTGGTAAGAGTTGATAAGTTTATTTTTCCTGCTGATTTCCTTGTCCTTGATTGTGAAGCAGATGACAACGCACCGATCATCCTTGGGAGACCCTTCCTAGCAACTGGACGTACATTGATTGACGTGGAAAAAGGAGAGTTGACTATGCGGGTCAATGACCAACAAGTCAAACTCAACGCATTCCACAACTTAAAGAGGTATGACGATCCAGAGGAATGCAAAGCCATCCGCACAGTAGACAATAAGATATCCTGCCTGGGCAGTCTACTCGGCAGGATATTCGGCAAAAAAATCAAGCCCAAGACGGATGGACAGACAACACCAAGGAGCGACCCACAACAGATACATAATTTGGGCCTAAGGGAGAAAATAATTTTGGGAGATGCATTCGCATGCTCTCCACCAGTAACCTAACCTCTCCCTTTTTCTTTTCTTTATTATATTAGGGTTAGTAGTTTATTTTTATTTTTCTAATTATTTTCGTTTTCAGTATTTTTCTTTTGTGTGTTTACATTTTTATTTAGGAATAAAAAGATAAGGGAAAAATAGTTCATAGCAGGAACTCTGCCGAGGCAATAAAACAGTGTCAGGGCCGCAGCAGACTCAACGGGCAGAAAAGTGTAACGGCTAGTCTGCCGAGATCCCTGCCGCGGCAGAAGAAGGAAACGATTACAACGGCTAGTGATCTCAACGGTTACAAGGCCGAGGCCTATATAAGAAACTCCTTCCTCTTGAACTATTCACTCTTACTTTCTTGCTTTCTTTAGTATCCTTGACAATCCCTCTCTCAATTACTCTCTGCATACTAATCCCTTCTGATTTTCCAGTTTCTCTTCAAGAAAACCTCCAAGAACTAAATTCTCTCTTTCTTGATGGCAACCTACAAAAGATTCGCCCCAGCCAACGTTGAAGAGTGATTCAATCAATCCTTCATCGCAAGGCAACTATGGGAAGAACAAGGGTTCCAGCACGCGGACGAAGAGAATTATGGTATCGAACACTACTTGTTCGACAGAATCAAGTACCAAAATTGGGAAGTATTCTGTTTGCAACCTGCCCAGGCAAACGCCACAATAGTACGGGAGTTCTATGCTCATGGGCCCAGCAAAGACTCTCTCTTTGTTCACTGCCGCGGCAGGCCAGTGCAACTCGATGCCGAAACAATCAACAGCTTCTACAGTCTCACCCCGGCCAGCGATCTCCATGCGGACTTCTTCGAAGATATCACTGCCGAGGACTATGAACTGATTAAAGACGATCTTTGTTACGCAAACACTCCATGGAAACCGATACCCATCGGGGTTCCGTAACAAGACAAAGTTTGAAGCTGGAGGCCAAGATGTGGAACACCTTCGTCAAACGACGCCTCATCCCAACATCACATAATAGCACGGTGGATAGCAAGAGATTGGTGCTTATCCAATCCATCATCAACAGAAGAACCATCAACGTTGGAGAAATTATCCTACGGGAGATTCACGAGTGCGGTAAGAAAGATCGAGGACCATTGTATTTCCCTTGCTTGATTACTGGTTTATGTGTTTCTGCAGGTGTGCCTATTGAAGAAACCGATGAATACACACCCTCAAGAAGAGGATGGACCAGGGAATTCTGCCACAAAGTCATGCAGATAACACAAGCAGAACCTGTCCAGGCAACACCACAGCAGTTCACTGCCGACACTGCTATCGGGGCCCAGTACACGGCAGATATGCCTGGTACTGCTTATACCTCTGCCGTAGCAGACCCGTATCAAGAAATCTTGCAGCGCATGACCGCGATGGATCTTCGACAACAACGGTACATGGAGTACCAACGGGACTTCAATGGAACGCTCGCCCAAATGATATGCACGTATTCCCGGACCAAGGCGTCCAATTCCCGGAGTTCCCAAGCAATATGTTCGTTACTGCCGCACCCTACACCGAGACTACACCAGCCCCAAGAGGACCGCGACCGTTCTTCCATCCGGACCCTTAGCCCCAATACCAGGCTGCTGGACCATCTAGGCCAGCAGATTCTGCCGCGGCCTCATCTGTCAGCCGAAGGCCATCCAAGCGGAGAGCCGTTTTTAGCACTCCACCAAGATCGCCAATTATCATGGGCAGTCTATCCGCCGAGATAGATGCTTATGTACACCAAGGCTCCACTGCCGCCGGCCCAAGCAAACACCACACCGGAGGAGCCACTACGATGGGAGGAGGAACGGACGTGATGATAACCGAAGAAATGGCGGATGTTGAAGAAGGAGAAGAAGTAGAAGCCCCAATGCATAGGACCTCACCCACTCGAGTCCAGCCGCCGAGGCAAGCAAAGGCGCAACCATCGCCCTCCCCAAGGACAAAGCACATGGCATCTCGGCAACGAAGAAAAATTGTTACGAGCAGCTCTTCGGAGTCGCTCTAAAATTCTTTGTCCTTTATTTCATTCTTCAATTGCTTTTACTATCTTTCCTTGCTGCATATAAAATTCATATTCTGTTTTGCTGCTTATTCCTTCCAAATACAAAGCATTGAGGACAATACTTGGTTTGAGTTTGGGGGTGCAGATTCACTGCCAAGGCAGCAATCTACTACCGCGGCCGTGCCAAAAAGGGAGTATTCCAGTGAATTTTTTTTATGCTCCCCGCCTTACTTGAATTAACTGCCTACACTCTTGCACTTCTCATCATCAGTATTGCCTTAGTTTATTCTTTAAGGCTATAGAAATCTTTCTCCTTACCATGTTTAGGTTCTGTTAAGAGGGCTTAACCTTAGGATACTTAAAAACTTAGAAGCTTACTATAGGAAGAACTATAAACACTTTTGGGGACTTGTGGATTATAGGAATTCTTTTAATGAACTTAGGTGATAAAGACTTAGATTTTTGGAAAAGTAACTAGAGGTGCCTACCACCGGCTCTAGAAAATCTCTTCTTCCTGCTAAAGGTGCCCGAAATTGGCTCTAGTATGTACTAAGGAATATCAAAAAGAAAAGACAAAAAGATTTTTAGTGAAAAGAAAAACACAAATCTTTGAGGTGCCCGAATGGTCAAAGCTTAAAGATAGGCCTAGCTATGGTGGGGAGAATAGATGGACATGTAAGACCAAGAGAGAGTAGAGTTCGGCAAATTGATGGTTTGCATTGCTTGAGGACAAGCAATAGTACGAGTTTGGGGGTGTGATAAGTGCTCAACACACTATCACTTTCTACTCCTTTTTATCGGCATTTATCACCAAATATTCACCCACTTGAACCAATGCATATGCTTAATGTGATATATTTAGAAGTTATACTTAAATAGATACTATTTACAGAAAAAGGCACGTTTTACTGCGTTTTCATATCTGTGCAGGAGAACCAGTGCCGCGGCAGAGACAAGGCCGAGGCAGGACCTGATGCCGAGGCAGCAGCAGGAAGACAGGAAGCAAATTGATAGGCGATGGAAAGACAAAAATCAAAGGAACGTGTCTGGACTTGAAGCCCATTGATCGTAGCTGGCTAGCACAAGGAAAAGCCCAAAGGAAGACCACGCGGGAAAGCCCCTTAGCCGAATATAAACTTGGAAATATATTATTATTATGTACTTGACTTGTTCCCTACTCCAAGTTTATTCTACTTAGGAAAGGTTTGCCCTAGGTCTAGCCTATATAAAGACCTAGCCACCCAATGTAACATACATCGAAATACCTAGGGAGAGTCGACTTCTACTCTTGTTTCTTTCCTCTCCATCATGTTCTAAAACCTTCATAGGGTTTAGGTGAAGGTTGTGGTGTATTTGTGAGAGGAGATTGTACTTTATCTTTCATCCAATGCAATAAAGATTATCAAGGTTTGCTTATCCTTTGTTATTCGTTGTTCTTGCATTCAAGCCCGGGAGGGAAGTTTGTAAGTGATCCATTTATCTAAGCTCGGGAGAGCTAGATTCACGAAAGGGGTAAGTACGGTGTTTCAATCGCGAAATACTAACTAGGTCTAGGGATAGGTTAAGAGTTTCAGCGGCTAAAAGAAGTGTGAGATTGGTTGGTGAGTATAATTGGCTCACGCCGGGAGGTATCATCAAGGACTAGTCATCAACAACACTCTGGCTTAGGGATAAGCGGAGTCATTCAAGGACACTTTGCCGAACTTTGGTAACGTCTGCCCACGAGCAAGGGATTGCCGCGGCGGACAGCGTTATCGCTGCCCAGGCAGTAAACTGCAGTGCTGCCGAGGCAGAGATATGCGATTGCATTGGATAAAGACAAGTCAATCAAGTCTACAATACAATACAACTGGATCCTGACCCATCTTTCTCTCTGATATTTCGACCCTTTTATTTTTATTCAATTATTTTAGTTTAATAAATCATACCCATTCACTTGTGTTTTTATTTTTCTACAGAGCAAGAAGATAAAGAAAGCATATTAAGTAGACCGGTCCCTGAGGAGAGGATAACTTGATAAATACTTATCACTTATTACTTGCGATGTGTCCACTTGCACTAAACGCACACTTTTGATACGCGACATTATCCATCTTGAAATTTAATCAACTTTATGCATCCATGTGAAATTTCAGCTCAAAATAACATTTGTAGATACCCTAATTGAACAAAGAAGGATATTCGGGATAAAATGCAATTTCCAGCAACTTCCATTTCCTGGCAGCCAAAGGTTGCGAAACCTTCCTCAGAAGTTTTGAAACTTTATGTAAAAGGTTTCGAAACTTCCCCGAAGGTTTCGAAACTTTTCGCGTCTAGTAAGGGTCCAGAATCAAAATTGCCCACAAGGTTTCGAAACCTTCCCTAAGGTTTCGAAACTTTGTGCCTGGAACCTAAAAATTCCGTCACACCAAGTGAATTCAACCGACTCAAGACACAGCCATTAATGACCATCAACTATATGCATAATTCCTAAACATAAAGAATAATTTAAAGCACAAAATTATCAACATCAAGACTCCATACAAACTATAGGCATGCTTCCTAAAATATGATTAAAATCAAAGACGTTCATGCATGTACATGCTTCAACAATCCAAACAACACCATAGTCCATCAATTAATAATCCAAAACATTATAGGTCACAACATTAACCAAAGCAAAAATCACACACTTCACATGGGTTTGATTTACACATTGCCAAGCCCAAATTATTTGCCAAAACATACCAAAAATTAAGACAACTTTTCCCCTTGGTTCCCTTGCTCCGAACGTAGCCTCGAATATCACTATTTCTCTGCAAGTATGAAAAGAGAGAGCTTAAGCACAACATGCTTAGTGAGGAAGCTCTAACAAGTTTAAAATCATTTATAAAGTCATAGTTGCACTCTTCAAGCTTATTTGAAATATGTAAAACCAAATCATGCTTTTCAATAATGTCAAATCATTTCATGTATAATGCACAAATATATCATTCCATTTCATATATGCATATTGGCTTTCTAGTGATCACTTAATATGAACTTTTAGTTCACCGAATACACGGATTCCTTTTTCCATAATTGGAGACACTTTATCTCAACATGCATCGGTCGGACACATAGTCACCCTTGTATACATGTTACCCCCACTACGCACGGTCGGACACAAAGTCACCCTTGTTTACGCATGGGTCAACTATATGCACGGTCGGACACAAAGTCACCCTTGTTTACATATAGGCAAGCTCTACACGCACGGTCGGACACAAAGTTTCCCTTGTTTACGTGTAGGCAAACTCTACACGCACGTTCGGACACAAAGTCACCCTTGTTTACGTGTAGGCATCATCATTATTCTCATTATTTTTATAGTGCACTCAATCCTAATGACATGTCATTTGTATTCGAATCTAAAATTAGTGTCACTAAGCCAATATCAATTCCAATCATGCATGTTAACTTGCTGCTCATAATGCACTCATTAAATGTTCATCATGTGAACTAAAATCGTGCTCAACGGCTTTATCAACATAGGCAAATAACCTCATCATAATCCAAATTCTTTTTCATGCTTACATAAACCATGGATACCTTAATAAACCATGCATTTTCAGCAATTAACACATGCATGCATCATTTCAAAATCAAATATATGCAATGCCAAAATCATATTGAATCATTGTTCACATATTTGCCATTACCGAAAATAACCGAAAATCGAGGTAATGCATCAACATCATTTAAACACTTACTCTTGAACTATGGAAAGTTTTCACACTATTCAATAGCCCCCAAAACAGAACCGAACCAATGCGATTCACTTTAAATCCAAAACCACTCACCGACAAGCGAAACGAGCCCTCGCCGATGCTCCGATGGCAACGCCAATGCACCAGCCACTTATGCACCTTCTTGCACTACCTCTACAACATTAAAAGCAGAGCAAATTCACATCACAACATGCTCAAAACAGCAGTCACATTTAACCCTCACAAAACTATCGAAAACCTTGCCGAAAAGACCGAAAACTAAGCCGAAACGCATCCGAAACATCATCAGCCCAAAACCTAATGAATCTAACATCTAATCCAATTCAATTATGAACCAAAAGCACTTCCAAACCATCCTTATACCTCCAGCAACATAAGAACACCTTTAAAACACCATTAAATCATTTATTAAAAATAAATTGGGTTTATGGCCCTCTAAGGATTCTAAGTATGGCTTATTTTCCAATTTAGTCACTAAAAATTCTTATTGCCAAGAATTACTAATTAAATCCCCAAAACTTTCCCAAAATTATAATTTAGTCACTAGCACAAAATTAAGCCCAATTACAAATCAAATTAAAGTTCAAATAATATTCCTTTAACTTTAAAACACCATTTTAATATTTTTAGATCCATTTCACAAAATTATTACTTATCCGATTAAAATACTATTATTTTAATTTTTCCTGGAATAACGAACCCTAGAAATCCGATTCGACCCGAATCGAATTTCCCCAACTAACACTCAAACTACTAACCCTAAAACGGGGATGTTACAACTCTCCCCCTCTTAAGAAAATTTCGTCCTCGAAATTCTTACATGAAGCAAACAAGTGAGGAAACTGCTCCTGCATACTTTTCCTTGTCTCCCAAGTCGCCTCTTCAACACCTCGGTGTCTCCAAAGCACTTTAACCAAATCTATGGTCTTCCCTCGAAGAACCTTTGTATCCACATCTAAGATCTTCACCGGTTCTTCCTCATAACTCATATCCGTTCTTAACTCAATCTCCTCAACTTGAACAACATGAGAGGGATCTGATATATACTTGCGAAGTATCGATACATGAAAAACATCATGCATCCTACTCAACTCCTCTGGCAACCTCAACCGATAAGCAACAGGACCAACACGCAACACCTCATACGGCCCAATGAAACGAGGACTCAACTTACCCTTACGTCCAAATCTCATCACTTTCTTCCATGGCGAAACTTTTAGAAACACTTTGTCCCCGACTTCATACTCTATCTCTCTACGCTTCAAATCGGCATAAGACTTTTATCTAACTGAAGCCTCCTTGAGCTTAGCACAAATAAGCTTAACCTTCTCATCCGTATCTTTCAACACTTGTGGTAAAGAAACATACTTTTGTCCAACTTCCTTCCAACACAAAGGTGTACGACACCTACGCCCATAAAAAGCCTCAAACGGTGCCATCTGTATACTTGCTTGATAACTATTATTGTAAGCAAACTCCACCAAAGGCAACTGCTTCTACCAAGAACCTTGAAACTCAATGATGCAACATCTCAACATAACCTCCAAAGCTGTACTAAAGCTAAGCCTCGCACCCAAAGCAACTTGCAAACCTCTCCAAAACATAGAAGTAAAACGCGGATCTCTACCCGATATGATCGACTTAGGCACACCATGCAACTTCACCACCTCAGAACCATACAACCCCGCTAACTTATCCATAGAATACGTCGTATGCACGGCAAGAAAATGTGCACACTTCGTAAACCTATCAACAATCACCCATATAGAATCCTTTTTGGACGGCGTCAAGGGTAACCCCGTCACAAAATCCATAGTCACTCTCTCCCATATCCACTCCGGAACTTGAACCGGTTGCAACAAGCCTGCAGGGAACTAATGTTCAGCTTTTACCCGCTGACACACCATACATCGGGACACAAACTTCATCACATCCTTCTTCAACCAACCCAAAAATATACACTTTTGAGATTCTTGTATATCTTCACACTACCTGGATGCATAGCAAACGGACTAGTGTGAGCCTCTTTCAAGATAGCTTGCCTCAACTCAACATCATACGACACCACAATCCGGCCTCTAAAACATAACACTTCATCATCATCAAAATGATATTCGATCGGTCTGCCTTCAGCAATATCTTCCACAAAAGGCACCAAAGCTTCGTCTTCTAAATGTTTCACCTTTATCATCTCAACTAAGACAGGTTTTACCTACGACTCCGTCACAAAACCATTTTTTTCTTCGTTGAAATATTCCACTTAGCAAACATAGCCCTTAACTCCACCGTTGTCTTACGACTCAAAGCATCAGTTACCATGTTAGCTTTTCCCAGATGATACTCACTAGACAATCAAACATTTACCCTCTTCGGACACACAACAAATTCGTCCCTCACACCGAAACAACAACGCACAAACCACCACACTACTTCATCTTTCACAGAAAACATAACTCAAAAGAGAACTCTGTTTTTTAGATCGATACTCAACTCTTAGCAACCACAACAGTTTCCATACCACATAGTCGAACTAACCCTCTTTTCAACATCCTCAATCATACAAGGTGACCATATAAACCTTCCATCAGCCTACGGTCCACACAACGACGCTCAACCAACAAACCTCATACTAGCTTAACATAAAACCGCTAAACATGGTCTCAAGCAAACTCCATCGATGGCAACACCCTCATTAAGAGACATAGTCCCAGCATATCATCCCTCCACCTATGGATGACAAAACCCAATACTCAATCGAAAGCCAATGTTATTCCCAAAAACCTCGAATCTAAACATGCTAGAACATACCACATATCCAACCTAACCATTGGAACTTAGGACTCCAAAAGAACCGTACTCAAATAAACGATCATTCCAGCCACACACCTAGAAAACTTCATCTCACCCTCAAAATTTTACTACCAAACTCATGATGATTCTTCCCAACTTACCAGTAGGACAAACAACCACCCATAAATCAACCATATCCAAAACAAGCCCACTCAAAAACACTTGCACCTAACTTCTATTACAACACCGTACCACCAAACGCATAGAAAAGATTACCACATGTCCTTATCAATACACCACTCCAACTCGGCAACCTTTGAAACAACCATGTGGCTCAGATAACCTAAAAGGTTCTTGACACAAAAACTTAACCTTTCCAAACACATCCTCAACAAGACCCTTACCAAACATCTAATCACGTCTTACCTCCGATCAACTTAACTAAGTTAGAGTCCCACTCATAGCTCTATTATTTACCAGGACTCCCACATAGATTTAACCCAAACAACTTTTCTCGTAACTCCATAACGATCCTGGTCCATCCCACAAAACAAACACCCTTCACAAACATCCCTACACAAGCCAAGCCATCCACGATAGCTAACATTGAACAAAACATGCAACACCAGGAGCCTACCATCTTCTTGTCGACACCCAACATCGTACTCATCTCAAAGTTAGTACCTCCAACCCAAGCTTAAGCCAACACAACAAACACAACAACACAACTCAAACTTCGAGGTCTACGTGTCGCTAACTACCTCAACACCCAACGCAAAACTCTTCCCCAACCTTATCTCACTGATAAAAGTCAACTCTTATCCCACCTATAGCATAACAAAATCCAAACTTGTCGAACTCTTCCTTCCACTCACCCCAACACCTCTTATTTTATAACCTTACCAAGGTTGTAACCACACTGATGAATCATCCACTAACATGAACCCACTGGACATAACTCTCACTACACTTTCAATAAAAGCAAGCCCAAAAGACCAAGTAACGGATATAGGTTATAAACTGTCCAGCGATCCTCGTCACACAACTCAAACACCATCACAATCTAACTTTAGCTGAGGTAAACCCAACTTAACTCCTTATACACACAATATGTGCACTTTCCACCTTTACGGCACAACTAAAACCTCGCAAGGTCACAACAAAACCATGATTCAAACCCATGATACCACAACTCCCATACTAATATGTATGTTATTGTATTATTTCATCAAGACTTGACCCAATACTCCTCAAGGCAAAACACCCGATCGGTCACAACCCTTAACCTAACCACACGTTAGACCATACAACAAAGGACTCCATGTAGTTTTTTTCGACTAACCATGACGATAAACATATCCCTTTTCTTTTAAAACAAATCTACACTCTTTAAGAAAACAAAACACCAAACCGTCTTACATCACACAACATGCCACAACCTTCTCACAACCCTCAAACTCTAACTGGAGAGAATTTGCAAAACTCAACCTTCCATTTCTTAATGACCAACTCAAAACTAACCATAACTCAGGGTATCCCCCTCGGTTTCAAATATTCACAACTCTGAGCCCAAAAGACCCATTCCTCATCCAAGACTATTCCATATCCAGAAGGGTAACTTGCCCACAACACAACAAGCTCATGACCAAAAGAAAGCCTTTTCAAAAAAAAATTTTTTAACAAAATTACACCCAAAAAGAACCAACCCAGCACCACTTCCATCTTCAAAGGAGATACTCGCAAGTGTGAACAAATGTATGTATGATTCCCTATATGCCCTCATCAATGCCTGTGCAAGTGCATGTAAATGCAATTTCTAATGTCATGCTCGAGAATGCATGCATGCCCTACAATATTTAAGATATTTACATATATGTGCTCTTACACTATGCATGATTATTTGTTCACACTCACAAATAACATCCTTGATTCCAACAATTTCAACTACTAACTTGCTAACTATTTCCAAGTCAGGTTAGCAGCAGCCACTCCTCTTCAGCAGACTGAAATACACCTGTCAAAGCCTGAATGCACGGTGCAAACTCAGTTTCTAAACTGACCTCCCCGTATAACCGGAGGCACAACTACGGGGGAAGGGAAATCGCTCTTCCCTTGCAGTCGTTTCACCCTAAACTGACCATCAGTGATTAAACTAGCACTAGCTCAAGTCTCACGTCTCTGAGGCATATTCCAAAACTTTAAACACAAATTTAAACGTATAATCAAAACATAATATCAAAATATATTAGACTTACATTCGGGCAAGATCCAAGGGAAACCTGAAGCATTTAAAAATGTATTGGCATTGACAATGTGTAACCGTTATCCCTTTTAACCATCATCACTCAAATACAACCATCATGCATAAATATATTCAGCAAGTTAACAACATAACAAGTTCAGTCACACACTTAGCAGACCTAACCACACACTTTAATTAACCTGGCTCTGATACCACCAAATGTAACCCCCTTAGCCCGGCCTAGACGGAATCGACACTAATGGGTCACACGGGGAATATCGAACTAAACCCGTTAAGGTCCAATTCGATAAACAACCCTGAAAACTGATATTTTTTTTCTTATCTAGATGCATAATTAATTATGTTCCTAAAAGTCTTGATCTCATACAAAGCATTAACGAAACAATCCGATCACATACAAGCATTCGATTAAACACTTAAGTAAATTAAGGACTAAAACGTAAAACTTCTACGTACTATTGACAAGTTAAAAATTCTTTCCATCAAAGTGTAATTAAGCATACAAGTATCCCTTACGGTAAATCTCAAGTCAACCGGAGTATTCTAACATCATCAATTGCAAGTTTCATTAATCTAGGGACCAAAATGTAAATCTTACAAATTAAAAACAAATTAAACCTTCCCTAAGGTTTCAAAACTTTGTGCCTGGAACCTAAAAATTCCGTCACACCAAGTGAATTCAACCGACTCAAGACACAACCATTAATCACCATCAACTATATGCATAATTCCTAAACATAAAGAATAATTTAAAGCACAAAATTATCAACATCAAGACTCCATACAAACTATAGGCATGCTTCCTAAAATATGATTAAAATCAAAGACGTTCATGCATGTACATGCTTCAACAATCCAAACAACACCATAGTCCATCAATTAATAATCCAAAACATTATAGGTCTTATTACAACATTAACAAAAGCAAAAATCACACACTTCACATGGGTTTGACTTACACATTGCCAAGCCCAAATTATTTGCCAAAACATATCAAAAATTAAGACAACTTTTCCCCTTGGTTCCCTTGCTCCGAACGTAGCCTCGAATATCACTATTTCTCTGCAAGTATGAAAAGAGAGAGCTTAAGCACAACATGCTTAGTGAGGAAGCTCTAACAAGTTTAAAATCATTTATAAAGTCATACTTGCATTCTTCAAGCTTATTTGAAATATGTAAAACCAAATCATGCTTTTCAATAATGTCAAATCATTTCATGTATCATGCACAAATATATCATTCCATTTCATATATGCATATTGGCTTTCTAGTGATCACTTAATATGAACTTTTAGTTCACCGAATACACGGATTCCTTTTTCCATAATTGGAGACACTTTGTCTCAACATGCATCGGTCGGACACATAGTCACCCTTGTATACATGTTACCCCCACTACGCACGGTCGGACACAAAGTCACCCTTGTTTACGCATGCGTCAACTATATGCACGGTCGGACACAAAGTCACCCTTGTTTACATATAGGTAAGCTATATACGCACGGTCGGACACAAAGTCTCCCTTGTTTACGTGTAGGCAAACTCTACACGCACGTTTGGACACAAAGTCACCCTTGTTTACGTGTAGGCATCATCATTATTCTCATTATTTTTATAATGCACTCAATCCTAATGACATGTCATTTGTATTCGAATCTAAAGTTAGTGTCACTAAGCCAATATCAATTCCAGTCATGCATGTTAACTTGCTGCTCATAATGCACTCATTAAATGTTCATCATGTGAACTAAAATCATGCTCAACGGCTTTATCAACATAGGCAAATAACCTCATCATAATCCAAATTCTTTTTCATGCTTACATAAACCATGGATACCTTAATAAACAACCATGCATTTTCAGCAATTAACACATGCATGCATCATTTCAAAATCAAATATATGCAATGCCAAAATCATATTGAATCATTGTTCACATATTTGCCATTACCGAAAATAACCGAAAATCGAGGTAATGCATCAACATCATTTAAACACTTACTCTTGAACTATGGAAAGTTTTCACACTATTCAATATCCCCCAAAACAGAACCGAACCAATGCGATTCACTTTAAATCCAAAACCACTCACCGACAAGCGAAACGAGCCCTCGCCGATGCTCCGATGGCAACGCCAACGCACCAGCCACTTATGCACCTTCTTGCACTACCTCTACAACATTAAAAGCAGAGCAAATTCACATCACAACATGCTCAAAACAGCAGTCACATTTAACCCTCACAAAACTATCGAAAACCTTGCCGAAAAGACCGAAAACTAAGCTGAAACGCATCTGAAACATCATCAGCCCAAAACCTAATGAATCTAACATCTAATCCACTTCAATTATGAACCAAAAGCACTTCCAAACCATCCTTATACCTCCAGCAACATAAGAACACCTAAAACAACCGAAAACCACCTTAAAACACTACCGATTACATTATTCCGGGATTAAATTAATGTGCCATCAATTCAACTCTTAATTAATCATTTAATTGACATAATATCATAATTAAATCAACCTAATTACAGCATTAATTGAGATCTAAAAAGATTTCACAAAAACCTCCATAAAATCCATAGATCTAAAATTAAAAACACAAAATTAAGTTTCCATTGTTGATTAGCAAGCCAATACTTGGGAATTTCAATAAAGAACCTTAGAAAAAGATTAGAAATCAGCAAAGTTACCTTAAAGATTTGCTCCACCAAAAGATGAGAAATCCTCCCTTGATTTCTTGAAAATGGATGTTGATTTTGCAAAATTGATGAGTAGGCTTTGTAGAGAATGAAAGGATGAATAAAATGAAGTAAATCTTGTTGAAAAATGATGAAGAAATCAGCAAGAAATTGAAGAAATTTGGACAAGAAGATGGAGAGAAAATCTTGAGTGAAAAGATGAGAAAATGGGAAATTACAAAAGAAAATGGAATTATCATTTAAATAAAACAATTTAAAAACAATTTTGGTGGATAAATCATTTATTAAAAATAAATTGGGTTTATGGCCCTCTAAAGATTCTAAGTATGGCTTACTTTCCAATTTAGTCACTAAAAATTCTTATTGTCAAGAATTACTAATTAAATCCCCAAAACTTTCCCAAAATTACAATTTAGTCACTAGCACAAAATTAAGCCCAATTAAAAATCAAATTAAAGTTCAAATAATATTCCTTTAACTTTAAAACACCATTTTAATATTTTTAGAACCATTTCACAAAATTATTACTTATCCGATTAAAATACTATTATTTTAATTTTTCCCGGAATAACGAACCCTAGAAATCCGATTCGACCCGAATCGAATTTCCCCAACTAACACTCAAACTACTAACCCCAAAACCAGGATGTTACAGAAAGACAAAAATCCAAGGAACGTGTCTAGACTTGAAGCCCATAAATCGGAGCTGGCTAACACAAGGAAAAGCCCAAAGGAAGACCATGCGAGAAAGCCCCTTAGCCGAATATAAACTTGGAAATATATTTAATTATGTACTTGACTTGTTCCCTACTCCAAGTTGTATTCTACTTAGGAAAGGTTTGCCCTAGGTCTAGCCTATATAAGGACCTAGCCACCCAATGTATAATAGACGAAATACCGAGGGAGAGAGCCGACTTCTATTCTTGTTTTCTTCTTGTCCATTATGTTCTAAACCTTCTTAGGGATTAGGTGAAGGTTGTCGAGTATTTGTGAGAGGAGATTGTACTTTGTCTTTGATTAAATGCAATAAAGTTATCAAGGTTTGCTTATCCTTTGTTATTCTTTGTTTTCACAATTGAGCTCGGGAGAGGATATTGTGAATCATCCATTTATCTAAGCTCGGGAGAGTTAGATTCACGAAAGGGGTAAGTACGGTGTTTCAATCGCGAAATACTAACTCGGCCTAGGGATAGGTTAAGAGTTTCAGCGGCTAAAAGAAGTGTGAGATTGGTTGGTGAGTATAATTGGTTCACTCCGGGAGGTATCATCAAGGACTAGTCATCAACAGCACTCTGACTTAGGGATAAGCGGAGTCATCCAAGGACACTTTGCCGAACTTTGGTAAAGTCTGCCCACGAGCAAGGGATTGCTGCGGCAGACAGTATTGTCGCTGCCCACGCAGTAAACTGTAGTGCTGCCGAGGCAGTGATATACGATTGCATTGGACAGAGACAAGTCAATCAATTCCACAATACAACGCAACTGGATCCTAGCCCATCTCTCTCTACTATTTCAATCTTTTATTTTTATTTAGTTATTTTAGTTTCGATAAATCAAATCAACTCACTTGTGTTTTTATCTTTCTACAGAAAGATAACTCGATAAAATACTTATTACTTATTACTTGCGATGTGTCCACTTGCACTAAACGCGCACTTTTGACATGCGATAGTAAGGCTAACATAGGTGACTTCGTCAAACAATCCTTAATTTTCAAAAAGGCATCTTCTTGTTCTTTACCCCATAAGAAGCTAGAATTCTTCTTAATAATCCCGGTTAAGGGTGCGGTAATAGAACTGAAGTTAGGAACAAACCGTCGATAAAAACTAGCTAAACCATGAAAAGATCTAACCTGAGTAATCGATGTCGATCGTGGCCATTCTTGAATTGCTTTTATCTTTTCAGGATCTACTTCAACACCCTGTGCACTAACAATATAACCAATAAATGTAAGTTTGTCAGTAGAAAACACACATTTCTCTATGTTACCAAACAATTTTTCTTCTCGCAAAGTCTGCAAAACAGCTCTCAAATGTTCAACATGATCCTGTAAAGTCTTGCTATAAATCAAAATATCGTCAAAATATACAACACAAAATTTACCAATAAAGGATCGCAGAACATGGTTCATCAATCGCATAGAAGTACTAGGTGCATTAGTTAAACCAAAAGGCATTACTAACCATTAGTACAAAACTAGCTTTGTTTTGAAGGTTGTTTTCCATTCATCGCCTTCTCGCATGCGAATCTGATGATATCCACTCTTTAGATCAATTTTGGAGAAGATGACGGCTCCACAAAGCTCGTCCAACATATCATCAAGTCTAGGAATAGGATGACGATACTTAATTGTAATTTGATTCACACCTCTACAATCTACGCACATCCTCCAAGATCCATCTTTCTTTGACACTAACAGCACCGGAACAACACACGGACTCAGACTCTCTCGAATATAACCCTTGTCCATCAATTCTGTCACTTGTCTTCGAAGCTCTTTTGTCTCTTCAGGGTTAGTTCGATAAGCTGGTCGATTTGGAATAGTAGCACCTGGGATAAAGTCAATCTGGTGCTCAATGCCACAAAGAGGTGGCAATCCCCTCGGTGTTTCTTCCGGAAACACATCCTTAAATTCCTGCAAAAGGGAAACAATTGATGCAGGCAAATCAGAAGGAAAGTCAGTCAATAAACAATAATCTTTAAACATTAAAATAAACAAAGATTGGTGAGAGGAAAGACATTTCCTGATTTCTCGACTGCTTGCATAAACATTCATCTTTTTCTTCTCCTTTGCAGCTTCCTTACTCTTTTTCAAGCTTGCTTGATCTTCCACCACTTGACTCGGTGTCAAAGGAGCCAAAGTAATCTTTTTACCTGCATGCATAAAAGAGTATCTATTTGTAAAACCATCATGCATAACCTTCTTGTCATACTGCCAAAGCGTCTCAAAAGAAGGTGAGTAGCATCCATCAACACAACATCACAAAGGACCTCGTCCTTGTAACTTCCAATCGAAAACGGTATAACAACTTGTTTTGTTACTTTAAGTTCTCCACCATCATTCAACCATTGCAATTTGTAAGGATTCGAATGTTTTTTCGTCTTGAGACCTAACCTGTCAACCATCACTGAACTGACAACATTAGTACAACTACCGTTATCAATAATCACAACACATACCTTATCTTGAACTTTACATCGCGTGTGAAAGATATTTTCGCGTTGTTGTTCATCCTGAACCTGTTGCACACTCAGACTACGTTTAACAACCATAATTTCCATTACCTTACCAGTCTCAGCAACTTCTAGGACATCTTCTTTATCATCTTCATCAAGGGTCTCATGTGGTTCTTCTTCAGAATCTAACTCGATCTCTCCATCATCTCGCATCAACATAACCCTACGATTAGGACACTGGCTAGCAACATGTCCTCGACCAAGGCACTTAAAACATTGAATATCTCTCGATCATTCTTGTACCACTACTTTTTGTTTACCACGCCCATTATCAACAACGGGAGGCTTTGGTTTGCTGGACTCGCCTTGTTCTTGAATCCGAAGTGGCGCTTGTGGTGCTTGTTTCCTAGCATGGTTAGGGGTATACAATGGATTCGTAAAAGATTTAAATGGAGTAGTATTACCTCGAGTAGAAACTTTTCTACATTGTTGTCGCTCAATTTTCATCGCCATATGCACCATGTCATCCAATTCGACATAATGCTGCAATTCAACAACGTTAGTAATTTCAGAATTTAAACCTGCCATAAACCGAGCCATAGTTGCTTCACGATCCTCAACTATGTTCGCACGCATCATGGACATCTCCATTTCCTTGAAATAGTCCTCGACACTCTTATTGCCCTGTTTCAAAGTTTGTAATTTCTGAAATAAATCACGATGATAGTGAGAAGGAACAAACCGTTTCTGCATGATACGCTTCATTTCGTCCCATGTTCTCACTGGTCCTTCACCCGTACGTCGTCGACTAACCAATAATTGATCCCACCACAATAGTGCATAGTCAACAAACTCCAAAGTTGCTAGTCGTACTTTCTTTTGTTCCGAGTAATTGTAACACTCGAAAACGTGTTCAACCTTACTTTCCCATGTCAGATAAGCATCTGGATCTGAACGTCCCTAAAAAGAAGGTATAGCAACTTTTATGTTAGAAATATTATCATCAACTACACGTCCTGGTCGTTGATTCATCCGTGGTGATTGTTCAACGTCATTTTCATCATGATTCTCATTATGGACAGATTGGGAACCACCCCCATCTATCTTGTCTAAACGAGACTGCAAAGGCTCTAATGCATTCTCTAATAAACGTTGCATAGTATGTTTAAAAGCCTGCATTTGCAAATCTGGTGGCTGGTCTCCACCATGACTACGATCATCTGACCCTGTCATATTAAAACAAAAGAAAACACAAAGAAGCATAAATAAAGAGTTAAGTAAAACAAAAATAAAAGTCCTCATTGTACACTCACAAAACCTCTCGGTTTTCACTCCAAAGAAAAATGTGCACTCAAAATGTAACACTCAGCGCTCGTGTTTCACTCGGGAGAATGCTTGAATGGCTCTTTTTGTCTCCCCTTCTGTTCTCACAACACTCAGTGCCTTTTTCCCTCAGAATTTCTCAATTTTCAGTTCTTTAAAGGACTAACCAACGTTTTCAAACCTGTTACAAATGTGTTACTAACAAGAAACACAAATAAGGAAAAACGAAGATAAAACAAAGAAAAAAACAAGAAACAAAAGTAAAAGGGCTGAAAATTGACAAAAAGGAAATAAAAAGATGGAAATGTAATTCTTACTACAAGGAAGTGCTTTACAACGCCCCTATCACCGAACAAACAAGAACAATTCGTTTCGGTTGATTTCCAAGCACTTCGAATCACATAGTAGAAGAACTTGTACATTCATCTTGATTTTACAATAGGAATACACTTTCTTTTTTTTCAATTTCTTTGCAATATTTGAATCTGATTTTTTTATTTTCGAATTTTCGAATTTTTTTTTCTATTTTTTTGACTTTGACTTTGACTTTTTTATTCAAACTTTGACTTCGACTTTTTTTTGAATTTTTTGAAATTTATTTTTTTTGTATTTTTCTTTTGTACTAAATTGTAGAAAAAGTACAACAAATCCGAACCTAAGCTCTGATACCATATGATACGAGGTAGCCTATCGAAACGGACTTTCTTCGTATGTTGCAGATCTAGGAATGTTGTAAGCAAGTTCCTGCAAAAGAAAAACATAAACAGTCAAGTGTTTACACTGATTACCTATATAGGAAATAAGTATAATAACTTGGGCGATTGAAGAGAATTTTTACATTGTTTACCTACATAGGAAAACAATGAAGTAAAATAAAACGAAAAATGAAAGAGATAAGAAAAGTTGACCCTGGAACGAGATTTTTCACTATTTACCAATATAGGAAAACAATGGAAAGAAAAATAAAAACGAGAGAAAAAAATAAAGAACAGAAAAGTTTGAACGTTTGAATGATATTCAAACTGGAAGACGAAAGCTTCAAGAAACATCCATGGCAACAACTCGAACGTTCAACAATGGTGAAGAAAGTTGCTGGATCGAATTGGACACGCTAAACTCGAAAGAACCTGCACAATATACTAAGCAAACCCTAATCAAATCTGATTAACGTCAAAAGGACTTGGACCCTCTAGATAGAGATCTAGGAACCCAAAGTATCAAGAATTTGACAATCAAAAACAAGTTTGAATGTCAGGAAAGTTCTAAAAAGAACCAAATAAGAGAAAACTCTCAAATATAATTTTTATTCAAAAAATGTGTCACCTTGTCTTTACAAAAGTTTCAGAATATATAGGAGAATGAAGGAGTTGGCCGAATTTGAATACTTGGCTGAAATTAAATTCAAATGCTTAATAACTTGCATCTAGGCTCCATTCATATCAGCCACATGTTTGGGCTCGTAAAACACATTAAACATGTGTTAATTGTTTGAATTTGAATGAGAAACCCCTCATCCTTATCCTTTGTTGTCGTCCATCATTCCAAAAGAGGGTTGTGTTTGGCCTGCTCTTACACTGGCACACATCTGTTTACCTATATTGGAAAACAGTAAAAGAATCCATTTCGTAACTCACTGGTACACCTCTGTTTACCTATACTGGAAAACAACACAAGGATCCATTTGTAAAACACAAGGTTGAAACACTTGTAAACTTATTCAAAACACACAAGAACGTATAAATAAGTTAGAAACATAATAAACACTATCAAACCAAACCTTAAAACATACTTAATAGCATATATACATACTTAAACATATATAATAAGTAGTATAGTCTAATATGTCACATATCAGCATGCAACACATTATAAAGCCTATGTTCTAAGACATAAACATTATCGAATGAATCTGGAATTGAAGCACAAGTAAGGAAAAGTACTTCCCTGAATTTCTTTGCCTTAGAACGAGTAATAGGTCCTTGTGGCAAGACCTCCGGATCATATTGTGCTTGCATTGATGTGCTCACATCACAAAAACTCTTCGACAATTATACATCAGCCAATGATGCTCTCCATCTAAGGTCTCGACTAGCTGAGTCCACCCTTGCTCAGGCTAGATGGACAAAACCGAACCGCAGTTTCATTAAGGTTAACACGGATGGAACCTTTGACCCAATTGTAAAGGGAGTTGCTGCAGGTGTCATCGCTCAGGATTTTTCAGGTTTCGTCCTTGGTGGACGCTCTATGCCCCTCGCCTACTGCCCATATCCGGCTTCTGCTGAAGCTCTTGCCTTTCTAGAAGGACTTAATCTTGTTGTTGATAATGGTTGGAGTAATGTCATCCTTGAGACCGATTATGCATCCATTGCCAACAAGGTTAACAACACTCATCATCATGATCTTTCCACGGTGCAAACTTTAGTGTCTCGAATTTGTTCTAATCTTTGTACTTTGCCTGATTGTAAGATTTGTTATGTACCTAGAGAAGAAAATGTTGTAGCCCATGTCCAAGCTACTAGGGCTTTGCGTTCTTTTCTTTCTTCCGCTTTTGATTGTTACTTTCTCGATTTTATTCGGTCTTCTGTAAACTCGGAGAGGTTCTCCTCTTCATCTAAATAAAACCATGGATACTCTTTTCCCCATAGGGGACTACTCACCTCTCGAGGTGACTGCTATAGGTTTTTTCTAATTAGGGCCTTTCCTTTAAAAAAAAAAATTCAATTGGTTTACTAAATAGATCAATGAGACTTGCACGCATTAAACTTAACAAACCGTCCACAAAATGAGATTCAATCAAATTACATAATTTCAAATAGTTAATTATAAGCTTTTGAATATGATTAAACAAATTAATCTCAAATTTAGAGCACCTTACTCTGTTTTAATTCCAATGTGATCGCTATAAAGCTCCTTTAGATATATAAACTATAAACCTAACAAAACGGTCGTAAAATAAGAATAAATCAAAACTTCATGAGTTCAAATAGATAGGTGTGGACTTTGGAACCAAATTATACAACTTAATATTCATTTTATAGCAATTTACTCGATTAAAATTCAATGGGTTCACTGAATAGAATAATAAGACATGGACACTTTAAACCCAACAAATCTACCACAAAATACGATTTAATTAAATTAAAGGAGTTCAAATAGTTAGTTATGAGCTTTTCAATATGATTAAACCACTTAATGTCAATTTTAGAGCACTTTACTCTGTTTAAATTCTAATCTAATCACTATAAAGCTCGTTTAGATATGCACACTTTGAATCTAACAAAACGGACACAATATAAGAATAAATAAAAATTTCATGAATTCAAATAGTTAATTATGAGATTTGGAACAAAATTATACAACTTAAACTTAACTTTAGAGCATTTTACTCGGTTAAAATTCCAATGGGTTTACTAAATAGCCCAATGAGACTTGCACGGCTTAAACTTAATAAACCGTCCACAAAATGAGATTCAATCAAATTACACAAGTTCAAATAGTTAATTAAGAGCTTTTGAATATGATTAAACAAATTAATCTCAAATTTAGAGCAATTTACACAATTTAAATTCCAATGTGATCGCTATAAAGCTCCTTTGGATATGCACACTTTAAATCTAACAAAATGGCCACAAAATAAGTATCAATCAAAACTTCATGAGTTCAAGTAGATAAGTGTGGATTTTGGAACCAAATTATACAAATTAATCTTAATTTTAGAGCAATTTTCTCAGTTAAAATTGCAATGGGTTCACTAAATAGCCCAATGAGACATGGACGCTTTAACCCAACAAATCGACCACAAAATACGATTTAATTAAATTACATGAGCTCAAATAGTGGATTATGAGCTTTTGAATACGATTAAACCCACTTAATAACAATTTTAGAGCACTTTACTCTGCTTAAATTCTACTTTGATCACTATAAAGCTCATTTAGATATGCACACTATGAATCTAACAAAACGGAAGCAAAAAAAGAATAAATCAAATTTCATGAGTTCAAATAGTTAATTATGAGATTTAGAACCAAATTATACAACTTAATCTTAACTTTAGAGCATTTTACTCGGTTAAAATTCCAATGAGTTTACTAAATAGCCGAATGAGACTTGCACGCTTTAAACTTAACAAACCGTCCACAAAATGAGATTCAATTAAATTACAGAAGTTCAAATAGTTAATTATAAGCTTTTGAATATGATTAAACAAATTAATCTCAAATTTAGAGCACTTTACTCGGTTTAAATTCAAATGTGATCGCTATAAAGCTCCTTTAGATATGCACACTGTAATCCTAACAGAACGACCGTAAAATAAGAATCAATAAAAACTTCATGAGGTCAAATAAGTGTGGACTTTGGAACCAGATTATACAACTTAATCTTAATTTTATAGCAATTTACTTGGTTAAAATTGCAATGGGTTTACTAAATAGCCCTATGAGACTTGCACGCTTTATACTTAACAAAACGTCCACGAAATTAGATTTAATTAAATTATTAGATTTCAAAGAGTTAATTATGAGCTTTTGAATATGATTAAACCACTTAATGTCAATTTTAGAGCACTTTACTCTGTTTAAATTCTAATTTGATCATTAGAAAGCTCGTTTAGATATGCACACTATGAATCTAACAAACCGGACATAGAATAAGAATAAATCAAATTTCATGAGTTCAAATAGTTAATTATGAGATTTGGAACCAAATTATACAACTTAATCATAACTTAATCCTATGGAATTTATGGAACCGTCGTAATGACTTCGTCCATAACAACCATCTCCAACCGGTTTGGTTAATTATTCAATGACTAGACATCAGTTAATGATGCTTCCCATTTACGTTCCCGGCTAGCTGAGCCCACTTTTGCTCAAGCTAGATGGACAAAATCGGACCCTAGTTTCGTCAAAATTAACACGGATGGCGCCTTTGACCATGTGTTAAGGGGTGCTGCTACAAGCATCATCGCTCTAGATTCTTCTGGCTCCGTCCTTGGTGTTTGTTCTATGCTGCTCGCTTTCTGCGCAGATCCAGCTTTTGTTGAGGCTCTTACCATTTTGGAAGGATTAAAATTTGTTATTGCTAATCCCTGGACTAATGTGATCATTGAAACTGATTCAGCCTCCATTGCCAACAAGGTTAACAACGCTCTTCAGCAGGATCTCTCCACGGTGGAACATTTGGTTTCTCGTATCCGCTCCATTGTTGGTACTTTGCATGATTGTAAGATTTGTTATGTACCTAAAGACGCAAACGTTGTATCCCATGTCTTAGCTATTAGGGCTCTACGTTATTTTCTTTCCTGTTCTGTTGGATGTATCTTTCCCGATTTTATTCAGGCTTTTATAAATTCAGAAAGGTTCTCCTCTTCATCTCAATAAAACCATGGGTACTCTTTTCCCCATAGGGGCCTACTCACCTCTCGAGGTGACTGGCTATAGTTTTTTTTAATGAGGCCCTTTCTTTCAAAAAAAAAATTCAATTGGTTTACTTAGCCTAATGAGACTTGCATACTTTAAACTTAACAAACCGTCCACAAAATGAAATTCAATCAAATTACATGAGTTCAAATAGTTAATTATGAGCTTTTGAATATGATTAAACAAATTAATCTCAAATTTATAGCACTTTACTCGGTTTAAATTCCAATGTGACCGCTATAAAGCTCCTTTAGATATGCACACTTTAAACCTAATAAAACGGACGCAAAATAAGAATAAATCAAAACTTCATGAGTTCAAATATATTAGTGTGAAGTTTGGAATCAAATTATACAACTTAGTCTTAATTTTAGAGCAATTTACTCGATTAAAATTGCAATGGGTTTCGACCGTGTTGAATGGCCTTTTCTTGAACAAATTATGATTCGTCTAGGATTCAACTCCAGATGGGTTTCCCTTAATATGAGGTGTGTATCCTCAGTATCCCAAGTTCGTATCAACGACTCCCTTTCACGACCTTTCAAATCCCATAGAGGGTTACGGCAAGGGGACCCTCTATTCCCTTTCTTGTTTCTTTTCTGTACTCAAGGCCTTTCAGCCTTGCTCAATGTTGAGCAAACAAATGGTGACCTCCCTGGACTTTGTGCTAGCAGGAATGGGCCACGCGTCAACCACCTTCTTTTTGCTGATGACTGTGTCGTATTCATTAAGAATACAACTACGGAAGCTCAACGCCTTAAGGATGCTCTACCTACTTACGCTACTTCGTCTGGGCAGGCGGTGAATTTTGAAAAGTACTATTTTCTTTTCTCGAAAAGCTTCCACGTCGCTTTGGTCGGAAATCAATAATATCCTTCATGTAAAAGAAGTGGATGATCCAGGTATTTATCTGGGAGTCCCTCTCCTAATAGGAAAGAACAAGACAACAACCTTGGGGTTCACCAGGGATAAAATGAATGCTCGCCTAAGTAAATGGGATAAACATCACTTCTCTTTTAGTGGTAGAGAAATTTTTATTAAATCTATCATCCTGTCTATACCACAATATGTTATGTCTTGCTACCTTTTACCACAAAACATTATTGATGATATGACCACTTCGATACGCCGTTATTGGTGGTCTGGGAAAGCTGACAAACGAGGTTGGCATATGCTCCCTTGGGACACCGTTTGTCTGTCAAAAGCAGCAGGAGGTATAGGGTTTCGCGATCTTCACCACTACAATGTTGCTTGCCTAGTAGATCTGGCGTCTGGTTTGTGAACCTGATAGTCTCCTTAGTCAGGTCTATAAATGCAAGTATTACCCATCGGTTTCTATCCTCGAATTTGATCACACTCGGAGATCTTCTTTTGCTTGGAAAGGCCTTAGCATTGCTATCGCTAAGCTTTGCGATGGCTTTTTCAAATGCCTAGGTATATCCAGCCAAGTTCAAATCCACTTTGACAAATGGGGTGGCTCCCATCCTGTCAACCTTTATGGTGATTATGAGGTAAATGACGAAGTCCCTCTTCGGGTAGGTACTTTCATGTTGCCTAATTTACCCCGATGGGACGAATCAAAAGTTAGAGGATACTTCTCCCACGAAGACGCCAACACTATCCTTAATGTACCCATTATCAATGACACAAAAGACACCACCATTTGGGTTTACCATGACTTTGGCATGTACACGGTTCGGTCTGGTTACCAATATTTGCAGTTACAGTTAGGGCCAGTTAACAGGCCCTTTAAGCTTTGGAAAATTATATCTAAACTGCCTACTCTACCCAAGGTTCGTACATTTGGATGGCATTTATGTCATGATGCACTCCCATCTGGCCATAAAATCCTCCAGGCCAATCTTGGTACGGGGGTATGCCCGATCTGTAACATGACCATCGAAACCACCCTCCATGCTATGAGGGACTGTCCTATTGCCAAGGAGGCACTCCAGTTGGCAGGGCTTCCTACACGAATTTTCTCCAATACCTTTATGTCCCCCCACCAGTGGCTTTCCGAAGTAGCTGATTTTCTCTCCTTACATCAATTTTCGCTTCTTATAACGATCCTTTGGAATTTATGGAATCGCTGAAATGATTTTGTCCATAATAGCATTCTCCAACCGGTTTGGTTAACTGTTTCCAATGCACAAAAACTTTTTAATGACTACACAATCGGACCCTGGTTTAGTCAAGATTAACACGGATGGCGCCTTTGACCCCGTGTTAAGAGGTGTTGTTACTGGCATCATTGCCAGGGATTCCACCGGCGGCGACCTTGGTGGTTGTTCTATGCCGCTCATTTTGCCCGGACCCTGCTTCTGCGGAGGCTCTCGCCATTTTGGAAGGTCTAAAGTTTACAGTTGCTAATGGCTGGACTCATGTGGTTTTTGAAACTGATTCAGCTTCCATTGCCAAAAAGGTTAACAACATCCATCATCAAGATCTTTCCACCGTGCAACATTTGGAGTCTCGCATCCGCTCCACTCTTAGTACTTTGTCTGATTGTAAGATTTGTTATGTATCTAGAGACGCAAACGTTGTAGCCCATGTCTTAGCTACTAGGGCTTTGCGTTCTTTTACTTCCTGTTCTTTTGACTGTAACTTTACCGATTTTATTCGGCCTTCTGTGAATTCAGAGAGGTTCTCCTCTTCTTCTCAATAAAACCATGGGTACTCTTTTCCCCAAAGGGGCCTACTCCCCACTCGAGGTGACTGGCTATAGGGTTTTTTTAATGAGGCCCTTTCTTTCAAAAAAAATTGCAATGGGTTCACTAAATAGCCCAATGACACATGGACGCTTTAAACCCAACAAATTTACCACAAAGTACAATTTAATTAAATTACAGGAGCTCAAATAGTTAACTATGAGCTTTTGAATACGATTAAACCACTTAATAACAATTTTAGAGCACTTTACTCTGTTTAAATTCTAATCTGATCACAATAAAGCTCATTTACATATCCACACTATGAATCTAACAAAACGGACGCAAACAAAGAATAAATCAAATTTCTTGAGTTCAAATAGTTAATTATGAGATTTGAAACCAAATTATACAACTTAATCTTAACTTTAGAGCATTTTACTCGGTTAAAATTCCATTGGCTTTACTAAATAGCCTAATAAGACTTGCACGCTTTAAACTTAACAAACCGTCCACAAAATGAGATTCAATCAAATCACATGAGTTTAAATAGTTAATTATGAGCTTTTGAATATAATTAAACAAATTAATCTAACATTTAGAGCACTTTATTCGGTTTAAATTCCAATGTGTTCGTTATAAAGCTCCTTTAGGTATGCACACTTTAAACCTAACAAAACGGCCGCAAAATAAGAATCAATCAAAACTTCTTGAGTTCTAATAGATAAGTGTCGACATTGAAACCAAATTATACAACTTAATCTTAATTTTAGAGTAATTTATTCGGTTAAAATTATAATAGGTTAACTAAATAGCCCAATTAGACATGGACACTTTAAATCCAACAAATTGATCACAAAATACGATTTAATTAAATTACAGGAGCTCAAATAGTTGATTATGAGCTTTTGAATACGATTAAACCACTTAATAACAATTTTAGAGCACTTTAGTCTTTTTAAATTCTAATCTGATCACTATAACGCTCGTTTAGATATGCACACTATGGATCTAACAAAACAGACGCAAAAAAAGAATAAATCAAATTTCATGAGTTCAAATAGTTAATTATGAGATTTAGAACCAAATTATACAACTTAATCTTAATTTTATAGCAATTTACTCAGTTAAAATTGCAATGGGTTCACTAAATAGCCCAATGAGACATGGACGCTTTAAACCCAACAAATATACCACAAAATACGATTTAATTAAATTACAGGAGTTCAAATAGTTAATTATAAGGTTTTAAATACGATTAAACCACTTAATAACAATTTTAGAGCATTTACTCTTTTTAAATTCTAATCTAATCACTATAAAGCTCGTTTGGATATGCACACTATGAATCTAACAAAACGGACGCAAAATAAGAATAAATCAAATTTCATGAGTTCAAATAGTTAATTATGAGATTTGGAACCAAATTATACAACTTAATCTTAACTCTAAAGCATTTTACTCGGTTAAAATTCCAATGGGTTTACTAAATAGGCCAATGAGACTTGCACGCTTTAAACTTAACAAACTGTCCACAAAATGTGATTCAGTCAGATTACATGAGTTCAAATAGTTAATTATGAGCTTTTAAATATGATTAAACAAATTAATCTCAAATTTAGAGCACTTTACTCGGTTTAAATTGAAATGTGATCGCTATAAAGGTCCTTTAGATATGCACACTTTAAACCTAACCAAACGGCCGCAAAATAAAAATCAATACTTCATGAGTTCAAAAATATAAGTGTGGACATCGAAACCAAATTATACAACTTAATCTTAATTTTATAGCAATTTCTTGGTTAAAATTGCAATGGGTTTACTAAATAGCCTAATGAGACTTGCACGCTTTAATTAAACAAAACGTCCACAAAATTTGATTTAATTAAATTATACGAGTTCAAAGAGTTAAATATGAGCTTTTGAATATGATTAAACCACTTAATGTCAATTTTAGAGTACTTTACTCTGTTTAAATTCTATTTTGATCACTAGAAAGCTCGTTTAGATATGCACACTATGAATCTAGCAAAACAGACACAAAATAAGAATAAATCAAATTTCATGAGTTCAAATAGTTAATTATGAGATTTGGAACCAAATTATACATCTTAATCTTCACATTAGAGCATTTTACTCGGATAAAATTCCATTTGGTTTACTAAATAGCCCAAGGAGACTTGCACGCTTTAAATTTATCAAACCGTCCACAAAATGAGATTCAGTCAAATTACATGAGTTCAAATAGTTAATTATGAGCTTTTAAATATGATTAAACAAATTAATCTCAAATTTAGAGCACTTTACTCGGTTTAAATTGAAATGTGATCGCTGTAAAGCTCCTTTAGATATGCACACTTTAAACCTAACCAAACGGCCGCAAAATAAGAATCAATACTTCATGAGCTCAAAAAGATAAGTGTAACGACCCGTATTCGGATCCGAGTGTCGGGTTAACCCGAGAGGTTTGGGCTTTGGTTTTGGGCCCCGGGTTTGAGTAGTTTGGGCCTTGTGGGTCTTAGGTTGTTGGATTTTATGTTGGGCTTGGTTTGGAGGGACATTTTGGTAAATGTCTAAATGGGAAGACAAGAGAGGTTAGGGGATGTTATTTTCTCTGCAGAGGGTGACCTCATTTCCTCTTTTTCTTTCATTCTCCCTTCACCATCTTTATGAGAAGAGAAGTGTTAAAGGTGAGATCTTTGAGAGTTTGTTTGGAAAACTCGTTTTAGAGAAAGAAGGAAGGTTTTTAGGCTTAAGGAGATCTACAAAACAAGGTAAGTAAGTGTTTGGTTGGTGAAGAAAAGGGTTTTAGTGGAGGTTTAAGGGTGAGTTCGGGAATGAGTTTTTGAGGGAGTTAATCTTGGTTTTTCTAGTGTTTTAGACCCTAAGAATCTTCTCCTTAGTGTCTAATTCACTGCTCATCTTTCACCTTGTAGAGAAACAAGTGGGAGAGCCATCATCAAGCTTTGGAGGAAGAAAAGCTTGAAGAGGTTTAGAGCTCGGGTTTGTGTTTTTGTTGCTGTTTTTGCTTAAGGTTGGTACTCCCAACTCGTTCTTTACATCTTGCATACCATGGTAGATTGCATAGCATATGGAATCATGTATGTATGCTTCATTTTGCTTGTTTTGAGCTTGACATGCTTTAATGGTGGATTTTGGTTTTTGGAACTGATGCTAAAATGCCTTAATCACCTCTAGAAATGTTTAGAAACGCTTTAGAACTGATTGGATCAAGTTTAGGAATGAATCCTAGAATTTTTCTAAGTGCAGACCTGTTTTTCGTGCAGGGGTATTGATACTCGGGCTACTGGTATCGATACCTATAAGTGGATTTTGGCTAAGTGGCCAGGTGTATCGAACCATGGTTCGATACCGGGACTTCTAGTGGCATAATGGCATCGATGTCGGTATCGATGCTGCTGGGTCCCCTTTTGTTGACTTTGAATTTGGTCAAAGGGTATCGATACTGGTATCGATACCTATAAGTGGATTTTGGCTAAGTGGCCAGGTGTATCGAACCATGGTTCGATACCGGGACTTCTAGTGGCATAATGGCATCGATGTCGGTATCGATGCTGCTGGGTCCCCTTTTGTTGACTTTGAATTTGGTCAAAGGGTATCGATACTGGTATCGATACCCATGGTTCGATGCCTTCTTTGGGTGGGTATCGAGGTAGGGTGGTTCGATACCCTACATAAGGGTATAGATACCCCTGCAAGAACTTAACAAGATAAGCTTCGTTTGAGGTTCGAAAAGAGAATTAAATGTTGTAATGAATCTTATAATCAATGCAATGAATTATAAACATGAATTTGATGATATTAACCTCGAAAGTCTAAGTTATGTTAAGCCTTGATATGTTTTGTTGTGAGGATCCTAGGTGGATCGTTTATGTGTTTCGAGTCCTTGTTTGTTGGAAATCCGGAAATCCATAAGTGTTGCAACACGTTGAAGGCCATCCGATGTAACATGCCGAATGATGTTTGAAGACTTTTATTCCGAGTGTTGGGTGGCCTCACTCGAAGATGTTCGATGTAACATTCCGAGCATGGGGTTGGTTGGGCGGCCTCCACCCCTTTCCGAACATTGGGCGGCCTCGTTCGAAGATGTCCGATGTAACATTCCGGGCATAGGATTTGAGGGCGGCCTCAATCTTGAGTGTATGATCCCGATGCTGTGTGGACGCGGGCCTCACTCTTGTGTGTTATTTTGCGATATGATATGCATATGCTGTGTGCGATATTATGCTTTGATTATGCCATGTGGTAGGCAAGCATGCTAGATCATCATACCATGCACGATATTTTATATGTTATGTTTTACTGCTTATGATATGCATGATGTTGGCCGAGTTCGGCGTATCCACTGAGCTTTCGTAGCTCAGCGTTCGAAATATGTTTTTGTGCGTAGGCTAGGTGAAGCCGGTTCGTGGAGCACCATCAAGGTTCGGATTTCAGCATCGACCGTGTTGTCAGAGTACATGTATTAGATTTAGTGGGCTTGTACTATGTCGAACCCTATGTAATGTAACTCTGTTTATTTTAATTTGGGTCGAATGTTTTTAATGGTTTGTAATATTTTGGAGCTCCGTTTACTTTATACTATTTGGGCTTGTGTTTTTAATTTAAATGGATTTTAAAAAATCGTCTTTGGACTTGAATTTGATTTTATTTGTTGGGCTTGAAAGGAAATTTTGGAATACAGGTTTTGGGCTGGAGGCCCATTGTGACATCCGGGTCGGGTGTTACAATAAGTGTGGACATCGGAACCAAATTATACATCTTAATCTTAACATTAGAGCATTTTACTCGGATAAAATTCCAATTGGTTTACTAAATAGCCCAATGAGACTTGCACGCTTTAAACTCAACAAACCGTCCACAAAATGAGATTCAGTCAAATTACATGAGTTCAAATAGTTAATTATGAGATTTTAAATATGATTAAACAAATTAATCTCAAATGTAGGGCACTTTACTCGGTTTAAATTGAAATGTGATCGCTATAAAACTCCTTTAGATATGCACACTTTAAACCTAATCAAACGGCCGCAAAATAAGAATCAATACTTCATGAGTTCAAAAAGATGAGTGTGCACATCGGAAGCAAATTAAACAACTTAATCTTAATTTTATAGCAATTTATTGGTTAAAATTGCAATGGGTTTACTAAATAACCCAATGAGACTTGCACGCTTTAATTAAACAAAACGTCCACAAAATTTGATTTAATTAAATTATACGAGTTCAAAGAGTTAATTATGAGCTTTTGAATATGATTAAACCACTTAATGTCAATTTCAGAGTACTCTACTCTGTTTAAATTCTAATTTGATCACTAGAAAGCTAGTTTGGATGTGCACACTATGAATCTAACAAAACAGACGCAAAATAAGAATAAATCAAATTTCTTGAGTTCAAATAGTTAATTATGAGATTTGGAACCAAAATATACATCTTAATCTTAACATTAGAGCATTTTACTCGGTTAAAATTCCAATTGGTTTACTAAATAGCCCAATAAGACTTGCACGCTTTAAACTTAACAAACCGTCCACAAAATGAGATTAAGTCAAATTACATGAGTTCAAATAGTTAATTATGATATTTTAAATATGATTAAACAAATTAATCTCAAATTTAGAGGACTTCACTCGGTTTAAATTCAAATGTGATCGCTATAAAGCTCCTTTAGATATGCACACTTTAAACCTAACCAAACGGCCGCAAAATAAGAATCAATACTTCATGAGTTCAAAAAGATAAGTGTGGACATCGGAACCAAATTATACAACTTAATCTTAATTTTATAGCAATTTATTGGTTAAAATTGCAATGGTTTACTAAATAGCCCAATGATACTTGCACGCTTTAGTTAAACAAAACGTCCACAAAATTCGATTTAGTTAAATTATACGAGTTCAAAGAGTTAATTATGAGGTTTTGAATATGATTAAACCACTTAATGTCAATTTTAGAGTACTTTACTCTGTTTAAATTCTAATTTGATCACTAGAAAGCTTGTTTAGATGTGCACACTATGAATCTAACAAAACAGACGCAAAATAAGAATAAATCAAATTTCTTGAGTTCAAATAGTTAATTATGAGATTTGGAACCAAATTATACATCTTAATGTTAACATTAGAGCATTTTACTCGGTTAAAATTCGAATTGGTTTACTAAATAGCCCAATGAGACTTGCACACTTTAAACTTAACAAACCGTCCGCAAAATGAGATTCAGTCAAATTACATGAGTTCAAATAGTTAATTATGAGCTTTTAAATATGATTAAACAAATTAATCTCAAATTTAGAGCACTTTATTCGGTTTAAATTCAAATGTGATCGCTATAAAGCTCCTTTAGATATGCACACTTTAAACCTAACCAAACGGCCGCAAAATAAGAATCAATACTTCATGAGTTCAAAAAGATAAGTGTGGACATCGGAACCAAATTATACAACTTAATCTTAATTTTATAGCAATTTATTGGTTAAAATTGCAATGGGTTTACTAAATAGCCCAATAAGACTTGCACGCTTTAATTAAACAAAACGTCCACAAAATTCGATTTAATTAAATTATACGAGTTCAAAGAGATAATTATGCGCTTTTGAATATGATTAAACCACTTAATGTCAATCTTAGAGTACTTTACTCTGTTTAAATTCTAATTTGATCACTAGAAAGCTCGTTTAGATGTACACACTATGAATCTAACAAAACAGACGTAAAATAAGAATAAATCAAATTTCTTGAGTTCAAATAGTTAATTATGAGATTTTGAACCAAATTATACATCTTAATCTTAACATTAGAGCATTTTGCTCGGTTAAAATACAAATTGGTTTACTAAATAGCCGAAGGAGACTTGCACGCTTTAAACTTAACAAACCGTCCCCAAATTGAGATTCAGTCAAATTACATGAGTTCAAATAGTTAATTATGAGATTTTAAATATGATTAAACAAATTAATCTCAAATTTAGTGCACTTTACTCGGTTTAAATTCAAATGTGATCGCTATAAAGCTCCTTTAGATATGCACACTTTAAACCTAACCAAACGGACGCAAAATAAGAATCAATACTTCATGAGTTCAAAAAGATAAGTGTGGACATCGGAACCAAATTATACAACTTAATCTTAATTTTATAGCAATTTATTGGTTAAAATTGCAATGGGTTTACTAAATAGCCCAATGAGACTTGCACGCTTTAATTAAACAAAACATCCACAAAATTCGATTTCATTAAATTATACGAGTTGAAAGAGATAATTATGCGCTTTTGAATATAATTAAACCACTTAATGTCAATTTTAGAGTACTTTCCTCTGTTTAAATTCTAATTTGATCACTAGAAAGCTCGTTTAGATGTGCACACTATGAATCTAACAAAACAGACGCAAAATAAGAATAAATCAAATTTCTTATGTTCAAATAGTTAATTATGACATTTGGAACCAAATTATACATCTTAATCTTAACGTTAGAGCGTTTTACTCGGTTAAAATTTCAATTGGTTTACTAAATAGCCCAATGAGACTTGCACGCTTTAAACTTAACAAACCGTCCACAAAATGAGATTCAGTCAAATTAAATGAGTTCAAATAGTTAATTATGAGATTTTAAATATGATTAAAGAAATTAATATCAAATTAAGAGCACTTTACTCGGTTTAAATTCAAATGTGATCGCTATAAAGCTCCTTTAGATATGCACACTTTAAACCTAACCAAATGGCCGACAATTAAGAATTAATACTTCATGAGTTCAAAAAGATATGTGTGGACATCGGAACCAAATTATACAACTTAATCTTAATTTTATAGCAATTTATTGGTTAAAATTGCAATGGGTTTACTAAATAACCCAATGAGACTTGCACGCATTAATTAAACAAAACGTCCAAAAAATTCGATTTAATTAAATTATACGAGTTCAAAGAGTTAATTATGAGCTTTTGAATATGATTAAACCACTTAATGTCAATTTTAGAGTACTTTCCTCTGTTTAAATTCTAATTTGATCACTAGAAAGCTCGTTTTGATGTGCACACTATGAATCTAACAAAACAGACTCAAAATAAGAATAAATCAAATTTCTTGAGTTCAAATAGTTAATTATGAGATTTGGCACCAAATTATACATCTTAATCTTAACGTTAGAGCATTTTACTCGGTTAAAATTCCAATTGGTTTACTAAATAGCCCAATGAGACTTGCACGCTTTAAACTTAATAAACCGTACACAAAATGAGATTCAGTCAAATTACATGAGTTCAAATAGTTAATTATGAGATTTTAAATATGATTGAACAAATTGATCTCAAATTTAGAGCACTTTAAACGATTTAAATACAAATGTGATCGCTATAAAGCTCCTTTAGAGCACTATTTAAACCTAACCAAACGGCCGCAAAATAAGAATCAATCAAAACTTCATGAGTTCAAATAGATAAGTGTGGACTTTAAAACCAAATTATACATCTTAATCTTAATTTTAGAGCAATTTACTCGGTTAAAATTGCAATGGTTTCACTAAATAGCCCAATGAGAGTTGCACGCTTTAATTAGACAAAACGTCCTCAAAACTTGATTTAATTAAATTATACGAGTTCAAAGAGTTAATTATGAGCTTTTGAATATGATTAAACCACTTAATGTCAATTTTAGAGTACTTTACTCTGTTTAAATTCAAATGTGATTGCTATAAAGCTCGTTTAGATATGCACACTATGAATCTAACAAAATAGACGCAAAATAAGAATAAATCAAATTTCTTGAGTTCAAATAGTTAATTATGAGATTTGGAACCAAATTATACATCTTAATCTTAACATTAGAGCATTTTACTCGGTTAAAATTCCAATTGGTTTTCTAAATAGCCAAATGAGACTTGCACGCTTTAAACTTAACAAACCGTCCACAAAATGAGATTCAGTCAAATTACATGAGTTCAAATAGTTAATTATAAGATTTTAAATATGATTAGACAAATTAATCTCAAATTTAGAGCACTTTACTCGGTTTAAATTGAAATGTGATCGCTATAAAGCTCCTCTAGATATGCACACTTTAAACCTAACCAAACGGCCGCAAAATAAGAATTAATACTTCATGTGTTCAAAAAGATAAGTGTGGACATCGGAACCAAATTATAGAACTTAATCTTAATTTTATAGCAATTTATTGGTTAAAATTGCAATGGTTTTACTAAATAGCCCAATGAGACTTGCACGCTTTAATTAAACAAAACGTCCACAAAATTTGATTTAATTAAATTATACGAGTTCAAAGAGTTAATTATGAGCTTTTGAATATGATTAAACCACTTAATGTCAATTTTAGAGTACTTTACTCGGTTTAAATTCAAATGTGATCGCTATAAAGCTCGTTTAGATATGCACACTATGAATCTAACAAAACAGACGCAAAATAAGAATAAATCAAATTTCTTGAGTTCAAATAGTTAATTATGAGATTTGGAACCAAATTATACATCTTAATCTTAACATTAGAGCATTTTACTCGGTTAAAATTCCAATAGGTTTACTAAATAGCCAAATGAGACTTGCACGCTTTAAACTTAACAAACCGTCCACAAAATGAGATTCAGTCAAATTACATGAGTTCAAATAGTTAATTATAAGATTTTAAATATGATTAGACAAATTAATCTCAAATTTAGAGCACTTTACTCGGTTTAAATTGAAATGTGATCGCTATAAAGCTCCTCTAGATATGCACACTTTAAACCTAACCAAACGGCCGCAAAATAAGAATTAATACTTCATGAGTTCAAAAAGATAAGTGTGGACATCGGAACCAAATTATAGAACTTAATCTTAATTTTATAGCAATTTATTGGTTAAAATTGCAATGGTTTTACTAAATAGCCCAATGAGACTTGCACGCTTTAATTAAACAAAACGTCCACAAAATTTGATTTAATTAAATTATACGAGTTCAAAGAGTTAATTATGAGCTTTTGAATATGATTAAACCCCTTAATGTCAATTTTAGAGTACTTTACTCGGTTTAAATTCTAATTTGATCGTTAGAAAGCTCATTTAGATATGCACACTATGAATCTAACAAAAAAGAACCAAAATAAGAATAAATCAAATTTCTTGAGATCAAATAGTTAATTATGAGATTTGGCACCAAATTATACATCTTAATCTTAACATTAGAGCATTTTACTCGGTTAAAATTTCAATTGGTTTACTAAATAACCCAATGAGACTTGCACGCTTTAAACTTAACAAACCGTCCACAAATATGATATTCAGTCAAATTACATGAGTTCAAATAGTTAATTATGAGATTTTAAATATGATTAAACAAATTAATCTCAAATTTAGAGCACTTTACTCGGTTTAAATTCAAATGTGATCGCTATAAAGCTCTTTCAGATATGCACACTTTAAACCTAACCAAACGGCCGCAAAATAAGAATCAACACTTCATGAGTTCAAAAAGATAAGTGACGACATCATAACCAAATTATACAACTTAATCTTAATTTTATAGCAATTTATTGGTTAAAATTGCAATGGGTTTACTAAATAGCCCAATGAGACTTGCACGCTTTAATTTAACAAAACGTCCACAAAATTTGATTTAATTAAATTATATGAGTTCAAAGAGTTAATTATGAGCTTTTGACTATGATTAAACCACTTAATGTCAATTTTAGAGTACTTTACTTGGTTTAAATTCAAATGTGATCGCTATAAAGCTCGTTTAGATATGCACACTATGAATCTAACAAAACAGACGCAAAATAAGAATAAATCAAATTTCTTGAGTTCAAATAGTTAATTATGAGATTTGGAACCAAATTATACATCTTAATCTTAACATTAGAGCGTTTTACTCGGTTAAAATTCCAATTGGTTTACTAAATAACCCAATGAGACTTGCACGCTTTAAACTTAACAAACCGTCCACAAAATGAGATTCAGTCAAATTACATGAGTTCAAATAGTTAATTATAAGATTTTAAATATGATTAGACAAATTAATCTCAAATTTAGAGCACTTTACTCGGTTTAAATTGAAATGTGATCGCTATAAAGCTCCTCTAGTGATGTGAGCACATCTACACAAGCTCAAACAGCTGATCCGGAGGTCTTACCATCAGGACCCATCACTCGATCAAAGGCTAAGCAATTCAGGGAAGTTCTTATTCTTAAATGTTTACAAGTCTCAGAATCCCTTAATAATGCATATGCCTTAGAGAATAAACTTTACACTATGTTACATACTGATGTGTAACATCTTGTAACTATATAGTACTTAAGCTAGTATTGTGTTTATTAAGCATGTAAATAGGTGTGTTTTCAATAAGTTCAATAAGAACACAAGCTCATAATCATGTTTACCATGTTTCTTTAGCTTGTTACATGTTTTCCAATATGATAACTATGTTTTTCAGCTTGTTTTAACTTTCTTTAATAAGTTTACAATACTTATGATGGTATAACTTTTGTTTTCTCATAGGCACAAGGAAGAGTACCAAATGAAGGACTTCACCTTAGCTCGGGAAAAGCTCAATGGATTTCTAGCAGCTCGTTTCAGCTCAACTAATCCTCAACACTTCAGCTAGCTGAATTCAGCTCAACTCAGCTCCATTCAGCTCAACTCCAGCTCTACTAGCTCAACTCAAGCTGGTGAGTCCCGGGATAGCTCAAAGGTGTCCTCCACGTGGGAGAGTGTGTCATGGTCATGTGACCAGCATGAGGGGCGTCCACCATCCATTCCAAGCATGTGCATGTGCATGGCATGTGGCAGATTCAAATTTCAAGATTTCCCTCCTTGAAGTTGGCGTCAAAGTAAGATAAGGACAAGGAGTTATTTCCTTTGAATTTCACACATAAAACACATGTGTTAAATGTTTGAAATTCAGTCTTCCCTCCCTCCAAAACCAGCCGGCCACAAAGGATAAGGATGAGTAGTTTTCTCATCCACATTTAACATAATTAACACATGTTAATTGTGCTTACATTTCAGCCACTCATCTGAAACTTCCAATTCAATTCTGGCCAAGTATTCTAGGCGCCAACTCCCTTGTACTAGCCTATATATATGTATACTTTGTAATGTAAAAAAAAAGAAAATTTGAATGAAATTTACTTTTGTGAGAATTTCTCTCATTTCGGTTCTTTTGAGAACTTTCTGACTTCTCAAGTTCGTTGCTTGCGTGGTCAACCCCTTTGATACTTTGGGTTCTCGGTTGTAGATAATCGAAGGGTCCAAGTCCGTCTGAAGCAAGTTCAAGATAAGGTTCGGGTTCGTTCAACAGATTGTTCGAGTTCATCCTTGGAGTTTGTTTCATTTTATTTCTTTTCCTTGTTTTTATTTCATTTTCGTACTACCCCTTGCATCCTATTTTTCAACCTTGTCAGAAACTTCATTTCTCACCAGTCACCTCACCAAAGACCAAACCTAGCCATAACCAAACCAATACTTTCAACGTTCCACCATTGTCAACTTCTCCGAGCCTTCATCTTCTACATTCTGTCTACCTATATTTTTCAGCCCTTTTAAACACCAATTTGCAGCCATGCTTATTGCAGGAGACATCTTACTTCAATCCTAGATCCGAAACAATCAAGAAGGCGTCCTCAACAAGGAGCCCTCTTATCATCTAGATATGCACACTTTAAACCTAACCAAACGGCCGCAAAATAAGAATTAATACTTCATGAGTTCAAAAAGATAAGTGTGGACATCGGAACCAAATTATAGAACTTAATCTTAATTTTATAGCAATTTATTGGTTAAAATTGCAATGGTTTTACTAAATAGCCCAATGAGACTTGCACGCTTTAATTAAACAAAACGTCCACAAAATTTGATTTAATTAAATTATACGAGTTCAAAGAGTTAATTATGAGCTTTTGAATATGATTAAACCCCTTAATGTCAATTTTAGAGTACTTTACTCGGTTTAAATTCTAATTTGATCGTTAGAAAGCTCATTTAGATATGCACACTATGAATCTAACAAAAAAGAACCAAAATAAGAATACATCAAATTTCTTGAGATCAAATAGTTAATTATGAGATTTGGCACCAAATTATACATCTTAATCTTAACATTAGAGCATTTTACTCGGTTAAAATTCCAATTGGTTTACTAAATAACCCAATGAGACTTGCACGCTTTAAACTTAACAAACCGTCCACAAATATGATATTCAGTCAAATTACATGAGTTCAAATAGTTAATTATGAGATTTTAAATATGATTAAACAAATTAATCTCAAATTTAGAGCACTTTACTCGGTTTAAATTCAAATGTGATCGCTATAAAGCTCTTTCAGATATGCACACTTTAAACCTAACCAAACGGCCGCAAAATAAGAATCAACACTTCATGAGTTCAAAAAGATAAGTGACGACATCAGAACCAAATTATACAACTTAATCTTAATTTTATAGCAATTTATTGGTTAAAATTGCAATGGGTTTACTAAATAGCCCAATGAGACTTGCACGCTTTAATTAAACAAAACGTCCACAAAATTTGATTTAATTAAATTATATGAGTTCAAAGAGTTAATTATGAGCTTTTGACTATGATTAAACCACTTAATGTCAATTTTAGAGTACTTTACTCGGTTTAAATTCAAATGTGATCGCTATAAAGCTCGTTTAGATATGCACACTATGAATCTAACAAAACAGACGCAAAATAAGAATAAATCAAATTTCTTGAGTTCAAATAGTTAATTATGAGATTTGGAACCAAATTATACATCTTAATCTTAACATTAGAGCGTTTTACTCGGTTAAAATTCCAATTGGTTTACTAAATAACCCAATGAGACTTGCACGCTTTAAACTTAACAAACCGTCCACAAAATGAGATTCAGTCAAATTACATGAGTTCAAATAGTTAATTATAAGATTTTAAATATGATTAGACAAATTAATCTCAAATTTAGAGCACTTTACTCGGTTTAAATTGAAATGTGATCGCTATAAAGCTCCTCTAGATATGCACACTTTAAACCTAACCAAACGGCCGCAAAATAAGAATTAATACTTCATGAGTTCAAAAAGATAAGTGTGGACATCGGAACCAAATTATAGAACTTAATCTTAATTTTATAGCAATTTATTGGTTAAAATTGCAATGGGTTTACTAAATAGCCCAATGAGACTTGCACGCTTTAATTAAACAAAACGTCCACAAAATTTGATTTAATTAAATTATACGAGTTCAAAGAGTTAATTATGAGCTTTTGAATATGATTAAACCCCTTAATGTCAATTTTAGAGTACTTTACTCGGTTTAAATTCTAATTTGATCGTTAGAAAGCTCATTTAGATATGCACACTATGAATCTAACAAAAAAGAACCAAAATAAGAATACATCAAATTTCTTGAGATCAAATAGTTAATTATGAGATTTGGCACCAAATTATACATCTTAATCTTAACATTAGAGCATTTTACTCGGTTAAAATTCCAATTGGTTTACTAAATAACCCAATGAGACTTGCACGCTTTAAACTTAACAAACCGTCCACAAATATGATATTCAGTCAAATTACATGAGTTCAAATAGTTAATTATGAGATTTTAAATATGATTAAACAAATTAATCTCAAATTTAGAGCACTTTACTCGGTTTAAATTCAAATGTGATCGCTATAAAGCTCTTTCAGATATGCACACTTTAAACCTAACCAAACGGCCGCAAAATAAGAATCAACACTTCATGAGTTCAAAAAGATAAGTGACGACATCAGAACCAAATTATACAACTTAATCTTAATTTTATAGCAATTTATTGGTTAAAATTGCAATGGGTTTACTAAATAGCCCAATGAGACTTGCACGCTTTAATTAAACAAAACGTCCACAAAATTTGATTTAATTAAATTATATGAGTTCAAAGAGTTAATTATGAGCTTTTGACTATGATTAAACCACTTAATGTCAATTTTAGAGTACTTTACTCGGTTTAAATTCAAATGTGATCGCTATAAAGCTCGTTTAGATATGCACACTATGAATCTAACAAAACAGACGCAAAATAAGAATAAATCAAATTTCTTGAGTTCAAATAGTTAATTATGAGATTTGGAACCAAATTATACATCTTAATCTTAACATTAGAGCGTTTTACTCGGTTAAAATTCCAATTGGTTTACTAAATAACCCAATGAGACTTGCACGCTTTAAACTTAACAAACCGTCCACAAAATGAGATTCAGTCAAATTACATGAGTTCAAATAGTTAATTATAAGATTTTAAATATGATTAGACAAATTAATCTCAAATTTAGAGCACTTTACTCGGTTTAAATTGAAATGTGATCGCTATAAAGCTCCTCTAGATATGCACACTTTAAACCTAACCAAACGGCCGCAAAATAAGAATTAATACTTCATGAGTTCAAAAAGATAAGTGTGGACATCGGAACCAAATTATAGAACTTAATCTTAATTTTATAGCAATTTATTGGTTAAAATTGCAATGGTTTTACTAAATAGCCCAATGAGACTTGCACGCTTTAATTAAACAAAACGTCCACAAAATTTGATTTAATTAAATTATACGAGTTCAAAGAGTTAATTATGAGCTTTTGAATATGATTAAACCCCTTAATGTCAATTTTAGAGTACTTTACTCGGTTTAAATTCTAATTTGATCGTTAGAAAGCTCATTTAGATATGCACACTATGAATCTAACAAAAAAGAACCAAAATAAGAATAAATCAAATTTCTTGAGATCAAATAGTTAATTATGAGATTTGGCACCAAATTATACATCTTAATCTTAACATTAGAGCATTTTACTCGGTTAAAATTCCAATTGGTTTACTAAATAACCCAATGAGACTTGCACGCTTTAAACTTAACAAACCGTCCACAAATATGATATTCAGTCAAATTACATGAGTTCAAATAGTTAATTATGAGATTTTAAATATGATTAAACAAATTAATCTCAAATTTAGAGCACTTTACTCGGTTTAAATTCAAATGTGATCGCTATAAAGCTCTTTCAGATATGCACACTTTAAACCTAACCAAACGGCCGCAAAATAAGAATCAACACTTCATGAGTTCAAAAAGATAAGTGACGACATCAGAACCAAATTATACAACTTAATCTTAATTTTATAGCAATTTATTGGTTAAAATTGCAATGGGTTTACTAAATAGCCCAATGAGACTTGCACGCTTTAATTTAACAAAACGTCCACAAAATTTGATTTAATTAAATTATATGAGTTCAAAGAGTTAATTATGAGCTTTTGACTATGATTAAACCACTTAATGTCAATTTTAGAGTACTTTACTCGGTTTAAATTCAAATGTGATCGCTATAAAGCTCGTTTAGATATGCACACTATGAATCTAACAAAACAGACGCAAAATAAGAATAAATCAAATTTCTTGAGTTCAAATAGTTAATTATGAGATTTGGAACCAAATTATACATCTTAATCTTAACATTAGAGCGTTTTACTCGGTTAAAATTCCAATTGGTTTACTAAATAACCCAATGAGACTTGCACGCTTTAAACTTAACAAACCGTCCACAAAATGAGATTCAGTCAAATTACATGAGTTCAAATAGTTAATTATAAGATTTTAAATATGATTAGACAAATTAATCTCAAATTTAGAGCACTTTACTCGGTTTAAATTGAAATGTGATCGCTATAAAGCTCCTCTAGATATGCACACTTTAAACCTAACCAAACGGCCGCAAAATAAGAATTAATACTTCATGAGTTCAAAAAGATAAGTGTGGACATCGGAACCAAATTATAGAACTTAATCTTAATTTTATAGCAATTTATTGGTTAAAATTGCAATGGGTTTACTAAATAGCCCAATGAGACTTGCACGCTTTAATTAAACAAAACGTCCACAAAATTTGATTTAATTAAATTATACGAGTTCAAAGAGTTAATTATGAGCTTTTGAATATGATTAAACCCCTTAATGTCAATTTTAGAGTACTTTACTCGGTTTAAATTCTAATTTGATCGTTAGAAAGCTCATTTAGATATGCACACTATGAATCTAACAAAAAAGAACCAAAATAAGAATACATCAAATTTCTTGAGATCAAATAGTTAATTATGAGATTTGGCACCAAATTATACATCTTAATCTTAACATTAGAGCATTTTACTCGGTTAAAATTCCAATTGGTTTACTAAATAACCCAATGAGACTTGCACGCTTTAAACTTAACAAACCGTCCACAAATATGATATTCAGTCAAATTACATGAGTTCAAATAGTTAATTATGAGATTTTAAATATGATTAAACAAATTAATCTCAAATTTAGAGCACTTTACTCGGTTTAAATTCAAATGTGATCGCTATAAAGCTCTTTCAGATATGCACACTTTAAACCTAACCAAACGGCCGCAAAATAAGAATCAACACTTCATGAGTTCAAAAAGATAAGTGACGACATCAGAACCAAATTATACAACTTAATCTTAATTTTATAGCAATTTATTGGTTAAAATTGCAATGGGTTTACTAAATAGCCCAATGAGACTTGCACGCTTTAATTAAACAAAACGTCCACAAAATTTGATTTAATTAAATTATATGAGTTCAAAGAGTTAATTATGAGCTTTTGACTATGATTAAACCACTTAATGTCAATTTTAGAGTACTTTACTCGGTTTAAATTCAAATGTGATCGCTATAAAGCTCGTTTAGATATGCACACTATGAATCTAACAAAACAGACGCAAAATAAGAATAAATCAAATTTCTTGAGTTCAAATAGTTAATTATGAGATTTGGAACCAAATTATACATCTTAATCTTAACATTAGAGCGTTTTACTCGGTTAAAATTCCAATTGGTTTACTAAATAACCCAATGAGACTTGCACGCTTTAAACTTAACAAACCGTCCACAAAATGAGATTCAGTCAAATTACATGAGTTCAAATAGTTAATTATAAGATTTTAAATATGATTAGACAAATTAATCTCAAATTTAGAGCACTTTACTCGGTTTAAATTGAAATGTGATCGCTATAAAGCTCCTCTAGATATGCACACTTTAAACCTAACCAAACGGCCGCAAAATAAGAATTAATACTTCATGAGTTCAAAAAGATAAGTGTGGACATCGGAACCAAATTATAGAACTTAATCTTAATTTTATAGCAATTTATTGGTTAAAATTGCAATGGTTTTACTAAATAGCCCAATGAGACTTGCACGCTTTAATTAAACAAAACGTCCACAAAATTTGATTTAATTAAATTATACGAGTTCAAAGAGTTAATTATGAGCTTTTGAATATGATTAAACCCCTTAATGTCAATTTTAGAGTACTTTACTCGGTTTAAATTCTAATTTGATCGTTAGAAAGCTCATTTAGATATGCACACTATGAATCTAACAAAAAAGAACCAAAATAAGAATAAATCAAATTTCTTGAGATCAAATAGTTAATTATGAGATTTGGCACCAAATTATACATCTTAATCTTAACATTAGAGCATTTTACTCGGTTAAAATTCCAATTGGTTTACTAAATAACCCAATGAGACTTGCACGCTTTAAACTTAACAAACCGTCCACAAATATGATATTCAGTCAAATTACATGAGTTCAAATAGTTAATTATGAGATTTTAAATATGATTAAACAAATTAATCTCAAATTTAGAGCACTTTACTCGGTTTAAATTCAAATGTGATCGCTATAAAGCTCTTTCAGATATGCACACTTTAAACCTAACCAAACGGCCGCAAAATAAGAATCAACACTTCATGAGTTCAAAAAGATAAGTGACGACATCATAACCAAATTATACAACTTAATCTTAATTTTATAGCAATTTATTGGTTAAAATTGCAATGGGTTTACTAAATAGCCCAATGAGACTTGCACGCTTTAATTAAACAAAACGTCCACAAAATTTGATTTAATTAAATTATATGAGTTCAAAGAGTTAATTATGAGCTTTTGACTATGATTAAACCACTTAATGTCAATTTTAGAGTACTTTACTCGGTTTAAATTCAAATGTGATCGCTATAAAGCTCGTTTAGATATGCACACTATGAATCTAACAAAACAGACGCAAAATAAGAATAAATCAAATTTCTTGAGTTCAAATAGTTAATTATGAGATTTGGAACCAAATTATACATCTTAATCTTAACATTAGAGCGTTTTACTCGGTTAAAATTCCAATTGGTTTACTAAATAACCCAATGAGACTTGCACGCTTTAAACTTAACAAACCGTCCACAAAATGAGATTCAGTCAAATTACATGAGTTCAAATAGTTAATTATAAGATTTTAAATATGATTAGACAAATTAATCTCAAATTTAGAGCACTTTACTCGGTTTAAATTGAAATGTGATCGCTATAAAGCTCCTCTAGATATGCACACTTTAAACCTAACCAAACGGCCGCAAAATAAGAATTAATACTTCATGAGTTCAAAAAGATAAGTGTGGACATCGGAACCAAATTATAGAACTTAATCTTAATTTTATAGCAATTTATTGGTTAAAATTGCAATGGTTTTACTAAATAGCCCAATGAGACTTGCACGCTTTAATTAAACAAAACGTCCACAAAATTTGATTTAATTAAATTATACGAGTTCAAAGAGTTAATTATGAGCTTTTGAATATGATTAAACCCCTTAATGTCAATTTTAGAGTACTTTACTCGGTTTAAATTCTAATTTGATCGTTAGAAAGCTCATTTAGATATGCACACTATGAATCTAACAAAAAAGAACAAAAATAAGAATAAATCAAATTTCTTGAGATCAAATAGTTAATTATGAGATTTGGCACCAAATTATACATCTTAATCTTAACATTAGAGCATTTTACTCGGTTAAAATTCCAATTGGTTTACTAAATAACCCAATGAGACTTGCACGCTTTAAACTTAACAAACCGTCCACAAATATGATATTCAGTCAAATTACATGAGTTCAAATAGTTAATTATGAGATTTTAAATATGATTAAACAAATTAATCTCAAATTTAGAGCACTTTACTCGGTTTAAATTCAAATGTGATCGCTATAAAGCTCTTTCAGATATGCACACTTTAAACCTAACCAAACGGCCGCAAAATAAGAATCAACACTTCATGAGTTCAAAAAGATAAGTGACGACATCATAACCAAATTATACAACTTAATCTTAATTTTATAGCAATTTATTGGTTAAAATTGCAATGGGTTTACTAAATAGCCCAATGAGACTTGCACGCTTTAATTAAACAAAACGTCCACAAAATTTGATTTAATTAAATTATATGAGTTCAAAGAGTTAATTATGAGCTTTTGACTATGATTAAACCACTTAATGTCAATTTTAGAGTACTTTACTCGGTTTAAATTCAAATGTGATCGCTATAAAGCTCGTTTAGATATGCACACTATGAATCTAACAAAACAGACGCAAAATAAGAATAAATCAAATTTCTTGAGTTCAAATAGTTAATTATGAGATTTGGAACCAAATTATACATCTTAATCTTAACATTAGAGCGTTTTACTCGGTTAAAATTCCAATTGGTTTACTAAATAACCCAATGAGACTTGCACGCTTTAAACTTAACAAACCGTCCACAAAATGAGATTCAGTCAAATTACATGAGTTCAAATAGTTAATTATAAGATTTTAAATATGATTAGACAAATTAATCTCAAATTTAGAGCACTTTACTCGGTTTAAATTGAAATGTGATCGCTATAAAGCTCCTCTAGATATGCACACTTTAAACCTAACCAAACGGCCGCAAAATAAGAATTAATACTTCATGAGTTCAAAAAGATAAGTGTGGACATCGGAACCAAATTATAGAACTTAATCTTAATTTTATAGCAATTTATTGGTTAAAATTGCAATGGTTTTACTAAATAGCCCAATGAGACTTGCACGCTTTAATTAAACAAAACGTCCACAAAATTTGATTTAATTAAATTATACGAGTTCAAAGAGTTAATTATGAGCTTTTGAATATGATTAAACCCCTTAATGTCAATTTTAGAGTACTTTACTCGGTTTAAATTCTAATTTGATCGTTAGAAAGCTCATTTAGATATGCACACTATGAATCTAACAAAAAAGAACCAAAATAAGAATAAATCAAATTTCTTGAGATCAAATAGTTAATTATGAGATTTGGCACCAAATTATACATCTTAATGTTAACATTAGAGCATTTTACTCGGTTAAAATTCCAATTGGTTTACTAAATAGCCCAATGAGACTTGCACGCTTTAAACTTAACAAACCGTCCACAAATATGATATTCAGTCAAATTACATGAGTTCAAATAGTTAATTATGAGATTTTAAATATGATTAAACAAATTAATCTCAAATTTAGAGCACTTTACTCGGTTTAAATTCAAATGTGATCGCTATAAAGCTCTTTCAGATATGCACACTTTAAACCTAACCAAACGGCCGCAAAATAAGAATCAACACTTCATGAGTTCAAAAAGATAAGTGACGACATCATAACCAAATTATACAACTTAATCTTAATTTTATAGCAATTTATTGGTTAAAATTGCAATGGGTTTACTAAATAGCCCAATGAGACTTGCACGCTTTAATTAAACAAAACGTCCACAAAATTTGATTTAATTAAATTATATGAGTTCAAAGAGTTAATTATGAGCTTTTGACTATGATTAAACCACTTAATGTCAATTTTAGAGTACTTTACTCGGTTTAAATTCAAATGTGATCGCTATAAAGCTCGTTTAGATATGCACACTATGAATCTAACAAAACAGACGCAAAATAAGAATAAATCAAATTTCTTGAGTTCAAATAGTTAATTATGAGATTTGGAACCAAATTATACATCTTAATCTTAACATTAGAGCGTTTTACTCGGTTAAAATTCCAATTGGTTTACTAAATAACCCAATGAGACTTGCACGCTTTAAACTTAACAAACCGTCCACAAAATGAGATTCAGTCAAATTACATGAGTTCAAATAGTTAATTATAAGATTTTAAATATGATTAGACAAATTAATCTCAAATTTAGGGCACTTTACTCGGTTTAAATTGAAATGTGATCGCTATAAAGCTCCTCTAGATATGCACACTTTAAACCTAACCAAACGGCCGCAAAATAAGAATTAATACTTCATGAGTTCAAAAAGATAAGTGTGGACATCGGAACCAAATTATAGAACTTAATCTTAATTTTATAGCAATTTATTGGTTAAAATTGCAATGGTTTTACTAAATAGCCCAATGAGACTTGCACGCTTTAATTAAACAAAACGTCCACAAAATTTGATTTAATTAAATTATACGAGTTCAAAGAGTTAATTATGAGCTTTTGAATATGATTAAACCCCTTAATGTCAATTTTAGAGTACTTTACTCGGTTTAAATTCTAATTTGATCGTTAGAAAGCTCATTTAGATATGCACACTATGAATCTAACAAAAAAGAACCAAAATAAGAATAAATCAAATTTCTTGAGATCAAATAGTTAATTATGAGATTTGGCACCAAATTATACATCTTAATGTTAACATTAGAGCATTTTACTCGGTTAAAATTCCAATTGGTTTACTAAATAGCCCAATGAGACTTGCACGCTTTAAACTTAACAAACCGTCCACAAATATGATATTCAGTCAAATTACATGAGTTCAAATAGTTAATTATGAGATTTTAAATATGATTAAACAAATTAATCTCAAATTTAGAGCACTTTACTCGGTTTAAATTCAAATGTGATCGCTATAAAGCTCTTTTAGATATGCACACTTTAAACCTAACCAAACGGCCGCAAAATAAGAATCAACACTTCATGAGTTCAAAAAGATAAGTGACGACATCATAACCAAATTATACAACTTAATCTTAATTTTATAGCAATTTATTGGTTAAAATTGCAATGGGTTTACTAAATAGCACAATGAGACTTGCACTCTTTAATTAAACAAAACGTCCATAAAATTTGATTTAATTAAATTATACGAGTTCAAAGAGTTAATTATGAGCTTTTGAATATGATTAAACCACTTAATGTCAATTTTAGAGTACTTTACTCTGTTTAAAATCTAATTTGATCACTAGAAAGCTCGTTTAGATATGCACACTATGAATCTAACAAACAGACGCAAAATAAGAATAAATCAAATTTCTTGAGTACAAATAGTTAATTATGAGATTTGGAACCAAATTATACATCTTAATCTTAACATTAGAGCATTTTACTCGGTTAAAATTCCAATAGGTTTACTAAATAGCCAAATGAGACTTGCACGCTTTAAACTTAACAAACCGTCCATAAAATGAGATTCAGTCAAATTACTTGAGTTCAAATAGTTAATTATGAGATTTTAAATATAATTAAATAAATTAATCTCAAATTTAGAGCACTTTACTCGGTTAAAATTCAAATGTGATCCCTATAAAGCTCCTTTAGATATGTACACTTTAAACCTAACCAAACGGCCGCAAAATAAGAATCAATACTTCATGAGTTCAAAAAGATAAGTGTGGACATCGGAACCAAATAATCTTCACTTTATAGCAATTTATTGGTTAAAATTGCAATGGATTTACTAAATAGCCCAATGAGACTTGCACTCTTTAATTAAACAAAACGTCCATAAAATTTGATTTAATTAAATTATACGAGTTCAAAGAGTTAATTATGAGCTTTTGAATATGATTAAACCACTTAATGTCAATTTTAGAGTACTTTACTCTGTTTAAAATCTAATTTGATCACTAGAAAGCTCGTTTAGATATGCACACTATGAATCTAACAAAACAGACGCAAAATAAGAATAAATCAAATTTCTTGAGTTCAAATAGTTAATTATGAGATTTAGAACCAAATTATACATCTTAATCTTAACATTAGAGTATTTTACTCGGTTAAAATTCCAATTGGTTTACTAAATAACCCAATGAGACTTGCACGCTTTAAACTTAATAAACTGTTCACAAAATGTGATTCAGTCAAATTACATGAGTTCAAATAGTTTATTGCGAGATTTTAAATACAATTAAACAAATTAATCTCAAATTTAGAGCACTTTACTCGGTTTAAATTCAAATGTGATCGCTATAACGCTCCTTTAGATATGCACACTTCAAACCTAACCAAACGGCCGCAAAATAAGAATCAATCAAAACTTCATGAGTTCAAATAGATAAGTGTAGACTTTAAAACCAAATTATACAACTTAATCTTAATTTTATAGCAATTTATTGGTTAAAATTGCAATGGTTTTACTAAATAGCCCAATGAGACTTGCACGCTTTAATTAAACAAAACGTCCACTAAATTTGATTTAATTAAATTATACGAGTTCAAAGAGTTAATTATGAGCTTTTGAATATGATTAAACCACTTAATGTCAATTTTAGAGTACTTTACTCTATTTAAATTCTAGTTTGATCACTAGAAAGCTCGTTTAGATATGCACACTATGAATCTAACAAAACAGACGCAAAATAAGAATAAATCAAATTTCTTGAGTTCAAATAGTTAATTATGAGATTTGGCACCAAATTATACATCTTAATCTTAACATTAGAGCATTTTACTCGGTTAAAATTCCAATTGGTTTACTAAATAGCCCAATGAGACTTGCACGCTTTAAACTTAACAAACCATCCACAAAATGAGATTCAGTCAAATTACATGAGTTCAAATAATTAATTATGAGATTTTAAATATGATTAAACAAATTAATCTCAAATTTAGAGCACTTTACTTGGTTTAAATTCAAATGTGATCGCTATAAAGCTCCTTTAGATATGTACACTTTAAACCTAACCAAACGGCCGCAAAATAAGAATCCATCAAAACTTCATGAGTTCAAATAAATAAGTGTGGACTTTAAAACCAAATATACATCTTAATCTTAATTTTAGAGCAATTTACTCTGTTAAAATTGCAATGGTTTCACTAAATAGCCCAATGAGACATGGACGCTTTAAACCCAACAAATCTACCACAAAATACGTTTTAAATAAATTACAGGAGCTCAAATAGTTAATTATGAGCTTTTGAATACGATTAGACCACTTAAAAACAATTTTAGAGCACTTTACTCTGTTTAAATTCTAATATGATCACTATAAAGCTCGTTTAGATATGCACACTATGAATCTAACAAAACGGACGCAAAATAAGAATAATTCAAATTTCATTAGTTCAAATAGTTAATTATGAGATTTGGAACCAAATTATACAACTTAATCTTAACTTTAGAACATTTTACTTGGTTAAAATTCCAATGGGTTTACTAAATAGCCCAATGACACTTGCACGCTTTAAACTTAACAAACTGTCCACAAAATGAGATTCAATCAAATTACATGAGTTCAAATAGTTAATTATGAGCTTTTGAATATGATTAAACAAATTAATCTCAAATTTAGAGCACTTTACTCGGTTTAAATTCCAATGTGATCGCTATAAAGCTCCTTTAGATATGCACACTTTAAACCTAACAAAACGGCCGCAAAATAAGAATAATTCAAAACTTCATGTGTCAAATAGATATGTATGGTCTTTGGAACCAAATTATACAACTTAATCTTAAATTTATAACAATTTACTCGGTTAAAATTGCAATGGGTTCACTAAATAGCCCAATGAGATATGGACGCTTTAAACCCAACAAGTCTACCACAAAATACGATTTAATTAAATTACAGGAGTTCAAATAGTTAATTATGTGCCTTTGAATATGATTAAACTTCTTAATGTCAATTTTAGAGAACTTTTCTCTGTTTAGATTCTAATCTGATCATTATAAAGCTCGTTTAGATATTCACTATGAATCTAACAAAACGGATACAGAATAAGAATAAATTAAATTTCATGAGTTCAAATAGTTAATTATGAGATTTTGAACCAAATTATACAACTTAATCTTAACTTAATCCTATGGAATTTATGGAACCGCCGTAATGACTTCGTCCATAACAGCCATCTCCAACCGGTTTGATTAACTATTTCTAATGCACAAAACCTTTTCAATGACTATACATCAGTTAGTGATGCTTCCCACCTACGTTCCCAGCTAGCTGAGCCCACTTTTGCTCAAGCTAGATGGACGAAATCGGACCCTGGTTTCGTCAAAATTAACACGGATGACGCCTTTGACCCTGTGTTAAGGGGTGTTGCTGTAGGCATCATCGCTCTGAATTCTTCTGGCTTCGTCCTTGGTGGTTGTTCTATGCTGCTTGCTTTCTGCCCAGATCCAGCTTTTGCCGAGGCTCTTTCCATTTTGGAAGGATTAAAATTTGTTGTTGCTAATCCCTGGACTAATGTGATCATTGAAACTAATTCAGCCTCCATTGCCAACAAGGTTAAAAACGCTCATCAACAGGATCTCTCCACGGTGGAACATTTGGTTTCTCGTATCCGCTCCACACTTGGTACTTTTCCTGATTGTAAGATTTGTTATGTGCCTAGAGAAGCAAACTTTGTAGCCCATGTCTTAGCTATTTGGGCTCTACGTTATTTTCTTTCCTGTTATTTTGGATGTCTCTTTCATGATTTTATTCGGGCTTTTATAAATTCAGAGAGGTTCTCCTCTTCATCTCAATAAAACCATGGGTACTCTTTTTCCCATAGGGACCTACTCACCTCTCGTGGTGAGTAGCTATAGGTTTTTTAATGAGGCCCTTTCTTTCAAAAAAAAAATTCAATGGGTTTACTTAGCCTAATGAGACTTGCACGCTTTAAACTTATCAAACCGCCCACAAAATGAAATTCAATCAAATTACATGAGTTTAAATAGTTAATTATGAGCTTTTGAATATGATTAAACAAATTAATCTCAAATTTAGAGCACTTTACTCGGTTTAAATTCCAATATGATCGCTATAAAGCTCCTTTAGATATGCACACTTTAAACCTAATAAAACGGACGCAAAATAAGAATAAATCAAACCTTCATGAGTTCAAATAGATAAGTGTGGACTTTGGAACCAAATTATACAACTTAATCTTAATTTTAGAGCAATTTACACGATTAAAATTGCAATGGGTTCACTAAATAGCCCAATGACACATGAACACTTTAAACCCAACAAATCGACCATAAAATACGATTTAATTAAATTACAGGAGCTCAAATAGTTAATTATGAGCTTTTGAATATGACTAAATCACTTAATAACAATTTTAGAGCACTTTACTCTGTTTAAATTCTAATTTGATCACAATAAAGCTCGTTTAGATATGCACACTATGAATCTAACAAAATGGACGCAAAATAAGAATAAATCAAATTTCTTAAATTCAAATATTTAATTATGAGATTTGGAACCAAATTTTACAACTTAATATTAACTTTAGAGCATTTTACTCGGTTAAAATTCCAATGGGTTTTCTAAATAGCCTAATGAGGCTTCCACGCTTTAAACTTAACAAACCGTCCACAAAATGAGATTCAATCAAATTATATGAGCTCAAATAGTTAATTAAGAGCTTTTAAATATGATTGAACAACTTAATCTCAAATTTAGAGCCATTTAGTCGGTTTAAATTCCAATGTGATCGCTATAAAGCTCCTTTAGATATGCACACTTTAAACCTAACAAAAAGGTGCAAAATAAGAATGAATCAAAACTTCATGAGTTCAAATAGATAAGTATGGACTTTGGAACCAAATTATACAACTTAATCTTAATTTTATAATAATTTACTCGGTTAAAATTGCAATGGGTTCACTAAATAGCCCAATGAGATTTGGACGCTTTAAACCCAACAAATCTACCACAAAATATGATTTAATTAAATTATAGGAGCTCAAATAGTTAAATATGAGCTTTTGAATACGATTAAACCACTTAATAGAAATTTTAGAGCACTTTACTCTTTTTAAATTCAATTTGATCACTATAAAGGTCGTTTAGATATGCACACTATGAATCTAACAAAATGGTCGCAAAATAAAAATAAATCAAATTTCATGAGTTCAAATAGTTAATTATGAGATTTGGAACCAAATTATACAACTTAATCTTAACTCTAGAGCGTTTTACTCGATTAAAATTCCAATGGGTTTACTAAATAGCCTAATGAGACTTGCACGCTTTAAGCTTAACAAACCATCCTCATAATGAGATTCAATCAAATTACATGAATTCAAATAGTTAATTATGAGCTTTTGCATATGATTAAACAAATAAATCTCAAATTTTGAGCCATTTAGTCATTTTAAATTCCAATCTGATCGCTATAAAGCTCCTTTAGATATGCACACTTGAAACGTAATAAAACGGCCGCAAAATAAGAATCAATCAAAACTTCATGGGTTCAAATAGATAAGTGTGGAATTTGGAAACAAATTATTCAACTTACTCTTAATTTTAGAGCAATTTACTCGGTTAAAATTGCAATGGGTTCACTAAATAGCCCAATGAAATATGGACGCTTTAAACCCAACAAATCTACCACAAAATACGATTTAATTAAATTACAGGAGTTCAAATAGTTAATTATAAGCTTTTAAATACGATTAAACCATTTAATAACAAATTTAGAGCACTTTATTCTTTTTAAATTCTATTCTGATCACTATAAAGGTCATTTAGATATGCACAATATGAATCGAACAAAACGGACGCAAAATAAGAATAAATCAAATTTCATGAGTTCAAATAGTTAATTATGAGATTTGGAACCAAATTGTACAACTTAATCTTAACTTTAGAGCATTTTACTCGGTTAAAATTCTAACGGGTTTACTAAATAGCCTAATGAGGCTTGCACGCTTTAAACTTAACAAACCGTCCACAAAATGAGATTCAATCAAATTACATGAGCTCAAATAGTTAATTATGAGCTTTTGAATATGATTGAACAAATTAATCTCAAATTTAGAGCACTATACTCGGTTTAAATTCCAATGTGATCGCTATAAAGCTCCTTTAGATATGCACACTTTAAACCTAACAAAACGGCCGCAAAATAAGAATCAACACTTCATGAGTTCAAAAAGATAAGTGTGGACATTAGAACCAAATTATACAACTTAATATTAATTTTATAATAATTTACACGGTTAAAATTGCATTTGGTTCAATAAATAGCCCAATGAAACATGGACGCATTAAACCTAACAAATCTACCATAAAATACGATTTAATTAAATTACAGGAGTTCAAATAGTTAATTATAAGCTTTTAAATACGATTAAAACACTTAATAACAATTTTAGAGCAATTTACTCTTTTTAAATTCTAATCTGATCACTATAAAGGTCGTTTAGATATGCACACTATGTGATATGTGCACGCCCGACCTTAGTTTCTACCCATACCTTATATTCAGCTACTTCATTTCACACATGGGAACAAAGGGGAGTTATCTTACTGATTTTAGTATTTATTACTTTTATATACTTTATATTAAGCTGCTTAAGAGTTATATTACTTAAGCTATAAAAATGAATAGTTAGATAACCACATTGATTAAAGTTTTAGCTTAGTTCTAAACTCATGTTAAGTATTTTAAGTATTCTAATTATTTCCATTATTATGTTTTCTTCATAGGACTTACCAACAATTCAAGGAGTAAATAGTAGCTCGGTGTCAGCTCAGTCAGCTCAGAAGAAGCTAAACGGAAGACAATGCTAGAAACACAAGGAGCTTCAGAATAGCTTGGAAATTCATGGAACACCACTGTGATTGGCGTTTGGAGTATGTGATTACATGCTTTGTGACATTGCATTCATCACTCATTGTGTTATTTACTGTGAATATATATATTATGCCTATGATTGTGAACGAGTGATATCGTGATGTTTTTTTGCACTTTAGAGACACACTGGGCTTTATAGCTCATTCTTTCAATTTATTTTTTTTCCAGATATCTGGCCCTAGAAGTTGGTACTCGAAGATCTCATTCGGATACAGTTTATTACCATTTTTAGTACGTTTATTTATAAACTTTTTTTTGAGATTATTAGGAATTGAGATGTATTTAAACCTCATGCATAGAATCAATTATTTAAACCTATTAATTTTATACCAAAATATTTAATTTTAACTGTATTTTTATCTTTTGGTTTACAAATTTGGTTTTAAATCACTTTTTACAATTACTTGACATAAAAGTTTTAAAAGCAACATTTTTAACATGTCGTGCTCCTTAAGTTAAAAATAAGGGGTTACAGTTTTGTTGGGTTTAAAGCATGCGTGTCTAGTTGGGCTTCATAGGGAACCCGTTCGAATTTTAACCGAGTAAAAATCTAAAAATTTAAGATTCATTTTTATAATTAGGTTAAAAATCCCACAATTAACTATCTGAACCCATAAAATTTTATTTAATATCATTTTGCGATGATTTTGTTGGGTTTAAACCGTGCATGTCAAAATGAGATTTATTGAGAACCTGTTCGAATTTTAAACAAGTAAAAATCTAAAACTTTAGGATTAAGTTGAATAATTAGGTTCAAAATCCTATAGTAAACTATTTGAACTCATAAAAATTGATTTAATATCATTTTACGATCGTTTTGTTGGGTTTAAAGCATGCGTGTCAGGTTTGGCTTCATAGAGAACCCGTTCGAATTTTAACCGAGTAAAAATCTGAAAATTTAAGATTAATTTTTATAATTAGGTTAAAAATCCCACAATTAACTACCTGAACCCATAAAATTTTATTTAATATTATTTTGCGATGATTTTGTTGGGCTTAAAGCGTGCATGTCAAAATGGGATTTATTGAGAACCTGTTCGAATTTTAAACGAGTAAAAATCTAAAATTTTAAGATTAAGTTGTATAATTAGGATAAAAAATACTATAATAAACTATTTGAACTCATAAAAATTGATTTAATATCATTTTACGATTGTTTTGTTGGGTTTAAAGCATGCGTGTCTAGTTTGGCTTCATAGAGAACCCGTTCGAATTTTAACCGAGTAAAAATATAAGAATTTAAGATTAATTTTTATAATTAGGTTAAAAATCCCACAATTAACTATCTGAACCCATAAAATTTTATTTAATATCATTTTACAGTGATTTTTTTGGGTTTAAAGCGTGCATGTCAAAATGGGCTTTATTGAGAACCTGTTCGAATTTTAAACGAGTAAAAATCTAAAATTTTAGGATTAAGTTGAATAATTAGGTTCAAAATCCTATAGTAAACTATTTGAACTCATAAAAATTGATTTAATATCATTTTACGATCGTTTTGTTAGGTTTAAAGCACGCGTGTCTAGTTGGGCTTCATAGGGAACCCGTTTGAATTTTAACCGACTAAAAATCTAAAAATTTTACATTAATTTTTATAATTAGGTTAAAAATCCCACAATTAACTATCTGAACCCATAAAATTTTATTTAATATCATTTTGTGGTGATTTTGTTGGGTCTAAAGCGTGCATGTCAAAATGGGCTTTATTGAGAACCTCTTCGTATTTTAAACGAGTAAAAATCTCAAATTTTAGGATTAAGTTGTATAATTAGGTTCAAAATCCTATAATAAACTATTTGAACTCAAAAAAATTGATTTAATATCATTTTACGATCGTTTTGTTGGGTTAAAGCATGCGTGTCTAGTTTGGCTTCATAGAGAACCCGTTCGAAATTTAACCGATTAAAATATAAGAATTTAAGATTAATTTTTATAATTAGGTTAAAAATCCCACAATTAACTATCTGAACCCATAAAATTTTATTTAATATCACTTTGCGGTGATTTTGTTGGGTTTAAAGCGTGCATGTCAAAATGGGCTTTATTGTGAACCTGTTCGAATTTTAAACGAGTAAAAATCTAAAATTTTATTATTAAGTTGTAGAATTAGGTTTAAAATCCTATAGTAAACTATTTGAACTCATAAAAATTGATTCAATATCATTTTACGATCGTTTTGTTGGGTTTAAAGCATGCGTGTCTAGGTGGCTTTATAGAGAACCCGTTCGAATTTTAAAGGAGTAAAAATCAAAAAATTTAAGATTAATTATTATAATTAGGTTAAAAATCCCACAATTAACTATCTGAACCCATAAAATTTTATTTAATATCATTTTGCGGTGATTTTGTTTGGTTTAAAGCGTGCATGTAAAAATGGGCTTTATTGAGAACTTGTTCGAATTTTAAACGAGTAAAAATCTCAAATTTTAGGATTAAGTTGTATAATTAGGTTCAATATCCTATAATAAACTATTTAAACTCAAAAAAATTGATTTAATATCATTTTAAGATCGTCTTGTTGGGTTTAAAGCATGCGTGTCTAGTTAGGCTTCATAGGGAACCCGTTTGAATTTTAACCGACTAAAAATCTAAAAATTTTAGATTAATTTTTACAATTAGGATAAAAATCCCACAATTAACTATCTGAACCCATAAAATTTTATTTAATATCATTTTGTGGTGATTTTGTTGGGTCTAAAGCGTGCATGTCAAAACGGGCTTTATTGAGAACCTGTTCGAATTTTAAACGAGTAAAAATCTCAAATTTTAGGATTAAGTTGTATAATTAGGTTCAATATCCTATAATGAACTATTTAAACTCAAAAAAAATAATTTAATATCATTTTACGATCGTTTTGTTGGGTTTAAAGCATGCGTGTCTAGGTGGCTTCACAGGGAACCTGTTCAAATTTTAAACGAGTAAAAATCAAAAAATTTAAGATTAATTTCTATAATTAGATTAAAAATCCCACAATTAACTATCTGAACCCATAAAATTTTTTTTAATATCATTTTGCGGTGATTTTGTTTGGTTTAAAGCGTGCATGTAAAAATGGGCTTTATTGAGAACTTGTTCGAATTTTAAACGAGTAAAAATCTCAAATTTTAGGATTAAGTTGTATAATTAGGTTCAATATCCTATAATAAACTATTTAAACTCATAAAAATTGATTTAATATCATTTTACGATCGTTTTGTTGGGTTTAAAGCATGCGTGTCTAGGTGGCTTCATAGAGAACCCGTTCGAATTTTAACCAAGTAAAAATCTAAAAATTTAAGATTAATTTTTATAATTAGGTTAAAAATCCCACAATTAACTATCTGAACCCATAAAATTTTATTTAATATCATTTTGCGGTGATTTTGTTGGGTCTAAAGCGTGCATGTCAAAATGGGCTTTATTGAGAACCTGTTCGAATTTTAAACGAGTAAAAATCTAAAATTTTAGGATTAAGTTGTATAATTAGGTTCAAAATCCTATAATAAACTATTTAAACTCATAAAAATTGATTTAATATCATTTTACGATCGTTTTGTTGGGTTTAAAGCATGCGTGTCAGGTTTGGCTTCATAGAGAACCCGTTCGAATTTTAACCGAGTAAAAATCTGAAAATTTAAGATTAATTTTTATAATTAGGTTAAAAATCCCACAATTAACTACCTGAACCCATAAAATTTTATTTAATATCATTTTGCGATGATTTTGTTGGGCTTAAAGCGTGCATGTCAAAATGGGATTTATTGAGAACCTGTTCGAATTTTAAACGAGTAAAAATCTAAAATTTTAGGATTAAGTTGTACAATTAGGTTCAAAATCCTATAGTAAACTATTTTAACTCATAAAAATTGATTTAATATCATTTTACGATCGTTTTGTTGGGTTTAAAGCATGCGTGTCAGGTTTGGCTTCATAGAGAACCCGTTCGAATTTTAACCGAGTAAAAATCTGAAAATTTAAGATTAATTTTTATAATTAGGTTAAAAATCCCACAATTAACTACCTGAACCCATAAAATTTTATTTAATATCATTTTGCGATGATTTTGTTGGGCTTAAAGCGTGCATGTCAAAATGGGATTTATTGAGAACCTGTTCGAATTTTAAACGAGTAAAAATCTAAAATTTTAGGATTAAGTTGTACAATTAGGTTCAAAATCCTATAGTAAACTATTTTAACTCATAAAAATTGATTTAATATCATTTTACGATCGTTTTGTTGGGTTTAAAGCATGCATGTCTAGTTTGGCTTCATAGAGAACCCGTTCGAAATTTAACCGATTAAAATATAAGAATTTAAGATTAATTTTTATAATAAGGTTAAAAATCCCACAATTAACTATCTGAACCCATAAAATTTTATTTAATATCACTTTGCGGTGATTTTGTTGGGTTTAAAGCGTGCATGTCAAAATGGGCTTTATTGTGAACCTGTTCGAATTTTAAACGAGTAAAAATCTAAAATTTTATTATTAAGTTGTAGAATTAGGTTTAAAATCCTATAGTAAACTATTTGAACTCATAAAAATTGATTCAATATCATTTTACGATCGTTTTGTTGGGTTTAAAGCATGCGTGTCTAGGTGGCTTTATAGAGAACCCGTTCGAATTTTAAAGGAGTAAAAATCAAAAAATTTAAGATTAATTATTATAATTAGGTTAAAAATCCCACAATTAACTATCTGAACCCATAAAATTTTATTTAATATCATTTTGCGGTGATTTTGTTTGGTTTAAAGCGTGCATGTAAAAATGGGCTTTATTGAGAACTTGTTCGAATTTTAAACGAGTAAAAATCTCAAATTTTAGGATTAAGTTGTATAATTAGGTTCAATATCCTATAATAAACTATTTAAACTCAAAAAAATTGATTTAATATCATTTTAAGATCGTCTTGTTGGGTTTAAAGCATGCGTGTCTAGTTGGGCTTCATAGGGAACCCGTTTGAATTTTAACCGACTAAAAATCTAAAAATTTTAGATTAATTTTTACAATTAGGATAAAAATCCCACAATTAACTATCTGAACCCATAAAATTTTATTTAATATCATTTTGTGGTGATTTTGTTGGGTCTAAAGCGTGCATGTCAAAACGGGCTTTATTGAGAACCTGTTCGAATTTTAAACGAGTAAAAATCTCAAATTTTAGGATTAAGTTGTATAATTAGGTTCAATATCCTATAATGAACTATTTAAACTCAAAAAAAAATAATTTAATATCATTTTACGATCGTTTTGTTGGGTTTAAAGCATGCGTGTCTAGGTGGCTTCACAGGGAACCTGTTCAAATTTTAAACGAGTAAAAATCAAAAAATTTAAGATTAATTTCTATAATTAGATTAAAAATCCCACAATTAACTATCTGAACCCATAAAATTTTTTTTAATATCATTTTGCGGTGATTTTGTTTGGTTTAAAGCGTGCATGTAAAAATGGGCTTTATTGAGAACTTGTTCGAATTTTAAACGAGTAAAAATCTCAAATTTTAGGATTAAGTTGTATAATTAGGTTCAATATCCTATAATAAACTATTTAAACTCATAAAAATTGATTTAATATCATTTTACGATCGTTTTGTTGGGTTTAAAGCATGCGTGTCTAGGTGGCTTCATAGAGAACCCGTTCGAATTTTAACCAAGTAAAAATCTAAAAATTTAAGATTAATTTTTATGATTAGGTTAAAAATCCCACAATTAACTATCTGAACCCATAAAATTTTATTTAATATCATTTTGCGGTGATTTTGTTGGGTCTAAAGCGTGCATGTCAAAATGGGCTTTATTGAGAACCTGTTCGAATTTTAAACGAGTAAAAATCTAAAATTTTAGGATTAAGTTGTATAATTAGGTTCAAAATCCTATAATAAACTATTTAAACTCATAAAAATTGATTTAATATCATTTTACGATCGTTTTGTTGGGTTTAAAGCATGTGTGTCAGGTTTGGCTTCATAGAGAACCTGTTCGAATTTTAACCGAGTAAAAATCTGAAAATTTAAGATTAATTTTTATAATTAGGTTAAAAATCCCACAATTAACTACCTGAACCCATAAAATTTTATTTAATATCATTTTGCGATGATTTTGTTGGGCTTAAAGCGTGCATGTCAAAATGGGATTTATTGAGAACCTGTTCGAATTTTAAACGAGTAAAAATCTAAAATTTTAGGATTAAGTTGTACAATTAGGTTCAAAATCCTATAGTAAACTATTTTAACTCATAAAAATTGATTTAATATCATTTTACGATCGTTTTGTTGGGTTTAAAGCATGCATGTCTAGTTTGGCTTCATAGAGAACCCGTTCGAAATTTAACCGATTAAAATATAAGAATTTAAGATTAATTTTTATAATAAGGTTAAAAATCCCACAATTAACTATCTGAACCCATAAAATTTTATTTAATATCATTTTGCGATGATTTTGTTGGGTTTAAAGCGTGCATGTCAAAATGGGCTTTATTGTGAACCTGTTCGAATTTTAAACGAGTAAAAATCTAAAATTTTATTATTAAGTTGTAGAATTAGGTTTAAAATCCTATAGTAAACTATTTGAACTCATAAAAATTGATTCAATATCATTTTACGATCGTTTTGTTGGGTTTAAAGCATGCGTGTCTAGGTGGCTTTATAGAGAACCCGTTCGAATTTTAAAGGAGTAAAAATCAAAAAATTTAAGATTAATTATTATAATTAGGTTAAAAATCCCACAATTAACTATCTGAACCCATAAAATTTTATTTAATATCATTTTGCGGTGATTTTGTTTGGTTTAAAGCGTGCATGTAAAAATGGGCTTTATTGAGAACTTGTTCGAATTTTAAACGAGTAAAAATCTCAAATTTTAGGATTAAGTTGTATAATTAGGTTCAATATCCTATAATAAACTATTTAAACTCAAAAAAATTGATTTAATATCATTTTAAGATCGTCTTGTTGGGTTTAAAGCATGCGTGTCTAGTTGGGCTTCATAGGGAACCCGTTTGAATTTTAACCGACTAAAAATCTAAAAATTTTAGATTAATTTTTACAATTAGGATAAAAATCCCACAATTAACTATCTGAACCCATAAAATTTTATTTAATATCATTTTGTGGTGATTTTGTTGGGTCTAAAGCGTGCATGTCAAAACGGGCTTTATTGAGAACCTGTTCGAATTTTAAACGAGTAAAAATCTCAAATTTTAGGATTAAGTTGTATAATTAGGTTCAATATCCTATAATGAACTATTTAAACTCAAAAAAAATAATTTAATATCATTTTACGATCGTTTTGTTGGGTTTAAAGCATGCGTGTCTAGGTGGCTTCACAGGGAACCTGTTCAAATTTTAAACGAGTAAAAATCAAAAAATTTAAGATTAATTTCTATAATTAGATTAAAAATCCCACAATTAACTATCTGAACCCATAAAATTTTTTTTAATATCATTTTGCGGTGATTTTGTTTGGTTTAAAGCGTGCATGTAAAAATGGGCTTTATTGAGAACTTGTTCGAATTTTAAACGAGTAAAAATCTCAAATTTTAGGATTAAGTTGTATAATTAGGTTCAATATCCTATAATAAACTATTTAAACTCATAAAAATTGATTTAATATCATTTTACGATCGTTTTGTTGGGTTTAAAGCATGCGTGTCTAGGTGGCTTCATAGAGAACCCGTTCGAATTTTAACCAAGTAAAAATCTAAAAATTTAAGATTAATTTTTATGATTAGGTTAAAAATCCCACAATTAACTATCTGAACCCATAAAATTTTATTTAATATCATTTTGCGGTGATTTTGTTGGGTCTAAAGCGTGCATGTCAAAATGGGCTTTATTGAGAACCTGTTCGAATTTTAAACGAGTAAAAATCTAAAATTTTAGGATTAAGTTGTATAATTAGGTTCAAAATCCTATAATAAACTATTTAAACTCATAAAAATTGATTTAATATCATTTTACGATCGTTTTGTTGGGTTTAAAGCATGCGTGTCAGGTTTGACTTCATAGAGAACCTGTTCGAATTTTAACCGAGTAAAAATCTGAAAATTTAAGATTAATTTTTATAATTAGGTTAAAAATCCCACAATTAACTACCTGAACCCATAAAATTTTATTTAATATCATTTTGCGATGATTTTGTTGGGCTTAAAGCGTGCATGTCAAAATGGGATTTATTGAGAACCTGTTCGAATTTTAAACGAGTAAAAATCTAAAATTTTAGGATTAAGTTGTACAATTAGGTTCAAAATCCTATAGTAAACTATTTTAACTCATAAAAATTGATTTAATATCATTTTACGATCGTTTTGTTGGGTTTAAAGCATGCGTGTCAGGTTTGACTTCATAGAGAACCCGTTCGAATTTTAACCGAGTAAAAATCTGAAAATTTAAGATTAATTTTTATAATTAGGTTAAAAATCCCACAATTAACTACCTGAACCCATAAAATTTTATTTAATATCATTTTGCGATGATTTTGTTGGGCTTAAAGCGTGCATGTCAAAATGGGATTTATTGAGAACCTGTTCGAATTTTAAACGAGTAAAAATCTAAAATTTTAGGATTAAGTTGTACAATTAGGTTCAAAATCCTATAGTAAACTATTTTAACTCATAAAAATTGATTTAATATCATTTTACGATCGTTTTGTTGGGTTTAAAGCATGCATGTCTAGTTTGGCTTCATAGAGAACCCGTTCGAATTTTAACCGAGTAAAAATATAAGAATTTAAGATTAATTTTTATAATTAGGTTAAAAATCCCACAATTAACTAACTGAACCCATAAAATTTTATTTAATATCATTTTGCGGTGATTTTGTTGGGTTTAAAGCATGCATGTCAAAATGGGCTTTATTGAGAACCTGTTCGAATTTTAAACGACTAAAAATCTAAAATTTTAGGATTAAGTTGTAGAATTAGGTTCAAAATCCTATAGTAAACTATTTGAACTCATAAAAATTGATTTAATATCATTTTACGATCGTTTTGTTCGGTTTAAAGCATGTGTGTCTAGTTTGGCTTCATAAAGAACCCGTTCGAATTTTAACCGAGTAAAAATCTAAGAATTTAAGATTAATTTTTATAATTAGGTTAAAAATCCCACAATTAACTAACTGAACCCATAAAATTTTATTTAATATCATTTTGCGGTGATTTTGTTGGGTTTAAAGCATGCATGTCAAAATGGGCTTTATTGAGAACCTGTTCGAATTTTAAACGAGTAAAAATCTAAAATTTTAGGATTAAGTTGTAGAATTAGGTTCAAAATCCTATAGTAAACTATTTGAACTCATAAAAATTGATTTAATATCATTTTACGATCGTTTTGTTGGGTTTAAAGCATGCATGTCTAGTTTGGCTTCATAGAGAATCCGTTCGAATTTCAACCGAGTAAAAATATAAGAATTTAAGATTAATTTTTATAATTAGGTTAAAAATCCCACAATTAACTATCTGAACCCATAAAATTTTATTTAATATCATTTTGCGGTGATTTTGTTGGGTCTAAAGCGTGCATGTCAAAATGGGCTTTATTGAGAACCAGTTCAAATTTTAAACTAGTAAAAATCTAAAATTTTAGGATTAAGTTGTATAATTAGGTTCAAAATCCTATAATAAACTATTTAAACTCATAAAAATAGATTTAATATCATTTTAAGATCGTTTTGTTGGGTTTAAAGCATGCGTGTCTAGTTTGGCTTCAAAGAGAACCCGTTCGAATTTTAACCGAGTAAAAATCTAAAAATTTAAGATTAATTTTTCTAATTAGGTTAAAAATCTCACAATTAACTATCTGAACCCATAAAATTTTATATAATATCATTTTGGGGTGACTTTGTTGGGTCTAAAGCGTGCATGTCAAAATGGGCTTTATTGAGAACCAGTTCAAATTTTAAACGAGTAAAAGTCTAAAATTTTAGGATTAAGTTGTATAATTAGGTTCAAAATCCTATAATAAACTATTTAAACTCATAAAAATAGATTTAATATCATTTTACGATCGTTTTGTTGGGTTTAAAGCATGCGTGTCTAGTTTGGCTTCAAAGAGAACCCGTTCGAATTTTAACCGAGTAAAAATCTGAAAATTTAAGATTAATTTTTATAATTAGGTTAACAATCCCACAATTAACTATCTGAACCCATAAAATTTTATTTAATATCATTTTGGGTTGACTTTGTTGTGTCTAAAGTGTGCATGGCAAAATGGGCTTTATTGAGAACCTGTTCGAATTTTAAACTAGTAAAAATCTAAAATTTTAGGATTAAGTTGTATAATTAGGTTCAATATCCTATAATAAACTATTTAAACTCAAAAAAATTGATTTAATATCATTTTACGATCGTCTTGTTGGGTTTAAAGCATGCGTGTCTAGTTGGGCTTCATAGGGAACCCGTTTGAATTTTAACCGACTAAAAATCTAAAAATTTTAGATTAATTTTTATAATTAGGTTAAAAATCCCACAATTAACTAACTGAACCCATAAAATTTTATTTAATATCATTTTGCGGTGATTTTGTTGGGTCTAAAGCGTGCATGTCAAAATGGGCTTTATTGAGAACCAGTTCAAATTTTAAACTAGTAAAAATCTAAAATTTTAGGATTAAGTTGTATAATTAGGTTCAAAATCCTATAATAAACTATTTAAACTCATAAAAATAGATTTAATATCATTTTAAGATCGTTTTGTTGGGTTTAAAGCATGCGTGTCTAGTTTGGCTTCAAAGAGAACCCGTTCGAATTTTAACCGAGTAAAAATCTAAAAATTTAAGATTAATTTTTCTAATTAGGTTAAAAATCTCACAATTAACTATCTGAACCCATAAAATTTTATATAATATCATTTTGGGGTGACTTTGTTGGGTCTAAAGCGTGCATGTCAAAATGGGCTTTATTGAGAACCAGTTCAAATTTTAAACGAGTAAAAGTCTAAAATTTTAGGATTAAGTTGTATAATTAGGTTCAAAATCCTATAATAAACTATTTAAACTCATAAAAATAGATTTAATATCATTTTACGATCGTTTTCTTGGGTTTAAAGCATGCGTGTCTAGTTTGGCTTCAAAGAGAACCCGTTCGAATTTTAACCGAGTAAAAATCTGAAAATTTAAGATTAATTTTTATAATTAGGTTAACAATCCCACAGTTAACTATCTGAACCCATAAAATTTTATTTAATATCATTTTGCGTTGACTTTGTTGGGTCTAAAGTGTGCATGGCAAAATGGGCTTTATTGAGAACCTGTTCGAATTTTAAACTAGTAAAAATCTAAAATTTTAGGATTAAGTTGTATAATTAGGTTCGAAATCCTATAATAAACTATTTGAACTCATAAAAATTGATTTAACATTATTTTACGATCGTTTTGTTGGGTTTAAAGCATGCATGTCTAGTTTGGCTTCAAAGAGAACCCGTTCGTATTTTAACCGAGTAAAAATATAAGAATTTAAGATTAATTTTTATAATTAGGTTAAAAATCCCACAATCAACTATCTGAACCCATAAAATTTTATTTAATATCATTTTGCGGTGATTTTGTTGGGTCTAAAGCGTGCATGTCAAAATGGGCTTTATTGAGAACCTGTTCGAATTTTAAACGAGTAAAAATCTAAAATTTTAGGATTAAGTTGTATAATTAGGTTCAAAATCCTACAATAAACTATTTAAACTCATAAAAATTGATTTAATATCATTTTACGATCGTTTTGTTGGGTATAAAGTATGCGTGTCTAGTTTGACTTCAAAGAGCACCCGTTCGAATTTTAACCGAGTAAAAATCTGAAAATTTAAGATTAATTTTTATAATTAGGTTAAAAATCCCACAATTAACTATCTGAACCCATAAAATTTTATTTAATATCATTTTGGGGTGACTTTGTTGGGTCTAAAGCGTGCATGGCAAAATGGGCTTTATTGAGAACCTGTTCGAATTTTAAACAAGTAAAAACCTCAAATTTTATGATTAAGTTGTATAATTATGTTCGAAATCTTATAATAAACTATTTAAACTCATAAAAATTGAATTAATATCATTTTACGATCGTTTTGTTGGGTTTAAAGCATGCGTGTCTAGTTGGACTTCATAGAGAACCCGTTCGAATTTTAACCGAGTAAAAATCTGAAAATTTAATTTTAATTTTTATAATTAGGTTAAAAATCCCACAATTAACTATCTGAACCCATAAAATTTTATTTAAATATCATTTTGGGGTGACTTTGTTGGGTCTAAAGCGTGCATGGGAAAATGGGCTTCATTGAGAAATGTTCAAATTTTAAACGAGTAAAAATCTAAAATTTTAGGATTAAGTTGTATAATTAGGTTCGAAATCCTATAATAAACTATTTAAACTCATAAAAATAGATTTAATATCATTTTACGATCGTTTTGTTGGGTTTAAAGCATGCGTGTCTAGTTTGGCTTCAAAGAGAACCCGTTCGAATTTTAACCGAGTAAAAATCTGAAAATTTAAGATTAATTTTTATAATTAGGTTAAAAATCCCACAATTAACTCTCTGAACCCATAAAATTTTATTCAATATCATTTTGGGGTGACTTTGTTGGATCTAAAGCGTGCATGGCAAAATGGGCTTTATTGAGAACCTGTTCGAATTTTAAACAAGTAAAAATCTCAAATTTTATGATTAAGTTGTATAATTAGGTTCAAAATCCTATAATAAACTATTTAAACTCATAAAAATTGAATTAATATCATTTTACGATCGTTTTGTTGGGTTTAAAGCATGCGTGTCTAGTTGGGCTTCATAGGGAACCCGTTTGAATTTTAACCGACTAAAAATCTAAAAATTTTAGATTAATTTTTATAATTAGGTTAAAAATCCCACAATTAACTAACTGAACTCATAAAATTTTATTTAATATCATTTTGCGGTGATTTTGTTGCGTTTAAAGCGTGCATGTCAAAATGGGCTTTATTGAGAACCTATTCGAATTTTAAACAAGTAAAAATCTAAAATTTTACGATTAAGTTGTATAATTAGGTTCAAAATCCTATAATAAACTATTTAAACTCATAAAAATAGATTTAATATCATTTTACGATCGTTTTGCTGGGTTTAAAGCATGCGTGTCTAGTTGGGCTTCATAGAGAACCCGTTCGAATTTTAACCGAGTAAAAATCTGAAAATTTAAGATTAATTTTTATAATTAGGTTAAAAATCCCACAATTAACTATCTGAACCCATAAAATTTTATTTAATATCATTTTGCGGTGATTTTGTTGGGTCTAAAGCGTGCATGATAAAATGGGCTTTATTGAGAACCTGTTCAAATTTTAAACGAGTAAAAATCTCAAATTTTAGGATTAAGTTGTATAATTAGGATCAAAAATCCTATAATAAACTATTTGAACTCATAAAAATTGATTTAACATCATTTTACGATCGTTTTGCTGGGTTTAAAGCATGCGTGTCTAGTTGGGCTTCATAGAGAACCCGTTCGAATTTTAACCGAGTAAAAATCTGAAAATTTAAGATTAATTTTTATAATTAGGTTAAAAATCCCACAATTAACTATCTGAACCCATAAAATTTTATTTAATATCATTTTGCGGTGATTTTGTTGGGTCTAAAGCGTGCATGATAAAATGGGCTTTATTGAGAACCTGTTCAAATTTTAAACGAGTAAAAATCTCAAATTTTAGGATTAAGTTGTATAATTAGGATCAAAAATCCTATAATAAACTATTTGAACTCATAAAAATTGATTTAACATCATTTTACGATCGTTTTGTTGGGTTTAAAGCATGCATGTCTAGTTTGGCATCAAAGAGAACCCGTTCGTATTTTAACCGAGTAAAAATATAAGAATTTAAGATTAATTTTTATAATTAGGTTAAAAATCCCACAATTAACTCTCTGAACCCATAAAATTTTATTTAATATCATTTTGCGGTGATTTTGTTGGGTCTAAAGCGTGCATGTCAAAATGGGCTTTATTGAGAACCTGTTCGAATTTTAAACGAGTAAAAATCTAAAATTTTAGGATTAAGTTGTATAATTAGGTTCAAAATCCTACAATAAACTATTTAAACTCATAAAAATTGATTTAATATCATTTTACGATCGTTTTGTTGGGTTTAAAGCATGCGTGTCTAGTTGGGCTTCATAGAGAAACCATTCGAATTTTAACCGAGTAAAAATATGAAAATTTAAGATTAATTTCTATAATTAGGTTAAAAATCCCACAATTAACTATCTGAACCCATAAAATTTTATTTAATATCATTTTGCGGTGATTTTGTTGGGTCTAAAGCGTGCATGTCAAAATGGGCTTTATTGAGAACCAATTCAAATTTTAAACTAGTAAAAATCTAAAATTTTAGGATTAAGTTGTATAATTAGGTTCAAAATCCTATAATAAACTATTTAAACTCATAAAAATAGATTTAATATCATTTTACGATCGTTTTGTTGGGTTTAAAGCATGCGTGTCTAGTTTGGCTTCAAAGAGAACCCGTTCGAATTTTAACCTAGTAAAAATCTAAAAATTTAAGATTAATTTTTCTAATTAGGTTAAAAATCTCACAATTAACTATCTGAACCCATAAAATTTTATATAATATCATTTTGGGGTGACTTTGTTGGGTCTAAAGCGTGCATGTCAAAATGGGCTTTATTGAGAACCAGTTCAAATTTTAAACGAGTAAAAGTCTAAAATTTTAGGATTAAGTTGTATAATTAGGTTCAAAATCCTGTAATAAACTATTTAAACTCATAAAAATAGATTTAATATCATTTTACGATCGTTTTGTTGGGTTTAAAGCATGCGTGTCTAGTTTGGCTTCAAAGAGAACCCGTTCGAATTTTAACCGAGTAAAAATCTGAAAATTAAAGATTAATTTTTATAATTAGGTTAACAATCCCACAATTAACTATCTGAACCCATAAAATTTTATTTAATATCATTTTGGGTTGACTTTGTTGTGTCTAAAGTGTGCATGGAAAAATGGGCTTTATTGAGAACCTGTTCGAATTTTAAACTAGTAAAAATCTAAAATTTTAGGATTAAGTTGTATAATTAGGTTCAATATCCTATAATAAACTATTTAAACTCAAAAAAATTGATTTAATATCATTTTACGATCGTCTTGTTGGGTTTAAAGCATGCGTGTCTAGTTGGGCTTCATAGGGAACCCGTTTGAATTTTAACCGACTAAAAATCTAAAAATTTTAGATTAATTTTTATAATTAGGTTAAAAATCCCACAATTAACTAACTGAACCCATAAAATTTTATTTAATATCATTTTGCGGTGATTTTGTTGGGTCTAAAGCGTGCGTGTCAAAATGGGCTTTATTGAGAACCAGTTCAAATTTTAAACTAGTAAAAATCTAAAATTTTAGGATTAAGTTGTATAATTAGGTTCAAAATCCTATAATAAACTATTTAAACTCATAAAAATAGATTTAATATCATTTTACGATCGTTTTGTTGGGTTTAAAGCATGCGTGTCTAGTTTGGCTTCAAAGAGAACCCGTTCGAATTTTAACCCAGTAAAAATCTAAAAATTTAAGATTAATTTTTCTAATTAGGTTAAAAATCTCACAATTAACTATCTGAACCCATAAAATTTTATATAATATCATTTTGGGGTGACTTTGTTGGGTCTAAAGCGTGCATGTCAAAATGGGCTTTATTGAGAACCAGTTCAAATTTTAAACGAGTAAAAGTCTAAAATTTTAGGATTAAGTTGTATAATTAGGTTCAAAATCCTATAATAAACTATTTAAACTCATAAAAATAGATTTAATATCATTTTACGATCGTTTTCTTGGGTTTAAAGCATGCGTGTCTAGTTTGGCTTCAAAGAGAACCCGTTCGAATTTTAACCGAGTAAAAATCTGAAAATTTAAGATTAATTTTTATAATTAGGTTAACAATCCCACAATTAACTATCTGAACCCATAAAATTTTATTTAATATCATTTTGCGTTGACTTTGTTGGGTCTAAAGTGTGCATGGCAAAATGGGCTTTATTGAGAACCTGTTCGAATTTTAAACTAGTAAAAATCTAAAATTTTAGGATTAAGTTGTATAATTAGGTTCGAAATCCTATAATAAACTATTTAAACTCATAAAAATAGATTTAATATCATTTTACGATCGTTTTGTTGGGTTTAAAGCATGCGTGTCTAGTTTGGCTTCAAAGAGAACCCGTTCGAATTTTAACCGAGTAAAAATATGAAAATTTAAGATTAATTTCTATAATTAGGTTCAAAATCCCACAATTAACTATCTGAACCCATAAAATTTTATTTAATATCATTTTGCGGTGATTTTGTTGGGTCTAAAGCGTGCATGGCAAAATGGGCTTTATTGAGAACCTGTTCGAATTTTAAACGAGTAAAAATCTAAAATTTTATGATTAAGTTGTATAATTAGGTTCAAAATCCTATAATAAACTATTTAAACTCATAAAAATTGAATTAATATCATTTTACGATCGTTTTGTTGGGTTTAAAGCATGCGTGTCTAGTTGGGCTTCATAGAGAACCCGTTCAAATTTTAACCAAGTAAAAATCTAAAAATTTAAGATTAATTTTTATAATTAGCATAAAAATCCCACAATTAACTAACTGAACCCATAAAATTTTATTTAATATCATTTTGCTGTGATTTTGTTGGGTCTAAAGCGTGCATGTTAAAATGGGCTTTATTGAGAACCTGTTCAAATTTTAAACGAGTAAAAATCTCAAATTTTAGGATTAAGTTGTATAATTAGGTTCAAAATCCTATAATAAACTATTTAAACTCATAAAAATAGATTTAATATCATTTTATGATCGTTTTGTTGGGTTTAAAGCATGCGTGTCTAGTTTGGCTTCAAAGAGAACCCGTTCGAATTTTAACCGAGTAAAAATCTGAAAATTGAAGATTAATTTTTATAATTAGGTTAAAAATCCCACAATTAACTATCTGAACCCATAAAATTTTATTTAATATCATTTTGGGGTGACTTTGTTGGGTCTAAAGCGTGGATGGCAAAATGGGCTTTATTGAGAACCTGTTCGAATTTTAAACTAGTAAAAATCTAAAATTTTAGGATTAAGTTGTATAATTAGGTTCAAAATCCTATAATAAACTATTTAAACTCATAAAAATAGATTTAATATCATTTTACGATCGTCTTGTTGGGTTTAAAGCATGCGTGTCTAGTTTGGCTTCAAAGAGAACCCGTTCGAATTTTAACCGAGTAAAAATCTAAAAATTTTAGATTAATTTTTATAATTAGGTTAAAAATCCCACAATTAACTAACTGAACCCATAAAATTTTATTTAATATCATTTTGCGGTGATTTTGTTGGGTCTAAAGCGTGCATGTCAAAATGGGCTTTATTGAGAACCAGTTCAAATTTTAAACTAGTAAAAATCTAAAATTTTAGGATTAAGTTGTATAATTAGGTTCAAAATCCTATAATAAACTATTTAAACTCATAAAAATAGATTTAATATCATTTTAAGATCGTTTTGTTGGGTTTAAAGCATGCGTGTCTAGTTTGGCTTCAAAGAGAACCCGTTCGAATTTTAACCGAGTAAAAATCTAAAAATTTAAGATTAATTTTTCTAATTAGGTTAAAAATCTCACAATTAACTATCTGAACCCATAAAATTTTATATAATATCATTTTGGGGTGACTTTGTTGGGTCTAAAGCGTGCATGTCAAAATGGGCTTTATTGAGAACCAGTTCAAATTTTAAACGAGTAAAAGTCTAAAATTTTAGGATTAAGTTGTATAATTAGGTTCAAAATCCTATAATAAACTATTTAAACTCATAAAAATAGATTTAATATCATTTTACGATCGTTTTCTTGGGTTTAAAGCATGCGTGTCTAGTTTGGCTTCAAAGAGAACCCGTTCGAATTTTAACCGAGTAAAAATCTGAAAATTTAAGATTAATTTTTATAATTAGGTTAACAATCCCACAGTTAACTATCTGAACCCATAAAATTTTATTTAATATCATTTTGCGTTGACTTTGTTGGGTCTAAAGTGTGCATGGCAAAATGGGCTTTATTGAGAACCTGTTCGAATTTTAAACTAGTAAAAATCTAAAATTTTAGGATTAAGTTGTATAATTAGGTTCGAAATCCTATAATAAACTATTTGAACTCATAAAAATTGATTTAACATTATTTTACGATCGTTTTGTTGGGTTTAAAGCATGCATGTCTAGTTTGGCTTCAAAGAGAACCCGTTCGTATTTTAACCGAGTAAAAATATAAGAATTTAAGATTAATTTTTATAATTAGGTTAAAAATCCCACAATCAACTATCTGAACCCATAAAATTTTATTTAATATCATTTTGCGGTGATTTTGTTGGGTCTAAAGCGTGCATGTCAAAATGGGCTTTATTGAGAACCTGTTCGAATTTTAAACGAGTAAAAATCTAAAATTTTAGGATTAAGTTGTATAATTAGGTTCAAAATCCTACAATAAACTATTTAAACTCATAAAAATTGATTTAATATCATTTTACGATCGTTTTGTTGGGTATAAAGTATGCGTGTCTAGTTTGACTTCAAAGAGAACCCGTTCGAATTTTAACCGAGTAAAAATCTGAAAATTTAAGATTAATTTTTATAATTAGGTTAAAAATCCCACAATTAACTATCTGAACCCATAAAATTTTATTTAATATCATTTTGCGGTGATTTTGTTGGGTTTAAAGCGTGCGTGGCAAAATGGTCTTTATTGAGAACCTGTTCGAATTTTAAACGAGTAAAAATCTAAAATTTTAGGATTAAGTTGTAGAATTAGGTTCAAAATCCTATAGTAAACTATTTGAACTCAAAAAAATTGATTTAATATCGTTTTACAATCGTTTGGTTGGGTTTAAAGCATGCGTGTCTAGTTTGTCTTCACAAAGAACCCGTTCGAATTTTAACCGAGTAAAAATCTGAAAATTTAAGATTAATTTTTCTAATTAGGTTAAAAATCCCACAATTAACTATCTTAACCCATAATATTGTATCCAATATCATTTTGCGGTGATTTTGTTGGGTTTAAAGCGTGCATGTCAAAATGGGCTTTATTGAGAACCTGTTCGAATTTTAAATGAGTAAAAATCTAAAATTTTAAGATTAAGTTGTATAATTAGGATCAAAAATCCTATAATAAACTATTTGAACTCATAAAAATTGATTTTTAATATCATTTTACGATCGTTTTGTTGGGTTTAAAGCATGCGTGTCTAGTTTGTCTTCATAGAGAAACCGTTCGAATTTTAACCGAGTAAAAATCTAAAAATTTAAGATTAATTTTCCTAATTAGGTTAAAAATCACACAATTAACTATCTGAACCCATAAAATTTTATCTAATATCATTTTGGGGTGATTTTTTTGGGTTTAAAGCGTGCATGTCAAAATGGGCTTTATTGAGAAACTGTTCGAATTTTAAATGAGTAAAAATCTAAAATTTTAAGATTAAGTTGTATAATTAGGATCAAAAATCCTATAATAAACTATTTGAACTCATAAAAATTGATTTAATATCATTTTACGATCGTTTTGTTGGGTTTAAAGCATGCGTGACTAGTTTGGCTTCATAGAGAACCCGTTCGAATTTTAACCGAGTAAAAATCTGAAAATTTAAGATTAATTTTTCTAATTAGGTTAAAAATCCCACAATTAACTATCTTAACCCATAAAATTTTATTTAATATCATTTTGGGGTGACTTTGTTGGGTCTAAAGCGTGCATGTCAAAATAGGCTTTATTGAGAACCTGTTCGAATTTTAAACTAGTAAAAATCTAAAATTTTAGGATTAAGTTGTATAATTAGGTTCAAAATCCTATAATAAACTATTTAAACTCATAAAAATAGATTTAATATCATTTTACGATCGTTTTGTTGGGTTTAAAGCATGCGTGTCTAGTTTGGCTTCAAAGAGAACCCGTTCGAATTTTAACCGAGTAAAAATCTAAAAATTTAAGATTAATTTTTATAATTAGGTTAAAAATCCCACAATTAACTATCTGAACCCATAAAATTTTATTTAATATCATTTTGCGGTGATTTTGTTGGGTTTAAAGCGTGCGTGGCAAAATGGTCTTTATTGAGAACCTATTCGAATTTTAAACGAGTAAAAATCTAAAATTTTAGGATTAAGTTGTAGAATTAGGTTCAAAATCCTATAGTAAACTATTTGAACTCATAAAAATTGATTTAATATCATTTTACGATCGTTTTGTTGGGTTTAAATCATGCGTGTCTAGTTGGGCTTCATAGAGAACCCGTTCGAATTTTAACCAAGTTAAAATCTAAAAATTTAAGATTAATTTTTATAATTAGGTTAAAAATCCCACAATTAACTAACTGAACCCATAAAATTTTATTTAATATCATTTTGCGGTGATTTTATTGGCTTTAAAGCGTGCATGTCAAAATGGGCTTTATTGAGAACCTGTTCGAATTTTAAACGAGTAAAAATCTAAAATTTTAGGATTAAGTTGTATAATTAGGTTCCAAATCCTATAATAAACTATTTGAACTCATAAAAATTGATTTAATATCATTTTACGATCGTTTTGTTGGGTTTGAAGCATGCATGTCTAGTTTGGCTTCATAGAGAACCCGTTCGAATTTTAACCGAGTAAAAATCTAAAAATTTAAGATTAATTTCTACAATTAGGTTAAAAATCCCAAAATTAACTATCTGAACCCATAAAATTTTATCTAATATCATTTTGCGGTGATTTTGGTGGGTTTAAAGCTTGCATGTCAAATTGGGCTTTATTGAGAACCTGTTCGAATTTTAAACGAGTAAAAATCTAAAATTTTAGGATTAAGTTGTATAATTAGGTTCCAAATCCTATAATAAACTATTTGAACTCATAAAAATTGATTTAATATCATTTTACGATGGTTTTGTTGGGTTTAAAGCATGCGTGTCTAGTTTGGCTTCATAGAGAACCCGTTTGAATTTTAACCGAGTAAAAATCTAAAAATTTAAGATTAATTTCTACAATTAGGTTAAAATCCCACAATTAACTATCTGAACCCGTAAAATTTTATCTAATATCATTTTACGGTGATTTTGTTGGGTTTAAAGCGTGCATGTCAAAATGGGCTTTATTGAGAAACTGTTCGAATTTTAAATGAGTAAAAATCTAAAATTTTAAGATTAAGTTGTATAATTAGGATCAAAAATCCTATAATAAACTATTTGAACTCATAAAAATTGATTTAATATCATTCTACGATCGTTTTGTTGGGTTTAAGGCATGCGTGTCTAGTTTGGCTTTATAGAGAACCCGTTCGAATTTTAACCGAGTAAAAATATAGGAATTTAAGATTAATTTTTATAATTAGGTTAAAAATCCCACAATTAACTATCTGAACCCATAAAATTTTACTTAATATCATTTTACGGTGATTTTGTTGGGTTTAAAGCGTGCATGTCAAAATGGGCTTTATTGAGAACCTATTCGAATTTTAAACGAGTAAAAATCTAAAATTTTAGGATTAAGTTGTAGAATTAGGTTCAAAATCCTATAGTAAACTATTTGAACTCAAAAAAATTGATTTAATATCGTTTTACAATCGTTTGGTTGGGTTTAAAGCATGCGTGTCTAGTTTGTCTTCACAAAGAACCCGTTCGAATTTTAACCGAGTAAAAATCTGAAAATTTAAGATTAATTTTTCTAATTAGGTTAAAAATCCCACAATTAACTATCTTAACCCATAATATTGTATCCAATATCATTTTGCGGTGATTTTGTTGGGTTTAAAGCGTGCATGTCAAAATGGGCTTTATTGAGAACCTGTTCGAATTTTAAATGAGTAAAAATCTAAAATTTTAAGATTAAGTTGTATAATTAGGATCAAAAATCCTATAATAAACTATTTGAACTCATAAAAATTGATTTTTAATATCATTTTACGATCGTTTTGTTGGGTTTAAAGCATGCGTGTCTAGTTTGTCTTCATAGAGAAACCGTTCGAATTTTAACCGAGTAAAAATCTAAAAATTTAAGATTAATTTTCCTAATTAGGTTAAAAATCACACAATTAACTATCTGAACCCATAAAATTTTATCTAATATCATTTTGGGGTGATTTTTTTGGGTTTAAAGCGTGCATGTCAAAATGGGCTTTATTGAGAAACTGTTCGAATTTTAAATGAGTAAAAATCTAAAATTTTAAGATTAAGTTGTATAATTAGGATCAAAAATCCTATAATAAACTATTTGAACTCATAAAAATTGATTTAATATCATTTTACGATCGTTTTGTTGGGTTTAAAGCATGCGTGACTAGTTTGGCTTCATAGAGAACCCGTTCGAATTTTAACCGAGTAAAAATCTGAAAATTTAAGATTAATTTTTCTAATTAGGTTAAAAATCCCACAATTAACTATCTTAACCCATAAAATTTTATTTAATATCATTTTGGGGTGACTTTGTTGGGTCTAAAGCGTGCATGTCAAAATAGGCTTTATTGAGAACCTGTTCGAATTTTAAACTAGTAAAAATCTAAAATTTTAGGATTAAGTTGTATAATTAGGTTCAAAATCCTATAATAAACTATTTAAACTCATAAAAATAGATTTAATATCATTTTACGATCGTTTTGTTGGGTTTAAAGCATGCGTGTCTAGTTTGGCTTCAAAGAGAACCCGTTCGAATTTTAACCGAGTAAAAATCTAAAAATTTAAGATTCATTTTTATAATTAGGTTAAAAATCCCACAATTAACTATCTGAACCCATAAAATTTTATTTAATATCATTTTGCGGTGATTTTGTTGGGTTTAAAGCGTGCGTGGCAAAATGGTCTTTATTGAGAACCTATTCGAATTTTAAACGAGTAAAAATCTAAAATTTTAGGATTAAGTTGTAGAATTAGGTTCAAAATCCTATAGTAAACTATTTGAACTCATAAAAATTGATTTAATATCATTTTACGATCGTTTTGTTGGGTTTAAATCATGCGTGTCTAGTTGGGCTTCATAGAGAACCCGTTCGAATTTTAACCAAGTTAAAATCTAAAAATTTAAGATTAATTTTTATAATTAGGTTAAAAATCCCACAATTAACTAACTGAACCCATAAAATTTTATTTAATATCATTTTGCGGTGATTTTATTGGCTTTAAAGCGTGCATGTCAAAATGGGCTTTATTGAGAACCTGTTCGAATTTTAAACGAGTAAAAATCTAAAATTTTAGGATTAAGTTGTATAATTAGGTTCCAAATCCTATAATAAACTATTTGAACTCATAAAAATTGATTTAATATCATTTTACGATCGTTTTGTTGGGTTTGAAGCATGCATGTCTAGTTTGGCTTCATAGAGAACCCGTTCGAATTTTAACCGAGTAAAAATCTAAAAATTTAAGATTAATTTCTACAATTAGGTTAAAAATCCCAAAATTAACTATCTGAACCCATAAAATTTTATCTAATATCATTTTGCGGTGATTTTGGTGGGTTTAAAGCTTGCATGTCAAATTGGGCTTTATTGAGAACCTGTTCGAATTTTAAACGAGTAAAAATCTAAAATTTTAGGATTAAGTTGTATAATTAGGTTCCAAATCCTATAATAAACTATTTGAACTCATAAAAATTGATTTAATATCATTTTACGATGGTTTTGTTGGGTTTAAAGCATGCGTGTCTAGTTTGGCTTCATAGAGAACCCGTTCGAATTTTAACCGAGTAAAAATCTAAAAATTTAAGATTAATTTCTACAATTAGGTTAAAATCCCACAATTAACTATCTGAACCCGTAAAATTTTATCTAATATCATTTTACGGTGATTTTGTTGGGTTTAAAGCGTGCATGTCAAAATGGGCTTTATTGAGAAACTGTTCGAATTTTAAATGAGTAAAAATCTAAAATTTTAAGATTAAGTTGTATAATTAGGATCAAAAATCCTATAATAAACTATTTGAACTCATAAAAATTGATTTAATATCATTCTACGATCGTTTTGTTGGGTTTAAGGCATGCGTGTCTAGTTTGGCTTTATAGAGAACCCGTTCGAATTTTAACCGAGTAAAAATATAGGAATTTAAGATTAATTTTTATAATTAGGTTAAAAATCCCACAATTAACTATCTGAACCCATAAAATTTTACTTAATATCATTTTACGGTGATTTTGTTGGGTTTAAAGCGTGCATGTCAAAATGGGCTTTATTGAGAACCTATTCGAATTTTAAACGAGTAAAAATCTAAAATTTTAGGATTAAGTTGTAGAATTAGGTTCAAAATCCTATAGTAAACTATTTGAACTCAAAAAAATTGATTTAATATCGTTTTACAATCGTTTGGTTGGGTTTAAAGCATGCGTGTCTAGTTTGTCTTCACAAAGAACCCGTTCGAATTTTAACCGAGTAAAAATCTGAAAATTTAAGATTAATTTTTCTAATTAGGTTAAAAATCCCACAATTAACTATCTTAACCCATAATATTGTATCCAATATCATTTTGCGGTGATTTTGTTGGGTTTAAAGCGTGCATGTCAAAATGGGCTTTATTGAGAACCTGTTCGAATTTTAAATGAGTAAAAATCTAAAATTTTAAGATTAAGTTGTATAATTAGGATCAAATATCCTATAATAAACTATTTGAACTCATAAAAATTGATTTTTAATATCATTTTACGATCGTTTTGTTGGGTTTAAAGCATGCGTGTCTAGTTTGTCTTCATAGAGAAACCGTTCGAATTTTAACCGAGTAAAAATCTAAAAATTTAAGATTAATTTTCCTAATTAGGTTAAAAATCACACAATTAACTATCTGAACCCATAAAATTTTATCTAATATCATTTTGGGGTGATTTTTTTGGGTTTAAAGCGTGCATGTCAAAATGGGCTTTATTGAGAAACTGTTCGAATTTTAAATGAGTAAAAATCTAAAATTTTAAGATTAAGTTGTATAATTAGGATCAAAAATCCTATAATAAACTATTTGAACTCATAAAAATTGATTTAATATCATTTTACGATCGTTTTGTTGGGTTTAAAGCATGCGTGACTAGTTTGGCTTCATAGAGAACCCGTTCGAATTTTAACCGAGTAAAAATCTGAAAATTTAAGATTAATTTTTCTAATTAGGTTAAAAATCCCACAATTAACTATCTTAACCCATAAAATTTTATTTAATATCATTTTGGGGTGACTTTGTTGGGTCTAAAGCGTGCATGTCAAAATAGGCTTTATTGAGAACCTGTTCGAATTTTAAACTAGTAAAAATCTAAAATTTTAGGATTAAGTTGTATAATTAGGTTCAAAATCCTATAATAAACTATTTAAACTCATAAAAATAGATTTAATATCATTTTACGATCGTTTTGTTGGGTTTAAAGCATGCGTGTCTAGTTTGGCTTCAAAGAGAACCCGTTCGAATTTTAACCGAGTAAAAATCTAAAAATTTAAGATTCATTTTTATAATTAGGTTAAAAATCCCACAATTAACTATCTGAACCCATAAAATTTTATTTAATATCATTTTGCGGTGATTTTGTTGGGTTTAAAGCGTGCGTGGCAAAATGGTCTTTATTGAGAACCTATTCGAATTTTAAACGAGTAAAAATCTAAAATTTTAGGATTAAGTTGTAGAATTAGGTTCAAAATCCTATAGTAAACTATTTGAACTCATAAAAATTGATTTAATATCATTTTACGATCGTTTTGTTGGGTTTAAATCATGCGTGTCTAGTTGGGCTTCATAGAGAACCCGTTCGAATTTTAACCAAGTTAAAATCTAAAAATTTAAGATTAATTTTTATAATTAGGTTAAAAATCCCACAATTAACTAACTGAACCCATAAAATTTTATTTAATATCATTTTGCGGTGATTTTATTGGCTTTAAAGCGTGCATGTCAAAATGGGCTTTATTGAGAACCTGTTCGAATTTTAAACGAGTAAAAATCTAAAATTTTAGGATTAAGTTGTATAATTAGGTTCAAAATCCTATAATAAACTATTTGAACTCATAAAAATTGATTTAATATCATTTTACGATCGTTTTGTTGGGTTTGAAGCATGCATGTCTAGTTTGGCTTCATAGAGAACCCGTTCGAATTTTAACCGAGTAAAAATCTAAAAATTTAAGATTAATTTCTACAATTAGGTTAAAAATCCCAAAATTAACTATCTGAACCCATAAAATTTTATCTAATATCATTTTGCGGTGATTTTGGTGGGTTTAAAGCTTGCATGTCAAATTGGGCTTTATTGAGAACCTGTTCGAATTTTAAACGAGTAAAAATCTAAAATTTTAGGATTAAGTTGTATAATTAGGTTCCAAATCCTATAATAAACTATTTGAACTCATAAAAATTGATTTAATATCATTTTACGATGGTTTTGTTGGGTTTAAAGCATGCGTGTCTAGTTTGGCTTCATAGAGAACCCGTTCGAATTTTAACCGAGTAAAAATCTAAAAATTTAAGATTAATTTCTACAATTAGGTTAAAATCCCACAATTAACTATCTGAACCCGTAAAATTTTATCTAATATCATTTTACGGTGATTTTGTTGGGTTTAAAGCGTGCATGTCAAAATGGGCTTTATTGAGAAACTGTTCGAATTTTAAATGAGTAAAAATCTAAAATTTTAAGATTAAGTTGTATAATTAGGATCAAAAATCCTATAATAAACTATTTGAACTCATAAAAATTGATTTAATATCATTCTACGATCGTTTTGTTGGGTTTAAGGCATGCGTGTCTAGTTTGGCTTTATAGAGAACCCGTTCGAATTTTAACCGAGTAAAAATATAGGAATTTAAGATTAATTTTTATAATTAGGTTAAAAATCCCACAATTAACTATCTGAACCCATAAAATTTTACTTAATATCATTTTACGGTGATTTTGTTGGGTTTAAAGCGTGCATGTCAAAATGGGCTTTATTGAGAACCTATTCGAATTTTAAACGAGTAAAAATCTAAAATTTTAGGATTAAGTTGTAGAATTAGGTTCAAAATCCTATAGTAAACTATTTGAACTCAAAAAAATTGATTTAATATCGTTTTACAATCGTTTGGTTGGGTTTAAAGCATGCGTGTCTAGTTTGTCTTCACAAAGAACCCGTTCGAATTTTAACCGAGTAAAAATCTGAAAATTTAAGATTAATTTTTCTAATTAGGTTAAAAATCCCACAATTAACTATCTTAACCCATAATATTGTATCCAATATCATTTTGCGGTGATTTTGTTGGGTTTAAAGCGTGCATGTCAAAATGGGCTTTATTGAGAACCTGTTCGAATTTTAAATGAGTAAAAATCTAAAATTTTAAGATTAAGTTGTATAATTAGGATCAAATATCCTATAATAAACTATTTGAACTCATAAAAATTGATTTTTAATATCATTTTACGATCGTTTTGTTGGGTTTAAAGCATGCGTGTCTAGTTTGTCTTCATAGAGAAACCGTTCGAATTTTAACCGAGTAAAAATCTAAAAATTTAAGATTAATTTTCCTAATTAGGTTAAAAATCACACAATTAACTATCTGAACCCATAAAATTTTATCTAATATCATTTTGGGGTGATTTTTTTGGGTTTAAAGCGTGCATGTCAAAATGGGCTTTATTGAGAAACTGTTCGAATTTTAAATGAGTAAAAATCTAAAATTTTAAGATTAAGTTGTATAATTAGGATCAAAAATCCTATAATAAACTATTTGAACTCATAAAAATTGATTTAATATCATTTTACGATCGTTTTGTTGGGTTTAAAGCATGCGTGACTAGTTTGGCTTCATAGAGAACCCGTTCGAATTTTAACCGAGTAAAAATCTGAAAATTTAAGATTAATTTTTCTAATTAGGTTAAAAATCCCACAATTAACTATCTTAACCCATAATATTGTATCCAATATCATTTTGCGGTGATTTTGTTGGGTTTAAAGCGTGCATGTCAAAATGGGCTTTATTGAGAACCTGTTCGAATTTTAAATGAGTAAAAATCTAAAATTTTAAGATTAAGTTGTATAATTAGGATCAAAAATGCTATAATAAACTATTTGAACTCAGAAAAATTGATTTTTAATATCATTTTACAATCGTTTTGTTCGTTTTAAAGCATGCGTGTCTAGTTTGGCTTCATAGAGAACCCGTTCGAATTTTAACCGAGTAAAAATCTAAAAATTTAAGATTCATTTTTATAATTAGGTTAAAAATCCCACAATTAACTATCTAAACCCATAAAATTTTATTTAATATCATTTTGCGGTGATTTTGTTGGGTTTAAAGCGTGCGTGGCAAAATGGGCTTTATTGAGAACCTATTCGAATTTTAAACGAGTAAAAATCTAAAATTTTAGGATTAAGTTGTAGAATTAGGTTCAAAATCCTATAGTAAACTATTTGAACTCATAAAAATTGATTTAATATCATTTTACGATCGTTTTGTTGGGTTTAAATCATGCGTGTCTAGTTGGGCTTCATAGAGAACCCGTTCGAATTTTAACCAAGTTAAAATCTAAAAATTTAAGATTAATTTTTATAATTAGGTTAAAAATCCCACAATTAACTAACTGAACCCATAAAATTTTATTTAATATCATTTTGCGGTGATTTTATTGGCTTTAAAGCGTGCATGTCAAAATGGGCTTTATTGAGAACCTGTTCGAATTTTAAACGAGTAAAAATCTAAAATTTTAGGATTAAGTTGTATAATTAGGTTCAAAATCCTATAATAAACTATTTGAACTCATAAAAATTGATTTAATATCATTTTACGATCGTTTTGTTGGGTTTGAAGCATGCATGTCTAGTTTGGCTTCATAGAGAACCCGTTCAAATTTTAACCGAGTAAAAATCTAAAAATTTAAGATTAATTTCTACAATTAGGTTAAAAATCCCAAAATTAACTATCTGAACCCATAAAATTTTATCTAATATCATTTTGCGGTGATTTTGGTGGGTTTAAAGCTTGCATGTCAAATTGGGCTTTATTGAGAACCTGTTCGAATTTTAAACGAGTAAAAATCTAAAATTTTAGGATTAAGTTGTATAATTAGGTTCCAAATCCTATAATAAACTATTTGAACTCATAAAAATTGATTTAATATCATTTTACAATGGTTTTGTTGGGTTTAAAGCATGCGTGTCTAGTTTGGCTTCATAGAGAACCCGTTCGAATTTTAACCGAGTAAAAATCTAAAAATTTAAGATTAATTTCTACAATTAGGTTAAAATCCCACAATTAACTATCTGAACCCGTAAAATTTTATCTAATATCATTTTACGGTGATTTTGTTGGGTTTAAAGCGTGCATGTCAAAATGGGCTTTATTGAGAAACTGTTCGAATTTTAAATGAGTAAAAATCTAAAATTTTAAGATTAAGTTGTATAATTAGGATCAAAAATCCTATAATAAACTATTTGAACTCATAAAAATTGATTTAATATCATTCTACGATCGTTTTGTTGGGTTTAAGGCATGCGTGTCTAGTTTGGCTTTATAGAGAACCCGTTCGAATTTTAACCAAGTTAAAATCTAAAAATTTAAGATTAATTTTTATAATTAGGTTAAAAATCCCACAATTAACTATCTGAACCCATAAAATTTTACTTAATATCATTTTACGGTGATTTTGTTGGGTTTAAAGCGTGCATGTCAAAATGGGCTTTATTGAGAACCTATTCGAATTTTAAACGAGTAAAAATCTAAAATTTTAGGATTAAGTTGTAGAATTAGGTTCAAAATCCTATAGTAAACTATTTGAACTCAAAAAAATTGATTTAATATCGTTTTACAATCGTTTGGTTGGGTTTAAAGCATGCGTGTCTAGTTTGTCTTCACAAAGAACCCGTTCGAATTTTAACCGAGTAAAAATCTGAAAATTTAAGATTAATTTTTCTAATTAGGTTAAAAATCCCACAATTAACTATCTTAACCCATAATATTGTATCCAATATCATTTTGCGGTGATTTTGTTGGGTTTAAAGCGTGCATGTCAAAATGGGCTTTATTGAGAACCTGTTCGAATTTTAAATGAGTAAAAATCTAAAATTTTAAGATTAAGTTGTATAATTAGGATCAAAAATCCTATAATAAACTATTTGAACTCATAAAAATTGATTTTTAATATCATTTTACGATCGTTTTGTTGGGTTTAAAGCATGCGTGTCTAGTTTGTCTTCATAGAGAAACCGTTCGAATTTTAACCGAGTAAAAATCTAAAAATTTAAGATTAATTTTCCTAATTAGGTTAAAAATCACACAATTAACTATCTGAACCCATAAAATTTTATCTAATATCATTTTGGGGTGATTTTTTTGGGTTTAAAGCGTGCATGTCAAAATGGGCTTTATTGAGAAACTGTTCGAATTTTAAATGAGTAAAAATCTAAAATTTTAAGATTAAGTTGTATAATTAGGATCAAAAATCCTATAATAAACTATTTGAACTCATAAAAATTGATTTAATATCATTTTACGATCGTTTTGTTGGGTTTAAAGCATGCGTGACTAGTTTGGCTTCATAGAGAACCCGTTCGAATTTTAACCGAGTAAAAATCTGAAAATTTAAGATTAATTTTTCTAATTAGGTTAAAAATCCCACAATTAACTATCTTAACCCATAATATTGTATCCAATATCATTTTGCGGTGATTTTGTTGGGTTTAAAGCGTGCATGTCAAAATGGGCTTTATTGAGAACCTGTTCGAATTTTAAATGAGTAAAAATCTAAAATTTTAAGATTAAGTTGTATAATTAGGATCAAAAATGCTATAATAAACTATTTGAACTCAGAAAAATTGATTTTTAATATCATTTTACAATCGTTTTGTTCGTTTTAAAGCATGCGTGTCTAGTTTGGCTTCATAGAGAACCCGTTCGAATTTTAACCGAGTAAAAATCTAAAAATTTAAGATTCATTTTTATAATTAGGTTAAAAATCCCACAATTAACTATCTAAACCCATAAAATTTTATTTAATATCATTTTGCGGTGATTTTGTTGGGTTTAAAGCGTGCGTGGCAAAATGGGCTTTATTGAGAACCTATTCGAATTTTAAACGAGTAAAAATCTAAAATTTTAGGATTAAGTTGTAGAATTAGGTTCAAAATCCTATAGTAAACTATTTGAACTCATAAAAATTGATTTAATATCATTTTACGATCGTTTTGTTGGGTTTAAATCATGCGTGTCTAGTTGGGCTTCATAGAGAACCCGTTCGAATTTTAACCAAGTTAAAATCTAAAAATTTAAGATTAATTTTTATAATTAGGTTAAAAATCCCACAATTAACTAACTGAACCCATAAAATTTTATTTAATATCATTTTGCGGTGATTTTATTGGCTTTAAAGCGTGCATGTCAAAATGGGCTTTATTGAGAACCTGTTCGAATTTTAAACGAGTAAAAATCTAAAATTTTAGGATTAAGTTGTATAATTAGGTTCAAAATCCTATAATAAACTATTTGAACTCATAAAAATTGATTTAATATCATTTTACGATCGTTTTGTTGGGTTTGAAGCATGCATGTCTAGTTTGGCTTCATAGAGAACCCGTTCAAATTTTAACCGAGTAAAAATCTAAAAATTTAAGATTAATTTCTACAATTAGGTTAAAAATCCCAAAATTAACTATCTGAACCCATAAAATTTTATCTAATATCATTTTGCGGTGATTTTGGTGGGTTTAAAGCTTGCATGTCAAATTGGGCTTTATTGAGAACCTGTTCGAATTTTAAACGAGTAAAAATCTAAAATTTTAGGATTAAGTTGTATAATTAGGTTCCAAATCCTATAATAAACTATTTGAACTCATAAAAATTGATTTAATATCATTTTACAATGGTTTTGTTGGGTTTAAAGCATGCGTGTCTAGTTTGGCTTCATAGAGAACCCGTTCGAATTTTAACCGAGTAAAAATCTAAAAATTTAAGATTAATTTCTACAATTAGGTTAAAATCCCACAATTAACTATCTGAACCCGTAAAATTTTATCTAATATCATTTTACGGTGATTTTGTTGGGTTTAAAGCGTGCATGTCAAAATGGGCTTTATTGAGAAACTGTTCGAATTTTAAATGAGTAAAAATCTAAAATTTTAAGATTAAGTTGTATAATTAGGATCAAAAATCCTATAATAAACTATTTGAACTCATAAAAATTGATTTAATATCATTCTACGATCGTTTTGTTGGGTTTAAGGCATGCGTGTCTAGTTTGGCTTTATAGAGAACCCGTTCGAATTTTAACCAAGTTAAAATCTAAAAATTTAAGATTAATTTTTATAATTAGGTTAAAAATCCCACAATTAACTATCTGAACCCATAAAATTTTACTTAATATCATTTTACGGTGATTTTGTTGGGTTTAAAGCGTGCATGTCAAAATGGGCTTTATTGAGAACCTATTCGAATTTTAAACGAGTAAAAATCTAAAATTTTAGGATTAAGTTGTAGAATTAGGTTCAAAATCCTATAGTAAACTATTTGAACTCAAAAAAATTGATTTAATATCGTTTTACAATCGTTTGGTTGGGTTTAAAGCATGCATGTCTAGTTTGTCTTCATAGAGAAACCGTTCGAATTTTAACCGAGTAAAAATCTAAAAATTTAAGATTAATTTCTACAATTAGGTTAAAAATCCCAATATTAACTATCTGAACCCATAAAATTTTATCTAATATCATTTTGCGGTGATTTTGTTGGGTTTAAAGGTTGCATGTCAAATTGGGCTTTATTGAGAACCTGTTCGAATTTTAAACGAGTAAAAATCTAAAATTTTAGGATTAAGTGGTATAATTAGGTTCCAAATCCTATAATAAACTATTTGAACTCATAAAAATTGATTTAATATCATTTTACGATCGTTTTGTTGGGTTTAAAGCATTCGTGACTAGTTTGGCTTCATAGAGAACCCGTTCGAATTTTACCGAGTAAAAATCTGAAAATTTAAGATTAATTTTTCTAATTAGGTTAAAAATCCCACAATTAACTATCTGAACCCATAAAATTTTATCTAATATCATTTTGCGGTGATTTTGTTGGGTTTAAAGCGTGCATGTCAAAATGGGCTTTATTGAGAAACTTTTCGACTATTAAATGAGTAAAAATCTAAAATTTTAAGATTAAGTTGTATAATTAGGATCAAAAATGCTATAATAAACTATTTGAACTCAGAAAAATTGATTTTTAATATCATTTTACAATCGTTTTGTTGGTTTTAAAGCATGCGTGTCTAGTTTGGCTTCATAGAGAACCCGTTCGAATTTTAACCGAGTAAAAATCTAAAAATTTAAGATTCATTTTTATAATTAGGTTGAAAATCCCACAATTAACTATCTGAACCCATAAAATTTTATTTAATATCATTTTGCGGTGATTTTGTTGGGTTTAAAGCGTGCGTGGCAAAAAGGGCTTTATTGAGAACCTATTCGAATTTTAAACGATTAAAAATCTAAAATTTTAGGATTAAGTTGTATAATTAGGTTCCAAATCCTATAATAAACTATTTGAACTCATAAAAATAGATTTAATATCATTTTACGATCGTTTTGTTGGGTTTAAAGCATGCGTGTCTAGTATGTCTTCATAGAGAACCCGTTCGAATTTTAACCGAGTAAAAATCTGAAAATTTAAGATTAATTTTTCTAATTAGGTTAAAAATCACACAATTAACTATCTGAACCCATAAAATTTTATCTAATATCATTTTGCGGTGATTTTCTTGGGTTTAAAGCGTGCATGTCAAAATGGGCTTTATTGAGAAACTGTTCGAATTTTAAATGAGTAAAAATCTAAAATTTTAAGATTAAGTTGTATAATTAGGATAAAAAATCCTATAATAAACTATTTGAACTCATAAAAATTGATTGTTAATATCATTTTACGATCATTTTGTTGGGTTAAAAGCATGCGTGTCTAGTTTGGCTTAATAGAGAACCCGTTCGAATTTTAACCGAGTAAAAATTTAAAAATTTAAGATTAATTTTTACAATTAGGTTAAAAATCCCAAAATTAACTATCTGAACCCATAAAATTTTATTTTATATCATTTTGCGGTGATTTTGTTGGGTTTAAAGCGTGCATGTCAAAATGGGCATTATTGAGAACCTGTTCGAATTTTAAACGAGTAAAAATCTAAAATTTTAGGATTAAGTTGTATAATTACGTTCAAAATCTTATAATAAACTATTTGAACTAATAAAAATTGATTTAATATCATTTTACGATCGTTTTGTTGGGTTTAAAGCATGCGTGTCTAGTTTGGCTTCATAGAGAACCCGTTCGAATTTTATCCGAGTAAAAATCTAAAAATTTAAGATTAATTTTTATAATTAGGTTAAAAATCCCACAATTAACTATCTGAACCCAAAAAATTTTATTTAATATCATTTTGCGGTGATTTTATTGGGTCTAAAGCGTGCATGTCAAAATGGGCTTTATTGAGAACTTGTTCGAATTTTAAACGAGTAAAAATCTAAAATTTTAAGATTAATTTTTATAATTAGGTTAAAAATCCCACAATTAACTATCTGAACCCATAAAATTTTATTCAATATCATTTTGTGGTGATTTTGTTGGGTTTAAAGCGTGCATGTCAAAATGGGCTTTTTTGAGAACCTGTTCGAATTTTAAACGAATAAAAATCTAAAATTTTAGGATTAAGTTGTATAATTAGGATCAAAAATCCTATAATAAACTATTTGAACTCATAAAAATTTTTTAATATCATTTTACGATCGTTTTGCTGGGTTTAAAGCATGCGTGTCTAGTTTGGCTTCATAGAAAACCCGTTCGAATTTTATCCGAGTAAAATTCTAAAAATTTAAGATTAATTTTTATAATTAGGTTAAAAATCCCACAATTAACTATCTGAACCCAAAAAATTTTATTTAATATCATTTTGCGGTGATTTTGTTGGGTCTAAAGCGTGCATGTCAAAATGGGCTTTATTGAGAACTTGTTCGAATTTTAAACGAGTAAAAATCTAAAATTTTAAGATTAATTTTTATAATTAAGTTAAAAATCCCACAATTAACTATCTGAACCCATAAAATTTTATTTAATATCATTTTGTGGTGATTTTGTTGGGTTTAAAGCGTGCATGTCAAAATGGGCTTTTTTGAGAACCTGTTCGAATTTTAAACTAATAAAAATCTAAAATTTTAGGATTAAGTTGTATAATTAGGATCAAAAATCCTATAATAAACTATTTGAACTCATAAAAATTGTTTTAATATCATTTTACGATCGTTTTGTTGGGTTTAAAGCATGCGTGTCTAGTTTGGCTTCATAGAGAACCCGTTCGAATTTTATCCGAGTAAAAATCTAAAAATTTAAGATTAATTTCTACAATTAGGTTAAAATCCCACAATTAACTATCTGAACCCATAAAATTTTATTTTTAATATCATTTTGCGGTGATTTTGTTGGGTTTAAAGCGTGCATGTCAAAATGGGCTTTTTTGAGAACCTATTCGAATTTTAGACGAGTAAAAATCTAAAATTTTAAGATTAAGTTGTATATTTAGGATCAAAAATCCTATAATAAACTATTTGAACTTATAAAAATTGTTTTAATTTCATTTTACGATCGTTTTGTTGGGTTTAAAGCATGCGTGTCTAGTTGGGCTTCATAGAGAACCCGTTCGAATTTTAACCGAGTAAAAATCTTAAAATTTTAGATTAATTTTTATAATTAGGTTAAAAATCCCACAATTAACTATCTGAACCCATATAATTTTATTTTTAATATCATTTTGCGGTGATTTTGTTGGGTTTAAAGCGTGCATGTCAAAATGGGCCTTATTAAGAACCTGTTCGAATTTTAAACGAGTAAAAATCTAAAATTTTAGGATTAAGTTGTATAATTAGGTTCAAAATCCTATAATAAACTATTTGAACTCATAAAAATTTATTTAATATCATTTTACGATCGTTTTGTTGGGTTTAAAGCATGCGTGTCAAGTTGGGCTTCATAGAGAACATGTTCGAATTTTAACCGAGTAAAAATCTAAAAATTGAAGATTAATTTTTATAATTAGGTTAAAAATCCCACAATTAACTATCTGAACCCATAAAATTTTATTTTTAATATCATTTTGCGGTGATTTTGTTGGGTTTAAAGCGTGCATGTCAAAATGGGCTTTTTTGAGAATCTGTTCGAATTTTAGACGAGTAAAAATCTAAAATTTTAGGATTAAGTTGTATAATTAGGATCAAAATCCTATAATAAACTATTCGAACTAATAAAAATTGATTTAATATCATTTTACGATCGTTTTGTTGGGTTTCAAGCATGTGTGTCTAGTTGGGCTTCATAGAGAACCCGTTCGAATTTTAACCGAGTAAAAATTTGAAATTTTAGATTAATTTTTGTAATTAGGTTAAAAATCGCACAATTAACTATCTGAACCCACAAAATTTTATTTAATATCATTTTGCGGTGATTTTGTTGTGTTTAAAGCGTGCATGTCAAAATGGGCCTTATTGAGAACCTGTTCGAATTTTAAACGAGTAAAAATCTAAAATTTTAGGATTAAGTTGTATAATTAGGATCAAAATCCTATAATAAACTATTCGAACTCATAAAAATTGAGTTAATATCATTTTACGATCGTTTTGTTGGGTTTCAAGCATGCGTGTCTAGTTGGGCTTCATAGAGAACCCGTTCGAATTTTAACGGAGTAAAAATCTGAAAATTTTAGTTTAATTTTTGTAATTAGGTTAAAAATTGCACAATTAACTATCTGAACCCCTAAAATTTTATTTAATATCATTTTGCGGTGATTTTGTTGGGTTTAAAGCGTGCATGTCAAAATGGGCCTTATTGAGAACCTGTTCGAATTTTAAACGAGTAAAAATCTAAAATTTTAGGATTAAGTTGTATAATTAGGATCAAAATCCTATAATAAACTATTTGAACTCGTAAAAATTGATTTAATATCATTTTACGATCGTTTTGTTGGGTTTAAAGCATGCGTGTCTAGTTGGGCTTGATAGAGAACCCGTTCGAATTTTAACCGAGTAAAAATCTAAAAATTTAATTTTAATTTTTATAATTAGGTTAAAAATCGCACAATTAACTATTTGAACCCATAAAATTTTATTTAATATCATTTTGCGGTGATTTTGTTGGGTTTAAAGCGTGCATGTCAAAATGGGCCTTATTGAGAACCTGTTCGAATTTTAAACGAGTAAAAATCTAAAATTTTAGGATTAAGTTGTATAATTAGGTTCAAAATCCTATAATAAACTATTTGAAATCATAAAAATTGATTTAATATCATTTTACGATCGTTTTGTTGGGTTTAAAGGATGCGTGTCTAGTTGGGCTTCATAGAGAACCCGTTCGAATTTTAACCGAGTAAAAATCTAAAAATTTTAGATTAATTTTTATAATTAGGTTAAAAATCGTACAATTAACTATCCGAACCAATAAAACTTTATTTAATATCATTTTGTGGTGATTTTGTTGGGTTTAAAGCGTGCATGTCAAAATGGGCCTTATTGAGAACCTATTCGAATTTTAAATGAGTAAAAATCTAAAATTTTAGGATTAAGTTGTATAATTAGGATCAAAATCCTATAATAAACTATTTGAACTCATAAAAATAGATTTAATATCATTTAACGATCGTTTTGTTGGGTTTCAAGCATGCGTGTCTAGTTGGGCTTCATAGAGAACCCGTTCGAATTTTAACCGAGTAAAAATCTAAAAATTTTAGATTAATTTTTATAATTAGGTTAAAAATCGCACAATTAACTATCTGAACCCATAAAATTTTATTTAATATCATTTTGCGGTGATTTTGTTGTGTTTAATGCGTGCATGTCAAAATGGGCCTTATTTAGAACCTGTTCGAATTTTAAACGAGTAAAAATCTAAAATTTTAGGATTAAGTTGTATAATTAGGTTCAAAATCCTATAATAAACTATTTGAACTCTTAAAAATTGATTTAATATCATTTTACGATCGTTTTGTTGGGTTTAAAGCATGCGTGTCTAGTTGGGCTTGATAGAGAACCCGTTCGAATTTTGACCGAGTAAAAATCTAAAAATTTTATATTAATTTTTATAATTAGGTTAAAAATCGCACAATTAACTATCTGAACCCATAAAATTTTATTTAATATCATTTTGCGGTGATTTTGTTGGGTTGAAAGCGTGCATGTCAAAATGGGCCTTATTGAGAACCTGTTCGAATTTTAAACGAGTAAAAATCTAAAATTTTAGGATTAAGTTGTATAATTAGGTTCAAAATCCTATAATAAACTATTTGAAATCATAAAAATTGATTTAATATCATTTTACGATCGTTTTGTTGGGTTTAAAGCATGCGTGTCTAGTTGGGCTTCATAGAGAACCCGTTCGAATTTTAACCGAGTAAAAATCTAAAAATTTTAGATTAATTTTTATAATTAGGTTAAAAATCCCACAATTAACTATCTGAACCCATAAAACTTTATTTAATATCATTTTGCGGTGATTTTGTTGGGTTTAAAGCGTGCATGTCAAAATGGGCCTTATTGAAAACCTATTCGAATTTTAAATGAGTAAAAATCTAAAATTTTAGGATTAAGTTGTATAATTAGGATCAAAATACTATAATAAACTATTTGAACTCATAAAAATAGATTTAATATCATTTAACGATCGTTTTGTTGGGTTTCAAGCATGCGTGTCTAGTTGGGCTTCATAGAGAACCCGTTCGAATTTTAACCGAGTAAAAATCTAAAAATTTTAGATTAATTTTTATATTTAGGTTAAAAATCGCACAATTAACTATCTGAACCCATAAAATTTTATTTAATATCATTTTGCGGTGATTTTGTTGGGTTGAAAGCGTGCATGTCAAAATGGGCCTTATTGAGAACCTGTTCGAATTTTAAACGAGTAAAAATCTAAAATTTTAGGATTAAGTTGTATAATTAGGTTCAAAATCCTATAATAAACTATTTGAAATCATAAAAATTGATTTAATATCATTTTACGATCGTTTTGTTGGGTTTAAAGCATGCGTGTTTAGTTGGGCTTCATAGAGAACCCGTTCGAATTTTAACCGAGTAAAAATCTAAAAATTTTAGATTAATTTTTATAATTAGGTTAAAAATCCCACAATTAACTATCTGAACCCATAAAACTTTATTTAATATCATTTTGCGGTGATTTTGTTGGGTTTAAAGCGTGCATGTCAAAATGGGCCTTATTGAAAACCTATTCGAATTTTAAATGAGTAAAAATCTAAAATTTTAGGATTAAGTTGTATAATTAGGATCAAAATACTATAATAAACTATTTGAACTCATAAAAATAGATTTAATATCATTTAACGATCGTTTTGTTGGGTTTCAAGCATGCGTGTCTAGTTGGGCTTCATAGAGAACCCGTTCGAATTTTAACTGAGTAAAAATCTAAAAATTTTAGATTAATTTTTATAATTAGGTTAAAAATCGCACAATTAACTATCTGAACCCATAAAATTTTATTTAATATCATTTTGCGGTGATTTTGTTGGGTTTAAAGCGTGCATGTCAAAATGGGCCTTATTGAGAACCTGTTCTAATTTTATACGAGTAAAAATCTAAAATTTTAGGATTAAGTTGTATAATTAGGTTCAAAATCCTATAATAAACTTTTTGAACTCATAAAAATTGATTTAATATCATTTTACGATCGTTTTGTTGGGTTTAAAGCATGCGTGTCTAGTTGGGCTTCATAGAGAACCCGTTCGAATTTTAACCGAGTAAAAATCTAAAAATTTTGGATTAATTTTTATAATTAGGTTAAAAATCCCACAATTAACTATCTAAACCCATAATATTTTATTTAATATTATTTTGCGGTGATTTTGTTGGGTTTAAAGCATGCATGTCAAATTGGGCTTTATTGAGAACCTTTTCGAATTTTAAAAGAGTAAAAATCTAAAATTTTAGGATTAAGTTGTATAATTAGGTTCAAAATCCTATAATAAACTATTTGAACTCGTAAAAATTGATTTAATATCATTTTACGATCGTTTTGTTGGGTTTAAAGCATGCGTGTCTAGTTGGGCTTCATAGAGAACCCGTTTGAATTTTAACCGAGTAAAAATCTAAAAATTTTAGATTAATTTTTATAATTAGGTTAAAAATCCCACAATTAAGTATCTGAACCCATAAAACTTTATTTAATATCATTTTGCGGTGATTTTGTTGGGTTTAAAGCGTGCATGTCAAAATGGGCCTTATTGAGAACCTATTCGAATTTTTAATGAGTAAAAATCTAAAATTTTAGGATTAAGTTGTATAAGTAGGATCAAAATCCTATAATAAACTATTTGAACTCATAAAAATAGATTTAATATCATTTAACGATCGTTTTGTTGGGTTTCAAGCATGCGTGTCTAGTTGGGCTTCATAGAGAACCCGTTCGAATTTTAACCGAGTAAAAATCTAAAAATTTTAGATTAATTTTTATAATTAGGTTAAAAATCGCACAATTAACTATCTGAACCCATAAAATTTTATTTAATATCATTTTGCGGTGATTTTGTTGTGTTTAATGCGTGCATGTCAAAATGGGCCTTATTTAGAACCTGTTCGAATTTTAAACGAGTAAAAATCTAAAATTTTAGGATTAAGTTGTATAATTAGGTTCAAAATCCTATAATAAACTATTTGAACTCTTAAAAATTGATTTAATATCATTTTACGATCGTTTTGTTGGGTTTAAAGCATGCGTGTCTAGTTGGGCTTGATAGAGAACCCGTTCGAATTTTGACCGAGTAAAAATCTAAAAATTTTATATTAATTTTTATAATTAGGTTAAAAATCGCACAATTAACTATCTGAACCCATAAAATTTTATTTAATATCATTTTGCGGTGATTTTGTTGGGTTGAAAGCGTGCATGTCAAAATGGGCCTTATTGAGAACCTGTTCGAATTTTAAACGAGTAAAAATCTAAAATTTTAGGATTAAGTTGTATAATTAGGTTCAAAATCCTATAATAAACTATTTGAAATCATAAAAATTGATTTAATATCATTTTACGATCGTTTTGTTGGGTTTAAAGCATGCGTGTCTAGTTGGGCTTCATAGAGAACCCGTTCGAATTTTAACCGAGTAAAAATCTAAAAATTTTAGATTAATTTTTATAATTAGGTTAAAAATCCCACAATTAACTATCTGAACCCATAAAACTTTATTTAATATCATTTTGCGGTGATTTTGTTGGGTTTAAAGCGTGCATGTCAAAATGGGCCTTATTGAAAACCTATTCGAATTTTAAATGAGTAAAAATCTAAAATTTTAGGATTAAGTTGTATAATTAGGATCAAAATACTATAATAAACTATTTGAACTCATAAAAATAGATTTAATATCATTTAACGATCGTTTTGTTGGGTTTCAAGCATGCGTGTCTAGTTGGGCTTCATAGAGAACCCGTTCGAATTTTAACCGAGTAAAAATCTAAAAATTTTAGATTAATTTTTATATTTAGGTTAAAAATCGCACAATTAACTATCTGAACCCATAAAATTTTATTTAATATCATTTTGCGGTGATTTTGTTGGGTTGAAAGCGTGCATGTCAAAATGGGCCTTATTGAGAACCTGTTCGAATTTTAAACGAGTAAAAATCTAAAATTTTAGGATTAAGTTGTATAATTAGGTTCAAAATCCTATAATAAACTATTTGAAATCATAAAAATTGATTTAATATCATTTTACGATCGTTTTGTTGGGTTTAAAGCATGCGTGTTTAGTTGGGCTTCATAGAGAACCCGTTCGAATTTTAACCGAGTAAAAATCTAAAAATTTTAGATTAATTTTTATAATTAGGTTAAAAATCCCACAATTAACTATCTGAACCCATAAAACTTTATTTAATATCATTTTGCGGTGATTTTGTTGGGTTTAAAGCGTGCATGTCAAAATGGGCCTTATTGAAAACCTATTCGAATTTTAAATGAGTAAAAATCTAAAATTTTAGGATTAAGTTGTATAATTAGGATCAAAATACTATAATAAACTATTTGAACTCATAAAAATAGATTTAATATCATTTAACGATCGTTTTGTTGGGTTTCAAGCATGCGTGTCTAGTTGGGCTTCATAGAGAACCCGTTCGAATTTTAACCGAGTAAAAATCTAAAAATTTTAGATTAATTTTTATAATTAGGTTAAAAATCGCACAATTAACTATCTGAACCCATAAAATTTTATTTAATATCATTTTGCGGTGATTTTGTTGGGTTTAAAGCGTGCATGTCAAAATGGGCCTTATTGAGAACCTGTTCTAATTTTATACGAGTAAAAATCTAAAATTTTAGGATTAAGTTGTATAATTAGGTTCAAAATCCTATAATAAACTTTTTGAACTCATAAAAATTGATTTAATATCATTTTACGATCGTTTTGTTGGGTTTAAAGCATGCGTGTCTAGTTGGGCTTCATAGAGAACCCGTTCGAATTTTAACCGAGTAAAAATCTAAAAATTTTGGATTAATTTTTATAATTAGGTTAAAAATCCCACAATTAACTATCTAAACCCATAATATTTTATTTAATATTATTTTGCGGTGATTTTGTTGGGTTTAAAGCATGCATGTCAAATTGGGCTTTATTGAGAACCTTTTCGAATTTTAAAAGAGTAAAAATCTAAAATTTTAGGATTAAGTTGTATAATTAGGATCAAAAATCCTATAATAAACTATTTGAACTCGTAAAAATTGATTTAATATCATTTAACGATCGTTTTGTTGGGTTTCAAGCATGCGTGTCTAGTTGGGCTTCATATAGAACCCGTTCGAATTTTAACCGAGTAAAAATCTAAAAATTTTAGATTAATTTTTATAATTACGTTAAAAATCGCACAATTAACTATCTGAACCCATAAAATTTTATTTAATATCATTTTGCGGTGATTTTGTTGTGTTTAAAGTGTGCATGTCAAAATGGGCCTTATTGAGAACCTGTTCGAATTTTAAACGAGTAAAAATCTAAAATTTTTGGATTAAGTTGTATAATTAGGTTCAAAATCCTATAATAAACTATTTGAACTCGTAAAAATTGATTTAATATCATTTTACGATCGTTTTGTTGGGTTTAAAGCATGCGTGTCTAGTTGGGCTTCATAGAGAACCCGTTTGAATTTTAACCGAGTAAAAATCTAAAAATTTTAGATTAATTTTTATAATTAGGTTAAAAATCCCACAATTAAGTATCTGAACCCATAAAACTTTATTTAATATCATTTTGCGGTGATTTTGTTGGGTTTAAAGCGTGCATGTCAAAATGGGCCTTATTGAGAACCTATTCGAATTTTTAATGAGTAAAAATCTAAAATTTTAGGATTAAGTTGTATAAGTAGGATCAAAATCCTATAATAAACTATTTGAACTCATAAAAATAGATTTAATATCATTTAACGATCGTTTTGTTGGGTTTCAAGCATGCGTGTCTAGTGCGGCTTCATAGAGAACCCGTTCGAATTTTAACCGAGTAAAAATCTAAAAATTTTAGATTAATTTTTATAATTAGGTTAAAAATCGCACAATTAACTATCTGAACTCATAAAATTTTATTTAATATCATTTTGCGGTGATTTTGTTGGGTTTAAAGCGTGCATGTCAAAATGGGCCTTATTGAGAACCTGTTCTAATTTTAAACGAGTAAAAATCTAAAATTTTAGGATTAAGTTGTATAATTAGGTTCAAAATCCTATAATAAACTATTTGAACTCATAAAAATTGATTTAATATCATTTTACGATCGTTTTGTTGGGTTTAAAGCATGCGTGTCTAATTGGGCTTCATAGAGAACCCGTTCGAATTTTAACCGAGTAAAAATCTAAAAATTTTGGATTAATTTTTATAATTAGGTTAAAAATCCCACAATTAACTATCTAAACCCATAATATTTTATTTAATATCATTTTGCGATGATTTGGTTGGGTTTAAAGCATGCATGTCAAATTGGGCTTTATTGAGAACCTATTCGAATTTTAAAAGAGTAAAAATCTAAAATTTTAGGATTAAGTTGTATAAGTAGGATCAAAATCCTATAATAAACTATTTGAACTCATAAAAATAGATTTAATATCATTTAACGATCGTTTTGTTGGGTTTCAAGCATGCGTGTCTAGTTGGGCTTCATGTAGAACCCGTTCGAATTTTAACCGAGTAAAAATCTAAAAATTTTAGATTAATTTTGTTAATTACGTTAAAAATCGCACAATTAACTATCTGAACCCATAAAATTTTATTTAATATCATTTTGCGGTGATTTTGTTGCGTTTAAAGCGTGCATGTCAAAATGGGCCTTATTGAGAACCTGTTCGAATTTTAAACAAGTAAAAATCTCAAATTTTATGATTAAGTTGTATAATTAGGTTCAAAATCCTATAATAAACTATTTAAACTCATAAAAATTGAATTAATATCATTTAACGATCGTTTTGTTGGGTTTCAAGCATGCGTGTCTAGTTGGGCTTCATGTAGAACCCGTTCGAATTTTAACCGAGTAAAAATCTAAAAATTTTAGATTAATTTTGTTAATTAGGTTAAAAATCCCACAATTAACTATCTGAACCCATAAAATTTTATTTAATATCATTTTGCGGTGATTTTGTTGGGTCTAAAGCGTGCATGTCAAAATGGGCTTTATTGAGAACCAATTCAAATTTTAAACTAGTAAAAATCTAAAATTTTAGGATTAAGTTGTATAATTAGGTTCAAAATCCTATAATAAACTATTTAAACTCATAAAAATTGAATTAATATCATTTTACGATCGTTTTGTTGGGTTTAAAGCATGCGTGTCTAGTTGGGCTTCATAGAGAACCCGTTCGAATTTTAACCGAGTAAAAATATGAAAATTTAAGATTAATTTTTATAATTAGGTTAAAAATCCCACAATTAACTATCTGAACCCATAAAATTTTATTTAATATCATTTTGGGGTGACTTTGTTGGGTCTAAAGCGTGCATGGCAAAATGGGCTTTATTGAAAACCTGTTCGAATTTTAAACGAGTAAAAATCTCAAATTTTATGATTAAGTTGTATAATTAGGTTCAAAATCCTATAATAAACTATTTAAACTCATAAAAATTGAATTAATATCATTTTACGATCGTTTTGTTTGGTTTAAAGCATGCGTGTCTAGTTAGGCTTCATAGAGAACCCGTTCGAATTTTAACCAAGTAAAAATCTAAAAATTTAAGATTAATTTTTATAATTAGGATAAATATCCCACAATTAACTAACTGAACCCATAAAATTTTATTTAATATCATTTTGGGGTGATTTTGTTGGGTTTAAAGCGTGCATGTCAAAATGGGCTTTATTGAGAACCTGTTCGAATTTTAAACGCGTAAAAACCTCAAATTTTAGGATTAAGTTGTATAATTAGGTTCAAAATCCTATAATAAACTATTTGAACTCATAAAAATTGATTTAATATCATTTAATGATCGTTTTGTTGGGTTTCAAGCATGCGTGTCTAGTTGGGCTTCATAGAGAACCCGTTCGAATTTTAACCGAGTAAAAATCTGAAAATTTAAGATTAATTTTTGTAATTAGGTTAAAAATTGCACAATTAACTATCTGAACCCATAATATTTTATTTAATATCATTTTGCGGTGATTTTGTTGGGTTTAAAGCGTGCATGTCAAAATGGGCCTTATTGAGAACCTGTTCGAATTTTAAACGAGTAAAAATCTAAAATTTTAGGATTAAGTTGTATAATTAGGTTCAAAATCCTATAATAAACTATTTGAACTCGTAAAAATTGATTTAATATCATTTTACGATCGTTTTGTTGGGTTTCAAGCATGCGTGTCTAGTTGGGCTTCATAGAGAACCCGTTCGAATTTTAACCGAGTAAAAATCTAAAAATTTTAGATTAATTTTTATAATTAGGTTAAAAATCGCACAATTAACTATCTGAACCCATAAAATTTTATTTAATATCATTTTGCGGTGATTTTGTTGGGTTTAAAGCGTGCATGTGAAAATGGGCCTTATTGAGAACCTGTTCTAATTTTAAACGAGTAAAAATCTAAAATTTTAGGATTAAGTTGTATAATTAGGTTCAAAATCCTATAATAAACTATTTGAACTCATAAAAATTGATTTAATATCATTTTACGATCGTTTTGTTGGGTTTCAAGCATGCGTGTCTAGTTGGGCTTCATAGAGAACCCGTTCGAATTTTAACCGAGTAGAAATCTAAAAATTTTGGATTAATTTTTATAATTAGGTTAAAAATCCCACAATTAACTATCTAAACCATAAAATTTTATTTAATATCATTTTGCGGTGATTTTGTTGGGTTTAAAGCGTGCATGTCAAAATGGGCCTTATTGAGAACCTATTCGAATTTTAAACGAGTAAAAATCTAAAATTTTAGGATTAAGTTGTATAATTAGGATAAAAAATCCTATAATAAACTATTTGAACTCATAAAAATAGATTTAATATCATTTAACGATCGTTTTGTTGGGTTTCAAGCATGCGTGTCTAGTGGGGCTTCATAGAGAACCCGTTCGAATTTTAACCGAGTAAAAATCTAAAAATTTTAGATTAATTTTTATAATTAGGTTAAAAATCGCACAATTAACTATCTGAACTCATAAAATTTTATTTAATATCATTTTGCGGTGATTTTGTTGGGTTTAAAGCGTGCATGTCAAAATGGGCCTTATTGAGAACCTGTTCTAATTTTAAACGAGTAAAAATCTAAAATTTTAGGATTAAGTTGTATAATTAGGTTCAAAATCCTATAATAAACTATTTGAACTCATAAAAATTGATTTAATATCATTTTACGATCGTTTTGTTGGGTTTAAAGCATGTATGTCTAGTTGGGCTACATAGAGAACCCGTTGGAATTATAAAAGAGTAAAAATCTAAAAATTTAAGATTAATTTTTATAATTAGGTTAAAAATCCCACAATTAACTATTTGAACCCATAAAATTTTATTTAACATCATTTTGCGGTGATTTTATTGGGTTTAAAGCGTGCATGTCTAAATGGGCTCTAATTGAGAACCTGTTCGAATTTTAAACGATTAAAAATCTAAAATTTTAGGATTAAGTTGTATAATTAGGTTCAAAATCCTATAATAAACTATTTGAACTCATAAAAATTGATTTAATATCATTTTACGATCGTTTTGTTTGGTTTAAAGCAAGCGTGTCTAGTTGTGCTTCATAGAGAACTCGTTCGAATTTTAACCGAGTAAAAATCTAAAAATTTAAGATTAATTTGTATAATTAGGTTAAAAATCCAATAATTAAATATCTGAACGCATAAAATTTTATTTAATATCATTTTGCGGTGATTTTGTTGGGTTTAAATCGTGCATGTCTAAATGGGCTTTTTTGAGAACCTGTTCGAATTTTAAACGAGTAAAAATCTAAAATTTTAGGATTAAGTTGTAAAATTAGGATAAAAAATCCTATAACAAACTATTTGAACTCATAAAAATAGATTTAATATCATTTTACGATTGTTTTCTTGGGTTTAAAGCATGCGTGTCTAGTTGGGCTTTATAGAGAACTTGTTAGAATTTTAATCGAGAAAAAATCTAAAAATTTAAGATTAATTTTTATAATTAGGTTGAAAATCCCACAATTAACTATCTAAACCCATAAAATTTTATTTAATATCATTTTGCGGTGATTTTGTTGGTTTTAAAGCGTGCATGTCAAAATGTTCTTTATTGAGAACAAGTTCGAATTTTAAACGAGTAAAAATCTAAAAATTAAAGATTAAGTTGTATAATTAGGATAAAAAATCCTATAATAAATTATTTGAACTCATAAAAATAGATTTAATATCATTTTACGTTCGTTTTGTTGGGTTTAAAGCATGCGTGTCTAGTTTGGCTTCATAGAGAACCCGTTCTAATTTTAAGAGAGTAAAAATAAAAAAAAAATTAAGATTAATTTTTAAAATTAGGTTAAAATCTCACAATTAACTATCTGAACCGATAAAATTTTATTTAATTTCATTTTGAGGTGATTTTGTTGGGTTTAAAGCGTGCATGTCTAAATGGGCTCTAATTGAGAACCTGTTCGAATTTTAAACGATTAAAAATCTAAAATTTTAGGATTAAGTTGTATAATTAGGTTCAAAATCCTATAACAAACTATTTGAACTCATAAAAATTGATTTAATATCATGTTATGATCGTTCTGTTGGGTTTAATGCATGTGTGTCTAGTTGGGCTACATAGAGAACCCGTTGGAATTATAACAGAGTAAAAATCTAAAAATTTAAGATTAATTTTTAAGATTAGGTTAAAAATACCACAATTAACTATCTGAACCCATAAAATTTTATTTAACATCATTTTGCGGTGATTTTGTTGGGTTTAAAGCGTGCATGTCTAAAAAGGCTTTATGGTGAGCCCATTCGAATTTTAAACGAGTAAATATCTAAAATTTTAGGATTAAGTTGTATAATTAGGTTCAAAATCCTATAACAAACTTTTGAACTCATAAAAATTGATTTAATATCATTTTACGATTGTTCTGTTGGGTTTAATGCATGTGTGTCTAGTTGGGCTATATAGAGAACCCGTTGGAATTATAACAGAGTAAAAATCTAAAAATTTAAGATTAATTTTTAAGATTAGGTTAAAAATACCACAATTAACTATCTGAACCCATAAAATTTTATTTAATATCATTTTGCGGTGATTTTGTTGGGTTTAAAGCATGCATGTCTAAAAAGGCTTTATTGTGAGCCTATTCGAATTTTAAACGAGTAAATATCTAAAATTTTAGGATTAAGTTGTATAATTAGGTTCAAAATCCTATAATAAACTATTTGAACTCATAAAAATTGATTTAATATCATTTTACGATCGTTTTGTTGGGTTTAAAACAAGTGTGTCTATTTGGGCTTCATAGAGAACCTGTTGGAATTATAACAGAGTAAAACTCTAAAAATTTAAGATTAATTTTTATAATTAGGTCAGAAATACCATAATTAACTATCTGAACCCATAAAATTTTATTTAATATCATTTCGCGGTGATTTTGTTGGGTTTAAAGCGTGCATGTCTAAAAAGGCTTTATTGTGAGCCTATTCGAATTTTAAACGATTAAAAATCTAAAATTTTAGGATTACGTTGTATAATTAGGTTCAAAATCCTATAACAAACTATTTGAACTCATAAAAATTGATTTAATATCATTTTACGATCGTTCTGTTGGGTTTAATGCATGTATGTCTAGTTGGGCTACATAGAGAACCCGTTGGAATTATAACAGAGTAAAAATCTAAAAATTTAAGATTAATTTTTAAGATTAGGTTAAAAATACCCCAATTAACTATCTGAACCCATAAAATTTTATTTAATATCATTTTGCGGTGATTTTGTTGGGTTTAAAGCGTGCATGTCTAAAAAGGCTTTATTGTGAACCTATTCGAATTTTAAACGAGTAAATATCTAAAATTTTAGGATTAAGTTGTATAATTAGGTTCAAAATCCTATAACAAACTATTTGAACTCATAAAAATTGATTTAATATCATTTTACGATCGTTCTGTTGGGTTTAATGCATGTGTGTCTAGTTGGGCTACATAGAGAACCCGTTGGAATTATAACAGAGTAAAAATCTAAAAATTTAAGAAGATTAGGTTAAAAATCCCACAATTAACTATCTGAACCCATAAAATTTTATTTAATATCATTTTGCGGAGATTTTGTTGTGTTTAAAGCGTGCATGTCAAAATGGGCTTTATTGAGAACCTGTTTGAATTTTAAACGAGTAAAAATCTAAAATTTTAGGATTAAATTGTATAATTAGGTTCCAAATCCTATAATCAACTATTTGAACTCGTAAAAATTGATTTAATATCATTTTTCGATCGTTTTGTTGGGTTTAAAGCATGCGTGTCTATTTGGGCTTCATAGAGAACTCGTTCGAATTTTAACAGAGTAAAAATCTGAAAATTTAAGATTAATTTTTATAATTAGGTTAAAAATCCCAAAATTAACTATCTGAACCCATAAAATTTTATTTAATATCATTTTGCGGTGATTTTGTTAGGTTTAAAGCGTGCATGTCAAAATGGGTTTTATTGAGAACCTGTTCGAATTTTAAACGAGTAAAAATCTAAAATTTTAGGATTAAGTTGTATAATTAGGATCAAAAATCCTATAATAAACTATTTGAACTCATAAAAATTAATTAATATCATTTTTCGATCGTTTTGTTGGGTTTAAAGCATGCGTGTCTAGTTGGGCTTCATTGAGAACCCGTTCGTATTTTAACCGTGTAAAAATCTAAAAATTTAAGATTAATTTCTATAATTAGGTTAAAAATCCACTAATTAACTATCCTAACCCATAAAATTTTATTTAATATCATTTTGCGGTGATTTTGTTGGGTTTAAAGCGTGCATGTCAAAATGGGCTTTATTGAGAACCTGTTCGAATTTTAAAAGAATAAAAAACTAAAATTTTAGGATTAAGTTGTATAATTAGGTTCCAAATCATATAATAAACTATTTGAACTCATAAAAATTGATTTAATATCATTTTACGATCGTTTTGTTGGGTTTAAAGCATGCGTGTTTAGTTGGGCTTCGTAGAGAACCCTTTCCAATTTTCACCGAGTAAAAATCTAAAAATTTAATATTAATTTTTATAATTAGGTTAAAAATCCCATAATTAACTATCCTAACGCATAAAATTTTATTTAATATCATTTTGCGGCGATTTTGTTGTGTTTAAAGCGTACATGTCAAAATGGGCCTTATTGAGAGCCTGTTCGAATTTTAAACGAGTAAAAATCTAAAATTTTTTGATTAAGTTGTATAATTAGGATCAAAAATCCTATAATAAACTATTTGAACTCATAAAAATTGATTTAATATCATTTTACGATCGTTTTGTTGGGTTTAAAGCATGCGTGTCTAGTTGGGCTTCATAGAGAACCCATTCAAATTTTAAGCGAGTAAAAATCTGAAAATTTAATATTAATTTTTATAATTAGGTTAAAAATCCCACAATTAACTATCTGAACCCATAAAATTTTATTTAATATCATTTTGCGGTGATTTTGTTGGGTTTAAAGCGTGCATGTCAAAATTGGCCTTATTGAGAACCTGTTTGAATTTTAAACGTGTAAAAATCTAAAATTTTAGGATTAAGTTGTATAATTAGGATTAAAAATCCTATAATAAACTATTTGAACTCATAAAAATTGATTTAGTATCATTTTTCGATCGTTTTGTTGGGTTTAAAGTATGTGTGTCTAGTTGGGCTTCATAGAGAACCCGTTCGAATTTTAACCGAGTAAAAATCTAAAAATTTTAGATTAATTTTTATGATTAGGTTAAAAATCCCACAATTAACTATCTGAACCCATAAAATTTTATCTAAAATCATTTTGTGGTGATTTTGTTGGGTTTAAAGCGTGCATGTCAAAATGGGCTTTATTGAGAACCAGTTCGAATTTTAAACGATTAAAATCTAAAAATTAAAGATTAAGTTGTATAATTAGGATAAAAAATCCTATAATAAACTATTTGAACTCATAAAAATTGATTTAATATAATTTTACGATCGTTTTGTTGGATTTAAAGCATGCGTGTCTAGTTTGGCTTCATAGAGAACCCGTTCGAATTTTAACCGAGTAAAAATCTAAAAATTTAAGATTAATTTTTATAATTAGGTTAAAAATCCCACAATTAACTATCTGAACCTATAAAATTTTATTTAATATCATTTTGCGGTGATTTTATTGGTTTTAAAGCGTGCATGTCTAAATGGGCTTTATTGAGAACCTGTTCGAATTTTAAACGAGTAAAAATCTAAAATTTTAGGATTAAATTGTATAATTAGGTTCCAAATCCTATAATCAACTATTTGAACTCGTAAAAATTGATTTAATATCATTTTTCGATCGTTTTGTTGGGTTTAAAGCATGCGTGTCTATTTGGGCTTCATAGAGAACTCGTTCGAATTTTAACAGAGTAAAAATCTGAAAATTTAAGATTAATTTTTATAATTAGGTTAAAAATCCAACAATTAAATATCTGAACCCATAAAATTTTATCTATTATCATTTTGCGGTGATTTTGTTGGGTTTAAATCGTGCATGTCAAAATGGGCTTTATTGAGAACCTGTTTGAATTTTAAACGAGTAAAAATCTAAAATTTTAGGATTAAGTTGTATAATTTTGTTCAAAATTCTATAATAAACTATTTGAACTCATAAAAATTGATTTAATATCATTTTATGATCGTTTTGTTGGGTTTAAAGTATGCGTGTCTAGTTGGGCTTCATAGAGAACACGTTCAAATTTTAACCGAGTAAAAATATGAAAATTTATGATTAATTTTTATAATTAGGTTAAAAATCCAACAATTAACTATCTGAACCCATAAAATTTTATGTAATATCATTTTGCGGTGATTTTGTTGGGATTAAAGCATGCATATCTAAATGGGCTTTATTGAGAACCTGTTCGAATTTTGAACGAGTAAAAATCTAAAATTTTAGGATTAAGTTGAATAATTAGGTTCAAAATGCTATAATAAACTATTTGAACTCATAGAAATTGATTTAATATCATTTTATGATCATTTTGTTGGGTTTAAAGCTTGCGTGTCTAGTTGGTTACATAGAGTACCCGTTCGAATTTTAACCGAGTAAAAATCTGAAAATTTAAGATTAATTTAAATAATTAGGTTAAAAATCCCACAATTAATTATTTGAACTCATAAAATTTTATTAACATCATTTGGCGGTGATTTTTTTGGGTTTAAAGCGTGCTTGTCTAAATGGGCTTTATTGAGAACATATTTGAATTTTAAACGAGTAAAAATCTAAAATTTTAGGATTAAGTTGTATAATTAGGTTCAAAGTCCTATAATAAACTATTTGAACTCAAAAAAATTGATTTAAGATCATTTTACGATCGTTTAGTTGGGTTTAAAGCCTGCGTGTCTAGTCGGGCTTCTTAGAGAACCTGTTCGAATTTTAACCGAGTAAAAATCTAAAAATTTAATTTTAATTTTTATAATTAGGTTAAAAATCCCACAATTAAATATCTGAACTCATAAAATTTTATTTAATATCATTTTGCGGTGATTTTATTGGTTTTAAAGCGTGCATGTCTAAATGGGCTTTATTGAGAACCTGTTCGAATTTTAAACGAGTAAAAATCTAAACTTTTTGGATTAAGTTGTATAATTATGTTCAAAATCCTATAATAAACTATTTGAACTCATAAAAATTGATTTAATATTACTTTACGATCGTTTTGTTGGGTTTAAAGTTTGCGTGTCTAGTTGGGCTTGATAGAGAAGCCGTTCGAATTTTAACCGAGTAAAAATCTAAAAAATTTAGATTAATTTTTATAATTAGGTTAAAAATCCCACAATTAAATATATGAACTCATAAAATTTTATTTAATATCATTTTGCGGTGATTTTATTGGGTTTAAAGCGTGCATATCTAAATAGGCTTTATTGAGAACTTGTTCGAATTTTAAACGAGTAAAAATCTAAAATTTTAGGATTAAGTTGTATAATTAGGTTCAAAATCTTATAATAAACTCGGCCTAGGGATAGGTTAAGAGTTTCAGCGTCTAAAAGAAGTGTAAGATTGGTTGGTGAGTATAATTGATTCACGCCGGGAGGTATCATCAAGGACTAGTCATCAATAGTACTTCGACTTAGGGATAATCGGAGTCATCCAAGGACACTTCGCCGAACTTTGGTAAAGTCCACCCACGAGCAAGGGATTGCCGCGATGGACAGTATCGTCGCTGCCAAGGCAGTAATCTGCAGTACTGCCGAGGCAGTGATATACAATTGCATTGGACAGAGACAAGTCAATCAAATCCACAATACAACGCAACTGGATCCTGACCTCTCTCTATTAATAAGACTTCATCTTTATTCTTAGTTTGTTTTATTTCAATTTATTTAGTTCCATCAAAACCACAATTACTTGTGTTTTTATTTTATTTCTTTTTACAGAACAAGAAGACGAAGAAGGCATATTAAGTATATCAATCCCTGTGGAGACGATACACGATAATACTTATCACTTTATTACTTGCGATGTGTTCACTTGCACTAATTGCGCACTTTTAACACGCGACACATGTCTAAATGGGCTTTATTGAGAACCCGTTCGAATTTTAAACGAGTAAAAATCTAAAATTTTAGGATTAAGTTGTATAATTAGGTTCAAAATCCTATAATAAATTATTTGAACTCATAAAAATTGATTTAATATCACTTTACGATCGTTTTGTTGGGTTTAAAGCTTGCGTGTCTAGTTGGGCTTTCGAATTTTAACCGAGTAAAACTCTAAAAATTTAAGATTAATTTTTATAATTAAGTTAAAAATCCCACAATTAACTATCTGAACTCATAAAATTTTATTTAATATCATTTTGCGGTGATTTATTGATGTTAAAGCGTGTTTCAATCGCGAAATACTAACTCGGCCTAGGGATAGGTTAAGAGTTTCAGCGGCTAAAAGAAGTGTGAGATTGGTTGGTGAGTATAATTGATTCACACCGGGAGGTATCATCAAGGACTAGTCATCAACAGTACTTCGACTTAGGGATAAGCGGAGTCATCCAAGGACACTTTGCCGAACTTTGGTAAAGTCCACCCACGAGCAAGGGATTGCCGTGGAAAAAGGACCATCAATTCAAGAAATTTCTTGATATCTTGGGGAGACCTTTCGTTGCAACTGGACGCACCTTAATTGATGTGGAAAAAGGAGAGTTGAACTCAATGCATTCCACAATTTCAAAAAATATGATGATCCAGAAGAGTGCAAAGCCATCCACACAGCAGACACCAAAACATCCTGCCTTGGCAGCATGCTCAGCAGGTTATTTGGCAAAAAGATTAAGCTCAAAGTGGAAGCAGTACATAAGGATCGACATAAAGCAAAAGGGAGTGGCCAACATCTGAATTCTAATTCTGGCCAGCACGAGATAAACACCTTAGGAGATGCATTTGCATGCACTCCTCCAGTGACTTAATCTCTTCCCTTCTCTTTTTATATTATTATATTAGGGTTAGTTTAGTTTATATTTATTTTCCATATCAATTTTATGCTTTAAGTATTTTTCTTGTTTGTGTTTAATTTTTATTTAGGATAATAAGCAAGAATAAAGGAGAAGTAGTTCACAGCAGAAAGTCTGTTGCCGTGGCAGCGCACAGTGTCAAAGCCGCAGCAGTTTCAACGGGCAGAACAGTGTAACGGCTAGTCTGCCGAGACTCTAGCCGCAGCAAAAAAGGAAACAACAATAAAGACTAATGGCTATAAAATGACTAGTAGTTCAAACGGTCACAAGGCCGAGGCCTATATAAGCAACCCCCTCCTCTTGAACTATTCACTCTTTCTTTCTTGTTTTCTTTAGAATACTCAACAATCTTGCTCTCACAATACTCTCTGCCTACCCTTTTTAAACTTCTCAGAATTCTTCCAAGAAAATCCCCAAGAACTTAATCTCTCAAAATCTTTATGGTCACCTACAAGCGCTTTGCCCCAGCCAATGTTGAAGACCGCTTCAACAGGTCTTTCATTGCCCGACAGTTGTGGGAGGAACAAGGGTTCCAACACTCGGATGACGAAAATTATGGCATCTAGCACTATCTGATAGGAAATGGCAGCGGAATAAAGATCTTATGCAATAACAAAAGAAAATATTAGAATAAATGGACAATGGTGTAAAGAAGATGATAAAAATAGTAGCAAGCTTATTTGAAAATGGATTGTGGACTTGCTGTCAATAGGATGGATTTTGGAATAGATTTATGTCCTAGGAACCCTCTTGATCGCAATTGATCAAGCAAACTCCATGATAGGCTCTAACCGACCCTCCAAGAATTGATTATCTTGGCAACCCGGAGTGTGAAGATGGCTTTTTCCACGAAAACTAGAAGGGAATCATGTTGAAGACAAGCTTCGAAGGCACAAGCAACAATACTTGCAAAAATGTACTCAATAACATTTATTCTCTAAAAGAAATATTCAAATTGTGTGTTTTACAAGAGAATAGGCTGCCTCCTTTTATAGCCTAAAAGAAACAGCAAAACACCCTAAGAAATAGCTATTTCATCCCTAAAAATCAGCACATAGATAGCTAATTAGGAGGGATCAACAATTATTTAGGAAAATATGAATTAGAACATATGGAAAGTTAAATCAAAAGATATTCATACAACTAGCACATGGAGCTGATCATTCTAGATTTTATTTATTTAATATATAATTTATTTGGGGCTCAAATATGTTTTAAGGCATTTGGGCTTCTTGGACCATCAATGTAGCTTTTTGTCACCCATGTGTTCTTGAAAGCTTGAGGACATAGGATTTCTTCATTCAATGCTTCATTCGTCAAAAAGACTTGCAAATCCTTGTTTGCAAAATCTTGGACCGCTGAATATATCTTGTCTTTGAGTTGCCTTGGCTTTGTTCTTGTCATCGGGCCATGTGGTAATGTAAGCCCATCAGATGTAAGGGCCTTAGTGCATGCATCATTCCCCTCCTCCTCAGAAGGATTCGCCCTCGAATCTGAAACATCAAAGGGAGAAAGATCAACAACATTAAAAGAGGAACTAACATTATATTCACCTGGAAGGTCAATGCGGTAAGCATTATCATTGATGCGCTCCAAAACTTGAAAGGGACCATCTCCACGTGGGTCCAACTTACTCTTCCTTTTCGATGGAAAACGTTCCTTCCTCATATGAACCCAAACCCAATCTCCTGGTTCAAAAAATAACTTGTTTGCGTTCTTTGTTGGCTTTTGTGGCATTGTTATTGGCAATCTTCTCCATCCGTTGTTTAGCTTTGATGTGAATGGTCTTGACCAACTTAGCTTTTTGTTCCCCATCCAAGCTGCAAATACTATTAAGAGGTAAAGGAATAAGATCTAAAATAGTTAATGGGTTAAATCCATAAACTACCTCAAATGGTGAAAAACCAGTAGAAGAATGAAAAGAACGGTTGTAAGCAAATTCTACAAAAGGTAAACATTCTTCCCAATTCCGTATATTTTTCCCAACAACTGTTCGAAGTAGGGCACCCAAGATTCGATTAACTACCTAAGTTTGTCCATCAGTTTGAGGATGGCAAGTAGTAGAGTATAAAAGTTTAGTGCCAATCTTACCCCATAACACTTTCCAAAAGTGACTAATAAACTTGACATCCCGATCAGAAACAATGGTACGTGGGATGCCATGAAGCTTTACCACTTCTCGAAAGAATAAATCAGCCACATGTGTTGCATCATCAGTTTTGTGGCAAGGGATGAAATGTGCCATCTTTGAAAACCTATCTACAACCACAAAAATACTATCTCGTCCCTTCTTAGTACGTGGTAAACCAAGAATGAAATCCATGGATAAATCAACCCAATGGGAAGAAGGGATGGGAAGGGGAGTATACAAACCGTGAGGCATTACCTTAGATTTGGCTTGTTTGCATGTAAGACAAGATGCACATATCTTTTCAACGGTTTTTCTCATGTGTGGCCAGAAAAAATGCTCCATGACAATGTCTACGGTCTTGGCAACGCCAAAGTGCCCCATCAATCCTCCACAATGTTGTTCGTGTACCAAAAACTCTCGTAAAGAACCTTGCGGAATACACAACCTGTTTAAGCGGAATAAATATCCATCTACAAGATAAAACTTGTTAGAAGAACCTTTATTACACTGAGCATAAATTTCAGCAAAATCAGCATCTATCGAATACAAGTCCTTAATATGTTCAAATCCCAAAACCTTAGCATGCATAGTAGTAATTAGTGTATAACGACGAGATAAAGCGTCAGCTACTATGTTATCCTTACCTTGCTTGTATTTGATTATGTATGGAAACATCTCAATGAATTCTACCCATCGAGCATGGCGTTTGCTTAACTTACCTTGGCCGTTTAGCCACTTGAGTGATTCATGGTCTGTGTGAATGACAAACTCCTTGGGCAGCAAGTAGTGTTGCCAAACTTCAAGGGAGCGAACCAAAGCTAGGAGTTCCCTGTCATAGGTTGAATAATTTAATTGGGCACCTTTAAGTTTTTCACTAAAATAAGCAATGGGCCTTTTTTCTTGTAAAAGAACTGCCCCTATGCCTATTCTTGAAGCATCACATTCAAGTTCAATGTATTAGTAAAATCTGGTAAGCGTAAAATTGGAGTTGAACATAACTTATCTTTCAAGGCTAAGAAAGCCTTATCTTGCTCCGTACCCCATGTGAAACCAACTGAATTTTTAATTATTTCAGTTAAAAGAGCTGCTATAGTGGAGAAGTCTTTGACAAAACGATGATAGAAGCTTGCAAGACCATGAAATGATCTTACTTCCGAAATAGAGGTGGGTGTAGGCCACTCACGAATAGCCTTAACCTTCTCATCATCAACGTGAATACCCTGAGCACTAATTACAAAACCTAGAAAGATGAGTTGATCACTACAAAAAATATACTTGTCAGCATTAGCATATAATCGTTCTCGTCGAAGAACATCAAAAACTGACTTAACATGTAAAATATGATGTTTAAGAGAAATAGAATAAATTAGAATGTCGTCAAAATAAACGACTACAAATTTACCTATAAAATCCTTTAAAACATGGTTCATCAAGCACATAAAGGTGCTAGGTGCATTTGTCAAGCCAAAAGGCATGACTAACCACTCATATAACCCAAACTTCGTTTTCAATGTTGTCTTCCATTCATCTCCTTCTTTCATACGAATTTGATGATATCCGCTCTTCAAATCAATCTTTGTAAAAATACATGCTTTGATACCAAATGATAGGAAATGGCAGCGGAATAAAGATCGAATGCAATAACAAAAGAAAATATTAGAATAAATGGACAATGGTGTAAAGAAGATGATAAAAATAGTAGCAAGCTTATTTGAAAATGGATTGTGGACTTGTTGTCAATAGGATGGATTTTGGAATAGATTTATGTCCTAGGAACCCTCTTGATCGCAATTGATCAAGAAAACTCCATGATAGGCTCTAACCGACCCTCCAAGAATTGATTATCTTGGCAACCCGGAGTGTGAAGATGGCTTTCTCCACGAAAACTAGAAGGGAATCGTGTTGAAGACAAGCTTCGAAGGCACAAACAACAATACTTGCAAAAATGTACTCAATAACATTTATTCTCTAAAAGAAATATTCAAATTGTGTGTTTTACAAGAGAATAGGCTGCCTCCTTTTATAGCCTAAAAAAGACAGCAAAACACCCTAAGAAATAGCTATTTCATCCCTAAAAATCAGCATATAGATAGCCAATTAGAAGGGATCAACAATTATTTAGGAAAATATGAATTAAAACATATGGAAAGTTAAATCAAAAAATATTCATAAAATCAACACATGGAGCTGATCATTCTAGATTTTATTTATTTAATATATAATTTATTTGGGCCTCAAATATGTTTTAAGGCATTTGGGCTTCTTGGACCATCAATGTAGCTTTTTGTCACCCATGTGTTCTTGAAAGCTTGAGGACATAGGATTTCTTCATTCAATGCTTGATTCGTCAAGAAGACTTGCAAACCCTTGCTTACAAAATCTTGGACCGCTGAATATATCTTGTCTTTGAGTTGCCTTGACTTTGTTCATGTCATCGGGCCATGTGGTAATGTAAGCCCATCAGATGTAAGGGCCTTAGTGCATGCATCACTATCTGTTCGACATGATTAAGTACCAAGAATGGGAAATCTTTTGCCTTCAACCTGCACAGGCAAACGCTACCATCGTGCGGGAATTCTATGCGCACGGGCCCAACAAAGACTCCCTCTTTGTCCACTGCCGAGGCAGGCCTGTCCAGCTTGATGCCGAGACCATCAACCAATTCCACGGCCTCACACCTGACCATGATGTGCATGCCGAATTCATGGAAGATATCACTGTCGAGGATTACGAGTTGATTAAAGACGATCTTTGCTACACGAATACTCCATGGGAAATCGGTGCCCATAGAGGATCTGTAGCAAGGTAGAGCCTAAAGCCCGAGGCCAAGCTTTGGAACACCTTTGTCAAGAGACGCCTCATCCCCACATCCCACAACAGCACGGTGGACCGAAAGCGATTGGTGCTCATCCAATCCATCATCAACAAAAGGAGCATCAACGTTGGAGAGATCATCTTACGCGAAATTTACGAATGCGGTAAGAAGGATAGAGGACCATTATATTTCTCTTGTTTGATCACTAGTTTATGTATTGCTGCAGGTGTAATAGTAGAAGACACGGACGAATATACTCCCTAAAGGCGTGGATGGACCAGAGACTTTTGCCACAAAATTATGCAAATCACGCAGGCAGAACCAGTCCAAGCAACGCCCCAGCAGTTCACTGCTGATACTGCTGTCGGGGCCTAATACACGGTAGACATGCCAGACACTGCCCACACCTTTGCTGCAGCAGACCCGTACCAGGAGATACTGCAAAGGATGGCAGCGATGGATCTTAGGCAATAGAGATACATGGAATATCAAAGAGACTTTAACGACACACTATCCCAAATGATGCTCCATGCCTTTCCAGACCAAGGGGCGCAGTTTCTAGAATTTCCAAGCAACATGTTTGTCACAGCCGCCTATACCAAGACTACACCAGCTCCAAGAGGACCGAGACCGTTCTTCCATGCGGGCCCTCAACCACAGTTTCATGCTGCCGGCCCATCTAGGGCAGCAGACTTTGCCGCAGCATCATCTGCCAGCAGAAGACCATCAAAGCGGAGGGCAGTCTTTAGCACTCCACCACGATCCCCCATCATCATGGGCAGTCTATCAGCAGAGATAGATGCCTATGTACATCAGAGCTCAACCGCTGCCGGACCGAGTACACACCATACCGGGGCAGCCACAGCAAATGAAGGTGGAATGGACATCATGATCACCGAGGAGATTGCCAATGTGGAAGAAGGAGAAGAAGTGGATGCTCCAATGCAACGGACACCACCCACAAGAGTCAACCGCCCCGGTAAGCAAAAGCTCAGCCATCGCCCTCACCAAGAACGAAGCAATCAACAGCACGACTCCGTAGAAAAATTGTTACAAGCAGCTCCTCGGAGTCTCTTTAAATTTTTCATATATTCAATTTTAATTGCTGTTTGTTTCTTGATATGCTGCTTATTTCTTTCATATTTTTGTTGCCTACTATTCTCTTCTAATATAAAGCATTGAGGGCAATGCTTGGTTTAAGTTTGGGGGTGTAGAGCCACTGCCGAGGCAGCAATCTACTGCCGAGGCCATGCCAAGAAAAGGGAGTATTTAAGTGAATTTTTTTAAAAAAAAATTTCATGCTCCCCGCCTTATTTGAATCAATTGCCTATACTTTTGCACTGCTTATCATCAGTATTGCCTTAGTTTATTCTTTAAGGCTATAGAAATCTTTCTCCTTACCATGATTAGGTCCTGTTAAGAAGGTTTAACCTTAGGATACTCAAGGATGAAAACTTAGTGATGTGAGCACATCAATGCAAGCATAACATGATCCGGAGGTCTTGCCACAAGGACCTATTACTCGTTCTAAGGCAAAGAAATTCAGGGAAGTACTTTTCCTTACTTGTGCTTCAATTCCAGATTCATTCGATAATGTTTGTGCCTTAGAACATAGGCTTTATAATGTGTTGCATGCTGATATGTGACATATTAGACTATACTACTTATTATATATGTTTAAGTATGTATGTATGCTATTAAGTATGTTTTAAGGTTTGGTTTGATAGTGTTTATTATGTTTCTAACTTATTTATACGTTCTTGTGTGTTTTTGAATAAGTTTACAAGTGTTTCAACCTTGTGTTTTACGAATGGATCCTTGTGCTATTTCCAGTATAGGTAAACAGAGGTGTACCAGTGAGTTACGAAATGGATTCTTGTACTGTTTTCCAGTATAGGTAAACAGAGGTGTACCAGTGAGTTACGAAATGGATTCTTGTACTGTTTTCCAACATAAGTAAACAGAGGTGTGCCAGTGTAAGAGCAGGCCAAACACTACCCTTCTTTTGGAAAGATGGACGACAACAAAGGATAAGGATGAGGGGTTTCTCATTCAAATTCAAACAATTAACACATGTTTAATGTGTTTTATGAGCCCAAACATGTGGCTGATATGAATGGAGCCTAGATGCAAGTTATTAAGCATTTGAATTTAATTTCAGCCAAGTATTCAAATTCGGCCAACTCCTTCATTCTCCTATATATTCTGAAATTTTTGTAAAGACAAGGATACACACACTTTGAATAAAAATTATATTTGAGAGTTTTCTCTTATTTGGTTCTTTTTAGAACTTTTCTAACATTCAAACTTGTTTTTGATTGTCAAATTCTTGATACTTTGGGTTCCTAGATCTCTATCTAGAGGGTCCAAGTCCTTTTGACGTTAAACAGATTCGATTCGGGTTTGCTCAGTATATTGTGCAAGTTCTTTCGAGTTTAGCGTGTCCAATTCGATCCAGCAACTTTCTGTCCTTTTCTTATCTCTTTCACTTTTCGTTTTATTTTACTTCATTGTTTTCCTATGTAGGAACTTGCTTACAACATTCCTAGATCCGCAACTTATGAAGAAAGTTCGTTTCGACAGGCTACCTCGTATCATATGGTAATCAGAGCTTAGGTTCGGCTTTGTTGTACTTTTTCTGCAATTTAGTATAAAAGAAAAATACAAAAAAAATAAATAAATTTCGAAAAATTCAAAAAAAATAAGTCGAAGTCAAAGTTTGACTAAAAAAAAGTCAAAGTCAAAAAAATAGAAAAAAAAATTCGAAAATAAAAAAAATAAAAAAAAATCAGATTCAAATATTGCAAAGAAATTGAAAAAAAGAAAGTGTATTCCTATTGTAAAATCAAGATGAATGTACAAGTTCTTCTACTATGTGATTCGAAGTGCTTGGAAATCAACCGAAACGAATTGTTCTTGTTTGTTCGGTGATAGGAGCGTTGTAAAGCACATCCTTGTAGTAAGAATTACATTTCAATCTTTTTATTTTCCTTTTTGCCAATTTCCAGCCCTTTTACTTTTGTTTCTTTTTTTCTCTTTGTTTTCTCTTCGTTTTTCCTTATTTGTGTTTCTTGTTAGTAACACATTTGTAACAGGTTTGAAAACGTTGGTTTAGTCCTTTAAAGAACTGAAAATTGAGAAATTGTGAGGGAAAAAGGCACTGAGTGTTGTGAGAACAGAAGGGGAGACAAAAAGAGCCATTCAAGCATTCTCCCGAGTGAAACACGAGCGCTGAGTGTTACATTTTGAGTGCACATTTTTCTTTGGAGTGAAAACCGAGAGGTTTTGTGAGTGTGCAGTGAGGACTTTTATTTTTGTTTTACTTAACTCGTTATTTGTGCTTCTTTGTGTTTTCTTTTGTTTTAATATGACAGGGTCAGATGATCGTAGTCATGGTGGAGACCAGCCACCAGATTTGCAAATGTAGGCTTTTACACGTACTATGCAACGTCTATTAGAGAATGCATTAGAGCCTTTGCAGTCTCGTTTGGACAAGATAAATAGGGGTGGTTCCCAATCTGTCCTTAATAAGAATCATGATGAAAATGACGTTGAACAATCACCACGGATGAATCAACGACCAGGACGTGTAGTTGATGATAATATTTCTAACATAAAAGTTGCTATACCTTCTTTTCAGGGACGTTCAGATCCAGATGCTTATCTGACATGGGAAAGTAAGATTGAACACGTTTTCAAGTGTTACAATTACTCGGAACAAAAGAAAGTACGTCTAGCAACTTTGGAGTTTGTTGACTATGCACTGTTGTGGTGGGATTAATTACTGGTTAGTTGACGACGTGCGGGTGAAGGACCAGTGAGAACATGGGACGAAATGAAGCATATCATGCGGAAACGGTTTGTTCCTTCTCACTATCATCGTGATTTATTTCAGAAATTACAAACTTTGAAACAGGGCAATAGGAGTGTCGAGGACTATTTCAAGGAAATGGAGATGTCCATGATGCGTGCGAACATAGTTGAGGATCGTGAAGCAACTATGGCTCGGTTTATGGCAGGTTTGAATTCTGAAATTGCTAACGTTGTTGAATTGCAGCATTATGTCGAATTGGATGACATGGTGCATATGGCGATGAAAATTGAGCGACAACAACGTAGAAAAGTTTCTACTCGAGGTAATACTACTCCATTTAAATCTTTTACGAATCCATTGTATACCCCTAACCATGCTAGGAAACAAGCACCACAAACGCCACTTCGGATTCAAGAACAAGGCGAGTCCAGCAAACCAAAGCCTCCCGTTGTTGATAATGGGCGTGGTAAACAAAAAGTAGTGGTACAAGAACGATCGAGAGATATTCAATGTTTTAAGTGCCTTGGTCGAGGACATGTTGCTAGCCAGTGTCCTAATCATAAGGTTATGTTGATGCGAGATGATGGAGAGATCGAGTCAGATTCTGAAGAAGAACCACATGAGACCCTTGATGAAGATGATAAAGAAGATGTCCTAGAAGTTGCTGAGATTGGTAAGGTAATGGAAATTATGGTTGTTAAACGTAGTCTGAGTGTGCAACAGGTTCAGGATGAACAACAACGCGAAAATATCTTTCACATGCGATGTAAAGTTCAAGATAAGGTATGTGTTATGATTATTGATAGCGGTAGTTGTACTAATGTTTCCAGTTCAGTGATGGTTGACAGGTTAGGTCTCAAGACGACAAAACATCTGAATCCTTACAAATTGCAATGGTTGAATGACGGTGGAGAACTTAAAGTAACAAAACATGTTGTTATACCGTTTTCGATTGGAAGTTACAAGGACGAGGTCCTTTGTGATGTTGTGTCGATGGATGCTACTCACCTTCTTTTGGGACGCCCTTGGCAGTATGACAAGAAGGTTATGCATGATGGTTTTACAAATCGATACTCTTTTATGCATGCAGGTAAAAATATTACTTTGGCTCCTTTTACACCGAGTCAAGTGGTGGAAGATCAAGCAAGCTTGAAAAAGAGTAAGGAAGCTGCAAATGAGAAGAAAAAGATGAATGTTTATGCAAGCAGTCGAGAAATCAGGAAATGTCTTTCCTCTCACCAATCTTTGTTTATTTTAATCTTTAAAGATTATTGTTTATTGACTGACTTTCCTTCTGATTTGCCTGCATCAACTGTTTCCCTTTTGCAGGAATTTAAGGATGTGTTTCCGGAAGAAACACCGAGGGTATTGCCACCTCTTCGTGGCATTGAGCACCAAATTGACTTTATCCCAGGTGCTACTATTCCAAATCGACCAGCTTATCGAACTAACCCTGAAGAGACAAAAGAGCTTCAAAGACAAGTGACAGAATTGATGGACAAGGGTTATATTCGAGAGAGTCTAAGTCCTTGTGCTGTTCCGGTATTGTTAGTGCCGAAGAAAGATGGGTCTTGGAGGATGTGCGTAGATTGTAGAGCTGTGAATCAAATTACAATTAAGTATCGTCATCCTATTCCTAGACTTGATGATATGTTGGACGAGCTTTGTGGAGCCGTTATCTTCTCCAAAATTGATCTAAAGAGCGGATATCATCAGATTCACATGCGAGAAGGCGATGAATGGAAGACAACCTTGAAAACAAAGCTAGGTTTGTACGAATGGTTAGTAATGTCTTTTGGCTTAACTAATGCACCTAGTACTTTTATGCGATTGATGAATCATGTTCTGCGATCTTTTATTGGAAAGTTTTGTGTTGTATATTTTGACGATATTTTAATTTATAGCAAGACTTTGCAGGATCATGTAGAACATTTGAGAGTTGTTTTGCAGACTTTGCGAGAAGAAAGATTGTTTGGTAACATAGAGAAATGTGTGTTTTGTACTGACAAACTTACATTTCTTGGTTACATTGTTAGTGCACAGGGTGTTGAAGTCGATCCTGAAAAGATAAAGGCAATTCAGGAATGGCCACGACCGACATCGATTAATCAGGTTGGATCTTTTCATGGTTTAGCTAGTTTCTATCGTCGGTTTGTTCCTAACTTCAGTTCTATTACCGCATCCTTAACCGGGATTATTAAGAAGAATTCTAGCTTCTTATGGGGTAAAGAACAAGAAGATGCCTTTTTGAAAATTAAGGATTGTTTGACGAAGTCACCTGTGTTAGCCTTACCTAACTTTGATAAAACTTTTGAAATTGAATGCGATGCTTCTGGAGTTCGTATAGGCGCTGTGTTAATGCAGGAAAAAAGGCCCATTGCATACTTTAGTGAAAAGCCTAGTGGAGCAACATTGAATTATCCAGTCTACGACAAGGAGATGATGTATGCACTGATTCGGGCATTGGAGACATGGCAACATTACTTGTTGCCTAAGGAGTTTGTGATTCACACTGATCATGAGGTTTTACGATATATATCACAGGTCAACATAAATTGAATAAGCGACATGCTAAATGGGTTGAATTTTTGGAGTTTTTTTCTTATGTCATACGTTACAAAAAGGGTAAAGATAATGTCGTTGCTGATGCTTTATCACGTAGATATGTGCTTTTAAATTACCTTGATTCACATTTAATTGGATTTGCATATATTCGTGACTTGTATATTGATGATTCTAATTTTAGAGATAAGTATAATGCTTGTGAGAAAGGTGCAGATGGAAAGTTTTACAGGCATGATGGTTATCTTTTCAAAGAAAGTAGGATATGCATTCCACAGGGTTCAATGCGTGATATTCTGATCCGTGAAGCACATGAGGGTGGATTGATGGGTCACTTTGGAGTCACCAAGACGTTACAGACATTGAAAGAACATCTATTTTGGCCTAAAATGCGTAGAGACGTTGAAAGGTACTGTGAACATTGTGTGACATGTAAGAAAGCAAAATCGAAGGTTTCACCACATGGTATGTACTTACCTTTACCTATTCCTGATTCTCGTTGGACTGATATTTCTATGGATTTTGTTTTGGGATTGCCAAGAACTAGGACAGGTAGAGATAGTATTTTTGTTGTGGTTGATAGGTTCTCTAAGATGGCACATTTTATTGCATGCCATAAGATCGATGATGCTGTTAATGTGGCTAACTTGTTTCTTTAGAGATGTTGTACGTTTGCATGGTATTCCTAGGCCGATTGTTTCTGACAGGGATGTAAAGTTTTTGAGTCACTTCTGGAGGACTCTTTGGAGCAAATTAGGTACGAAACTCATGTTTTCTACTACTTGCCATCCCCAGACTGATGGACAAACTGAGGTTGTTAACAGAGTTTTATCTACTTTACTTCGTTCCATCATTAAAAAGAATATAAAGACTTGGGAAGATTGTTTGCCACATGTTGAGTTTGCGTATAATCATGTTGTACATTCTGCTACTAAGATGTCACCATTTGAGGTTGTTTATGGTTTTAACCCTATTACGCCTCTAGATTTGTTACCTTTGCCACAGGAACAAGTGACGAACAGGGACGGTCAAGCAAAAGCAGAATATGTGAAGAAGTTGCATCAACAGGTGAAGGAGAATTTAGAACGAAGGACTCAACAATATGAAAAGCAAGCAAACAAAGGAAGGAAGCGAGTCACCTTCGATGTTGGTGATTGGGTTTGGGTTCATTTTCGAAAAGAACGTTTTCCAGCCCAACGACGGTCAAAGTTTTTACCAAGAGGAGATGGTCCTTTTCAGGTGTTGGCGAAAGTGAATGACAACGCCTACAAGATAGACTTATCGGGCGAGTACATTGTAAGTGCCACATTTAATGTTTCTGATTTAACCCCTTATGATGATTCTGCAGATTTGAGGTCAAATCCTTTTCAAGAAGGGGGGAATGATGTGAGCACATCAATGCAAGCACAACATGATCCGGAGGTCTTGCCACAAGGACCTATTACTCGTTCTAAGGCAAAGAAATTCAGGGAAGTACTTTTCCTTACTTGTGCTTAAATTCCAGATTCATTCGATAATGTTTGTGCCTTAGAACATAGGCTTTATAATGTGTTGCATGCTGATATGTGACATATTAGACTATACTACTTATTATATATGTTTAAGTATGTATGTATGCTATTAAGTATGTTTTAAGGTTTGGTTTGATAGTGTTTATTATGTTTCTAACTTACTTATACGTTCTTGTGTGTTTTTGAATAAGTTTACAAGTGTTTTAACCTTGTGTTTTACGAATGGATCCCTGTGCTGTTTTCCAGTATAGGTAAACAGAGGTGTACCAGTGAGTTACGAAATAGATTCTTGTACTGTTTTCCAGTATAGGTAAACAGAGGTGTACCAGTGAGTTACGAAATGGATTCTTGTACTGTTTTCCAACATAAGTAAACAGAGGTGTGCCAGTGTAAGAGCAGGCCAAACACAGCCCTTCTTTTGGAATGATGGACGACAACAAAGGATAAGGATGAGGGGTTTCTCATTCAAATTCAAACAATTAACACATGTTTAATGTGTTTTATGAGCCCAAACATGTGGTTGATATGAATGGAGCCTAGATGCAAGTTATTAAGTATTTGAATTTAATTTCAGCCAACTATTCAAATTCGGCCAACTCCTTCATTCTCCTATATATTCTGAAATTTTTGTAAAGACAAGGATACACACACTTTGAATAAAAATTATATTTGAGAGTTTTCTCTTATTTGGATCTTTTTAGAACTTTTCTGACATTCAAACTTGTTTTTGATTGTCAAATTCTTGATACTTTGGGTTCCTAGATCTCTATCTAGAGGGTCCAAGTCCTTTTGACGTTAAACAGATTCGATTCGGGTTTGCTCAGTATATTGTGCAGGTTCTTTCGAGTTTAGCGTGTCCAATTCGATCCAGCAACTTTCTGTCCTTTTCTTATCTCTTTCACTTTTCGTTTTATTTTACTTCATTGTTTTCCTATGTAGGAACTTGCTTACAACATTCCTAGATCCGCAACATACGAAGAAAGTCCGTTTCGACAGGCTACCTCGTATCACTTAGAAGCTTACTATAAGATGAATTTTTCAAACACTTTTGGGACTTGTTGGATTATAGGAATTCTTTTAATGAACTTAGGTGATAAAGACTTAGATTTTTGGTAAAGTGACTAGAGGTGCCTATCACCGACTCTAGGAATTACTCTTCTTCATGCTAGAGGTGCCCGAAATTGGCTCTAGTATGATATAAGGAATATCAAAAAGAAAGAAGGAATTAGTGAAGAGAAAAACACAATCCTTGAGGTGCCCAAAATTGGCTCAAGAATTGGTTGTTTAGAAAAGAAGAGAACACATAACCCAATTCTACTTGTCTTGAACTTAGAGTTTATCTAAGAAAGCCTTAAATCAAACTTGTCCACAAAAACGCACACACTCACCAAATCTTATAGTTTGTTTCTAGGTAAACCCTTGGGTAGCCGAAAGGTTAAGTCTAAAAGAATAGGCATAGTTATGGTGGGGAGAATAGATGGAAACATAAGAACAAGAGAGAGTAGAGTTTGGCAAATTGATGGTTTGCATTGCTTGAGGACAAGCAATAGTTCGAGTTTGGGGGTGTGATAAGTGCTCAACTCACTATCACTTTTTACACCTTTTATGGGCATTAATCACTGAATTTACACCCACTCGGACCAATGCATGTACTTAATATGATATATTTACAAGTTATGAGTATAAATATGATATTTACAGAAAAGGCAAGTTTTACTGCATTTTTTATATCTGTGCAGGAGAAACAAGTGCCGCGGTAGCAACATTGCCGAGGCAGGACCTGATGCCGAGGCAGCAGCTGAGAGCCAAGAAGCAATACTGTAGGCGATCGGAAGAGAAAAATCCAAGGGACGTTTCTGGACATGAAGCACATGGATCGGAGCTGGTTAGCATGAGGAAATGCCCAAGACAAGGCCACGCGGGAAAGCCTCTTAGTTGAAATAAACTTGGAAATATTTTATTTATGTACATGACTTGTTCCCTACTCCAAGTTATATTCTACTTAGGAAAGGTTTGCCCTAGGCCAAGCCTATATAAGACCTAGCCGTCCAATGTAATAGGAGAGTCGATTCATAGAGAGTTTACCCTAAGACTCATTGTTTTCTTTCTCTCAAATTATGTTTTAAGGTTTCTTAGGGTTTAGGTGAAGGTTGTAAAGTATTTGTGAGAGGATATTGTACTTTGTCTTTGTTTCAATGCAATAAAACTATCAAGGTTTTCTTATCCTTTGCCATTCTTTGTTCTTGCATTCAAGCTCGGGAGAGAAGTTTGTGAGTAATCCATTTATCTAGACTCGGGAGAGTTAGATTCACGAAAGGGATAAGTACGATGTTTCAATCGCGAAATACTAACTCGGCCTAGGGATAGGTTAAGAGTTTCAGCGGCTAAAAGAAGTGTGAGATTGGTTGGTGAGTATAATTGATTCACGCCGGGAGGTATCATCAAGGACTAGTCATCAATAGTACTTCGACTTAGGGATAAGCGGAGTCATCCAAGGACACTTCGCCGAACTTTGGTAAAGTCCACCCACGAGCAAGGGATTGCCACGGCGGACAGTATCGTCGCTCCCAAGGCAGTCATCTACAGTACTGTCGAGGCAGTGATATACAATTGCATTGGACAGAGACAAGTCAATCAAATCCACAATACAACGTAACTGGATCCTGACCTCTCTCTATTAATCAGACTTCATCTTTATTCTTAGTTTGTTTTATTTCAATTTATTTAGTTCCATCAAAACCACAATTACTTGTGTTTTTATTTTATTTCTTTTTACAGAACAAGAAGACGAAGAAGGCATATTAAGTATACCAATCCCTGTGGAGACGATACACGATAATACTTATCACTTTATTACTTGCGATGTGTTCACTTGCACTAATTGCGCACTTTTAACACGCGACAAGTTTTTGGCGCCGTTGCCAGACATTGGCAACTAAATTTTGTCTTCTTTATTTTCTTGTTTTTTTTTATTTTACTTTGGTTTTTCTTGGTGTATGACCTGGGCCAACCCAACCAACCCTTTGTACGAGTTAGACCCAGAGATCGAACGTACATGGCAAAGGTTGAGGAGACAAATCCACGAAGCTATGGTAGATCACCCGGCAGGAAAAAACTTACCTGCCGGCAATGGAGGTCTTCCGCCGCCACCAGGGCCGCGGCAGCTCACTGTCAGAGACTTCCTGGAAGAGGATTTAAATGGGTTAAACCCAGGAGTCGTTACACCGGAAATAGAAGTAGCTCACTTTGAACTGAAACCTGTCATGTTCAATATGCTTAACACTATTGGACAGTTTGGTGGGTCTGTAACTGAAGATGCAAGGCAGCACCTCAAGTCCTTCATGGAGATATGCAATTCCTTCAAAATCCAAGGAGTCCATGAAGATGTCTTGAGATCGAAGTTATTCCCCTATTCACTAAGGGATAGGGCGAAAGCCTGGTTAAATAGCATTCCAGCAAGATCTATGGATCTTGGAGTGAACTCTGTCGTGATTTTATTACACGTTTTAATCTTACAAATTTACACGATAGAATTCGTAATGAAATCACTTCTTTTCGACAGGCAGATGACGAACCTGTGTACGAGGCATGGGAGCGCTACAGGGAGTTACTGCACAAGTGTCCTTTGCATGGATTTCCCCTATGGACACAAGTCACCATGTTCTATAATGCCACGAATGCCCCGACAAGGATGATGTTAGATGCCTCGGCAAACGGAACACTCCTTGATAAAGCACATGAAGAAGCTATTGAGATACTAAACAAATTCGCAAAAACGATTTTCAATTCCCTACATCTAGGCGAGGAGGAGTAAGACGCCAAGCCACGATGAATGAGTTAGACACATCAAATTCAGAGCCAGCACAATTGGCCTCTCTTACCAAGATGGTGCAAAATTTACAACTACAATAAAATACCCGTGAGGTTAAGGTGATTGATTCTTTTTGTGATTTATGTGGAGGTAACCACAACTCCTCTGATTGTATGAATCAAGAAACCAATATGTATGTTGGAAACTATAACCGAACCAATATGATGTCCAACACATACAATCCCTCATGGAAGAGGCATCCAAACCTGTCATGGAGAAATCCTAACAATGCCTTAAACCCAACCACCCAACCCTCAGGATTCCAGCAACCAATGCAACATCTGCCGCAACAGCAGGTCCAACAACAAATGCCGCCGCCGCAGATCCAGCAGCAATCTGTAAGTTCCTTGGAAAATTCTCTAAAAGCATTCATGATGAAAACTAAGTCATACATGGCAGAGAATAACAACTTCATCAAAAGAACAGATGCATTCATAAATAGGACTGAGATGAGGTTGCAAAACCAAGAGGTAGCAATTAAGGCATTGGAAACTCAGGTTGGGCAGTTTGCTCAAAATATAAACACTAGACCACAAGGAGGACTACCTAGCAATACTGAAGTTGCTAAGGTAATGGGCCATGAACAGTGTAAAGCAATTACTACTAGGAGTGGTCTACAACTGAAGGATAAGACGGAAATTCCAGCAGGCCAAGTTCCATTATCAGACCCAGCAAGAGAGGAGGCTGAACAAACTGATCCTGATAACACTACCCCAGTAGAGAACTCAGCAACTCCTGAACAGTCTGCCAAGACAGCAACAACCCCAATGGTGCCAGGTATTAAATTTCAAACTAAAGAAACTCTGGATGAGATGAGACCACCACCACCCTTCCCACAAAGGTTGAAAAAGCAAAAACAGGACCATCAATTCAAGAAATTTCTTGATATTTTAAAGCAAGTCCACATCAACTTACCATCCGTAGAGGCAATTGAACAAATGCCTAATTATGCCAAGTTCTTAAAAGACATTGTGTCTAAGAGAAAAAGACTAGGTGAGTTCGAAACAGTGGCTGCTACCGAGGGATGCATGGCAATGCTACACAATCTCATGCCACCAAAAGTGAAGGATCCTGGATGCTTTATCATACCTTGTGCAATAGGTAATAATTATGAAGGTAAGGCCCTATGCGACCTTGGAGCAAGCATCAATCTAATGCTCAAATCTGTCTTCCAAAAGCTTGGAATAGGAAGGGCAAAACCTACAACAGTTATGCTCCAACTTGCGGACCGATCATATGTGCAACCCAAAGGCAAAATCGAGGACATACTGGTAAGAGTTGATAAATTTATTTTTCCCGCTAATTTTCTTGTCCTTGATTGTGACGCAGATGATAATGCACCGATCATCTTGGGGAGACCTTTCCTTGCAACTGGACGCACCTTAATTGATGTGGAAAGAGGAGAGTTGAACTCAATGCATTCCACAATTTCAAAAAATATGATGATCCAGAAGAGTGCAAAGCCATCCACACAGCAGACACCAAAACATCCTGCCTTGGCAGCATGCTCGACAGGTTATTTGGCAAAAAGATCAAGCTCAAAGTGGAAGCAGTATATAAGGATGGACATAAAGCAAAAGGGAGTGGCCAACATCTGAATTCTAATTCTGGCCAGCAAGAGATAAACACCTTAGGAGATGCATTTGCATGCACTCCTCCAGTGACTTAATCTCTTCCCTTCTCTTTTTATATTATTATATTATGGTTAGTTTAATTTTTATTTATTTTCCATATCAATTTTATGCTTTAAGTATTTTTATTGTTTGTGTTTAATTTTTATTTAGGATAATAAGCAAGAATAAAGGAGAAGTAGTTCACAGCAGAAAGTCTGCTGCCGTGGCAGCGCACAGTGTCAGAGCCGCAGCAGTTTCAACGGGCAGAACAGTGTAACGGCTAGCCTGTCGAGATTCCTGCCGCGGCAGAAAAGGAAACGACAGTAAAGACTAACGGCTATAAAACGACTAGTAGTTCAAACGGTCACAAGGCCGAGGCCTATATAAGCAACCCCCTCCTCTTGAACTATTCACTCTATCTTTCTTATTTTCTTTAGAATACTCAACAATCTTGCTCTCACAATACTCTCTGCCTACCCTTTTTAAAATTCTCAGAATTCTTCCAAGAAAATCCCCAAGAACTTAATCTCTCAAAATCTTTATGGCCACCTACAAGCGCTTTGCCCCAGCCAATGTTGAAGACCGCTTCAACAGGTCTTTCATTGCCCGACAGTTGTGGGAGGAACAAGGGTTCCAACACTCGGATGACGAAAATTATGGCATCTAGCACTATCTGATAGGAAATGGCAGCGGAATAAAGATCTTATGCAATAACAAAAGAAAATATTAGAATAAATGGACAATGGTGTAAAGAAGATGATAAAAATAGTAGCAAGCTTATTTGAAAATGGATTGTGGACTTGCTGTCAATAGGATGGATTTTGGAATAGATTTATGTCCTAGGAACCCTCTTGATCGCAATTGATCAAGCAAACTACATGATAGGCTCTAACCGACCCTCCAAGAATTGATTATCTTGGCAACCCGGAGTGTGAAGATGGCTTTTTCCACGAAAACTAGAAGGGAATCATGTTGAAGACAAGCTTCGAAGGCACAAGCAACAATACTTGCAAAAATGTACTCAATAACATTTATTCTCTAAAAGAAATATTCAAATTGTGTGTTTTACAAGAGAATAGGCTGCCTCCTTTTATAGCCTAAAAGAAACAGCAAAACACCCTAAGAAATAGCTATTTCATCCCTAAAAATCAGCACATAGATAGCTAATTAGGAGGGATCAACAATTATTTAGGAAAATATGAATTAGAACATATGGAAAGTTAAATCAAAAGATATTCATACAACTAGCACATGGAGCTGATCATTCTAGATTTTATTTATTTAATATATAATTTATTTGGGGCTCAAATATGTTTTAAGGCATTTGGGCTTCTTGGACCATCGATGTAGCTTTTTGTCATCCATGTGTTCTTGAAAGCTTGAGGACATAGGATTTCTTCATTCAATGCTTCATTCGTCAAAAAGACTTGCAAACCCTTGCTTACAAAATCTTGGACCGCTGAATATATCTTGTCTTTGAGTTGCCTTGGCTTTGTTCTTGTCATCGGGCCATGTGGTAATGTAAGCCCATCAGATGTAAGGGCCTTAGTGCATGCATCACTATCTGTTCGACAGGATTAAGTACCAAGAATAGGAAATCTTTTGCCTTCAACCTGCCCAGGCAAACGCTACCATCGTGCGGGAATTCTATGCGCACGGGCCCAGCATAGACTCCCTCTTTGTCCACTGCGAGGCAGGCCTGTCCAGCTTGATGCCGAGACCATCAACCAATTCTACGGCCTCACACCTGACCATGATGTGCATGCCGAATTCATGGAAGATATCACTGCCGAGGATTACGAGTTGATTAAAGACGATCTTTGCTACATGAATACTCTATGGGAAATCGATGCCCATAGAGGATCTATAGCAAGGTAAAGCCTAAAGCCCGAGGCCAAGCTTTGGAACACCTTTGTCAAGAGACGCCTCATCCCCACATCCCACAAGAGTCAACCGCCCCGGTAAGCAAAAGCTCAGCCATTGCCCTCACCAAGAACGAAGCAATCAACAGCACGACCCCGTAGAAAAATTGTTACAAGCAGCTCCTTGGAGTCTCTTTAAAATTTTCATATATTCAATTTTAATTGCTGTTTGTTTCTTGATATGCTGCTTATTTCTTTCATATTTTTGTTGCCTACTATTCTCTTCTAATATAAAGCATTGAGGGAAATGCTTGGTTTGAGTTTGGGGGTGCAGAGCCACTGCCGAAGCAGCAATCTATTGCGGAGGCCATGCCAAGAAAAGGGAGTATTTAAGTGAATTTTTTTTAAAATTTTTTTCATGCTCCCCGCCTTACTTGAATCAATTGCCTATACTTTTGCACTGCTTATCATCAGTATTGCCTTAGTTTATTCTTTAAGGCTATAAAAATGTTTCTCCTTACCATGATTAGGTCCTGTTAAGAAGGTTTAACCTTAGAATACTCAAGGATGAAAACTTAGAAGCTTACTATAAGATGAATTTTTCAAACACTTTTAGGACTTGTTGGATTATAGGAATTCTTTTAATGAACTTAGGTGATAAAGACTTAGATTTTTGGTAAAGTGACTAGAGGTGCCTATCACCGACTCTAGGAATTACTCTTCTTCATGCTAGAGGTGCCCGAAATTGGCTCTAGTATGATATAAGGAATATCAAAAAGAAAGAAGGAATTAGTGAAGAAAAAAACACAATCCTTGAGGTGCCCGAAATTGGCTCAAGAATTGGTTGTTTAAAAAAGAAGAGAACACTTAACCCAATTCTACTTGTCTTGAACTTAGAGTTTATCTAAGAAAGCCTTAAATCAAACTTGTCCACAAAAACGCACACACTCACCAAATCTTATAGTTTGTTTCTAGGTAAACCCTTGGGTAGCCGAAAGGTTAAGTCTAAAAGAATAGATATAGTTATGGTGGGGAGAATAGATGGAAACATAAGACCAAGAGAGAGTAGAGTTTGGCAAATTGATGGTTTGCATTGCTTGAGGACAAGCAATAGTTCGAGTTTGGGGGTGTGATAAGTGCTCAACTCACTATCACTTTTTACACCTTTTATGGGCATTAATCACTGAATTTACACCCACTCGGACCAATGCATGTACTTAATGTGATATATTTACAAGTTATGAGTATAAATATGATATTTACAGAAAAGGCAAGTTTTACTGCATTTTTTATATCTGTGCAGGAGAAACAAGTACCGCGGCAGCAACATGGCCGAGGCAGGACCTGATGCCGAGGCAACAACTGAGAGCCAGGAAGCAATATTGTAGGCGATCGGAAGAGAAAAATCCAAGGGACGTTTCTGGACATGAAGCACATGGACCGGAGCTGGTTAGCATGAGGAAAAGCCCAAGACAAGGCCACGCGGGAAAGCCTCTTAGTTGAAATAAACTTGAAAATATTTTATTTATGTACATGACTTGTTCCCTACTCCAAGTTATATTCTACTTAGGAAAGCTTTGCCCTAAGCCAACCTATATAAGACCTAGCTGTCCAATATAATAGGAGAGCCGATTCATAGAGAGTTTACCCTAAGACTCATTGTTTTCTTTCTCTCAAATTATGTTCTAAGGTTTCTTAGGGTTTAGGTGAAGGTTGTAAAGTATTTGTGAGAGGATATTGTACTTTGTCTTTGTTTCAATGCAATAAAACTATCAAGGTTTGCTTATCCTTTGCCATTCTTTGTTCTTGCATTCAAGCTCGGGAGAGAAGTTTGTGAGTAATCCATTTATCTAGACTCGGGAGAGTTAGATTCACGAAAGGGATAAGTACGGTGTTTCAATCGCGAAATGCTAACTCGGCCTAGGGATAGGTTAAGAGTTTCAACGGCTAAAAGAAGTGTGAGATTGGTTGGTGAGTATAATTGATTCACGCCGGGAGGTATCATCAAGGACTAGTCATCAATAGTACTTCGACTTAGGGATAAGCGGAGTCATCCAAGGACACTTCGCCGAACTTTGGTAAAGTTCACCCACAAACAAGAGATTGCCACGGCGGACAATATCGTCGCTCCCAAGGCAGTCATCTGCAGTACTGTCGAGGCAGTGATATTCAATTGTATTGGACAGAGACAAGTCAATCAAATCCACAATACAACGTAACTCGATCCTGACCTCTCTCTATTAATCAGACTTCATCTTTATTCTTAGTTTGTTTTATTTCAATTTATTTAGTTCCATCAAAACCACAATTACTTGTGTTTTTATTTTATTTCTTTTTACAGAACAAGAAGACGAAGAAGGCATATTAAGTATACCAATCCCTGTGGAGATGATACACGATAATACTTATCACTTTATTAATTGCGATGTGTTCACTTGCACTAATTGCACACTTTTAACACGCGACACATGTCTAAATGGGCTTTATTGAGAACCCGTTCAAATTTTAAACAAGTAAAAATCTAAAATTTTAGGATTAAGTAGAATAATTAGGTTCAAAATCCTATAATAAACTATTTGCACTCATAAAAATTGATTTAATATCATTTTACGATCGTTTTGTTGGGTTTAAAGCTTGCGTGTCTAGTTGGGCTTCATAGAGAACCCGTTCGAATTTTAACCGAGCAAAAATCTAAAAATTTAAGATTCATTTTAATAATTAGGTTAAAAATCCCACAATTAATTATTTGAACTCATAAAATTTTATTAACATCATTTGGCGGTGATTTTGTTGGGTTTAAAGCGTGCTTGTCTAAATGGGCTTTATTGATAACCTATTTGAATTTTAAACAAGTAAAAATCTAAAAATTTTGGATTAAGTTGTATAATTAGCTTCAAAATCCTATAATAAACTATTTGAACTCATAAAAATTGATTTAATATCACTTTACGATCGTTTTGTTGGGTTTAAAGCTTGCGTGTCTAGTTGAGCTTCATAGAGAACCCGTTCGAATTTTAACTAAGTAAAAATCTAAAAATTTAAGATTCATTTTAATAATTAGGTTAAAAATCCCACAATTAATTATTTGAACTTATAAAATATTATTAATACATTTGGCGGTGATTTTGTTGGGTTAAAGCGTGCTTGTCTAAATGGGATTTATTGAGAACCTATACAAATTTTAATCAAGTAAAAATCTAAAATTTTAGGATTAAGTTGAATAATTAGGTTCAAAATCCTATAATAAACTATTTGAACTCATAAAAATTGATTTAATATTATTTTACGATAGTTTTGTTGGGTTTAAAGCTTGCGTGTCTAGTTGGGCTTCATAGAGAGCCCGTTCGAATTTTAATCGAGTAAAAGTCTAAAAATTTAAGATTAATTTTAATAATTAGGTTAAAAATCCCACAATTAATTATTTGAACTCATAAAGTTTTATTAACATCATTTGGCGGTGATTTTGTTGGGTTTAAAGCGTGCTTATCTAAATGGGCTTTATTGAGAACCTATTTGAATTTTAAACGAGTAAAAATCTAAAATTTTAGGATTAAGTTGTATAATTAGGTTCAAAATCCTATAATAAACTATTTGAACTCATAAAAATTTATTTAATATCATTTTACGATCGTTTTGATGGGTTTAAAGCTTGCGTGTCTAGTTGGGCTTCATAGAGAGCCCGTTAGAATTATAACCGAGTAAAAATCTAAAAATTTAAGATTCATTTTAATAATTAGTTTAAAATCCAACAATTAATTATTTGAACTCATAAAGTTTTATTAATACCATTTGGCGGTGATTTTGTTGGGTTTAAAGCGTGCTTGTCTAAATGGGATTTATTGAGAACCTTTTCGAATTTTAATCGAGTAAAAATCTAAAATTTTAGGATTAAGTTGTATAATTAGCTTCAAAATCCTATAATAAACTATTTGAACTCATAAAAATTGATTTAATATCACTTTACGATCGTTTTGTTGGGTTTAAAGCTTGCGTGTGTAGTTGGTCTTCATAGAGAACCCTTTCGATTTTTAACCGAGTAAAAATCTAAAAATTTAAGATTAATTTTTATAATTAGGTTAAAAATTCCACAATTAACTATCTAGACTCATTAAATTTTATTTAATATCATTTTGCGGTGATTTTGTTAGGTTTAAAGTGTGCCTGTCTAAATGGGCTTTATTGTGAAACTGTTCGAATTTTAAACGAGTAAAAATCTAAAATTTTTGGATTAAGTTGTAAAATTACATTCAAAATCCTATAATAAACTATTTGAACTCATAAAATTGATTTAATATCATTTTACGATCGTTTTGTTGGGTTTAAAGCTTGCGTGTATAGTTGGGCTTCATAGAGATCCGTTTGAATTTTAACAGTGTAAAAATCTAAAAATTTAAGATTGATTTTTATAATTAGGTTTAAAAATCCCACAATTTACTATCTGAACCCATAAAATTTTATTTAATATCATTTTACGATGATTTTGTTGGGTTTAAAGCGTGCATGTCTAAATGGTCTCTATTGAGAACCTGTTCGAGTTTTAAACGAGTAAAAATCTAAATTTTTTTGATTAAGTTGTATAATTAGGATCAAAAATCCTATAATAAACTATTTAAACTCATAAAAATTGATTTAATATCATTTTACGATCGTTTTGTTGGGTTTAAAGCTTGCGTGTATAGTTGGGCTTCATAGAGATCCCGTTCGAATTTTAACAGTGTAAAAATCTAAAAATTTAAGATTAATTTTTATAATTCGGTTTAAAAATCCCACAATTAACTATCTGAACCCATAAAATTTTATTTAATATCATTTTATGGTGTTTTTGTTGGGTTTAAAGCGTGCATGTCTAAATTGGCTTTATTGAGAACATGTTCGAGTTTTAAACGAGTAAAAATCTAAAATTTTAGTATTAAGTTTTATAATTAGGATAAAAAAATCCTATAATAAACTATTTGAACTCATAAAAACTGATTTAATATCATTTTACGATCGTTTTGTTGGGTTTAAAGCATGCGTGTCTAGTTGGGCTTTATAGAGAACCCGCTCGAATTTTAACCGAGTAGAAATCTCAAATTTTAGGATTAAGTTGTATAATTTGGTTCAAAATCCTATAATAAACTATTTGAACTCATAAAAATTGATTTAATATCATTTTACGATCGTTTTGTTGGGTTTAATGCATGTGTGTCTAGTTGGGCTTCATAGAGAACCCGTTGGAATTATAACCGAGTAAAAATCTAAAAATTTAAGATTAATTTTTATAATTAGGTTAAAAATCCCACAATTAGCTATCTGAACTCATAAAATTTTATTTAATATTATTTTGCGGTGATTTTGTTGGGTTTAAAGGGTGCATGTCTAAATGGGCTTTATTGAGAACCTTTTCGAATTTTAAACGAGTAAAAATCTAAAATTTTTAAACGAGTAAAACAAAGAAAAACATGGATCTTCAAGTAAGATCCATGAATGATCCGGATAGTTAGATGGAAGAAAAATAGAAAATAAATATTCAGAACATACCTTTGTGGTTTAACAGGTGTTGTGATTGTTCCTTCCTCTCTTAGTGATGGAGATGTGATGCAGATTGGTAAAGATCGTCCAAATAAAGGTTCTCCATCAGCAACGGCGAAAGAACGACGGTGGAAGAGGTGAGCGGCTGAGGGAGGAAAGGTCATTAAGGAGGAGAGAGGAGGAGAGAGAAAATGGAGAGGAGAGAAAACAATCACCTGTTCCCCGTTCACCCGTTCAAATTTTAACCGAGTAAAAATCTAAAAATTTAAGATTAATTTTAATAATTAAGCTAAAATCCCACAATTAACTATCTGAACTCATAAAATTTTATTTAATATCATTTTTGCGGTGATTTTGTACGTCTTTAAAACTGTCCTGCCACGATTTCATAACCAATATTTAGTAGAATTTTAACCCTAACAAAGACTCCA